>CM069536.1:70106095-71350783 GCA_035773235.1 Eospalax fontanierii
TGAGTTTGATAGCTAGGGCTGGTAAGACAGCTCAGCAGCAGTTAAAAGCACTAGCTGCTCTTGCAGAAAATCTGGGTTCAGTTCCCAACACCCATTTAACAGCTAATAACCATCTACAACTCCAGTTCCAGGGGCTCTGACGCCCTTTTTGGGCCTCCACAAACTCCTGCATACATGTGGCACACTTACAGGCATTCAGGCACACATACACATACATGTAAAATAAAAATTAAAAATATTTAAAACTACAGAATGATAGTCCTTCTATTGTGTTCTGAAGTCCCCCACCAGGTGCACTGCTGGGTGTAATAAGAGGTTTGGGTCATGGAAGCACTGCCCTCTAGAAAGAACCAAGACACTGCTGCAGGAGTGGGTGTCTTATGAAAGACCATGTCCAGTCCTCCTGCTGTGTGTCTCTCTGGTCCTTTCTTCAAGAGGATGATACAGCAAAGGGACCCTTATTAGTGAACAAATTTCTTTTCATTATGAATCACCCTTTCAGGGTGAAAGCCCCACAAAATAAATACTAGACCTTCCCAGTCATCAGTTTGGTAAAAACATACACTCTGATAATGAGAACAAGATGATAATACATTGCTGGCTGGAGTAAATGAACACCACCACATTAGAAAGCAACTTACTGTCCTCCAGGGAAGTCGAGGCTGCCAATACATATCCCATAACTTAGCAATTCTAATCAAAATACATCTGAAAGAAATCTGTGTGTGTCTATACCATGATATAAGCAAGGAAGAACATAGCCACCACATTGTTTATACAGAGGAATACAAAACATCCTTCACAGTAAAATGGGTAAATGAGGTAGAATCCCTGTTTATAGACTAAATGACCCGAAGGGGATGACATGTGGAAGAGTGCATAGCAACTTAAAGGATGCCATTCTATTTATACTGGGTGGTGAGTATGTGGGTATTTGCTGAATTGCTATCCTTCTATATTTTATAGTTTTATATATTTTATACTATATTTTATAGTAGTATACATAATAAAACTTTTACAGATACTTGTATTTAGTAAAAACTGAAAAGCCTTCTTTTCTATAAATACACGTTTGCTTACCTGGAATATTACCATTCCTAAACAAAATATTCATTACTTACTCCATGTAAAGGAATTTGTTCCTTTCCTCCAGCTATTGTCAGAGTCTACCTACAGACTGAAAGAAGTATCTCCTAAATCTAAAGCCAGTTTCTTTGGTGTCTATCTGCACAAGGTTTGATTTCATTTATACCTTACAAATGATTTCTACAAGTAAATACAGAATGAGAAAACCTTGTAAGTGATGCTGTAAAAGGAAAGACAGAGCATGGTGCTCACACCTCTAATTCCAGCTCTTGGAAGGAAGAGGCAGGAACTGACTGTTGAGAGTTGGAGTCTAGCCCAGGCTACAAAGTAAGACCTGGTCTTGGAAAAACAAAAACAAAAACAAAAACAAAAACAAAAACAAAAAACCAAACCCCCTGAAATTACTAAAATCAGTAATGAGAGAGGGGGTTATAAGAAAAGATCAAATGAGATAATATACGTTATTTGAATATATATGAGTTTCAATACTAACATATTTTGTTTAAAAAAAGAAAATCAAAGTTAATATTGTAGATTGATTTTTCTTTTTTCAGAGATCTCTAAAATACCTATATATGCTAAAATTTTCAATGGCCTTTCATCTCACATTCACTATGCCCAATCCAAGTCACCCAAGAGACATTCTGAATGTGACTGTTCATTGTGATGTCCATCAGAAAGTCGCATAACAACATCAGCAAGCCTCTCAAACAACACTGACTCAATGGATGGTTAAAAGACCATTTTCAAGACAAAGATTTTAAAAGTAATTATATCACGTCTCATAAAAATTATAGAATGGCCCAACATGGTGGGGCACGCCACTGATCCCAGCATGCTCTGTAGAGGCCCGCTCTACATAGAGTCCAGGGCAGTTGGGGCTACAGGGAGACCATGTCTCAAAAAATAAACAGCAACAAAAAATTAAAGGAGCAAACTGTTTGGCCTACCTGCAATGACAGCATTTTTCCTTCCAGATTCTCCGCCTTTTTCCTCCATTCAGCTATAAGCTGTTTTTGCTTTTCTAATTCGGCAGAATACATAGCTTTTTCCTCTAAGGATAAAAGAAAGTAATATTAATACTTCACAACTATGTACAGATCTAGAATTTTGCATCACTTTAACTTTTAATAATTAAAAAACAAACAAACACCTCAAAGAAAATGATGCCTTAGTGGTCATGTTAAGTGGAGGTGACATGGGGTCACTGTCCCCTGCCCAAGGTCTGTCTTACAAATTCTCTCTTCCTAACTCTATTCAAATGCTGCTTCTTCAGCAACACTCTCTGCAGCCTCTGCACCACACTACATTGTACTAACATTCACTCTGACAATTTTAAGGTAGACACAAATAAGTCTTATATCTAAGTTCAAGGGACACACAAAACAAATTTAAATTTTTGCTTAGGCAGAAAACCGTCCCTTATCGCCTATTCCATTAGCAATTCACTGAACAACAATTACTGGATATATGAATCAATATACTGATGATCTAAAGCAGTAAATTCAATGATGAGAGGGAAAATGCGAAAAGGCAACTTGGTTCTTGGGAATAAAAATGGTCTGGTCACTGTTAGTCTCCAAAACAGTATTTTCCGCTTGGACTAGAAAGTGTAGCTACCTCAAAGTACAAATCAGAAGCTAAGAACAAGCTTATTGTTTCAAAGAACAGCAATAATGATGGCTAACACTCTGAAGGGTATTGATCCCTAACTAGTGTCTCAAGACCTAGCCATTCTTTCTACAGTGTCTCTCCCTCTTCTCTGTATGCCCTTCTTCTTTACAAATATAACTTAAAGAAATACTGAGGGTGTGTGTATGTATGCCACAGCATACATGTAGAAGTCAGAGGGCATCTTGCAAGAATGAGTTCTCTTCTTCCACCATGTGGGCTCTGAGGATCACCCTCAGGTTGCTATGTCTGGCGGCAAGTGCCTTTACCTGCTGAGGCCTCTCGCTGGCCCTGAATGCCCTTCTTTATCACATGATTGATCCTCTAGTTCTCAACTTTCATCTTAGTCAGTAATAAGATTAAAAATATAAATAAAACTTTAAAAAATTACTAAAATTTATATTCTCTGGTTTTAATCATAGAAGGAGTATGAATTAACTGGGTGGTGGCTACTTACCTTTCTCTTTAACAAGCTAGTAACTATTATAGGATTTCCTATGTCTAACTTCAAGTAAGGCAAAATTACCAACAACAACATTTTTTCTTCACTGAGAGATCATCCATATAAGTAGCTTACCTTGCTGGAAGTGTTCTAGAACCATCTGTAGGTTGGCTAATGACAGAGCATACTGCTTTACTTGTTCCTGAGAGACAGAAAGCTGGAGTACAGTTTCATCCCTCTGCTTAGAGACCATGTTCAACTGTTCTTGCAAAGACTCCACTTGCACACTGGCTTGATGACTATAAATAAAAGAATAAAAGCAAATGCTTCATCTATTTACATAATTCAACAAAAAATACTTTCCCTATATCTTAACATATTAAATTCAAGTTAGATTTCAAAGTATTTAGCAAGTATGCAGCAAGACGAAACAGTTTCCCTTCATTTTTTAAAAATATTGTGGCAAAACCATGGGGGTTGGAGATGGTTCAGTAGCTAAGAGCACTGGCTGCTCTTGTAGAGGACTCGGGTTTGACCTCAGTACCCATGTGGAAGCTAAGAACCATCTATAACTCCAGTTGTAGGGGATCAGACATCCTCTTCTGACCTTCTTGGGCACTGCACAACATGTGTGCAGTTACATACATGCAGGCAATACACTCATACAGAGAAAAAATAAAAATAAATTTTAAAAACTGTGGCAAAACCTAACATTTAGTGCTTATCCACTATCAAGTACATCCTTGGACGTCTGCTGTGCAAACTGGGTCACCATCCAGCCATCCCCAGAGCGCTTTCCATTTTTGCCAACTGAAACTCCTGCTCTATGATCACTCCTCTCTCCTGTGGCAGTATCTGTACACCTTCCTTCTCCAAATTCAACCTTCCTTACATTTACTGCATTAAATTTGAGTTAAATTACAAAAAAAAAAAAAGAAAACCAACAAAGACTTTCCAAAACTAGGAATTAAGACTGAATAAGAAACTATGGCATAAGAAAAGTTTATGAGACGCCTACAACTTTCAAATTTCCAGGCTGAAATACTACAATAAAAATTATCATAAAATTTTAAACTGTGTATAGGGACTTTCAAAGTCATTTCGTCAGCTTCCAAGCTAATAAAGTATGGCATCCATGGTACACTCTTGCCTCTCACACATGCACTCATGGCAAACTCATAACTTTCTAAAGGCTATCCCACTGACAAGCTGCTCTGATTAGTTATCTTCTACTATTAACTCTTCTCTACCTACATTACATACAATAAGTCCTACCACTTACTCAAATAAGAAGCCAGAGATCTCTACAAGATGTACTTAGACAGCAACTTAGTATTTGTGGCTTTTCTCATTGCTGTGACCAAATACAGGACAAGCGGCAATTTAGGAGAACAAGAGTGCATTCTGGCTTATAGTTTGAGGGTACAGCCCATCATGGCAGTGAAGTCACAGTGGCACAAGTTGGAGGAGGCTACTGGCCACATGGTGCCCACAGTCAAGAAGCAGAAAGCAATTCATGCTGCGTTCAGCTTGTTTTTTCCTTTATATTCAGTCCAGGATCCTGGACTATGAAATGGTGCTGCCCACAGTTAAGATGGGGTTTCCCACCTCAATAACATAATCTAGACAATTTCATAGGCATGCCTAGAGGCTTATGTCT
This sequence comes from Eospalax fontanierii, assembly GCA_035773235.1. Classification (NCBI taxonomy): domain Eukaryota; kingdom Metazoa; phylum Chordata; class Mammalia; order Rodentia; family Spalacidae; genus Eospalax; species Eospalax fontanierii. The sequence continues at coordinate 70,110,955 of CM069536.1, forward strand.
TAGAAGGTTATAGATCCTGTCAAGCTGACAATATTACCATCATGACACCTATCCAGGCTTGTATCACTGGAGTGTGTCCCTAACGTATAATGATTATATTCACAATGGTCTTTATGGGTATTTAAAATCCAGTTAACTGTTTAGTCAACAGCAACCCTTAAAAGTCCATTAAAAGCAACTCATGGGGCTGGAGAGATCAGTGGTTAAGAACATTGGCTGCTGTTGCAGAGGATCTGGGTTCAAATCCCAGCACCCACATGGTAGCTAAGCACCTTCTTAACTTCAGCTCCAGGGGAACCAATGCCCTCTTCTGACCTCCACAGGCACTGCACAACACAGGTACACTTACATACATATAGGCAATATACTCATACACATAAAATAAAAATAACAAATATATATATTGTTATATATTTTATATATATATATATATTTTTATATATATATAAAAAGAGCGATTCATTTGGAAGCTAGTTACCCAATGGCACCCTCTTGTGGAAAGAGCCATAAACTAAGACTGAAACTGTTCCCAAATATCCCTTAATTTTATTCATTCAACTTGATAGTTTATCAAAGCAAAGCAGAATCTGAAGAATAAATTAGATATAAAAACACTCAGGAAGTTAGCAAATACCTGGTGTTACCTTGTTAAGGGATCAAAATATCATAATATGGTATAAAGGTTTGATTTACTCATACAACAAATATTTACTGACTACTTATTTAAGTGTAAAATATGCTGTGGGAAGGACAGGAGGTGAACAGTATCATGTTTAGGCGCCAGTGAACTTATACTTTTTTTTTAGTAAGGAAGAGGCTAAGACAGAGCAATGATTAGCTGTATATTAAATGTAAATTATAAAATGCCCTATCAAAGACTCAAAGAGCCACGAAAATTCAAAAGAAAGACATTACAACAGGGTAAGGTTTTAGATATGAGGGCCAAGATACCAAATAAATTGTGAAGAAATGGAATTTGAAGAACAGGTGGAATTCCCAGGAAAACTCTTAGGGATCAGACCTACCCTTCAGGCAGAACATGAAAATAGAAGTAGAAAAAAAGAGAAAAAAAAAGCAGCAGGAAAACAGCTACTACAGACCGGCCAGATGGGGGACAGGGAGTGAGGCTGAGGAGCAGGCAGCTGAGGAGCAGGCCATGGGAGTCAAGACTGGTTTTGAAGAAAGGAATTACATGCGCAGAGATCTACTTAGGATGCCTATTTTGGAAGTTCCTGGGAAGGATAAACAAACTGGACAAAGACTGGAAATCAATGAGTGGAGAAAATAAAAACCTGAGGTTGGCAAGGAAGGATTACAGCATATAACCTGACAGCCTGAGGATGTTCTGGCATTTCTGCCAAAGTAAAACACGTAAACAAACTGACTCTCAGAATTCGCTCTACGTCTAACCTCCTTGAAGACAAATCTGTCTACTGTCTCTCATATAACCCCAGCATCAGACACAGTAAAAAGATAAGATAAAAAGGTACACATACCGCTAGTACAAATACAGACATTATTTTTCTAAAACTTAATTTATCTGTACAATCTCAGATATTTAAAAATACCCCTTGACTTAGAAGTTCTATTTCTCAACATTTACACTTAGGAAATAATGTTACCTCAACACAAAAATCTAAATTTGGGGATAGCATAACAGTATTCTTATTTTCAAATATTAAATTGCTCTAGGGCTGGAGAGATGGCACAGCAACTAAGAATGTTTACTGCTTTTCCAGAACACCAAGAGTTCATTCAATTCCTAGCACCTACGTCAAGCAACTCAAAACAACTTCTAACTCTAGCTCCAGGAGATCCAACACCCATTTCTGCCTCTGTAGACACCCCCATGTATATGACATACACACAGACAGCCATAAACACTTTTTTTAAAAACACTCTAAATGCCCAATAATAAATGAGTAAATAAATTATGAAAAATTCAAATAGAGGCATACTATGCAGCCATAAATGATAATGTAAATATTCATACATAAAGGCAGAAACAGGTACAAAAAAGGAGGCTAGAGAGATGGTTCAGTGGTTAAGAGCAACGGCTGCTCTTGAGAGGACCCAGGTTTGATTCCCAGCACCCACATGGTAGCTAACAGCCATCTATAACTCCAGTTTCTAGTGATTCGACGTCCTCTTCTGATCTCTGCGGGCACTACACAAAAGGGTGCACTTACATACAGATAGGCAATACACTCATACACATAAAATAACAATAACAATAAAATATTTTTTAAAACGCACAAAAATGGTGACCTTAAGTTAATGGGGATCTGCTTTATGTCTTTGGGGTTTGTATGATTTTCCTAAAGTAGAAGACATGAGCTAGTGAGATGGCTCATCTCTCCACAGTTAAGATGCACTGGCTGCTGTTGCAGAGGACCTGAGTTGCTAGTACCCACATGGCAACTAACAACCATTCATAACTCCAGTTCCAGGGGGATCTGACACTTTCCTCTAGCCTCCACAGGCACTGCATGATATAAGAGCCCTTGAATACATACAGGAAAAACACTCATACACACAAAATATTTTAAAATATAAATCAGAAGCTAGGTGTGGTGGTGCATGTCTTCAATCCCTGTACTCGGGAGGCAGGGCAGGTGGATCTCTGTGAGTTCAAGGCCAGACTGTATACATAGTGAGTTCCAGGCCAACAGGGGCTACAGGGAGACCCTGTCTCAAAAACAAAACAAATAAATAAATAAACACCAAGAACAAAATTTTTTATACTGAAATAAAAATTTTAAATATCTAAGCAGAGACCTGGTCACTCAAAACTTTGAATAAAGAACCCACGCCCCCAGTGCTGTCCTAGGTCCCCCGCCAGCTACATTCTCTACTTTTTCAATTCAAACATCCATACCTACTGAACCTTCAAGCATTTGCTGAAAAGTACAAATACATTAAATTAGTTCTTTGGGTCCTGGACAGAGCCAATAAAACCCGTCAGCACTTCAGGACTATCCTCCTAAAATGACAAGTGACAGTGTCTAAGGTAGTGGTTAAGAGGAAGAAAGTTTGAATGCCAGATCTGCTTATGAGTCACAATCGAGTAGGAGATCCACCTAGTGTGTCTGACCTAAAGCAAGGTTTTACATCTCTTTCCTTCAGCTTCCCCATCTGCAAAATGGAGATAATGAATTTTGTGAAAATGAACCAATGTATGAAGAAGGCTTATCGAGTATCACACGCAACAAGTACTGAGTTAGTTAATGCCAAAAAGGAAAAAAGAAAAGTTACCTTGCATTTTCCATTGCATCAGAGGATGACACTAGCTTTTCCTCCAGCATCAAAACTTTCTTTTTCAGCTTAGTCTCTCTCTCTTCTATAGCCAAAATTTCCCGGGTATGAGACTCTTCTGATTCTAAAAGGTGGTTTCGCAGTCTCTCTAGCTCTTGGTTTAACCGGGTCTCTTTGTCATGTAAGTGTTGAACCTGGATAGAGGACATTACTTTCCTTCTGTACAATGTGCATTCCTACAAACCATTTAGTTCAAATCTCTCCATTATTGAGATGTACTAATTATATACTAATGTCTCTTATTGCAAAATTCTCCTGATGTGGTTTTGAATATCCATCTGAACACTTTACTAAGGTCTCACCTGCTGTGACTATTGTGGAAATGGATCATAAGGAAGTCTGGGGTCTTTATGGTAGACTACCTTTTAAATCTCACTGTTTTTCATACTTCATTTTTCTTATGCCTAGGATATGTCATAGTTTTCCGTTTTTTAAAACTAACACACCTTGGAAGACTAAAATCCTACTATTGCACATCAGAGGAGGACTAAGGAAGACCAGCTAGACCACTTCCTTTACTCACAGTTACTAGACTTACTGCTTGAGTCACTATCCTTTTAAAGTGAAAGCATACCTCATTCTGCAGAGTACTGGTCTCCATTTGCTTCTGTTTCAGGGCCAACATAACTTGGTCTCTCTCCTGTTGAAATGTAACTGTCTTCTCCTGCATTGATTTAACTGTATTTAAAAGTTGATTTAACTCCCCAGCTTTGCCCTTTTGGAAAGAAAGAATTTTAGCATTAAAGAGGAATACATTTTCAAAAAAGATATTTCATTAAATAATTAATTAAAAAATACAGTTAACTATAACAAAATCAACAAAAACAAATACTTTCTGAGAAACTATCAATCTAAGGAACTAAGGAGACACGATATTTAAATATAGTTTGTACAGACCTTTGCAGACAGCCTGAGAGTGCTCAGAATCCTGACTCCAAGTGGTGACAAGTATCCCAGTCACTACTCATCAAAGAAACTTCTTTTGAACCAGAGACTATTACAGAGTATCACAACTGGTCACACAGCGTCTGTAAACTGCCCAAGCCTAAGTGGCACATCTAAGAAGCAACCTCTACACCTAAGGCTCACGTAATATTCAACAAGGGGTAAAGGGGACACTAATGAATCTCTCAGTTCTCATTAATGAAGCTCCCTCATGCAACAGAGGACCAGGAACACAAAAGGTCACAAATGGACAAAGCATAGAGAATAAAAGTCTGCAGAGTGTGGGTCCTTGAGCAGAGCTTCTATATTAAAAACTTCAATAACCCAGGGCTCAGGGACCATTGCAGAAGAGGGGACAGAAGGACTGTAAGAGCCATGGAGGAGATGTATGACCATATGGAAATAAGAGTCCTACAAGCTCCTGGGACCTTGTCCATACCAACCTACAGCAATGGTGTCAGCATGCAGATACCTATGCAAACTCAAGCAGACAAAACCCCAGCACAGAACTGTGGAAATGGGCAATATGTCTCAATCATAGCCAAAGAACTATTGGCAGCTGATTATTGCTGGGTGAGGAAGAGGTGATCTTCTTCAAGGGAAAGTCTCTAGATAAGCTGACTAGACCCCAGTGAATGAACTGTGGAACACCTGGGGACACTAACTTGACATGATAGACATTAACACAAATGACAGAATGTGTGAATTCCAGTGGGGGACTATGGGAGGGTGCCAGTGAGGAAGGGGCGTAAAGATGATTAAGACTGAGATGTTCTGTAATGAAATACACAAAAATTCAACAAAAATACAATTAAAAAAACTAAATATGTAAAGGATATTTATACAGTTCTCTGTGAAATGATGCTGTTACTGACTCTTTACATATATATATATATATATACCTCTTGTGTCGTATACACCTTCTAAAAATTAGATATTAATTGCAAATACTTAAATGTAAAAATATAAATAAATATGTAAAAATATAACCAAATGCTTCACTTAAAAATTCATATATATAAAATTTGCATTCCACACAATGTCCTAGAGCAAAAAAAAAAAAGACATTTGGTAAATATAAAGAATTCTAATAGAGCTGGACAGATGACTCAGTGGTTAAGTGCACTGGCTATTCTTTTTCGAATTCCAGCACCACATGGCAGCTAACAATCATCCATAATTCCAGTTCCAGGTGATCTGACACCCTCTTATTACCTCCTCAGGCACTGCATGACACAGGTGTACTTACATACATGTAGGCATAACACTCATACACATAAATTTTTAATTAAAAAAAAGAATTCTAATACAGAATGAGTTTTAGTTTATGGTACTGCCTCAATACTGGTTCATTAGCTGTGACAATTATACAAGAGTAATGTGAATGATGTGTTAACAGAGAGAAACCGGGTGAGACAGATGAGAGCTCTCCACAATCTCTACTCAAATTTCCACAATCTATAACCCAGAGCTATTCTAAGAGAAACCTCCATTAGAGATGTTTAAGAGCTAGGGAGATGGCTCAGTGGCAGAACACTTCCCTAGCATATGCAAGGCCCTCGGTTCAATCTTTAGTACTGAGGGAAAAAAAGAAAGAAGCACAAGAATTTAAAACTCTCCAAATATTTTCTATATAACAGTACTCGAAAACCTCAGATCTCCATGGAAATGTGTTGGCTCTAGTGTGTATGTGGTGTGGGCAATGTGGGGTCCACTCATTAAACAGCTGTTTGTTAGAGAAAGTGAGGGTGTCAAGTGGCTATCAAAGACACAAAAGGAAGTTATTTCATATGCACAGTCTACTGGCCTAGTAGCTCTGGAATGTCTAGCTAGACAGCAATGGAAATGTGTCCTTGGATGCATTCTACCAAGTGCACCCCAGTTCATAGCAGGAGGACAAGCCTTCATTGCCAAGCAAGGCCATGAGTCGTAGAGCAGAAACCTGGCTGGCCCAGTGCAATTATTTTGTTCTAAATATCAAGAGAATCTGTTGTTTAGTATTATTTTAAGTTACCCCATGTAAACTTTCTATTTCTTTAAAAATATATAATCCCTGTGAGGTGACACGGACTTATAATCCTAGCTACTTGGAAGCTGAGGCAGGAGGATTGCGTGGGTTCAGTTCAGGACCAGCCTGACCAACAGACCAAGATCATTTTTTTCTTTTAAAGGAGAAGAGAAAACAAAATGTTGAAAACATTCTCCAAGACAAATCACTGTAAACAAAACATAAAACCAGGTGGTATTTTCTCTCAATGCCCACACTTGGATAAGGAGGCCAACAGTTTCCAAACAGTGTTACAGTTAATTTTTTTCTGTAGATTACAATAAAAGAGCAAATACTTGAGAAATTAAATAGATTTGAAAACTTGCCAATAATATATCTTTCTCTCTCAGAAGATATTACTTATAATATTCAAAATATAGACTGGATATTCCTAATCTAAACGACTTAGGATCAGAATTGTTTTCAATTTTAGACTTTTTTGGATTTGGGCATAAATTTTACTGGTTTAGCATCACTAATTCAAAAACCCAAAGGCTATCAGGAGAGTGCTCATGAAGGTTTGGATTTTGGAGCATTTCCGATTTTGGACTAGAGCAGCTCAAGCTGTATAACCGAAGAGTACAGGTATTCTTAAATATATAAAGAAAAGTAGAAGAATTTTAGTTTGTACTAATTACATTCAATTAACATAATAATTAGGAGCAGCCTTCCTAAAAGGAAAATGTTCAATAAAATCTACATAATTTAGATCTGTAAATGTCAATGCAATAGAATGAAATGGTACCAACTGCTGAAACTGTGTAAGAAAAACACATACAAGAGACTTCACTGTTCAACATCCCTTGATTATACTCTTAGAATCATACATAAGACACTGCACCTACTGTTGGTCAGGGAACCTCAGGGAGGTCTGCACTCTAAGAGCTTCTTTCAAACCAGTTACAGGCCAGTACAGACCAATAGTATTAGAACTAATATCTCTGAAGGACTGAAACTGCAACCCAGTATAATTTTTCTTTTTCCTTTGAGACAGGGTCTCATGCGTCATAATTAGCTTCAGTTGTCAACTTCACATACATGGGAATAGGGAACCTCAATTGAGGAATTTCCTCCATTGGACTGGCCTGTGAACTTGTCTATAGGGCATTTTCTTAACTGCTAATTAATATAGGCGGTCCCAGGACACTGTGGGTAGTGCCATCCTTAGGCAAGGTGGCCTGGGCTTAATGATAGACCTGTAAGCTAAAAACTTTCCTCCCTCAAGCTGCATCTGGTCATGGTGTTTAATCATAGCAATAAGAAACCAGATGTAACCTAGGTTGGCCTTGACGTCCTAATCCTCCTGATTTCACCTCCCAAGCACTGGCATTACAGGCACGCATTTATCACACCTGGCCAGACTGTATACCCTTTGTTTATTTTGAGATTGGGTCTCACTAAGTAACCCTGCCTGATCTGGAACTCACTACGTAGATCAGGCTGGCTTTACACCAAAAACCCACATGCTTCTTCCTGAGTACTGATATTAAAAGTGTGGGCCACCACACCCAATCAATTTCAGCGTACCTTTTAAATTTAATAATCCAAGACTTTTTAAAAAATCATTTATTTTTACTATATGTGTGTGAGTGTTTTGCATGCATTATGTAAGTGCACTGTGCCATGCAAGGCCCATGGAGGTCAGAAAAAAAGCATCCGATCCCCTGAAACTGGAGTTGAAGACCAATGTTGTCACATGGTGGTTGCTGGGAACTGAATGTGGGTCCTCCGCAAGAATAGCCAGTGCTCTTAACCGCTGAGTCAGCTCTCTAGCCCCAATCCAAGACACTAATGGGAGAACTTAACTGGCAAAAGAAGTCAAGTCATTTTGCACCCTGTGCCTAGCAACATATAATGTTTAAGAAAACAGTTGTTGCTTGAGGTTCTGTGTTCAATCCTTAGCACTGCCAAAAGAAAAGTTGTTGAATTTTTTGCTGTTCTTCCTATCATCTCCTTTTCACCTCTCTACTACCAAGGAAAGAAATCCTAATAAAAAAGGACTACTAAATAAGCCCTACAGTACTTACTACAGTATGATGAAATAAAACTTCAATAATTACTAAACTGAACAGGTAAAATATTCATTAAAACAAAATTAAAGTTTAAAAAGAGCATGTAAGACATTGAGTCTATCAAAAACTATTGATACTTTAGATTTAATTGCTATGATCCTCCATTTTATGGTTGAATAAATAAGGCAAGGTCAAAACACCCAAAGTTCTATTAGCGACAAAGCTGAGATTAGGGTATTTATGGAGCCTACTAAGTTTAAGGTACTAGTTACCATGCCTAACACACTTTTCAAATTTTCAACTTCAACTTAGGGCCCGTGACATGTTGCCAAGCTTGACGACCTGAGTTTGGTCTAAGGAGCCCACACAATAGAAGTGACTTCCTTAACGTGTCCTCTGACCTCCACATGTGAGCTGGGCCAGGTGTACACACTAGATAAACCAATAAATTAATTAATAAAAAGTCAGTTTAGTGAATCATCCAACATATTCTTTTTCTAATAGTTTGTCACATGTTGTTGGGTAATTTCCAGTTCCTGAAACTTCTTTTCAGTTTCTCTCACATACAAATACATATACATACGTCACAATGTACAAGTATTTCTTACTACAGCTAATTGTCAAAGATGTACAGATTTTCCAATACTCCCTTTGCACATAAGAATCTTTAAAATGTTAACAATTAAAAGTACTGAATTATGCCTAAAATTTGATTAATGTGACTTCAAAAATTCTGTTTGGTGGGCTGTGGATATCGCTTAGAAGTGGACTGCTTGCCCAGCACATAAAGTTCTGGGTTTGATTCCTAACATCCCCTAAAAGCTCTCTGATAATTCCCTTCTGTTTCAAAGAAAAATATAAACTGCTATTGAATCTGAAGAATAAACTTCTAGATATCTAGGAAGAAATTTTAAATGAACCAAACACTTTGGAATAAATACTTCTAAATGAAAAGGTTCACAGTCCTCCTCAAAGATAGTGTCTGTCAATACAGCAACTCCACATGACCAGGGCTCCTTCACCCTCAGCACCTCCCTGCAGTACCCCACCAGGAACAATACCTGCTCTTTTTCTTTCAATAGTTGCTCAAAAGCAAGTGCCTTCTCTTTCATGGAATGGAATTCAAACTCTTTTTCTCGTAACATCATAGAAAACTTCATGTTGGTCTCTTGTAGGGCTTGGTATTCTGTTTCCTTTCCCCTGGATGTTTCTACTATTTTTTCATTTTCTCCTTTTAGTTTGGAAAGGTCCATCTCTAAAATCAATATTCTCTCCTTCAGATTTGTCACTGCCTGCCTCAAAAGCTCATTTTCATTCACTTTGTTAGTGAGATTTTCATTTGAAGAATGTAACTGGTCACTTTTGGCTTTGATTAAGAGGTCTTTTTCCTTAAGTAAGTTTTGTAAAACTTCCTGCTTCTCCTTTAGCTGCTTAATTTCTGAATCCGTTTGTTCATGTTCTTTCCTTTCTATCTCTGAGGAGGCAGCAATGGAATCTGACAATCTGTGATTATTTTCCTGGAGAGTTCTAATTGTTGCATCCTTTTCCTGAAGTGATTTTCTTAGGTCATCTACCTCTTGCTGAAGCAACTGAGAAGCAGCTGGATCCAGCTGTGAGCCAGCAGACTCACTTGCTCCAAGAGACTCTGCTGACTGAGAGGTAAATGACAAGCCAGAAGAGGGCTGGGGGGACATAATATCAAGCTTTCCTAAAAGAAGGTCCTTGGTACTGCAAAGCTGTCCTATGCTGTGCTGAACCTGGGCTAATTCCTGCCCAAAATTTTTGAGTTTGGTTTCGTTCTGTTCGTAACTTTGGATCAGGCCAGTGTAGTCCACTTGTAACTTAGAACTATTGTCACTGTCAACCAAAACTTGCGCTTGAAGTTGATGAAGCTCCTCCTGAAGTTGGGCTGACTCGTGTTGCATATTTTGAACCGTGGTCATCACCTGCTGTTTCCACTCTTCCATTTTCTTTACTTGTTGCTTTAATTTATCACGTTCCTGTAAGAGCTCCTCAAACTGGTTACTATTAACACCTCCAACCTCGCTACCCGTGCCAGAAGTTTGTAAAACTGCTAGTAGAGTCTGACATTTCTGACTTAAGGCATCTATTTCAATGTCTTTTTCTCGGATGATGCGTGATAAGTTCTGTATAGTTTCTCTAGCCATATCTTGGCCACTGCTTTCAAATCTAGCAGACAAAGTTTTATTCTCATCTTGCAGCTTAATGAGGGCTGCTTCCTTGGCAGTAATTATATCCATCATCTTGTGATACTCTGTTTTCAGATGGCTATTTTCCCTAGTTTTCTCATTCAGAATAACCATTACTCTTTCTCTTTCCATGGCGTAGTCATGCACTTGCTGTTGAAGATATACAATATCCTGAGCATACGAAGCTGAAGAAATCCTTGCGTGAAGAGCCTGTATCTCCAAGTCTTTCTGCTGGATAATCTGAGTGAGCTTACCAACCTCATCTTTGGACAGCTGATCAATTTGTTTAGTTAAAGATACATTCTTTTCATTTAGAAGTTTAATCTCCAGCTCTCGTTCTTTTATTCCCTTCACCAACCTGTCAGTCTCAGCTTTGGATAAATCATGCTTTTCACTTCCATTTTCGATATTAAGGCTCTGAACTTTTGTTTCTTGAAAAATATCAGCATTCTCCATCTGAATGTCCTGTCTTTCTTTGAGCAACTGGGCTTTTACTTGTTCAATTGTTCTTTGCAAGTTCTTAATTTCTTCATCTTTTTCTAAGAAGAGCTGAGTATGTGTGATAGTCATCTGGTCATGCTGATATTTATACTCATCCATTTCCTTCTTCTGCTCCTCTAAAGACTGCAGCAGCTGCATCTTACTCTGGTTCTGATCTTCAATGGTCTTTTGATGATGTTTAATTTCCTCTTCCAAATGATTCTTGATTATGTTCAACTGAGACACCTCACATTCCAGTTCTATGACACTATCCAGGGCTTTCGGCTCAGCTGCAGGTACAGCTCGGCTCTGCTGTTCCCTGAGCCGTTCCAGCTCTTCTCGAAGGTGATTGTTCTCCTCTTTCATGGACCCAAGATTTCTGTCCTTTTCCTCTATGGTCTGCCTTAAAGTCTCACTTTTTCTAATTGCCTGAGCACATTTGTCTAATTTCTCCTGAAGCTCTAAACTTTTTTCTCTAAGTTCTTCAATACGTAGTTCTCTCTCACATATGAGCTGTGTCAATTGCTTCTGCTCTTCTAAACTAGATGACAGGTTTTCCTTTGTTTGTTTGTGATCAGAATCCATTTGCTCAAGATTCTTTCTGAGTTCTGCTATTTCAAAGTCTTTTTCTTGATGGAGTTTAATCAAGCGCTCATGTTCCAGCTGTAAGGCAGAGGTATTCAGACTTCTGGCATTGGACAGCTCCTCAATGGTTTTCTGATACTTGTTTGCTTCTTCCAACATTCTCTTTTCAGCACGATACAACTCTGCTTCCAGCTGTCCTTTTTCCCTTTGCAGAGTCTCTACCATAGTGCTTTTCTCAAAAGAAATCTGATTGTTACCAGCGATAGATTCTTCCAACTGACATCTTACTTCCTCACACACTACAACAAGCTTTTCATTTTCCATTTTGAGATCAAAAGCAACTTGCTTTAAGTTTTCATTGAGCTGTTCTATTTCTGAAAGATTTTGCTTCAGGTTTCTAACTTCAGCTTCCCTTTCTTTAAGTAAGTCATCCTTAGAGTCTTGAGCACGAGACTGAGTTGACTCATTCGTGACTGTGGCCAACACCTCTTCACTTTGTCTGAGGTGTTCCTTCAGTTCAAGGTTCTCCTTCTGGATGTTTGTGTTATTTCTCTGGGATTTACTTAGCTGATCTACTAAATCTTCTACTTTATCTTCAAGCTTCTGCTTGGTAAAATGCAAGTCTCTTAGGACCAGGTCACACTGAGCTAACTTTTCTTTCTGCATGTCTAACTCTTTGGTGATGTTCTTTTTATCATCCTCAAGCTGATGGACTCTCCTTTTTTCAACATCTAGATCTTCTTTCAGTTTCTGGATAACATCTTCATCGCTTTGCTGTTTTGATAGCTGATCTTTTATCAAAATCACGTGCTGAAAGAAAAATTAATTTGTATAGTAACTTTATAATATTTACTCATTTTAGTGTCTACAGAAAATTTTATAAAATATATATGAGAAGAAAATCCTGATATTTCTAATCTCTCTTAAAAATAACTTTTTACCCTAATATGCCTCACAAAATTATTTACAAAAACACCTTACAGAAAATCCACTTTATTATTTTAGGAGTAAGAAGTAAAAACCAAAAATAATACATGTTACATACTTTCAAATTTTAAGTATTTTATTTATGTGTTTTTAATGTGTGAGAGCATATTGCCTACATGTGTGTTAAGTGCACCCATGTCATACAATGTCCACAAAGGCCAGAGAGGGCATCATATCTCCAGGAACTGAAGTTACAGACTTCAGTAAGCCACCATGTGGGTGTTGGGAATTGAACCCAGGTCCTCTGTAAAAGCAGCCAGTGCTCTTAACTGCTGAGCCATCTCTCCAGGTGCCATTTTTTTAAATATATATATATATATTTTTTTTTTTAATTCTTTATGTGTATGAGTGAGTGTATTCATGTAAGATATTTTCAACTTTTAAACATCAGAGAAGAAGTCAACAAACTATAACCCATGGACCCGCTGCCTGTTTCTGTAAATACAAGTTTACTGAAACATAGCCATGCTAATTTGTTCACACATCATAATTCAAAGCTGAACAGCCTGCAGCTGTGATGTTATGTTTGGCAAAGCCAAAAAAACATTTTACTAAGTAGCATTTTAAAAAAAAGTGTCTATGACTAGGACATAAATGAACTAAAACATTCGAACCACAAAATGTCAACATCATTTTTGTACGTTAATCCAGTATTTCATCTGCGGTAATTGTGCACCTCGTGCCTCATTACCTTCGTAGCTTCTTGGTTCTGCCTGTCCAGTTCTTCTAACTCAGCCATTAGCATTTCCTTTTCATTAATACTCTGATTTAGTTCTTGTTCCTTTGCTTCCAGATGAAGTTTCAGGTTATGTACTTCAGAACCCAGATCCATGACTTCTGCAGCTGAACTTTTCATGACTTCATATTCATTGCTCAATTTGGAAAGTGACATCTGAAGTTCTTCCTTAAATGATAAGGAGAAGAAAATAGCACATAATGTCAATTAGGAAGTGATATCAAATGATTAAACATGCACATATATGAGTAAATAAAATTTGGGGACCTATTTTAAGTCCTTGTATTGGAAATGTTATTGAACAATAAACTCAGTAATAACATAAAATTCATCAAGTCATGGTCATCATCCATATATAATTTTACTTGCAGCTCCAAGCAAAACATTTCTACAACCTTAAAAAAAATATGACAACACTTAAGTTTCCCTTCTAGTTCTACCTTCTTCATAGAAGACTGTTCTCCATGCAGAGCCTTCTCTAGTCCACGCCCATGTCTCCCACCTTCATCTTCATGCCCACCAGATGTACTTTTTCAAAAAGCCCCACATCTCCCAGCTCTCTTTACTTCCACTCCCTAACACCTGGCCACTAACAGACAGACTAGAAAGTTTTAAAAAAATCAATACTCACTTAAAGATTATTACCTCTAATTAGAAAATAAAAGGCTTCTTTTCCCCCACTAAAGGAATGTACTTACTTATAATCTAATTCAGTCAGAATATGAAACTTTCTCTTAACTGAAGAGTGATCTGCCATTCTTTTTTGCCAGCTGAGCAAGTGCAAACTAGGTTCTCCTCTCTCAAACCTGACATTACTAAACACAAACCCAGACATGCATTCATCTATTATGTGATATTTAATGTTCTTCTTAACCACCTCAGAAATGAGACACTTTCTGATGTTTCAACATTACTCCTCATGATAATGTCTGTGATAAATTACATATCAGAGTAAAGCCTTCTCCTAGTACTTTAAAATTATACTTCTGTGGAATCTACTTTAAATAAATAGGAATCTCAATTTCCTTTAAATAAAGACCCTAATAATACCCTACAAAAAGCAGATGAGGAGGCTGAAGAGATGGCTCAATGGTGAAGAACACTAACTCTCTTGCAGAGGACCCAGGTTCACTTCCCCACTACCGCACAGCAGCTAACACCAGTCCATAACTTCAGTTACAGGGGATCTGATGCCCTCTTATGACCTTTGTGGCCACTGCACAACATGAGTGCACTTACATACATGCAGGTAATATACTCATACACATAAAATAAAAATAATTTTTAAAAATAATACCAAAAGTATATGAGCTCTGCAGATCAACATGAGACAAGTATTGCAGTTTCCCTAAATGGATGGATAACTGTAGAAGGATTGTTATCTGTGCTTGCCTTTTCTTTCTTTCTCTCTCCCTCTCCCTCTCCCTCTCTCTCTTTCTATTCCTTCTCCTCCTCCTCCTCTTATTGTTGACAGGGTCTCGTTCTGTAGCCTAGACTGGCCTGGTCTGTTACATTATGTAGCCTCAAACTCATGGCAATCCTCCATGCCACCATTCTTCGTACCATCTTTTGACTGTAGTTATAGCTGCCATGTGGATGCTGGGAATTGAACCCGGGTCCTCTACAAGAGCAGCCAGTGCTCTTAACTACTGACTGATCTCTCCAGTCCCATTTCTGGTATTATTAACAGGCAAACAAACACAATTCTGGGAAGAGTTACAATGGATACTAACCATCAAAAAAAAGAGAAAGTTATTAGAGACTTGAAAAGTAGGAGAAAACTTTGCAGGCCCTACTAAGTATGTGAAGAGAAGTTTACAAACTACAAAGTATACTTAAGCCAGTTAGAGACAGATCAGAACAGAACCAGAAGACGCACACACAACACACACACAATGACTTGCTGACCCACACCTTTAATCCAGCACTCAGGAGGCAGAGGCAGATGGATCTCTATGAAATCAAGGCCAGCCTGGTCTATGTAGGGAGTTCTAGACAAGGTAGGGCTACAAAAAGACCCTGTCTCAAAAAAAATGACCAAAAACAAAATAAAAAAACCAATGACTGAGAGACACTGTAGGCATTTAGTGGACAGGAAAAATGGTTGCAAAGATCCCACAATGTCCACAGCTGTACACATAACTAAGAATCTAAAGGCCAATCATACCTCCTTGAGAACACTGCCCATATATTCATGTGGAAGGGAGCTGAATGTTAGGGTATTTAAAAACCGTATATATAGTAGGTCGACACTTGTGTTTGTTTTTCTTTTGGTCTTTTTGAGACAGTCTCACTGTAGCCACAATTGGCCTGGAACTCACTATGTAGACCAGGCTGGCCTTGATCTCACAGAGAGCTGACCGCCTCTGCCACCCAAGTGCTAGGATTAAAGGCGTGTGCAACCACACTTGGCAGACATTTGTATTTTTTAAAGAATATAGATGTAAAGTCAGACATGAATTGATAGAGCCTGAAAACATATACTAGGAATGTGTAACAGAGACATATCTGGGAAAGAGGTCATCACAGAGATATGAAGGATACTACTCTTGTATAATATGGAGTTTTTCAACACATATTATCAAATACATGTATCTATAAATATACATTTCTTTTTTTTTGGGGGGGGGGTCTTTTTGAGACAGAGTCTCCCTGTGGCCACAGCTGGCCTGGAACTTGCTATGTAGACCAGGCTGGTCTCAAACTCACAGAGATTCGCCTTTCTCTGCCACACATTCTTTTTTTTAAATTAACAATTTAAACTAAGTTGAAACATTGGTCTTTAACTTAATTCCAGCTTTCAAATGACCTCTATTTAAGTACCTGCCATATATAAGGAATTATTCCCATAGACACAAGCATAATACCTTCCCCTGTACTAAACACAGTATTACAGAATCCTATTCCATTATTGTTCCTAAGATATACAAAAAAAAACTCCATTTCTACCAGAAACTATCCCTCTCACAGCTCATCAATTAGAAATTCTTATATACCAGGATGGACATTCTGGGGTACATAGGCAGCATGTATGCTCCAGACCGCTCAACCTACCTGTGTGCTGCTGTCAGGACTCCATGAGAAACCAAAACAAACCTTTATCTATCTTTTCTGCTCCTATCTGGCTCATCACTGCACATAAACTCTAGTCAGCCTCTCATATGCTGAACTTTGCACAGTTACTTCAACCTGGCCTGACAAGTATATCAATGAGTTTGGGCTTATGCTGAGGACTTGATCAATAAACAGTTCACTCTGATCTAAACCAGTCCTTTGCTGTGACATAGAACACATACACCATTTTAATTGCACCTACCTTTTCATGACTCAGTAATGACTTCTCTTTCTCTAAAACTTGGATACGCATTTGAAGCTTCTGATTGTCTTCAGCAAGATTGCTATCCTACAAAAATATTAAAGTAGTATTTTCAGAAAACACAACGTTTCAAGTTTACAAAAAAGCAATCTAGTTATACAACTGTGCAATTTTACTATTTCTAAATAACATATCAAGATTAGAAGAATACAACTTTGGACAATTTAGGACCAGTCACTTTAGACATGCTCATAGTGCATTTATTATATTTGATTGTTGAGTTTTTGCATGTGTTGTCTGTGAGATTTTTTTTTTTTTGAGATAAGGTCTTCTGTAGCCCCAGCAGGCGTAGAACTCTCTATGTGGACCAGGCTGGTCTTGATCTCACAAATTCATCTGCCTCTGCCTCCTGAGTACTGAAATTAGAGGTTGTAAAACCATGCCTGGCTCTTTATTATACGTGAAAAAATATAAAAATGTATTTACAGCCAAATGTGGTGGTACATGACTTTAATTCCAGCACTCCGGAGGCAGAAAGAGGTAGATCGCTGTGATATCAAGGCCAGCCTGGTCTATATAGTGAGATCCAGGCCAGCTGGAACTACAGTGAATCCTGTCTTCCAAAGAAAAATATAGTTTTACAAAGTATCTTGTAATTAATACACCAGGGCTGGTGAGATGGCTTGGTGGACAAGCCTGGCAATCTGCAGTGGATCCCAGAAATCCACAGAAATGTGAAAGGAGAGAACCAACTCCACAAAGTTACTCTCTGACCTTCCAATGTGTACTAGCATACACGTATGTGCACATACACATATGCGCGCATACACACACACATTAAAAAAAAAAAAAAAAAGAAGAAGAACAACTCCTTGAAAATTTGAAGAACAATAAAAATGCACTTCTGGGGCTGGAAAGATGGCTCAGCAGTTAAAAAGCACTGCCTGCTCTTGCAGAAGACCCAGGTTCAATTCCCAGAACCCAAGCACCCAAATGGCAGGGAACAAAGGTCTGTAACTCATTCCAGGGGATCCAGCGCCTTCTTCTGGCCTCTGTGGGTATTTCACACACATGGTACACCTATATACATACAGGTAATACACTCAGATACAAAAAATAAAAATAGTAAATATTAAAAGATAAAATATTTTTAATATTTTGTTATTTTTATTTTATGTATATTGCCTGCATGTATGTAAGTGTACCTTGTGCATGCAATGCCCACAGCCATCAGATCCCCTGGAACTGGACTTAAGGATTACTGTTAGCTGCCATGTGAGTGCTGCAAATTGAACCTGGGCCCTCTGCAAGAGCAGCCAGTGCTCTTAACTGCTGAGCCATCTCTCCAGCCCCTAAAAAAAACATATTTTTAAATGCATTCTTACTTTGATATAGGATCTCCTGACTCTTTTTTACACTGTCAAATTACTCTGCAACAATATACCTATTAATTTATGATGCAAAAAGTTTTTGTTGTTAATCAGTAAGCACAAAATTACTGAAAAGTTGCCAGGATAAATTTGTAAGGAAATACAAAATAAACAAACAGAATAAATGACAACCTTCTTAGTAACAATGCCCAAAACTTTCTCCCATAACAAAAATTTACCTGGTTTAAACTACTTAGTCTCAGTATTTCATTTTCAGCATCTGTAAAAACAATAAATGAACCTAATATTAAAATTATTTAGAATATTTTAATAACTGCCTGTCACATTAAATTCAGAAGTGCAACCCCATTAAAATGAAGCATATTTATAAACACAATTAGCAAGCAGTTTGAAAGTATGGGATAAAAACATTTTTGCCATTTTCTATTTCTGACTATAGCAAATAAATTACAATTTTAAAAAAATGTTAAAATTCCATTCATTGGAAAGGTGTAAGAAAGAATTATCACTGAATCTGGGATGAATCCTAAGTTATTGTTTTAATAAAAACAGTAACGATTGGGGATGGAGAGATGGATCAGCGGTTAAGAACACTTGCTGTTCTTCTAGAGGACCTGTGTTCAATTCCCAGCACCCACACAGCAGCTAACAACAGATCATAGCTTCAGTTCCAACACCCTCTTCTGGCCTCTGCAGGACACTGTACGTATGTGGTACACTTATATACATACAGGCAAAACACTCATACACATAAAATAAAAAATAAGTAAAAAATAATTTGAAAAAAAATAGTAACAATTATGTTTCAAAATAAGTCCATGAATTTGAGTAGCCAGAAATAGTATAAGGTCTAAAACTATAAGGAAAAAAACTGAAAAGCAATAAATTTATGTTTATCACATTACAATTATCTCTCAATTGTCTAAAGTGACTTAAAGAACCAAGAGTCAAAATACCATGAGTTCAGCTAAAGTAATTCATTTAACATTCATTTCAGGACTATGGAGCATTTATGACAAAGCCAGTACTAGACAAGAAGATGGAAACATTTATTTCTTGCTCTCAATGAATTTACAATTCAGAAGTGATAGAAAACAAGTAAACATGATTTTAATATAGTGTGATACAGTAAACATAGGTACTATGAGAGCAAAGAAGGGGCAAATATCTAGTACAGATCAGGTGGAAGCAAAGGGGCCCAGAGATGAGGCAGTATAGGTATACCCGCCCCCAGTGTACGTGCACTAAGATAATATATTAGTTGCCTAAAGAAAAAACAGGGACACTTTGCCCAGGAAAGACAGCAAATACAACGGGGCCAGAGCTAAGACACAGCACTACTGGTTTAAGGAGCCACAGACAGTTCACTAAGGCTAAAGCTTACAATGCTAAAAGCCAGGAAGAGTTTAAACTGAAAAAGCACACCAGGATCAGACCCTGACAGACACGACAGTCCACTAGCGAAGTTCAGACTTCATCTTCCAGTTCCCAGAGAGCCATAAAGTCCTACAAAGAAGAGGAGTAACTGCTTTGCATTTCTGAAAATTTATTCTGGCTGCAGAATGAAGTTTAAAAAAAGATAGACTGAAGAAGTAATGATGAAAAGCAGAGAATAAATCACTAGCACTTTTCTAACACTCACTTTGGACCAGATACTGTTCTAAAGGAAAACTTGCAGGGTTGGAGAGATGGTTCAGTGGTTAAGGGCACTGGCTGCTCTTGCAGAGTATCAGGGTTCATTTCACAGCACCCATATAGTGGCTAACAATCATCCTGAACTCCAGGTCTAGATCTGACACCCTTCCCTGGCCTCCAGGGATACTGCATGGGTGCACTTACATGCAGGCAAAACACTCATGCACAAAAAATAAAAAGTAAGTAAATAAGATTAAAGGAAACTTTACAGCTAGTAACTCACATAGCCTGCATTACTACTACAACTTCTACAAGGAAGATACCATTATTGTCCCAACCCTCTTGTTCTTTGTTCATAGGCCAGAAGAGGGAATAGAGTCCTGCTCTATCATCTTCTGCCTATTTTTTTGAAGCACTGTTTCTCTTTGAACCCGGGGTTCATGTATTCTAGGCCAAGAAGAAGCAAGCAGCCCCAGCAATCCTCCTGTTTCCACTCTCCTCAGAGATGGGTTTTATGTGTACACAGGATGCTCAGCTTAATATGTGGGTGATGGTATCCAAACTCTGGTCCTTGCTGTGCAGCAAGAACTCTTAACTGCTGAACCACCTCTCCAGCCCCCAACACTCTATTCTATTCTACTCTATTAAGAGATCTGTAACATGGTAGCAAATGCCTTTAATCTCAGCACTTAGGAGGCAGGAACAGTAAGATCCCTGTGAGTTCTAGGCTACCGTGGTTCATATTGTGAGTTCCAGATCAGTGAGGGCTCCACAGTGAGACTCTGATAGTATCAAAAGAGAAAGAAAGAGAGTGGGAAGGAATATGAATGAATCTATAACAGTTAACTGAGGCAAAAGGAATTATGATGACTGACATATTTCCAAGGTAATGGAGATGAAAAAAGAGGGAAGGACAAGGGAAGCGGTCAAATGGATCACTCAATATGATGCACAGATAAACTTATTTTATAAATAAGCGGAGCTACTTAAAGTCCAGATCCTCACTGAACTGCCTTCCCTTTGTCCAAGTGGCAGCTCCCAAGCCTGATGCGTGTTGAGAAACCTTGGAGCTCCTCTGGAAGGCAATCCTGAAATGTCACTCAACAAAAAAGAAATTAAGGAAATAAAACCTATAGGGACTTGGTGAGGGCTGATTTCTAGAATTCTGCTTTTAGGCACTAGTGAATTACCAAGGTTGAGAAAGGATATGAGTGAGAGGAGACAGTATAACTTTACTTTGAACTTAATTTTAGTTTGAAAATCCATGTGATCTATAGAGATGGCCATTTAGATGAGGAGTTCATGATAAACTGGCATATGGGATGGAGATAAGGGTGTTCATAAGCACACAAGAGCTGGAAACTTTCAGAGCAAGAATGAATAAATTCATAAAGAGTTTATACTAAGAGACAAGGACAAAATGCAAACTAAAATTAGCATCTTTTCAGCTGAAGAGCTCCCAGTATGAATGAACTCTGGCACTTTGCCTCGTTCATTTCATACTTACTCTTTTGTTCCTTGGAATACTAGCATCTAAAATACTAGTATTAGCTGGAACACGGCAAACAGTAGACTATCTGTGTCTCTTGTCACTCAAGCTTTGGCTTGCATATAGCTCACTTCAAAAGATAACAGTGGATGGCTGCATTCCCTGACTGGGCTGGGGGTTACAGAAAGTATTCAGTTCTGTACACCTGAAACAGACAAACACCACTCCACAGTTCCTATGAACATAAACATTTCTCAGAAATCTACCTGGCTTCCTAAATCACTGATTTTCACGTAAACACGGAAAGACAGTAAGAAAGGGAGGGTGAGGGACTTTGACAATTCTTAACCCTTTTTAGTAGAACACTGCTATTTGTGACCTACGATGGTACTGAATTTAAGCCAAACAATTTTATCCCAATTATGTAGTCATTTCTATCAACATTCCATTTGCACAAAGTACTTAGGTTATTCAAGTGCTTGTCTCTAAAAAACACTAGTATGCAAAGAAACACCAACGTAAAGTAGGTTCCAAACATCGTATACCAGTCAGAGCCTGCTGTAATCTGATCACTTCGTCTACTGAGGAATGCTGTGGAAGAATTCTCTCCTCCACCACATTGCCACTCTGCCTCCCAACAGATGTCTGTAGTGCTCTGCACTCCAGGTTCAAGAGTTCACACTCTTCAGCCATCTGTCTCCTTTCCACATGTAGCTGTTCTTGCTCTCTCTTCAAGGTATCTCTGTCATTTTCTGTAGAAGATAATTTTTTATATATCTCTTTTATTTTATCCTCAAGTTCTCCAATTTTTTTGGTAGACTCTACTTTTTCAGTCTGTAGAACCTGAATAGTTTTTTGCATCTCATACATTTTGGAGTGATCAGTTACTGTAACTCCTGAGCCACCTAAAACATAAAAAAAGAAAAAGGGGAAGAGAAGGATCAAATGTCAAGTTCCAAAGAGTAAATGGCTTATTATATACAATATAAAGATCTTAGAGTTTAGAACTTGGAAATGGTTAAAAAAAAAAAAAAAAAAGTTAAATTATTATAACTAAGCAAGTTAATAAAAAGTTAAAAAGTTGAAGAAATAGATTATTTGAATCAACTACCAAAATCTTAAATATCTGAGTATTTGAAAGAATGCTACAATCTCTCTAGTTTTTGTGTAGTGTCACCAAACAATGCAAAAGAATCCATGAGCTGCACTGTCTACCTGAGAGCAGAGGCCTTTCCACTTCTAGACTTGTGAAAGCATGGCAGTGAGCAGAAACTGCCGTCTTCTCCTCACTGGAACCAAGTCTACCTTTGCAGCAGCACTCTGACCTAAGAGTGCTGGATTTGTCACTATTTTATAACCTGTGAAATTAGTAAAACTCATAACCTTGTTGTAACAGATTTTCCAGTTCTTCAATTCGTTCTTCATAGTCACTTAATTCCTCTCGATGCCGACGACTTATCTCTGTTAGTTTCTGCTGATGCGCATTCTGCAATACCGACATTTCATGCTGATGGTCATCAATTTCTTGACTTCGGTTCTGCTTAAGTTCCTTTAAAAACAAGAGCAAACTTAAACACATGCTTGATCAACAAACTTACCTAAGCGATTGGTTTCACTGATATCAAAAGTCTATATTATTAAATATAATACTCTGAACATATAGAAGCTGAAAAGAATTCAAGCACAGTCCTCAAATTACGACAGTCCTGACAGAGCCACTCCTTCCTTTCCAAGGCATTAAAAAGTAATCCCATCCTGGAACAAAAGATGAGCCAAAACACCTTTTCTCTAGTTCCTGTGACCAGAGGCTTCTTTTCCTAGCAACTATTCCATCAATACTAAAATCAACCCTCTGGCTAAATGTTTTTTTTTTTTTTCATTTTAAGTCAGGGACTTGTTATGTAGCCTTGGTTGGCCTGGAACTCCATATGTAACCCAGGCTAGCCTTGAGCTCAATATAATCTTCCTGTTTCCATCTCCCCAGGGCTGCCACCAAACCCAGCTCCTCTTGAATCTTGAAAGCAGTGGTATCACTGTAAATTTCTGGCAATGAGCAGAACTGGTAAGTTTCTTACTCTCAGGAACAGAGTTCAAGTTTAGAGCAGAATACTGCTTTAGAGTACCAGACTTTTTGAATTGTGTCATCTAATCTGTAAAACTGACATAGCTAACAACAGATTCAAGTTCTTCAGTTTGTACCTGCTAACTTACTACCAATATTCTCCTGTTTGGTCTTTCTTCTGCCCGGCCTGATGAACTCCCAAACTGTCAAGATAGGTACCTGCTACCCAAGCTGACGAATGTCTCTCTAGCTGCCTGAACATGACAGAAGCATCATGAGAGCTGCATCCTCTAATCTGGGTAGTGTCTTTTGCTAGATACCCAAATCTGTTCCCATTCCTGACACAGACTACCTTGGGTCCTGCCAGCAAATCTTTTTTTACTTAGCCAGGAAAGATTTGTGTTGCCTACCACCAAGAATCCTAACTGTAATTCATTGCTATTTCTTAAGAAGACAAACTTTCATTTATGTGCCAGCACTGGGTCGTTTCATGGAAACCTCAGATTACTCCTATAAAGCAGGCATTAGGCCTGAATTACTGATGATTAAAACAGAATCTGGGGAAGCTTAAATAACTTGCACAAAGCAGCATAGGTGGTAAAGGGTGCAGCCAGGATTCACATACAGTCTGATTCTAGAATCTACCCACACTTCTAACAGTAAGCCCAAAACTAAATATCCTGTACTTGACTATAATTTAAAACAATTCACTGCCATAATGACTGTATATAACTAAGTCTTTTCTTATAAGAAATAACTGACAGCAGGCATGGTGGTACATGCCTTTAATCCTAACACTTGGGAGGCAGAGGCAGATGGCAGATGGATCTCTATGAGATCAAGGCCAATGTGGTCTATATAGCAAGTTCCAGGCCAGCTGGGGCTCAAGAGACTCAGTCTCAAAAACGCAAAATAAAAACAAAAAATAAAAATAAAAAACTGACAAAAACTAGCAATACTTCTATCACTAGGTAAAATAATTATTTACAGTGAATGTATTAGCATTTTTGCCAATATTCTTTAAACCTAAACCCCTGAAATTCATCAACCTGAAAATGAGAAACAGCAGAATGTATATACTTATAAAAAATATACTTAGGGAAAATGTGTATAACCAAATGGACCTGGATACACATAATCATAAAGAACAAATGAGTTGAAAAACAATAAAACGCTTAAAATGAATATCATAATCTATATAATCATTTTATAACAAAGACTTCTACTAATTTAGCTTATACCTTTAATATATAGATTTTAAATACATAATAGCCACTGGCAATAAACAATTTGACTTACCTTTATAATGTTTTGCAATTTGCAGATTTCTGTTTGATCAGAGCTTTGTGATCCCCGTGCCTTATTTACAGAAAAAGAGAATTTAAAAATTGTACTAGATTTTTCTGTGAAACAGAAAGTCATAAACTAAATTAAATTACTTAACAAAAAACAAGAGCATTTCCCAGACATTCTGATTAAGAACTCCTTTTTTTCTTTTTTTCTAGAAAAAATTCTACTTTTCAGAGAATCTAGTCCATTAATACATAATAAGTAAAAAACATCATATTCAAGATTTTTTCGTTTTGTTTTGTTTGTTTGTTTGTTTGTTTGAGACAGGATCTCCCTGTAGCCCCTGCTGTCCTGGAACTCTCTAAGTAGATCATGCTGGTCTCAATTTCCCAGAAATGTACCTGCCTCTGCCTCTCAAGTGCTGGAATTAAATGCATGCACCATCATGCCTAGCTCCTCAAGACTTTTTTAACTAAAGGGGGTACATGGCATTAGCTTTACAAAGTAAAGTTAAGCTGGGGGAAAAAAATTCATTTAGCTAAATTAAAAAAAAAATCAACATGAGCATAATTTAAGCAGCTTTCTTTTTTTATTAAAACTTTGTTTATTTTTATTTTCCGTCTATGAGTGTATTGCTTGCCCTTAAGAGCACCCATGTTGTGCAATGCCCTAGGAAGACAGAAGAGGGTGTCGAATCCCCTGGAACTGGTGTTATGGACCGTTGTTAGCTGCCATGTGGGTGCTGGGACTAGACCCCAGGTCCTCTACAAAAAAACAGCCAGTGCTCTTAACCGCTGAGCCATTTCTCCAGCCCCAGCATTCTTTTTTTTTTTTTTTAATTTTTAATTTTACAGGTATGAGTGTTTTCCCTGAATGTATGTAAATACGCCCGTGAATACAATGTGGTAGGGACCAGAAAAGGGCATTAGATCCCCTGGAACTGGAGCTACAGGTTATAAACTGCCATGTGAGTGCTAGAAATGAACCCAGACCTACTGCAAGAACAATCAGCACTCTTAACCAATGAACTATCTCTTTGGCTTCTAAGAGGATAGAAAGCTATCCAATAATGCCAATAAAAAATCTTTAAAAAATGATTTTATGGGGCTGGAGAGATGGCTCAGTGGTTAAGAGCACTGGTTGTCCTTAGAGAAGATCTGGGTTCAAATCCCAGCGCCCACATAGCAACTAAGAACCATTCGTAATTCCAGTTCCAGGGGATCCAGTGCCCTCTTCTGTCTTTCTTTTTATTCCAAATTATGTCTAAGTCCCATGTCTTCTAACAATCTCCATAGTATGAAAAAATCTGATATGTAAGAAAAGAAGGTTTCTTGGAGTAAAGTTTATAAGCCCCAAATAGCAAGTATTTAATTTCTAGTTCATGATAAATAACATATAACTGTTTTAATATATTTTAATAGTAATAACCAGATTTTTATTTTACATATCATTATAGCTTATAAAACCTCAGACAAAATCCGAAGAAAGTCTCAAAACACAGTGCCCTGAAACTCTGTGCTTCCATCAAAGAAGCTACCAAAAAATCCAGGAGAAAAGCTGGCTCAATTTAATTTTATCTTTTGAGTGCTGGGTTTAGAACTTTGTATTTTTAAAACTGAATCTGTTACTTTAATTTTTAAAAATCCAAATAGTATACAGAAGAAGAAACTGAAGCTGAAAAACAACTTGACCAAAATCACTTAGAAAGCCACATACTGAACTGGACTACAAAGAGCTCTTCTATTTTCTGGTCAAGGATTATTGCTGATTTCAGACACTGCATAAAGCTGCCTATATAGCACCAGCACTTTCACGATCTCACTGTTTCCACAAACTTATTGAAATTTTACCTACCTGAGCAATATGTCTCCAATGGCCAACTTCAGTTTCAAGTCTTGAAACTTCATTTGACAATCTGTTGATTTCTTGTTGTGATGAAATTATGTCACCAAAGTCCATGTCATCTTCGTGGAAAGCTGACACATGATGACCAATCCCATAACCGAATGAAGATGACACAGTGGTTGCTGGTACACTGCCAGGTCCTGACTGCACTGACTGAGCGGTTGACTGCAGTTTGAGCAACTCATCCTGTAGTGCAATCTGTCTTGCTTTAAGGTGGCTGATTTCTACCTATGTATTCATAATCCGTACTTCAGAAAAAGTATTTTATAAAACAGACAATGGCCTTTATAGATTTTATACATTTTAAATTGAAAGGCATAATGACTTTTAATAAGATGAACCAATAATGGAAGTCAGTTAAGTGAATCCATAACTTCTATAATACTTCAATCATAAAATTTTTATTGAAAAAACAAACATAATTACCATAGTTAAAGCACAGATGTTTCAAATAGTATGTATGTTAAAATTTCACTCAAATGTTAATCCAAGCAATAAATTTCTCAGTGAAACATGATTTTGTAGCCATCATAATACAAGTAATTTCTTAAAGCTCTGTTTATAAATTATCAGACATTAAGAGACATTAAGAAAACAAAAGCTAAAGTTTTCTTAAGGGGCTGGAGAGATGGCTCAGTGGTTAAGAGCACTGGTTGCTCTTCCAGAGGACCAGGGTTCAGTTCTCAGCACTCACATGGCAGCTAACAACAGTCCACAACACCAGTTCCAGGGGATCTAACGCCCTCCTTCCTCTGACCTCCAAGAGCACGTATGACAAGGGTGAATTTATATACATGCAGGCAATATACTCATACATGTAACGTAATAAATAATTTTTTAAAGTTTTCTTGGAATTCTGCTGGGAGAGTCTTACATAATTGATTATGGCTGGGTTTAGGCTTAAAATAGTCCATGAGTCAGAGGTAACTTTGCACTGGTCTGTACAACACAGCTAGAAGAATATTTTGATTTACTATCCAACCTTTTTAGATAAGATAACAAAGTCAGCTTATGGTTATTAGTCCATGAGTTTTAGAAGAAACTATGCATTAAAAGAGGCCCTGGTTTTAACACTAGCCAATAAGTGACCAGTGAAAATCTGACCCTATTTAGGGAAATAACAGTAAGTAAATTATGAATTCTTAAGCAGACTTTGAAGGCTGGTAATACCAAATTATAAAGCTAAGCACAGTGGCACGTACTTATAAGCCCAGCACTCAAGGGGCTGAGGCAGGAGGATTGTTTTGAGTTTGAGCACAGCTTGGACTATATAGTAAGTACCAGACCAAATAGGGCTACCTAGCAAAACCCTGTCTAAAAAAATACACAACCTGACTCTCCCCTAAAAAGGCTAGATAGACATAATAGCTTCATTGGTTAGTGCTCTGCCTAGCAGGCATCAAGCTCTGGGTTTGATCCCTAGTACTGTATAAAACCAGGTGTAGTGGAATATTGCCTGAAGTCCAGTGCTTGGGAAATGGAGGCAAGAGGACAATTAGAAATCTTAAGGTATCCTCAGCTATATAGCAAGTTATCTTCATCTATCTTCAGGAGGTCTGAGACCAGCCTGGGCTACATGAGACCCTGACTTAAAAAAAGGAGTCAGGGACGTAGCTCAGTTGTAAAGATTCTGAACATGAACAAGGCCCTGGGTTCGATACCCAGTAGAAAGAGAAAGAGAGAGAGAGGGGAAGGAAGGAGGAAGGGTGGGAAAGGTGAAAGAGGAAGGAAGAAAGGAAGGAAGGAAGGAAGGAAGGGAGGGAGGGAGGGAGGGAGGGAGGAAGGAAGAGAGGGAGGAAGGGAGGGAGGAAGGGAGGGAAGGAAGAGCTGGCCTTCAGTCCCAGCACTGGAGAAGGGCAGAGGCAGGCAGATCTCTGAGTTCAAGGCCAGCCTGGGCTACACAGTGAGATGCTGCCTCAAAACAAAACAAAGCAGACACACAGGCCGATGGTCTTAGTTTGAACTTGAACGTCTACTCTGTGTATTCATTTTATTCTTGCAGTAATTTATTTTAAGATCAAATTATCAATTGTCAGATTGGAAATTTAGGTTTTAAGTGTTTATCGTAAATGCAGTATACTTTTATTTTACCTTAGATTATCACTAAAAAAAAACAGAAATCAATTCATTCCATTTTTGTTTTGTTTTAGGTTTGTCTGTGGTGCTAGGAACTGAACAGAGAGCCTCACACATGCCAGCAAGCACTCTACCGCTGAAGGATGGTACCAAGCTTCATTCAAATTTTTAACACCCACATATGGAGCTAAGGTAGAAATGACTGATCAACAAGCTAAAGAGTACCTCAAATGATCTGTGTAAAAAGCAGGAACTGATTCAACTGAATGTAAGTTTTCACAGAGTCTATTTAAGTATTAAACACAAAAGAAAATCCAACAATAGGATTCAGGGTAACAACGGTTAAATTTTGTAATATTTATTATCTATTATTAAGACTGCAAAGACAATTAAGATAATCCAAAAGCAACCATTTCAATTCAACTAAAAGAAAAACAAAACACTTATAAAATATTCCATTGTAATATACTTAATATTGCTTTATGTGGAAAATCAACTCAACAAACATTAACATTTACAGTCAAAATGTATTCTGACAAAGGAAAATGTCATTTAGCAATGATCACACTGATTTGAATCAACTTAAAAATAAACAGCGTATGTAAGGTCCTGGGTTCAATTCCAAGCACCACAAAAATAAATAAATGTTTAAAAAAGTTAGGAAAGCAGACAATAAATTAGGTTTCATAAAAATTGGAAATTATAAGCAACAGATTACAATATTTTATTTTTGAAAAACTGTTCTTTTGGAAATTAGAAATTAATTTGTACAAAGGTTAGCTTATATAATATATATAGAAAACCTTCCCAATGTTATTAAATCTGTTTCAACACTTTCATGAATCAAAAACTAGCAGTGAAATAGTTGGAATACACATGTACCTCTTTCTGTTGCAGCTGACTTCGGTAACTCATAGACTGCTGTTTTATTTGAAGTTCTGATGCTTCGTGCTTTTCCTCTAAGTCAGTGCAAAGTTTTTTAAGTCTTTCATTCTAGAAACAAAGAAAAAATATTTTCAACAAAATTATTTCATCTCAAGCATGTTAGTAATCATTACATGTATGCACCATGAAAAACATTATTTTACACCCCAAATTGATGTAACATATCAAAGGTCTCAGACAGAATTCTGGCTCTTAAAATACATTTCAAATAAAAAATTTAAATACATTAAGTATGTTTAGTTAGAATATGCCCAACTGTGAATCAAGGAGAAAAACCACTTTATTCCGATATATTCCTTTGATTTTCTGCTAAGAAAAAGCCCCTGAAAATTCTTCCCATCTTTGGATACCCAGTGTCTGGCACACAGCAGACTACACATGTCTAGCAAATAAATGAAGAAAATACATGTTTAAACTTTTGTTTCTTCCCCAATTAGAACTAAAAAAAAAAAAAAAAAATTAAAGATCTGGTTGAGAACGGGCAGGAGGCTAAAGCTTCACACTGTCTGCCTGTACCCTGGCTCCCTGAGGCACATCCGAAAACTTTCATTTGATAACCACAACTAAACAGCAAGCCTGTGATACCAGCAGCTGAACAGCTGAGGCCAGAGGATTGCTGAGTCCAAGGCCAGGCTAGGCTACACAGTATCAGGCAGTATCTTGTTAAGAAAGAGAGTGAGAAAAGGGGGGGAGAGAGCCAGGAAGAAAGTAAAGGGAGAGGAGAGAGGAAGAAGAGGAAAGAAGAAAGGGGAGGGAGGGAGGGAAGAATGGCGGGAGGGAGGGAAGAAAATGGAAAGAGAGAAAGAGAAGTAAGCATTCACCATTAGAACTCAGTCTGAAAAATCTACTGTTAGAAATTTACAAAATAGCGGCTGGGGACATGGCACAGAAACAGAGCACCAGCCTAGCAAGTGCTAGACACATTAAAGCATACAAAATAGTCTCTTTTTTAAATGATTTATTCTCCACAAATGGGGGGGCGGGTTATGTGCACATAAGTGCCAGTGCCCTTGGATGCCAGAGGCATGGGATCTCCTAGAGCTGGAGTTACAGGTGGTTATGAGTTGCCTTATATGGGTGATGGGAACTGAACTTGGTCCTCTGGAAGAACAGTATGTACTCTTCCTCTGAGCCATGTCTCCAGCCACCTACAAACTAGTTTTAAGAAATTCAATGAATCTAGGTATCATGGTCCTTTTTTACAAAATGTTGGAAAAGATGAAAAATAACTCAAGTTTTATGTGCTTAAAAAGTAAATGATCATGCTACGCATGGTGGTGCACACCTTTAATACCAGCGCTCGGGAGGCAGAGGGCAGAAGCAGGGGGATCTCTGTGAGTTCAAAGCTAGCCTGGTTTACATAACAAATTCCAGGCCAGCTGGGCTACAGAAGACCCTGTCTCAAAAAGACAAAAAAAAGAAACAAACAATTATCATTATTATTCAATTTTGTTCCTTTAACAACTAGACATAGGATAACAAACCTCAAGATCATGCTAGAAGTGAGAGCAGTATACTATCAAATGACCAAGTCAAGAGTAGTAGGCAGAATAATAAGAATGTGCCAACGAAAAACAAACCCTAATATTCTCTACAAAAGAGAATTCACAATTATAAATTATTAAACATTCTATGATTACATCTGCAATAGAGTTTAACAACGAAAACTGAGAAAAAGGAGAAAAACGGTGGGAAAAGCATTCTAGGCGAAGACTTTTTTTGTACTTTAGAGCTGTCACCTGTCTTTAGATTCTAGGAGCTTCTGAAAATTATCATCCAGGGAGCTTATATAAATCCTCCAGAAAAATCAATGAAGCAAAGAAAGGGAGGACTTACAGAATCCACAGTCCTAATGTGGGCTTTTATCCCCCCAAATTTAATGAAGACTAGGCATCTTGAAGGAATAGGATTTTAAACAGTCACTTGGCTAGTTACCTTTGACTGTGCTGACTGTTAATATGAAAACACTACACACAACAGTAATGCATTCTACAGCACAGCATAAAGGTCACTGTTGGCTTTTTCACTGGTTATTTACTTAACTCGGAATGTGGCCCATGCCAACTGGTTGCCTGCCCTCATCTTCCTGGCTTTATCAGAATCAGAAAGGTGAGAAAGCACAAAGATGATCCTTATGGCTGGACAGACCTGCAACATCTAAGTTGCCAGGAAACATATTTCTATCTCTTTCTTTCCCCTCTGTCTGTCTGTCCTCCCCCAGCCCCGCCTTTTGTGTGTTGTGTTCTGAGACACTGTCTCATTGTATCGTTCAGACTAGCCTCACAATGTACCATGTGGCCTTCAACCGGTAATAATTATCCTACCTCAGCCTCCCAGACAGGGATTACAGCAGTGTACCATTATGCCCAGTCATATTTTATAATGTATGAAATATGGAGTAGAGATGGTGATTCTCAAAGAAAGAAAAAAGTAAATACCATAAAGAAAAACAGAGACAAGTATATAGGAGAAAGAAATTCCTGATAGCCTCCAAGTTAGCTGTAGCTTCTTCCTAAGGCCTAGCTATACCTCTGCTCTGGGAGCCCATGAGACACTTATAACCTTAAAATATAAGATCCTGCTCAACCCTTAGTATACTATCAGGGTTTACAGAAACAAACTATAGCTTCCTTTTAAAGCAAATTTTATTATGTTATTAAAATTATTATTATTGTCTGTGCACACAGTGTGTGTGGGTGCCACAGTGCATGTCTGGACTTTGTTCTCTTACCTTTATGTGGGTTACAGGATTAAACTCAGGCTGCCAGGATTTCGAGGCAAGTACCTTTATCTGTTGCGCTGTCTCACAGGCCCTAGTCTCCTGTTAAGCAGTCCCAACTATTCACAAGAATGGAAATGTGAGACATTTTTTTTTTCTTGGAGGTCCTCCAACAAACAACAGAAAATTTATCTATCTTTCTAATTGGAATAAAATTCATTCTTTCTTATAATTACCAAACAGATACACCGGATCCTTTAACAAATCTAAGAAAAATGATGAGATCTTGAACATTTCCCTACTTAATCATCCTGAGAATTACTTTCTCATTATTCATCATGTATTCCCAAGAAAATAGAAATCTTGTGGATGAGAATGATCAACAACCGAATCACTAGTCCTGCCCTGCTCAGCCCATGGTATCACCCTCTAAAAAGCAAGCAACGACTTCTGGTCACTGTCCTCTTCTGTAATTAGTTTCACTGAGAATGTAACATCATTTTTTTTAAAAGACAGGGTCTCACTCTGCAGCCCTAGCTAGTCTTGAACTCAGAGATCCACCTGCCTCTGCCTCCATTAAAGGTATGCACCACCACAACCAGTGAATGTGTCACTTTCTGACAAAGAGGCCGACAGATGAAATATTTTATAATCGTCAGACAACTCAAATGTGCGGACACAGCAGCAGTATAGAGTGAAGGGTCATGGTGAAGGCACCTGAGAAGGCAGATCCTCAGCAAGTTCTCAGGGGGCAATAGCTTTCCTCAAACTCAAGAACTGATGAACACTATGTTTCCAAGAAGAGAAAGGGAATATGATTCTCACATGAATTAGTCATTGAACAGGAAAATATCTTATTCTGCAATACTTTAACAAGGCCTAGAACCATCCTGTTTTGCAAA
Organism: Eospalax fontanierii; assembly: GCA_035773235.1. Lineage (NCBI taxonomy): Eukaryota > Metazoa > Chordata > Mammalia > Rodentia > Spalacidae > Eospalax > Eospalax fontanierii. The sequence continues at coordinate 70,144,002 of CM069536.1, forward strand.
ATGTCTGAGTATTATTCTATTATGTAAGGTATATACACCAACAATTACTTGATATGGTTCCTACATGGACAAATGTTGAAGGTAGATGTAAATAAGAAGGTAAATGGGGCCCAGACATGATAGCACATGGCTTTAATCCCAGCACTTGGGAAGCAGAAGCAGGTGATTCTCTGTGAGATCAAGGCCAGCCTGGTCTACATAGTAAGTTCCAGGCCAGCAAGGACTAAATAGTGAGACCTGGAAAGTAAATAGGAGACGAGAGATGACACAGAAGTGAAAAAGCTCCAATGGATTCATCATTCTAATTGGCGTTCATAAATCTAAGAAAAATAATTTGTAACCAGAGCAGAGATAATACATATTTTTCCTTAAACAACTTATGAGCTTCTCAAAAGTATCAGTTTTAAAGAAAGATGAGGGGCTACAGAGGTGGCTCAGCAGTTAAGAACACCAGCTGCTCTTGCAGAGGACCCAGGCTTGAACTCCAGCACCCACATGGTGGCTAAAAACTAACTTTAACTCCAGTTCCAAGGTATCTGACACCCTCTTCTGTCCCCTCAAGCACTGCACAACATGGGTGTACTTATACACATGCAGGCAATATGCTCAAACACATAAAAATAAATAATTTTTTTAATTAAAGAAATATGAATAAAAGCAGAAGTAGGGCTTGGGAGATGCTCAATGGGTAGAGTGCTACCCAGGCTAAGCCACTCAGCCATAGCCTTGGGACTGCAGAGATGGCTCAGCAGTCAGGAGCACATACTGTTCTTGTAGAGGACCTAGTACTCATGTCCAGCAGTTCACAACTACCTGCAACCAGCTCCAGGAAGGTCTGACACCTCTAGTTCCTGAAGGCACTAGCACTCATGTGTACAAACACACATACAGACACATAATTAAAAATAATAAAATAAATCTTAAAGTGGCAGAAACAAGAGGCTTTCTGGCCAGGTAACCTAGCCTAATTTGTAAACCTCAGGTCTCAGTGAGAGACCCTGTCTCAAAAAACCAAAGTGGATAGCTCCTGAGGAAGGACATCTGAAGTTGATCTATGACCTCCGCATGTAAAGGTACACACATGCACCTGTACATACATGAACATACACAAAGATAGAAAGAAAGAAAGAAAGAAAGAAAGAAAGAAAGAAAGAAAGAAAGAAAGAAAGAAAGAAAGAAAGGAGGGAGGGAGGGAGGGAGGGAGGGAGGGAGGGAGGGAGGGAAGGAGGGAAGGAGGGAAGGAGGGAAGGAGGGAAAGGGAAGGAAGAGAGAGAGAAGGAGGGAGGGGGAGGGAGGGACAGAGAATAGAAGTAATTATACCAATAATCTATTTAGGACATAGCTGAAGTTTATAAGCAATATTTACAAAATAAATATAAGAATTCACTGGGAGTTTTTCAATTCCTACTTACATGAGTTAATATGTAATTAATTCAGAGAACATTGCCTACTTTGAGTTTCTTTTGAAACAAGGTCTTACTTCTTTGTTCAGACTGACCAGGAACTCAGGCTCAAGTGATCCTTCTACTGTAACAAACCTGAGGACAGCTGGGACTGCAGGCATGTACCACTACACCCAGCCTTATATGCTTTCAAAGCCAGAAAAGTATGAAATTAAAATTGGGGTTTGCTATATTGATATAGTATTAAACCTTTTAGGGAATATTTTCCCCATCATTTTACCACTGTTTTTACAAATTATTTGTAAAATAAAAAGTCTAAAGAGTCTACTAGACAGCAGATAAATGTGATGACTATTTCTTTGGCAAAAAGAGGAAAAGTTACGTTGGGTGAGTTCTTGTTGTCCTGCAACTAAAGAATCCTAACTAGAGCTGGGCTTGGCAGCACACACCTATAATCCCAGCACTCAGAGGACTGAGGTAGAGTACTGCTATGAGTTTGAGGCCACATTGGGCTACAAAGTGAGCAAGAGCCTATCTCAAAAACAAACATGGCTAGGGAGGTGGCTCAGTGCTTGCTTGCCACACAAGCACAGGGACCTGAGCTCAGAATGCCAGAACACATGTAAAGCCAGGCACAGTAATGCACATCTATAATCCCAGTGCTCCTACTCTGAGATCCCTGGAGAAGAATCCCTAGAAGGTTGTGGGCCAGCTGGCCTGGCATAACAAGAGACCCTGCCTAAGGCAAGGTGGAAGGTGAGGACCAACAACTGAGGGCTGTCCTCTGACCTCTTCCATGTGCCTGCACATAAAACAAAAAGAATACTGAGAAATCTACATCTACACACAGCAGCAAATCTCATCTCTGGAAAATACTCTGCCTTCCTTCTATACTAGAACTTTCTAAACAGAATACTCAGTACTCTTGGACACCAGAGTTTGGAACAGTGACAGACTGCAAAGTCACACAGGAGTTAAATAGAGCATGCACAGGACTGTAGTTCTGAGGCAAGAGCTACTCACACTGACATTTTATGGAAAGTATAGCCCTTGCTTTCCTCTGGGGTTTGAGTAGCTCAAACTGCTCTGAGCTGTTTAAACTCATTTAGATAAGCACCAAATGAGGAAGTTGGCTTGCAAGGTGGGGTTGTGTTTTACCAAAAATAAGTATTTCTAAACTCTAGAATTATATTTTCCATTAATGATGACACCAAAAGAGGCATTAAAAGGCCTGAGATAAAAAGAAGGCCAGACTCAATAAAGAGCAGACATCAGTCATGAAGGTCAATCTTAGTTACTTTCCCCCAAATGTACACTGACAAATTCCCCTAAGTTAAGGCTGCCACAAACACTCCTGCTGTTCAGCTCCTGCATGGGTCTGTACCAATAAGTGCCTCCTCAAGGATTTCTACCTCAGTCTCTCTGAGAAACTATGAAGCTCATCTGCTCCACAGCACTTGTTTCCCTTATTAAGTAAGGTCTGCTAAGGTCACCAAGTGCCAGCAAACTGCTGTCTTCCACAGGCAGAATGCTGATGAGTACTTCTTACCAAGCCCTCCACGTTTAGATTCCAGCCTAGATACTCTACAGAATTCAACAAGACTTGTCAAAGAATACTTTATTATCTAAATTCAAATGTCCCCTTTTTAGAGACTTAGAAGAGAGGAAAATATGCTTACCACAGGCCTCTAAGAATCTCTCTCGCTACAATACTAAGTGGTCTCTTACTGTTCTTATCCCAAGGCTAAATTGTTGAGCTTCGTTAGTCCTTTACAATAGCTCCCACTCTGAAATCCTTTTAATTTCTTTAGGGCTTTCCTCTGAACTTTTTCCAAGCTTTTCTCATCCCTATTAAGTATAATGTCCAGAATTAGTCACAACTAGACATTGACTCATAATGAACAAAACAAAGTAAGTAAAATTAGCTTATTATTTCAATATTCTTCACTTCTTTGTTTCAAATATTATTTTAATGTTAGAAAATTTAAAAGCTCTAAACAAAATTCTATTTTTCATATTATATTTAAATGTATTACTTAGCTGGATATGGTGACTCAGGTCTATAATCCTAGCACTCAGGAGGCTGAGGCAAGAGGATCACAGGTTAATGGCCAGCCTGGGCTACATAAGAAACCTCTTCTTGAAAAAAATTAAATAAATAAATAAATAAACATAATACTACAATGCAGCACACTGCTGGATATCTTTTTGTTTTATTTTTGTCAGGATCTCCCTAGGCTCAGCCTTCCTGGAACTTACTATGTAGATCAGGCTGGCCTCCGTCTCGAAGAGATCTGCCTGCCTCTGCCTCCCCAGTGCTCAGATTAAAGGTGTGAGCCACCATATCCAGCATTCAGATGGATAATTTCAATGATCAATTTTGCCACTACTGTTTCTACACGTGGTTGTGTTTCCACTTCCAACATGTAGGGATGGAGATGAGGGCAGAGAGTAAACTGCAGCAGGTGCAGATGCTTCTTCACTCATGAAGCATCCTAAACGCTAAAAACAGAACAGAGCCCTTGGATGAACAGGAAATTTCAAAACTGACAGCACACTTAAAAAGAGAAGACTAAAAGTTTCAACAACTTCCATGACTTCAAAAGAGAAAAACTGAAATTTGGTAGTAGTTTTTAATTTTCCTTACCTCTGATCTTAAGATTGAATGAATAGCTTCAATTTCTTTTCTCCCAGAATTAGGCAAATCTGCTACAAAAGAAATAGTATATACTGAATATTTGATTAACAGCATTCAGAGTAATGAGCAGTTGTTCTGATGTGGTAGTGCTGGTGCAAGGGGGTTGAATCCAGGGCCCTGTGCATGCTAGTCAGCTGCCCACCACTGAGCTGCAGCCCCAGCCCTAACCAGGCGTCTTCAGGGAAATGTATTTCACTGGGTTTGGACAGCAGGGGGCTGGCATGCGAGGTCATTCGGAAGATCATCATTCGATTTCCATCACAACTTCCCACTGCTACTGATGCTCTTCATCCCACACGGGCCACTCTCCTCATTCACCTCTTGTACCTCAGGAGACCTGCCTTTACCCCTTGAGAAAAGTCATTAAAATTTGTTGTATTAAATTTAAAGTTTTTATAAACTTTTTTTAGTCTCATGCTGTAATTTTAGATGAAACTTATTTAACTGGGACTTATAGTTTACTTTCACCTTCTATTCCTAAGAGTATCAAATAATAACCTACAAACAAAGTACAAAAATATATTCATACTCATTTAAAATAATACAAACATGGGGTTGGAGAGATGGCTCAGTGGCTAAGAGCACTGACTACTCTTGCAGAGGATCTGGGTTCTATTCCCAACATTCACATGTCTGCTAACAACCATACATAACTCCAGTTCCAGGGGATCTGACAGGGATGCACTTACACACATGCAGACAATACACTCATACACATAAAATGAAAACAATAGCCCTTGGGAGGCAAGGGCAGGCAGATATCTGTATGATCAAGGCCAGCCTGGTCCACATAGTGACTTCCAGGCAGGCTGGGACTAGGGAGACCTTGTCAAAAAACAACAACAATAACAAAAGCCAACAAAAAAAATAAAATATGTAAAACAAGTAGCACAAACATGGTTTATTAAAAAATGGGAATGAGGAGGAGCCAGCAAGATGACTCCGCAGGTAAAGGGGCTTGCTGTCAAGCCTGACTACCTGAGTTCAATCCCCAGGACTCACATGATAAGAGAGAACTGTAACCTCCACAAGTTCTGTGCACTGTGGCACTTATACACAAGTGTGCACACATGTGCACATACATACAAACAATAAATGCAACTTTCTAAAAACAGAGACGAGGGTCAGTATAACCCTGGGAGCAGAAACACTTGCTGTACATGCCTGACCACCTAAGTTTGATTCCCAAACCCCACATGAAAAACCAGAATGCCCAGGTGTGATGATGCATGCTTTAATCCCAGTTCAGAGGCAGGCAGACCTCTGTGTGCTGGAGGCCAATCTGGTCTACATGACGAACTGCAGTGAGAGCTACACAGTAAGATCCTGTCTTTAAAACAACAAAAGCCAGATGAGGTGGCTGGGATCGGTAAGTTCCTTTCAGTGGTCCTGCTCCTTCTAAGCCCATGATGAGATGGGCGACAGAGACAAGAGAACTAACAGAAGCTCACTTATACAGCTCAGTAGCACAAACAAGAGAGAACCCGCCTCGAAAACAAGGTGGAAGGAGAGAACTGAGTCCTTAAAAGTTGTCCTCTGACCTACACACATGTGCTGTGACCTACATGTGCCCTCCCACCACCATGATAAAATCTTTAAAAAATAGGGATAAGCTCATTCTGATTTTATACATTTTCATTTAAAAGTAGACAGAGGAGCTGGAGAGATGGCTCAGTGGTTAAGAGCACTGGCTGCTCTTTAGAGGATCCAGGTTCTGTTCCAAGCACTCACATGGTGGCTCACAACAACCTGTAACTCCAGCACCCTCTACTGGCATGGGAAGGCACCAGGCACAAACATGATGTATAAACATACATGCAAGCAAATATTCACATACATAAAAAATAAAAATGACTAAGTCTTTTAAAGTAGTCAAAGACCTGGAGATTTAGCTCAGTTGGAGCAGTACTTGCCTGGCATGTGCAAGGTCCTGGATTCAAACCTCAGTATCAAAGAAAGAATAAATGAATACATAATTAAAGCAGTGGTGTGTGTGCATGTATATGCACATGCATGCACACATGAATGTGTGTGTGTGCATGTTGGTGGCACAGACCTGTGATTCCCAACACTTAACAGGCTGAAGGAGGCTGAGTTTGAGTTGGAGGCCAGCCTAGAACACAGAGCAAAACCAAGTCTCAAATAAATAAATGGATAAAAATAAATAAAAAATACCCAAGCATGATGGTGCATGCCTTAAATCCCAGCACTTAGGAGGCACCTGACAGATCTCTGAGTTTGAGGCTGGCATGACCTACATAGCCAGTTCTAGGACAGGCAAGGCTACAGAGTGAGACCGTCTCATAAAAACAAAAAATAAATAAATAAATTAGTAAATGTAGTCAGGGTCCAGCACTGCTAAATGGCACCACTGAGCCTGTTAGAAATATCTACAGAGTTAAATTATTTTTTCTTTGCGTACTAGTATTTTGTTGTTACAGCACTTGAACATTATAAAAACAGGCAGGAGATATAGCCCAATAATAGAGCTGCTTGCTTATGAAATGTAAGGCCCTGGGTTTGATCTTAAGCACTGCAATAAATAAGTAAATAAATTAATAAATGGCTCAGCAGTCAAGAGCACCTGCTGCTCTTCCACAGGACTGAGTGGCTCACAACCATCTGTAGTAACTCCAGCTTAGGGGATCCAAAGCTCTTTCCTGGCTTTAGTGGATATGCATACAGACATACACATAAATAAAAATAAATATATTTTTTTTAAATTGAAAAGCCCATAGAGTTCACACTGTTTAAAAAACAAAACAAAAATACTTTCTCTAAACTACAGTTTAAATTATTAAAAAAAAAAATACAAGTGGCATACTTACAAATTATAGTGACACACTCATGAAAATAACCTGGTTGCTTCTGTGGTTCTTTATACATCTAGCTTGAAACTCTAAAAGGAATCTCTAATTGCTAATTCCAAGAGCACAAAGTATAATTTGTTTAGGAAAGTAATTATTAAAAGCAACAATTGTATCAAAAAGAGATTTAAAAGATAAACAGACTACCTGGGACACCCTCCCACCTAGCATCCTTTGCCCAGTTTAACAACAAAAAAGCCCTCAATCCCCCATCTATTCCAAGTTTTGTATGCTAGGTCACCTGGCCCGACTCCTGCCCTTTAAGTAAAAGAGCAATATTATGGCAGGAAAAATAAAAACACTGACTTTCTCAATAAGGGAAAACCCCACACCTTGACATTTCTTTGATGCTTACCTTTGCTGGGCATAATTCTAGATATTTTATACTCATGATTTCATTAATCCTCTCAGTTTTACAACTGATATGCTTGTTCCTTTTCAACAGATAAGAAAACTGATTTTTTAGTGGTTAAGTCTGTAATAATTTACCAAAGGTTCTACAATTTGTAGTGCACAGAAGTAAAACTAAACATGCCAGTCGAACTTAAAAGCCCAAGTTCTCTGTGCTTAGCATATACATGGCCCTGGGTTCCACACCCAGCCCCATTAAAAACAACAACAATAAAGCTAACATTACTAAAAGCCCAAGCCCTCAACCTTGACTACCTCAACCTTGACTGACTATATCAGTACAGTGTTCGGTGGAAGAGCAAATTTCTAATGCTGTAAACATGAATGGTTTTCAAGATGCACCTAATGTGCTATCTGGGCATTATTTTCTCCTTTATTGCTGGCACAGGGCCGACACTAAATATTTGACTGAAATCAATTTATTCTATTTCAACATAATTTACAAAAACAACAAAACAGGTCTTAAGCAAGTCCTATTGCGATGCAAAGCGGAAATAAATCCATTAAGCAACTTAAAAGATTTCTGACCACCTATTCAGACAATTCTCATTGAACATCTACTATGAACATACCAGGGAAGACATAATACATTGTTAATATAAGTTGAAAAAAAAAAACCCACAACAACACACTGTCCCCCTCCTGTACATCAATGCAAAAGACACATTATCTATCACTCAATATGGTAAGTACTAGGTACTTAAGAATACAGACATTCTGCATTCAACTCAGAAGGGTTTCAGTAAGTCCCTGACACGTGAGCAGGGCTATACAGAAAAACTTTTTCAGGCAAAGGGGAGGGAAGAAGAAAGCAGAGAAAGAAAGGCTTTCTCTGCAGAGGCTTGGAGTGATGGAAAAACCTGAGGAAGTTCTGTGATAGACGCTCTGGGAATAGGCTGCATGAGTATATAAATATAGTATGTTGACAGACAACCTGAACCCAGAGGGGACAGGTCTTTTACTCCCCTAAGGTAGAGATTTGGATTTTTTCCCTGTAAGTCAAGAAACTTTTAAGCAAATTTGTTTTTAGAAAACTGGCAATACAACAGAAAATGGAATAACAAAGAACTGGACCTGAAAGTCACTGGGAGAGGGTCTTAACTAAATAGGAGTTACACAGGAAAAGACCAATTCTGACTGGATGGGTGGCCAATTGGAAGTAGAAGAACAAGTCAGGCATAAAATAGATGACAAGGATTTCTAGTTTAGGAAAATGCGTAAATAGACCAACTATTAACGCTGAAACTAAGGTCAGGTCTGGCAGTGCAGGTTTTTAATTAGAGCACTTAGGAGGCAGATGGGCAAAAGCAGGTGGGATCTCTGTGAGTCCAAGGCTAGTGTGGTCTATGTAGTAAATTTCAGGGCAGCCAGGACTACACAGCTAGACTCTATCTTAAAAAAAAGATTAAGACTATTGGAAGTTGAGGCAGGAAGACTGTCTTCAATTTGAGGCCTATCTGGACTACATACCAAGTTACCAGAACAGCCTGGGCTACAGAATAAGACCCTGTCTCAAAAACAAAAACAATTTTGAGACCACAGGAACACTTCTGCTGGAGAGAGCAAAATGATCGATACCCTACGCCTACTAGACATACAGGCTGGGGTGCATATTTCTAGTTTAAGGTCAAAGGAATAGCCAAGTGCTATTCTCTATCTGGGATACAATGAAGATCTAGTATCTCCCATAGCTATCAACCCTTTTCGTCTCCGACTGCCTTCAAAGTCCCTGACCTTTTTATTAGAAACACTGAAGTAGATCTTATTCTCACTGTCCCAACCCATGCACTTTCCATTCAAGGGAGCCCCAAGCAGTAAATGGGTTTTGGCAGCTATCTGGTCTTCCTTACTTCTGAATACAAGGACTTTCTATCAAACCATTTTATTCTATTTTTGCCAAGTAAACATGAAGGCTATTAAACCATATGAAAAGTTAGGGGGTTAGAAGTGTGGTTCAGTGGAAAGAGTGTGCTTAGCATTCATGAGCCCTTAGGTTCAATCTCTAGCAAGTCCTTCCCATAGATTAAAGGATAGTAATTTGTTAATTTATAAAAAATAAAACTACCATGGTGTGGCACTTCACACATGTAATCCCAGCACTGGGAGGCTGAGGCAGAAAGACTATCAGTTTCAGTCCATCCTGGGCTAGCTACATAGTGAGTTCCAGGCCAGCTTGAGTTACATTAGCAAATCTTGATTAAAACTTTTAAAAACCCTACCTGCTGAAATAAATATCAAGAAACCAAAATAGTAATTAACCCAACCACTGATTACAATGTAATTCTAGGTCACTATTCTTTAGGAAAGCAGGATGATGACTTCAAAACTGAGTAAAAGGGGCTGGCTGGCTGGCTCAGTGGGCAAAGGCACTTGCCATGCAAGCCTGGCAACCCAAGTTGAAACCCTGGAAACCACCCTATCAACGATCTCTGGAAGTCACCTATGGGTGGAAAGAGAATCCACTCCACAAGTTGTCCTCTGACCTCCACATGCACATCCAAGCATACACATACCATGCAACAGTAATTTTTTTTTAAGTGAATGAAGGTTGCTAGGAACACTCAAAAGGTAAAATATTTTCCTGATTCTGTCAAAATATGGAATGAATGAGAAAGCTACAAAAAAGTACATGTTCAGCCTCAATGTGTCCTCACAATGAGCAGAAATATAAAATAACTGAATAGAAAAATAGTCATGTTTCACCGACAACGTGTTCAAGACAGGACAAGGAGTCACCAAATGATTTAATTATGAGTTATTGGCCTGTTACAAAGTATTAGAAAAAAAAGTGTCCTACTTCTTTGAGCTGTCAAAGGACGATGACCATAGCAGATCCGCCCCCAAAGTAAATGCAAAGTAAGTGATGGGCATGGACAGCCCGGGTGGATGGATGGATGGATGGATGGATAGACAGATAGAGATTTAATTGGACGTAGCAGCAGTTTCACATTCCAGTTTGAGATATTCAGAATATTCCCGAGAGGAGGGGAGAACCAGAGCTCTTCCCAGGTGGAGGCAAAAGGAGTGCAAAGAAACAAGGCGGTTGTTCCTGAGCGACAGGTCCGCGACCGCCGCGGACGTCCCGGCTCCGAGCCCAGCCTCCCCCGCTCCAGCTGTTACCTTCCACTTCCTCTGTGCCCTCCATCAGCATATCCTTCGTGAAGTTGGAAATCTGGCCAGTGAGGGAAGCCAGGCTGCCCCCCACCTGACCCAGAGACTGGCCCAGGCCGGAGCCGAGGCCCCCGAGCCAGGACGACATCGCGGCGGGTGCGGAGTACGACCCGGGTTCTTCCAAACGCCCTTACAGGCCGGGAGCTGGTGCGGATCGGCCGCCGACTAGGAGCAGGACGCAGCGCTGCCACCAACCGCCGCTTAGGGCGCCGAGGCCCGGCCTGGGGCTTCACCCGCGGCTCGCCGCTGTGGACACCGTGCCCCCCGCGGGGCCTCTGCTTATTGGCACAACTTCCCGCCGTCCGGCCGGGCCACTTCTTCCTCAGCTTTAGTGACTTTCCTCAATTCCGTGAGCCCGTCCTGCCAACTCAACGCCGGCAGCCATGACACCGCCGGGCAGGGGCCGCAACCATAGAGACGCTCGGAGCGGCGTAGAAGGGCCTCCAGGGAGTTCTGGGCGCAAAGGACGGTGGGAAAGCGGAGGCCCGCGCGCGAGCCCGCCCGACCTGCGGCTTCCACGTAACCTGAGGGAGGTGGAGCTTTAAGAGGCGGTAGTCTGCTCCGCCGGGTTCTCCTGAAGCCGGTGTGACCTGTCCTTAATCCAATCTACACCCGCCAGGACAGCGCTGGGAGACTCACGCGGTGGTCTCACCGCGCAGGGCAGAGGCTTCAAAAAAGCCACCCACGCTACCCTGGTTATCCAGCCACTGCGGGGCTGCTCTGCGCCAGGCCCTGCGGTGGCAGCTGAGATTTTTAAAAAATGCAAAACAGGAGGCTGCAGATTCAAATAGAAACCCCCTCCCTTTTTTAAGCAATGACTCACTCTATAGTAGACATTTGTTCCAGTGGCTCTCCGGGTCACATTTGACACTCTGCCTTCTTTTACATATGTCTTTATTCATGAAGCTGACTTCTTTGAAGTTGAAGACAACTTTACCAGAACATTCAGAAGACACCAAGGGTAACTTAATAGAAAAGAACTTTGGATATAAACAGTCCTGTGATGTGCCCACCTCTCCTTCAATGTGTTCTCAGTCTCTCTCTCTCTCTCTCTCTCTCTCTCTCTCTCTCTCTCTCACACACACACACACACACACACGTGTCCTGTTTGTTTCTAATGGAAAAAAGAAAGGACCTAGTAACAACATCCAGCACCTGGCTAGGAAGATTACCGTTTTAGTTTTGAAATTTTTCTTTGTTATGGCAATTGCAGTTGTTTTAGGCATGGTGCTAATCTCTCACACTGATTTTATTCACCAGCAGAGATACCACAGTTTGCACTGTATGTAAAGGAATAGCAGGATCTCTTTCAGCATGTGGAATCTGATGACCCTCATCCTAAACTAGCTCTCCCTGAAATCTGAATGATATAATCAGATATTGGGGTTTGATGGGCACCCCCAAGGGGACCCAGGTTCTTGGATCTGGAAACAAGGAATTGGACGGAGGCTCCTGAAATAAAGCAAGCAAAACAAGAGGATGTGTCAAGAAAGGACACACTTGGACTGAAGGGAAGGCTCAATGTTAAGAGCACTGACTGCTCTTGGAGAGGTCCAAGGTTCGGGTTCCAACACCCATTTGACAGCTAACAACCTCTGTAACTCCAGTTCTAAAGGATCCAATGCACTCTTTGGACACCTGGAATTCCACAGGAACAGTGCACTTACACATATACATGCAAAACATCTATACATATAAAATTTTAAAACGAGTATATACTTCCCAGTAAGGGAAGTAATCTCAAAGAATTAAAATATTTTCTAATATTCTTATTTTACATGTATGAGTATACTGCCTGGCTGTATGGAAGTACACTCCTGTTGTGCAAGGCCCTTGGAGGTCTGAAGAGTGTGTTGGATTCCTCTGGAACTGTAATTATGGGTGGTTGTTATCCGTCATGTGGGTGCTAGGAACAGAACCTGGGTCCTCTGCAAGAACAGCCGGTGCTCTTAACCACTGAGCCATCTCTCTAGCCCCTCAAATCTTTTCTATCAAAAGAATGATCACAGGAATGTAATCTTTGTGATGCTATTTTGTAATCCCTCCCAAACACACACCACACACTTTATAAAACTTTTTTTACTTAAAGGCCCTACCGCATCCTCAGAACTTAGTGGCCCAGATCTGCCCATTCTGGTCTACCTAGTGTGTTCCAGGTCAGCTGGAACTACAGGAGACCCTGTCTCAAAAGGAACCCCACACACACACAAAAAAAGAAAAGCCAGCTGCAAAAGCTTGTGAGATCAGACCCCAGTAAATGGGGAAAAGACACAGTACTCGTGCATTAGGATGAAAACCTATCAAACTTTCAGCTCTATGTGCTTGTCTGATCCCAGTGATGCAATAAAAGCTGCTTTGCCTAATTACTTTTGCTTTGTTCCCATGTACTTTGTGCAATATCTGTGGGTCTTTGGACTACAGATTTTATTTCTTTTTAAATTAAAAAAAAATTATATCTTTATTTTATGTGGAAGAGTGTATTGTACGCATGTTAAGTGCACCCGTGTCCTACAGTGCCCACGGAGGTCAGAAGAGGGCATCAGATCCCCTGGAACTGAAGTTACAGATAATTGTTAGCCTTCATGTGGCTGCTGGGAACCAAACCTGGGTCTTCAGCAAGAGTAGCCAGTGCTCTTAACTGCTGAGCTATTTCTCCAGCCCCTATAGATTTAATTTCTAAGACAAAGGAGGAAATGGGAAGAGAGAAAACACTTGAAAGTTCTAAGGCCCCATTGTACCAAGGATAGGAGCTTTTACATGTCACATTTCAAGAGCTTTGGGATCACTTACATATTCTTGTCCATGTTCTGTGCATTTTTCATTAACATCTTACCACCCCCCGACACACAGCATTTCAGTATTGCAAGGAGTCATAGGTCACCTTTAGACAGGGGCTTCAGACAGTTCTAGTTGGCTTTGGTGTTATGTGTGCAGGGGGAGGTGGGGAGTTTACAATCTACCTTGTTTCCAACAGTTTTTTTTCCTATGCCAATTTTTTTTAATTTACATTTGTTTGTTTCTATATATGTGTGTGGGTACACATATGCCACAGCAGATGTGTAGAAATTAGGGAACAACTTGCAGAAGTTGGTTCTATCCTTCTACCATGTGGGTCCTAGGGATTGAACTCAGGTTGTCAGGCTTGGCAGCAAGTGCCCTTACCCACTGAACCATCTCACTGGGCCTTTCTATACTGATTTTGCAGTCTTTGTGTAAAGTCTTCCAAAAGTCACTCTCTGCCCTACTCTCCTGCTTCATGAATATTAATACTTTAAAAAATAAATTTTGCATCTCATTCTGGAAGTGCTTGTTAAATGCTTTCCATGAATTTATGTAGCCCAGGGACTGTGTTTTTAATTGTGGGAACTTTGGGGTCTGTCATTATCAGTTGAGTGAACTTGGAAAGGTGTCTTTACCTCTCTGTTCATCACTTTCCCCTTTGTAAAATAGAAAATGGTAATGGTAGTACTTACAGGTGTTGTGCAAACAAGCCACAACCATGGCCAAATCCCAGCAGCCAGGGGGTTTATTTTCTCCATTCCATTACTCCCTCCAATGTGCCTCCCCGAAGGTGAACACTTCCAGTAAAGGGGTGTACTTTTCTTGGAAGTCCATTTCACCCAGAGTTCAATCTAAGAAGACGCATGACTATGTATACAGATTTCAGTGCCCCTAAAGTTGAGGTGTTCACTAGGGGAGAGGGTACCAGCACCTGGATTCAACCACTATGGCCTGCCTATTGCTTTTTTTGATCTGTTGCGGCAGTGGGGGGATCCGTTGCGGCAGTGGGGGGATCCGTCTGGAGAGACTGCCACCAGCTAACTTTATATCCTGTTTATGGAGCATAGCCAGCTGGAATGACCACCATCACCTATTATGTTCTGTCTTGGGAGCCCATTGGTCAGTCCTTTCCAGAGCTAACCCTTGCCTAACATTGTGATTAAGGTAATATTTTTAAGAATTTTGATCAGTGTTTAGTACATGGTGATTTCTACCTGTGTAAAGTTTGGGGGCTTGATTTTGTTGTTGGGAGTTTGTTTGTGGTAATGGAGATTGAATCTAGGACTGCTCTGCTGGGCAAGAAGTCTACCACTGAGCTACATCTTCACCTTGTTTGAGGGAAATTTTTGGTGCTGGGAATCAAATCAAGGATACTGGGTACTGTGCATGCATACTAGACATGTAGGCCTAGCTATACACTGAGCTCTTGTCCTTCTAAGGCAGGAACTCATTATGTAGCTATGCTGGACACCTTCAGTTGTCAACCTTGACACACCTGGAAAGAAGGAACCTCAACTGGGGAATTTCTTCTTTCAGATTGATCTGTGGCCATGTCTGTGAGACATTTTCTTGATTGCAGAGTGATATGGAAGGGCCCAGCCCACTTTGGGTGGTCCAACCCCTGGGCAAGTGGTACTGGGTTGTACAAGAAAGCAGGCTGAGCACAGGCTAGAGGAGCAAGCCAGTAAACAGTGTTCCTCCATGGTCTATGCTTCAGTTCCCAACTCGAGGTTCTTGCACAGAGTTCCTGCCCTGACTTCCCTTAGACTGTGCCTCGGAGGTGTAAGATGAGATGAACCCTTTCCTCCATTAGTTGCCGTTAGTCAGTGTTTTATCAAAGCAACAGAAACAAAGCTAGAACAGTAACCCAGGCTGGCCGTGAACACATAAGCCTTCCGTTTCCACCTCCTGAGTGCTAGAATTACAGGTATGTACCATCATGCCCAGCACAATATAATTTTTAAATGTAACATTCATAATCCTCACATTATCAATGGGTCTACTGCTATTCTAGGCACTAGGGATGCAGCAGGAGAGGAAAAACAATCATTGATCTTATAA
This sequence comes from Eospalax fontanierii, assembly GCA_035773235.1. Classification (NCBI taxonomy): domain Eukaryota; kingdom Metazoa; phylum Chordata; class Mammalia; order Rodentia; family Spalacidae; genus Eospalax; species Eospalax fontanierii. The sequence continues at coordinate 70,159,394 of CM069536.1, forward strand.
AGGTTGTATCTTAATGGGAAGGCTCACATAATAAAATGTAAAGTGTCAGGTGATGACTGACAGGGGGAAAATGAAACAGAGTAAGGATAATATGGAAATGACAGGGGAAATGGTGCACTAATACAGCAGGTGGTCAGGGAAGGCCTGAATCTTTGAAGAGGTCATCTTCAAGTAGAGACTTGACGAAAACAAGAGAGTGGATATACAGATATATGGGAAAGAGCAGTCTAGACAGGAGCAACAACTAATACAAAGGCCCTGGGGCAGCAGAACACTGTCAGTTTGAGGATTTACAAGAAGGCAAGAATAGCCTGAGTAGAATGGGCTAGGGACGCTTTGTAAGCAATGAGGATCCAGGAGGTATGAAGGCAGTAAGTCATAAGGGCTTGGCAGACCATTATAAGGACTCTGGCCTTCATACAGAGGAGGGGAGGAGTGATGAGTGATGAGGGACAGGAACTCAGAACTGAGTTGAGTTCGTAGATGACCGAAAAGTTTAGCAATTGTAATTAAGCTCATTTTCGTAAGTATAAATCTTCTGGAGTTCCACTTGCATAAATTCATGTTATGTCATAAATTAATGTCATTCATAAAGAAAAACACAAATAAAATCTTTTGCTTCATTTATTAAGTAACTTGAGTGCTATGTCCTAAAGCTTCCTTCAGGAGGATTTTTTTCTCCTCTAAGATGAACTGCAAGAGACTTCCCTCTAAGAGACTTAAAGTATTATCCTGATAATAACTTATCTTTGATGAACCTCAACAGAATGGAAATCAGAAAACATGAGACAGCAGTTGTCAGAAATTGAGCTGGAGAGAATAGTTTTGAGGACCTAAATTCAATCACCAGCACCCCCAAACACACACACACCACACACACACACACACACACACACACACACACACACACACACACAAAACACCAGGCATGGTGGCACATGCTAATAATCCCAACACTGGGAAAGTAGAGATAGGAAGATCTTGGGGCTTGCTGGCCAGTCAAGGCTGTAGCTGGTGATGTCCAAGCCAGTAAGAGACCCTGTCTCAAAAGATGGATCACTTTCCTGAGGATGAAACCTTACATCCTCTGGCCTCCACACAAATGCACGCATACAGGCACACACACTCCAAGTGCACCTCCATATAAACATGTGCATACATACATGCATTAAATGAACTTTCAGAAATTACTCATTACTGAAACTGGGTGATGAGTATACAGTGTATTGTACTAGTTTTGTTTTTATCTATGTCTGAAATTTTTCTAATAAAAGTTTAAAAACATTGGTAATAATATTTGAGCGGAAGATGCCTCTTTCTTCTCCTGCTGAATATCTCTAGCTAACCTGGGTATTCATCACTCAGCAAGACCGACTCAGCACAGTCAAACACATCCCATCAGAGAGAACCCAGTGGTTCTAAGATGTGTATTTTGAAGTCAGAAAATGTTAGCAGTGAGATGTTTTCCTTTTGCTTTGTTTCTTTGTTTCTTTGTCTCTGTGTGACAAAGTCTTACTATATATCCTGGCTGGCCTAAAACTCTCTGTGTAGACCAGGCTATGCTATCTTTGAACTCACAGAGATCCTCCTCACCTCTGCATGCCTCCTGAATGCTAGGATTAAAGGCATGTACCACCATACATGCCTCTTTTTCCTTTCTCAAGTACTGGTATCATCAATAACTCTCTAGGGAAAGGTGTTATTTTGTTGACAAACCATCAACATAGATTTATTTAGGGAAGCATAAAGCAAAAAATTACCTTTAGAATATGCTAAAATATTGGTCTGTGGGGCTGGAGAGATGTCTCAGCAGTTCAAAGCACTTGCTTCTCTTCCAGAGGACCTAGGTTCAATTCCTGGCACCCACATGGCAGTTCACAATCATCTGTAACTCTGGCTTCAGGGAATCCAATGCCCTCTGACTTCCAAGGGCACCAGCAAGCAAATGGGACAGATAAACTCATCAGGTACACTCACATATATATAAATAAAACTGATGAAAAGGAATCTTTAAAATATTAGTCAGATATTTCCCTCTGAATTTCAAAGTATTAAGTTTATAATATCAGTTTCTTTTTTTTTTTTTTCTTGATCTTTTTGTTGTAGCCCCAACTGGCCCAACACTTGCTATGTGACCAGGCTGGCCTCAATCTCAGAGATCTGTCTCTCTCTGCCTCCTGAGTGCTGAGACGAAAGGCATGGTACCGTGCCTGAACAGATAGTCCTGAGCTGCCCTCAATCATGGACTGTAACCTGTAAGTCACTGTAACCTGTAAGTCAATAAACCCTTTCCTCCCCGAAGCTGGTTTTTGTCAGTGTTTATCACAGTCACAGAAAGCTAACTACAACAGTTACAATGGCAAAAAATGCAACTAACACAGGTTAGTCTTGTTCACTGCTGAACTGAGTGCTGTACTAATACAATCTTAGATCTCCTTGACTTTTCAACTTTGTTCTTCCTGAAGCTGAGATTCCATTTTTAAGTTTGTACTTTTCTGTTACTATGGACTCAGTAACAACACTGTTAATAAAATTTTCCAGCAGAATTAGAAAACATTCTCCTAGTTGTATTTTCAACAAAATGTCAAAAATTCTGTCAATTTAGGGCTGGTGAGATGGCTCAGAAGGTAAAAGTGTTTGCCATGGAAGCCTGACACCCTGAGTTTGAGCCCCAGAACCCAAGATGGCAGAAGCCTGAAGTTGTCCTCCAACCTCCACATGCATGCTTGTGACATGCACACATACATCCTTCCAATAATAACCATAATAATTAAACAAATCCATGTCAATTGGCTTGGACCAATAGAAAAACAAATAGAAAATCTTATTGGTTTTTGTATGTTTTTTGTATATCTGGAAGACTTGTTCATCCCCTCAATTTCCAGTAATTTCATTGAATTGTCAAGACATGAAACTCTGTCCTCCCTCAGTAAATAATCTGGCATCATCCTCTTCTATCTTTGCATATTTGCTATTCTTCATGACATGGACAGTAATGAAAGTTCATTTGGAAAGACTGGACTCAAGAGCAGAGGTTTAAGGCCAAGGGAACAAAGACATTATTACACAAACTTGTATGTGGTATGATATCCTGAAAGGGCTAGAAATGGGAGCTGTCCAGATGCTAATGGCTACAGCTGATGATATGAACTGACAGCATGTGATACGAACTAGTCATCTGACAGGGAAGATTGCAGATTGAATGAGGAAAAAAATGCACTGGTAGGGGTCGAAAACCTTGCTGAAAATTCCAGTCTGAAATAAGTTGCATAAGATCTTCATCATTAAAAATCCAGCCAGTTCTTTGGGTTGCAGAAAGTGGATGTGGTATTGGGTAGAAAAAGATATTGGATGTTTTAAAGATCTCTAAAAAGAAAAACCTTGAGCTGGGGATGTGACTCAGGCTTAGCATCTATGAAGGCTTGGGTTCTAGCTCCAGTGCCATCAAAAATCAAGCAAAAGGCTTGAGACTATTCTAGAAATGAGAGAATATTCTGTAAAATAAAGCTAGATTCAAGGACAGTAAAATTAAATACAGTCTCAACTTTATTTGTGAAGTTTACATAAACTACATAAACACTGCACTTACACAACTTTGGTTTTAATCTTTTGCTCACATTCTATCTCATTACCTTTTTGTTCATCAGAGACCAAGAGCCATTGCCCTGCACCCCAGAGCACCACACATTTGCATGGCTGCTCTGTCATTTTTCATGTGTCTGTTCAAATATCTCCTCAGTAGAGGCCTTCCTTGAGCATCTGGTGTGAGGCTCAGCCCTCCCGGTCACTCCTTCAAATCACCTTTTTGTTTTCCTATCTCACAGAACAAGCAGAGTCCTTAATGTGCTAGGAAGTCAGGTCCATTAAACATTTCCACTCACAGCCAACGCCTTGAGACTGTTCATATTCTGAACATTAGCATTATTACTTACAGCTCCATGCCCAGCACGTGGTAAGCACCCAAACTGTTGAACAGTAAATGAACGAGTTTTCTCTCTAGTCACCTGTGAGAAAGGTCCTTGGCATAGAGAACTGAACACCGTCTTTCTTAAGAACAGCAAAGCAAATGATGGGAAGCCAGTGTACGAGTCTTCAGAGCAGATTAACAATGAAATCTAGGGGCAGAGACAGCAAAAGGACAAAGGACAGGGGACAGAAAGGCTCAGTGTCTGAGGCAGGAAAGCCTGGGTCAAGATGTGTAGGTGAGCCTGCCGGGGGTACAATCCATGGAGAGATGTCCAGAGAGCAACTCTGAAGAGGTCAACTCGAGTCAAATAACCCATAAAGTGAACTCTGGGCACTTGCTGAGAAGAGGTTCAGAATGGTTTAGAAGTTCCACAACATGCAAGTCTGCATAGGACGAGAATGACCTTTTCCCAGAGTTTCGCTAACATGCAAAATCAACTTTCTTTCATGAAGCCCCCACAGGTTAAGTGCTGAGATCAGAGCCATTTGTTAACAACCATTATCAGTGCATTGATCCTGTTAAATGTTAAACTGCTAAGGAAGATATCTAAGATGCATAAGTTTCATATTTTTATTTCAAGAATTGTATATAATCCTAAGCAATGTTAAAGTGGATATATAATCATTGTGAAATGTGAACCAGTGGATCCCAGCAGGTAAATATTATTTAAGTCACTGGGATGGGGTAATGCTGATAACTGCATTACTAGGTGACTCCATCACTGGAGAATAGCATTGTTCTCACAGACCCAAATGGCACAGCCAATTATATATCTGTCTGTATTTTAATCTGTTGCATATGCAATTTGTATCACTGAATTGTAACAATATTAAATGTTACACAGCTGTATGAATTTGAATTCTGGTACAGAGTTGGATAAAAGTGGGAGAACATCATTTTAGAAGTGTTATTAGCCAGTCTTTACTCCCAGCACTTGGGAATCTAAAGTAGGAGATCCTGCAAATTTGAGACAGCTACATAGCGAGATCCCCCCCCCCCAAAGTTATTAATGTGCTTTGCCCTTCACGGTTAAAGACAACTGAGCAACGCTGTGTGTGGTGGCCATACCTTTAATCCCAGCACTCAGGAAGGAGGTGGATCTCTGTGTGTTTGAGGCCAACATGAGTCAAACCAAAGAAAAATAAAATTGAGCAAACATTTAAAATCAGATTTCAAGTGAAAATGTGGAATTCTCTTGAAAAGATCTAGGTGAAGATACTGGAGATACACTTGCCTTACACACACAAGGCCCCTGGGCTCGACCTCTATCTAGCACTGAAAACAAAATTATGGGAGAGCTATATCAGGATCAGGTGATATTGTATCCTCTGCCAAGAATCCCCTGGCCTGCTTCATGATCACTGCAGCTGTGTAAAAACATACACCTCCAAAGACAGCACTTTGCCTCTGAGTTCCAGTTGCAAGGTCCTGACACAGTCAGTCTGAATGTGGCCTGAAACTGCTTTTGAGAAAAGCTTTCAGGAAACAGATGCAGCTGGTCACTCTACCATACTTTGAATAGCAAGGTTATGAATTAACAAACACAAAAAAGGAAATAGAAAACCAAACATTTTCTTTATTTAATCATCTCTGATATTTAAAATACAACTCATAACATCCACATCAACAGAACCCTCAGTGTTCAACAGTGCTTTGGAAGCCCAGCTTTCGAAGGAGCAGAGACGGAAGACCTATGTGTGGCGTAACGGCCGTCAACTCTAGAGACAGGGACGAGGAAGGGCTGCAGAGTTGGGTCCTGAGCAAACTGCACTGCCACAGTGCACTTGGATCACGGCCATTAGACAATGCCTTTTATTCCACGGCTTTTGCATGCACTTGAATTTCTAATATTTTACACACAATAATTTTTTTAAAAAGTTATTCCTAGTAATCCAGTGTTATAGAAATTAGATAAACATATTTCAAATGTATGTCTTCCTCTTAAAAAAATCATTAAAAAAATTCCAGGAACTACTCCACCTTTAATATTCGAGAGGACTGAGCACTTCCTAAACAAAGCAGGGATTTCCACATATTTTTCACTAATGCCTTCATGACTGCTATCTTAAAGTCTGTACTGATCCTATTAAATACTCATAAATTTAAAAAGTATGTTGCTTTGCATTAATTCTTAAAGTGACAGATTTTAGAAATAAAATAGTAAAAGTATTCTTCAAGTTAAAAAATTAAAACTCTTTCATTCTGATGTGTAAGTCTTTGGAAAAACAATACAAAATCAATTGCTTTTGCTTATTAAAAAGGATTAGGAATGAAGTAAAAGTTTTTATCTTAAATATGAAAAGAAGAAAAATTACCTACATTACTGATTAGTTGATCCAATCTGGTTTTCCTAATTAAGGTCACATTCGTTATAGATCCATACTTGTTAGTGCTAAAATATAGCAAACAATTCACTTTGAAAACGCTACCCTAAGGCCTCTTCAAATGTCAATAAAGTTTTTACTTTTTTTGTTTCTTTTATGGTGCTAGGGATTGAAACCAAGTCCTCGAGCACGGCAGGCAAGTGCTGTATCACTCAGCATGAGCATACCCTCATATGTGGATAAAGCTGGAGTCAGAGGTTTCACTACTAATAACAGAATCCTCTTACTAATTTCAAGCATCAAGAGCTCTTAAAATAAGATTTTATCACATTTTGAGTATACACTGTCAGTTTTCGGATTTATGCAGGCCACAGGGGTCAGTTTTAGAATTTAGTAACTTTTGGCACTGACATGGTTTCAAAATAATATCCAACATTCAAAATACAGTTTAGATTCTAAGTCAAATAAAACTTACTGAACTCAGTATTAAGTAAATCAATGTAGACAACTGATAGTTTTTTCTATAATACTCATTTTGAGCTTTCTCCCTCATTAACTTTGGCATCATCAATAAAGTTTTCATTAAGTAAAATCAAGTTTTATGGGGGGATAAAAAGCACCTTATTAAATATCCTGTGAATTACGTCTTAAAAGTTTAGCATAGAGTTTACCTATAGCAAAATATCTGTGTATTACTGTTTAAAAAAAAAACAAAAAAGAACATCAATGGTTTTAGGTAGGAGAATAGCAATTATGAATCTTTAAAATATAAACTTAAGCTCATGACACCTCAATATATGAAAGTAGTAGTTTTTCAGTTTTTTTTTTCCTCTTTTTTTTGAGACAGGGTCTCACTGTATAGCCTTGACTGACTTGGAATGTGCTAAGTAGAGCAGGCTAGCCTGGAATTCACAGAAATCTACCTGCCTCTCCCTTCCCAGTGGGGGATTAAGGTGCACGCCACCACATTTTCTTAAACTTCTAATACTATTACTACTGTACATATTTTTCCTGGCAATACAAGTTATACATTAGAAAAATGATACCAGTAGTTTAAATATTAAACATTAAAGTGTTTCCAATTAGTAAAAACAGAATGGAAATCTTTATCAAGTCTACAGCATGACAGTGACTGTGGATGTATGTGTTCCTGACTGTCTTGCAGATACAGTACAGTACAGTACATTAATGGCAGTCCCTAGTATATGAACTATAGCTTTGTATAACTTTTACACTTTTTGATACTATGGTTATAAGCACTGGCAGCTTTTTATACTGGCTACTCATTAAGAATAGAATCTAAACATTCAGATATATTTAGGCCAACCCAAAGAGATGGCAGTTCAATGTTGCCTCTGGATTTGCCTTGCCAAATATAACAATTTCATTAAAAACTAAACGAACACATTCAAACATATCCAGTGTATGCTCATCTCTTTCAAGTCTCTAATAAAAATCAATATGCCATATTTTCTAAGGTGCTTTAACTCGGGTGTGTTATATGAACTTTTTCTAAACTCCAAAATGCACATTGGTTTTCTCGTTTTCCTATGAGGCAGAGCTCATCAATCTAAGTGTATGCAAAGTTTAATGTGATTTTTCCAACAGAACAGGTAAACTTTGATGTCCATGGAAAACATGACTAGTATTACATAAATGTTCAGTTTTTACATACTGAACCTTGTGAATCTTTAGGGAAGATTCCTAATTCTAGCACCCTAAAGTTTCACAATTCTTCTGAAACCTTTTCAATTATTTAAAGAAAACTAGAGATTTAAAATAAAACTGCTTAAAATTTAGCTTAAGGAAAACTCCAAAAAATCTTTAATTGCAAAAAATGACAACTAAAAGAAAAACTCTGTTGTGAAGCTGGGGGTGATGCTGAGAGGTAGAGTGCTTGCCTAGTTCCTAGCTCCCATGAAGCCCTGGCTTCAATCCCGAGCACCACCCCCTACCTGTCCTACCCAAGAAAAAGCTAATTTATAATCATAAATAAAAATATTTTTATATTTTCAGTAAGTTAGCAATAAATCCTACACCAAAAACTTTCCCTGATAAACGTGTACAGCAGCACACACCAGTAGAGCAAGTTACCGCACTTTACTGTCCTAAGCTGCCAGCCAAAATTTCTCCTTTACCTTATGTACAATTCAACATTCAAAAGGGCTTCAAATGGGCTGGGAATAAGGACTAGAGAACAAATGACAGAATCTGTGACATCCACGTCAGAGATACAGGACTAATTTTCACAGAAGCCATACCAGTGTACTGTCCCAGTAAGACACTCACTGTACATGCCAATTAGACTGTTTATCAAAACCATGGACTTTCTTATTTACAGACCCTTTAAGTACTGGGATCTCTACAATTCTTAAGCTCTTTAAACATGATGCAAGAGTCAACCCACAGTATAAATTTTAATATATTTTCATTAGAAAATTATTTTCATGTTCCAGAACACCATCTCTGGCAGGCAATAGTCTACTTGAAAATGTGAAGAAAGATCTACATTCCAGGCCTCAAGTGTACATAGAACACAAGGTTCCAGTCATAGATGAATAAAATGAACCTGCCACTTAACACCAAAGGCCAAACTGCTCCTATTGTACATTCGTGGTGGGTACACATGGTAAGTCTTAGAAGGAAATCTGCTTGCATACTAGACTTCTCCTTTTCTCAATTGGAGAAGTAAACAGTAAGGCGCAGGAAGAAGGGTTACAAAAGTAAGGTTCTGACATAACTGAAAAGACATTCACAAAGCTTCTAGGAAAGCACATGCTCACACATTACAAAAACAAGCTCGTTTATTCTCAAGTATTCGAGCAGAGCTGAATTCAGAGTTGAGGAATGCACCAAAGTTAGAAAATAATGATCCCATTAGCAAGGCCTTAAAAAAGCAAAACCTCAGAAGAGATTTCCATGTTTGAAAAAGAGTTGTGGAAAAATAATGAATCCACGGAACAGAGAAATTGTGACCAGAGAAAATAACACAAGACCTGATACATAGATTTGGGGAAGATGGGTTTATCTTTCTAGAAAAAGACAGATGAGACATTTCCATAAAAGCTTAGTTTGGCTAATAGGAAAGGAAAGAAATTATTAGACTATGAAGAAGGCCAATCACCTGCAACAGGAGAGAGAAAATGAAAAGAAAGCCATCACAAGTCCTGCGGCAGAGCTAGAGAGTCGGTGTGCAGGAGAGCGGAGAGGAAACCTAATTCAGACATCTCAGATACTGCACATTTAAAAACCGAAGGACATCTAGAAAACGGCTTACATTTCTTTAATTGCTGACTGCCTCTTTGGCTAGTATTTATTTCGTTATTGAGTCCTATGACTAATACGTTTTCTGAGTATCTGATAATTTGTTTGCAAACCCCTGAAGTGTCTTACTTGCTATGGTAAACACTGATCTTTTTGACACATTACCAAAACGGACCCTATGTTGTAATCACACAGGACACTGGGAAAGTATGAATATCAAAATGATTTTTTAAAGATATTATTTTTTTCCTTCTGCTTTCAAGTGATCTTTAGCAGTTTCTAAGGACATGGTCACAGCTGCCTGAAGCACGTCTTCGTCGCTCACAGCATTACCTGCGGGGAAATAAAACACATTTCTTAGAAATTTCTGGAAAATTCTCAATCATCAAAAACTAAAATTTTAAGCTGGAGGCATAGGTCAGTCAGTAAGGTGCTTGACTATCTTGTACAAGGCCCTGGCATAACACTGGGCAGGTGGCACATTCCTGTAATCTCAGCACTCAAGAAGTGGAGGCAGGAGCATCTGAAGTTCAAGTCATCCTTGGCTACATGAAGTTTAAGGTCAGTCGGCTACATGAGACTGTCTCAAAACAAAGAAGAAAAGGCACACTCTTAGGAAATGTATTTCTACTCAAATACTAGTTTTCTTTAAAAAATAATTAACTTTGTATGTGCCACAACATCCACTTAAAGATCAGAGGAATTGGTTCTCTTCTTCCGCCATGTGGGTTTTGCAGACTGAACTCAGGATGTCAGACTTGGTGGTAAGTGCCGTTACTGCTCAGCCTTCTTGCCAGCCCTAGTATCCTTTTTGATTTGGTAATTTATAGGATTTTTGTATAGCATTTTAAAAACCCACAAAGGTATAGAGTACAAAATATCACCATTAAGACATATGCTCAGTCCATTGTCTACTGCTGCCCCTGCTCCAGGTTCCTTCATACTGCCTCTTTATGGTCAGTCCCCAAGCCCAGCTAGGTACTGCCTGTTGTACAGTTCTGCATTTCTTGTAGGTCAGTTAAATGGACTACTACAATAAGTAAGTAGCCTTTTCAATGTAACTCTTTTTACTTGGAAAAATGCATTTGAGCTTTAGTGTGTGTTAACAACTTATACTTTTAATTTATTTATTATTTTTATTTTATGTGTATGACTGTATTGCCTGCATGCATGTAAGTGCACCAGTGTCACGCAGTGCCCACAGAGAACAGAAGAGGGTGTTGGATCCCTTGGAACTGGAGTTACAGACAGTTGTTAGCTGCCATGTGGGTGCTGGGATTCAAACCTGGTGTTCTACAAGAGCAGTTAGTGCTCTTAACCACTGAGTTGTCTCTCTAGCCACAACAACGTACATTTTATAGAAAGCCTTTTTACTTTGAGCTTCATGAAGACAGAGGTCCTGCGGGCCATCAGCTAGATCTTACCCAGCAGTCACACCTTCAGCAACTAAAGCACAAACCCAAATCTGGACTTTGCCATAGACATTAGCACAATGTTGTATATGATTCCATGTAACTTTATAATAATAAATTTTTTTTGAGATGGGGTCTTGCTATGTAGCTAGCCCAGGCTGTCCTCAAACTCATAGCCCTTCTGCCTCACAAGTGTTGAGATTATGGGTATGAGCCACTATATTTATAATTTTAAAACCAAGCCAGGCATGGAGGTACAAGCCTGCAAGGCTAATCCTAAAGAAGCTGAAACAGGAAGATTGTGGGTTTGGGGCTATACCCAGGCCTGCCAGACTATATAGTTAGGCTGTGTCAAAACACAAAATAAAACAAAACTTCAGCGAATAATTAATAAAATTCAAATACTTATCAAATGCTCTAGTCTGTCCATTCCTTAGTCCAGAGGAATTTAGCAGATCTCAAATTCATTTAAAAGTTTTAATACAATGAAAGAAAGAAGAAACCAAATATAAAGTAAAAATAACATGGAGCCTGGGTATCAAGCAAAACAGTTGATTAGCGAACATGGTGAACGGTAGGAGAGCTGTACCTTGATCATTCTTGAGTCCTCCCGAACTTGTGGTTGGTCTTTCGCCTGGATATGAAAGCTGTACAGGTGGACCTACCTCGTCCTGCTGCTGCTGCCTGTAACATTCAAAAGTGAAGACACACTGAGAACAGCTAAGAAATAAATATTCTATGAGACTATCTATTTCTGTGGAAAATAAATTGTTCCGTAAGTCAAAATAGTCATGGACATGAACACCACAGAAGGTGAGAATCAGTCTGAAAACTAAAAGCATGAAGTGTTTATTTTAAAAAAGCTACATCTTTGAATTATCAGAAGAGAGGTTGGTATTTTGACTTACTATACAAGATGTCCTTATGCAAATGGATGTTGGTTTATGCATCTTTGATACTGTAAGGAGTTACTGAAAAGTACTTTTGACAAGACAAACCATCTCAAATTATCAAGTAAGTTAATGTGCTCTTTCCCTGGCTGGGGTCATTCAGGTCTGAACCTAGTAAGCATTTCCCTAGAGAGGCCTCTCTCTCTGACCACTCCACTAAAAGCAGCCTGCAGGCCTTCTCATTATTTCATCTTAATTCTCAGCACACGTATTCTGCTACCTGTATACTCCTGCTTGGCTTGTAAGCTAACATGAAGAACCTTAAGCTGCTTACCTGCTTCCCCGAGGCCTGGAACTGTGCCTACTACCTGGTTACTTCATTATATATTTGATGAATCAAAGAAAACAATAATTTCCCACACATTATTAAGTTTTCACTATCTACTGCATTAAGTTTTTTGTGTTTTTTAAAGTAAGCAATGTCATAATCCTTACTTTTAAAACATTTGAGCAAGGCTGTTAAGAGTGCATTTAGGAGCATGAAGCTGGCTTTGGTAGCCTGTGCCTGGAGTCCCTGGTACTCACAAGGCTGAGGCAGGGTATTACCTGAGCCCAGAAGTTCAATACTAACCTGGGCAACATACTGAGACACTGTCAAAACAAGCAAACAAACAAAAGCCCATGTAGTCATATATCCTTGTATTTAGAGAATGTATGCCGAAATACTAAGCTACAATGAGAAAGAAAAAGTATTTCCATGTATTTTTGAAATGTCAACAAACCAGAGAATACAGGTAAAGGTACGAAAAGGTCTAGGGAACTCAATAATGTACTATTTCTGCTTCTATGTAATAAATACATCCACAGAAAACTAATAAAACAAAAAAATTTACAATGATTAAGGAGAAAGCCTAATTTAAAAAAATGTTTATGATGTTAAAAGAACCAGAACTTTAAATTGAGTATTATTAATAGCATTTTTTTTTTTTTTGCGTTCTTCTCAATCTTTTTGTTTCCTGCTTTGTTTTTAGAAATAGGGTCTTTAGTCCAGGTTGGTAGCCTAGGATGACCCTGAATTCCAGATCTGCCTGCCTCCACTTCCAAAGTGCTGAGATCACAAAGCATGTTGCCACTACATCCAGCTTGTCCCTCTCAATCTACAGTTTTAAATGTAAGCAACAAAAAAAAGTCAACCAGTAGGAGCACCAGCTTCTCCAACTGGCCCTTGGGCCAAAATAAAAATCTCTGACACTGTGCAGCTGCACACATGGGTAGCCTGTGGCAGGGCTTCAGGAAGATAAATGAGCGGTAGGAATTCACAACACATCATGGAGATACTTCTTCCTCCTCTACTCAAGAATTTATATAAGTCTGAAAGCAAGGGACTGCAGAGACTGCTACTTCAGAGGGATAACCTTTATTCTATTTTTAATTTTTCATTAAACATTTTTTTCTTTATTTTTATTTTATGTGTATGTATGTATTGTGTGCATATATGCAAGTGTACCCATACTGTGCAATGCCTGAAGAAAACAGAGAAGGGTGCCAGATCTCCTGGAACTGGAGCTATGGACAGTTGTTAGCCACTGTATAGGTGATGGGATTCAAAGCCAGGACTTCTGCAAGAACAGCCAGTGCTCTTAAGTACTATCTCTCTAGACATTTAATTTTTAATTTTTAACTGACACAATTATTATACATACTCATTGAGTTAGTATAGTTTTAAATTATGCAAAATGAGAAGGAAATTGGCTGTCAACCTTGGAACAACCATTGTGCAGCCTTACAATCACTGATGGAACATCACTGGCAGCTATTCCCAAAGGCTTCAGTTTTGAGGCTTCAGAGCTACAACATGGTTTCTGGTTACAAATTCAGTACTCACATGAGGCGGAAAAGCAGAAATGAGGCACAGCCACTTTCCTGCCATCTTGGTTGCACTCTGCTGGGGAGTACCATCATAGGAATTCAGCCCTGAATCCAGCTTCATGGCTGTTGCGGTGGGACCAAGAAGTCTAGACACCTGAGGGATAGCTTCCTGACACCAGGATCACAACTATTACTTGTCCTTTTTTTAAATAAAAAAATTTTAATTTAAATCCTTTTTAAAAATAAATTTTACTTATTTCTATGTGTATGAATGGTTTACCTACATGCACATGTAGCAATGTCTGAGGAGGCCAGAAGAGGATACTAGGTCCCCTGGAACTGGAGTTATGAACAACTGTTAGCTGCCAATGTGGGTGCAGGAAACTGAACCCAGGTCCTCTGCAAGAGCAGCCAGTGCTGAGTTATCTCTCCAGTCCCTATTATGTGTTCTTCTTAAAAAAAGATTTAATTAAAAGGTACCCTTGAAGGCCAAAAAAGCCTGTTGTGAATCCCGAGCCAGAGTTGCAGGCCATTATGAGCTGCTGGAAAATGTCTGCGAGGGTAGTATCCATTCTTAGCTGCTGAGCCATCTCGCTAGTCCATAGCAGCCTGTTCTTAAATGTAGTATCTGATCCTCTATCATCCTAATAGGCAGTAGTTGCAGTCCTCAAAAACTGGTCTGTAATACTGTATAGGCCTGGCTGAAAGCTTTCCTAAAATTGTAAGCCTCTAACTTCCCTGTTAATTACATTTCTGCTTTAACACCCTAGCAGTTTGTTTCTATTAAAAAATTTTTATTCTTTTCATTTATGGTATGAGTGTATTATTGCCTGCACGTATGCAGTGCACCCATGCTGTGCAATGCCTGCAGGGGTCAGAAGAGGGCAGAAGATCCTCTGGAACTGGAGTTATGGACTGTTGTTAGCCACCATGTGGGTGCTGGGAACTGAACACAGATCCTCTGCAAGAGCAGCCAGTACTCAACCGCTGAGGCAACTCTCCAGCCCACACCCCAGAAATTTGTTTCTTATACTGAGCTGTCTGACGAATTATGCCATGCCACTGAAGCAATGACTTAGGCAATCAAAACATCTTTGGTTATGAAAATATTTGTATTCTTCCTCACTATGAAACACTAGGCTTCTTGCAACAGGCAGACTGCATCACTGCAAAGCTACACCTGGAAAAGACATTAATAATGCTAACAAGTATCTGTGGAATACTTAGTGGCTTATAAATAGTCTTCATACCCATCACTTCATTTCACACTTCTAGCATGAGTTATGGCAAGTCTTAACAGTGCCATAGGTGATGTGTTAGTTTTGCTTGGTTTATAACAGGTCTAAAGATTCCTATTAGAAAAAATTGTCATGGTTATGAAAATAGTACTTACCAAGTTTTCCTCATGAACTATGAATTTGTAATAGGCTTTTTTTTTTAAACTTCTGGTGGTTCAAAATTTTTTAATTAAAAAAAATTTAATTAATTTATTTTATGGGGTGTTTGTTATTTTTAAGACAGGATCTCTTTGCTGTGCTAACTGGCCTGGAACTCATTATGTAGACTAGCCTCAATCTCATTGGGATTTATCTGCTTCTGCCTCCTGAATGCTGTGATTAATCGTGTATTCCATCATGCCCAGCTATTTTTATTTTATGTGTATGAGTGTTTTGCCAGAATGTATGTAAGTGCACCACATATATATATACTGCCCATGGAAGTCAGAAAAGTGTGTCAGATCCCCCTAGAACTGGAGTTATAGATGGCTATCAGCCATCATGTAGATGTTGGGAACTGAACTGGAGTCCTCTGGGAGAGAAGCCAGTATTCTTTAACAGCTGAACCATCTCTCCAGCCTCAGTAGGCTATTTTTTACAGTATTTTGGGGCTGGAGAGACAGCTCAGGGGTTAAGAGCACTGGCTTCTCTCCCAGAGGGCCCAGGTTCAGTTCCCAGAACCCACATGGTAGCTAACACCCACCCTTAACTCTAGTGCCAGAGGATCTGACTCTCTCTTCTGGCCTCCAAAGGCACCAGGCATGTACATGGTACACTTCATACGTTCAGGCAAAAAAACCACTCACATACCCAAACAAAAATAAGTAAAGTCTTACAAAAACCCAAATCAACAGTATTTTCTACATAAGAAAGAAATCCTATAATGTAGAAATCAAATAAAACTCATTAAGTATGAAGCATTAAATACTCAGTGGGGATGGGGAAAGAACTGTTAAACTGTGTGAACTTTGCACCAGGGTCATCTGGAGAGGGAAGAAGGGAAGAACCAGCCTGACAACCTTACACTCAAAAGCTCTGACAGAAGCTAGAGAGAAAAGGACCCAGTCAGGCTAAGAAATCAGGGATCTGAATGAATGACAAATATTCATTTCTTAGCTTTTCCTCTGATGAGCTCTGTACACCTTGGAATACTACTCAAAGTGAAAAAAACACTAAGTTAGCTCTTAATTCAGCAACAATGTAATTATGCAGAATATTCTCTAGCTCTACTTAAGTTCTTATCAGAGCATGAAAGACTAAAGCTGGAAACCATTGTCAATCCATGATCAGCCACTGGGAAGGCGGCATGCTCATGCTCAAACACCTTTCAAGAGGATGCAAGGCTGGCCAAAACATCTGTCAGCTAAAAAGTACTAGTTATGGCTTCTAAATATTTTATTTATTAATTTTATTTTAGGTGTACAAGTGTGTTGCCTAAATGCACTCATGCTGTACAGTGCTCGTGTAGGACAGAACTAGGCATCAGATCCCCTGGAACTGGAGTTATGGATAGTTGTTGTTCCCCACGTGAGTGCTGAGAATCAAAACCCCCAGTCTTCTGTAAGAGCAGCCAGTGCTCTTAACCACTGAGCCATCGCTCCAACTCCATTGGTTATGGCTTTTTAATTGGGATTGTTATAGCCAACTTACTCATTATGGGATGTTACTAAATTATCTTCACTGCTCCTAAAAATACAAATTTACTGAAAAGTTTCACATTTTTAATACAAAAAAAGTTAACCAAATGTCTGAATAAAAGAATGGGATCAGTGAGATGGCTCAGCAGGTAAAGGCTCTTGCTGCTAGGCCTGATAACCTGAGTTCTATCCTTAGGCTGGAAGAAGAGAATCGACTTCGGCAATTTGTCCTCCTATCTTTACATGTATGCCGTGACACACACATGCACACATACACACACATATACATAAAATAAGTCAATGTAATAAATTTTTTAAAATTCAAAATGAAGTATTTTTTAGTTTACATCTTTAGATGTCTTCATTTTACAAATATGTATATATGTATGGTTCATGTGTATACCGAGGAGCATGCATGCATGTGTATACATGTGGAGGCTAGAGGACAATTTTGGGTGTCATTCTCAGGAAAGTCATCTACCTCCTTTGAGAATGGGTCTCTGAAGTTCACAATTAGGTTAGACTGGCTGGCCAATAAGCTTCAGGGATCCATCTGTCTCTTCCTCTAAGGCACTGGGATCACATTATGCACCGTCACACTAGCATTTTAAAAAGTATTTTGTTATTTTTATTTTATGTGTATGAGTGTATCACCTGCATGTATTTAAGTGCACCTATGTCATATAATGCCCATGGAGATCAGAAGAAGGTACTGGATCCCCTGGAACTGGAGTTACAAATAGTTGTTAGCTACCAGGTGGGTTCTGAGAATTGAACCAGGGTCCTCTGTGAGAACAGCCAGTGCTCTTAACCACTGAGCCATCTCTCCAGCCCCCATACTAGCATTTTTATATGGATTCTTAGGATTAAAGAAGTCTTTGTGCTTGGTGAGTGCTTTACCAACTGAGCCATCTCCCAGCCCCATATGCTTTCCTTTTCTTTCTTTTTGGGGGCGGAGGGTCCTTTTTGAGACAGGGTCTCCCTGAAGCCCCAGCAGATCTGGAATTTGCTGTGTAGACCAGGCTGTCCTTGAACTCACAGAGATTCGCCTGCCTCTGCCTCCCAAGTGCTGGGATTAAAGACGTGCATCATCACACCTAACACTTTCCTTTTCTCTACTGCACTTGTAAACTGTGTAGCTTCTGTACAAAGTGTGTCTGTTCGAACTATTTTATTCTGGTCAAAACTTTGAGAAGTTGTCACAGAAATATCACTTGAGAACTATCCTGCAAACATTTTAGAACTCTGTATTGAGACCTTTAAAAAATGATCACTTCTGGTAACCCAACATGTGGCATCCCCAGAGTAATTAAGGGAAGTGAGAGATTTAAAGCATAGAGTCAATACAAGATTGTTCATTGCACTAGTAGTCACAATAGAAATCACCAAAAGGGTTTATGAATAAATTATGAAACACTCATCCATTTTATAAAATAGGCAACTGTTAAGAATGTTTACCATCATGGGAAAACGAGTATAACCAACACAAACACAGAGAGAGAGAGAGAGAGAGAGAGAGAGAGAGAGACAGACAGACAGACAGAGAGAGAAAGAAAACGACAAGAGAGTATGCCCAGACACTAACACCACCTATTGAAGGAAAGGATAATGGAGAATACATTTTCTAAACTCCTAAATCTTTTAGAATACTAATTTCATCTACTTAAGTAGTTTAAAGTTATTTTTAAGAGTACATATTTGATGACATAAAACTGTCAATTATTATTACTTTGTGACAATAGCATTCGGGTATACTAGAAAACACACACACACACACAAGCATACTCAAGCCAGGAGTGGTGTACATCTGAGATCCTAGCACTGAGAGACCAGAGTCAGGACAATTGGGAGTTTGAAGTTAGCTTGTGTAGCAAGTGAGACCCTGCCAAAAAAATCCAAAAATGGGCTGGAGAGATGACTCAGTGGTTAAGAGCACTGGCTGGGTTTAATTCCTAGCACCACATGGCAGCTAACAACCATCTGTAACTCCAGTTCCAGAGAATCTAAAGCTCTCTTCCGACCTCTGTGGGCAATGCACAAGACATGTGCAACTTACACACACGCAGGTAATACATTCATAAAAATAAACTTAAAAAAAAAAATCCAAAAACAAAGCAACAACAACAAAATACACACACACACTTGTCTCAAATCCTCAAATATTCTGGAGGCACGTACTATAAAATAACAATAATGGGATGACTATGATTTGTTTCAAAATCCAAGCTTGTAGATAGATGAATGGAAAGAATGGGAATTAGAGGCATAAAACTTGGGCCATGTGCTTGTATTTATCTGAGTAATAAATATGGACTTATGCATAAATCTGTTTATCATAATCAAAAAAGGTAAAAGTTAACTAAAAAAATTTTAAAGGACTTGAAAAACACTAATAAGTACTATTTAAAATGTTAAAGTAGAATTAAGTTCATCAATTAGTCACTAAATAAAGACTAGTAATGTCTCACATTAAGAGGATGTCAGCTGATCAGAACTTTCCTTCATATACTTCTGAGTTGTTACTTAAAAAAACAGAAAACAGAAGAATGTAAATATCATCTCCATCATACCAGCAGACATAAATGCTCCAATACTTTAGATACCACTAGCAATGCCAGTCACGATGTGAAGATGTCCTTCTCAACTTTAGAGGTGTGGATTTGCTGCTGCTGCTGCTGCTGCTGCTGCTGCTGCTGCTGCTGCTGCTGCTGCTGCTATGGGCTGGGGCTGGAATCCAAAACTTCACACATGCTTCCTGAGTACTCTACTACTGAGCTGTATGCCTAGTCTTTCAGATAAATGCTGAAATGTGAAACTACATGTATCTTTGAGTTGATGAAACATAGTAACTGGGCAGATTCAGTCTCTGGCCTTATGTTTGTGACCTGGGATCAGAGGATCTGATTATCTTATTATTAATCATGTAATTTTTAAGTGGAATTTTTTTTTTTTTTAAAGAACTGGGTATGGTGCAATACACCTGTAGTCCTAGCACTAGGGAAGTGGAGGCAGGAAGGCTGTCATGAGGTGAGACTACAAGGCAAAACCCTGGTCAAATAAATTTGTGTTGGGAGGGGCGTGGAGGTGGGAAGACAGAGTCTCATTGTGTAGTCTTGGGTGGCCTGGAACTCACTATGGAAATCAAGCTGGCCCTGAACTCACCTGCTTGTCTCCTGAGTGCCGGGATTAAAAATCTGCACCACCACATTCAACAAAATTTAAAAAAAAGGAAAGAAGACATGTTAAGTGAATGAGCTACTAGAATGGAAGACACTAAGAAAGTGTAAAAACGTTTTTTGATATCACTTATAAACTCAGTACAGAATATGGTTCTTTGAGTTTATAATTCAGATTTATAGTCTGTTGCCACGTTCCTGATGCTGAGGGGCCTTTGAGTCCCCTTAGAGTGACAATGAGCAGGACTATGGACTACCTACCCTCTACTGGAATATGCTCCCTATCTTGAAAGCTGTCTTTCCTATGAACTGACAGGAGAGCCGGCAAGGATTGTTAAGTTACCAAGGCTACAATGAGAGGACCAACAAGCGCTGTTCTTCCTTTGCCTGAATTCCAATTTCCTGTGGATTGATTTCACAAGGGTTCCTCCATTCCAACCCATGTAACTGTACCCAAGTTTTTAATCGAAGCAGTTTTTAATCTAAAACTCTTAAGTGTTTCATACTTAATTGGCTGTAAAAATTTAAAAATATATTCACATGTTCACAGGTTCAGGCAGTAAGCAGTCACTAACAGACAAAATACACTAAGTGAATATTAAATATGCAAATTTAATTTGTACCAACTACTTTACTTTTCAAAGTAGGCTTCTCTTCTCTTCCGCAGCTCTTCTGATGTAAGAGTTGTACTTGATGTCTGTGGAATATCTTGAGATATATTTTTGGAACTACCTGAAAACAAAATGAAATGGAATAAAACCCAATCATTTTATTTACCTAATAGAGTAACAATATGTTTCACTCTTACTGGCACAAGTTTTTACAAAGTTTTCTGGGAAAATCTGATTAAGGTACTCCAAATCTAATGTGTTCATTGCAACCAAAGCTGATTACCATCTATGATATAGCAGATAGGATAATGCAAAGCCAAAGCCCATCTGGTAGGAGAAGTCTTTAATACCACACTCATGTGCTCTTTAATTTTCTAAAACATGCACCCACAGTGCTGAAGGCAAGGCATTCCTCAGCAGAACCAAAGATGGATTGTTACACAAGCACATGCTCCTCCTCCTCCACCCTAAAATCTGGGTGATACAACAACTTCCAAGTTCTCGCAACCACAGACTGTACCTCAACTGTGAACTACAGTGGTAAGATGGTTTTCTACACATTAACGCACTAATTCAGCAGTTCTCTGCTGACCAAAAATGGGACTGCACGCCATATGGAGTGCTGAGGACTGAAATGATGAAAAACCCAGGATAGCAGGAATGGCTATGTTCATGAAACCCCAATTACACTGAGACATTTAAGAAATTCAGGTGACAAGCAATCTCAGTAAAACTAGAAGCAAATTCATACGAATTAGATTAAAACAAAATTACAAAAATAAAACACTTCACACTTTGTAGCAAACAGCTTTGAAATGTCTCACAGTTTTTCTCTGCCTTCATTCCCAAGAGGCCATATCTTGGGCCCCTCCATAAGTGGGCCTAAGTCTTAAACTATATAGCCAATAAACGTTAGATCTTCAATGGCATATATTTATAAAAGAGCTGAACTGCGTAACGGTCATCAGACCAGTCATCGGACCACTAAAAGATTAATCCTAATTAGTTGTTGTGTTGATTACATTATTATTCAAATCAAATAACATAACCAGAAGTAAAATCATTAATTTACAAGAAACACAATCCTAATACAGATTATAAAAGTAATTTATAATAAACGAAACTTAAAAGAACCACTGTTTAGAGCTATTGCTTCTTGGGTAACTCAATTTCTAACAGTATATTATTCAGAAAACCTAAACAATCCGAACCAATTCTTCAAAAATGACTAAAGTATACATCAAAATGTTGATACCTTGTATACTGAGCTGAATGGCCCTACGGAGATCTGCTTCTTCGTCCTCCATGTCAACTTCCTGACGGCTCAGTGCCAGAGCCCTCTGTAAATCCTCATCTTCACCTAACATTCCTCCTGGACCATTGGTGGCTTCTAGGACTTGTTCCAGGTCTGCTTTAAGGATACTAAAAAACAAAAAGCATAATAACTGCAGCTTGGTCCTAATTTTGGATACAACATAAAGGCATCTGTAAACCAAAGATTTTAAACAAAAATCATTTCCTAGTATCTAAATTCTAATAATATAAAATGTTGTAATGTGAATCCAACTAACATAAACCCTAGCTAAACATACCCTAGCTAGGCAAAGTATGTATGCCTGTGAGTCTCAGTCTCGGGAGACTAAGGTAGGAAGAGGACAAGGTTGAGAACTGAGTCATTTATAAGACTTGCTTCTCATTTTTAAAAGATGGGAGGGGGCACTGGAATGTAGCCCGGTAGTATAGTTTTTGCATGAAACCTAGGATTTGAACCCAAACACTGCAAATGATAATTATTTTAAGTGGGAAGGGGTCTGGAGATACACAACACAGTAGGCTAAATGTTTGCCTTACATGCACAAAGCCCTGGATTTGAGCCCCAGAGCTGTACATAAAACAGCATGGTGGCACACACTTGTAATCACAGCACATGGGAAGTGGAGGACAGAAGGATCAGTTCAAGGTCATCCTTGGCTATACAGTGAGTTAGAAGTCAGCCGGAACTACCTGAGATCCCATCTCAAAGAATAAACAAATTCTCCCCAAAACAGAAGTCTCCCCAAAACAATACAGACTATCGCCACTGCCCTTAGACGACCACCAGAACTAAATGGTAAGACCTGATTGGTGATTTAGCTTTACACACTTCCACTTCGGAATATAGGGAAATCAAAGTGGAAGTGAGCCGGAAGCTTTCCTCCCCACTGGTTAGCTTTCATAGGGCTCGAGGGTCTTGTGCAGGCCGATGGAGGAGAAAAATCGTCAATAATCTTACCTAGAGCCTGCGGTCTATAATACTGTTATCCTGCCAGGTAAGATGTACTACTTGCGCAATAGTGACATGACAATTATGAGGCAAAAAAACACTTCTTTTGTTTGTTTGGGCCTTTTTGGTTTGTTTGTTTTTTCAGACAGGGTCTTCCCATAGCCCCTGCTACCCTAAAACTCAGTAGGTAGACCAGGCTGGGTTAACTCTCAAAGAAATCCATCTGCCTCTGCCTCCCAAGACCTGGGATTAAAAGGCACGCACCACCACTCCGGGCAACCAGCCATTTCTGACTAAATTTGAGTCCTGCTCCATGGGAAGGAATTCATGCCTGGCATCATAAACCTGATCAAAGCTGGGGAGGTCATAGGCCCTCTGGGGGGAACCTATTACCACAGTTTCATTAAATAGGCATGTTGTCAAGTCCTTTCTAAATAGCTTTAGATACAGAGTTCAACACTGGTCAGAAAAGCTTTTTGTAGTGGACTGAAGGAACATCAAAGAAGAAATGGCAGAAAGAACCTAAGAACAAGAGTTAATGAGGAGAGTTGTACAATGCTGCCTTCTGCATATAACATGAACTCCCAGCAGCTATGGTTACCTGCACAAAATCTGGCCATCAACATTCCAGTAGAGATAAAAGAAGGGCTCAAGAGGGCCCATCCAAAGCTAAGAGGTTATTTGGCAGTTAATGGTTGCTAAATGAGGGGAAGTCATTTCTTTTCAGTGGTAAAGCCACTGATAAGTTCCCCATGTTCCAGTGAATAACCCTAACCCCATGCTTACAGCAACCAACCCTAATTAAACTCAAGAAAAAAAAAAAAAAAAAGACATGCAAGCAGGAGGATGGTTGTTGGGAAAACGAAGGGTTTCAGAGGAAAGAGGACAAGGGAGTTGAATATGATCAAAATATATGTGTATGAAACTGTCAAAGAATAAATGTTTAAAATAAAATGCACATGCACAGGAAGGTCTTGTATGCCCAATCAAAATGTGCCCATACAATAAAATAAAATGGTCAAAAAATGTTTAATAAATAAACATAGGGGCTCAGTGGTAGACTTGCCTGGTATGAGTCTGATTCCCAGCACCGGAAAAAGAAATTCGTAAAATAAAAAGCTTTAAAAAGCAGCCACCAATGGTAAAATGATCACACATTAAATGTAAGCGTGGGGCCTGAAGGGATGGCTCAGCAGCTAACAGCACTTGCTCATCTTCCAGAGGACCTGCGTTCAGTTCCCAGCATCCTTATCAGGAGGCTCACAATCATCTCTAACTACAGTTCCAAGGGATCTGATTCCCTCTTCTGGCCTCTTCGGGCACCTGCATGCACATGGCACACACACAGACAAAGACACACAGATAAATAAAAATAAATCTTAAAAAAAATGTAAGCACAGAAATTTAATTCTTGCAATGGCACACTGTATCATGCATTCCATACTGCAAGTTTAATTTATACCTCTGTTCTTTCAGTTGTGCTAATTCCTCTCCAATAAGTTTTGGTCGATGCATCTGCTGGACCCTGATCATCTGCAAAAGTTGGTCAGCTTCACAATCTGGCAGATCACCCTTAACAACAAATATAGAATAACCTAAAAAGAGGCAAAAATAAACTAAAACAACTAGTAAGACATTCAAAATCCATTTGAATTGATAGTAGAAAGGAAACAGTATAGTAGGAAAATAAAAGTTGAAAATCCAGAAATGCCTGAGTTTTCATGATTCTCACATGAACTAGCAGGGTACTGTAGGACACAGTACATTAAGTCTTGAGACTCATTTCCCCCCATCTGCAAGATCCCATGACTATGAGAAAACAAGGCAATAAATTGTCTAACAGGGGTCTACAAAGGCAGAGCCTGACCAGCTGGGCTAATGAGCAGTAGTGAGTAAGTAGTGAGATGAGTAGTGAGTGGTGGTAAGAACCTAGCACTGGACTCCCTGTTTTTAATCCCAGCTCTGCCACTTTCCAGCAGCATGCATCTGTCAGTTGCTTCAGCCATCTGTCTTGGAAGGAACCTTTCTTGCAGAGTGTGAAGAGATATTTGGTTAGTATGTCCACTGACGTGTAACAAGGATAAAATAAAGCACCTATGGAAATGGTAGCTCCCACCCTGACTCCTACCCATACACAGAGCTTTCCCAACTGAAAACAGGAACTGGAAAGTCAGTATCCCAGATCTAGTCAAGATGCCAAACAAGTGCTTCATGTTTTGAAAGAAATACACTGGTTCAATGGAATTTTTAATAAACATGAACCTGGACAGCCTGGGGTTTCCCAGATAGATATTCCACACAGAAAATGAATAGGCCTTGGTTATAACTAATTCTAATCTATTTAAGGTTTTCTACCATTGATGTCCTTAACTATCAAAGAAACTAAGATCAAGAGGGCTATTCACATAAAAAGAGAATGTTTAACATTTATCTTTTAAAATATTTTATTTTATGTGTATGAGTGTATTGCCTACATGTAAGTGTACCAGCATTATGCAATGCCCTCACAGGTCAGGGTAAAAATAAAAAAACTTATAGGTAAACTTAGGAAATATATTAACGTAGTACAAGTATTAAATCTTATCTCCACTCACACTGAACTGATAAGAAACCAGCAGAGTTACGAAGTACATAAATGGTATCTCATGTTAATAAAGCACTGTGGTTGGCCAGCTAGGGACACAGTTCAGAGTTAGAGCCCTTACCTAGCATACGCACAGCCCTAAGTTCATGCCCTATCACCACAAAACACAACAAGCACTGTGATTAAAGATTTTAAGTGCGGTTACAGTGTTTATATATTCTAACTTCACTTTTAATTGAATCCTGACACTAGCAATGTAAAATTCACGGTGACACCAAGAAGAGAAATGTTCAGTGACTTGCTAGTTACAGCGACATGGCTAGGATGAGTTCAAGAACAGGAGACAGCACATTAGAGATCATTCAAAGCAGAAAATTAAAACCTGGGAGGCAGTTTAAGAGTTCCTTGGACTTAAGAGAAGCTTTTTAAAAATTTTTTAAATTTTATTTAATGTTTTTGCCTGCATGTATGTAAGTTCACCTATGCAGGCAATGCCTTTCAAAGCCAGAAGAGGGCTTTTATCCCCTGGAACTGGAGTTTCAGATGGTGGTTAGCCACCATATGGGTGCTAGGAACCAAATCTGGGTCCTCTGCAAGAGCAGCCAGTGCTCTTAATTACTGAGCCCAGGCCTTTTATTTTTAATTACTGGAGGCAAAGAGCTTTTTACCTACACCGACAGACATTTAGAAAGAAAAAAGATTTTGGGGCTGAAGAAATGGCTCAGTGGTTAAGAGCACTGGCTGCTCTTGCAGGTTCAATTCCCAGCACCCACAGGACAGCTAACTGTTAACTCTAGTTCCAGGGGATCTGATGCCCTCTTCTGACCTCTGCAGGCATTGTGCAACATGGGTGCACTTATACAAATACAGGTAATACACTCATACACATAAAGAATAAAATATTTTTAAAAAGGTTTTTAATCTTATTTTTATATGAGAGAGAGATTGGTTGATTGATTGATTGATTGATTATATCCAGTATGTGTATAGGTGGGTGCCCCCAGAGGGCAGAAGAGTGTTGAATCCACTGGACCTGCCACCTGATATGCGTACTGGGAACTGAACTCTAGTTCTCCTGAAAAGCAACAGCAAGTATTATTCTTAACTAATGAGCCATCTCTCTGACCCCACAGGCATTGTTTTCTAATACAGTGGGAGGAATGATCAACCTAGGAAGGCAGAAAGTCAAAAGCAAGTGAGTGTGTCTTGACTAGGTGGAAGGATCTTATACAGAGGGGAGCGGCCATCTATTTTAATAGGCTTAAAACAGAGGATGACAGGTGACATTCTGTCGTGGCGGCTGGGGGTACAGATCTGTGCTATGGAGCAGGAGGAACAAACAAGGGTCTCCCCTCATCCTGACAGTACCTGGATTTAAAATTCAGCTAGAATCTGTCTTTAGGATTCCTCTCCACCCCCACCCTCCCTACAGCACAAACAGGAAATGAGTTTTATCATTTATAGGTATATGATGCAGTCCCAGACCATCCAGTCAACTCAACATCATCTACTTCTCCAGATTTAAGGTCCTTCTAAGGCTGACTTCTTTGGATCCACACTTAAGAGTACTCTGCCAGTTTTTCTGACTCTACTACATTGCTATGAAGTGCCAAGGCCTTAAGACTTGGGTATGTATATGATAATGGCAAGTGCCGGCACAGATAGAGACTCACTGGACCTGTCAGCTCGTTTCACCAAACATAATAACCTTAACAACAAAGCAGAGTAAGCCAAGTGCCTCTGTGACACCACCACCAGCTGGTAACACACAAGAAAAGTGTCTTTCCTTGAGAAGTTGAGAACTGATGGACCCATTTGGAGATCTACGCTACTAGTAAGTGACTGGTAAACTTTTAGACTGGACTGGTCCCTGAGTTCAGAGACTGAGTTGCAACTGAGTGAAAAACATACAATGAAATACTGAAGAACTGCACTGAGGTGCGAGTCCAATTTAACACTCTTCAAGTAAAGCTGGCCAAACTGAGAAGTTGCTAAAGGAAATCTGTAACAGGACTGATTGCTTTGCTTTCTCTCTGCCTCTGTTGCTTCTTTCTGTCACATTCCCTGCTCTTTGGGTTGTCTAAGGCCAGATGTTCTCTGATAATTCACAGTGCCCTGACTGTGGGTAACTAACAGTTTAGAATTAGGGCACTGGTTATACCAATCTGAACTTGTTGAAAATGAATGTTACAAAGTGTTCTTAGACCATATTAACAGAGTTGATTATTGCCCTGAATATTATCATGCTGATGTCACTAACAGAAGCATATTTCTGTTGTGGGTCTTTCTCACTTGATGGGTACTTCAAAATCTCACCAGTTGGACCTTTGAAAAAGCTTGCCGTCTGTTTCCTCTACTCCTCCGCTGGTTAGAAAAAAAGATACATGACTCCAGAGTAGCTGGTTTTAATCATGCGTTGCAATTAATCTTGACCAGAACAGACAAAACCTTAAACAAAAAAACTCAGCCAAAGCAGGTAATTTCTGTAACAGTCAAAATCATGGAGACTTTAGAGTTTTGTGCTAATAGCCCAGAGAAAATGAATAATCACCCATTCCTGTTTTCTCTTTTCCATTAATGTTTCTTCCTTTATTTATTTTTATTTAATTTTTGCAAGGTGCTGGGGATTGAACCTGGGGGCCCTAGCACATGTGAGGCAAGTGCTGCTCTGTCACGGAGCTAACCCCCAGGTCTTCATTTTTAAATCTGACTCAGATTATCACTTTGTGAACTTTGTACATTGTTGGGTCTGCCTCTGAAGTCTATGCGTATTTTGTTCAGCATAAATATAGTCAGTATTCCAGCCAGACTATTAATCTAGAATCAGACTAATCTATAATTTCTATACATGTTTTAGAACTAGCTTACCCCTCCTGAAAAGTGCCACAGCCTATGTACTGACATATGATAATGTGGTCCTGGAGAGGAGGCCCCATACTATATGCTCCATCAATTGTTTCTAACAGTAACTTTTGTGAGAAAGCAACCTTGTAGTTAGATTCTAAGTTATTCTAATAAATTTCAATATTAAGAAAAGTCACAAGATGGCACAGAAGCAAGTTGACAGATTTGATCTTAAATGGATGACTGTTGTCTAAGTAAGTTCTAAGTAAAATATAAACAAAGTTGTAAATAGGGGGTAAGGAAGGGAGAATTTTAAAAAGGAAGTTATGAAATCATCACCGTCAAGAATGGTATATGAATTTACTTAAAAAAAAAAAATCCCCACAAAACCAGGAGGAACATCAGGCGGCACACCAAGGGCTCACTTGAAGTCTGTAACCACAAATTTATGGTAAAACCAACGAATATATTTTATTTAGCTGCTATGATATAGGAATGGCTAGGACCAAGATTTGTTTTTAGCTGTGATCAAGATTTTTGTTAAGTATGATGGTAGGAGACTCGGGGAAAGAGGCTGAGGAATGCAGTAAAATGAAACTAACCAGGGATTGAGAGATGCTAAGTGGTTAAGAGCACTGGCTGCTCTTGCAGAGGATCCAGGTTCAGCTCCTAGCACCCACATGGCAGCTAATAATCATTCATAACCCCAGTTCCAAGGGATCCACGAACATCTTCTGGCCTGTGGGCACTGCACACATACATGCAAGTAAAAACTCAAACACATAAAATAGTAAAAATGCAAAATCTTTTTAAAAAGAAGAGTGAAAAAGGAAGAGTACAAGGAGTCCTTAGTCCCACGGTAGAGCTCTTCACTGTACTTCACGGTTTTGGAGATGGGATCTCATTGTATAGCTCTGGCTGATGGTCTGGAACTCACTATGTAGACCAGGCTGGCCTCCAAACTCAGACATTCCCTCTCTGCCTCTGGCCCCCTACTGCTGGGATTAAAGGGGTGCACTGGACTTCATGGTATAGTTTAAAGAACAGTTAAGAGAAACTGGAGAGATGCTCAGTGGTTAAGAGCACTGGCTTGCTCTTAATCTGGCAGAAGACCTGGGTTTAGTTCCCAGCACTGGCTAACAGATGGCTAAAACTCATCTGTAATTCCTAATCCAGAGGAATCCTACACACTCTTGCCACCTCTGTGGACAATGCACAGCACAGGTGCACTTACATACATGCAGGCAATACACTCAGACACATAAAATAAAAATAATGTAAAACATTTTTTTAAAGAATAATTAGAATTGCAAAAACGGAGAAAGAAGAGGATGCTGGTGACTGGGATTTAAAGGCACACAGAGTTATTGGTAATGGCAAGGCAAGAGTGAAGAATCACCTTTGACAGTAAGGTGGTGGATTAGTTACTGATGTAGAAATCACTAAGAATTTAAGGAAGAGAGACATAATCAGTCCATCTAAAGCCTCTAATGAAAAAAGAAGAGGCTCACAGATGGGCAGGACATAGTTTAATCTAGGGGCATGTATTCAAAGAGCTGGAGTTCACAGAAAGAACAAGGCCCAGAAGGAGCAAAGAGGAACAGGAAGACGAGGCACCTACCCTCTCAGCCCTGTGATATGCAGGGTATGGAAAGAAGAGAAGGGCCACAGAAGAAGCTCAAGACTTAGGGGGTAGAACTGTGTCACCCACATCACAGCCCCAAGTTCACTGCCTAAAATGTAAGGATGATTTCACTAACATGACCACAAAATCAGCAGTATTATGCTCACATCTAATGACATAGTTTTTGTTTAGCTACTTTGCAAGCTAATACTATCAAGTTCTCAGTCTTTACCTTCTTGTTGTAACTGAGCCAAGAAAAGTGCGAGGTATGTGTCTGATATTAATTCAGGACCCGTCAACAATGAATTCAAGTTAAACCACTAGAAAAAAAGATACATCAATATTTAGGTTAGTGTATACACATATAAAAGAATTCACACGTCAAGCATACAGCGCACCAAAACTTACTAAGACTGTCCGAATGGAAACATCAAACTGAGGATGAGGCAGAGGCAGGTGGATCTCTGTGACATAGAGACCAACCTGGTCTACATAGTGAATTCCAGGCCAGCTGTGGCTATAGGGAGACCTTGTCTCAAAAAAAGTTTCTAGGTTTTGCATGGTGGTGCACACCTCTAATCCCAACACTCGAAATGCGATGGCTGGTAGATCTTTGTGAGTTCAGAGTACAACTTGTCTACACAAGAGTTCTGGGCCAGCCATAGCTATATATTGAGACAGTGTCTCAAAATTAAAAAACAAAACCGAAAAGTTTCTAAAATTAATGGCATAAAGTTTAGGCCACTCCAAAAGAACAGAAACTGGGGGTAGGAGAGTTGGCTCAGTGGTTAAGAAAAGGACCTGGGTTCAATTCCCAGTACCCACATGGTGGCTAACAACAACATGGATCCAGAGGATCCAATACCCTCTTCTGACCTCCATGGGCATTGCAAGACATGGGTGCACTTACACACATGCAGGTGATATACTCATACATATAAAATAAAAATATATTTAAAAACATAACAGAAACTGATATTACCCTATATGTCTTTACTGATAGCTAGAGCTAACAAGCTTTCACACTATCAAATCAACCCACTCACATCACACTGACACAGGAAACAAACAACTACACATGGTTTTTCCATTACTGATAACTTTAATCAAAAGATTCTAATTTGAGAAACTCAACATTCTGGGAAGATAATTTACAATCACTACCTAATTTTATTAAGATCACTAACCTACCAATAATTTAATTAACTGCATTTAGTCACAACCTCACAGGTGTTCTAACAGAAAGACACAAAAAGCCTCCCAAACCATGGCCAATCCCATGAGCAACTACTTTTCCTGGATTTTAATATTGGCCATGATTCTTTCGCCAATCATTTCTTTTTTTTTAAACACAGAGACATCAACTGAAAAGACTATCATACAATCTTTTTTTGTTTTGATTTGTTTAAATTTTGAGACAGTGTCTCAGTATGGAGCCCCAGCTGGTCTGTCTTGCAATTTTTTATACAGGCCAGCCTGGCCTTGAACTCAGTGTTCTGCCTGTCTCAGCCCTCTGAGTATAGGAATTAAAAGTATGAGCTACCATACCTGGCTAAAAATGGATTTTTAAGCAAAAATATAAATCTTGAACCAAGAATTAAAAAAACGAAACTTGCCATCTTCTATATCTGCTTAAAATGTAAAATTCAAAAAAGAGCTATAATTTAAAAGGCTCAAAATATTAAGTTTCCCTATACGTCAATACAAATCCCAGAGGATCTCATGGGATTTAAGTTTTCAGACCTTAAAATTCCAGCAATTACTTTATACAGAAAAATAACAGTCATAATTTTCTGAACGCACAAAT
Organism: Eospalax fontanierii; assembly: GCA_035773235.1. Lineage (NCBI taxonomy): Eukaryota > Metazoa > Chordata > Mammalia > Rodentia > Spalacidae > Eospalax > Eospalax fontanierii. The sequence goes on from CM069536.1 coordinate 70,190,943, forward strand.
AAAACCCAAAGAGGTTAAATCAAGTTGGTCCTGGCTCTGCAGATACTGGCTCCCACTGGGGCTGCTCTCGAAGGCATGTAACATTTTACTTGTTCTCAGCACCTTCCAGAGGGTCTAAGAACTTCTTTTTCTTTACTGAATCTGGGGCCTTGTTCTTGCTATAAGCACACACTTAGCCCCCGGGTCTCAATCCCAAGCAATCATTCAACATTAGGCCACTTCCAGATGGCTCAAGTAAAAGTTAACAGTGGGGCTCACTTACTTTTCAAATTATGTTTTATTGATTTACCTCAATGTGTTCTTTCTTGACTTTTTTGTTTCTTATTTTAAAAGCTTTATTGTGGTATAACTGACATGCAATAAACTGCTTTCTGTCTCTTTCTATAGTCCAGGCTAGCCTCAAGCTCAGGACCTTCCTGCCTCAATCTCCCAAGTGCTGAGATCACACTCATAAGAAGCCATTACATCTGGCTATACTGCACATATTTAAAGTACAATCTGAAAAGTTTTACAATTTGTGTTTTGAAGATTTGTATACACACAGACTTGTCCACATAACTCAAGTCTCCTTGCCCTCAGAGCCTTTTTCTCTCGTTCCACCACTCCCCCCCCGACAACCACGCACTTACTGTCACTACACCTTAGCTCTCATTTTTCTAAGACTCATTCATGTTGTTCATGTATTAACAGTCCTGTTTTTTTTACTGCATAAACTGGTTTTCAGTAACCCTTAATCAAAGGTTTAAAATTCAAATAAAAAGGTCTTTAGATGACTTTTTTTAAGCTTGCTCAGCAATGACTTGCAGATGTATGGCTTACCTGATATTTTGGAATCTTGTGAATAATCCTGTTACACTAAAGCCAAAAAGTTGAATACTTTTTGTTGTTCTCTGGTTTTTGTTGTTTGTTTGTTTGAAAGCAGAGTCTCACTAAGCAGTCCTGGCTGGCTTTGAACTGGCTTGCAGTTAGACTGGCTTTTAACTCAAGAGATCTGCCTGCCTCCACCTCCCAAGTGCTGGCATTAAAGATGTATACCAACATGTCTAGACCAGACGAATGTTTTATTTTATGCGTAACATGGTTTCATGCTTTGTCACAGCACTATGCTAAATGTAAATCATCTATAACCCACAGAACACGTCATAAAAACATACTTAGCCACATTTGCATTGTTTTCACTACAGAACTCTGTGTATTATATATGCTTTTTAAGTGTTTTTAAAGCTTTGTTTTCATTTATGTGTGTGTGTGTGTCTATATGAGTGTATGTCACAAGCACACAGATACTGACAGACCCCAGAAAAGGGCATATGATCCCCTGGAACTGGAGTTACAGGTGGTTGTCAGCTGCCTGACATAGATGCTGGGAACTGAACTCAGGTTCTCTAGAAGAAACCACTAAGCCATCTGTCTGTGCAATATGGCTTTTATTTAAAAATCTGAAAAGAAACTGACAATTTCTACTAGTCTGGATTAGAATGCAGGCCGAGGCAGAGCGCTCTTGAGCAGGTACAAGGCCCTGGGCTTCATTCTGAAGGCACCAATTTCTTACATTTTAGTTTCAAATGGGTATAGAGTATGATAAAAGACAAGAAAGAAGAAACATTACCTGTTTTCCTAATTTTCTAACTGTAAACCAGTGTTCTTTATAATTGCATATAAATGATCTTTCATTTCTAGAAAAGAAAAAATATGTACTGTTAAGCTGGAATCTTATGAGTTCAGTTATTTTGTACACTAACAAGTATATAGAATTTATTATCATTTAGATATGTTAACTTTTTAGTATTGCTGATTAAAAAAAAAAATCATACAACTGTATGTACTTTTCCATAGTAGTTCCTGATGTCATGACAAAAAGCCCTCACATCATTCAAGGCCAGCTGTGCCACCACTGACACTACTCAGAGGGCAGCTACTCAAGGGCACCAAAAAGAAAGAAGGTCACACAAGGGAACCAAATGCAGCATCAAAGAAAGATGTCTATGTCTCTTCCCTTGTTCAGAAATTACAGCCTTAAAAATCTAATTTACATAAAGAAATATAGGAAAAAAAAGCTTACATAGGATCAATCCTGAGTCTCTGGTACTCTGGACTGTTGAAGAGGATTAGTTCTAAACCCCAAACCTTCAAGGCATTGCTTATAACCTGTCAAAAGAAAAATAGCAACTTTTTATGAGCTAAAACCATTCAAGTCCAAATTTAAGTAGTACAGCCACATTAATTATGTAAGCAATTACACTTCAGATGCAAATTCTGAAGATTCGTTTTTTAAAAATCCTGTCTCCATGGATACATCACTAAACCCATAAACAATGTCCATGAGGTAGCCCCAGCTGGCCTGGATCTAGACCAGCCCGACTTCTGGCTCCTGAGTGCAGGGATTAAAGGCATGAGCCACCACGCCTAGCATATGCACATTTTTAGAGTGTTTTTCATATTAGGTTTCTGAGAGATTTCAGAAAACCACATTAATTCATAGATGATGCTGTCTCAAGTATCCAGATGTATATTCCATCCTGTGGGTGCTTTTCCTAAAACCACTCCATGCACTACCTGCAATCTCAGTGAGAAGTCTAGCTCCCTGGAGATTTACAAAGAAGGTTTGGGGGCTGGAGAGATGGCACATACTGCTCCTGCAGAAGACCCAAGTTCAGTCCCTAGCACCCACATTGGACACAACTGCCTCTGACCTCCATAAGCACTCTTGTGTACAGACACACACATATATACAAAGTAAGAAATAAAACAATGAATATAAGGAAGGGGCAAATGTGAATTGGTATCAAATACAGTATTACACACACAGGAGATGGCAAGGGCTGGGCTAATTCTGACTTCTGTTCTCAGTTCATTTACAAGGCCCTCATGATGAAAGCAAGCACTGGGAGGAAATGCTGTGAATGAGGAGCCTAAGAGAAGAGTGCAAAAAGAATGTAAACAGGGATAGAATGCAAACAGATCATTCGAGAGATTCTGAATGAACCTGGATAACCCTCCCACCAACAGAATGAAAGATCCATAGATAAAAGAACCTCATAAGTACATATAACTTAAGACTGCAAAATAGGACTACTAAGAGACTGAGACACAGGCTGGGCTACAAAGTGAAACTGTCTAAACAAAACAAAACAACAAAAAGCACATATATAATAAACCAATGGTCACAGGGCTAGGGATTTTTCTCCATGGTAACATATTTGTCTAGTATGTGACAAGGCACTAGACTTCATTCCCAGCACTGTAAAGAAAGAACCACAGAATTAAAAAGGAGTCGAAGACTTTGATGGGGTTCAATGGTAGAGCTTGAACCCACCACACTGGAGGTCAATCCCAAAACGACCTTCTAAAGATGCTAAAAATTACAAAATAGACAAGAAGCCACACTGTACCACAGGAATCTAATCCTGTTAGGTTTATTTAAATGGAAAGCTGTAAGACACTGCAATTTCTCAAATTTACAAGAGACAGTAAGTGTGAAGCACTGTAGTTTATTAGAATTAAAGATACTGGCACCTACATACAAATTAAACAATCTCTTTTAGGAAGTAATTACATTTTTTAAAATGCAGATGAGTGTTTTGCCCACCTGTATGCAAATACACCACGTGCGTGCAATGCCCACAGAAGCCAGAAGAGGATGTTGGATCCTCTGGAACTGAGTCACAGATAGCTGTTAGCCATCATATGGGCACTGGAAAGTAAACTCAAGTCCTCTGGAAGAACAGCAAGCCCTAAGCCAAGTCTCCAGCCTCTGGAAGTGAATTTTAAAGCTCTATTCTAAACGAGGCAGAGTGGCACACACCTATAATTCTAGCACCTGGGAGGCAGAGGCAAGATGATCACAAGTCCAAGGTCAGCATGGTCTACATAGAGTTTCAGGCTGGCCCGGACTATAAAGTGAAGACCCTGTTTCAACCAACCAACCAAGCCCTATTCTAAGATGAAGAGTCTACTGTCCTATGTTCATCTATATAAGCCTAGTACTCTGATGAGAGTGCAGTCGTAGTCTCTGTTTTCCCAATCCACAGAAGGAATGCTTCAAAGTTTCTTCAGTACATAAAAAGCTGTAAAAGATGAGTGAGTTTAAGCTTAAACAGTGCCTAGGACATGAGAAGGCACTCTGCATACACTCTGACTACTTACTTGAATAGAGAAAAAGCCACTGTCGTCCATATTTCCAGAAGGCTGCTGTTCATTTTGATGGGTAGCAGCAGGAGGGAAGAAAAAAGGGTAAAAACGGTCATTAGTGTGCACAGTGACAAGAACATGCTGCACATTCCCACCTACTAAGTACAGGGCAGGGCTGCAATTAACAAGCCAGATCCCTGAGGGGGAATGGCTCAGTGTCTCCTAAAGAGCACGCACATTCTAAGACACAATGTGATGCGAGTCTGCCATCAGTACCTGCAGAAATGTGCGGTAGTCTTCGCTTGTCACTCCTCCCTCTGCCATCCGCATCCTTTCCTCCTCATCCAGCTGGTGTGCAATGGAGGATAATTCCACAGGGCTAAAATACTCTCCTTGCAATAGATTGTTCAGGCAATGCTGCGCACAAAGTGAGCCTTCTTGCTAGTGTTTCCAAAAGAATAAATTCAAATGTAATTTATTAAGCAGATCTATTTAGCATCTTCTAAAAACACAACTGTTAACTTTTTCATATTCTCAAAATAAACCTTTCAAGCTTTAGGCAAACCTGATCTCACAGGTGCATGCATTTTCATTTGTCAATGTTTATTTTATAGCTATATTTTTATTTATTTATTTAGCTATATGATCAAAACTTAAGAATGGTTTAAAGTATAACTTCATCTATCAAATTTACCAAATATAATACTACAATAAATCTATAAAAACATTTAGCCTAACTTTTCAGTACCTGAAACAAATTCATCTTTGAAGATTCCATGGCAAAGTAGTATTGCAGAAAAGGAATGTTAACACCTAGAATATTTATTTTTTTCTAACAAGATAATCACTACTTGATCTTGAAAGCCAGTCCCTGGAATTTTGAATTTCCAGAACCGGTACAAGTACGAACAATTCTGTCTCATGGGAAGCTCTGACTCACAGCTCAGGAGCTGAGGAGGTTCTCTTTGGTGAACTTTGCAGACTCTCAGATTATGTAGTGTGCAATGAGGAGAACTGTCTCAAATTGATGACAGTTGGGGGTGGGAGGGTGGGGGAACAGGTCAGAAATAGGAACTGTACCCAAGCTCAGCTCCCCATGGGTCTCCCTTTCCTCGTGGAGGGTAGGTACAACTTCCTGAGTCTGAGGACTTCTAGTGGTAGTCAGCTGGCTATCACTACAACTGGCACCAGCACTCCAAATCCAAACTGCTTGGTACTGAACAGCCTGCTTGTCATTCTCCTGGTCCCAACAGGTATCTTTTCCTCAGCTGGAGAGAAAGGAGGAGAGACTCACTGGTAGATGAGACCTCTCCCTGTGAACACTGACCCTAGGTCTGCCTCTCTGGGAGGCAGACAGAAGAACATCCTTCCGCTAATCCTGGCCCTCTAAATTCTCTCTCCTCAAAAAGATCTCTACAACTCCACATGCCTGATATCATGCCACCTGTTCTGAGCTACGTTTACATGACATATGGTAACCCCAATAGGCACTATCTTGTAAGACATTTTTTCCCCTGATGAATCAATGTTCTAGGAACAAAATGTCATTGCCAAAACAGGTATGGGATGCATGTATGTTACAGAATAGAAAGGCAGTGTTCAGACAGGTTGACTTTGAGACAGAGCCAGAAGAAGCCAAGGACTGTTGCCCACAATGGCTTGGAGGTAGAGGTAAAATTAATTATCCTTCAAGTCTTAGCCACATGACAGAGTTTTTTGCCTCTCTTTTTCCATCTACTACACATCTACCGGTAGGACCAATTTCCACTGAACATGACATACTGTGAAGGAGAGCGCTATTCTGCCTATATCCTACTGAAAAACAGGAATGGTGAGCATTTCACAAGAGAATAGCCAAGAGGCTAAAAATATACAAAAAGGTGCTCAACATCATTAGTCCCTAGGGAAATGTGTTTTAAAACCACAACATGTAAAGGTTCTTGCTGTGCAAATCTGGCAACCTGAATTTGATCTCCAGACATTGCTACAGAAGAACTGACTCCCAAAGGTTGTCCCCCACCTCCACATAGAGACCTTGGTATGTACACACACACACACACACACAAACTTTAAAGTGGTTTTTAAAGGAAAACACCCACAGTGTACACAATGCAGGCAAGAGCTCAGCAGGTAAAAGCACTTTTGACACAAGCCTAGTGACCTGAGTTCAGTTCCCAGAAGCCACATAAAAACGGAAGAAGAGAGTCAACTCCTAAGTCTTCCTCTGACCTTCTGACCTCCGCATATCTGCAGTGGTATGTGTGCTCACCCACAAAAATCAACAGAGACACAATAATAAACAAAAATATAGAGTACAAACTATATGATTTTCTTAGAAAAGCTTAAAAATAAGGAAACCCAAATCTATGATGGTGAAAGAACTAGTTCCTGAAAGATGACGAGTAAGGAGGCGTAGAGGATGCAGTAGATAATCTATGGCCCAATCTAGGGATTGTGTGTTCACTTGCTATATACTCTTATCATCTGTGTGTTCTTACATGTTATGCCTGAAAAATTCAGACAAGAGGGGCTGGAGAGATGCTCAATGGTTAAAGCACTGACTGTTCTTGCAAAGGACCCAGGATCAGTTCTCAGTACCCACATGGCAGCTCACAACCATCTATAACTCCAGTTCCAGGGGATCTGATGCCCCCTTCTGGTCTCTTCAAGCAATGCACACATGGTGCACATACATATACGCAGGCAAACAATTATGCACATGAAATAAATATTTTAAAAAATAAAAATCAAGGCAAGAAAAGCCTGCTAAGACACAGCTATGACATACATGAAGACTTACCTACTATGGTAACCAGATACTGCATTCTTGAGGAACAGTTGTAACAAAATCTGTCTTGTTCTTTAGGCTATATGCTTTAGCAGAGGTTTGTAAACTCTAAATGTACTTAGTATTATACAGAAACAGTGACATTCAAAAATTTGGTTAAACATTTTTGCTCTTTAAAAAATGAGGTTTTGTTGTTTTTGAGACAAGTTCTCATGTAGCTCAGGCTGTTCTCAAATGTACTGCATAGAAGAAGGATAACTTTGAACTTTGGTGATCCTACCTCCACACTCCAGTGCTAGTATTACAAGAGTGTGTCCCACTACACCCAGTTTATTCAGTACTGGAGATCAAACCCAGGCCCTTCTGTAGACTAAGCAAGCACTATGCCAACTGGGCTACATTCCTAGCTTCTAAAAAAATTAGCTCTTACTATGAAAACTAAGCACTTAAAACCAAATCTTGTTCAAGTAAAACTGTATTGCCCTAGGAAACATAATGTTCTGTACTTCTAATATGATTAATGGAAGGAGAGAACAAACTGTTTAATTTAATTAAAAAATCACGTTGTCACAAGACTGATCAAATTCTAAACAGACCTAAAAAAGCTGTTTAATGGTTCTACCTTGCATTATGTATTTTCCTGTCTTACTGTTATGCTGTTACCTCTTTCTCATTAAGACTTTATCTAAGTTGGCGGCCAGCAAGATGGCTCAACAAGTAAAGGCATTTGCCCTAAATATGCAGATCTGAGTTCAAACCCCAGGACCCACAAAAGGGACGGAGAGAACCAACTCCTGCAAAGTTGTCCTCTGACCTCCATATACATGCCATGGCACACACATACACATACATCTATAATCAATCAATAAATACAATAAAAAGTTAATTTTATGTGTATGAATGTTTTGCCTGCATGTATGTTAGTGCACCACATGCATGCAGTGACCACAGAGGTCAGAAGAGGACATCAGATCCTGTGGAAATGGAGTTACAGATAGTTGTTAGCTGCCATGTGGGTGCTGGGAACCAAACCTGGGTCCTCTGCAAGAGCAGTAAGGGGTTCTTAGGCACTGAGCCATCTCTCCAGTCCCCAATAAATTATTTTTTTTAAGATTTCACCCAAGTGGAAGAGAAACTCATTTTGATATTAAAATTCTTGGGTTTGGGTCCAGATTATACTGTGAGGATGGTATAATCAGAGGATGAACTGCTCTTCCATATCTACCAAGATATTTTATAAAACCATAAAAGGAAACTACAACCAGGTCACCATACCAGTCTTCAGGCCAAACCTAAAATTAGCTCAAATCCCCACAGACACTATTAACTCTAAAAGAAATCAGGTTCAACCCTAACCGTGCTCAGGCATAGGCTAACAAGTGAACTCCCACGCAATCTTCATGACTGAGCAAGGACTGTGTTGCTTAGAGCTACAGAAGCCAAGATCCCTCAAATCTCAGCTACAATGTTGACAAAAATCTTGCCTCCACCTCTTTAATGCTTAGTATTTTCCTAACCTTTTGTTAGTGATGGAGATTGAAACCTTGCCAATACTGAGCAAGTGCACTATGGAGCGGCACTCCCAGCACTCTTCTAGCCCATAGTATAGAGTTTAGCAAACACAAGGCTCTGAGCAAAGCAGCACTTTAAACAAAATAGAACTATATACATCTTAGATACTCAAGGATTCTCACCCCATCCCCCAAACATGCACAGGGTCTTACACAGGCCTGGAACTCAGCTGATCCTCCTGTCTCAGCCTCCCTCTCCAGTAGCTGAGATTATATATAGACATACACCATGTAATTAACTTGATCTGTCCAAACATTTTCTCAAACTGGAGATCTATCAGTGGACAACTGCTTTTATTTGAACAGTAATAAATACTCAAAATGTTAAATTAATTTCAAGAGGAAGTAGGTGCAATGTCTTCTCTAGGTCAACAGCCATACCCACATAACATTTTTAGAACCAACTTTGATTCTCTGGATGTTATAAAAGGGAAGGAAAGAGAGTTCTCTGGAAAATAGTATTTTATACTCAAATATTCCTAGAATGGCCTCTTACATGATTAATAGTCTATACTCACAGACACATTCTCTTGAAATGTGCTACAATTTTATTAAGTGTTATAGGCTAAGGATATAAAAGTTGACCTTAAAGGTAAACATACTACTCAGGGATGGAGAGATACCTCAGTCAATAAAGTACTCTCATAAAGAGAAGGACCTGAGTTCAACCTGCAGAACCCACATGAAAAAGCCTAGCATGATGGTGCTGGGGAAGTGAAGAAAGGCAGATCTAGCCCACTTGGCAAGTTCCAGCCCAGTGAGGAATGACAGTAAGGTTATCCTCTGGCATGTGAAAACATGCTGATGTATACATATGCATTCCTACTAAGATGAACATGCGCGCACACACACAAAAGGTAAATGTACTACTCAAGTATTTATAAGTATATATACATTCTGATAACAGTGACTTTTTTTTTAGGTAAGTAGGTTCTGTCTTGTATGTGTCATGTGTATGTGTACATATAGGTGCCTAGAGACTCATTTCAGGGTCAATGTCAGGTGTCCTCTTCAGTTTTTCCCCACCGTACTTTTTGAGACAGTCTTTCATTGAGCTCAAAGCTCACCAATTCAGCCAGACTGCATGGCCAACAAGCTACTGGGATTAACCTGTCTGATCCCCCTCCTCAAGTGCTTGGGGATGCCTGGCTTATGTGGGTGCTGAGGATCTGAACTCAGGTCTTCATGCTTACACAGCAAGTGTTTTACTGGCTGTGCCATCTCCTCAGCCCTAGTAAGTACTTTTTATTAGGTTAGCATCCTTCTTTGGCTATAATGGTTCAGCAGCTACCTTCACTGAAATGCACCCAAATGAGGATCAACCAATATTGTTAAGAATGCATCGCATAAGTGCCTGTGAGATGATGGCTCAGCAGATAAAGGGGATTGCTGTGCAAGCCTGATGACTTGAGTTCATTCCTTGGAAGCCATATTAAGGTGGATAAAGAGAAATGACTTCACAAATTTGTCTGCTGACCTTCACACATGTACCATGACATAAGCACCCACCCACCCCCACACAATAGTAATGATTTTTTAATGCATTGTCCAGCACTGGGGAGGCAGAGGCAGGCAGATCTCTGTGATATCAAGGCCAGCCTGGTCTACATAGTGGGTTCCAGGCCAGCTAGGGCTACAGGGAGACCCTGTCCCAAAAAACAATAAAAACCAAGATGCATTGTATAAGTCTCATGAAATAGTGAAGAAGGTGTCAAAAGTTTTCCATGTTTCAAACATGGTTCTATGTCAAAGTCCTTCAAAAATTAAATGTTACAAATTAATTAATTAAAAAAAATATATGTGAGTCAGTAGTCATGGCACATGACTTGGTATCCTGGGACTCAAAAGGCAGAGACAAATGGTTCAGTACCTAAGAGAGATGGGGCTAGAGAAATGGCTCAGGGTTTAGGAGTTGCTCTTGCAGAGGACAGGAGTTCAGTTCACAGCACCCAAGCCAGGCAGCTCATGGGGATATGATACTTCTGGTCTCTGGGGGCACCTGCACTCACATGCGCATACAATTATAAACAATAAATCTTTAAAAAAAAGAGGCAAGTTATAGAAATGGCTCAGCGGTTAAAACCTGGGTTGGATTCCCAGCATCCGCATAGCAGCTAACAACCTTTGGTAACTAACTCCAGCACTAGTCAATCAGATATCTTCTTCTGGTCTCTACAGGGCACTGTACGCATAGTACACTTACATACATGCAGGCAAAACACTCATACATATAAAATAATTTTTTTAAGTGGCAGAGACAAGAGGATGGGGCAGATGGAGACAAGTTAGCTTGGTCTACAAGAGACCTATTTAAAAAAAAAAAAGCAAAAACCACTCCTAGTGCAGCTGGTCTAGAACTCACTATGTAGACCAGGCTGACCTCGACATCACAGAAATCTGCCTAGCCTGTGCTGGGACTAAAGGCCAGGGCCACCACACCTGGAGGAAATGTCTTCTTAAAGGCACTGCTTTTAACAATTTCTTTAGACTTAAATGTTGCTTTTGTCTTTCATTTGTAGTATGTGAACTCTTAGAAGCTTGGTTAAATGCTCATTTACAAGTACTTGATTGAACAAAACCCTTTGCTTCAACTAATAATAGTCACACTAGCCACCCTTACCAAACCTAAAACTATTATGAAAGTTGTCCAGGGGAAGATTTCACCCACACCCAAAACCACTTGCTAATTGTATGTGAGAAAAGACCAGTTTCTCAAGATGCCAGCCAGTGTAGTCACTTAGAGTGCAGGTGAGGAACAAACTATGCAGATCACAGTAAAAGATTCCAATCTACCTCTAATATCTAAAAAGAAAGCTGGCACCCTGATCCGGAAAGATGAGAATAGCAAACCAAAGCCCAACATCCCGTAACAAAAACTTTTATGACGACTTCCAGACTCCGGCACGCCCCGGGTTTCCTACTTCACTTCCTTAGTGTCAGGCCCTTCCAAGAAGAGACAGCGATCCTCCAGCAGAAGGACGTGGGGTGGACCTCCAAGATCGAAATGCACGGGGCATTCCATGATGGAACAGAGTTTCGGGCCAGGCAAAGTTGATTCGGCCGGGGGGCAAATCCCGGGGCGGGGGTGGAGCTGGGAAGAGTCCAGAAGGTGTGGAAAGGTGACCTGCCAGATTAGACCCTACCGAGAAGGGAGACCCAGCAATCCGAAAGGCGTGGCAAGGGAGGAAGGAGCGCGGAAGCCGACCCTCCGGGTGAAGCCAGGGGAAGCTCGCGGCCGGAGCCGGTACCCTCTTAGGTTCCTCCCGGGCTGGGTGCAGCAGGCGCACGGGGACGCTCCCCGAGCCGAGCGCAGGGCGCGGCCAGTGCTCCTCGCCCAGCCAGGCCGGAATGGAGCTCTCGGGCACCGGCCCTGGCTCCTGAGGCCGCGCCGCCGCTCCCCTCGCCCGCCGCCCAGCCGCAGAGGACATCCCACCGAACGCCGACACTCACTTTCTCGTGGAAGATGGACTCCATGTTTATTTGTCTGGAGCCAACGGCCCCCGCACTGAGCAAGCCGGTGCAGCAGCTCCGCCCCCGACCCCACCCCTCCGCCTGCCCCGCCCAGCTCAGCTCACCACGTGCCGCGCGCCAACCAATCAGCTCCGCGTGTGTCACGTGGCACGCGGACCCCCCCCAGCGGGGCGGGGAGCATGGGTCACGTGACCCCGCCGCGAGTTCCTGGAATTCCCGTTCTCCTGCAGCATGCGTGGTGCTGCGGCGCCCCCTGCCGTGCGGAGGAACCTCCCTGTCTATAATGATTCTAGAGCTCTGGATAAGGATCCCACAGCCAAGTTTTTGTTATTTAAATTTTACAGCCTCGTTTGAGACTTTCTGCTTATTTGTATGCAATTAAAAACCTCTTCCTTCACTGAAAATTTCATTCAAGGAAAAGTCTTCTCCCAATACTTAGTACTTAGGTAAAAAACGATAGCTAATATTTAGGTAGGGTTGACTATAAGCTATCTTTTTTCTAAGTGCTTTGCATATAATTGTTTTAATATTTATTTTTACTTTATGTGTATGAGTGTATTGCCTCCATGTAAGTAGTGTATCTATGTCATGCAATGCCCCAGAGGTCAAGAGGGCGTTTGATGCCTTGGAACTGGAGTTATGGATGGATGTTAGTCATCATGTGTGTGTGCTTGGAACCGAACCTGGATCCTCTTCAAGAGCAGCCAGTACTCTTAACTCTGAGCCATCTCTCCAGCCCCATCATAAGGAATTTAACACCCGTGATGTCTGTGTGGTTATAATTCCTGTTATACAAAAGAGGAAACTAAGACATGCAGAAGTTAGGAATGGCACAGTGTCTGAGGACAGGGAGAAAGTTGCCAGCTAGAGTAAAAAATCCAATCCAGGGTAGTCATCTACCGATTAAAGATGCATCCGAAGGGAAGTGAAAAGTAGCAAAATGTGAGGGGACAGGGAGGACTTGATGAAGGAGGGAGGATGACCCCGGATCTTGCACATTTGAACCATTTTTGGATTGTTCTTTATTTAAAAGCAGCAAGGAAGCTGGGTGCAAAGGTGCAGGCCTGTAATCCTTGCACTCCGGAAGCAGAACCAGGAGGCTCCTAAGTTGGAGGGCATTGGGCTATGCCAACCTACAGCCTGGGTTATGTGGGGAGATCCGACCTCAAAAAGTCACTGAGCAGTTTAAGATTTTAAAATGATACATGGATGACCAAATTTTCATTTTAGAGGCTCACTGTGGAATAGAGTACTTGAAGGAATGTTGGGAGAGAAGAGATAGTGGTGGTCAGGACCAGAGTAGTCATTTTGAGGATTGAGATAGACCATTTTGAGATCATTAGGAAGCAAGTGGACTGAACAGAACTTGATGACGGACTAGATAATGTTAGTACAAACTTCTGGGTTTCTGCTGTAGGCACAGACTATAGCAGAAGTGAAACTCAAATCAGAAACACTTTGCAGAAGGAACAAGGTCTTGGGTAGAGAAGATAAAGTTTCGTTTTTGTTTTGTTTTTAAGAATTATTTATTTTATGTGTGGGGTGTGGATATGTGTACCAGAAGAGGGTATTGGATTCCTGGGAGCTGGAGTTAACAGGCAGTTGTGAGCTGCGTGACATGCATGCGAGAAAGTGAACCCTGGTCCTCTGGGAGAGCAGCAAATGCACTTAAATGTGAGCAGAGTATGGGAGTCCCAGGAGAGACTTCAAGGACCTGTCAGTATCTCAAGCATGCTAAGTTTATTAGAAGCATAAAGACCTCACAATTTCGTGGTTATAGAAATCATTTTGGTGAGTACAAGTTCAAGGGAAGAACAGTGAGTGCTAAAGGTAATGGACAGGCTAGTGAGGGCCAGCCAGCGACTCAAGGGGAGATACACTATTATTGGTTGAGCATTTCTGCACGCACAATCTTTTGTCCTATATTAGGGAGAGCCTATGTGCTTCAAGAACTGTGGCTTAAAAGGAAATAAATTAGAATCTTATAAAATGAAAATAAAAGGCAAACTATGTTTTCTTGTATTTTTTAGGGTATAGTTTTTCCAATGAATAAATTAATCTAGGCTGCTACACCAAAATACCTTACACTGGATAAATTGTCACCAGAAATGTACTGCTCACAGCTCTGGAAACTGGGAAGTCTAAAATGAAGGCTATAGCAGACTGGTGAGTGTTTATTTTTTCATCTGTAGTGCGTTTTGTGTGTCCTCATGTGGCAGAACAGCAAAAGGGATAAACAAGTTCCCTTCAGCCTCCTTTATAAGGGCACTAATCCTATTCGTGAGAGCTCTCCCCCATGTCCTAGTGACACCCCAGAGCTCCTGCCTCTTGATAGGACAGGGGTTAGATTTTAACATGAACTTTGGAGGGGACAAAATTCAGATGATAGCACCAAGAACTGAGGAATCATTCCTGTTAGAATCATTCCTGTTGGTCTATTTCCGTCCCGCCCACCCTCTTTCCTTCCCCCTTCGTTTATTTGGTTTTGAGGTAGGTCTGACTATGTTCCCTGGCTGACCTGGAACTCTCTGTGTAAAGGAGGCTGGCCTCAAACTTCACAGAGACCTCCTGCCTTTGCCCACCAAGTGCTGGGAATAAAGGCGTGGTCTCCACTCCCAGCCCTGAGGACTCATTCTCGATTCCTTTCCTGTACCAGTTGCACTGTACCTCCAGTCTTCACATACTGTGTAGCTGCCAGTCCCTCTCTCCTGTATTCAAGACATCTTGATCTCTCATAGTCCAGTCTCAGGAACTGGTCTAATTCCAGTCGCAGTAAGTTCAATTCATGGCACTGACTGATCTCACTCATTACTCTTACTGAACAAATACAGTAGTGTCACTATCCCAGGCAGACCATAAACATGAAAAAGATCAGCAGTTTCTCTCCTTTTTTTTTAAACCCCGCTTCCCCTGCAGATGGTGTCTCTAACCCAGGCTGGACTTGAACTTACTATGCAGCCAAAGATGACTATAACTTTTCCACCTCCTCTTCTCAGTGCTGGGATTACAGGCCCAGACTACAATGCCTGGCTGCGTGGTGCTGGGAATAGAACCCAGAGCTTTGTTCCTGCTAGGCAAGCCCTCACACAGCTCTTTGATCTGGGCTAACGGCCTGTTTGACTTCCTGAATTCAGTCCTTCTCTCCAGTCAGATAGCTTGCTCACTTCCGCAAAGTTCACTGAGGAAAAGCTCCAACGCTACCATTATACCTTGTACATGCCTGTGTTAAAGCTCCCACTATGCCTACCAGGATTCACTTTATATGCTTCTCACCTACTAGCTTCTGAAGTTGGAACTTGCTTCTTTACCAAGGGTTGCTGCAGGGCAGTGGAGAAATTCGTGGATTCTTCTGGCTGATTGGTACAAAGGGTCATAATTCAGCAAGAGATAAAGACATGTTGTTGAGCCAGAATAGATCATGTAAATTCCTTTATACCTTGGACAACTCAACTTTAATTTATTTCACTAAGTTTTCAGGTCAAGTGAAACTGCACAAAGATATTTTCATGTTCATGGGAATATGTACCTTTTTGTTTTGTTTTGTTTTTGAGACAGGGTCTCCACGTAGCCCTAGCTTGCCTAGAAACTCACTACGTAGGCCAGGCTGGCTTTGAACTCACAGAGATCTGGCTGCTTCCGCCTTCTGGGTGCTGGCCTAGCTATATGTATACCTTTTAACTGGCATTAATTTTGTTGCCTAAAACCAAACAGTTTAACAGAGTTTCTAATGGCTGGCATTTTAACATTTATAATGTGAGAGGTTGCTCTGAGTTCAGACAATCAATGGTAACTAGGCAATAGTCTCATTATAATCTTCTAAATTCAGGCTTACCTAAAACAAATTAATGAAATGTGGTTTCCAAGAATGGGAAGTTGGACTTGACAATGTATTTTTAGAAACTGGTAAGTGAATCTAATTTACTTATAGATCTTGGCAACAACTTACACGAACATGCACAACAGCATGGTTTTAACCCTCAAAATACCCTTCAACAGCCAAAGATTTAGGGCTGTTAGTGCTGACAATGAGGTATATATGCCTGAAACAAACCAAAGAAAATGAAAGAACTACAAGTTCTTCTAGTTCTATTGATGTGTTTTTTACCCAGTCTAAAAGTGTTTTTAAAATCTTATTTCTGAATTCATTTTTATATATGGAAAAGGGATTTTTAAGTTTTTTAATTTTATGTATATTAGTGTTATGGCTGCATGTATTTAAGTGCACCTGTGTCATGCAGTGCCCACAGAGGACAGAAGAGGGCATCAGATCCCCTGGAACTGGAGTTACTGACAGTTGTTAGCTGCCATATGGGTGTTAGGATTCAAGCCAGGGTCATCTTAACTGCTGAGCCATCTCTCCATCCTGGTAAAGGGACATTTTTAAGAAATGTTTTATTCATGGTGTTCTTTTATAATCTTCCCAGTAATTACTAACAAAAGGTTGCTTTTTTGTCTATAGTTTTATTGAGGTACAGCTGTGAAATTGTACATGTTTTTGTTTTTTAAGATTTTAAGTTATGTATATGCATATGTGTCTGTTGTGTGCACATGTGAGTGAAAGTACCCGTGAACACTAGAGGCATTGGATCCTCTATAGCTGGAGTTACAGGTGGTTGTGAGCTGTCAGATGTGGGTGCTGAGAACTGAACTCAGGTTCTTTGTAAGAACGGTAAGTGCTCTTAACAGCTGAGCCATCTTTCCAGTACCCTGTACATTTTTTAAAAATTACATTTTAATGTGTGTGTGTATGTATGCACAAGCGTACAGTCTATATATGAAAGTCAAAGGACCGTTTGTAAGAGTTAGTACTCTCCTTCTGCCATGTAGATCTTGGGTATTGAATTCAGGTTGTCAGCCTTTTCCACAAGTGGTACATGTTTCAAGTATACAAAATGGACTTGGAAAATGTAATTCTGTTGGTAGAGTGCTTGTCTAGAATACATGAAACCTCAGGTTTGATCCCCAGTACTGCATAAAACTTGGCATGTAGAACTGGGCATGGTGAGCCATGTCTGTGATCCCAGCACCTGGGAGGTAGAAGCAGAAGGTTCAGAAATTCAGGGTCATCCTTGGCTACATAGCTAGTTTGAGGGTTGCGATTCATGAGAACCTATCTCAAAGCAAACAAGATACTCAAATATATGCAGAGTGAATGAGTTACCACCTCATACCTGTTAGAATGGAGTATTTTTAAAAAGCTCAAACAGTCAAAACACTCACATGACTGATCAATCCTCCTTACGGGTATTTATCCCAAAGAATTGAAATCAACCATTGTGCGTGATCTTGTATGCCCAGTTTCTCCTCCTCCACCTCTCAAGTATTCCTGTGAATAATCTTTATTGGTGAATAGTATTTCATGACATGGATACAATAGTTCATCTATTTATTTGTTAATGGACGTTTGCATTATCTTTAGTTTTTGGGTATTATGTATTTTTTCGTTATTGTTGTGGCTGCTGCTGTTTTGAGTCGGGTCTCCCTCTAGGCCTCAGTCTCACAGAGATTTGTAAAGCCTGTACCACCATGCCTGGGTGTTGTTGGCTATTATGAATAGTCTGCTACTAGCATTCATGGAGGTTTCAGCGGACATAGGCTTTCATTTCTTCTGGACAAATGCCACAGATTCAAACAGCTGGGTAATATGAAAGTGTGTTTAACTTGAAATTGCTAAATTCACTGCCAGAGTGGTAAACTACTGGTTACAATTGCTCTTCCTTCTGAGCAGCAGCTGCTAAGTCAGATTGTTTCATTTTAACCATTCTAATAGGTACACAACGGTAGATCATGATGGTATTAATTTGCATTTTCCTAGTGAACAGGATGTTGAGCCTTTCTAAATGCACTTAGTACCATGCTCATATTTTTTCATCCATTAGGTCATTAGGATTCTTTATAGATTCCAGGTACATTCTGTTGTGTTTGCAAATATTTTGTTCCATCTGTCATTGTGTTTTCATTTCCTTACCAGCATTTGTGTGTGTTTTGTACACAAAAAATAAGAAGTAGAAACAACCCAGTGTCCAACATCTGGCAAAGGGATAAACAGTGTGGTCCATCCATATGTTAATATTTCCTCCAAAGAAGTGGAACATTCCCTCCTGGAGGGAACCGCAGGAAGCTCACAGAACTTCAGGAGACTCTGAATGTTAAGACTCAGAAGCCTCCTTCTTCCCAGTTTATAGAAGCAATAAACAGAGGGAGCTGTTGCGGCGAGACTCCTTAGCTGAGCTACCTGAGCAGGGATGCAGTGTTGTGGGAGTTGTTGCCTATGCTGGGGTGGGCTTTTTAGTGACACAGCTCCTTTTGTGTCACTCATGCTTCTGTAAATAATCCCAGTAAACTTACTACTTCTCCAAGTTAGACTAAGCTATCCGGTGTGAATATGTGCTTGTTCATGTCACCCCAGGAAAGCCATATACCACCATATATAAGGAGTATTCGGCCATAAGAAAAAAATGAAGCACTGGTATATTACAGTACAGAGGAACCTAAAACACCACCCAGCTCAAGGAATCTACATACAAGGTTATGTTAGATAAGTACAGTTATATGAAATACCCAGAATAGGCTTCTAGCTCTATTGTATGTACACTTCGAGACATCTCACTGTATAGGAACTCTCTAGACCATGCTGGCCCAAACTCAGAGATCCACTTGCCTCTGCCTCCTGAGGGTTGGGACACATTTTAAATTTTGAGGAAGTCGAATTTGCTACTCTTTCAAAAACAGTTCATGCTTTGGGTTGTATTTAGGAAATCTTTGCCAAATCCAAGGCCTCCAGTTTTTGTAGCTGTAATTTTTGCCAAATAAAATCCAAGTACCTTTTTTATTAAATATTTTTATTATTTTTATGTATATGAGTGTATTGCCTGCAATGTGTATAAGTGTATCCGTGTCATACAATGCCTACAGAGTCAGAAAAGGGCATCAGATTCCCCTGGAACTGGAGTTATGGACTGTTGTTAGCTGCCATGTTGCCATATAGGTGTTGGGAATTGAACCTGGGTCCTCTGCAAGAGCAGCTGTGGCTCTTAACTGCTGAGCCATCTCTCCAGTTCCTCCCTCCCCAGTACCATCTTTTTAATGTTCCCTTGAAGCACATTGTATTGGTCTGCTTTGTGTTACTATTAAAGAGAAACCTGAAGCCAGGCGATGCTGTGAAAAGGTTTATTTTGGTCTTGAAGGTGTTGACCTTCTTGTTGGTAGAGTCCTGAGGTGGTGTATGGCTTCAGAGGGCTGGGGATGGTAGCATACCTCTCCCATAGGGAGCACACCTAATGTGGTGGTTTGAATGAGGATGTCCCCCATGGGCTCTGAGTATCTGGACATTTTGTCCTCAGTGGGTGGCACTGTTTTGGGAGTGTTAGAAGTGTGGCCATGCTGGAAGAAGCATGTCACTGGGGGCGGGCTCAGAGTTCTGAAAACTTGTTGGATATCCAGTCCCTCTTGGCTTCCTGTGCCTGCTTGAAGATGGGGTGCTTGGCTTCTGCATCTGCTCCACCTCTGCCGCCATGCCTCCAGTCATGATGGACTCTTGCCCCTTCGGAACCGTAAGCTAAATAAACTCTTCTTTTTATAAGTCCTTTTGGTCAGTGTTTCTATCACAGCAACAGAGAAGTAACTAATGCACCTCTCTTCCTCTGTTTATAAAGCCATTAGTCATTCAGTCACAGATGCTATACCCTGGTGTCCCGTCTAATCCCAAAGGTCCTACTTCCATGCATGATGGGCAGAGAAGTTTCCATTCTCTTAATACTTCACCATGCAGATTAAATTTGAACAGATGACCTCCTAGGAGACACTCTGAAACCACAACACAGCATATTTTAAAAATATCTGAGGAAAAAATTGTATATATGCCTTAATAGTACCATGCTCCAAAGTGAGAAATAGAGAATTAAATGCTAATATAAATGGAACACCTATGTATACAATGAAGTATTCAATTGCAATTGTTACTTTATTTTTTTGAGACAGGGTCTTGTTCTATATATTATATATATATATATATATATATATATATATATATATATATATGTATGTATGTATATTTCCTTAGAATTGTTTATGACTGAGACTCCCATGCTCTATGCCATGTACTCACTTCTGTAGTCTGAGGTAAACTGTTGCATAGCCTTATAAACACCCTATTATCAAAGCACTTGGGGCCAGACTCTCAAGTTTGTCCCAGTATTGGCTACTGAGCTGTGCTGCGCCCATCTCCTTCCTCCTCAGCAGCCCCCGAGATTCTGCAGGACAGACCACCACAGCTGTTGCCCAACGTAGGGCTGGACAAAGACCTCTGAGGAGGTAGGAAAAATTTAATAATATAGGAACAAAGTTCCAGCTCTGTTACTAAGGGGTTGCAACCAAAGAGCAGAAGAGAAAATGGGCTCCTCTCAGTCCTCTGAGACTAGACATTTATACAATTATTAGGTTGCCTATTTAAAATATTCTAAACATAAAATTAAGGAATTTGTGAAATATACTATTGAGCACAATCCTTTGTTCCCAGAACAGGGAACCATAGACCTTGAAAATTGGCGACGTATAGGAAATAATGTAAAATGCACCCACCACCAAGGGGAAAGGATTCCTTAAAATTACTTTGCTATTTGGACTGCAGTCATGTATTCTTTAAATCCTCTGCAAGAAGAGACAAAGAAAGTAGAACAGGAAACCCCAACATTCCCAAACAAGATGAAATTACTTAGGAGAAAAAGCAAAGCCAGATTTGGCAAGCTTACTAGATAACCATGCCATTAGTCTGCCCATATTCCCTGCCTTTATCCCTGCTTAGAAAAAAATAATACACAAAAAATACAGAAGGTGGGTTCAGTCCATACTCCCTCATTTTAAAAGATTGTTACTTACCTAATATGAGGATACACCCACCTCTCCTTATAATTCTACAGATACATCGTCATGCTAGTAACTATAGACCCATAAAATAAAAACGACAACACCAACCATTTGGTATGGATTCTTTTTAAAATTTTTGTCTTTTTGAGACAGGGTCTCCCTGTAGCCCCAGCTGGTCTGGAACTCACTCTGTAGACCAGGCTGGCCTTAATCTCACGGAGATTGTTCCGGTCCCCTCGCCGCCCCCACTCCTCAGTGCTAGGATTAAAAGGCATATGTCACCATGCCCAGCTCATTGGTCTGGAATTTTTAAAACAACTAAAATAATAATCAGTATCAGAAAATGGCATTCATGCACCTTTTATAGCTATGGCTGTAGAAAACATGAGTAGAGATCTGTTACACCATGAGATTATAAACAAGTGTGTCAAGCTATACTACTGGCAGGACAGTATTTAATGTGGAAATCTAAATTCTCTCATGAATATGGAGAATAGAATCGTAATTCTGATGTTAAATTACCGTTGAAATGCTACAAGGGGCAGGAACAAAAACGAAAGGAATTTCGGCCAGAATTTCTAGCCCAGACATAGAGAGCAGTATCTTAAAAAATAAGTCACAGAGAAGCTGAAATCATTTTGGTTAGACAACTGGCACATGACGGAGCAACTCGAGAATGTAAAGCTGCTGTCACGCCTGTAAAGCATGCAGATTTGTCCATACAGCTATAGTCATTGCTGCAGCAATTCAACACTTAACAATAAAGGAGCTTGTTTCGAATGTGGACATGGTGGACATTGGAAAGCCAATTGTACCCAAGGTAGACCCACTCCACAGGCTCCTAGATAATTCCCTAAATGTAAAAAGGGAAAACACTGGAAAAGAGATTGTTGATCCAAATCTGATAAAGATGGGAAGCCTTTAAACTCCAACAGGGACAATCCCCAGCCCCATCAACTAAAAGAAAAACCATCAAATTCTAACTCAACAAGATCCTATAAACAACCTCATCCAATAGGAATAAAAGAATTAACCCTATGGACATGTCCTCTCACAGAGGATGGACGACTGCTCTTAATCCTCTATATAAAGGATATTCCATTTTGAGGTATTCTAGGTACTGGAGTAAATCTTTCCATAATATGTCAGGAACAATGACCTGTACATTGGCCATGACAAAGAGGACCACCTCTACAAGGAATAGGAGGTCAACAGATATCTTAAAAGCACTCAAGAATTAAAATGGAGAGATGATGATGCTCTAAGTGGCACAGTCAATCTTACATAGTTCTAAGTCTTTTTTTATAATCTCTGGGGAAGAAATGTTTTACAACAAATGCAGGGAGTTATCACACCAACACTCCTACTCAGCATAAACTTTCCCCTCATTTGCACCCCCTTATAAGGGTCACTGGCATTGGACCAACCATATCTCCTATTAAAATACAATGGTTATCAAGATACTCCAGTATGGATTGATCAGTGTCCCCTTTATGGAGAAAAACTTAAACCGACCCACTTACTAGTTCAAGAACAATTTTAACTTGGACACATCGAACCTTTTTTTAGTGCTTGAAATTCTCCAATTTTTGTGATTCATAAAAGAGCAAAAAATAAGTCTAGACTTTGACATGACTTAAGGAAATTAACATAGTCATGAAAACTATGAGGGCCTTACAATCAAGCCTCACAGCACTAACGGATTCCTCAAGAATATTATGTCATTATAATTGATCTTAAAGACTGCTTCCTCTCCATTTCCTTACATGCTGATGACAGATTTGCATTCTCAGTCCCTTCTTCTATTAATAATAATCCCACTAAATGTTTCCAATGGAAAGTTCTCCCTCGAGGAATGAAAAACAGCCCTACAAAATGTATTATGTCAATCAAGCTCTAAGATCTGTCTTTAATAAATTCTCTATTCTCTCAAATTCTATAATTCATTACATGGATGATATTCTTCTTAGACATCCTTCTCAGCCATATGTTGAACAATGCTTATGATTTTTAAGAAAACTATCATAAGGACTTCATATAGCTTCTGAAAAAATACAAAAACAGGGCCTTTACAATTACTTAGGATATATTATTAACAAAACATTCATCACCACCCTATACAAATACACTTACCACCCTAGACCTGGCTCCATTCTTTGAACTTTTTAATTATTTATTTATTTTTTTGGTCTTTTTTGAGACAAAGTTTCCCTATAGCCCTAGCTGGCCTGGAACTCATTATGTAAACCAGGCTGGCCTGGAATTCTGAGATCTGCCTGCCTCTGCCTCTTGAGTGCTAGGATTAAAGGCGTGCACCCCATACCTGGCTTCTCTCCTTGAACTCTATCAGGAGACTCTTGCCTGAACTCACTTTGCATACTCAATTCTCAAGTACTAAAAGCTATAGATATAGCTTAATATAGCATTAACACAGGCCTGTGCCAAATGCATTAAAGAAGCTCTTCCATTACAATTGATTATTTTACTATCCTTATATACGCCCATTACTTTAATATATCAATAAGGTAATGGAATAATTGAACTTTTATGCTGCCACAATATACCTAATAGATCTGTAATTCCATATTTACAAGAAATCATAAATCTAACAGGAAGAACTCACATCATCTTGCAACTAAACCTTCTGATAGTTTAATTCCTTTAACAAAAAAATCAAATACAATATTTATTTCAAACAGACAATTCTTGGCAAGTTGTTCTAGCAGCCTATTCTGGAAATATTGATAATCACTACCCCATGGATCCTCTTTTAAGATTCTTTAAATATAATAATGGATTATTCCTAAAATAATTTCTAAACATCCAATTATTGATGCTAAT
Organism: Eospalax fontanierii; assembly: GCA_035773235.1. Classification (NCBI taxonomy): domain Eukaryota; kingdom Metazoa; phylum Chordata; class Mammalia; order Rodentia; family Spalacidae; genus Eospalax; species Eospalax fontanierii. The sequence goes on from CM069536.1 coordinate 70,214,610, forward strand.
ACCATCTTCCCTAATGGATCATCTAATGGACAAGGAGCTTATATTCATTACCACGCTTGTGACTAAGATCATCCAATTTCAAGAATAATACCTACAAAACAATGTACAGTTCAACAATCAGAACTAACAGTCATTAATCAATTACTATTAGATATGGAACAACCTCAACATACAGACTCTGCTTACTGTGTTCAAGCTGCAATTCTTTTAGAAACTATAAAACTGAAACTAACTCCCACCTCCCTAATTTCTCAACTTTTTTTGTCTATACAAACCTCACATAAACAATGAAAAAAAATCCAACTTTTATTGCTCATATTTGCACTCATACTAATTTTCCTGGTCCTTAGAACTGTTTATGACTGAAATTCTCATGCTCTATGCCATGTACTTACTCACTTCTGTAGTCTGAGGTAAACTGTTGCCTAGCCTTATAAACACCCTATCAATAAAGTACTCAGGGCCAGACTCTCCAAGTTTGTCTGAGCATTGGCTACAGTGCTGTGTCGGACCGGATCTCCTCCCTCGTTCTTAGCAGTCCCTGCAGTTCTGCAGGACAAACCACCCAACATTTTCTTATTTTTATTTTATATGCATATTGCCTGCATGTATATAAGTGCACCCATGTTGTGCAATGCCCACAGAGGTCAGAAGAGGGCGCTGAACCCCTTAGAATTAGAGTTATGAACAGTTCTTAGCCATTGTGTGGGTGCTGGGAACAGAACCTGGACCTCTGCAAAAACGGCCAGTGCTGTTAACTGCTGAGCCTTCGCTCCGTTCCTTTTATATAATATATTTTGATCATATTTAGGTCTCTTCCCATATTTTAACTCCTCCCTTACTGACATCCCCGCCCCCCAATTTTTCTGTACTTCAATACATATACAATCTATAGAGTCAGGATTGTGTCCACAAATGCCCTTCACTATAGGTTCATTCACTGGACCCTGGTCAACCAACCGAGTCTCACCCTTTAACAAGACAGAATCTCCCCTTCGTAGTAGCCATCAGTTGCCAATAGTTCCTCAGCTAGGGTTGGAGTTTCTTCCCCATATCTATGCTGGGATTTTGTCTGCTTTGAGCTTACATGGGACTTGTGCATGAGGTCACTGTTGTGAATTCACATGGGTAACTGACCAGTTGTTTGGAAAACTCTTATTTCTTTATGGTCATCCAGCACCTCTGGCTCTTACAATCTTTCCATCCTCTGTTCTGAAATCATTCCTGAGAAGTAGCCTGCACCTTCTAATTCTACATATGTTGAGCAGTTGTGGTTCTTTGTGTTAAGCACCATCTGCTGTATTTGGAAACTTCTGCTGAGTTGAGAGATGCATTAGTCAGCGCAGGTAGGGGAAAGCACCCAGATCTGGAGGGTATGTGAGGGTCCTAACAGAGCAGAGATGAAGGGCACATGGAGGTGTGGCAAAGGGAGTACACCAGGTGGCTCTGCTCAGTAGTTATTTTGGTCTTTATGAGACAGGGTCTCTCTGTACCAACTGGCCTGGAACTGGTCATCTGCATCTGCCTCCCAAGTGCTGGGATTAAAGGTGTACGTCACAGTAATCATTTTTTAAGTCATCTATGCGTGGTACTTAAAAGTTACCTTAATAAAATATAAAAAGTGTATAGGTGATTATCTCAATAAAAAGTATAAAAAGAGTCACTTTAAATTTGTCTAATTAAATAATAAGCATGTTTTTATTTCTCCCATAACTTTAAAAATGAGAACATCCTGTGATTTGTCCAGTCTTTACTTCCAAGTAACTTCTTCATTGGGTCTTAATTCCCTGTGTGAAAAGGAGGAAAGGAAAAATGTAAATACAACTTTTATGAGAGGGCCAGAAGTTCTGTCAAAATGACTTGTGTAACAGTTTAGCATTACATTCATTCTAGTCTCTCATAATTTTAATTTTTAAATGTATTTTTATGTTTGAATGTTTTGTCTGCATGTATTTAAGTGCACCCATGTGTGTGTAATGCCCGTGAAGGCCAGAGGAGGGCATCTGATCCTCTGGAACGGAGTTATAGAAGGTTGTTAGCTGCCATGTAGGTGCTGGCAGTTGAACCTGGGTCCCCTGCAAGAGCAGCCCGTGATCTTAATGGCTGAGCCATCTCTCTAGCCCCCACTGAGTTTTAAAAACTGCTACTTTCTAGAGGGGGGCACTATGAAGGGAGAAGAGAAAGGCCTCAAGGGATTTAGGAGGGGGAAAAAAGGAAAGGTAATGGGGATAAGAGAAAATACCACATATTTTCTCTCATGTGGACAGTCTAGATTTAAACATTTGGTTTGCTGTTTTGTTTATGAGACAGGGTCTCCCTGCAGCAACAGCTGGCCTGGAACTGGCTATGTAGATCAGGCTGGCCTTGATCTCACAGAGATCCACTTGCCTCTTCTTCCAGAGTGCTGAGATTAAAAAAGTCTGCACCACCATGCCCAGCAAGAATTTTTACTTTATGTGTATGTGTGCCTTTTTGTATGTGCACCACATGTGTCTAGTTCCCTTAGAGGTCAGAAGACAGTGTCAAGAGTCCCCTGGAGCTGGAGTTACAGGTGGCTGTGAGTTGCCATGTGAGTACTGGGAACTGAACCTGGGTCCTCTGCAAGAGCAGCAAGTGCTCTTAACCTCTGAGCCATTTCTCCAGTCCTGCAGAGTCTAGATTTAAATATATGTGACATGAAAACAAGGGAGTCTACTTGGAGAAGAAAGGGACCAGCAGAGAGGGCAGGGATGGGGGAGGACAGCAGAGGGTGAATGAGGCAAAGTACAACTTTATATATGTATGAAAATGTCATAATGAAACCCATTTTATATATTAAAAACATTAATAAGAGGAAAAAAAACTTCAAAGGTCTGAAATAGGCAGTTTATAAACTGAAGATTGTGTACATTCCAGAGATAATCATACAATTTCATTCAAGGATTGAATAACAAACCTAAAGTACCACTTGGATCTAAGTCCTCAGAGTGGAAAAAAATCACACTCCCCAGAGCTGTCAGGAACTAACCTTTTGAACAGTGCACTCTTATTCCGGAAGGCGGTTAGCTTTTCATCATTCTTTCTGTCTAGATAACACCCAATGACAAATCCCATGGGAACAAGTATATGAACCCAGTGGTCACGAACAAGTTGAAGTAAGTTGGTCATGACTGCTAAAACAGAGAAAATATCGTTTGAGATACAAAACACAAACGCAGGATGGTGATTACTAGGGACAGCACAGTGTGAGGAGGGATATGATGCTGGAAGAAGCAGGGGATACGATCAATGCATTCGGTATGCACGGGAATTCCAATAATATGTGCATTTAATGTGCTAATAAATCATTACCTTTTAATTTGGTTTGGTTTTGGAGTTTTATTGAGATAGGGTCCGTCTTGCTATGGTTTTGCCTAGCCTGGAACCCATTGTATTGTATAGACTAGGCTGACCCCAAACTTGCAGCAGAGATTCCTGTCTCTGCCTTCCTAGTGCTTAAGTATCTTTTAAATTTCATCTGAAACAGAAGATAGCTGTGGAGATATGACAGATATTAAAAGCATAAAAGTCTGCTTGACATCAGAATGCAATTAAAACTTACTTGGTGAGGATTAGATGATAATGGTTCTAAAAATTACACTGCATTCAGGCTGGTGAGCTGCTTCAGTGGGTAAAGGTACTTTCCACCAAGCCTGATCACCTAAGTTAGGTCCTAGAGCCACAGGTTGTGCTCTGACTGCCATGTGCATACATACACAGAGAGTAAATACATAATAAAAACTACTCTGCATGCTGGGCCTGGTGGTACACACCTCTAATCCCAGCATTTGGGAGGCAGAGGCAGGTAGATCTCTGTGAGTTTGAGGCCAGCCTGGTCTAAATATAGTAAGATCCAGGCCAGTCAGAGCTACATAGTGAAATTCTGTCTCAAACACAAACAACAAAAACCTACTGTACTGTACTTTGTTTACAAAACCTTCTTTCTCAGTTTACTGCTGCTGATTTGATAGGACGCAGAGCCAAGAAAAGGAGAGTTTTAAAATTTTTACCTGCAGAGGCTGAATATTTGCACACTGAGTATTGTTTTAAAATTTTCATGTGTGTAAAATTTTTAACAATACAAACATAATTTAAAATACTACTTTACTAGAAGTCAAATTTTTTAGTAAAGCTAAATTTATTGAAAACGAATTTTTGAAAGGTAAAAAATGAGAAATTAAAACATTTAATGTCACAAAATCTAAAAATTAAATGACTAAGATAAGGAGATGAGATCTTACTTTACAGATAGGCTACCTGATACTAGGCCATTGTATTTCTATATATAAAGTGGAGTAACTATTAGCTTCATTTTATAGATAAGAAAACAACTTCACAAATAGCTGTTAATTGCAAGGCTGCAGTTGAAATTCAGGTCCACCCCAAAGTTCTGCCTCCCGTTATACCACATTGCCTCTTTATGAGCCTCTCCCTGAATTGTTATTTACACCACTTAAGTCTTTTCCAAATGCAGAAGAGGAAGTACAAACTGGCAATCATCATGTAAAAAACAGCAAATGTGTACTAATTCAATAAAAACATCATTGAGTTGCCAATTTTCTGTTAAAAATTTGCATACAGAGGAAACAAAGATATGCTCCTATGCACAAGAATATGGTGCAGGGGGAAAGGTATCTATTAACCCATGAAAATTTGGACGGAATGCATTGTGCAATCAAATCCTTGAGATCTTAATGACATCTACGTTATGGAAACGAAGCACGATATTATGTTTTTATTTATTATTTTTATTTTATGTGTATTGCCTGCATGCATGTAAACGCACTTGTGTCGTGCAGGGTCCACAGAGGTGGGAAGAAGATGCTGTTCCCTGGAACTGGAATTAGGACAGTTATTAGCCTCCATGTGGGTTCTGGGATATAAACCCGGGTTCTCTGAAAGAGCAGCCAGTGAGTGTTCTTAAGCTATGAGCCTTTTCTCTAGCCCCAGTCCTTGAGATATTAGTGACATCTACGTCATGGAAAACCAATACGATATTAAGTTTTAAAAATGCAAATAGAGACATGACTATTTGGTGGGCCACTGGATCGGGAGGGGGTCTGATATTTTAAAGAGGGTCTAGTGGGCGAGGAGGCAGGCTGCTGGGCCTTAAAGACGTTCCAGAGATAGCCTCGGTACAAGCTGCAGGGCCGGCACCGAATGCTCACCCGAGGGCGACCGGGGTGCCCTCCACGCCCCGCCGCCACCTCCCCCACCGCGCTCCCGCCCGCACCACCGCCGGGGTCCCCAGACCCACCTGCGGCTCGGAAGCCAACCAGACCCCGCGACCAAGGACAGCCGCTGGGAGCTAGGCCGCCGCGCCGGCGGAAGTTGCGTCATCGGGCGCTGCCACTCGCATGCAGGCCCCGCGGAGAGGGGTGGCGGGGACACATCGCACCTCGTGCCTCTTTCCTGGGTAATTCTCCTCGCGTGCAAGCTTCCAGACATCATTTGTGTTTTTCTATAAAGAGCTGGTTCCAAAATGACGAGACTTGGGGCCGTCTCCGCCGTTGCTTTCCCCGCTACCGGGTACCGGCGGCCCCTCAGATGGTGTCGCCCGTGCCCTCCCCGCCTCAGGCCCAAGATGGCGGCCGCCGCACTGTGGCTCCTGCCGGCAGCTCGCAGTTGAATCTGTCTTCCAGTCGGGGTTAGGAAGGGCCGCGGACGGCGCTAGGGGAGGCCTGAGCGGCAGGTGAGGGCGGGAAGAGAGGGGCCCCCGGGGACGCGCTCCAGCGCCGGCCGGGTGTCCTCGGGACGCACTCCCGCGGTTTCGGCTGCGACGGTCTCGGTGGTTCCGGCACAAGCGTTCCGCGAGGGGCAGGGGAGTGACTTCACTCGCTTGCCTCCCCTCTTCTCTGTCTCCTCTGACCCTGCGGCGTTTTGGACTAAGTCCCGGAGGCCAGTTCGGGCCCTTGGTTGGGTGGACGCCCCCATCCCCCTTCTTCCCTCCCTGGCTTTTCCTGTCTTGGGCCCAGAGCACGAGGCCTGGAGTCCTTTAGATGGTCAATTTCAATCACCGGTGGTTAGAAGTGCGGTGGCCACTAGCGGGTCCACAATCACGGCAGTTTCCCAGGCTCTGTCTATTTGCTTTTTCACATACGTTTCAGGAAACAAGAAATCGGACCAATATAAACTCCTCTGGTCTGACTCTCTGTGACTAAGAGAACCTAAGCCATCAATATATGATCACCCTCTTAATTTCAATTTTACAACTCCTTTGACTGTTGCGTAAGCGTTTTTCTGCAAGAAAGAGCAAGGACAGACTTCTTGCCGAGCCCCAGGCTAGCCCAGGCCCTTTACCCTTCATTGGGTGTACTTCCCTTTGGCTGTCATTAACATGCGTGATCCTTATTGAGAAGGCAAGTGTCTGGTAAATATTTGAGTCGAAGTAGTGATGGTCAAAATCAATATCCCGGAGAGGTTTAGGGTATGGCGACACTACTCTCAGCTCACATTGTTTAGATTGCTGTGAGCACCGTGCTATGTTTTGGAGGTCAATGAAAAGGCTTTATAAAAGACTATGCTTCTGAGCTGGATCAAAACGAATTTGCTAAGCTCAGGAGACGACAGGCATTCATCCCTGCGTGCAGAACTGGGATGAGAACTTTACAAATTTGGTTATTAGGGAGAATGGAAATATCAGTGTCCTGGAGCATGCACTACTAGGGTGGTTGGTGAGGAAACAAGACAGAAGTTGAGTTCAGCTTGTGAATGATCTTGTTTTCCAGTGAAGGAGTTTAGGTTTTGTTCATCAGTTAGCAGGCAGCTAGTGTCTGCTTTTGTGTGGTTGGGTATGAAGGGTTTTGTTTCTTAGGTCTTACTGACAGGAGTATGGCGGAGCAACTTGAAACAGGAATACTAGGTGAAAGGAAATTGCAGTCATTCAGATAGGGCAACAGGCACCTTCACTTTGGTCAGAGAAATTAAATGCGTAGGCTTCAGCTGGGCTACCACCAGTTTGCTGGTAAGAGGATGGCTAGTTTTTAGTCTAGGAGACATCATGGTGATGGCATTAAAACCCAGCTTGAGACATATATATATATATATATATATATATATATATATATATATATACACACACACACACACACACACACACACATACATACACACACACACACACACACACACACACACACACAGTGTTGCCAGCCTTCTCTTTAGCAGTGGTGAAAACTGCTCCCCAGTCCAAAGCACTCGCCATGTGAAGTATCGAGTACTTGAAATGCGGTTAGTTTGAATAGAGCTGTGCTGGAAAGCATACACTGTCATTTGAAGATAGCAAGAAAAACAGTGTAACCAACTCTTTAAATTTTTAATAAGCACATGTTGAAATGATGTTTTGGATACTGTGTTAAATTAAACATCAGCATTCACCTCTTTTTACTTTTCCATGTGATTATGAAAAATTTGAAATCTGTGGCCCACATTCTATTAGTCTAGTCTAGACTAATGTTGGGGGAATTAGTAAGGAGGGAGAATTTGAGCTGGAGCTTGAGAAAATGGTAAACAGTGACATCAGAGCAGCTTTCTGGTCGTCCCTCCCCCTCCCCCCAATGAGATGCAGTTTGTTTTTTATTTTTTTTCCTCAGGCTTCAAAGATTAAAATTTTTGTTTAACTTTTATTTAGTGTGTGTGTGCTCATGTGCGTGCCTGTGTGCAGGCACACAGGTACCACAATGCACAGGTGAAGGTTGGAGGATAGTTTTCTGGAGTAGGTTCTTGCCTAACACTCTGTGGGTATTCAGGTTTGAGTTACTCCCTGAGCCATCTATCTTGCCAGCTCTCATTTTTGAGCAAAGGATAATGGTGTATAGGGGTGTTTAGACTGAGGTGAAGGGAGGAAAAGCTGGAGGGAGAGAAATGGAGGCAAATAGAAGGTCATGAGGCCTGACAATCAGATACTGGCAGCAGGAACAGAAAAGGGATGATAGGCAGGGTGTTCTGAGGGAAAGCTGATCCAGAATTTGTAGCAGACCATCCCAGAAAAATAAAAGGAAGATTGTTAAACCTTGGTTTCTTAGATAGCAAGTAATGAATTGATATAGAATTATGAAATACATTTGAGGCTAAAGAAATTCAGTATAAAATAGAATCCGTGAGGCTCAGAGACTGCTCAAGAGTCGAGTGCTCTCCTTTCCCCTTCATTTCCTTGCTTTCTGTTATGTGTGTGGTCATGAACATCAGCTCATTGTCCTTAAATGCAGAATTACCTGAATTAAGCTTCCTTCCTACTTGTTAATGAATTTTAAAATGCTTCTTAATTGCCTAGAGAACCAGGTCCAAGGCCTTTCAGCTGGGCATGCCTTGCTCCTTAGGTCAGTCTGTCTTTTCTTTTTTTCTATGTAAGCATGCCAGGCTGAATTTTTCACTGATATTCTCTAGTTTTGTGTTTTCTGCATTAGCCAATATTATTTCTAACTTTCGAGTGTTTCTTTCTACCCAGGTCTTATAAATTTTAATAATCTTAGCTCTTATCTTTTCCGTGATTTTCTTTCTGTTTTTTCCTTTTGTATTTTTAAATTTTTTTACTGTGTAGAGTAGGCTGGCCTCGATCTCACAGAGATCTACTGCCTCTGCTTCCCAAGTGCTGAGATTAAAGGTGAATGCCACCATTCAGATTTTCAGTAATACAAGTAATTGAGAATTTTAAAAAATCTTCTGTATAGCCAGGCACGGTGATGTATGCCTTTAACCCCAGCACTCAGGAAGCAGAGGCAGATGGATTTCTGTGAGATGGAGGCCAGCCGGGCCTGCAGTGAGACCTTGCCTCAAAAACAAAAAAAAACAAAACCAAGTCTTATTTACTAAACTGTGTACTTAAGCTGGCTATAACCAATTTGTCTCAGGATTGCTTAATGATATGTCTTATCCTTTATGGAGTTTAACTTCTTAAAATTATGTTTCTTTAAAAAAAAAAGGGATCATAGAGGACCAGGCATGGTGGCACATACACGAAACCCTAGCACTTCAGAGGCTAAGGCAGGAGGATAACGAATTTAAGTTATCATTTGGGTTACATAGTGAGTTCTAGACCAGTCCCATAGAGTGACCTTGTCTCAAAAAATAAACAGACAAATAACTTATGGTACTTGTTACTAGTCCTGATGTCTTAGAGAAAGACATACAAATTAAAATGCCATGATTATAAACAGAAGCAAATCATTACATTCATGAGACTTTTTTTTTTCTTTTAAGATTTATAAAGAATTCTTCCTCTGAATCGGTGTTTCATCTTATATGCAACTGAGATACCAGTAAGTAGTGGATGTGTGATAAAGATACAGCTTTATCATGGGTCTTTCTGCAAAAATCTTTAACATGAACTCATCCAGTTGTATCTGCAAGCACTTCAACAATTAAATGCAAGTGTCAGTTAAAGCAGGTTTAAAGGGTTGTTGGACTTTTAGCTGAGAGATAGGCCATTTGCCTAGCATGAGACCCAAGTTTGATTTCTAGCCCTGAAAAAAAAGTAGATTGGAACAGAAAATTTCTCTTAGATCCCTAGTCTTGATCATGGTCTAAGAAGGTTTTGGGAGGAAAGTATTACTTACATTCTCTTCAAAACTGTATTCATGAGCATTTGTTTTTGAAATAGAAATTAATGTCTCTACATCTTCTATACTGCAAATCGGAACACATTAAGTCAGTGTGTTTCAGATTTTAGCTTATTAACACAGCTACTGTGTTCAAGGTATGTACTAATTAGTGTATCAAATGGGTTAAGTCTAGTGGAGTATGGATGCATAGGCCTATGATCCCAGGACTTGGGAAGTAAGATCAGGAGTTCAAGGTCATCCTTCTCCACATAGAGAGGCCATTCTACATTACATGAGACCTTGTCTCAAACAACAACAAAAAAGAAAGGAGAAAAAAAGGAGGGATAAGTATAGACCTGAATTCAGAGAGCTCTCCAAGTACCAGGAAATAAATATATGTGCCTAGGCCACTTAATGGTGTGGTAAGAGCATTAAGCTCTCTTAATATCATTAGTGCCTTATTAATTCACTAAAGGAGCATTTGTTGACAACCACCATGTGTTAGGTGCTGTGGAGGCACTAGAATATAGTTGATGTGTATGATCTCTGCCTTCACGGTGTCTACATTTTAGGGTTTGGCATTTTAGGGTGGGGTCAGGAGGAAAGAACTGGGGAGACAAAGCAAGTAAACACAAACAGCTGTAGAGAGAACTATTTTGAGAGAAATGGAATGATAACATGAGTTGAGAAGGCCTTCGGGTGAGACCAAAAGATTTTTCTTTATACATCTATTTATTGTGTGTGGTGGTGGTGGTGGTCATTGCAATTGGGAAAGTTTGTGGGTGCATGTGTACTGTGGAGCTCAGGTCCCTCTTTCTGCCTCTTTCTCCCTCTTTTCATGTGTGTCAAGAGATCAAACTCAGGTTATCGGGCTAGATGGCAAGCACTTTACCTGCTAAAACATTTTGTTAACTCTTACCAAAACACTTTTTTCTTTTTTTGAAACAGGGTCTCACTGTGCAGCCATGGCTGACCTGGATCTCGCAGAGGTCCACCTGCCTCTGCCTCTTGAGTACTGGGATTAAAGATGTGGTCAACAAGCCCTGCATAAGGTCCCAGCCTTGATCCTTTGCACTTCAAAAACAAATACCACAAAACTGTTAAGTTCCTCCCTGCTGCTTCACTTTACATTGGGAAAGCCATCTTTCCCAATCTGCTGCCCACCACAATTTTGTTCCTTATCTATAGATATTTGTGAATTTTAAGGTGCCACACATGTGGCATCACAAAGTTTGAGACCTTTTCGGACTTTGTTGCACTCAGCATAATAGCCATAATAGTTCTGAGATGCACCCCAGATGCTGCATGTATCCAGATCTGGCTTCTTAGAAACCAGGAAGTAGTGCTCTGTGGTATGATGTACTACAGTGTGCTTCACCATTGATTCACCTACCTTGTGGTGTATTGGTGTATTGACAATGACCAATAAAGTAGCTGTGAACATTGGTGTATAAGTTTTTGTGTAGGCGTACATTTCTATTTCTCTAGCATAAAGGCCCGTGAGTGTGTGTGTGTGTGTGTGTGTATATATATATATATATATAGTGTTGGGTCTATACCCAGCATGTTGGTCTACACATGTTGGTCATGAGGTCCATTGAGCACCAAGTCTCCAAATTCCCACTGCTTCAAAATCCTTGCCCTTCATTCCACAGGGGCAAATGCATTTTAACTGATGCTCTGTTCTGTGCGAGCCCCCACTCCCCTAAATCCTTCCTCTAGTTACTTTTCCTGGGGCTATCCAGAGCTCCAAAGTCCTGCTTTTGCCCCAGCCTTGTGCTCCACCTTTGGCCAAAATGACTGTACTGTGCGCCCCCCCCCCCCCCCCCCCGCCCTTGAGTGTTGAAAGCTGTGAGTGGGAAGAATACAGGTGATGTCCAGGTGGGAAGGAATTCTGCCTCCTTGGTGACCTCCCAGACTTCTCATGCCTGTTGGCCTCCTCCTGCGTTGGTGACACTCCAGGAGACGGCTTATGGCATAGAAATGAGACCTTAGTGGATGCAGCTTACTCTGCACCATTGAGCCCTAAAGGGGCCCCCTGGTGGCGTCCCATGTGGGGTTATCTTTGCAAGACATGGGCCAGCTGTCCACCACACCTGGAGCCAGATATTTAGCAGTTACTTGTGGTTCAGATGCAGTTACTGTGTATCCGAGACTAGGTTTTAATTGTGCAAATGTGAAGCAGAGTAGGGTGTACCAAGGCATCAGCATAGAGACCGCTCCCTGTACTCAACGGCCATTTTGTCGGGGGACCTTACAAGGATGTGGAAGGTGCATGTGCTGTGTCACATGGTAGTGCACCAGAGCGCATGTCAGAGTAAAATTTCTTAAGCAAGTAAGGTGGTAGAGAGAGAGAGATGCTCGGGTGGGATTTTGGAAGCAGTAGAAGCACTGGTAGTGCTATGAGCACTGGTAGTGGCATGAGCACTGGGAGTGGCATGAGCACTGGGAGTGGTATGAGCACTGGGAGTGGTATGAGCACTGGGAGTGGTATGAGCACTGGGAGTGATCTGGTCTGTGCTCTGTGACAGTGAGTGGCTGAAGAATGTTGGAGTCCAAGTTATAGATACGAAAGGTGGGGGCCTGATTTAGGAGTTAAAGTCCTCCGTGAGTCAGGTCAGGTTGACAGCACGAGGAGGAAATAAAATGCTGGTAGTGAACTGGGAATGGAGCATTTCCAAAGGAAATAGAAGGGTGGGTTGGAAACTTCAGTGAGGTGCAAGGAACTCATTCTTTTGTAGTCCAGGGAGCACAAGAGGTTTAAAAATAAAGCTGAGAAGGATGAAGGAGAGTGTCATTAGGGAGCACCCAGGTTTCTGTGATGATAAACGTGCAGAGAGTTTTCAGAGAAGCAGTTGAAGTTGCAGGTGGGTATCATCATGGCTTGAGAGAATGGGCTACAAAGATTTGGAGGAGGTAGACAGTTGGTCCTGCTGGGAGATGTATGCATCACTGGTCCTGGGTAACCTAGGATATAGAAAAGGAAATGTGGTGGGATGAGCTCCTGGTCAGTCCAAAAGATAGACAGGCAGTTTGCGTCAGTTTGTTGATGACCTTGGTAGATGCTGAGACGGCATCAGGTAATTAGTGACTTCTTTCCCACTTGCATAGTAGCCAGGAAAGGCCAGTTTTATCTTAAGGAGTTAAGATCTGAAATGCTGTTTTAGAATTGAACTTGTTTTTTTGAGACAGGGTCTCACTATATAGCCCTGATTGGCCTGGAACGCACTGTATTGGCTAGACTGAGCTCCGTCTCCTAGAGATCCACCTGTCTCTGCCTCCCAGGTGCTGGGATTAAAGGCCTGTGCCACCATACCCTGCAGAACTGACCTTAGTGTTTGTGTTCATATTAATTATTTTGGAAAACATACAGTTGGCATCCCAACATAGAATCCATCAGGTTTATGTTGAGTACCTACTGCATGTTATGTTTTGTTTTGGGAAATGCAAACCTTTAGATACAGTAGAAATTAATTGCAAACATTAAGCTATTTTTCAATTGCTTACATCACAGTCCAACTGTTCTTGACACTAAAATTCTTGAAAAGTATGTGAGCTTTTAATAAGTGTATATACATTTTGTGTGTGTGTGTGTGTGTGTGTGTGTTGAAGATATTTTGAGAGAATGAGGGGTGTATAGCTTTTAGTAGGATTCTCAAGAGTCTATATATAAGGACCTCATATAATTGGTATATAATTAGTTATTGTGATGCTCTGTGATCATCTTAGCCACCAAGCTAGATAAATAAGAAAGAACAGGTTGGCCTTAAAGAGTGAGTTCTTTATTCATTAAACATTGAGGAACCTGGAAAATAGTAATCTTTGCTCTAAGTAATTTATACACTATTTGGAATCCCCCAACATCTTTATATATATATATTTTTTTAAATAAATTATATATATATATATATATTTATACACACACACTGTTTTCTGGACTGGAATTCACAGCTGAGCAAAGTTAATTGCTCCAAATCATGTAGTAGATTGAAGTCTGGATCAGGGGATTCCAAATCCCACTATTCATGGACCCACCTGGGGAGGCACTGAAGGACTAGGTAAGCCAGATTGTATGAGTGTGCTCCTGCTTTTAAACTTGATAGCAGTGGAGTGGATTTTAACATGTTAGCTTTTAATCAGATTCTGGAATTTATGTGCATTTAAAAATTTGAAATAATTTGCTTGTTACATATACTGTGCTTTTATTCTTAATTTTATTTCTATTTGAAATTACCTTTTAGATAACTGTTACCAGACCAAAAAGATGACATCTATTATCAAATTAACTACCCTCTCTGGGGTTCAGGAAGAGTCTGCTCTTTGCTATCTTCTCCAGGTTGATGAGTTTAGGTTTTTATTGGATTGTGGCTGGGATGAACATTTCTCTATGGATATTATTGATTCCCTGAGGAAGTAAGTTACAGTTCATATTTCTAGGCTTTTACTAAATCAGCTTTAAAAGAACCTCAACTTCTTTTTTCTACATTTTTGTAACATCATTACTATACTGTTGCTATCTTTGCACTAAATTAGTATATAGTATTTTGTTTATTTATGACAGAAAAAACTAAATAGTGAACCATCTATAAAGTTTTGATTGACTTATTTGCTTTGTTTATTGAACTAAAACTGAATATTGATTACTACTTGGCTAATGGACCACAGAAATTGTTCTCTCCAGTTTTAGTAAAGAATACAAGTTTGTAAAAACCTAAAAGGAGGCAACACCTTCCCTGTGAAAACTCTGTCCTTGTGTCAAGTTACCTCACTTTCCATGTCTTGATTCTTAATGTTGTGACTTGGTTCTTTGAATAATGTCTACATGATCCAAAAAGATTCTAATCTGTCAAAAAAATTCAGCTATATTTGCAGCAGTTTTATTCACTAATAAAAGAAAGGACCATCCCGCCCCCCAAAAATACCAACATTTCAAGGTATCTTCTTTATTCTGTTATCAAGAACATGTGCTTCCCTGCTTAATAGATTTTATGACAGTTGATATTTTGCTGTCATTCACCAAGCTGAAAAACTGAAGCAAAGTCCTTAAATACATCTGAGCATTTAAACATTGCCTCTTCTTGAGCTCACATTCCCATTCAGAATCAACCTGCCTGTGGGGTCCATATTTCCCTGGTGTGTCCAGATAACATGCTTTAAAGTGCACCTTACTCCATGATAGCAGCAGTGATTGCAGTCCCTAGGTGTTCTCCCCCAGCAAACCTTCCCTCTAAGTAGGTGATGCATGACGACGGTTTTGATTTTACCCTTAAAAAGAACTGATGGAGCTGTCATCTTGGTTGTCTTCTCAGACATGTCCACCAGATTGATGCCGTGCTCCTCTCTCACCCTGACCCCCTCCATCTCGGTGCCCTCCCATTTGCTGTTGGGAAGCTGGGTCTGAACTGTGCGATCTATGCAACCATTCCTGTTTATAAAATGGGGCAGATGTTCATGTATGATCTTTATCAGGTAATTTAAACAATTACAAAAAATATTTTTATGCCCCACGGGGGATCGTTTTTAACCCTTGATTTGTGTTATTCTTTTAGTCTCGACACAATACAGAAGACTTTACACTCTTTACTTTAGATGATGTGGATGCAGCCTTTGATAAAATACAGCAGCTAAAATTCTCTCAGATTGTGAATCTGAAAGGTAAAGAAATGTAAATTGGTAGATAATACAGTGGGGGTTTTGTTGTTTTTGTTTTTAAGTTTTAAAAAATATTTATGTGTATGAGTATGTATGCCTGCATGTATGTAAGTGCACCCATGTCATGCATTGCCCACAGAGGTCAAAAGAAGGGATCAAATCTCCTGGAACTGGAATTACAGACAGTTGTAAGCTGCCATGTGGTTGCTGGGAGTTGAATCTGTGATCTCTGCAAGAGCAGCCAGTGCTTTTAACAGAGGAACCATCTCTCTAGCCCCTCTTTTTTAAGTTTTAATAGTGCTGGGGATCTGACCAGAGCTTCATACATGCTGGGCAAACAGTCTGTCACTGAGCTGTGTTGTACCCAGCCCCAAGTAATGGAGGCTAAGTGAGGAGAGGTCAAGATAAAATTTATAAGCACCATGGTATAAAAAATAGTACTTTTTACCTTGAACTTCCATTTGAATTTTCAAAGTATTCCATGTTAAATACTAAGAAAACGTTAATACCTGGACATTCTCTTTTTTTATTTTAAAAATTTTATGTGTATGTTTTGCCTGCGTGTAAGTGCACCATTGTGCATGCGATGCCTGCAGAGGTAAGAGGAGGGTGTTGGATCTCCTGGAACTGGAGTTAAGAACAGTTTTTATCCAACATGTGGGTGCTGGGAACTGAGTCTGGATTCTTTGCAAGAGCAACCGGTGCTCTTTACTGCTTAGCCATCTCTCCAACTCTGACCTGATCTGGGTGTTTTCATATTCAGGTTGGAAACTCAGTGTTTAAACTCTGTAGGATGAAAAAATGTAAAGTTAAATGTATCTGGATCTTTCTTAGAGCTTACAGTTAGGTTCAGAAAACAAAGTAACTCATGTGTCTAAATGTAATAATCGAAGCAAATGAAGTACCAGGGCAGTAGAGTGGAAAACAACTGCCTTCTAGAAAGTGTGTTATTTCATTATGTTGCCATACATTAAGAGTGTAAGAGAGAAGTGTGTTAGAGCTTTTCCAGTACATGAACTCTGGCATTGAAAACACAGCAGAGTAGTGGGATGGTGGCCCATGCCTGTAATCCCAGTGCTTTGGAGTTTGAGATAGAGGATCATGAGTTCAAGGCCTGCCTGGGATACATAGCAAGTTCCAGGCTAGTCTGGGCTATACATAGTGAGACCCTACCTAAAAACAAAACAGAAAAGGAACAATAGCAGTGAACTCTGATGATATAGCCACGAAATGACCATCAGTGGTATGGTCTCAATAGTTTTGCTTATACTTATATTTTCTGTGGGTAAACTCTTTACCCTGATGCAATTTAAATTGTTATTCTGTCAGTTTACGTTAGCAAAAATGGAAACAATTTGACAATTATTTGTAGAATACAAATACTGAAATTTATTCCTAGGGATGTAGCAGGGTGGTAGGGTCACTTGCCTGGGCTGTGTGAGGCTCTGCGTCTGATCGCCAGCACCGCAGACACAGTTACTAGTTCATGCAAAGTAATAGTGTACTGGCTTTAGAGTCCAATCACTAGTCTTCCCTCTATAAATGTCTCTTCAAGGATACATAATGAAATGAAAAGAGTGTCTGTATTAGGGGATTGGCATAGTTGAGGATGTGAGAGAGAGATACTTCTTCACTGTAAGAGTTTCACTTCTGAATTTTGTGCCATTGATTATGTTATGTTGCCTATTAACGTAGCTTAGAAATACAGCTTTCCTTAGGGTTTTGAAAGAACTCTGAGTGTTGTTATCTTTTGACCTAGGTAAAGGGCATGGTTTGTCTATCACACCTCTGCCAGCTGGTCATATGATAGGTGGAACAATATGGAAAATAGTCAAAGATGGAGAAGAAGAAATTGTTTATGCTGTTGACTTCAACCACAAGAGGGAGATGTAAGTATATCAAGATCCATGCTAAAGAAATGCAGTTGTCAGTATTTCATCCTTTGGAGAGAAAATTAGAAGCAATGTTTTGTGTTTTGAAAATTAAAAAAAATTTTTTTTATTTATTTTATCTGCATGTGTGTAAGCATACCCCTATCCTGCAATGCCCGCAGAGGTCAGAGGACAGTTCCAGATCCCCAGGGGGCTGTCAGCCACCATGTGGTGTTGGAAATTGAACCCGAGTCCTCTGCAAGAGCAGCCAGTGCTCATAACCACTGAGCCATCTCTCCAGCCTTTGTTTTTGTTTTTTAGTCAGAAATCTAGAATAATTTAAAGCATTAAGTGGTGACTGTTTTCATTATTTGTATTGTGAGGGGTGAAGTTTGGTATAAGGCATAAAGGACTTTACAATTTTTACATTATTTTTATCACTTCTATAAAACAGGTGTTTCCATGGAGGTTTTCATAGATGCATTAAATTATATTTTATATGATCTTGACTTCTTGATAGAATTTTGTGTTTTTTTATGTCTTTTGGAAGAGGGGAGTAAAGGTAATAATTATTTAGTTTAATGCAGATTCCTTTTAAAAGGGATTAGTTATAATTTTACATAATTAATTTGGTTTTCAGAAAATTACTATAATTTTTTTTTGTGTGTGTGTATATGAGTGTATTGCCTGCATGTATGTAGGTGCACCTGTGTCACTCAGTGCCAGCGGAGGTCAGAAGAGGGCATTGGATCCCCTGGAACTGGAATTACAGATGGTTATTAGCCACCATGTAGATGCTGGGACTTGAACCCAGGTCCTCTACAAGAGCAACCAGTGCTCTTAACCACTGAGCTCTCTCTCCAGTCCATTACTAGGATTTTTTGTTGTTGTTAAATCTCCTTAATTTGTACATTGAGTTCATGGCTGTTTTGAACTGGATCACAGTAATCTGAAGATCTTACATTAAGAAATACTGAAGACTAGCAGATTGCATTTAGACTTGTAATCATGGATTAATGAAGGTAGAAATTTGAACAAATGGTGAATGATAGAAAAACATCAATTTGTATTTTCTACATTACAACAATAAATTTTAGATGGATTAGAACTAATTAGAAAAGGACACAGTATTGGTTGTCTAATCTCTGATTTGGAAGAGACTGTACATCTAAAGGTAATGGGCCAAGTTACAAAAGAAATGTTTGATAAATTTGATTATATACAGATATAACTATCAGAAACAGTAAGCCTGCTTAAGGTGATAAAAGGAAATGGTCAACTGAATCCAGTATAGTACAGACAGGCTAGAATGTTTTCATAGTTGTGAGCTGGATGCTGTGCACACAGCTGTAATCCTGGCACCTGGGAGCTGAGGCACAAGGACAGTGACTTAGCGGCCAGCCTGGACTGCACATAACCAGCTTCTCAAAAAAATGACAGGCACAAAGCTTTTACAATTTCTAAAAATTAGGTTTAGAAAAATGCAATGTCATGGGAAAAATCCAGAATATAGAAATGCATATACAGGAAGGTACATGAGATAGCTATGTTTTACATGCATATATAGATACACAGAAAAATTCGTACGCTTAGAAAGATATCCTCAAAATACTACTACATTTATCTCGAAGTGTTGGTCCTCTGGAAGATTTTTTATTTTCCTTCTTCTACTGTTTTGAATTTATCAACAAACATGTATACTTTTATAGTTAGTGTGGGAGTCCTATAAATGCAGTTGTTTGATTTTTAAATAGAGAAACTATTGTTTCTTTGCAATGACGTGGATATTCTTCATCTTTAAACTTTGTCGTAGCCACTTAAATGGATGTTCCCTGGAAATGCTAAGCAGACCCTCTCTACTTATCACAGATTCATTTAATGCTACCTATGTGCAGCCTAGAAGGAAGCAGAGAGATGAGCAACTTCTGAGTATGTATTGCCCAATACCTGTTGAAATAGCTATGGAAGTTCATGGGGATAGTAATTACTGCTCATTCTGTTTGCATAGGTCATAAGAGATTGGCCAGCTCTAGTCTTCTTAAAATGACATTTTATTTATTCTGTGTGTATGTGTATGTATGTGTTTGCTGATGTGCACTCATATCACAGTATGAATATAGAGGTCCAAGGACAGCAAATGGAAGTCAGTTCTTTGCTTCTACTGTGTGGGTCTCATGATCAAACAGGTCATTGAGGATTATCCACCTAGCTGTTTTGGTGGTCCTGTAATTCTAGGATTTTTAAAGAAATGTAAATGTGATCATATCAAGATGCTCTTTTGGAATAGATAGAAAAATTGGCGTCCTCTGCCACTCAGCATGTAGCTAGCTCTCCCAGGGACTCACCAGTATATGTCTCTGTTATAGTGGTTGCATATATTATCAGGCAGCAAAACACACTATAAAAGCTAATGAAACAAAGTGAGGGTACACATAGTTCCCTCACTTGGGTGTTGAGTATTTTATTCCCCCGTCTAGTCAGAGGTGCCTCACAGCCATCGATTCTGCCTTGACTCATGTGGCTGCACTTTGTGTTGTTTCTTTCTTTACAAGCCATATGGGATTGCAACAAGGGAAACTGGATTCCATTTTAAAACATGTTAGCAACCACTGTCATCTCTTACTTGAAAAGCATAACTGTTTCACTAATTCATTACCTTTAAGAAGCTCTTTAGTTCTTGGTTTTTAATTTTGGCTTATGTGTTTGCTAGAGTTTGCTTTTACTTAATTCCTTAAGCTGACTTAGATCTAGAGCAAAGACATCTGTTTGTAAAGAAGCTTCTGTTGGAAGGGAAGCTATTCTATATTTTATTCTACACTCATGCATACAAAATTTGTGTTTTACTCCTAGGAAGATATATTTAACAGAATCAAAAGTAGCTGTGTGTGTTGACCTGAACAAAATGCTTTTATGCCTGGCCTAGTAATTACTTACATACGTCCTGTTTATGAAAAAACTGGGAAATGGTGTTATGTTTAATTTTGTAACAAAGCACATGGATTACAGGAATTTTCCATTCTTGTTTTCTAGCTAATGTCCTGGAAACTCTTCGAGGTGACGGAAATGTGTTGATAGCAGTGGACACTGCAGGCCGAGTTCTGGAGCTTGCTCAGCTTCTCGATCAGATTTGGAGGACCAAAGATGCTGGGTTGGGTGTTTACTCGCTGGCGCTCCTAAATAATGTCAGTTATAATGTCGTGGAGTTCTCCAAGTCACAGGTTTGTTTTCATGTTATGTGAAGTAGAGAAGTTTGCTACAGTTACTGAGCTTGTAGAATATAGTATCTTCTGGCAGAATATAGTATCTAATTGCCATTCAGAATTGATTTTTCAAAAGTGGTAATGATAGTAGTGGACATTAACTGTTTACTAATCACTTCACATGTATTATTAGATTTAATCTGTGTATACCCTATTTTTGTTTCCATTTTGCAGATTGGGAAACTTGCTTGTTTTCTTTTTGGAAAATATTTTATTATTTTATGTGTATGAGTGTATTGCCTTCATGTATGTAAGTGTACCTGTGCTGTACAGTGCCTGTAGAGGTCAGAAGAAGGAATTGGATTTCCCTTGAACTGGAATTACAGATGGTTGTTAGCTGCCATGTAGGTGCTGGGAATTGAACCTGGGTCCTCTTCAAGAGTAGTCAGTGCTCTTAACCTCTCCAACCCCTACAGAATTTTTAAAATTATTTTTCTTATTATGTGTGAGCCTCACATGTGTATATGAGGAGACTAGAGGCATTTAATTCCCTTTGAGCTGGAGTTACACAGGTGGTTTTGAGCCACTAGGTGTGGGTGCTAGAAACCAAATTCTGCTCACTGTAAGAGCAGTGTATGCTCATGGTCACTGAGTCAGTTCTTCAGCTCCAAGTTGCTTGTTTTCTAATGCTTGGTATCCTGACTTGCAAAATGGGGGCCAAAATAGAACCTACTTCACAGAATATCAATGCTAGAATTCATTGTTCCTTTTTTTTTTTTTTTTTGAGACAGGGTCTCACTGTGTAGACCAGATGGGCCTCAAACTCAGATCCTTCTGGGTGTTGAGACTAAAGACTTGCACCACTATGCCCAGCAAATTAATTTTTCTTAAAATGAGCTCTTTCCCTTGAAATATCATTATCTAGTTAAGATAATCATTTAGAACATCCCCATTCTCAAAAAGATTTAAGGTGACACAAGTGAGACACTGCCAGATTGGACTTCAAATGAATAAAATCTGGGGTAGGAGGGTCTACTGGGGAAAAAGGTCAGCTGCTTGTCAAAGGGACATAAGTTTAATCAGCTGGGGGGCGGGGCTTAAACTTGACTATTGTTGGATGCTCGGCAGGTGTGTTATTTCCTCACTGTGGTCATCTTTTCTCCTTATATTAGGTAGAATGGATGAGTGATAAGTTGATGAGGTGTTTCGAAGACAAGAGAAACAACCCATTTCAGTTTCGTCATCTCTCTCTGTGCCACGGTCTTTCTGACTTAGCTCGAGTACCAAGCCCCAAAGTTGTACTTGCCAGCCAGCCTGACCTGGAGTGTGGATTCTCAAGGGACCTCTTTATTCAGTGGTGTCAGGACCCTAAAAACTCAATCATTTTAACTTACAGAACAACTCCTGGGACTTTAGCACGTTTTCTAATTGATAATCCTTCTGAGAAAGTTACAGAAATAGAGGTAAGCACTTATGCACAGACCTTAAAATTTATTTTGTTTTTTGAGATAGACTCTTGCTATATAGGTTGGACTGGTCTTAGATCCTCCTGACTCAGCGCCCCCAGGTCTGGGATTATAGATGTACACCACCATGTACTGTATAAACTCATGCTTAGAATTATTTAGGGGGTAAATTATGTATGATGGATAAAAATGAGGGATCAGAAATAGAACCTGAATTTGTCTCAGGATTTTTTTCCTAATAACAGCAGAGCACCTTTAAAAACACAAGGTTTAGAACCACTCAGCTGGAGGGTCTCATTAGTTTACATTTATTTTGTGGAGTTGGGAGAGGAGAGGGTATGTGTGTATGTGTGTACACATGGCAGTTGGGGATAACTTGAGGAGTTGTTTCTCTCTACCATGTGGGTCCCAGAGATTAAACTCAGGTTGTCAGTCCTGGTAGTAAGTGCCTTTATTCACTGAGCCATTTGGTGACCCAAGGTTCATTCTTAATTTTTTTTTTTTTTTTTTTTTGAGACAGGGTCTCCCTGTAGCCCCCAGCTGGCCTGGAACTCACTATGTAAACCACACTAGCTTTGAACTCATAGAGATCCACCTCCCTCTGCCTCCTGAGTGCTGAGATTAAAGGTGCATACCCTACACCCAGCTCTCATTCTTAAATTCTTTAAGAACCAGAATTATCTGGAACCATACCTAGAATTCATAAAAATTCTCTTTCCAATCTCTGTCTTTTCCTTAATTAAAATCTGACTATCTCCTAATATATCTCCCTTTTAATAAGAAACTTTTTTTAAAAATGTATTTTGTTTATTTATTCATTGAGAGTTTCATACCTGTACACAATTTATTTTGATCATATCTACCCCCATCACTCCCCTTCAACATATCCCCCTTCTGACTTCATGTCCTCTTCTTATTTATATATTTTTGTGACCTGCTGAGTCCAGTTAGCAGCCATCAACTATCAGTAGCTCCTTAGCTAGAGGTGGGGCCCTGTGAGCCCTCTTCTATCCCTGCTAAGATTGTATCTCACTTAATCTTGGCAGGTAACCACATCTGCTATGAGTTCATGAAGGCAATACCCATGTCATCTCCAGAAGGCAGCATTTCATAGCACTTCTCCCCATCCTCCAGTTCTTTCCTTCCTGTCTGCTGTGTCCCTGAGCCGGGGGAAAGGAGTTAAAATAGTTGTTCTCATTAAAGCTGAACACCCATAGTCACTTATTCTGAGCACTTTGGCAGGTTATAAGTCTCTGAATTAACTGCTGCCCACTGCAAAAAGTTCTCCGACCAAAGATGAAGCAGCACAAATCTATTGGTATTAACATAAATATTTAGAAGGCAGTTTGACAACAGGGCTATTTAACAAAAGAGCAGTAAGTTCTGGCCGAAGTGAATGACCTCCTCAGCAATGGACTTTTGACCAGGTTTACAGTACCAGACATGAATTTGCTCTTCCAGAGCAGGCCTCAAATCTAAGCATAAAGCAGTTGGTTTCCCCCCACAACAGCCATGCCAGTGTTGCACCAGCGAGCACATCCAAATAGATATCCTGATGTTTCTTGTGTTTTAGGTGGGGTACTTTCTTGTTCTGCATTGCAGCTTTCAAGCCATTTTCTTTCCAGTTCATACTGTCAGTCTGACTCCTTGTTTTTGATAGTTATTAACCTTTTCTGTGACCTTTGTTTCTCATGCTAAGACCTAGGACCTTTCCTATGCTAGGCAAGCATTCTGTAACTGATATATACCCTCATCCCCCATTGGTGACTTTTGATCTTGATTCATGGCCTTGTCCATACATACTTGAGACTTTAAAAATTTTTTATTACATTTATTTTGGTATGTGTATGCATGTGCCATGGTGTGTATGTAAAGGCCAGAGGACAATCTTTTGGAGTCAGTTCTCTCCTACTGTGTGGGTTCTGGGGATTGGTATGGCAAGTGTCTTTACCCACTAAGCATCTTAGTGGGTAACTGTAGCATCCCTACATGTGCCCTGTGTCATGCCTTGGTCCTCCCCACTTCTTGAATGCCTTATTCCTAGTGATCTTTTGTCCACTCCGTCTGGGCTGGTTGGTCTCACCATCGTGCCATCTCCCTGTCTACCTCAGGTGTCTAAGTCTAATCTTCCAGCCTTTCTCTGACTCCTGTGCTGGCAGCTCTTCAGTTTCAATGGGTTTTCTAGTTCACAGACCTTTTCCTATTCATCCTCCTGTTAACTTAGAGACATTGGTCCATGATGAAACGTTGCATAAGCACTGTTAGCACTCCCCGCTTTCTTCTGTTTACTATACTTAACCTGGCCAAGACTTGACCCTGATATGCCTGCATTCCAGCAGCTTTATGCCATTGGAGTCAAACATAAGGAGTGAACAGGTTTTTCTTCATGACATGTCCTCATCCTGGAAAAGCACTGACAGAAGCACTCAGGAATCAGTGGGATCTTTCTCTTCTCACTCTCTCATGAGGCACCATTTTACGTTTTTTCTCTTCCAGCATCCCATGGCTCACTTAGTCTCATCCTTAGCAATCAGACTTGTCTGGAAGTTGGCAGAGAAGTAAAAGCTGTCAGTCAGGAATTTCTGTCTTATCACTAAATAGACTAACCTGCCTGTGTACATGCATCTACAAAACATGTAGCAAATGGCTGCCATGTGAAAAATCAGTTTCCTTTAATAATCAATCCATTAAACCTAACAGTTTTTCCAAAATTAATATCATTGATTCAGTTCATAGCCACCTGTTTCAGATGGGATAGTTGGGTACTTCGGGTATGCATGTTTCTAGATGACTGTAGCTCCATTTAAAGGGATGTTTACTCTGTTGAAAGCTAAGTGGCATCCTTGTCTTAGATAACTGATTTAAGAAAGACGTAGTGTTAGCAACTAAAGTCTGAACATACTGCCTGTAACTACAGCATTGATCAGATTCCAAGCAAACGCATCCAAGTAAAATGCCGTCTTGGGTTATTTATTAGCTTAGAAATAACCAAGTTAAAAGAACTCAGAAGTACTTGAAACATGAGAGATGAAATACTGAATTTGAAAATTTTAATTACTAGAAATTCAATTAGGGCTGACAATTGAGGAATTAAAAGGACAGTAGAAGTTTGAAAATAAAACCTAGAAAATGACATTCGGAAGCAGCTGAAACGGGAACAGGGTTTAGAAGGCTTGCTGTGCAGGGTCTGTCCCGCTCACCTCCAGGAGTTCTCTACCCTTCACCCTTCTCCCCATCATTTGTCATGTTCTGTCATCTACGTGGTCACATCTAGAGCAGTGTGTTCTGTACCCCACCCCCACCTCATGTAAAAAGCAACCCTCTCACATACTTATGTAATCATGCCCACACTCTAGAAAATTAGTGTTTAAGAAATGTGTGCACTGGAAAGTGCCTGTGATAACTGTAGTGTGTGAATGTTGGCACACGGAGCTCTCCTGGCTAGCCTGCACCCAAACTCAGACATAGGCTATTACTGTTACCCAACTCCCCCTCCTGACCCTCCCTCCACCTGAGACCATAGTTCTGCACAAACTGCTAATCTGCAGTTGATTGCACCTGTGGACCTAGCCTTTGGGTGTATCCCACATTCATCCCTCTTTCCTGCCTTCACTGTTACCCTTGCTTGCCAAATGGGCTTCCCTGAACTCTCAGGCATTTCCTAACTGGTTTTTCTATTTTTACTCCTGTAATTATTCTCACATCAGCTAAAGATACTTTCTCTCCCTCCCTTCCTTCCTCTCTCCCTCTTTCATTATTAAACCTAGCACTAGCAGTAGTTATTTTTTGTGGGCATTTTTTCCCATTTGTATGTGTGGTGCTGAGCACTGAATTCAGGCCTTTGCATGTGTCAGGCAAGTGTTCTGCTACTGAACCATACCCCTAGCAGTGTGTTAACTGTATGTGCATTGCTGTGCCACAGCTCTCATGACCTTCTGACGGAACTGAAACTCTGCCCACTGAACAGCTAAACATTTAGTATTTCATGTCACTCCAGTGGCTTTTTTTCTACTTTAAATATTTTTTTGTTTCCTTTTTATTTGTTAATTCTTTATTTTTTTAAAAAAATTTATTTACTAATTTTATGTGTATGAGTATATTGCCTGCATATATATATGTGCATCTGTGTTGTGCAGTGCCCAAGGATAGCAGTTGAGGGTATAGGATCCCCTAGAACTGGAGTTATAGACGGTTGTTAGCCACCATGTGGATGCTGGGAATTGAACTCAGGTCCTCTGCAA
This sequence comes from Eospalax fontanierii, assembly GCA_035773235.1. Lineage (NCBI taxonomy): Eukaryota > Metazoa > Chordata > Mammalia > Rodentia > Spalacidae > Eospalax > Eospalax fontanierii. The sequence goes on from CM069536.1 coordinate 70,240,597, forward strand.
AAACAGCCAGTGCTCCTAACCACGGAGCCATCTCTCCAGCCCTGTTAATATTTCTTAACTGTCAGGAACAGTGCTGCGGTGAGCACAGGAGTGCAGACTCTGGCATAGTGATTTTGTTTCCTTTGGGTAGATGCCAGTAGTAGGTCACATGGAAGTTCTGTTTCCCTGTTTCCCAGTGGCTGGACTGAGTTCCGTTTCCAGCCGTGTGTGAGGCTCAGTTCCTTTTTCTGTTTCCAGGCAGCATTTACCTTTTTTATTTTGGTAATAGCCAGTCTTGCTAGGATGATGTCTCATTATGGTTTTGATTTGTACTTCCTTCATAGTGATGTGGGGCATTTTTTCAAATGCCTATTGGCCATTTATCTTCTTTTGAAAAATGTCTATTTTGATCTGTTGCCCATTTCTAAACCGTATTATATGGTTTTTTTTTTTTTTTTGCTGTTAGGTTCTCCCTGTTCTTTATATGTTTTGAGTGTGACCCTTGTCAGATGTGTTCTTTATGAGTATTTTCTGTCTCTGCTCTGTCTTTTCCTTTGTTGTGGAGATGTCTTTTAAATTCCTTCTGTCTCAGGAGTTGGAACCTGGTCCATAGCCATTACCCAGATTCGTGATTCCATAGGTCAGATCCCCGCCTTCCAACTTCAGCACAGTGCACTTTTCTCTGTTCACTGCAGCACCACGCAGCATCCCCTGCACACTGAGGAGACTTTCTTGGCTTATCTGGCTGGCTCCTTGTCATTCTGGTTGTCAGTTGGTGTTTACAGGCCTCTGACTGAAATTAAAACACTAGTCTGCTTAGTTGCCCACCTTTTGCTGTTTTTCCTAGTGTTCAACACTATCTGATGTGTCCTTCTTGGTTTTCTTCTTTTTACCACCAAATAGAAAACAAGTTCCACAAGAAGCAAGCCCTCCTTTTTTCATACCCTTCATGCCCAGGTTAGTGCTTAGTGCACTGGAGGTCCTCAGTGAATGTTCTGGTTGGGATCCTGAATGACAGAAGATCAGCTCACAGTAGGCCAGCTCTCTGATCCAGCAGTTTACCATGGGTCCTGTTGGTTCATGCACATTTCTTGCCCTCACAAGGTCAGCCTTGTTCATTTAGAAAGAGCAAAACTACAATAAATAAACAAGGAGCGACTTGGAGTAGATTTAGACAGGAAAGGTCTAAGTTGGAGGTAATATAGGGAAGGCAATGGAAGAACTATCTTAGGGTTGGTTAATCTGGAAATCTGTTTGTGAATAGAGTGGTTAGTTTTAGATATTTGAAATGAAAAATAAAATGTGGACAAAATTTATTTAGCTATTATTTTTGAGATAGGATCTTGCTGTGTAGCCCAGGCTGACCTCAAATTTATCATTTTTCCCCCCTGAGACTCCAAAGTTCTGGGATTACAGGCTTGAACCACCACATTCTGTCCAGACCAAAATTTATAAAAGTGGCACAAGCTAAATCATGGGGTTAAATATTTAATTAAAATTGATTTGTGTATAAGGTTCCTATGTAAACAGTATATAATTTAAAAAATGGTTTCAAGCAACAAGACAAATGTAAGATGCCATTGTGAGCATGTATATCATTTGCTTTGGGTTTAATTTTTATTTTGAAATAATTTCACGCTTAACAGAAAGTTGCAAAAATAGTCTGTATGCTGGCTAGCTCCACAGTTGTTAGCTTAACTGGATTTGCTTTATCCCTTCTTGTATCCATACAGGCATGGTATTAGTTTTTTCTTTTCTGAACCATTTGAAAGGAAATTATTTCAGTTATTGCAGCATTACCTCTAACTAGTGTAGTGTGTATTACTTGAAAACAAAAGCATTCTCCCATAAACCATGTTACATGCATAGAAATCAGGAGATAAACACTGATGCTGTCTTCTAATCTGCTGACTCTGCCAGTGCTGGCTGATTGGCCTAACAGTGTCCTTTTTAATTGCTCTTTCCATTTTTGTCTGTGACCCCACCCAGGAGTGCATGTTGTATTGGTTGTTGAGACTTGGTGTTTTTCAGTTAGTAATAACCTTTTTAGGTTAGGATGCCAGATGACGAGTCTTGTTGTGGTGTTTTTATAACTACTGCTTTCCTTCCTATGTGTGCTGCCTTGTTGGCAGTGTCCTCCCTGCCCCTCCCTGGTCCCTTTCCTTTCCCCAGATGGTCCCTCCCGTTACCCTGTCTGTTTCCCCTTCAGAGTTCTTCCTCCTCTCTTGTCATCCCCTTTCTAATTTCATGACCTGCACACGAATACATGCACACACACACACACACACACACACACACATATACATACATGAACACATAATTTAAAATCTAGACTCCATTGGCCTTTTTTGTTTGTTTTGTTGAGACAGGATCTCCCTTTATCCCTAGCTGATCTGGAGCTGGCTATGTAAACCAGGCTGGCCTTAACTCACAGAGATTTGTCGGCTTCTGCCTCCCGAGTGCTGGGATTAAAGGCACGTGTCACCATGCCCAGCTCTCTGTTGACATTTTTTTAAGTATGCAGTCTGGGTTTGATATAGAAATATCCATATGGGCTGGAGAGATGACTCAGTGGTTAAGAGCACTTTCTGTTCTTATAGAAGACCCAGGTTCAAATCCCAATACCCACATGACAGCTAACAACCATCTGTAACTCCACTTCCAGGGGCTCTAAGACCCTCTTCTGACCTCTGTGGGTATTGTGCAACACAGGTGCACTTACACACATGCAGGCAATATGCTCATACACATTAAAAAAAAAAAGTTTCCATGTGATTTTTTTTTTCTTTAAGGCGAAATTCTTGTAAATAGACGTAGAGCTACTTTTTCACAGAACTTAGTATACTATAATCATTCAAGTATTTTTGAATACTAAAATGGATTTTTGGTAACTTCATAATAGTACATTGTGCATGTGGTCTGGGGTTGTTTAATTCAGCAATTCTTAAGTGTGATGTGAGGACCCCGGACCTTTCAGGGAGTCCATAAGTCCCAAAGTGTTTTTCATAATAATACTTAAATATTATTTGCCTTTGCACTGTACCTGCATTTATATTGATGAGTCATATCAAGGGATAGAAAGTGCTAGTGTGTTGACAGGTCAGGATGCCAGACTGTAAGAAGACTTTGTTTTCACCACACCCTTGTAGTTAAAAACAAGGCCAGTTTAGCTTAAGAATGACCTTGACCAAACAGAAAAGTGTGTACTAAATCATTTCAGTGAAGAGATTCTTAAGTGCTTCAGATAGCAAAATGGAAAGTTTGCATAGAGCATTGTATTGCATAGTGTGTGAATTCTCTAGGAAAAACATGAAGGCTGTTCTTTGAATTGTAGATTGAACTAACCACTTAAGCCTTAAAACACTGTTTTTTTTTCCTTTGAGTAATGACATGCTTATTCAGACTTAGTGTTGAGAAACATTTTCTCAATTTTCAAATTGAGCTTGTCATTCCAAGGAGAACAGTTGACAACATTTGTTGCTTAAATCTGATCAAACTTTCAAGTAAATATTAGCATTTGGGGGATTTGAGAATTTGAAAAAATTTTGGCACTGTGACATGGAGAGCTTAAACTGAAAGGATTTCTGATGAGGTTGGTGGTGATGGATGTCAGTGTAGTTTTGAATACTGTCATCATTTGAAAGACCTGTGTAAGATGGCGAACCAGTATTTCTGAATAGCCAATGGATGTTGTTACAGAATGTGGCATAAATAAAAGATCTATTCAAAGTGTGAGATAACAGCAATAAATTCTCATTTAACAGACGTGAAATGTTTGTTGTAATATGGTTTCAGATTCCACATCATAACCTTCAAAAACCTGTGTGATTTTTAATGTAGTATCAGAGAGGACTACCCATGAAAACAGCTGTTCCCTTTCCAGTCCTACCCCCTGTATCTAGACAAAGCTGTGTCTCCTGCACATGCTTTAACCAAAGCAACATGTTGTAAGAGATTGCATGCAGAAGCAGTGTGAGATTCCAGCTGTCTTCTGTTGAGCTAGACATTAAAGAGATTAGCAGAACTGGGGATAGAGCTGGGGTAGAGAGCTCTCCCAGCATACACAATGCCCAGGGTTCAATCCCCAGTACCACAGGTTGAAAGGAAAAACAAATTTGCAAAAGCCAATATTCTCCACCTCCTTTTTTTAGTTTTTAATTTAAAAAGTATAATTGTTCTTTGTAAAAAATATAATTGTAAGCATGCAATGGCTTTACTTTTTCAGTAATGACAATTTTTAATTTTTTAGTTTTAATTTCTGATATGGTAAATATTGATAAATATAGCCTATAAAAACAAAAATGCTGAGGTTCTGCTTTTTGTGTGTGTGTGTGTGTATGTGTGAGTGCAGGTGTGCGTGTACCAAGGTGCATGTCGAAGTCAAGAGGACAACTTTCCAGAGTTGATTTTCTTCCTTCCACAGTGGGTTTTGGGGATCAAACTCAGGTCATGTGGCCTGCACTTGTGCTTGCAGCATATGTCTTTACCCATTGAACCATCTCACCAGCCCCAGGGGTCTTTAGTTTTAAGGCCCTCTGCTGATAAAAGAATAAGTATGGATGTGCTTTGTATTGGAGTATTTTAGGGTTACCAGAGTTTTACTGTTAGGGCATTACTGGTGTGTACTTTTTTCCCGCTTTGCTGTGGTTGTTTCTGTGGACAAATTCCTAGAAATGAGAACTGTGTCAAAAGGCAAGCATGCTTTTCATTTTTACGTTCCAGCAAATTGCCTTCTAACAGAGCTGGGCTGATTTTCTCAGGAAGCGGCTAAAGGTACCTTCCCCAGGTGGAAATTAGCATTGCCAGTCTTGTAAACTTAAAAATAAGTATTGACTTTTATATTTTACCTGTTCTGCAAGTCATTGGTAAATCTATCATCTTTTCTGACTGACTCACTCTTCTGTTTTTGTAAATTGCCATATTGTTCATATTTTGTTGTTTTGTTATGTCATCTTTTTCTTCCTAAGGGAAGGAGTAGCTTCTGACCGTAATAGTGTGTTACCAATATTTTCTTTCTTTTTTTTTTTTAATTCAGTGGAATTTAAAATATCAGCTGTATTTTTTCATGTGTATTTCTTCATTTTTCCGTTATGGCGTTGTGGTGTTGAAGCTTTATGTGGCCTCATCTCCAGACGATGAAAGTACTTATCTCTGTTTCCTTTCCCTATTGGTGTTTTTTAACTGCTTTGGCTTAAATCCCCCTCCCCATATATGTAGCTCAGTTTTAGTAGTAATCTAAGTAAGATCTATAATTTCAAATAATAGAAGCTTGTTAATTTCAGATGAAAATTTAGCTTAAAGATGATGAATCAGTTTAGAGATGCCATGTGGCTCCTCCTGCTGTCTTAACCTCCTAACCTTGCCATTTTCTTTTGTCTATTATTTTCTGTTAGTTGAGGAAACGTGTGAAACTTGAAGGGAAAGAACTTGAGGAATACTTAGAAAAAGAAAAACTAAAGAAAGAAGCAGCTAAAAAACTCGAGCAATCAAAAGAGTGAGTTACTTTCCTAAAGATTATGCATGTGTTATGAAAAGGATATATTTCTAGGATTTAAACATTCAACTGAAAATACTTAAATTTTCTTAGGACTTTATTGCTTTTGTTATACCTTTAAATGGCTAAAATAAAATCCTTTTAGTGCTAATAATTTCTTAACTGGAAATTGATATTACGTTTTTATAAAATATTGAGCCAGTAGTATTGATTGTTATTATGACTTGGATTACTACTAAATTAACATTTGAAATTAATTCAGTAATAAATTTTATAAATATTAAGTCAAAGTGTCTTGGGACTTTATGACCATGCTGTGTTCCCAAATCCTCCTAGGGCAGATATTGACTCCAGTGATGAGAGCGATGTTGAGGAAGACATTGACCAGCCCTCGGCTCACAAGACAAAGCATGACCTGATGATGAAAGGTGAAGGCAGCCGGAAAGGAAGTTTCTTCAAACAGGCCAAAAAGTCCTACCCTATGTTTCCTGCCCCAGAAGAAAGAATTAAATGGGATGAATATGGAGAGATTATCAAGTATGTGAGCAAAGAATGAATCTCTCTGCATCATGCTCTGTTTCTGAAGTGCTTTGGCTTTCTCTAGAAGACTTACAGTTTGAAACAAAAATAGAAAGGTTGAGGGACATCATGAGAATTCAGAGAAGGGGAAAAGAATGGTTTTATAAGTTGCATAAAAGACTTGATTTAAACAGTCTTTCCCCTATTTAAGAGTTCACGGAGGGGCTGGAGAGATGACTCAGGGATTAAGAGAACTGACTGCTCTTGCAGAGGAACCCAAGTTTGGTTCCCAGCACCCACATGGTGGCTCACAACCCTTGTAACTCCAGTTCCAGGAGATCTGGTGTCCTCACCTCCATGGGCACTGCATGCTCATGGTACACATACATACATACATAAAGGTATACACATGCACACATGATAAATCTTTTTTACAAAAACAGGTAAGTGACATGTGTGGAGAGACACAGGATACAAAGAACTTTTAATAGTGATTGTATTTATTTGGGAAGTGGCTTATATTTTGGTCACAAGAAGAATTTGAGATAGTAGAGGGTGTAACTATGCAAAGTAACTGAAATTAAATACTCAGCTTGCAAATATGAAAACACTACTAACCTGTATAAAAATCTTCCAGGATTCTCTCTGCTTATCAGTAAATGTTAGGTGTACCTTGGCCTAACGCACAGTGTCTGTGATGCTCTGGCTTCTTCCTGTTTCTCCCTTCCCTCTCAGTCTCTATAGAGATATACTTGGTTCTCTCTCTGTATTTATACATACTTATTTATGTCTGTATAGCAGAGATTTAAGCATGAACTTTATACTGTGGACTTCCATAATGCTGTCTTCAGTAGGTAGTAGACTTAGGTCATTCTTGGGCTTAATGAGGAAAATTCCTTTGTCTGCTTGGCCCTCTAAAGCAATAAAGAGAAAACATAACAAAACTTGAACAATGTTGGTGCTTACTTCCAGTTTCATTTGACGAGTGACCAATCTGCTTAACATGGATATTGCTCTTCTCTCCTTTTTTTTTTGAGGCAGGGTCTCCCTGTAGCCCCAGCTGGCCTGGAATTCCCTATGTAATTCAGGCTAGCCTTAGATCTCATGAAGCTCTGCCTCTGTCTCCTGAAGTGCTATGATAAAGATGTGTACCACCACGCCTGGCTTTCATTATTTTTTTAATCATTTATTCTTTTATTTGTGCATGTGTGTGTGTGTATCTGTGTGGGTGTGCATGTATGATAAAGATGTGTACCACCACGCCTGGCTTTCATTATTTTTTTAATCATTTATTTTTTATTTGTACATGTGCGTGTGTGTATCTGTGTGGGTATGCATGTGGAGGGCAGAGAACAACTTGCAGAACTCAAGTTCCCTCCTTCCACTGTGGATTCCAGAGATTAAATTCAAGTTGTCAGGCTTTGTAGCAAGTTCCTTAACCTGTTGAGCCGTTACTCTGCCCTGGGTGCTACTCTTCAACGTCAGTTTCCTGAAAAATGAGGATAAGAATTAAATGAAGTTGTGTGTTTTTTAGGGGATGGAGTTGCTAAGACTCAAATGCAGGGCCTTGTACTTCATGCTAGGCAAATATTGTATACTGAGTTATACCCAGCTCATGAGGTTTTGTTTTTAAGTTGCCTATCATAGAATGTGCTCTAAGTGGTTGCTGTTGCTATTGTTATTTTGAGGGCTATAGTTGGAGATGTTGGCTGTAGGGAACATGAAGGGTGCTGGGGAATAGAGCCTGGATTCTCAGCGGTGAGTGGGAATGGACTTGGGAGTAAGAAATAGACTGTTAGAGGGTGTTAAAAACAAGTTTTCATTTTGTTTCTAATTAGAACTTGGTGTTAGAAGTAAAGATAGGAAGAAAAATATGTTATTAGTACACTGAAGTAAAAATGAAGGCTTTTGAGAGAGCTGGCAAATGTACCTCACTCTTTTCAGTAGTGCTTGCTAGAGAATCATCTGTTTCCATTGGGCGTGCACACTCTAACAATAAAATAATACTAATATTTATAAAAGGATTGCAGGGCCAGATTGTCTTTTACAAGCATCTTCAAAGAGCACTCTTGGACTAGGCTGTTGTAACTCAGGGATAGAATGCTTATCTAGCTTGAACAAAGTCCTGGGTTCAATTCTACTAGCTAAGTAAATAAACATTCTTTAGTTATGAAAACTGTATGTATAGTCATCTGAGAATTGGTGTGAATTATGATTTAGCTACCTACCTAAATTTCAATTATGAAATTGAATTAACTTTTGGATCAAATGAACTTTGTTTTGTTTTTTTGAGACAGGATCTCCCTATAGCCCCAACTGGCCTAGAACTCGCTATGTAAACCAGACTGACCTTGATCTCACAGAGATCAAGACCTGCCTCTATCTCCTGAGTGCCACTACATCCCACTTTTCAAATGAATATTTAAGTCTTAAAATATGTGAGAAATCTTAAAATTCTGCCATCTATGAGTTAATATATAATATTAGTGTGGTTTTTACATTTCTAATTAGAGACTTATTGTTTAGACCAGAAGATTTCTTAGTGCCAGAACTTCAAGCTACCGAGGAAGAAAAAAGCAAATTAGAATCTGGTTTGACAAATGGAGATGAACCCATGGACCAAGATTTATCTGATGTTCCTACCAAGTGTATTTCTGCAACAGAGTCTATTGAAATAAAGTAAGTGCTTTTGTAGCATTTGAAAATTAGGTTATAAGATAATTTTTAAGCACTTGGGTTATATAATATACATTGTTTCAAAAGTGAAATTTTGGCATACTCTCTGGTAAGTTTGTGCTTTTAAAATTTCTTTTTCTGTGGAAAGACCTGTAAAATATGGTGGTATTTTCATTAATGATATTTGAATACTAGAGTAATTGAGTTAGTGGTGGGATGGGGAGGGACTTGAACGTTAAACTGCACATTGATATGAAGAGATGTTATTTCTGGCCTTTTAAATCCATCTAGTAGAGATGAGGAGAATAGTGCCACTCAGAAATTAAATTTTTCGGAAAACAGCTTGTTTCATAAGATAATCTCCTTGACTTAAACATTTCCAATGCCTAATGGTAGAAACTTTAATAGGACTTGAAGTTGTTAAGAAACTTTTTTCCCTTTCTACATAATATGGTTTGTAATAGTAATAAGTGGGACTGGAGAGATGGTGCAGTGGTTAAGAGCACTAGCTGCTTTTCCAGAGGACTCGGGTTCATTTCCCAAGCACCCACATGGCAGCTAACAACCATCTATAACTCCAGTTCCAGGGGATCTAGTGCCCTCTCTTGACCTCTGTGGGCATTGCATGCACATGATGCATTTTTATTCATGCAGACAAAACATTCATACACATAAAAATAAATAATTAAAAACATTTTAAAAATAGTACCAATAAATGCTTATTTTGGAATATTTTGTTTTTGCATCATCAGAGAACAAAATGGTTTGTTCAGTAATACCTTTTGTATATATATATTCTTAGAGCAAAGATGTAAATGATTCATGCTATAACATATGCATTTCACATATTCCTTATATATGTGTGTATTACATACATTTATTTCCAAATGATAAATGCCATTTATTAAAAGCCCATTTTAAAAATTAACTTATCGGGGACCAGACACAGCCAGTTAAGAACACTGGTTGCTCTTTAGAGGATCTAGGTTCTGTTCCCAGCACTCACATGGTGGTTAGCAAACATTTGTAACTCCAGTTCCAGGGAATCCAACACCCTCTTCTGACCTCTTTGGGCATTGCATGACATGGGTGCACTTACATGCACACAATACACTCATACACATAAAATAAAAATAATAAATAAAATATTAAAATTAACTTATCAGGAAAGTAAGTTTGAATTGTGTCTAATTACAGAGCCAGGGTTACCTACATAGACTATGAAGGACGCTCTGATGGAGATTCCATTAAAAAAATCATCAATCAGATGAAACCACGACAACTGATCATTGTCCATGGCCCACCCGAGGCCAGTCAGGATCTGGCAGAGTGTTGCCGTGCATTTGGTGGGAAAGATATTAAAGTTTATATGCCGAAGCTACATGAAACAGTTGATGCCACGAGTGAAACACATATCTACCAGGTAAATAGGTTGACAGTGGAGCCACATGGAAATAAGCATTGCTGTTGCACATTAACTCATGTATACCAGGAATGCTTGTGAGTGAGACGGGCATGGTCCTCTGCCCTAACAAAGCCCATAGTTCAGAGTGTGTGTAGCAAGCAAATTGCAGTTCTAGGCAGAGACATGCCGGGTGTGGGATAGTATAAGGAAGAGGGCTCTGGCCCGGGTTTGGAACTTTGAGAAGGGTTTCCTAGAAGAAATGATAATTAGGCTGGCTCCTTCCTATAGGATGTTTAGATAGGTTGTCAGGACAGACAGAGCAGAAAAGAAGGGAGGGAAGCATTCTAGGTAGACAGTACATGCAAAAGTAAAGAGGTGATGAATGTTCAGGAAGGCGAACAGATGTATGCATTCATTCACTCACGTATGAATAAATGTCAGGCTTTGACTGTATATATATATAGCTCAGGCTAGCTTCAGACTATCCTCCTACTTTAGCCTTTGGAATACTGGAATTACAGACATGTGCTACCATGCACAGCCTCAAAAAACAACAGCAAAACCCTGTTTTGTTTTGTTTTTTAAAGAAATAACGTATGTCATGGTTCTTCCCCTAAAAGAATAGAGACAGGTGCAGAAACCAGGCCTAGCCAGAGGAGAGATGAACTCTTACCTGGTTGTGGGACATAGTGACAGTTGGTGGTGGGTGTGTTGACTGTATCTGGAAGAATTTACCAGGCAGAACAGTTATTGTGGGTGAGCAAGAGGAAACAACTGGGGGTTATGAGATTTCACAGAGTTCCAGAAAGCACTCTGCAGGGCACACCAAGGCCATGTGGGCTGCTGTCATCCAGAGTCCACTCTCAATTTCATTAATTATACTGGAAATACTGGAGGTAAAGGCCAGTGTTAGTGTCTGCGTCAGGCAGTGGGGGGTTCCATGTGAGAACCTTCATTTGGAAATTAGTCAGGGACTTTTAAGATATTACAGGTAATTAGGTATCTTAAAGAATAATGAAAAAGGGACTTTCATATGTTATTGCCAGAGTTAGAAAATGACATTAAGATATTGTATATAATTTGTTAATTTATGCTCTGGGTTTTATTCCTTTCTTCGTACATATCCAGGTGAGATTAAAAGACTCACTTGTCAGCTCCCTTCAGTTTTGTAAGGCAAAAGATGCTGAGTTAGCGTGGATAGACGGTGTCTTAGACATGAGAGTTTCCAAAGTGGACACGGGAGTTATTCTAGAAGAAGGAGAACTGAAGGATGATGGTGAAGACTCTGAAATGCAAGTGGAGGCTCCTTCAGATTCCAGTGTGATAGCCCAGCAGAAGGCCATGAAAAGTCTGTTTGGAGACGATGAGAAAGAATTGGGTGAAGAAAGTGAGATCATCCCAACTCTGGAGCCCTTGCCACCTCATGAGGTACAAAGCCCCTGCATTTTTCTGCCTTTTTTAGTGGTACTAGGGATCAGACGCAGGGCCTAGCACGTGGTAGGCACTGATCTCCATCTGCAGCTACCTGTCTCTCTTTATTTGTTATCCTTCTAGCCTTCCTATTGTGATTTTAACCATTTAAATACATTATATATAGACTGATTTTAGAGTTCTTTAAAAAAAAAAAAATTGCCATCTTGTCAGTTCCATTCAAACAAGTCACTTGTGGTTTTGTACAGTAAGAAATTGTCCACTGAGTATAGCTATAATGCTAGCTTAGGAGTTGCATGTTCTCAAGAGGGATCTAGTTAATTAGGAAAGATTTTAGGTAGTAAAACTTAGAGCAGTATTAGTGCCATAGGAGTCCTACATGCTGGTCAAGTGAAGGCTTGAGCTGGCTGTGAAGTTGAGACTACAGAGCAGCCTCTATCCCTGCTTCTGTTCTAGTACTACTCTTGAAACTGGTTTTGTTCTCTCTGTGCTGAAGCTGTAGTGCTCTTCAGAGCAGTTTCAAAGGAGCTACATTAGGCAAGAACCACTTACCTTTCTGATTCTAACCCATAGCATCCATCTGCATTCACTCCGAGGGAGGAGGGGAGAGTGGAAGTGGGATTAGGGAAGGATTATCTTCTGAACTAAGCAAGACACTGGGATCTGGAGAGTGAGGTTTTGGTTCAGTTCTGCCTCTTGACACGCTAGCTGACCCTCTCCAGCAAGTGGGTGAGTGAAGAGCATAACATTACCACACGTCTGTTATTAGGAGGCATGACTAATAAAACTATGAAACATCAGAAAATGTGAAGGGCTTTGTAATGGTAAGTGACAAGGTGAAACCAGAATAACAAACTTGGAATGCAATTTATAGTCTTGGAATGATCTGTCAGGGGACTTCGGGGAATAATAAAGACATCTTAGAGCTCATGCAGTGTTCCACTTATCCAGCCTTGTCTCTGGTGTTTTATTTGAAGTTATTTTTTCCCCTTTGACCTTATCCAAGGTTCCTGGACATCAGTCAGTTTTTATGAATGAACCAAGACTATCTGACTTCAAGCAAGTTCTTTTGCGGGAGGGGATTCAAGCGGAATTTGTTGGAGGTGTACTTGTGTGCAACAATCAAGTAGCAGTCCGTAGAGTAAGTTTGCATGTAGTGAGGGCTGAATTAAACGTGTGTCTGAGGTCTTATCGTTTTAATTCTGTAATTCTTGTAATTTCATAAAGCTAAAAACCAGTTATATATATTCATAATGATGGCCTTAAAGGCTTATGAAAGTGATTCAATGAAATGGTATATAGTTTTATAATAAATTTTTGAGTCCTCTAACATTTATGTAACTATAAAAACTCATTACGTGAATATTATATCTATATTCTGTGAGTCAGGGCAACCCATTTCCTGATCAATTGTAAAGTAGTCTGTTTTATATATTTTGCTTATTATATCTGCATGGTCATGAATAGGAGGTGTACTCAAGAACTTCTTAAACTTGGTTTCTAGACGGAGACTGGACGCATCGGCTTGGAAGGCTGCCTTTGTCAAGACTTTTATAGGATACGAGACCTTTTGTACGAGCAGTACGCTATTGTGTAAAGGACATGATGTCAAGGAACATCTGTTTGACCTTTCTTGGAAGAAAGGATTCTCATGCTAAGCTTTTGCAGTTTTGTTTTGTAACATATACAAAGAATCTGCCAGAAAAAGTGAACCTGTATTAGATTTTGAAAAATGTAAATAGAGGGCGGGGTACAGCTCAGAGGGAAAGCTCTTGCCTTGCATGTGCAAGGCCCTGAGTTTGATTTTCTATATTGAATTTAAAAACAGGAAGGAAATGTAAATAGAGCCCATTTTGCTGATGCTTATTTTGAGCATTCTACTCTGCAGAGAGTAGTAGAGGCCCTGACAGGGAGACAGGCTGCAGACCTGAGGGTGACGTTTCCTCTACAGATCCCTCCCTCTCCAGGGGCTTGTTACTTGAATGAAACAGTGCAACTTAGCAAACTAGTTCATGGCCTTAGAGAAACAGGTTTGTGTGCATTCTTGCAAACAGTTTCTTATATTTTCTTGAATACAAAGGGAGAATTATTTAGAAAAGATATACTGTAAAACATAAAAACATCACTCAAAACCTGATGAAAGTTTTTTTTTTTTTTTAAATAACAACAAAAAAGCATGTTGTGCTATTCCTCCTCTTTAATTCTGCTGTGCAGTTGTCTCCACATGAAATGAATCTGCCCTGTGCCTACTGTAGTAGGGGACACTACACATTTATTTTGGAAATAAATTTTTATTTATTCCATTTTTATTAAGATTTTTGTTGTTATTCAATTGGAATTATAATCTTGTCATTTAAACGTGTCATCCAAAAGAAAGCATTGAAGCTGAGCATGTGCTGTATGCCTGTAATCCAGAACTTGGGAGCTGAGGTAGGAGCATTATGAGCTGGAGTCCAGCCTGAGCTACATAGTGAGATCCTGTTGCAAAACAGAGAAAAGAAAACCTGACTTACTGTAGTCTTAAAGGTTTTGCATATATTTTATCTTAGCTATCGGCCAAGTTACTGTATTTGAAACTGTCCAGTGCCGTTTTTAAGAAAACAAATAAACTTCACATTTTTATAAGGTAACAGTATTCTTTAATTAAAAGGTGTAAATGTTTTCCTTTCTTAGGCTTGCTTTCTGAGTTTTTCTAGACAGTGATTGAATTTTATGCTTGTCACTATAAAAATACTACTGAAATTATACCCTGATAGAGTATAAATTGATTGTGTTCAAGAGTAAAAAGTAAAAATATGCTATTTCATTAACTTAAAGTAAAAATCACGTTGTCCTCTTGTACTCTGTTGGTGGCTTTTTTTTTTTTTTTTTTTAAGGAAAATAGCTTGATGTTGGCAGACCTTCAATGCCTATTTCTTAAATATTTATGCCTTCCTCTACATGTAGTGTTTATCCAAGCATTGATTTTGTTTCACTTGGTGGAACTATGTATCTTTCAATCCAGTGATGTCAAACTAGAATTGGTTTTCATTCAGTTCAGAGGAAGGCTGCTACTATGGGTTATACTACTAAAGCAAAGTTTGTAGCCTTTTGGTATAAAACCCAGACATACCAGACAGCCTGGAAGAAAATGAGGGTAAAAGGTATGCTTTCTTTCCGCACCCAATAAAACATTTCTCTTAAACTCCCCTTGCTGGTTAGGGTTAGCCTGCAATTGTGTTTCTGTTCCAGGGAGGAAACTTGACCCCTGGGAAGAGGGAGCCTCACTTGGGGAATTACCTCTATCTGATTGGCCAGTAAACATGTCTGTGAAGCACTTTCTTGATTGTTGAGTGATGTGGGAGGGCTCTCCAACTGTGGGTGATGCCACTCTGGGCAGATGATCCTGGGTTGTATAAGAGAGCAGACTGAGCACAGGCCTGAGGAGTAAGCCAGTAAGCAGCATTCCTCAGTGTTCTCTGTTCAGTGCCTACCTCCAGGTTCCTGCCTTGAGTTCCTGCCTTAGCTTCCCTCACTGATGGACTGTGATCAGGATATATAAATAAAACCAGACAAAAAAACACCCGCCCCCCAGTTGTTTTTTGATTGGTGTTTCATCACAGCAATAGAAAGGAAACTAATACAAAAATTGGTACCAGGATCATGGGGTATTGCTGTGAAGGACCTGGCCATGTTTTGGGGAGGATTGTGGAAGCATTTAGAACTTGGGGCTAGAAAAGCTGTGAGATCTCTGAACTTAATGAGCTCTCATTGTGGGAACCTGGAAATTATTGCTGAGAGAAATGGAGATGGTGGAGACCTGGCATGTGAAACTTCAAAGAGAAGTTTGAGAGTCCTGCAAAGACTCCATCCAGGCTGTTTGTGTGATGTATTTTGAATTAAGAATTTTTGGAAATGAAACATTTTGTGCTTTACGAGGGCAAATGCTAGTCAGCTGCGGCTGAATTATCAGCGGTGATTAACAAGAAATCAGCATCACTGAGGTGAAATCTGGGAAGAATTTCTTCATGGTCAGCACACAGAAGGTTGGTTCAAAGAGGGGCCAGACTGAATCTCAAGCTAGAAGCTGGACTTGGTAATATGTAAGTCTCCCAACTGGTACTGACTGGTTTTGAAGGTATGAAGAGTCATGGAGAGAATCTGAGGCCAGGAGAGGCCCTTCGTGCAACCTCAGTTGCACTGAAGGTCCCAGATATAGTATAGATGCCAGGAGTGTGGGACGGTAGTGGCAGGTGTGGAGTGGAGCGTGAGCCTGCAAGCCAGTGAGACAAGCTGCGTGTGCTGTGTACAGCAGAGCCAGAGAAGTGGAGCTGTCTGAGCCCTTTAGAGCCCAGAAGATCATGAGTGAACCCCAGATGTCTGCACTGCTGAGCTTTGGTTTTGCCTAAGTGTGCATTTGTTCTTCCCTCTTGAAATAAGGCAGTATATAACTTGTTTGGGATTCTTTAGGAGCCCACAGTTAAGAGATTTTTTTAAACAGTTATTTTACATGTATGAATATTGCCTGTGTGTTTGTAAGCGTACCTATCATGCAATACCCATGGAGCCCAGAAGAGGGCGTTGGATTGCCCTGGAACTGGACTTATGGACAATTATTCGTCATCATGTGGGTGTTGGGAACTGAACCCAGGTCCTATGCCAGAACAGCCAGTGCTGTTAACTGCCGAGCCATGTAAATTTTTAAAAGAGACTTTGACCTTTTAAAGTGTTTGAATTTTTTAAAGACTGGGACTTTTAAAGTTAGACTGTGTTTTATACTGTGATATTAACATGAAATCTTGGGGACAAGAATTGGAAAGGTTATAGTTAATAGTAATGTAGTTATATGTTGAATTGACAAGGTGTTGATTGTGCTGAATGACTTTAGTTGTCAAGTTCACAGACCTAAGAAGAGGGAATGTCATTTGGGGAATTTCCTCTATTTGATTGGCATGTGGACATGTCAGTGAAGCATTTTCTTGATTGTTGAATGACGTGGGAGGGCCCAGACCACTGTGGGTGGTGCCACCCCTGGGCAGGTGGTCCTGTGTCCTATAAGAAAGCAGGCTGAACACAGGCCAGCCGAGCAAGCCAGTAAGCGTTACCCCATGGTCTGTGCTTCAGCTCCTGCCTCTGATTCCTGCCCTGCTTAAGATCCTGCCTTGGTTTCCCTCAGTGATGGACTGTGACTTGGAAGAGTAAGATGCAGTAAACCCTTTCCTCCCCAAGTTGGTTTTGGTCAGAATGATTTATTACAGCAATAAAGCCAAACTAGGACAGAGATTTTAAAAGCTATAACAGTTCAGAATAATCAGAAGTGCATGTGTTTTGTGTGTGAGTTGTTCATGAACTTCATGAGTCTTACTCCCATTTTAATGCTGAGGGTAGTCTCAAGTAGAGGATGTACAGAGAATTCATAAAGACTTCCTACTTTCTGGTATTATTCTTTACTATCCAGTTTATCGTATGTATTTCCCTTCTTGGACTGAACCCAGGCCTTACTGTGCTTAGAGTGCTAAGTCAGAACTCTGCTTCGAAGCTGCATCTCTAGTCACTGTGGGAAACCTTATTTCAAGGGTGCTGCTGCCACCTTTGGTTTAAGCATTTTTTGAAATTGTTTCTCTTTAGATTCATCTCATAGGCTTATTAGAAATATAAAAATAAATTTGGCCTGGTAGTCCCAGCACCGAGGCAGACTGAGGCAGAGAGATTAAAGTTCAGGGCCATCCTGGTTGCACAGTGAAAACTTGTCTCAAAAAACAAAACGAAAGAGGGCTAGGGATAGAGTTCAGGTGGTAGGGTGCTTGTCTAGAAGTGCTGAGCTTAATTCCAGCACTGCATAAAGTGAGCACATGCCTGTAATCCTGGCACTAGGAGGTGGAGACAGAAAGATCAGAAGTTCAAGCTGGTCCTCAAAGACAAGCCTGGGATACATGAGACCCTGTCTCTCAAAACAAAAGAAATATAAACTTTTTGAGAAATACCATGTGGTCTTGGCTCAATATTATATTACCACTTGACTCTAAATGGCAAATATAAAACCTTTCCTTTAAGGACAGCTATTTATTTTTTACCACAGGCAGTGGCTTTTTTTCTGTTATGTTTTGTTTTTAATTAAAAATAATTTGGTGAGGTTGGTGAGATGGCTCAGTAGGTAAAGGCATGTGCCACAAAGCCTGATACTTGAGTTCAATCCTTGGGACCCACATAGTAGAAGGAGAAAAGAAAACCAACTCTCTTGGTCTGGCCTCAGATCTCCACCCAATAAAAAAAAAAGTAATAAAAAATTTTAAATAACTTGGAGCTGGGGAGATGACTTAAGTGGGTAAAATGCTTGTTGTGCATGTATGAGGACCAAAGATCGAATCCCCACAATTCACATAAAAGCCAGGTGGGAGTGGTGGCCCGCCAGTCATACAGTGGGTGGAAAACAGACGGGATCCCCAGAGCAAGCTGCCTAGCTAGATAAGCCAAAACTGCAAGCTCTGAGTTTGTTAGAAAACCCTGCCTCAATATAAGGAAGAGAGTGATTGAGGAAGATACCCAGTGTATCTTCAGGCTTCCATATATACACATACATATTAAAAGTCATTTAATAACAAGCTACTACTAAAAGTAGTGGACTGTAGTTCAAAAATTATAAAGGCACAATAATTTTCAACTCTCATAGCACATAGTATAATCCATTTTATTTTTAATTATTGAAAAACAGGGCTGGGTCTAGCATGTACAATGCCCCAAGTTCAATTTCTAGTACTGGGCAGGAGAGGGGGATCCCCACATAAATGTGTAAAGAGATTATGTGCATACTTTCAGCCATAGGAGGAAACAACGTATCTTCAAATGTACAGAGTTCAACTTAAGGTTTTTAAATATCTCATATTTGATTTTTCTTTCAAGGAAATAAAACTAAAAATAGTAATGAATAGGATTTGTTAAACATTAGACCCATAGTACTATGCATTTTAACTGTGAAGCAGAATTGTACAGCTATATTATTAAGAAAAGCTGCTTTCACAATTTCAATTATTCTTTTGCACTCGTTTACTTAAATCATCAAGTAGAAATTTTTCTGGTAGTATAAAAAAAGTACTATAAATCCTTAATACTGACAGACCATGTACTGATTCTTAAAATTTTTATTTTGAAACAATGCAAACCTATAATGAAGTAGAAAGAATAGGGTTTAAAAAATATTTTAATTTTACGTATATGAGTGTTTTGCCTGCATGTGTATATGTGCACTATGTTCATGCAGTGCCCATGGAGGTCAGAAGAGGACATCAGATCCCCTGGAACTGGAGTAGGACAGTTGTGAGCCACCAGGCGGGTTCAAGGAATAGAACCCCAGGTCTTCTGCAATAGTAGCCTGTGCTGCTAACCACTGGCCATCTCTCTAAGCCCTTGAAAGGAAAATTTATAAGTTCTTGTTATATTCCTCTCCTGGATTCTCCTGTTAAGACCTTGCCGTATTTTTATGTAAGGATATACACATAGTTCTTGAACGGTGTAGTACTAAATTGCAGTTATAAAGTTAGCATTAGTCTTAAAACACTTTGCTTTTATTTTAAAGACGGTCTTCTGTAGTCCAGGCTGGCCTTGAAGTCAGTGATGACTCTGAACTGCCTCCAGTGTTGGGATTACAGGCGTGTGCCAGTACATTGGCCTTTCAGTGTGTATTGTTGAGAAACAGGACTCTCCTTATAACCATATCACTTCCATCAAAATCAGGAGCCACTGATAAGATTCTACCATTTAATCCACAAGCCTCATTCAGATGTTGCCATTTATTTTTAGAATGTCCTTTTAATAATTCTTTTGGACCCAGGATCCAGCCCAAGGTTATGCATGCGCTTAATTATATTTTTCTCTTTAGTCTTCCTCAAACTGGAGCAATTCCTTGGCTTTTCTTTCACATCCTGGGCAGTTTTGAAGAGAGCAAGCCAATTTGTTAAATGACCCTCACTTTGGTTTTGTCTGATGTTTCCTAGTGACTAGATTCATTTTATGAATTTGTGGCAGTAACACCATAAAAGTGATGCTGTGTTCTCTACAGTGTATCAGGAAGGACGTGGATCAATTTTACACATTAGTAGTAACACTATTTTTTAACAATTGGTTATAATGTCTTCGAGGTGGTTTTATTTTATTTTATTTTTTAAAACAGGGTCTTTATGTAGCCCGGACTGGCCTGGAACTTGCTATGTAAACCAGGCTGGCCTTGAACTTATAGAGATACGCTTGCCTCTGCCTCCCAAGTGCTGGGACTCTGCCTCCCAAGTGCTGGGACTACAGGCATGTGCCACCACACCTGGCTTTCAAGATTTATTATTATTATTATCATCATCATCATCATCATCATCATCATCATCATGTCTTTATGGGCCTCTCAAGGTTTTTATACTGAGAAGTTAATATTACCTTTTCTTTCTCTTCCTCCTTCCTCTACTTCCTCACAACAGGGCATTGTAGTATCGGTTGTGAAATGAATCTCACAGGTAATTAAGGAGGAATAGGTATTTTAGTTAGAGGGCTACTTTGAAACTGTGGCAGTACTTTATTCTTTCTTGAAATTTATCCTCTGGCATCCATTAATGAGTCTTGCTTAAACCCTTTCTTGCCAGATGGTAATTTTCTAGTTCTATCATTGCTTCTCCATTTGATCGCCATTCTCACTATAAGCAAGTTTCATCCTCTCACTTGTTTCTCTCAGTAGGGACCATGGATTCTTGTTTTATATCTGTGTCATGATTTATTTTGTTGTTGCTGTACTCCTGGGTTTGCTGATAGGGGTACTTTCAAGCAAACTCTAGTGTCCTCTGACAGGTCCTCATGATTCTAGGAACACTTCCTTTCATTTCTGGCACCACAGAATGTCATCCTGAATGCGCCCTCCCCCCGGTCCATGGAACCACCATTTCCCCCAAGTGGTCCTGGTTGCTTTATGGAAGGAGGGTGTTTGGAACCAGAATGGGTGCCGGATTGGGCTCATGGTCACTGTGCTGCCCCTGCTTCTGTGTCCTTCCAAAGGACAGACTTGGAAACATGCACCTGCGCATATTAAAAACCACAAGTTCTCACTAATCTCCACTTCCCTTTACAGAGCTCAGAGTCTCCCCGCTCTCTGCGTTTGCACCTCATTTGCATTTAGAGTCTAGCCTTCTGCAGTTGTCTATACCAGCTGGCACTTTTGCTCCAGGCCCCTGTACATCACCGCGGTTTGCTCCCTCTCCCCAACCCTGCTCCTGTCACTGAGCCCCACGAGCAATATCTTCAAGCTGGCACCTTTGATTCTGCTGGCATTGCCAAAGCACAGCCCGGTGGTGAAATACACACAGGCTCTGTGGGTGTCTACCTTGGCACTTTTGTTGTGGCTGTTTTGTTAAACATTTTCCACATGACTACTCTGTCAGTAAGCTTTGCATATACTGTTCAAGCAAGGATGAAACACCAGTTATTGTGGAGGGGTTAGAAGAGAAGTGTATGAAAATGAAGAATGTAGTCATCAGTCTAGCTTGCAAAGCAGGAACACATCAGCAGTTACAGATCTTAAGCAACGTGCTAGCATGATTTTATAACTGTCCTTGCCAAAGAACTTTGACTGTCAGTTCACTTGGATCATCCACCCCCTTAACTCTTGAGTTTTAGGAGTGTCAGGACCAAGTTCACTCTATGAGTGCTGAGATGTTCTTTTATTAAACAGTCATTCTTCGATCTTAACAATTTGGAGTGGGAGGAATAATATGCCCCTGGACAAGTGCTTCCTTGGTAAGCTCAGGGTGGAGTCCAATCATGTAACAAATGTGGGCAGCCTGTATAATCGTTATCAGCATTTGTTCCTACCTGTGGAACAGTGAATTCTGTGACCATAATTATTTCCACTTTGCAGGCTTGGCTCACCTAATGGGAATAATAGTTCAAGTGCTCTTTTGCTTTAAAAAAAACCTCAAGCCCTGAGTCTAGTCGCTTTCATTAGATATTTTATTGGTGCCAAATGGTGTGCCAGGTACTTTACATGCATCTCAATCTTCACAAATGTGTGCAGTTTGGGCACCTTATTATTCCCATTTACAGATGAGAAAACTGAGGATTAGAGTCTGTCATTGCCCTCCAGTTCTCACATATAATGGACATTACAGTGTATAATGATTTTTAAAAAATAATTTGTGTATGGATGCACATGTGTCATGGGATGCATGTGGAGGTCAGAGGACAGTTTCCACCACGTGGGTCCCAGGGATTGAACTCAAGTTCTCAAGTTTTAAGTTAGGTGTGGTGGCATTGCCTTTGATACTGACGCTCAGGAGTCAGAGGCAGGTGGATCTCTGTGAGATTGAGGCCACCTGGTCTACACAGTGAGTTCCAGGCCAACTGGGGCTCCAGGAAGACCCTGTCTCAGGAAAAAAAAAAAAGAAGCCCCAACAAATCAAGTTGTCAGGCTTGGCAGCAAGTGCCTTTACCCTCTGAGCCATCTTCCTGACCCCAACCGTGTATAACAGCTTTTTGTTTTGGTTTATTTTTAAAACTTTTATTTATTGGATTTATTTTTTATGTATAAGTGCTTTAACTGCATACATGTAAATGTACTTGTGTTGTGCAATGCCTGCAGAGGCCAGAAGAGGGCATTGGATCACCTAGAACTGAAGTTACAGATGGTTGTCAGTCACCATGTGGGAACCCAACCCGGGTCCTGTACAAGAGCAGTTAGTGTGCTTAACTGATGAGCATCTTTCTAGCACCCTTGCTTTATTTTTGAGACAAGGTATCTCTCTCAGTATGTAGCCCAGGCTGGCCTGCAACTCACAGAGATTTTCCCCCCTTGCCTCTCAAGTGATGGGATTAAAGGTTTGGCATGCAATACAGTATGTGATGGTCTTGATATGCTTGAGTTCTTCAGATCTGAGCAAAAGAAACTATCCCTGGCGACCTTAGGAACTGGAGGAGCTTAGTGAGACAGTAACCTCAGGTGTCTCCAAGGATCAAGGCAGAAGGATACTGAAAGAATGAATCTTCTTCATATGGGCCTTTCCCCATAGGAAGGAATGAGGGGAAGCCAGTATGGCTTGGCTTTTGTCATCCACCACCAACATTGCTAAAGAGATGCGCTTACCAAAATTCAACACTGATAGGGAGAGGTCTCCCTGAAGATGAGAACTTTGAGTGGCTGTGTTGGTTATAAAAAAATGGCAGAACAGATCAACATCTGTTAATGAATTAGAAGATTTCTAGGAGGAGGTAAAACATACAGACATGGTGGGTCAGGCCTTGGAGTTGAGGCCTTCAAATGTCATGGCCGTCATTTTGTGGGTTGGGCCAGGAACTTTATGTCAATACTTCCAGTCAGCACAGATGGTGGTTGTACCATTCCCAGGGTCTAAAGCCCTTAGTGTGCACAGGAAGCATTTCAGCTCATGTTGGTGGTTAAATTCATGTTTGCAGGAATTGCCTTCTCATACTATATTATGACTGTAAGGCTAGGTGATACCTCTGTTTTCAAGTTTAAAAGAACTTGCTCTGAGGGGTCTAAGTGGCTTTTCAAAATCATGAAGCTGAATGCTGGTGAATGAAGCTTTTAACATGGTACTTTATCTACAAAAAAGCACTCTTTTATCCTTTTACCTTCTAGACAAGAATCCTTTAAAATAACTCAGTGTATTACAATTTCCTCTAAACAACAGTGGAATTCCTACTATGTAGCCTAATGTAGGTTTAAGACAGTTTAAATGCAGCCAATTTTCTAGTTTGATCAATGAGGTTAAAGTTGCTGAATCTTTTTTTGTGTGTGTCTTTTTGAGACAGGGTCTCCCTGTAGCCCCAGCTGGCCTGGAACTTACTACCTAGACCAGATTGGCCTTGAACTGACAGGGTCTGTCATCCTCTGCCTCCCATGTGCTGGGAATTAAGGCATTTGCCACCATGCCTGCCTATGCTGAATCTTATCTTTATTTCAGGTTTTATCCTATTTTCTATAGAATAAGAGAAAACAGACTTCTGTGGTTCAAAATTAAGAGAATCCCTGAGCTGTGTGAGAATACCGGCACTTGCTAACTCAGGAACACTTCTAAGTGGGTTCCAAAAAGCTCCCAATAGTTTCTCATAAAATTTTTATGAGTGACTGAGAGATGAGGTTGGTTTAGGAGTTAACCCGTGGGTTTCCAATCCTTCAAGGGCTATTTCAGAGACTGCTCATTGGTGAATCTGTGTTGATCTGAATTTGTAGACAGTCCTCATCCTGCTTACCTGACATGTTCATAGGTTCCAGTTAGAGAGATGGATGACAAGTCAGGAAACTTGGCAAATGACCTGTCCCCGAAGAAGTAGCTCTTAGGTGAGAAGACAGGATTGGTACCCAACAAGCTTGGACAGTGGACCAAATCTAAGAAAATGAAATGTCACATGTATTTCTAAACCAACTGTGTTACAAATATGTAATTGAGAGAGAAATCTTTGAATTCTAGATTTTAAAAAATTTTATTTTTATGTCTGCATGTATTGCCTGTATATGTGTAAGTGCACCCATGTCTTGCAATGCCCGCGGAGGTCGGGAGAGGGCATTGCCTCCCCCAGAACTGGAGTTGCAGCAGTCGTCAGAGACCAAGCGGGGACCGGGATTCCAACCAGGTCTGCTGCAAGAGCAGCCAGTGTTTTTAACTGCTGAGCCATCTCTCCAGCCCCAGAATTCTAGATTTTTTAAAAGGAACATTTCACTGGACTAAAAGCTGAGTATAAACATGGCTACCAGGAAAAGAAATGGATGTGGGGCCATGTTACTCACAGGCTAAGGACTCCGTAGTGACTAACAGATGTACAGTAAGGGCAGTGCTGCTGTTTCGTTTTGCTGGTGACTCCACTTGACTGCGCCTCCTCTTCCCCCTCGTACTTTCACCTCAAATAAGCAATAAAGGCCCATTATAGAAAAACTGAGGTTTAGGAAAACAGAAAAAGCCCTATACTAAATGCAGTATTGTTAATCATTTATGGCAGTATCCATCTTTTTAAAAATGAAAGCTACTCTTGAGATGTATATGATTTGTATTGTGCCCTTTGAAGAAAACCTTCCTGTATTCATAAGCACATATTTCATCATTGTTTATTCAGCTCTTCCCAATCACTGGACAGCTTCCAATGTTTTTGCTCTGTAATTGGAAATGTGGACATGCATAAAGTCATGCAACATGGTGAGATTAATGCTAGCAAATAATTTTAAACAATCCAAGTACAACCTTTTAAGAACATTAATCACTGAAGTAGGTCCAGAGGACTGTAGCCCATTTGTTGAAGGGTGTGGGAACCATAGCAAATAGGAACTGAGGATAATTAGGTAGGATGTGCAGTTGGACTCATTTGGGAGAGACACCACCTTCCAAAGGAGGTTGCTGAGGATGACTAACCCTCCAGGAAACTGATGGTCATCTAAACTTCAATACCCCTTCGTCCTCAATAGTGATCTTTCTGTGGTCCATGTCTAGTAGACTCTAGAGAAGATATACATCTTCAACATTTAACAGCTAAATGAGGGGTGCATAGCTCAGCGATGAAGCACTTACCTAGCACGTGAAGGCTTTAGGTTTGATCTCCAGTATTACATTACAAAATAGAAACTGAGGGGGCCTGGAAAGATGGATCAGCAGTTAAAAGCACTGGCTGCTCTTGCAAGAGGACCTGGGTTGTTCGGTTCCCAGCACCCACATCGTGGCTCACAACTAACTATCTGTAACTCCAGTTCCAGGGGATCCAACAGTCCATGAATACTTCACTCATGTGGTATACATACAGACAACTAAACACACACACACACACACACACACACACACACACACACACACACGCACACGCACATACACAAATAACAAACGGCTGGGGAGATGGATCAGTTGGTAAAGCACTTGCTATGTAAGCATGAAGACATGAATTCAGATCCCTTGAAACCAAAGAAAGCTACTGCATATTATTACTAATGCAACAACCCATCCAAAAAAACTGTATCAGTTGTAAATATTTGTGCATCAAACTTTGGGGCTCCCAATTTTGTAAAACAAACACTAGTGTACATAAAGGCCTGGGTACGTTCTGATACAAGAAGAGTGGGAGGTTTCAGTACCCCATTTTCATCTCTAGATAGATCATCCCAACCAGAACCCACCAAAGAAACCTCAAAGTTAAACCCCACCATAGATCAAATGGACTTTATAGGTATGTACAGACTGTTCCACCCAACACAGAGTACACATTCTCAGCAGCCATGGAACTGTCTGAAACAGATCCCATTTCAGGCCACAAGTCAAGCCTTATTAAATATAAAATAAAATCATTTCTATCAGATATCTAGTATAATAAAACTAGATATCAATAGCAAGAGTGAACAGTATACTCTCAACTATCAGTAGGACATTGAGAAATCAAAGATGAAATAAAAAAATTGTTAGACTCCATAAAAATGAACACACGGCTTTCAGAACACAGAACATTTGGGACACCATATAGCCAGTTAAAGAGTTAAAGAGGAAAGTTTATAGCTGTGTATGCTTACATTAAAATTCAGATAGATGGCAGGCTTGGTGACACATGTCATTTATCCCAGCACTTTTGGGAGGTAAAGGCTGGCAGAGCTCTGTGAGTTTGAGGCCATCCTGGGCTATATAGTGAGTACAGGTCAGAGATGCATAACAAGATCCTGTCTCTAAACAAACAAAAATTTCTCAAACAACCCAATGATGCACCTCAAGGTCCTAGAAAAACATGAAAATCCAAAACCCTGAAGCTGTATACAGTAAGGAATATAAAGATCAGGAAGGAATATAAAGGAACAGCACATAGGATCAGTGAGTGATCCTAGATATGAGAAAGGGAAGATTATTACAGATTCCAATGAAATACAGAGAACCACTAGAGAATACAGTGAAAATGTAGATTCCAAGAAAACACTGGAAATATAGAAGAAACTGATAAATTCCTAGACATATATGACCTCCCCAAATTAAATCAAGGAGATATAAACAAACAGATCCATACCAATAATTGATAAGAAAGCAGTAATAAAAGGTCTTGGAACAAAAGTCCAAGATCAGACGGATTTGCTGCTAAATTCTATGAAACATTTAAAGAAGAGCTAAAACCTCACTTAATCTAGATAACCCCTTTCAGACATGCCCAAAGATTTGCTTTCCATGATGATACGAAATCCCATCAAGTTGACAAGATTAATTGCCATACTTAGTCATTAGAAGAATGCTAATTAAAACTGCTTTGAGATCCCATGTCACCCCAGTCTGAATGGCTACTATCAAGAAAACAAATGAGGACAGAAGCTGGAGAGGATGTGGGGAAAGAGGAACCTTTATTCACAGCTGATAGGAGTGTAAACTGGTACAGCCATTATGGAAATCAAAGCAAGCCCTACCACTCTGGGATATGTAAGAACTCTTAAGCCAGCATACCACAGGAAGACTTCACATTCATCTTTATTGCTGCATTATTCACAATGGCCAGGAGTAGAGCCAGCCAAAATGTCCACCAACAGATGAAAGGATAAAGAAAGTATAGCACATACACAGTGGAATTCCGTACAGCTGCAAAGAAGAATGAAATCATGACATTTGTAAGAGAATGGATGGAATTAGAAACCATTATGTATAAATTACATTTTTGTTGCTGTGACAAAAGACCATGGTCAAGGCAACTTATAGAAGAGTTTGTTTGGGCTTCTGGTTCCAGAGGGAGAGTCCATAACAGCAGCAGAAAAACGGCAGGAGGTGGTCAGAGCAGGAAGCTGAGACGTCACATCTTAAAGCACGGGCAGGAAGTAGAGAGGGAAAACGAAGTGAGGAAAGGCTATGAGCTCTTAAAGCTTGTCCCGCAGTGACAGGCTTCCTCCAGCATGGCCATATTTCCTAAAAATACCATGACCCTCTGAACAGGGCCACCAACTGGGGACCAAGTGTTCAAATACTTAGAGCTTATGGAGGACATTTATCGTTCAAATGAGAAAGGGGATCATGAGATGGGAGAAGAGATCTAAAGGGGTATGATAGGATAAGAAGAAAAGACTCCTCAGCAGGCAAAGGCACTTGCTGCCAAGCCTGGCAACCTTAGTTTGATTCCTAGAACACACACACAATGGAAGGAGAGGACTGATTCCTGAAGATTGTCCTCAGATCTCCACACGCATGTGGACATGCCCATGTGCACACAAAATAAATAACAAAAATTAAATAAAAACTACCTGGGGGTAGGAAAGGAACAAGTCACAAGGGAGGGCAGAAGACGTGGGGGAGGGAAATAAATGGTATCAAATCATAATGACATATGTGTATTTATGACATGTGACACAAGTGAAGATGTCATGACATTCATTACTTTGTATAGTAACCTAACATTTTTTTAAAGGGAGGGATAGAAACGATATGTTCTGGCAGGAAGGGTGGCTCCTAGGTAGAGGTACTTGCCACACAATCCTGATGACCTGAGTGCAATCTGGACTGACACAAAGGTAGAAGGAGAGTATCTACTCTACAAAGTTGTCTTCAGACTCCCCCCGTTTCACATACTGTGGCTTCCATGTGACTGCCTTCGTCGTAGATACATCACACATACAGAATAATAATAAACACAAAATAGCATTTTTAAATTAAAAATAAAAATATACACAGGGAAAAGCAGAACCACTGTGGCAGTTATAAACCCACAGAGGTACTGGCCTGGAGCAGACATTCCAAGAAGCTCCTGTGCTTAGGTCTGGTGGGTCTTCCATCCCATTTGTTTTCCTGAGACATGAGGCCAGTATTAACCGAGTAGCCCCAGTGATCTGAAAGAATGCACTGCTATTGACCATTCTACAGAAATCAATGATGGACAACAAATAAATTGCAAGCCATAATGAAAGAGTGTGATATGCTCTGTTTAACACACCAGGAAGAGAGCTGTGATTGAGCATTTACCATGAGCCACACACTTGCCATGCATTGCATTGATTTAATTCTCTAGCCACTTATGCCAGATCTAGCAGGTTTCTAACCCTTCCGGATGAGGAAGTTAAGAGGCGGGTTTGGAATTTCTCAGGGTGCCAATCACTAGGAAGTAGGAACTCGAGTAAGGATAGGAATCAGGTTTTGAGTACTCCCAAGTGTACACTTGCACCAAGATAGATTAAAGGTTTAAGTGGGAATTGGGGAGAGGGAGGCAGGAGTGTGTGTTAACTTATACTAAGGATGCATAAAAATGCCTTATAGAAACCCACTGAGTTATAAGCTAATTTAAAAATTTTAATTTTAAAAAGGAGTTTGAAGCTGGGCGTTGTGGCACATGCCTTTAATCCCAGCACTAGGGAGGCAGAGGCAGGTGGATCTCTATGAGTTCAAGGCCAACCTGATCTGCACAGTGAGTTCCAGGCCAGCTGGGGCTACAGGGAGACCAAAAAAGAAAAACAAAAGGAGTTTGAAGTGGTGGAATGGTGACACACGCCTTTAATCCCACTACTGGGGAGGCAGACGGCAGAGGCAGGTGGATCTCCATGAGATGGAGGCCTGCCTGGTCTACAGGGAGTTCCTGTCTAAAAAAAAAGGGAGTTTGAACAGAAGACAATGATTATTTCAGGGTCAGGCATGGGATAACTCCCTTACAAATTATTGTCAAGGAGGACCCAGAGAAAGCCCCAAAATAACACGACTCTTGCTCTTGGTTCACATAACAACTAGGTGTTGAGACCCTATTGCTGAAGATACCACACTTTGGTTGTAGGACATAAAGAAATCAATTTTGAACTGATCAGGAAACTCTCCCTGCTTTCTAGTCCTAGTGGCAGAAAGTGCTATATAGGCTGCTGGGGTAGAAAAGACACCAGTAGACTTACCCAGTACCAGTTCCTGCATGCTACAATACTGACCTGCCAGGCAAGATGTGTCCACTGGTGCAATAGTGGTGTAACTGTTATGGGGATAACCCACTGATTTCTGCTTGGATTTGAGGCTTACACCACAGGAAGAAATTCATGTCCAGTACTGTAAATCTGCTCAAAACTCCATGGCTGGGGAGGTCGTAAACACTAGGAGGGAACCTACTATTGTTTTGCTAAATGGTCAAGTTTTCAAACTGCCTTATGCTTATAACAATAGATTAGTGCTGCTCTCAACTCAGAGAGCTTCTTTTTGCTGTGGGCAACAGTTAATGCAGACTTACAACTGTTCAAAGGGCTGAGAATAAATCCCTGTGAGTACTCAGCCCTAAATGGGATATCTATAACCCCCAAGGCTTGGGACTGAAAGAGGGGGTGGAAAGAATGTAAGAGCTGGAGGATGAGGAGGAGTGTTGTGAAATGCTGTCTTCTGGACACGACATGGCCATTACACTCATGAATCATAATAGCTATGATTTCCTGCACAAGACCTGAACAAGATCAAGCCTGTCAATATTCCAACATGGATGAGGGAGGGGCTCATGAGGCCCCAGCTCTACTGAGGGCCTATTGGAAGTCTGTGGGTACTGGAGGAGGGATAGTCATTTTGGGGCGGGGGATGGGATGTGGCCACTGATAGGTTGCCCATGCTCCAGTGGATGGCCCCAAACCCAGATACATATGGATGGCACCAATGGGAATCAGCAGGTTATAAAAAAAAAGAAGAAAGAAAGGAAAAAGAAGAGAGCATGAAATTGGAAGGGGGCATATTGGGGAGCTCAGGAGGATTTGGAGGTGGAGAATGGGGAGCAGATATGATAAAAACACATTGTATATATGTATGAAATTGTCATAGAATAAATATAAAATATTGTATTAAAAACAAATGGCTTCTAAAGAGTGTCTAGGACTGCTAAATCCATGACAAAGTGTCAGTAAGAGCTGGGTATGGTGGCACGTACTATACTCCCAGCAATGAGGAGGCTGAGGCAGGAGGACTGAGTTCAAGGCTAGCCTGGGCTACATGACACAAACCTCTCTGAAAATAAAGGAGAGAGCTAAGGATGTAGATCAGTGGCAGAGCCTTTGCTTGGCGGGTGTAGACCCACGCTCTTTATCTCCAGCACTGCGGAGAGGAAGGACAGGATGGAGCGAAGGGAGAAAAAGGGAAGAAAGAAAGACAATGGCTAGTTCAAGAAAAAGGAAAAGGGGAAAGCCACGCTGTGAGGCGCAGAGGGTAGGACGTGAATATGCTCATGGAGCACTGTCATCACACAGGGAGCACCCGAGTTTCTCTTGGTTGTATTGAGCCCCAGGATGTGCTCATTTCTGGGGCTTTATGTGCTATCCATGTCTCCACTCGAAGTAGGAACAGTGATCATTTTGGTTAAGCTGGGTTTAAACCACTCACACTGCTGCTGTGCTAATGCATTCGCAGCACAGGGCTGCTCACCTGTCCCACTGTGGGGACATTTTTCTGCTGCTGGCAGAACTGCTCTAGACAGGTTTAACATTTTGAGATTTCCACCTTTGAAACAGGGGGAAGGGACTAATGTCAAATGCAAATCAGAAGTCAAGGGAAGGCAGGTGAATTCAGCAAGGAGAGATGCGTGGAATGAGTACAAGGAGCCTATGGAATCAGGAGCACCTTGCATTCTAATTCGTTGACTGGAGGCAGGGAGGAGCTGAGGGGACGCCATCTGTGCTCAGTCTCTGGCAGGCACTGAGCTAGGCCCTTTAGCACTACATCTCGAAATAGTGGACACAGCAGGGAAAATGTAAAAGGGAGTGTGACCTAGCCACATCGTGGACTATTTAGCCCTTATTTGAATAACAAATTAGATGGATAGACTGGTACTACCCAGATCTGGAAAGATGTTTATGTTGTATTATAATATGATGACAATAAAATTCAGAGAAATATGTAAGGTCAGTTTTTAAAACTATATATACAAATGAGGGAGAATTCTGACCTCTAGATACAGTGAAGATGAACATTTTCTGACTCTTACTACCTCTTTTCTTTTGTCTTAATTAGGAAGTACTTATATACATATATATTTATTTATTTTTAGTCTACGTGTATGAGTGCTATGCCTGCATGTGTGTGAGTGCCCCCGTGTCATGCAATGCCGAGGAGTACAGAAGGCTTTGGATCCCTTGGAACAGGAGTTACAGATAGCTGTTAGCCACCAAGTGGGTGCTGGGAACTGAACCCCGTCCTCTGCAAGAGCAGCCAGTGTTCTTAACTGCTGAGCCATCTCTTCAGCTCCAGTGGGTTAGGATTGCATGGAAACATAGATGTGGCATGAGCGTTCTGATCTCCCCTCCCCTCAGTGTCGCTGTGAAGCTGGAGAGGAGGGAGAGGAGGGTATGGGGAAGGAAGGGAGGAGGACCAGCAGGAAGTATGCCTGCTAGAGTTTCACTGCCTCCATCTCCCTTTGCTCTCCATCACCTACCCCTGGCATAACTGAGCCCTCTCTTTGAAAGCATCACAATGTCAACTGATCTACACCCATCTCATTTCTAATATGTGACTCATTGCCCTTTAAGAAGCCTGGACAAGTTCAGATATTAAGCATGCTTTAGGGAAGAATGTTTAAAGTACACGTATCCCTGTTTTTTTCAGAAGTGTTTGGGGTCTTCCCTTTAGAAGTGTGAGGAGTGAGACAGATGAGTTTGAATGTGGAGGGACCCCGACTGCAGATATGGAAGGCCTATAGTCTCTGGTCCTCTTAGATCCTCAGTTTATTTGCCTGTAAAGTGGACCTGGGATGGGTGTTAGACTGGATAATTCATAAGATCTTTGTCTGTGTTCTGAGTTGGTCATCCAAGTCACATGTACTGTGTTACTGAGGACCTGGTGCTTTTAGATTCAATACACTGTGGGGAGTAGGTAAAGAATGTCAGACCTGGCAGACGAATGCCTTTCTGGGTCCCCACAGCTGCCACTCTCCACTCAGCCCTCCCCTTCCTCGTTGCCAGGATCACCCTGTGGGTACAAACACTGCATTCATTCAGCTTCCTCTTTTCAGCAAAGGGGGAACTGTGCACAGAATTTTAGCTCTTGCAACCAACATTCCTTTGTTGGATCGATTTACTGTAGGCCCCCCACAAACCTGAGCTGGGAGCAATCTTGTTGTACAAATGGCCATCCCCTGGAGGTATTTTCATATTGGAACCACATTTCCTTTATAATAAATTGGTTTTGTTAGTACTTTTTTAATGGTGGTAAACCCAAACGACTCCAACTTAACATCCAATCATTAAAAAGAGTAATTAGTTGAAGTTATTAAAAACTCAGCATCTTACAATTTTTAAAAACTCACCAAGGGCTTTGAATGGGATGGGCGTGTTGAGTGTGGGATGGCTGACGACACACAGGGCTTTGGGAAACATTGATTTCTCTTTTTAAATTTTTAATTCACCAATTGAGTGTGTGTGTGTGTGTGTGCGTGTGTACGTGTGTGCGTGTGTGTGTGTGTGTGTGTTCTCATGTGGGCTACATTTGCATGTGGAGGTCAGAGGTCAACTTTTGGGAGTTGGTTCTCTCCTTCCATCTTGGATCTCAGGGATCATGTCACCAAACTTGGTGGCAGGCACCTTATCTGCTGAGCCATCTTGCCAATTCTAATCTCCTTTTAAACCTTCTCTTCTGCAAAATAACCTAAGCAAATGAGGTATTGCTTAGGAAGAAGAGAAGTTCTATAAAGAGCAGTGGAGTAATAAATCTTTAATGCTCTAGATAACCTAACTCCCTGAAGTCAGGGCTAGAATCCAAAGAAGACGCATAAAAATTTGAGGAGAATGAAATGCATTAATTAATCTACAGTTATCTATCTTCAGAATGTGGAAATGTAAAAGAGGCTTTTAATTTTTTTTTACAATGAGGATCTAGCCTAGGAAAGGACACCATCTGAAAGTAAGATTTTATCAAGTATATTCCATGAAGAAACAAAATAATCCATTGATTAGCGGAAAAACCTGAGGACGGGTCCACATCCTATGTCATATTTATGAAAGTGCTCCCACCTGCTCTCCATAATTTCTGGTTTCTGTAATATATGATTTAGAAAAGTTAGAAACAGAAATGAGTGATACCTGTTACCCATTGTACCTTCTAGCCTGTGGAATGTTAACTCTCAAGTAACCCTCAAAGGGGGACTGGTGCAAATCAGAGCCATTTACTGGAAACAGACTCCTGTTGCATCCTGGACACTCCAGGTGAGGGTGAAGATATGAGGTATGGTCCAGACTTTGGGTAGTTACATGCTTAAGACCACGGACATAGGCCTGTAAGTGCAGGGTTGTGGTGGAGCCCTTGTCTCTCTTGCCTAGCATAGGTGCCCAAGAGTTGGAGATAGAAAGCAGAGAGTGTCTCCTATTGGCAGAGCAGGGCTAGCCTCAGAACAGAGGCTGAGCTCTGGGATTTCCCTTTGCTTCCAGGAAAATCGAAAGGAAGAATAAGAAGAGGCTTGAGCACTGGCTTGCTTGTTCTATACTTTAAATGAATGGTGTTCTTCAGAGTATAGTGAGGTGCTTAGCTAGGTACTGAGACAAGCCGGGATTTCTGACAGAGGATGTGTTTAAAGAACAGATGTGCTGAGTCAAAGCATACCAGTGGGTTTCTCTCCACCAGTGTGGAAGTTGGAGATCTGGAATCAGATCTGGCTGTGGGTCCCGGGACAATGCCTCTCTTCCGGAATATAAATGGATTCCAACAGTTTTTGCTTACTCAATATCCATTTCCCCTTTTGCTACTAACACTCAGGTTTACCTCTTCCCAGCTCTGAAGAGGAAGGAATACACCCTCAGTTCAAGACTGAGCACCCAAGGGAGAGCCACAGTGATTGGTTCATCTGACTCAGGCCCTGGCATACCGTTCCAGCCCCAGATCAGACTCGCATGTGTGTGCTGGACATCAACGCAGGCCCTTGTGCGTGGCTTTTGAGTCAGCACTCACCCACTGAGTTATACCCACTGCTACATCCCCAGACCCAGACTCTGCTGTCTACTAGGCTGCTGATTGGGTGGGATCTGAGCCTGGGGTGGTGATCATCTTCGCTTCTTTGCCCCTTTCTGGGGAGCAGTCTGCACATGGAGTAAAGCTCAAGGACAGGGAGAGAGGGAGAGAGAGCAAGCCCACCAGCGGCTGTTACCTCTTGAGCTTCTCTCCACTGTGCTCTGGAACTTACTATATAAACTGCTAAGTTCTTTTTCTAGGGAGTTTGCTTGTTCGCTTCAGCTAGTTTGAACTGGCTTTTCTGGAACTCGCAGGACAAGCGGAGAGCCCACCTGTCATAGATTCAGCTGTCAACTTGACACCCCTGGGAAGAGGAAACCTGGATTGAGAAATTCCCTCCATCAGTTTGACCTGGGGGCATGTCCGTGGAGGGCATTTCTTGACTGCTGAATGATGAAGGCGGAGTGAGCCCCCTGTGGGTAGTGCCACTCTCAAGCAGGTGGTCCTGGGTGGCATAAGAAAGGTGGCTGAGCAGGGGAATCAAGCCTGTCCACAGTGTTCTGTGATCTCTGCTTCAATTCCAGCCTCCAGATTCCCGCCTTGACTTTCCTCAGACTGTAACCTGCAAGCCAAATACACCCTTTCCTCTCAAGTCGCTTTTGGTCACGGCATTTGTCACAGTCACAGAAACTAAAGTAGGATGCCATCCCGTAGGGACAAGTGACAGGGAATACCCCATAAATGTTCCCTGTATTTCATTTTCCCTAAAGCTCAGCTCCACTGGTTACAAACTGGAGCTAAAAGTGGCCCTGCTCACCCCACAGGGTTATCAAGGGACTGAGGGACCTAATGGGTCAGTCAGACAGACAGACAGACTGACGAGCCTTTTGAAATTATCAAACCATCCCATAACTGTATCAGTAAGCAACAGAAAGACAGCTGCACTCTCAAATCTAGACTCCTGGAAGAGGTCTGAGTAGAAATATTGCCACATCAAAGACTGTCCCTTCGTTCTTTCAAAACATGAACCAAGTTCCTTTAAACTGTTCTTCACTTCCTTTCTTGTCATCAAGAGAAACATGTGGAGAAGGCTCAGAGGGTAGAAATGCAATCAGTTCAGATCCTCATCTCCCATGTGAAAAGTCCGGCATAGATGTACACACCTGTAACCATAGTGCTGTGGGACTTTCTGGCTTCCAGCCTGGCTTCGGGTTCAGTGAGGGACCCCGTCTCAACGGAACATGACAGGGAGGGACAGAGCAGACGCCCGACATTCTCTGGCCTCTGCACACACAGGGGACGTGTATACCCACACAGACACTCATGTATGGATACACTGCACACACATATACACACACACAGAGGGAGGAGAGAGGAGAGAGAGAGAGGAGGGAGAGAAGGAGAGAGAGAGAGAGAGAGAGAGAGAGAGAGAGAGAGAGAGAGAGAGAGAGAGAGAGAGTGTAACCAGGCCCCATGAAGAGCAGAGCAAGTTGAGTTTAGATTTCTAAAGGTTTTCTAAGGATGGGAAAACAACAGATTACTAGACACATGCAGGGCTTCGGTTAAATTTAGATTTTCCAGTGCACTGGGGACACATGTGAAGGTGGAGGATGGCAGGACATAACTGCTCAGCTCTAGGCCCCCTTGTGACATCTTACATGGTGGCTCTCCTGCTCCGCCCTCCTCCCTCGTCTCTGAAGGATACCTTGAGCATCCAGGGCCCTCATCCCACTGCTGGGATATTTTCTCTTTAGAAAAATGGACAAGGGTAGTTAAATGCACCCCTCCCAGAGACAACAACAAGTAGAGCCTTCTGCCCATCTTGCAAAGACAAGGAGTCCCTAACTCCATGTTCCCGAGGGTAGGGGCAGCATTAAGGGACATCTCCAGCCCTTCGCTGACTGAAGGTTCTGTCACCCTCAGGGTATAGCTCAACAGAAGAGCAGGTAGGCAGCTGGCCTGGGTAAAAAGAGGGTCTCCAGGGACCAAGTCAGACAGGTTCTGATGGAGTTAAAATTGTCTGTCCAGTATAGGTCTCCTTCAGACTACAGTATAAACTCTAGGTTTACTGACTGTCCCTGATTCATGTGACTAATTCATCCTGTAAGTCTAAAATAGTTTTCCAATTTTCTCAATAAAATAAAAAAAATAATTTCAAATAAACACCATGATTTTTGACCAACTTGAATATATAAACTCTTAGGAAAACAAAATAGTCAAGCCTTTCTATGATTATTTATTTATTTAGGCTTTTTGAGATAGGGTCTTACTATATAGTCCAGGCTAGCCTCAAACTCTTGGCAATCCTTCTGTCTCAGATTCCAGAATGCTGGAATTATAGGGTGGGTCTCCATGCCCAACTCTAAGATTTAATTAAAAAAACATTTTATTTGTTATTATTTTATTATTTTATGTGTATGAGTGTATTTCCTTCATGTATGTAAGTGCCCCTATGTTGTGTAATGCTCACAGAGGTCAGAAGAGGGTGTCAGAGCCCCTGGAACTGAAGTTACTACGGACAGTTGTTATCTGTCATGTGGGTGCTGGGAACCGAGCCAGGGTCTTCTGCAAGAGCAGCCAGTACTCTCAACCACTGAGCCATTTCTCCAGTCCCTAAGATTTAATTTTTAAAAAAGCATTTAATTTAATTTAATTTTATGTGTAAGAGTGTTTTGCCTGGGTGTATGTTAGTGCATTATGTAGGCTGGAAGAGGGCATCAGAGTTCTTAGAACTGGAGTTAAGGACAGGTGTTAGCCACAAAGTGGGTGCTGGGAACCAAACCTGGGTCTTCTGTAAGCACAGCCAGTGCTTTTAACCATTGAGCAATCTCTCCAGTTCCTTAATTTTTGATGTAACAAGTATATCTAAAAGTTTTATAGCATGTAAAAGATATATCAGTTTTGAAATGTGCTTTCTGATATCATGTTTCAGAGAGCAATTGTATTCAGATTCTGTTGGTGCCTTTGTTGACGTCAGCATCTTTGTTCTTATTCCCAAAAGTCTTCTCACAGCTTAACACTGGGGACCTCAAGGGTTCTAACTAGGTAAATCAGGGAGTCCAGAGCACAGACCTTCTTCCTGTGGACTGTGGCATGAAGCAACAATGTGGTAGGGTCTCAGTAAACAGTGAAGTGGCCAAGCTGTACTCTGGCCATGGAGCCCTTCTGACCACTACCGTCCAATGCTCTGAAGCAGGATGACTGTGTTAACTGGGCATGGTGGCACTTGCCCGAGTCCAATCTGAGCAACATAGAACAACCGTGTCTCAAAAAGGAGTGGGAGAAAGGTGGCTGGGATGTAGCTCAGTTGGCAGAGTGAGTGTCTAGAATGCGTGGAGTCCTGGGTTCAATCCCCAACATCATATAAATCGAGTGTGGTGCACACACTTGTAATCCTAGCACGTAGGAGGTAGAGGCAGGAGGATCAAAGGGAGGAAGATCAGGAGTTCAAGGCCATTCTTGGCTACATATTGCTTTTGAAGCAAACCTGGGCTACAGGAGATCCTGTCTCAGAATATTTTTTAAAAATAAGAAAGATTAGCTTTGAGCCTTTCTATGTCTTAGTTTCTTCACCTGCAAATTGGGGTTTATAATATTATCTATGTTATATATATGAGGTTTAGTTACAAACTGCAAAGACCAATTTATCATGATTTCAGACTCAGTAAATGGTCTGAAAGTATGTTTAAATAATTTTATTCATTTTATGTGGATTGTATGATTGACTCTTAGAAGTTAATTAGTTACACCATTTCCACATCCTTGGAAGGAAACTCTGATGCTTTCCAGTAGTTCTACTACTTCATTCATTCATTCACTGAACAGTGAGTCTCTCTCTAAGTGACTGGGGGCCTAGGAAGATGGCTCCATTGGTACAGTGCTTCTTATACAGGATGTGGACCCCAACACCTATGTAAAAGTGGGGGCATGATTCTGTAATTCCAGTGTTAGGGGCAGGGACTGGAGACAGGCAGATCCCTTCTCAGCTAAACATGGTGCCTATCTTGGGCTGCTGAGCCCTGGCTGGACAGTTGTGCTAATACTGCTCTCTCATGCTAATTCCCTGTGAATAATCTCCCAGGCTGGCCTTAGCCTACTTCTGAGGCTAGAAGGCACAGGAGGTAAGCCAGTGGCTTAACGACCTGTGGGAGGTGGGGGCTCACAGCGAGTCACTAGCACAAACTGCATGGTGGGCTGGGAGCTGCGACTCTGTGAGGCTGTCACTGTTCCAGGCTCCATGGCTCAGGGGACTTGAATTCTGGCACTGCACAGTCAAACTCCTCCGGGGGAAAGATGAAGCCTGAAGCCTTCTGAATGGTGAATTATTAACGAGGCTTGCTCTGGCATCTTGCAGAGCCCTCCTGCCTTCCTGGGATGTGATTGTGGTGGAGTGTCCTTGCTGCAGCCCCCGAGGGGAATGTTGGTGCATTTTCCCCATGCAGTCTCCATCACCAAAGGTTTGGGAACAAATACTGCAGAGTCTAGTCTGCCTGGCTCCTGCACACGCTTCCTGGTGCTGGTCAGGGTGTGTGGTGGTGCTTCAGGTTTCTGCATGGCCCCCCGACCCCCCCACCCTGTGATGAAGAGCTTTCTCAATCCACTCAAAACTTGGGCTCTGTCTATTATTCTGCAGCCTCCAGGATAGCACCTGTTGTGTGCCAGGCACTATATTAAGAATCTCACAAATGTTCGTTCTCACAAAAACCCTAAGATGTTTCTAATGTTAACCCTAGTTTCTCAGTTTACAGATGGGGAAACTGAGGCATGGAGAAATGCAGTTATTTGCCAAGGTCTGTAAGTTGGCAGAGCTTGGATCTGAAGCCATATTATCTGGTCTCATGGCCCTCATGCTCCAAAGCTCTCTACTGTATTGTCACTCTGAATGTCTGTGCCCCACATAAGCCTGGGAGGTGACTAGGATAGACATGGTACAACCCCCAAAGATACCAACTAGGCCGTCAAAACCTGAAGTGCCAGGCAAAAAGGCAGTGTTGCCTAAAGAACTGGAGAGAGGGGAACATTATTCATTATCATGTAACTAACATTAATTTTATGTGTATTTAGATTTATTTCTTTGCTCACTTATCTTTCTCCAGACAGTAAAATCATAAGCTCCTTAAGAGTAGAGACTTCGAACCAGGCCTGGTAGCACAAGCCTGTAATCGCAGCTGTTCAGAAGACTGAAGCAGAAGGATCCCAAGCGCAAGGTCTGTTTTCACAGTGAGATCTTGTCTCACACTAAAAAGTAAAAAGGGGTTGGAGAGATGGCTCAGTGGTTAAGAGCACTGCCTGCTTTTGTCGAGGACCCAGTTTTGGTTCCCAGCACCCATTAGGTGACTTAATACCTGTTCGTAACTCCAGTTCCAGAGGATCTGCCGCCCTCTTCTGGCCGATGCAGATATTGCATGCATGGGTGCACAGGCAAAGCATTCATATACATAAAAGAAAAATCTTTTTGTTTTAAAAAGTAAAAAGAGGGCTGAGGGTGTAGCTCAGTGGTAGAGCACTGGTGTAGTATTTGTGAGTGCCTAGGCTCAATCCTCAGTGCCAAAACACACACCAAATATAAATAAAGGAGTTCTGCATGGTCTCTGTATTTCCAGCACTTATAGTAACATAGTATGCAATAGGTGCTCAATGCATATTTATTGTTTGAAAAG
Organism: Eospalax fontanierii; assembly: GCA_035773235.1. Taxonomy (NCBI): domain Eukaryota; kingdom Metazoa; phylum Chordata; class Mammalia; order Rodentia; family Spalacidae; genus Eospalax; species Eospalax fontanierii. The sequence continues at coordinate 70,280,593 of CM069536.1, forward strand.
TAGTATGCTAAAGGTGACCACACTTTCTTTGTGAATTCTCCCATTGCGAGGTCCATCTCTTCTCAGTTTGTATACAGGCCTTGATGACTCACTTGACAAAAGTGAGGTCCTGGACTTGGGAAGCTGTCCTAAGTGCTGTGGATTCTCCCTGGAGTTTTCGGAACTCTTAACTCTTGTATGGCTCCCTTGTGGACCCTGGTCCTCCTGCCCAAAGCACTCTGCCCCAGAAGAGACTGTACAGACACTGTCAACAGCTCACACCAAGCCCATGATGACTGTCAGTGTTAACTCGGCCGTGGCAGGGAGGCAGGGAGGCAGTGTGGACATCCAACCCAGATGAGAATTCAGCGAACCACCGCTTCAACCAACATCTGATAGCAACACCATGACAGACCTTATGTGAGAGTAGCCTGGTGGGGCCCAGTCACTGCAAAGAATTATGGGAGATGGAAGTGGTATTTGGTATGTGTGGGTGAAGAGAGAAAGTAGCCACATGTCCATGACAAAGCAGCAGGTGTGTTCTGAGCTTGTTCCTGTGAAATTATGAGTACATGAGCATGATGAAGAGAGGCTTGGAAGGAGGGGTGAATGACGGTTATGTCAGGGTGGAGCTGTCCAGAGGACCTTTAACTTTTTTGGGGGTTAAAAAAATATTTTATGTATATGAGTGTATTGCTTGCATGTATGTAAGTGCACTTGTGTGTATGTCATGCAGTGTTCATGGAGGTCAGAAGAGGGCATCAAATTCCCTGGAACTGGAGTTATGCATGGGTCAGCTGCCATGTGGGTGCTGGGAACCAAACCTGGGTCCTCTGCAAGAGCAGCCAGTGCTCTCACGTGCTGAGCCATCCCTCCAGCCCCTCTTCATGTTTTAAAGAATGGTTCAGGTTGTTTAGAATTAATATATGTTACTTATATAGTTACATATAATCAGTAAGGTTATTGAGGGTGAAATGAAAGAAAAATAATCAACTCAGAGTTTTTCTACCACACAGTGGACAGCCTTGATCGCCGTGGCTATTTGTTCATGTTTTATCCTTGTGCTAATATCGCTGTATCATTCTGATTTTAATTTATGGGCTTCTCAAGAAAGCACATGACCATTTTTTTTATAGTAAAATTAAGAGGACTTAAAATTTCCATCCCTAACCTTCTATTTAGACCCTGGGTCAGATGAAGTTGAAGAACTTGCCCAACATTGCAAGGTGCTGAGTCAGTCAGGACTGTAATTTGAAACAGAAATCAGCCATCTCTGACTGATTTAAGCATAAAAGCAACTTATTAAAAGGTCATTGAGCATCTATTTATGACAAAAACTCTCAGCGAACTAAAACTAACAAGGACCTCTTCACCCTAATAAAGACTGTCTGCCAAAATCTATAACTAACTTTGTATTTAATGGTCGGCAACTGGATGCTTCTTTCCAAAGACTGGAAAAGGCAAAGATGTCTGCTCTCATCATTCTCAGCAAGTAGTCAGTGTGATCAGTTGAGAGGAAGTTAAGGCAGAAGGACGAGGAAGAAATACCACAGTTGACAACATGGTTGTCTACATAGGAAAGCTCAAAGAATCTCTAGATCCTCCTTTTTATTCCTTTGTTTGTTTTCTTTTGAGACACGTCTCCCAGTAGCCCCAGCTGACTTGGAACTCACTGTGTAGACCAGACTGGCCTTGATCTCACAGAGCTCCAACTGCCTTTGCCTTCCCAAGCAATTAAAGGCTACACCACCACACCCAGCCTTCTAGACCTGCTCAGATCTAATAAGTAAGTTTACCAAAAATGTAAGATACCAAGCCAACATACTAAAATGTATTAATTTCATTGCATTCTTTTTAAAATTTTTATTTATTTAAAGTTTTTTTTTTATTTTGTATGTATGAGTATATGTAAGTGTACCTGTGTCATGCAATGCCCATGGAGTCAGAAGAAAGTGTCGCATCCCCCTGGAACTGGAGTTACAGGCGATTGTTAGCTACTATGTGGGTGCTGAGAATCGAATCCGGGTCTTTTGCAAGAGCAACTGGTACCCTTAACCTCTGAGCCATTTCTCCAACCCCTTCATTGCATTGTTAAATGCTAGCAATGATTAATAGGACATTGGAAAATTTTTAAATGGTGTCATTACAATAATACTCGAACCTTGAGATACTCAGAGATAGTGTGCAAGATTCAAAAGGTGAGAACTACAAAATACTGATGAAGGAAAGCCCAGAACACTTAAACAAGATACTGTGTTTGCAGACTGAGAAGATTCATGCTTATCAACATCCCTCTCCCCTGCTCTATTGATCTCCAAATTCAATGCAGTTCCAATAAAAATACCAACAGTCTTCTGTTGAAAAATTGACAAGCTGATTTCAATAATTATATAGAAAAGCAAAGTACCTAAATTGACCAAAATGGTGTTGATAAAGAACAAAACTATAGGATTTATACTATAGAGTATAAGTCATATAGAATGTGGTGCAGGTGCACAAACAGACACATAGATCAATACAATATATTAGTTTAGAAATATACACACTCATACATTACGTAATCCTCGATGTTGATGCTACAGCAATTCCATGGGGAGAGGGTGAACTTTTCAACAGACTGAACTAGAACTATTGGATACTCATGTGCAAAACACAAAGAACTTTATACCAATATAAAAGTGAACTCGAAATGCTTAACTCTAAAAAGCTAAAATTATAAAACATGAGAAAACTTTACTATTTTTAGTTGGGTACATAATTCTTCATATACAAGAAACATGAATCACCAAAGGAAACGATGATAAAACGAAATTGCACAAAATTTAAGACTTCCACTTTGAATGGCACTTTTCTTTTCTGAGATCCAACTGGCTTAGAGCTCATTGTGTAGACCAGGCTTGCCTCAATATTATAAAGACCACCTGTCTCTGTCTTCAGATGCTGGCATTAAGGCTGTATGCCACTGTGACTGGCTGAAAGACATTTTTGAGAACAAAAAGACAAGCCACAAACCAGAACATATTTGGAAAGCATCTGACAGAGGACTGGTAACAAGAATGTATAAAGAATTCTAAAACTCCAGAGCAGAGAGATGGCTCAGTGGTTAAAAGCACTGACTGCTCTTGCAGGAGACCCAGGTTCAGTTCCCAGCACCCACATGGTGGCTAACAACTGTCTTTAACTTCCATTCCAGGAGATCTGACCCCCTCTTCTGGTCTCTGCAGGCATTGCATGCATGGGTGCCCTTACATGCATGAAGGCAAAACACTCAGACACAAAATCTAAAATAAATCAGGGATGGAGAGATGGCTTAGTCATTAAGAGTGCTTGCTGCTCTTGCAGAAGACCTGGTTTCAGCTACCAGTGCCTACTGACAGGTGGCTCATTATTGCCTGTAACTCCAATTCCAGGGAATCTGAAACCCCCTGGCCTCCAAAGACACCTGCATGCATGTGGTGTACATAAACTCCTGCAGGCACACACACATATACATAAATAAAAATACTAAGTAGATCTTAAAACTATAAACAAATGAATAAAAAGAATTCTCAAATTTAGTAATTAGAAAGAATCCACTGTGGTTTGATTGTGAAAGGCACCCCAATAGGCTTGTGTTTTGAACACTTGGTCCTCAGCTGCTGATGCTGTTTGGGAAGGTTATGGAACCTTTAAGAGGTGGAGCCTTGCTGAAGAAAATGCGTCACTGGGAGGTAGGCTTGGAGGCTTTACAGCTGGGCCCCACTTACTGCTCTCTCTGGGCTTCCTGAGAGTGGACACAACATGACCAGCCATCTTCCTACTCTCGTGGACACACCTTTCCTGTCTCTTCCTGCCTTGATGGCTGCTATCCCTCTGAAACCAAAGCCAAAATAACGCTTTTCTCTCTTTGGTGGATCTTTTCAGGGTATTTTTATCACAGCAACAGAAAGGAAACTAACACAGAAATCAATATAAAGTTGCAATGCAAAAGATTTGGACAGAGGCTTTGCCGACGACGAGGCATGCATGGTAAGTGGTGGCATGATAGGTGACGGGCAGCATGATTTACAGTCACAAAACACAAGTTCATCTACACTTAATTAAGAAAATACAAATCAGCCAGGTGTGGCAGCACATGCTTTTAATCTTAGCACTCAGGAGGCAGATGCAAGTGGATCTTCGTGAGACTGAGGCCAGTCTGGTCTACATAGTAAGTTCCAGGTCAGCTGGGAATACAGGAAACCCCCCCTCCAAAAAAAAAAACTTACAAAAATAAAAATATAAACCAAAATGAGACTGGTGCAGAGGATGAGGGTGGGGGGAAGATTGCTTAAGCACAGACGTTCAAGGCTTGCCTGGGGGATTAAGACCCTGTCTCAAAAAGAAAAGGAACAAACAAACAAACTTTTTTAAGCCATAATGAAATACCATAATGGGATGACTTGATTTTTCCAATCTGATGAGATCCAACACATGTGAGACTGTCAGGCAGCTCTGGTGGAGATGGAACATGGCTTAGCCAGGCTGGAGAAGAGTTTAGCAGTTTCTTACAAAGATATGTGGTTGTACCTCTCTCGTGGCTAATGAGGCACAGCGCGGGGCCCAGACCTCTGTGCTCTGTGAATGTAGTCCCTTTATTAAGCTTGCTCCACAAACCTGTGGTGCTTTTGTGTTCCTATCTCGATGTTGACTGATGCAAGCATGTCTATAGCAGACAGCTCCCTCCATCTTCTCAGTGGGAGATTTACCACAACAGAAAGTGTTTCCCACGATAGAGTCAGAAAAGAATTACAAAGTCCATTCTGCCAGTGTGTGTGTGCAGGTTACATTCCCAATTCTTACCTTTCTAACTAAGGCCAAGAGCTTAATTGTGACTTGGCAGGTGCCTATAGGCTGCTTCCAGGATTTGGAATCAGTGTGCTAACCAAGTTAAAAGCTGGAGGCATGTAACTGTACACACACACACACACACACACTCACCCCACAGCCTGCACACAGTCTCTCTCCACAAAGAGAGCCAGCACATTGAGCTAAGCATGGCTTGGGCTGGCCCTGTTGACCTGTCTACCTGAAAACCTGAGCCCTGCAGTCCATGGGCCTCCCCAAGAATGTCCTTTCTTGGGTCAGGAGCCAACATGTCCCCAAGGAAAGAAGAGGAGCAGGAGGGTCTCCTCCTCCCTGTCTCCAATCCCAGAAGCTGGGATTTCCAGTAGCATTGGTGCCCTGAAGGGGCAGGCCGGGGAGAGCATGGGGCGGGAAAGCGGAGGCCAGTTTGAAGCTTGGAAATGAAACCGTTCGCCCTTATGTTCTCAAATAAACAGAGGCTTAGGGTAGCCCAGGCCTCTCTCTCTCTCTCTCTCTGCTTCCTGTCCCCTGTCTCAGCCTCTACTGACCCTACAGGCTGCTCAGCATCTGGATTTATCTGCTCCACTGTCACCAACCCTTGGCACAACCTCTAAATGCTTAGACGATCCTAGTCCTCATTCTCCACACACCAGGAGAACAACACCCATAAGCTCCTGTTTCTAGAGGCTCCCCAGTTTCCAACCAGTATAGCCAGGAGGATGCCCAGGAAAAGAAACGTGGACAGCAAAGGAAAGAAGGGGTGGTGGGTGGGGTAGAGGAAGGCAGTGTATGCCGCTGATAAATTTGGAGATGCCCTAGTTGAATTACAGAGGTCGGAATGTGCAGGAGAGGAGAGATAAAAGTGAACCAGTTAACAGATGTAAGAAATCCAGTAGAGAGATAACTTATGTTGAAATCTTGACTTTTCCCAGTACTGTAGGCAGACTGCCAGGGCCATCACTGTGTTCCAGAAACTTCTGGGACTTTAACTATCAACCTATCCAGAGTAGTGAGGACTTCTTATACCCACCCCACAACAATCCCCTCTTCTCTTCAGCCACTATAATTTACAGTGTTTTCTTTGCTAAAATTTCTCAAACCTGTTTTTTCTTTTTTTGTTATTGTTCTGGTCTAGTGGACATTTTATAATTGCTACCTAGCCCTAGCTGGTGGTTGTAGGAACTTGTCCCAGGACTTGGTCTTTTCTTTTCCTAGTTAGCATTTTTAAGGCTCAGAAATCTCTTTGGATCTCCGAAGTATCTGAAGTGGCCAGATACTTCACTTCCCATCCTTATTCGCACAGGAATAGAGGGTAGATGCCCTTGTCCTGGTCTGTGGGACCACTAGGAGGAGGAATATTTTGGTGTCTTCTGGGTAGGTTTTCCTCTGTAATATCAAGAGATACACAGGTGGGAGTCCTCTTCCTTAGCTAAATGCTATTATATGTGTATGTGGTATTAGAACTGTAGCAGTCATCTTGTGACCATAGGACAAGCCTAGGACCAAAGTATCCACTAAAAAATGAACAGATCCAGAAGTTACAGGTTATTAAGTGAAAATACCAGTATTGGATATGGGCTACTTCCTTCTGAGTTGCTAGTCAGGGAGGCCCTAGAGACCCCCAAAACAATATAGGCTCTTGTCATTATCCATGGCTGCCCACCAGGACTAGATGGTAAGACCCCACTGCTGAAGACAGCATACATTTAGATTGCAGGACATAGAGAATTCAAATTGGAATTGAACTAGAAGATTTCTTCCTTCTGGCCAGCTTTCATAGTGCTAGAAAGTGTTATGCAAGGTTGCTAGAGGAGAAAAGCCATCAGCGGTCTTATTCAGCTGTGAACTCTGAGTGCTACAACACCAACACTCCAGAAGCTGAGCATGCCCAATAATGCGTCCACCACCTTTCGTTCTTGAAGCACAACCTTAAACTGAGTGTGCTCAGGAGTAAAATTCTCATGCTTCTTCTGTTTGGGAGGGTGCTGATTTCATTGTTGCTTGTTTTGCTTGTTTGAGACAGGGCCACACTCTGGAGCCAAGTCTGTTCTGAAGCTCAGTCTTCTTTCCTCCACCCCGATACTGGGATTACACGAATGTGCTGCCCTGTCCTGCCCAACGAGGGCATCACTGTGAAAATCACTCCCTGCTTTCCTTACACACTACAGGTAATAAACCTCTCTATTCTTTTTCCTCTTGGTTGTGCTATTTTTGGCTTTGTACTCACAGAGATGTGAGCCCATTATGCTCAGTCACAAAGCTTCTCTGCTCTAAAAACACACGGATGAATTTTGAACACCTATTTTGGGTTAGATGCTCTCCCAGTGCGGCAATGCACTCTGCAATCAGACGAGACAGGCTGTCCGAACTGCCATTCTGGTGGAGGGAAGCAGAACCATTCACTCCTTTCCAGACCACCCCCAGAAGCTCTTCCTGGGCTCCTCTGGTTGAGCTGCTGCCATTCCTATTCTGTACATTCCAATTGGTCATCGAGTAAGCAATATAATTATAGGTTAATGGTGATTGCTATAAAGGTAATAAATAGGAGGCTCAGTTGAGTGACAGGAACCATGGAAGAGGCTCTGGTTGGGAGGCGGAAGTCAGGCTCGCTAAGGCCACACAGGCCATGATGGAGGTTCTGCATTTGATTCTGAAGAGATGAGAAGTCATTGAAGGTTTGGTTTGGTTTGGTTGAACAGGGTCTTGCTATGTAGCGTCTAGTCCCCAGTTTACATTTTTGATAGTTCTTTCTGAACTCTGTATAGAAACTGATTCTTCCCTCCCTCCCTTCCTCCCTCTCTCCCTTCCTCCCTCCCTCCCTCTCTCCTTCCCTCCCTCCCTCCCTTCCTTACTCCCACCCTCCCTCCCTCCCTCCCACTTTATCTTTGAGGCTTCAGCAGCAACTCTAAAATCCCAATCTCTGTTAGCAGCCCCTTACTTTTGAAAAACAGAAGCTACAACACACTCATCTAAACAAGATTATTTTGTATAGGACTTCCTTCCTTCCTTCCTTCCTTCCTTCCTTCCTTCCTTCCTTCCTTCCTTCCTTCCTTCCCTTGCCTTCCTTATTTAGTCGCCGTTTTACACACTCTGAGAGAAAGTGTCAAGAGACTCTGGCCAGCTTCCTAATCATTATGCCTGAGAGATGCTTAGAGGGAGTCCTCGCACTGTAGACATGGTTCTGTCACTGTCAGATGATGTGAATTTAAAGGTGAGATGCACAGAGCTCCACATGCAATCAGTTAGTGCACGGTGCTTCTGGGAAGGTAGGCTGCTGCGGAACTCAAAAGCAGGTTGATTAGACAGCTGGAGGGAAGCCAGCCAGCAGTTGTCAGAGGCTCCTGCAGAAGTGCTGAGTGTGTAAACCTATCATTGCTTACAAATGAGCAAACCTAGAGGCTCTGGCTTCAAAGAGCTCAGCCTCAAAGGGCAGTGGGGAGCAGTTAGGCAGAGCTTGCCTATGATCATGCCACACACAAAGGGTTCACTAATGCCCTCTGTCATCCTAGTCACAGAAGAGAGTAAATCAAGCAGACCTGACTCTGGCTGGAGCCTGGAACACTGGCTGTACAGAGGGTTCAGAAGCCAGAGAGTTTGGATAGTGGGAGCCAGAGAGAAAAATGAGGACCAGGACCATGCCTACCCAGACAGTGCCTGGCACAGTGTACAGTCAACATTCACTGAGTGACTGTGTGCATGGGTAAATGGATGGCTGACACATGCCAACATTCTAGGTGCGAGTCCATTCGTGAGACAAAAGTGGTAGATGCTTGTTCCTATAAAGCAGCCATTCTAGAGGCAGGAAAGCAGATGGGCAGGCATCTGATGGCATCCCTGGAGGAGAGAAGTTCGAGAAGTCAAGGCATGCGGAAGTGCGGGTCAGGTGGGTATGGGATTCTGCACGGGGCGGCCAGGGTGCACCTTACTTAGCAGGTCAAACAAAGAAGAGGAAAACCAGAAACAAAATCTGAAACCAGGTGGCACTGGAGGGGCAGAGACAGACAGATCCCTGGCCTGCTAGCCAAGCCTGCCAGCAAATCCCAGGCCAGCGAGGGAACCTGGCAGAAGAAAAGGTGAACGCACAAGGAACGAAACCTGAGGTTATCTTATGGCTTCCATATGCACACGTGTACCTGTGTACACGGCCCCCACATATGTGCATCTGCACATATGAGCACACACAATGTACACAAAGGAAAAGTCAATCTATGTGACAGAGAAGGCACTTGATATAAATCCAGGCCTGGCTGGGCTCTGGACAGAGTTGGTTCTCCTGAAACCCAGTGAGAGAACCCAGGTGACAGCATACTATTCATCAGGCCTGGTACTTGGCTTCTTCTTGGTCTGAATAGTTTTTTTGTCCGGTTTCATCTTTTTTCCCGATCCTAGTTAGTGTGCCTGATGAAAACTTGAAGATTTCTAGTGAGGAAAATGACCTAGCTGTGGCCCATCTCAAGGTACGGCTTTTTTCTGAGGCAACACCTCTGTCTTTCTAGTTCCCTTTGTGGGACTGTAGTTGTCCCTAGTCACCAAGAAGACTGTTTACCTCACTGTCTCTGGGACAGCTGGCTTAGTGTGGGCAGCTCAGAGCAGGTTCCTCTGCCGAGTCGCCCCCTTGGAGGCAGCAGGATGCAGTGTTGGTTGACATTTGTGACAAACTGGTTCTGGTCAGGCCTTCTGCCTGACGGCCTACCAGCTGGCCTTGACAGCTTTGCCAGACTGGGGACCCAAGTGAAAACACGAGTTCCCCATCTCTGCCTTCCTCCCCTGCATCTACTTTATTGGACTGTTCTACTGACCAGAGGAAAATGCAAGTGGAATAGTATATAGAAGAAACTAGAGATGTTGATTTAGTCTAGAAAAGAGAAGACAGGGAACCCATGAGTGCAGCATATGACAGGGAGAGGTGCTGGGTCTGTTATAGAAAGTTCCTGACCTGGGCTGAGGCACAGCGCAACAGCATTCAGAACATGGTGGCTGGTAAGGAGGGTCCCCACCCCATCCCCTTTCCATGGTCTGTATTCTGTATTGGAGCCTCTGCCAAAGGAGCAGGTCGCGTGCCCCCATGCACCCTCTCCATGACAGATAAAGAGAGTGAGGCCCACCAGCAGACAGGACCAGCAGGTCCTCTGGTTGGCCAGTGTCTATCAGTTGCTCTCCCTTGAGAACCGGAACTAGCCCCCTGTGTGGGGCTGGTGGATGGTTTTGTTGGGGCCCCATATGTAGCTCCTTCAGGGCATCCCTACACCTGAGACAGCTTTGTGACCCCTCTGTCTTCTCCATACCTGAGGACTTTTCCCTGACGCTGGGAATGTGCTTTTGCCCTCACACAAGGCCAGCTAGAAGTGCAGGGAAACAACTGACCCCAGAGCAGCCCTCGGCACGCTGAGCCGAGTCTACGGATAAATACCCAGTTCCTGGGCCATTGGCAGAGATGACTGCTTTCCAGTTTTCTAGCAGGACTGGGTTCAGTTGCCCATGGCAGCCATTGGATGCCACCCCTTTTACTGACTTCATCTTTCCGGCCTCATTTCCTCACTCCCTTCAAGGTATTTGGAGGCTACCTCCCAAATAAACTGTTCGCCTGCATTCTTTTCTGAGTCTGCTCCTTCAACAACCCATACTAAGACAGGGTTGGCTCTACGAGTTTGTGTAGGTGTGGGTCTGCTGACCCTGTTGAGTCAGGCATCAGTGAAGAGCTAAGAGAAGAGAAACACAGAGCAGGAGAACTCAACTGTGCCATAGAGTTCCTGAGAGCCAGGAACAGAAGTCACAAGGCAGTTCATTCTACTATTAACTCTAGACAGTTACCTGCTGGACACCTGCCTAACTAGCAGACCAGTAGAGTAACCAAATGTCGCAAGCAAAAGTTCCAAAATGCCCAGTTAAATTTGGGACATGTTTATACTAAAAAGTATTTGCTAATCTGAATTCCAAAGTTAATGATTTCCAGTTTTCTCTAGCAACTCTCTCAGTGACACAAATATTCATACTATTTTGTAGATAAGGAAATAGCAACAGAGAAACTTGCCCAGGGTCAAATAGCTGCTGAGTGGAGAGAGGGCTGGGCGCCAGAAAGCCTGAACCTAGAACCTGCTGCTCTGTAGAGCCTTGACTGGTTCCTCGCCCCTCAGCAGTGAGCTGCACTGGATTGGAAAGGAGTCATTGGCACTTATTTTTGTGATCAAGAGAGCAGAATGCATTTTGGTTGGCATCTGACTCTTGCTAGGGAAGAGTGATGCCTTTGAGAACTCCTGTGCAGAGAAGCAAAGTGGAATTGCTGCACTGTGGGAATCAGAGGATTTCCCGGCAAATGGCGAGTCAGTGCTCGTGTGGCTCAGTCAGGGTAGGTGACCACCTATGCTGGTTTGCCTGGGAGAGTCCCCAGGTAGGTTCTGAGTCTCAGCCTGCGTGTGTGACAGCAGGGGTGAGCCATTGAGACAGGATCTCACTGTGTAATCCAGGGTGGTCTTGAACTCACCATGGAATACAGGCCAGGACTGAATTCAAGCAATTCACCTGAGCGTCCTTAGTTCTGGGACTTTGGGTGTTGTCATCACTCCCAGCATGCTTCAGCATTCATCTTATCATAGTATCTTTATAGCTCTAGGAAAACAGTGGGTGGGTTTGGTAGAACTCCCTTTGGTACTTTTGGCTTCCTTGATCTCACCTAGTTGTATGTAGCATATGATCTTAGTCCAGTTTCTGTTGCTGTAATAGAATACTGAAAACCAGATAATTTATAAAGAGTAGAAGTTTATCTGGATTAAGCTTCTGGAGGCTGGGAAGTTCAAGAGCAGGGTGACAACATCTTGACATCTGGCCTTCCTGCTGTATCATAGCATCACAGAGTGACATGGTGAGTGTGCACCTTAGATCCCTCTTCTTCTTCAAAGCCACTAATGCCATTGTGGGGGCCCCACCCTCGTGACCTCAGCTAATATTAATTACCTCTTAAAGACTCCTCATTCAAATACCATTAATATATGAGCTGGGGCATTGAATTTTCAGTCCATGAACTTCGGATGGACATATGGCTTGCTAGCCGTACCTCCCTTTCCTTCTTGTACAAATGAACTGGCACTTCCTTTGCAAGCACAGAGTGCAGAGTGCTCATGAACAGGGTGCTCTGTGACTCAGATGGGAGAGCTAAGGGCAGCTGGTCTTGTCTGGTAGGGTGAAAGAAGTATTTGATTTGATGCAGAAAACCCTATAGGCACTTCACGTGCCAGTCTCTGATGCCAGTGAGATCCTAAAGCCACTAGGCTGCCAATCAATCAATGGGAAATCATAGATCAGATGTTATAAAATATGTGTTGGACTGGAGAGATGGTTCAGCTGGTTGCTCTTACAGAGGACCCAGGTTTGAGCCCTGGTACCCACATGGAAGCTAACAACCATCCATAACTCCAGTTCCAGGAAATCCAATGCCCTCTTATAACCTCTGCGGGCATTGCACTACACGAGTGCACTTACATACATGCAGGCAATACACTCAGTACACTCATACACATAAAATAAAGACAAATAAAGTCTAAAAGCTATGTGTTGGGAAGAGAGACTGAGCATTGTTCTGTAATAGGAGAGAGAGAGAGGGAGAGAGAGCACGCAGGGTGAGTGCTCTGGCCACAGTACAGTCTGTCACTGCCGCAGCTCTCTTCCCAGTCAGTGCTCTGCTGGCTGATGCTCTGACACCATTCAGGAAACCCATGTGTTTGCACATGTAAGGAACACTCAAATACTTTTCTGTTTCTCAAGAAAGCTGATGATGAACATGCACCTGACAGCAGACACTGATGTTTGCCAACACCACAGGGGCTGGAGTCACAAGTCACATGAAAATCAGAAGACACAAATCTGATGCTGAATCATCAACGTGTGCTGAAAGGTGAAGGTGCTAGTTTTTGGACATGGTGCTCAAAGGGAGTGGCTTAGCACCAGCAGCTATAGCAAGGTATATTGTGCAGCACTCTTTGTGCTAGGGCTCTTGGCTCATCTGGAATGACTGTTCTTTAAAATTAATCCTGCTTGTTTTGAGAACAAATGAGTTAAACAGACATTCCTTCAAATAAGAGATTTGATGGCCAGTAAGCACTGGAAAGATGGAAAGATGCTCAATCTTGCTCCCTAGTAAGAAAGTGCAAATCAAAACTCCAGGAAGCTAACACTCCATGCCCAAGAGGATGGCTGATTCAAAATATCAGAATAGGACAAGAGGCAGAGAGGATGTGGACAGATGGGGACTCTTGTGCATTGCTTGTGGGGATGTTCAGTGGCACAACCAGGGTAGAAGGTAGTGTGCTAAGTCAGGTATCATGGTGCACATCTGTAGTCCCAGCACTTAAGAGAGATGGCAGGAGGATAAAGAATTTTTTTAAATGAGCCAACCAGACAAAAGAAAGAAGGAAGGAAATGATATGCCACGTCCTCAGAATCCTTCCAGAAGGTTAAACACAGGCCACAGAATTAGTGTACGACCCAGTAATTCTACCTCTGGGCATATACCTCAGAGTTGAGTCGGAGCCTCAAATAGGTGTCTACTTAGGTTCATAGCAACATTGTTCACAAAAGACAAAAGGGGGAAGCAGCCTGTGTGCCATCTGTGGATGAATAGACAAACAAGATGTGTTGTTGACATCCAGTGGACTAAGAAACCTTAAAAGGGGAGAAATTCTGGTACATGCTACAAAATGAATGGGCCCTGAAGACACCAAGCCAGTCACAAAGCAATAACTCTGACATAATCCCACTAATACAAAGCCTGCAGAATAGTGAAGTTCATGGAGAAGGAAGTGAACAGAGAAGGTAGTGAAGGAACAGAGAAGGAAGCAAGCCGAAGTCACCAGAAGCTGGGGAGGGAAGTAAAGGAGTCACAGCTTTTGTTTAGGATGATATCTTAATCACTTTTCTGTTGCTGAGATTAAATACTCTGACCATAGCAACTTAAGGGAGGAAGGGTTTATTTTGGCTTACAGTTCTAGGGTGCTGCAGTTCATCACGGTGGAGAAGGCACTGTGGTAGGGGAAGCTGGCCCGTCACATTGCATACCCACACAGGAAGCAGACTGTGAACAGGAAATGGAGCAGCCTCAAGGCCTGCACCCTGTGACTGGCTTCCTTCAGTGAGGTGCCACCTCCTAAAGGCTCCACAATCTTCCCTAACAGTACGACCAGCTGAGGGGTCAGTGGTTCAGACATGTGAGCCTATGGGAGACATTTCAAATTAAAACCACTAATGGGGCTATCCAGATGGTGCAGCAGGTAAAAGCATTTGCTGTCAAGCCTGATGACCTGAGTTTCATCTTTGGGGTACACATGGTAGAAGAAGAACCAACTCCCAAAAGATTGTCTCATGATCTCCACATGCATACCATGACACATGTACATATGCACACATACAAATAAGTAAACTTAATTTAAAAAATTAAAAAATACAACAGATGATTGAAAAAAGTTATGGAGATAGTAGTCTAGGTAGAACTGCAATGTGAATTTACTTAATATCACTGAATTGCACACTTAGGTCAATTGCAAGCCATAAATGTATGCAGTGTTTTAAAATACATTTTATTTACTCATGTGCCTATGTATGTAGGCACATGGGTTAAAGGACAGTTTGTAGGAGTCAGTTCTCTCCTTCTAATATGTAGGTCCTGGGGACTGAACTTAGCTTGTCAGGCTTGGTAGCAAGTGCCTTTGCCCATTGAGAGCCATCAAACTGGCCACGTGCATGATATTTTTTGCAGTGCTGTGGATGAACCCAGGGCTGCAAGCAATGCTAGGCAGACACTCTACCACTGAGAAGTATAGAACCATCTTCATCCAATTAGTATGTGTCAATTTAAAATAAGAAAATAAAAGGTAAATGGAAAATTTTATGTTATGTATATTTCACCACAGTAAAAACTCTTCTTGTTCAGCATTTATTCCAAGTTTTTCCTGTACACGTAATACGAGAAGTGATAGCTACTAATGTGTGGGCTCCATTGGCAGAACAACTGTACAGACAGTCAGACGATGCCAGTTTGATAGCAACCATCTGATGTGTCAAGTGGAAGATCAGTTAACTCTAATGAGGGTTTGCTTTTTTCCCAACTGATTCATGGATTCAAAATAAAGCTTTAGGAAACCCATTCTGCCAAAGAGCAGGCATCTAAAATGAACGTAAACATGATCACAGATTTTGTTAAAATGCTTGGCATTGAAGATAAAATTGCTTTTGTGGTCTCAATACAAATACCCATTTTGGTAGAACAGAATTTCATAATTTATAAAAAATGATGGTTTTACTAAATTTAACTATCAAGTAGTGATGACCTTGGAATTGGTTGTGATAAACATGTAATTTCTAATTCACTCAGAACAGCTGTGATAGTCGAAGACACTGAAATTAACACTGCAGTTGTTAAATGTTACAAATATTTTTATATGTATATTCAGACTAAGTGTGATAAAGCTGAATCCTATTTAACAACAACAAAAACTCTGGCAAAGCAGCATGTTTGCTTTCTTGGCTGCTACTCATTAATTAGAGTTTAGAAATGTTTGAGCTTTTTTGCAGAATTATGAGTTGACTCAGTTCCAGGACCCCTGAGGGATACCAGGGCCTATGGATGGAAGCTCAGGTTCATGTGCAGAATGACAGAGTGCTTGCATGTGAGGTATGCATGTCCTTCAGTGTGCTTACTTCATCTCCCAGGGACTTAAACAGGGTGACCAACCTGTGGCCTGTGGGCCACCCAAGGCCCAGAATAGTCACGAATGCATCCCAACACAAAGTCATAAACTTAAAACATGAGATTTGGGGCTAGAGAGATAGCTCAGCAGTTAAGAACACTTGATACTCTTGCAGAGGACCTGGGTTTGCTTCCCAGCACCCACACAGTGGCTAACAATCATTTTAAATTCTAGTTCGAGGGGGTTCTATACCCCTTCACATACATACATGCTCATACATATAAAATAAAAATAAATCTTAAAAAAAAACAGTTCTTTAAAAGACAATATGAGATTATTTTGCCCCTTTTTGTGACTCAGTTGCACAGTTCTTGAGCATGAACTTTGTAGATGACAATGTCATGTCATGATGCCACACAAAATAAACATATAAGCTCTCATAACCCATGGATCATGGGTTGGACACTCCTAGACTTAATTTGTGGTTCAAGGTAATTTTAAAGGATAACATCCAAGAATAGTGTTTGTAATGCTTAGTACAGATGCAGTTTTTCTGCATTCTCTGAAATATTTTTGACTCACAGTCAGTTGAATCTCAGGGTGTGGAAGCCATGGATGTGGTGGGCTACCTATACTTTGTGAATCAGGCCAAGTCTTACAACCATACCAGACCTTTTTATTTTCCTTCCAAAATTATTCCCTCTATATTTCAGTCAAAAATCATTCAAAAATATGTCATCAAAGTACTAAGTGAATGAAGCATCCAGAGACTCATGATGGCTTCAATGAGAAATATTTCCCTTTGGTTCACAGATTTGAATACTGTTTGGGGGACCTTACGGAGTCTTTAGAAAGCACAGCCTTGATGAAGGAAGCACTTCACAAGGAGGGGGCTTTGCGAGTTCACAGCCTCAGCTCACCAGTTCAGTCTTTCTGCGTGTGGCTGAAGCTGCGATGGCCGGCATCCTGCTAGGCTGCCTGCCGTCATGCTTCCCCATTACGGACTATTCTATGCCTCTGGAACCGCAAGCCAAAACAAACTTTTTCTTCTGGAAGTTGCTTTTGGTCCTGTTGTTTATCACAGCAACAGAAAAGGAACCAACTACTGTTTTAGACTTCTAACACATTTACAACGATTAAAACAGAGTATCCAGGATAGGGGTTCAGAGCTGTGGCACAGTGATTGCCTAACACGCACAAGGCCTTGGACGCAATTCTTAGCACTGGGGAAAAAAAATAGAAGGAAAAGAAAACAAAGCATGACACATGGCAAGGCATGGAGGCAAGTCCCCGAGGAAAATGGAAAGAACGGAGCCGAAGGAAGCGCCCAGTGCAGCCGACAAGTCTGCCTTGGAAACTTGTTTTTCTTTAATACATTTCAAAATTTATTTAGATTAATTTAATTTAATTTTTTAGTCTTTTTGAGACAGGATCTGCCTCCTTTAGCTGGCCTGGAACTAAGTAGACCCAGGATGGCCTTGAACTCACAGAAATCCACCTTCCTCTGCTTCCTGAGTGCTGGGATTAAAGGCATGCACCACCACACCTCGCTAAAACTTTTTTTTAATATTAAAAATATTTTATTTATTATTTTTATTTTATGTGTATGAGTGTATGGCCTGCATGTGTGTATGTGCACCTGTGTTGTGTAGTGCCCGTGGAGGTCAGAAGAGGGCATTAGATCCCCTGGAACTGGAGTTACGGATGGTTGTGAGCTGCCATGTGGGTGCTAGGATTTGAACCAGGTCCTCTGTAAGAGCATCCAGTGTTCTTAACTGTTGAGCCATCTCTCCATTCCCAATTTTTAAAAACTTTTAATTTAGTTAATGCATATGAGTGTTATGCCTTATTCTAATTGCCTTTGTTTTTCAGGATTGCTATATCCTAGATCATCCAAATATGCACTACAGAAGGTTTTGCATGTTAGTAAATAAGCTTTATGCCACTGTAACCAATCCTTGAGACAGCTTATAACAAGGAATGGTTTATTTTGCTTATAGTTTTGGAAGTTTCAGTTTATGGTCAGTTGACCCAAAAGCAATAGGTCTGTGGCGAGGCAGGGCACCTCGGCAGGAGCACATAGGGAGGCAAAATCACTCACTTGTAGCTAGGAAGAAAACTAGAAAAAAAAAGAAAGAGACTAGAATCTCACACCCTCCTTTAAGGGACTCCTCCAGTGACCCAAAACTTCGATATATGTCTCACCTCTTCAAGCTACCACTATGTGGTGGTTTGAATGAGAATGTCCCTCATAGGCTTCAAGTCTTGGAACATTTTGTCCATTGGTGGTGCTGTTTGGAAAGGTCATGGAATCCCTAGGAGGTGCAGGCTAGCTGGAGGAAGTAGGTCACTGGGGACAGGCTTTGAGAGTTCATAGCCATGACCCATTTCCGATTTCTCTGATTCCTGTGCCTGCTTGAAAATGTGAGCCATCAGCCTTCTGCTCTGGCTGCTTCCTGCCATGCTTCCCCATCTGGAACAGTAAGCCAAATAAACTCTTCCTTATTGCCTTGGTCATAGTGTTTCACCACAGCAACAGATTAGCTAACTAATACATACTACGTCCCAATAGTGCTTTGCTGGAGGCCAAACCTTCAAGACATGGGCCTTTGGAGTCTATTCCAAAGCCATGCCACAGATGGATATGTATCCAGGACCTGTAGTGGATACACACCTAACATACGTCTGCATGAATTCAGCTGGGGATTTCCATGGAATCAGTACCAGCAGAGATAGACATCTGTGTATGAAACCACTCCTCTGGCCACTACAGCTACCCACCCTGAGTCCCTTGATGGCACCCCAGACTAGAGTGTAGTATTTAAGCTGACAGTGGTTCATGTCTTTAGAATATCAGATAACTTGAAATCAGAATGCCCAAGGTTAGGAAAGCAGAAGGTGTCATTTTTAAGGGGCAGCAAGCATATTTGAAGATGTTACGCTCATCTACATGGTGGTTGAAGGACACTATTTTTAAAGATGAAAAACCATAATTCATTGCACTTAAGTTACAAGAAAATAAAATTTCTAAGTGAATCAAGCTATAGACACAATCCCTTTAAAAGTTGGTTTCCTCAGTCATGTCAGATTGTTATATAACTAAATGTAACCAACTTGAATCTGATTGTTTTAAATCAGACTACAAATAGCGCAAACAAATGGACGAACAAACCATAGCAAGTAGAGGAAAAGGCTGTCTAGGGCACAGTATTAAACCACTTTCACAGTTCAACTTGAGTTGTCGCTCCTGAAGAATGAGGCAGAGAATTGATTTCCCACTCCTTGCATTCCTTTGAGAGCGATGCTTTGCTACAGTCTGAATTGTTTCTCTCATTTCGGTTACTCAGAGCAGGAAAACTGTAACAGCTGTTTCCCTAAATACTGTAAAATGCTAAGACTTTTTTTTTTAAAGAACAACCATCAAAACTGTGCCTAGAGGTGTACACCTTTAACCCCTGCACTTGGGAGCAGAAGCAGGTGGTTCTCTATGAGATCAAGGCCAGCCTGGTCTACATAGTGAGTTCCAGGTGAACTGGGGCTATAGGGAGATCTGTTTCAAAAAAAAAATCATCAAGGGGGTTGGAGAGATGCTTGAGCACGTGTCTACAATCTCAATGCTAGGGAGACTGAGACAGGAGGATCCCTTGAGCTCACTGGCCAGCTTGTTTAGCCAATCAGTGGGTTCCAACCTCAGTGAGAGACTGTCTCAAAAACTAAGGTGGATGGGAAGGATTACGGAAGTGTTTGGCTTTGGGCTATAAAAGCAGTTGAGTGCTCACAGCTTAATGAGCTGTTACTGTAGATCTTGGAAGAGTATGCTAAGAGAAATGTGAATGATGGAGGCCTGGCTTGTGAAGTTTCAGAGGGAAGTTTAAGAGCTCTTCAAAGACTGTTTCAAGGCCATTTGTGTGATGGTTTGAAGTATGAATCTATGGGATATGAAATCTTTGCTTTACTGGGACAATCAATGCTAGTTAGAAGGGCCTGAAAAATCAGCTGTGATAAATAACAGTATCACTGAGGTGAAATCTTGGAAGTATTTAATTGGGGTTAGCACACAGAAGTTGTGGTCCTGAGTGAGTCAAGGCTGCATCTTAAGTTGGAAGCAGAACTTGATAATATGTAAAAGTTTCCTACCTGATACTGGTTTTTGCTACATGAAAGCTGGAAAATTGAAGTGGGCATGAGAGGAAACAGGTTTGGAGCCCAGAGAGGCCTTTGGTGAAGATACAGCCTTGGTTGCAGTGGAAGTCCCCAGGATTGAAAGGGTCATAGAGAGAAGCTGAAACGTCACACCGAGAGAGGCAGGAGAGAGCGTTGCTGAAGGTACAGCCTCCGTCGCAAGGGCGATTCCAGAATATCGGCGATGCCAAGCCTGTGTGGATGACCTGTAAAGATGGCAGCAGAAGAGGCATGGAGCCAGCCTGAGCATCCTGGACAAGCGGTGACTGCTGAAGACGTCAGGGCTGGAGAAGCGGGACTACACGAGCTCTTTGCAGCCCAGAGGATCATGAGTTGGACCCAGGTGCTGTACATTGAGCTTTTTATGCTTTTGGCTTTTGCTTTTGCTTTAATTTGATTGTGGCTGTGTCCTGCTGCTTCCCTAATAGAATAAGAAAGTATGAAATTTATTCTGTATTTTGCAAGAGCCCACAGTTAAGACACTTTGGATTTTTAAAGAGAACTTGGACTTTAAAGTGTTGAAAGTTTTAAAGATTGTGGGACTTTTAACCTTGTATTGTTTTTACATTGTGATATTAACATGAAATCTTGGAGCTAAATCTCAACAGAGATAAACAGATCTTGAGGAAAGGAAAGGTTATGGTTCAGAGTGCTGTGTTTGTGTGTCAAGTTGGCAAGGAGCCAACTGTGCTGGGTGGTTTTTACCAACTTGAAGCTAACTAGAGTCACCTGGGAAGAAAACCCCTCAACAGAACAATTTCTTCCAGCAGATTGGCCTATGAGGCATTTTCTTGGATTACTAATTGGTATATGGTGGCCCAACCCATTTTGAGCAGTGCCATTCCTGGACAGGTGCACCTGGGCTGTAAGGGAAAGTAGCCGACAAAACCAGGGGGAGCAAGCCAGTGAGGCAGCGTTCCTCCCTGGTCTCTGCTTCAGTTCCTGCCTCCAAGTTCCTGCCTTGAATTCCTGCCCCAATTTCCCTCAGTAATGACTGTGATGCAGAAGTGTGATATAAATAAATGCCTTCCTGCCCCTCCGCCAAATAAGCTGCAGAGTAAATGAGGACCCTTGGTCTCTGAACACACTCGAACACACATGTGTACATACCCACACAAAAGTGTACACACATACACAACCACCACCACAACCCCTAATCAATTTTTAGTCTGAGCCCTCCCTGTGATTTTGCTCCAGTCACTGAGCCAATGGGCTGAGTCCAGCTTTCTTGAGTCAAAGCACCAAGAGTCTTTCCCAGTGCAGAAATAAAACATGCAAGACTCACCCAAAAGACTCCAGCTTGTAAAGAACTTTTTTCTGGGGTTGGAGAGATGGATCCTCAGTTAAGAGTACTTATTGTTCTTGCAGAAGATCTGACGGTTCTAATGGCAATAGCACATGCACACATACCCCCGCACAGACAAGCACACACACGTAATTAAAATAAAAAATTTTAAAAAGATTTTTTTCTTCCTAAGGATCACAAAACCCCTTCCCAGGCTGACTGCAATCATAACTCCTGGCTCTTCTTGGCTGGATGACAGGCCAGCTGAACCCAGGTGTTCATTTCCTGAATAGGTTTGGTTGTGCCAGCCAGCAGAGGCTGAGAATCCCTCTGCTGTTCGGTAAAGGGAAGGAGACCCTCTTATGCTCTGTCAGCATGAAGACACATTGAATTCATGGCTGGATAACACATTAGACTTGGCCTACGACGCTACGAACTTCAGTGGAATGCTAGTCCAGTTGTTCTTTTGTCTCCCTTCTAAGTACTCACCAGGCCTGACCCTGCTTAGCTTGCAGATGTGTTCAGGGTGGTATGGCCATAGACTATTTGTTCTTTTGTGATTGGCTTATTTAGCATCAAGCCTTCAAGTAGTTTGTGTTGGAATCTGCTTTTCTTGGTTTGTGTGTACCTTCCGTTGCAAACATGGGTGTACGGTGTTTGCCCAAGTCCAAGATTTTCATTCTTTTGAACATGTACCGAGCAGTGAAGTCACCAGATCGCATGTAATGCTGTGCTGAACTTTCGGAGACCCTGGTAAGCCAGTTTGTATTTTATATTCCTTCCAGCAGTGTGCAAAGGTTCTCATTCTTTGCACCTTCTCCTATGCTTGCTATTTCGTTTCTGATAATGGCCATCCCCACGGGTATGAAATGCTACTTTACTGTGGTTTTGATTCCCATTTCCCTAATAATTAGTGACCCTGAGCGTCTTTATGCTTGTTGGATATTTGAATATTTCCTTTGGAGAAATGTCCATTCAAGTGGCCTTTGCCCATTTTTAATTGTGTTTTTGTTGTTGTTAAGATAATATCCTTCTTATATAGGAGAAGAAGGACCATAAAAGGGTATATGAGGATTGGGAATGTAGCTTGGTGGTAAAGCACTTGCCTAGCATGTGCAAGGCCCTAGGTTTTTCCCTAGTAACACAAAAATGGGCACATACACACGCACGCACGCACAGCTGGGCTTGGTAGTACTTGTCCATAATCTCAGCACCCAGGATGCTGAGGCAGGAAGATCATAAACTCAGGCCAACCTGAGGAACTTGTTGAATTACTGTTTCAAAATAAAAAGTTAAACATGGAAACATGGGCCGGGAATGACTCAGTGGCAGAGCTCTTGCCTAGTGACCAGGTTTGATCCCCATCACCACACACACACACACACACACACACACACACACACACACACACACGGGGCTCTGTGACACTCAGCTGGATTATTCAGAATCAAGGGGCCCTAATAACCCCAAGGAGGTTTTTATTCTTATTTTTTTGGTCTCATTTTAGTCTTTAGAAAGGAAGAGACTGTGTCTAGAAGGCTCACCACATATCAGGTTCATCTTGTTTTTCCTGTCCAGTGACCAGAGCCTAGCTTCTCAACCCTGGTGTTATGAATTCACTTATTTCCCTTCCAAATCCACATGCAAAAGCCCAAATCAGTATGTGGAGATTAGGCCTTTAGTGAGCTAAGGAAGGCTAACTGAAGTCACAGAGGTAGGACCCTACCCCAGTCTTCTCTCTCCATGAAAAAAGCGGTGGCATCAGGAGTGCGCACACAGCAGGCCACGTGTGAACACATAAGTAGGAGCCATCTGGAAGCCAGGAAGAGCGCTCACTAGAACCCACCCTACTGGGTCCCTAACTGTGGCCCTCCAGCCTCTAGAACTGAGTCTGCGGCTGTGTATCACCAGGTCTGTGATAATCAGTTATAGCAGCTCTCAATAACAAGGACACTTGGATTTCAGAGAGATCTTCTAGGGCGAGTGGATGTCAAGTTGCCAGCAGGGTTCTACCTAAGCTAGGGCCATGTTAGATCTTTCTGGAATCTTAATGGCATACTCATATTTGATGACCAAATAATCCTCTCCTGGCAGAATACAACTTCCTGCTTCTGAAAACAACTTAACAAAGGCTACTGAAATATCCCCAAAGGCTTCCTGGATATCAAATGGCTCTCATCAAAAATTGTTCTGATGATTTAAAAGGCCCAGATGTGTGCATATTAGATTTCCCTCAAAGCTTGTATGGTTTTACATGGCCACTGAACTCTCTGGTTCTCTTCTCACCATCCCCATTTTGCTTTCTTGGCCACTTCTAATGCCTATGTCAGCCCTTCCCTTCCTCTCTGCCAGGTGAGCTGGTTTAGTTTCCTGAACTGTTCTGGAAGCTTCTCACTTCACTTCTGCATGATCTTGAAATACTTCAAATGGAGCAGGCAAATAGGATCTGGCAAAAAGGGTCTGTAGGAAAGATGAAGGAGCTTAGGGCAGCTATGGCAGGGGCTGGGGTGGGGTGGGAACGCCAGCTCTTAAGGATGGGCAGAGGCAGGATGTTGGCAAGGACAGGGGTAGAGATTGAGGTAGGACAGGGGTAGAGATCAAGGCAGAATTTCAGCCCAGTATTAGGAATTAGTTCAACACCAGGGGCTTGTCTCTGTGATGCAGTAGCCAGCGCCACAGACTGGTTTCTAAGTCACCGCTTCATCCTTCCTGCCCCTCCTTCTCAGCTCTGTTCTCCTGGGCTCCACGCCCTGACCTTGCCATTCTTCATGTCCTTACCTTGCTTACATCTAAGTTGCATTCTTATTCTTGACATTGCTTGCTGAATAAGACTTTCAACATAAGACTTCCCAGGGTTGAGGGCAGAATCCCAGTAGGAGGTCAGGGCTGGCTGAGAATCACTTGACTCCAGAGGTTTTAATGCTGACTCCAGAAGTAGGTGGGATGAGAATCCTAGACGGTGAAGGGAGCGGTCAAGCTGGACTTCATGCCCAGGAATGCAGCTGTCGTGCCCGGGGTTCATGCCACTCCGGCATTAAGATCTTAACGTGCTGATTCTGCTGTGTTTGGTCTGGAGTGGGTCCCGGATGCTGTGTTTCTAGAAACTTCTAGGAAGTGTGGCAGCTGCTGGAGGTGTCCGTACTTTAAGTACCAAGGCCCCATGAATTGCATTTTGGGAGGGACGCCTAATGCTGGGATTTCGGGAGCCTGGAAAGCAGGAGTGCTTCGTAGCACCTTGGCCTCTGGTCCCCGTGGAAGGTAGGACGCCCTGGTCGTCCTTCCATCTCTGTTTTTATCAAGTGCGGATCTGTAGGCAGAGGTCCTTATGCATCACTGTACGCTAGAATCACTGCGCATTAGGAGGGCAGAACATAGTGCCTGGACCCCACTCCCGGACTTTCTGATTCAGTAGATCTGGGGTGGGGCCAAGAATCTTCTAGTAACTTTCCAGGTGACGCTAATGTTGTAGGTCTGGGGACCACTGTTGCAGAGTGGCCCGAGTTCCAGATGGGTTTGGCAAGAGTGGACCTCATGGCCCTGGGTGTGAGACTGACACTGTCCCTTATGCACAGTGTGAGCCTGTAAAAATCCCTCCTATTTTCTGGGATTCTGTTTCCAGCCTACAGAACAGTGGCTTAGTTGCCCGATTCATCTTCTTCATAGAAAGGAGTTAGTTGACTGAACAGACTGATTTTATTTCTCCCAGGGGATCCAAAAGTGGGATCCAAAAGATCATGGCTTCTCAGACTTTGATGTGCACACATAGCTACAGATCTTCAGATGTTGGCTTTTAGACCATGTAGGCTTAGGACTTGAGTATTTGTGTTTCTAACAAGCTCCCAGGGAATAATGGTCTGGGGAATCTTTTGAGAAGTCAAAATTGTAGAATACCAACATGCAAAGACCTTGACCTTGCCTGATCCTAGCCTGTAATCTCCTTGGTGACTTTTCAGCCAGCTGGGACTTTGAAAGTTACTCTCAGTGACCCTTTGAGTCTCTTACCTTTGGAATGTAAACTACAGCATAGACACTGGCCCTTAACATCATCTGACCAACTCTGCCCTGCTTCACAGGGCTTTGGATGGAGGCAGAGGCTGCTGCTCACGGGGAGGTGTCTGTTGCTGGGAAAACCATTCCAATTTATTTAATTCTTCTAAAATAATCTGCTCATCTGTAAAATGGGAAAAATGCTAACTGCCCTTGCAATAAGTCACCGTGGATCTGGCTGACCCACTGCGTCAAAAGCACTTTGGAAATTGCATACTTGCAAATACAAAGGATTATCTTAAAAGACAGGAAAGCTCATGGCAAAGCTTTCTGTCTCAACTTACGAAAAACTGACTTCAGTGACTTTGCTGTAGGGACAGTGGAGTGAAATGTAGACAGTGTCAGAAATGATAAAATATTTTGGTCCTGTTCCTGACTTAGTCCGACCATAAATTTACAAACCTTTGAATCTTGACCACCTCCAAGGAGAGGCAGCAGGAAGTCAACATCCCTCGCCTAATGGTCGCCTCAGTTGTTAACTGTGCAACACATAATCAACAGCTAGGCAGTGACACATGCCTGTATGCAACGATAGGGCTTCCCTGAGAATGCAGTTTCAAATGCAGCTGAGTCATTGGAGCTTAAGAACCGATTTCCCAGCACAATCAATGTGAATACTGCTTGGGTTCCTGAGCTGCTTGGAAAACCCATTTGCTTCTCACCCTAGCTAAATCCAGCAACAAAAACATAATAGTAGAAATGCGCAAAGAGCATTATGTCCTCTGAAGCATTTCTAGGCCCTTTATTATTTGAAACCCCCAACTATTCTTTGATAGGATTTGACTTCTTTCCATTTCAAAGATGAGGAAACTGAGGCTGGGAAAGGTTGATGGGAAAAGATTATATAGAGAGCTTTTAAAAGTATTAGGTCAAGAGTTTGTGTGGCTTCTGCTGATTCTGAGAACAAGCCCTATCGATTATTCCATCTTGTATCTCCAGACCAACACTGGACCACTGGTTCTCTTCCTCTTTATCATGAAAGAAGACACCCCTTCAATTTTGTTTAAGCTACCTTTAACTTGAAAGTGTCCTCTCCTATTTTCATTTGACAATGATTTTTGTGTATGTGTGTGGGGTGTGTGTGGTGTGTACTTGTGTCTGTATGTACACATATGTTCTCATCTTTGTGGGCATGTGTAGAGCTCATAGTTTTCATGTAGGCTGGCTGGCCAGTGAATCCACAGGATTGGCTTGTCTCCAACCCCATGGTGATGGAGTTACAGATGTGTCCCACCATGCCTGGTCTTTATGTGTGTGCTAGGGATCCAAACTCAGGGCCTCATGCTTATGCAACAAGTACTTTACCTACTGAGTCATCTTCCCACGCCAAAGCTGATTTTACTATGTGAATTCACATCTATGCTGTGCAATTTTCCTTTTTGCTTCATCTGAATCCTCTCCCAAGAGAGCTTCTCTTTAGAGCTCATACAAAGAGACTTCTGCATGCTGTGATTTCTCTTTACATACTACAGATAGATCATTTGCTGTTTACAAATTGACTTCCAATAGGTCCTCTCAAATAGGTATTCCAGGCAGGACTGGGTGTGCCAGCATTCCACTTAGCATCACGGTGGAACCCACACAGCATATGCAGAGTGCTTGGCACGCAGAGCCTCTTCATCATTTTGTAGCTCTTACCATACATGATCTGGCACTGTCCCCGGTGCTGAGGGCTCAATAAAGGTTATGCCTTCTTGTTCCTTGATATGCATGGGCAGTGAACTCCTTTTACCTGTTAGGTCTGGGCTATAACCCAAAAGGCTGATGTAGAGTGGGGAAAATTCTAGATAAGCAGCTATGAATTGGTTCAGTCCTTAAACTCACTTTCTACTTTTGGCCCTTGCTGCCCCTTGAGGATCCTGTGGGGCCAGTCCTCAAGCTGGAGGGGCAGTCTCCAATAACACTTTCTACCTATATAGTGGGGTGAGTGCAAAAGAAGATGGAGCCCCACTGTCACCGCAGGACTGAAATGCCAGATGATTTGAGAGATCCAAAAGATCCCAAAGGAGGACATTCTATCCTCCTGAGGTCTAACTCATCCTAAATAGCTCATAGGTTTCCTGGGTTAACTATCCCAGGCCTCGGACTTTGAGGAGAATCCACTGTACCCAACTCTGGGCTTCTCTGCAGTCAGGTCTCTGTGGAAGCAGAGGATCCTACACATTGGGCTTTTGGGAAGGTGGAGGTTAACATGACCTTGGTTGCTTTAATTATTTTTTAAAGAGAAAATCAGATCTCAGTTGATTATAGAAACTTCACTTTGTTCAATGAATTTAAACTTAGGAAAAGGAGAATAAAATAAATTTCTAAACAAAAGGAATGACTGAGCCTTCTGTGTGCATCTGCTAAATGCAAGGGGTAGTCCTCCCACTCTCTGGTGGTCCTCCCACTCTCTGGTGATCCTCCCACTCTTTCTCCAGTGCTTCTTCTATTTCCCTATTCCTTCTCATGCTAGCTGAGAATCTGGGTCTCATTTTCTAGCAATGTCAACGGAGGAGTCAGGTGTCGACCAGATGAACCCAGGCAATGTGTGCCTGGCCCAGGTCCCTGCAGCCCCTTTCCTCCCTTGAATCTAAGGAACCAAGGTTTCTGCTCAATAGAGGGAAGTTGAGGGAGGGGCTGAGATATAGAGGATGAGGCCCAGAGGAAGCTCAGGAAGAGCCTCAAACTGCTATTCCTGAGGAGAGAGTGACATGGATTTTCCTTTATGCTTCCTCTCAGTGGAACTGAGGCACATAGAGTTCCCTTTTTAGGGACCCATTCCTGAGAGAATGAGATTTAGTGACAATAACCCAGTATATCCCCTAAGTCTGGCCTGGGAAGTTCATATATTAAGTTTTGGAAAGTCTTAGAAAATTCTAGGACTTAATCATTCTACACTATACTTTATCGATTCAGTTATTTCTTTTGCCAAGGACAGATTATATTGTGGGCCCACAGTATGGCCTCTCACCTGCTCCAGGAGACCAAAGCCAGAAACAAATGATTTCAGGAAAGAGTTGTCGCAGTAAAATAAACAATATATTAGAACAATTAAAGATGTGCTGAAACAAAGTGTTTGAAAACTGAAAGCAACTTATCTTTACAACATTCATCCAGTGTTAAAAGTATCATGATAAGTGGCTGATTTTTAAAAAATTATTTTTATTTTATGTGTCTGAGTGTATTGCCTGCACATATGTAAATGTGCCATGTTGCCCAATACCCATAGAGGTCAGAAGAAGATGTCAGATTTCCCAGGAACTGGAGTTAAAGATTGTTAGCTGCAATGTGGGTGCTGAGAATTGAACCCAGGTCCTCTGGAAGTGCAGCCAGTGCTCTTAATCACTGTGCCATCTCTCCAGTCCCTGTAATTGTTAACTGTTCATTTATTGAGAGAAACTATTTGTTTCTTTCATATTTATGTTTTACAGTTCAGGAACACAGGTCAGTGATAAACTTCTCTGAAGCTTAATCCAAATAAATCCTTTACATTCTAAAATCATTCTATATTCCGAAAGATGCCAGCGTTCCTCATCTCTTCAAAATCTTTGATGGAATCATTGAACTTTCTATAGAAATCTCTGTATGCCTTTCTTGGTGTAGTGACACCAAACTCATAGGAAATGAAAATTCCCAGAACGACAATGAATTTTCCAACAATATGAAGATATGTGCAGATAATGTGCCCAGAAAACCACACATCTGAGATTTCACCAAAGCACCAGAAGCCATGATAATAAGCATCCTTTCTGGATCCATTTATTTAGATCTGGATCTCACTAGGTTGATGTGGCTGGTCTCGAACTTGTGAGCTCAAGTGACCCTCCTGCATCAGACTCCCTAGGAACTGGAACTATAGATGCACGACAGTGAGACTGCTTTACACGCAGTAACAGTGGGTGTTCAATGGCACCTCGGGAGACACCGCAGTCAGGAGAGCTCACGTTTCCCTCACAGAATACGATACTTACCAGATGGATTTATTTTGATGGTACCCAATTCTCCTTTTGGTCCATGGAATGTATTAATCACCTTGAAACGATTCTTATTTCTTCTTTGAGACAGGGTCTGGCCTAAAGCTTGTTATATAGACCAGGCTGGCCTCAGAGTCCCAGAGATCCACCTGTCTCTGCCTCCTGAGTCCTACACCACAACACCTGGCTGGAGCTATTTTAAAACATGATCTGAAAGTTCAATGCAAAGCCCATAACAAATGACAATGTCTCTTTGAGACCGTGATGGCAAGAAAACCTGGAGAGTTTCAAGTAGATCAGAGATAGTGAATGAAACACAGTGAGAACCTAGATCCTCTTGCAAGAGAAGCCAGTGCTTTTAACCCTGAGCTATCTCTCCAGTCCCCATTCTTTCTGTAGTGTTGAGAATTCTAGGACCTTGTACATGCTGGGCGTGTGCCCTATCTCTGAGCCACATCCCTAGTCCTACCTCAGGGATTTCTTTCACTTAATCACGTACTGTAGTGTCCTCTCTTTCCATTAAGATGAGAAGTGTTTCAGTTACAAGCTCTGATGCCCAGGGAGTTTTCAGGCCCAAGACTTGGGATTAGAGAAAGAATTTCATTCTGCAGGTATAGGCTTTTTCTCTTCACTGGTTTTGGGATAAATGTTGCAGAATATATTTCCCAGACAGCTGAGGACTTGCCCCTTTTAAGCACCCACATTCTTGTTGTACTGTACAGGAGACCCATGCTCTTCTGGACTATGCTTCCCAAGGCCATGGAGAGCAACTAGAAGGCAGAGGAAAGTGTGAGCCTGGGTCTCAGCAGTACTCACAACTCCACGGAGCCTCATCATCCTTAAACCTCCTTACACATCACATTAAATCTCTTCACTAGGTCTCGCCCCCAATTGGTTAGTTTTTATTGCTAACTTGACACATCTGGGAAGAAGGAAGCTCAGTTGAGAAATTTCCTAGATCAGACTGGCCTGTTCATGTCTCTAAGAGACTGTCTTGAATTGATGATTGATGTGGGAGATCCCAGGCCACTGTGGGTGGCACCATCCCTAGGCAAGCAGGTCTGAACTGTATAAAAAAGCTACGTGAAGCAAGGTGTGGTGCATGCCTCTAATCCCAGTACTCAGCAGGTGGAGGCAGGCAGATCTCTTTCTGTGAGATTGAGACCAACCTGGTCTACATAGTGAGTTCTAGAAAGCTACCTGAGCATGAGTCAGTGGGCGAGTCAGTAAGCAGGGGTTTTCCATGGTTTGTGCTTCAGTTCCCATTTGAGTTCCTGTGCTGACGTCTCTCAGTGATGGACTGTGTGTGACCTGGAAGTGTAAGCTGAAATGAACCCTTTCCTCTCCAAGAAGCTTTTGGCCATGGTGTTTTTCACAGTCCACAGGAAGTAAACTTAAACACTTGGTTAATAATCTTTGTGCCAGGTGTAGCAATGGCTGAAACAGCTTAAGAGTAGTTTTTTCTCATAATCTGGGTGCAGTAGGCATGCATAGAATAGTCCAGCTACTTGGGAAGCTGAGGCAGGAGGATCACTTGAGTCCACAGGTTTGGGACCAGCCTGGGCTACATAATGAGACCTCATCTGAAACCAAAACAAAGCGAAACAAAACAACACCAGATGCAAAACTTTTTTATTTGTGTTTTTGGTTTGACTTTTTTGTGTGTATATGTTTTTGAGACAAGATCTCCCTGTAGCCTGTAGTGGGCCTGGAGCTCACTATGTAGACTAAGCTGACCTCAATCTCACAAAAGATCTGCCTGCCTCTGTCTCCCGGGTGCTGGAATTAAAGGTGTGGGCTGCTTGCTTATTTATTTCTTTATTCTTTTGAGACAGTGTTTCACAATGTAGCCATGACTGGCCTGGAACTCACTATGTAGACCAGGGTGGCTTCAGACTCACAGAGGCATACCTGCCTCAGCCTCTTGACTAAAACGTGTGCTCTATGCCTTCACCCAGCTGACTTTTGATTTTTTTTTGTGTGTGTGTGTGTGTGTGTGTGACAGGGTTTCCCTAGCCTTGGCTGACCTTGGACTTGAAGTCTTGCCTTAGCGTCTTAAGCTTTGGAATTACAGGCACGTGCCACTGTGTGTAGCTGGATTGTTTTTTTTTTTGTTTTTGAAGGATTTGATAATGTCCTAGCTGTGAGCCATGACTGAATCAACACTTCATTTTCGAATCATCCATTTCCTGTAAAAGATGCATCAATTTCTTAGCCATTTTGTCTTCACTTCTATTCCTGTGTAGGAGGCACATTTCCCATGTCATAGTCTGCTCCTTGAGGCAGCTCAGTGGTCATGATGAGAGGCCGTAGAGTGGTGGCGTGGCTCTGCTGTTTGCTGGGTATGTGATTACAAACAAGTCTCTCAACCTTTTTGGCCTCAGTTTCCTCATCTGTAAATGGGACTTATGGTTCTTACTCACAAAGCTGCTATGAGGATCAGACAGAATGACTCGTAGAGCTCTTAAGGAAGTAGTTGAAACACATCAGATGCTCAGTAAGTAATGTTAGCTATCATGATTGGTTAGTCACGGGACCAACAGCCACTAAGTCCATACTGCAGGGCAGATGCTGGTCATTGATGGTTATACTCATGGGCACCCTGTTGTCCACATTTTTACCCCAGAATGTCCCAAGTCTTGTCCCAGTACCAGCTTTGAGATACTAATAAGCAGCATCCATACAACAGATGTCTTCACTATTCTAGGTACTTCTGTGGGAGAGAGCCAAAGTCTGCAGAGACCTTTCCTTTAGGATGCAGGGTCCTCATTGGGATCTCTCTGTTACCACCATGTGGACGGGGACACGGGTGCAGACTTGCAGGTGTTCGAGCCTTGTGTCCAGGGCTGTAAGCCTTAAATGCTAATGTGTTTCTGTTCTGTTGCCTTCTGTAACTTTCTGTTCCTGCTTCCCTGCCAGCTGATCTTTGCTGTTGCTCTCTGTGGTCCTGCTGCTTCTCTTTCCTTTCTCCTCTGTCCTAGCTTCCTTTCCAGCTGTTGTGACAAATACCCTGAGGGGAGGGTTTGCTTTAGCTCACAGTCCCTGGTGACAGTCTACCACTGACAGTCAAGGTGGTAGGACTCGAAGCCACTTGCCACATGCAGTCAAGAGCAGAGAGAAGGCATGCACACACGCTTGTGCTCAACTCGTCTTCTCCGATCTTCCCAGGACCCCAACCCAGGGAATCGTGCCACCAACAGTGGGCTAGACCTCTGCACTTCAATTAATGCAATCAAGACAATCCTTCAGAGACATGGCCACAGGCTGACCTGATCTAGACAATCCCTCATCGAGACTCTCTTTCCTGACTCAGATTGTGTCAAGGTGACAAAACAAATCATCATACTTTCTAATTTCTCATTTCCATGGCTGGGAAACAGAACTGTTTAGAATTTTCATTTGAAGAGATTGCTTTGAGTGAGGGCCCCAGGGCAAGGCCAGCAGTGAAGTTTTAAGCTGTTTTAGGCTGTGTGCTGTGGAGGGGACTGCAGTGGGCAGAGAGTTGGCCTGTAATCCAATCACCATTTAAAAACATTCAAAACAAATGATGAGACAGAGAAAATTGTCATGATTCCTGTTGGTACTTACATTTACATAAGGACATCATGGTCAGCACACAGAGCAGACTCATCCCACCAAAGACCCGCTGAGAACATGGCCCCTGCACTTGAGTCCCAGCAGCCATAACTGTTCCGGTTGATACAGTTTTGTCCTTTCCAGGACATCTTGTAGATGGAATCATAGGCTGTGTAATATTTTTTCTGCCTGGCATATGAGTGTGTGTGTGTGTGTGTGTGTGTGTGTGTGTGTATGTGTATGTGTATATGTGCGTGTGTGTGTATGTGTGTGTGTGTGCGTGTGTGTATGTGTGTGTATGTGTATGTGTGTGTATATGTGCGTGTGTGTATGTGCGTGTGTATGTGTGTGTGTATATGTGCGTGTGTGTATGTGTGTGTATATGTGCGTGTGTGTGTATGTGTGTGTGTGCGTGTGTGCGTGCGTGTGTGTGTATGTGCGTTTACACATCACAGCTGAAAGAGTAGCTTACCGCTTGCCTCTTCCCCCAGGTGAAAGAAGAATTTTCAGGCTCCCTTCCCCACAGTGACCCCGGTTTTGCAAACTCCCTGTGCTTAAGCCCAGGGTTGGGGGTGACTAGCAGAGGCAGCATGTGTGGTACCTCAGACAGTGGTCTAGTAGAGGCTTCCTAGTGTCCAGCTGCCTCCCACAGAGCAGAGCAGGACTTTAGCCCAGGTGTTGGTCCAGACTCACTGGGCACTGCTTGCCCCTCTGGAGCTCTGGAATGGACATGTGACCTGATTCTGCCAATGAGATGGAAGACATGGTTTCCTGAAAGACTGGGTCAATGATCTTCCCTTTGGGGGAAGGAGGAGAAACCAGGTTCATTCTCTCCCTGTGCCTTTCTGTCTGCCCATCTCTGTCTCTCTCCCCCTTTTTCCAGGAGTGCTGGTAGTCATGACCCCAGTCTTGGACTGCACATAAAAGAGCAGAGACCTAGCAAGACTCTAGCCCTCTGTTACATCACTGAGCCACAAAACCAACCAGCCACAAAACCAACCAGCCCCGACGTTGATACTGCTTCCTGTTTGACTGAGTTTGAGTAGAGTTCTATTTCTATTGTCCACATCTCAAAGCAGAATAGTTGTCAGGAACATTGTCCTCACAAACCTAGGAGCCCTCCTTCCTTGACTAATTAGTTTTCAGAGGCACAGGAGAGGGTCTGTGGTAGGGCAGAGGGGAGAAAAATGATCTCTCTGTTCTGTGTCCTGACATCAAAGATAGTCCTGTGGATCAAGTCTCAACTTGTTTCTATTTCAGCATGGAAGCATTATCCCCAACCCCCAAACCTTATTAACTCGGGTTAAATGGAGGGGAGAGCCTGAAATTCAGCCTCAGTCCTAGGAACACAGTTTTACTCTATTGTCAAGTGCACAGTAACTGGACCAAGCACAGCCGAGGTCCTGCTGGGATGCTTCAGGGGAGATGCAATTAACATACTGTTGCTATGCCAACACTAATAATTTCTTTGGGGATTTTTTTTTCCTTCCTATAGGCATTGTGGGTGAGTCAATACTGTACACGAGGTAGCTGGCATTGGAGGGGGAGGTTAACCTATTTCAGGGAACAGGCTGTTTGCAAGGACTTGAGCAGTGGCCACGAGCAGAACAACACAGTGCTAATTATACATTCGTTAAAGTGCACTCCTCAATGCCAACCTGGCGCTGCCCAAATGCCCACAGGTCTTAAGTCTAAGACATTCTGGGCACAGCTCCTTCCACAGTATAGGGTGGTGGTGCAGATGAGTGGCACACGAATTCACGTGAAATCAGGATCAAAGCTGCGCATACTAGCAGCCTCTGAAAAAGTTGCACACACCCTGTGCGTGCTCCAGGAATTTCTCATTCTAGGGAGAATGGCTGAATTTCTGTGTGTGTGTGAGTGAGTGAGAGAGAGAGAGAGAGAGAGAGAGAGAGAGAGAGACATATGGACAGAGAGAGAGAGAGAGAATTTATAAGGATTTCTTACAAGCTCTTAGGCCCACAAAAGACTTAGTCTTTAGTCTCTGACCTAACTCCAGTTTTCCTCTGGTGACTTCTCAGGTTGTTACTGGAAACCTTGGAGACAGAAGCGACCAGGCTGCTGAGTTCCTTTGCAGAGAAACGCTGGCTCATTTTTAATAGGGCTGCCATATAATTTCGGTGTGGCCTTAGATACGGGATTTAGAATGGGAAGAAGACCCCTTTCTATACACAGGACTTTATGGGGGCAGGATCCCTCAGCTGTCCTATGTATCAGAAGCCTTTCCATGAGATGGAGACCCAGGGTTCCCCTTATTCCTTCATCACACATGACTGTGCACCTGCTCGGTGTCACATACGGCGCAACATGGATGTGAAGATGGATGAGATGCAGAATCCGCTGTGAGGGGCTTGTGATCTAGGGAGATATACACACATGCGTGCTCATGCAGACACACACACCACCACACCACACCACCGCTGCTCGCTGTTCTCATGTAGAGATGTAGAAGGAGCACAGAGAAGGAGCGTTGCAGGTGGTTCTGGCCCAGGAAGGGAGCGACAACGTGGGCAAAGGGTTATTGCATGGGTGCTATGGGGATGAATGGTGCAGTGATGCTGCAAAGGCCTTGAAAGTAGGTTGGCTGGATTTGGACAATGCAAGGGCTTTGGCACATGAACCCATGTCTGTTTTCCTGTGTGCGAAAGAGGCAAAGTAGTCGGTAACACAGATGAAGGGGCAGAGCAGTTCTGGGCAGGTGGAAGTACATTCATCCCTGGGTTTCACAGGTGTCCTCAGGGGACTCTGCTTAGGTTTCCCCCTTTTTAAAGCCATTGCTCCTGATTCTTCCTCAGGCTACTTTGATCTTGTCAGGCAAGTCCTGGTCATGGACCTTATAGACTATTTTTAAAAAGTGAGTTCATCGGTTGGGGAGATGGCTCAGTCGGTAAAGTACCTGCCAAATAAATGTGAGGACCTGAGTTCAGATTCTCAGCACCCATGTAAAAAGCTGGGCATGGTGGCACCTGCCTCGAATCTTGGTACTGGGGAGGCAGAGATAGGCAGATTCCCGGAGCTCACTGGCAAGTCAGCTTAGCTCCAGGTTCATTGAGAGACCCCTCCATCTCAAAAAGCTAAGATGGAGAGCAATGGAGGGAGATATCTGACATTAGTCTCTGACCTACATGTGTGCACGCACATAAAACATACATGTACCACCACACACTAAAAAAGTGAGGCTCAGCATGATGCTATGCAGAATTAAAACAATATAAATTCATAATCCCAAAAAGAAATATTTCCAACTTTGTAACTACTAAACCCTTTATACGCGGACATTTTTTCTTACAGTACTTGGGATTGAACTCAGGGCCTTGTGTGTGCTTGGTAAGGTCTTTACCATTGATCTTCACCTCTATCCACTGAGCTACATCCCCAGCCCTGTAGCAGAACTTTGACCTCCCTCCATCTTTCCCTGTCCTCCTTCCCAGTCCCCTCCTTCTTTCTCTTTGTCCGTCTTTTTCTCTCCCCGTTCCTTCCTTCCTTGACAAAAATCTTACTGGGTAGCCCAGACAGGCCTCAAACTTGATATCCCCTGCCTCTACCCCTAAGTACTGGGATTCCAGGCTTGTACCACCATCATGCCCGGCCCAGATTTCAATTCTCCACATTGTTTACCAGTGGAATCAAGACGGTTGATTACCATATCTTAGACAGGAGACAAAGGGGATGGGAAGCTCTGAATCATTGATTTTTTTCAGAAAGGGACATCCCCAAATTTCCACATGGACAAGCTTAAGAATGTGGTTAATTAGAATAAACTCATGAAAGGCCATGAGTTCAGAACAATATGTAAATGAGAAAAGTTAGTCTAACCCTTTACAAAAGGCTAATTGAATGCTTTGAGGAGGAGGACTAGGAGAATGTTCTTTGTAGTTGAGTAATCAGCTATATTAATAGACATGAGCAGTTTGTTTCTCCCTGTGTGTGTCTACTTGTGGTGACTAGGGATGCCCATGTGAGTCTCAGATACACTCTCTCCAGACTTCTATGTTGTCCTTGTGAGACAGGTTACAGGAACCAACTCCTCCTGGGGCACTGGGGCAGGGATGAAGCCCCGGAAACACCCCTGAATATAGTTCAAGGCTGTTGAGTTGGTAGCTAAACCTGTTAGTCTTGTCCAGTAGACACCCTTTGATGCTTTTCTGTGAATGAATGTGACTGTCAGAGAGTCCAGTTAACAGGCCCTTCCCTTATGCCTGGCACCCATGTCCAGAGCTCTGCGTCCCAGAGGCGAGGGACTCGGTGATCATAGCTACTGAAGACTTGTCTCCATTTTAGGAGGCCTTGTCCTAATCACAGCCTGCATTATCATGGGGAACCTTCACTCCAGGCAGGACAAGGCCTGGCAAACTCTAGGTGACCTCACCTGTAGCTATCCCAGAGAGCCTGACCTCTGACCGCTCCAAACCTTGCCAAAGTTGGCTTCAATTGTGTCTGAAGAAGCAAGAATTAGTGACTCAGAAAACCTTATGATCAGTGGATGGAAGGGCCATACCAATGCTTGGCTGTGATTGATCTTGACCAAACTGGAAGTTGTGCTGTGATTGGTGGAAGGTATAATCGCCACATTTAGATCTTACTTCCATGCCACACCCCTCCTGGCTATATAACCAGACTGCTCCGCTCACTTTTGGGGCGGTCAGAAGATCTTTTGGGTGGCCCACCCTGCTATTGCAACATTAAACTCCAATCAATGACTTTCTCCAAAGTGGTCTTTTTCTACTTTTTGTGGTCTTTAATGGTAGAGCAGGCTAAGCTGGCCCTAGGAAGTCACAGTAACAGCTACAGTGACAAGAAGTCAGTTGAAGAGTTCCATGGAGTGACCAAGGTCAGAGATAACAAGGAGCAGAGGTGGTGGAGAAGGCCATGGGCAATAGAGATGACCATGGGCGGTGGAGATAACCATGGGCGGTGGAGATGGCCGTGGGCAGTGGAGATGACCGTGGGCGGTGGAGATGGCCGTGGGCGGTGGAGATGGCTGTGGGCGGTGGAGATGACCATGGGCGGTGGAGATGGACGTGGGCGGTGGAGATGGCCATGGGCGGTGGAGATGACCATGGGCAGTGGAGATGGCCATGGGAGGTAGAGATGACCATGGGAGGTAGAGATGACCATGGGCAGTGGAGATGACCGTGGGCAGTGGAGATGACCGTGGGCAGTGGAGATGATCATGGGCAGTGGAGATGACCGTGGGCAGTGGAGATGACCGTGGGCGGTGGAGATGGACGTGGGCGGTGGAGATGGCCATGGGCGGTGGAGATGACCATGGGCGGTGGAGATGGACGTGGGCGGTGGAGATGGCCATGGGCGGTGGAGATGACCGTGGGCGGTGGAGATGACCGTGGGCAGTGGAGATGATCATGGGCAGTGGAGATGACCGTGGGCGGTGGAGATGACCGTGGGCGGTGGAGATGGACGTGGGCGGTGGAGATGGCCATGGGCGGTGGAGATGACCATGGGCGGTGGAGATGGACGTGGGCGGTGGAGATGGCCATGGGCGGTGGAGATGACCGTGGGCGGTGGAGATGACCGTGGGCAGTGGAGATGATCATGGGCAGTGGAGATGACCGTGGGCAGTGGAGATGACCATGGGCAGTGGAGATGACCATGGGCAGTGGAGAGGCAGAGCAGGCAAGGGAAGGTGGAGGCTGTGAAGAGCCCAAGATAAAGCAGTGTAGGTCCTGGAGACTGGAGGAATTCCAGGGAGCAGCTGAGCCCTAAAGGTTGAGAGCCACTGTATTAGTGGCTTTTCTGTTGCTGTGTCAAACACCATGGCCAACGGTCACTTAAGGAAGAGTTTATTTTGGCTCACAGTTCAAGGGTGCCGTGTAGCAGTGGGGAAGTCCTGGCAGCAGGAGAGTGGGGAATCTGCAGTCAAGTAGAGAGAAGTGCGCCTTGCTTCCTCCTTTGTATGTGGCCTGGGACCCAAGTACAGGGAATGGTGCTGCCCACTTTTAGGGTGACCCTTTCCACCTCAGTGGACCTAATCAAGATAATCCCTCACAGGCATCACCAGAGGCTTTCCTACCAGAGATAACCCCTCACAGGACTGCCTAGAGGCTTGTCTCCTAGGTGACTCCAGAGCCTGTTAATTGGCAGTCAACACCATCTCAGCCTCAGACCTGTGTATCTAGAACTATAAGGCTTTGGCTCTGGAGTCTGGAGTCACTGGCCTCTGCTTCTGATGACTCTGAACCTGTTCATCTAGTCCTCAGGCCCTTGTCCCAGAATTGCTAACTCGGAGAACGCTGCCCTCTGTGTATTTGTGATTTCCGTTTGGATAGAGCAGAGGAACTGCAGCCAGCCTATGGGCAAGGCTTGGAGCCCTGCTTACAGACCTGCTTACTTGAGGGATCCAGCCTTTGGCGGCTGCCAGCATCTCCCTCATCACCCTGCCATTCCAAGAGTGCCAGGAGTTTTTGGCTATGCTTAAAGTCTGGGCTACTTCATGGTCCTGTTTGACTTCTTGGGTTATCTAACCAGTTTCCTTCAATAAGTTTCGCCCGTATAAATGACTGCCAGCCCCGTCTTCCTGGTTAGCATTTGGTAGAACATTGCCACTGCTTCCACCTGCAAAAGCAGAGGAGGATGAGTCTGCAGAACTGTGAGCACATCATGTGATCACTGAACAAGTGGGAACCAAGGCAAGAGGAGGGGTTCTGAAATCCAGGCAGGAAGGACCAAAGTGCAGGGCTATGACATTTACGGCTGATAGAAACAGGTTTCAGCAGGGTGTTCCCTGTGACATATCAGGGGAGGGGGTTTTTGGGGATCTTATCTTTTCCCGGGAAGGAGATGAAGTTTTTCACATGGACTGATATTAATGTTAATAAAGCTCTAATAAAAAATAGGGATGTTTTAAATAATAATGTCAGACCTGATCAAGACATTACTGTGACAGGGTGATGTGCTTGATGCCATCATTCAGTAAGCATTTATAGACAGTGCCGTTTCTGGGAAAGATGCTAAGAATGGCAGACAGTGCTGTCAGCGATCTGTCTGTCTCCTGGGGCCACACATCCTGGCTTGTCATAGGAGGTGCCCAGTTGCAAGCCTTGCAGCTCTGCTAGAGCTGTCTGGTCACCCGAGCCTCTTGGTCCATGTGGGGCAGACTGGACATGTCCACCTCATAGTCACCTCCTCCAATGGGAGCTAAGTACCCTAGCCTTTTTGCCTCTTTGAGGGTGGTTCTGAGCTGCTACTAGAAAGAAAACTTCCTTACAATCCAGCCAAATCACTGCTGGATACACACAGAGGAGGCAAAGTCAGCTTACTACAGCCATAGCAGCACATCTATGTGGATTGCCACATGGTCCACAAGAGCCAAATTATGGGATTAGCCAGGAGTCATTTTAGAGGAATGGATAAAGAAGATGTGGCATGTATACAGAGTGGGGCGTCACCCAACCGTAAGGCAGAATGTTTATACAGAAAAATGGCGAGAACTGGAGGTCACCATGTTGAGAGACAAATTCGGCGAGTTTTCTCTCATCTGTGAAGGCTAAGAAAAAAGAAGTACGTGAGACTTACAGGGGAAAAGGGACGTGGGGTAAGGGAAGTGAGGATGGAGGAGGGGAATCAGGAAAGGGGGAGCCTAAGAGGGCACAAAAAAGAATGAGAGTTGAATATGATGCAGGGACACTGTATGTACATATGCAAATGTCATCAAGAGACACCTTATGTTGTAAGTTAACATATGATAATCAAAAACTTTAAAAGAATAAAATGTAGAGCTGCGTGTGGTAGCACATGCTTGTAATCTTAGCAATCTGGAAGTCCAGGCAGGAGGATCAGGAGTTCAAGGTCATCCTTAACTAGATAGCCAGTTTGAGGCCAGTGTGGAATATGTGACCTTGTCTCACACAAACAACAACAAAAAAATAACAAGGTAAAAAGTAATAAATAAATGTTCCAAATATCTGGGGAAGGTATTCTATTAAATGTAGAATGGGATCATGGCCTGGGTGTAGTGGACTTAAAGTGCTTAGTAACCAGTTGTGGAACCATTCTGTTTCTCAATGTTTTTTTGTTTGCAGTACCTGGAGTGTTGGAAAAGCTCAAATTCATTGTTTCTAACTGTGTTTATGAATGGCTTAAGAAACTTAATCAAATTTATCATTGAGAAAAATTAGCTTCCTAATTCAATTAATGAAATACAAGTGTAACAAATGAACACTCGGGGGAGTCTGCATAGCTGTGGGGGACACCCCTCCCCACTGGGAAAGCCCCTGAGAGTAAGATCTCTTAGCCCACCCCCCACCTTTAAAGCTGTTAGTTTTCAAGCTATTGAGGTAAGAAGGCCCTCTCATGGACACTGTAGATTTTCAAGTCTTTCATATTATCTGTTTGGCAAATGAGAAAACTGAATACATTTTTCTATAAGAAAGAGAATACTAGGGACTGGAGAGATGGCTCAGTGGTTGAAAGCACTGGCTATACTTTTGCAGAGGACCTGGGTTTGATTCTCAGCACCCACATGAGACTAACAACTATCCGTAACTCCAGTTCCAGGGGATCCAGTGCCTCCTGAACTCCTCTAGCATTGCATGACATAGGTGCACTTACACATACATGGGCAACACACCCATACACAAAAAGTAAAAATAATAAAAAGAATACTGAATTAAAAGGGACTTTCTTGAAAATCAGGCCTGCTTGTTACACGGCTGGTTAATTCAGGGTCTACACAACTGTAGGTTCCAGCTCCTCATGGTCACAAGGTGGCTGCCATAGTTCAGACACCCAGAGTAGCTTCATAGAAGAGAGGCTTTCCTGTGGGACTTGTGGTGTCAGAGAGGAAATCCTTTTTCAGTAACCTTTGCCGACCTCCAATCATTGTCTAAGGCTGAATTTTGTACTCAGGTTTCAGTCAGTAAGAGGGATGGAGTTATCATGACTGACGAGTTAAATCAACCTTCATCCCATGTGATTGGGAGTATGAACCCCCAACCAGATCAGCAAAGAAGATGGGCTACATGGCAATGGTATACCAGGAGAGCCAGGGAGGACCACTGCGGCGTGACTATGCCAACATTTTAATCACCTGAAGCAAAAGCCAAGCTCATTCTTTATGACAACCTGTTTTCATGAAATGTAACACTAAACTCCCACTAAACCTGACCTGCTTCATGAGATCAGTGGGAACTCATGAGGATGGTTATAACTCAGTCACCTCCAAAGGTCTCACTGCCTCCCAGCCTTGATACTCTTGCTACCAACACGTGAACCTTGGGAGACATACAAATTATATGCTAAGATTTGTCTAAGATAATGACCCAAGATGCAGTCTTGACTGCAGGTTTCTTTCCTTATGGAGTTTGGTACGGGTGCAGGCACTGACTGCCTTCTCTTTTGGAAGGTACAAAATACACTGAGTTTGGAGTTGGACTTTGCAGTTGCTTCTCTGGGTTCAGTCTCCATGGAGGTAGCAAGAGAAGATTTATAGATCCACTCTGTGTTCAATGGAGTCATAGGTGAATTTTGTCTGTAAATCACAGAGTGCGCTCCAGGCACTCTGCGTCCTGTGTCTCTGTGCAACTCTTATGCCCAGGCTGTCTGTCTTTCACCAGCTACTTGTCTGTACATGCATCTCTCCACAGTCTGAGCACCCCCTCAAGGCACGACTCTGCCTCAGTCATCTATTCACCCCCTTGGACTAGGGGTCCAGCAGATAGTTGTAGAAATGAAGAATGTCGGCGTCTGGGGAGATGGCTCAGTCAGTAATATGCTTGCTACACAAGCCAGATGGCCTGAGTTTAAAACTCTAATGCTTTTGTAAAAAGCTGGGTACGGTGATGTGCAATTGTAGTCTCAGGTCTGGGGAGGCAGAGACAGGATGATCCCAGGGGCTCACTGATCAACTATTCTATCTGAATTGGTGAGCTCTAGGTTCAGTAAGAAACCCTGACTCAAAACTAAGGTAGAGTGCAATCGAGGAGGATACCCAACATCAACCTCTGGCCTCTACACACACATCCACACACATGCATGTGCACTGTGTGTGCATGAACACACATGAACACATATATAAATGAATATTCTACTACAACATACAGTACTTACTTATACCAAACACTGTTCATGCATTACTTATTAATTCGTATTATATCCCAGAAGGGATAGTACTGTTCATGAATTGCACGTAATGGGAAATATTGATGTAAGAGTCTGGGGTCACCCTTCTCCAACTCTCATGTACACAGGAATCATCTGGGTTTTGCTTGTTAAGTTTGTATCTCCATTCAGCATGCCTGGGCTGGAACCTGGGTTCCCATGTTTCCAACAAGCTCCAGGCAATATAGCCGACTGGAAGACCCCATTTGCTTTCAGAATCAAAGATCTAGATTGCTCAGGGGTAGCAGAAGGTCTGGAACACACTGGCAAATAGACCTCAATCTCCTGTTGTTTGGGAGGGAATGACAGATTCTCAGGTCTGATGCTCTGAGTGGATGATGAAACCAGTCAACACAGGAGCTTTGAAAGCCTCATTAGAACCTCTCGTGTTCACAGTCTCTGGGAGAGCAGGTGGACACCTTCCAGTACCAAGGATGGAGCTTCACAGGGGACTCAGCGGCAGCTGCCATATGTCTTGAAGTCTGCTGGGCTGTGAACTTTTCCATAAGTTGCCACCTAAATGAGCATGGGATCCCTGGGGGGTGGAGAATGTTCAGGGTAGAGGCAGAGATACACAGATGAAGTGTGGCCTTAGGGGCAGGCAGAATTAGGTTCAACTCCAGCTTGACCACCCACAAGCTATCTAACCTATGTTGAGGTTCTGGTTGCTCAGATTTGCCTAACCAGAGTAGAGGGGCCAGGGGGAGATGGCCTGATGACCAGCAGGGCCAGAACCTGCTCTGCAGGCTCAGGGACGCAGTGGAAGGCACACACAGATGTGTGGAGCACACTGTGGGGTGGCTGGCCCTCTGGATATAGCTGGCTTCCTTAGGTCAGCTGTGTGTTCTGGGAAGACCTTCCAACTGTCAGTGATTTCCCTCTCCAGCTCTTGTGAGGGTGGGGAGAGCACCTGGCTCTGTAATGTAATGAACTTCTCCAGTGGCCTTTTGGGATTTTGGAACACATGAGAGGGAATTCCTTAGACCAAAGGACCACCAGGGACCAGGAGAAGTGGCTAATGCTGAGTGCAGGAACATCTTAGGAGTGAGGATTGGACAGGTATCTCTGCCACCCTCTCTCCCTCCTACCCTCCTCTCCTCCACCTTTTTCTTTTCCCTCCCTCCCTCCTGTCCTCCCACCCTTCCTTCCTTGACAGAGCCTTGCTTTGTAACCCAGGCTTCTCTTGAAATTATGATCCTCCT
The DNA here is from genome assembly GCA_035773235.1 of Eospalax fontanierii. NCBI lineage: Eukaryota > Metazoa > Chordata > Mammalia > Rodentia > Spalacidae > Eospalax > Eospalax fontanierii. The sequence continues at coordinate 70,324,457 of CM069536.1, forward strand.
GCCTCCACCTCCTGAGTGCTGGGTTTACGCATGGTACCATCATGCCTGGCTCTCTTAAAGCAGCGGTGGCTGTCTGTCCAGAACCACAAGAGGGTCTCAGACTACAGATAATATCCTAGGCTGGTGGGTGAGCAGATCCACACATTAAAATCCAGTTAGAGCCACCCTGGTGCAGGAAACAGTTGCCTTCTTCAAAGCTCCACAGGTCAGGAGTCCTCTGAGAACGGATAAGGGGTCTGATAGGATGGAGCTCAGGGAGACTGGCCATCTTTCCTTCTGCCTCTCCAGGCTCTAGCTCTACCTGCTCTCTACAAAGCACACTCTTCCTATTCTGCCATAACTCAGGGTGACTTTTGATGTCAGCTGACCCAGCCTTTGAGTCCCACAGGCTTACATACCCAGCACATTTTAGCAACTGGATCCATTTGCTCTTCATTCTTGTGCTCAAATCCTACACACATTGTTACTGTTGATTTAAACACTTCTCTTCTAGATTAATTAGGAATAAGAAAATTAAGGGACTGGAGAGATGGTTCAGGATATCTGTTGCTCTTGCAGAACACTGGAGTTTGGTTCCTAATACCCATATTGGGTTGCTCCAGTGTCTGTAATTTGAGCTCCAGGGGATCTGACTCCTTTTTCTAGTCTCCAGTGGCACCTGCATACATGTGCACACACCCTACACCCTCCAACACACACACATAATTTAAAATTTTTAGAGAGAATATGCAAATTCAGAGGTGTTAATGTTACCTTCGCCTGGGCCTTTGCTGGTGTGCTTCCTGTTTAAGGAACTACCCCCAAATTCCTGACTTGTATCATCTTTCTCCTGCCTGAAGAATCTCTGAACATTTCTTTTAGGATGGATGGACTGGCAGTGGACTCTTCTTTGGTTGAGACAATGTTTCTTCTTCTTTCTGGGTGTAGGTTTCTTGGTTGGTGATTCTTCCCGCTTTCAATGCTTCTGGTCTCTCCCCACCGGCATTGTTTACGTGGAAGGTTCTATAGCTCCTCCTCCTTGCTTGTGCTCACCCTTCTGGCTTCTTTTGGGATCCACTCTTTGTCTCTGCTTTTCTGTACTCAGTGTGATGTACCAGGTAGCTGTGGGTGTTTTTGTTTTGTTTATTTGTTTGGTATTTATTCTGCCTGGTAGATCTGTGGCTTGGAGAGTTGTGGCCATTACTTCTTCAATGATTTCTGCAGCATTTTAATTTTTTTTGGTCTTTCTAGAATTCTAGTTATACATATGATACAGGTTTTATATTGTTATATAGTTTTTTTTTAAAAATATTTTTTGTATTTTTATTTGCACATGCGCACGCGTGCGTGCGTGCGTGCGTGCGTGTGTGTGTGTAGCCAGCTGGTTCCACAGTATGAATGTGGAGATCAGGGACAACTGTGGAGGTCAATTCTCTCCTTCCATCATGGGGGCTCAGGGGATTGAACACAGGTTGTCAGGCTTGGCAGCAAGTACTCTTACCCACGGAACCATCTCCCTGGCCCTGTCCCAGGCTTCTTAATGTTCTGTGTTCTTTGGCCAGTCTTTCTCCTCTTTGCGTTTTGGTGAGAAATAATTCTATTGACCTGTCTTCAAGCTCCTCCGTTAACCATGTTTAGTCTCCTGATGAACCCTCCCTCCCTCTTCCCCTCCCTTCCCTCCCTTCTTCCTTCTCTATCCCTCCCTCTTGCTCTCCCTTCCTTTCTTCTTTTCTGCTATGCTGGGGATTGAACCTGTGTAAGTGCTCTACCACAGGGTGACACCTCCAGTTCTGAAAGGTACTCTTCATTTCTGCTACAATCTTTTGAATTTCTAACATTTCCTTTTTTTGTTTTCTTACCATTTCAATCCCCTGAGTATATCACTCATACATTCTTATATGTGTCCACTTTCTTTTTCCATAAAGATTTTTGTCCTATCAACCATTATACTTTAAATTCCCTGTCTGGAATCCCACATCTGTCCTACCTAAGTCTGATTCTGGTGACTGCCTGTGGCTTCAGAGTGCATTTTTCTTGTCTTTAACTTCTGGTTGAGAACTGGATGTGTTACACTGGGGATTGGGAACGGAAGTAAGCAAGTGCTTAATGGAGAGTTTCTGTTCATGTCTAGCAGTGGGCTGTACATTAATATTTAATGTGGTTGGATGCTCTAAACCCTTTAGGTTCCTCTACTGTGCCTATGTCCCTATGCCCTCTCCTCTTGACCTTGAGTCCCCTACCCAGCTTTCCTGCATAGGGAAAAAACTGTCTTGCAGCTTTTTCAGCAATAATCTGCTGCTCTAACCTGGGTCTCTTGGTGTGGTGGCCTGGCCTCTCATTAGCGTGACTTTGGATCTGTTTCTTCACTGAGCCTCTTTCCTCATCCATAATATAAGACAGGAATGATACCGCGTTATAGTAATGGGATGAGGATTAAATGGAATACGAAATTAAAAATGCCAAGCCCTGTGCCCAGGATAGCCTACATTCGTGATTGAATCAATGGATCCTTTGGGCTCTAATCACTAATTGCTACTTGTTGAGTCAGATGCTGTGCAGAGTGTGGCTGCATCCTTTAATCTCCTAGTTAGAATTGGAGCTCATCTCTCCTCACCCCAGGGCTCAGCTGTATGGATGTTGCAATAGGCAAGCATCTTAAAAATAAACGAAGGTGCCTTCCAGGTACCCCAGATGCTTTAAGCGGCACCTAATGACATATTTAAGTGCAAGACCTGCCAGAACAAGAGTCAATAATAACCTCCCTAATTGTACAGCTATCCAAGACACATTCTCCCAAGTAAATAATACACCCTTCAGAAGCATCCTAATTAGGTATTTACCTGGGCAATTGCAGCGACTTCACCCTGCTCCCCAGGGAAGTATCAAACACCATATCAGGGCTGATAGGATTGAAAAACAAACAGCATGGAGAAAATAAGCGGTGCCTAAGACTCCCTGAGAAGGAAGCGGGCTGGGGCTCTGGAAGGGGCGGGGCAGTCGGCAGGCCCAGGAGGGACAGCCTGCCTGTGTGTGGAGGCAGCTCCCTGTCAAGGTGACCACATGTGAGCTGCGAGGCAGACCCCCTTACCGGCTTTACAGTTCTAGGGTCTAGGCAGGGGGATGACTCTGCCCAGTCACATGCTGGTGGGAAGAGGGGCTCCTGCCAGGAGGAGTCGCTGGCTTGGTAGATGTAAAGGGCTCCTGCCTATGTCTTTCCCATTTTCACAGTCCCCGGGTCACCAGCAGTCCCTGGAGAGGCAGGGGAGAGGCAGACTGCTCTGACTGGAGATGAAGCGGTCCACTTCCTCCTGTTCTTTCTCGCATCTTCCGTTTCTCTCCTCTGTGCTCCACAACTCACTAACCCATTCTCCTTCACTGTGACTCTCACATCCTTCTCCTCACTCCATTTCTGCAATCTTCTATTGTCCCCCTCTGTCACCTTTCCTCTCCAGAACTCCAGGAAGCCCAGTCCACACAGCAGTGTCCCCTGGCTGGCTGTGGTATGTTCAGCACAAGCATTCCAATGCTGGTAAAGTTGGGAGGGTTTGGAGACATCCATACAGCTCTTCAATCAGACTTGGCAAGAGATCTACTTCTTCATATTCTGATTTTTGTAGGCCCCATCCCTGTGCCTCGGGGTCAAAGCCATGCAGGCCTGAGCTCTCAGTAGACATACTGTGAAGCCCACAGGGTTGCTCTTGAGGTCCTCTCTGATTCTATACTCAGAAGCACAGGGATATGAGCCCAGCTCTCCGGGACAGCAGTGGTCACAGTCAGTGAAGGGAATCAGGAGTGCTTGGATCTTGTCACCTTCACTTGCTCTGAAGTGGCCCAAGGAATCGGCCTTTATATCTGTACTCACAGTACCTATCATGGTCCTGATATGAAATGTCCTTAAGGGCTCATGGTTAGAACAATTAGTCCTAGCTGGTGGCTCTGTTTGGGAACTTGTAGAGCCTTTTGGACACAGGCTTAGCTGACAGATATCTGGTGGAAGCTTATGGAGACTTGATTCTGGTCCAAGCTCACTTTCTCTGCCTCTTGATTGGTGCTGAGACACGAGAGCCATGAACTGCTCCTGCTGGCCAAGAGTCATTCCTACCTTGTGCCTTCCCTGCCATGATAAGACTGCATCTCTCTCAAACCACAAGCCCAGAATAAATCCTCCTTTAAGATGCTTCCTTGCAGGTGTTTGGTCAGAGTAACAAGAAAAATAATGTATGCCCTTCTTGCCTGGCAGCAGGCTGGAGTCGGAGGGACCTATGGCATTGTCTAATTCTGCAGTTCTTAACCTGATGTCTGTAGACTGGAGTTTGTATTAGTTTGTGAGGGTTACTTTATCATGGTACTGTGGGATGAGAGTATTAAACAATAAACGTGTATTTTCTAGCAGTTCTAGAGGATAGAAACCCAATATCACGATATCGCAGAACAGGTCTCTGCTGAGGCTTCCTGACCCACATATGGCTACTTTCCTGTGTCTTTACATCGTCAACCCTCCTTGTATGTCTGTCCTGATCTCTCCTTCTTAGAAGATGTGAGTCTATTGGATTAGCAAGCCTCCAAATGATCTCATGGAACCACAATCACCTATTTGAAGCCTCTGTCTACAAACAGAGTCATTTCCTGGGCTGCTGGGATTTGGAAACTCAATATATGAGAGCTGTGTGTGTGTGTGTGTGTGTGTGTGTGTACATGTATAGACCAGAGGTGATATATGCTATATATGTCAGGTGTCTTCCTCAATCACTTCTCCATCTTATTGTTTGAGGCATAGTTTCTTTTTTTTAAAAAAACTATTTCATTATTTTTATTTTTATGTGGATGAGTGTATTGTCTGCATGTAGGTAGGTGTATCTTTGTTATGCAGTGCCTGTAGTGGTCAGGAGAGAGCATTAGATCCCCTGGAACTGGAGTTACATACAGTTGTTAGCTACCATACAGGTGCTGGGAATTGAACCTGGGTCCTCCCCAAGACTAGCCATTGCTCTTAACCACTGAGCCATCTCCCTAACTCCGAGACATAGTTTCTTACTAAACTTGGAGACAGTGAGCTCCAGGGATCTGCCCACTTCTGACTCTCTCCTCCCCTAATATCGGAGTTACAGATCTATGTCCCCATGCCTGGAGGTTAACATGGATGCTGGGAATCTGAACTCAAGTCCGTATGCCAACTGAGCTGTCTCCCCAGCCCCTAAACTTTATTTTTATAAAGTGGAGTGTGAAGCCCAGAGAGGGCTATCTACTTATCTGTGGCCACAGAGCTGGTTTTGGAGGGGCTGATAGTGGACTTATGGTTCCCAGTCATAGCTTGGTCTGCTCTGTCATCCTTGCTAGGTGTTTTCCCACAGTAAAGAATACTATATAGTCATTAGCCATGGTATGTATCTTTAAACACATTCAGATTGCTAGGACATAAATGCTCCCCAGATGCCCAGCCTTCAGGGTTGGCTTTTCCTTCAGTAGCTACCTTTTCTTCCCTGAGCAATGGGAGGAAAGTCAGTCTTCCTTACATCCATGGTGGGCATATTTGGAGATATCTTGGAGGGCTGCTTACACATGCTGCAAATGGGTCCTGCCTCCCATCTCCCCATCCAGTAGAATGAGCAGCTTGTCCAGGTCTTTGGAACTTGGTTGGCATTAGTATTAGATGTCCAGTGCTCTGGGAAACCCTCAGTCCCAGGCAAACAAGGGCGGCTGTAACCCTCCCAGCCGGCCTCTGCCCTGGGCTTGTGTCTTACCGCCCTGTATTGGCCTATCCAGCCTGTTCCTTCTTTTCCTTCCCCAACATAGTTCTCCAAAGCTCAGCTAAAGCCAGGTGGCCCCTTGCTTTATAATATCTTCAATGCCTTGGGACTTACAGCATCTGACTCCTGGCTGCCCAGGACCCTGGGAAATGATTTGTTTATCTCTCCTTCATCGAACATGAGGCTGTTGGACCTGTGCAGTGGGTTATCACCCATCTCTCCTCAACATGCCTTCGGTCTCTTGGGGCCCAGGTAGATCACATCTTTCCTCTTCTCCATTCATGTCCTGAAACATCTCCTCTGCCATGCAGACCACCTTGAACCCTGCACAGAGAAGCTTGGCTTTGAATTCTCAGGCTCCTCAACTCGCCTTCACTCTGCACTATGAGAAGATTCATTGAAGTGGTTTTTCTCAAAGCAATTAGTGCTTCCTTCTGTCCAAAGGAAACTTCTGTAGTCATTTCTAGAGCCGGGCAGCATTGAAACTACAGTTTATCCTGCTGCTGAGCCCTGGGCAATGGAAAGTCAGCTTGCGTCACTGATGCACGTCATCTGAACATGTGACAGGCTCTCACTCACTTAAGAATAAGGACAGCTATCAATCAAGCTCTGCCATGTGCTAGGCTATGCAGACATAATCAAAACCACATCCCCTGTGCTCAAATTGTTTTTTCTCAGAGAGGGAGACACACTGTCAGCAGCAACTGTCCAGGGTCATGTATCATAATCTACCAAGTGCCAGATGAGCTGAGTGAGGATGTGCTCACTCCTGTGCTACTGAGAGGTGAACAGCAGGAAGAAGCAGTGTGGAAATTTCCTGAAGGGTATCTCTGGACCTTAGCAGCAACAACACTTGGCAGCCTGGAAGTGCAAATGCCAGCCCAGAGCAACCCAGGCTCCCTAGATCAGAGCTGCTGGGGTGAGACCCACCATCTAACCTTGTCCTGCACGCAGCTGGTGGTTCCCCAGTGCCCTCAGCTGGTCATTGCTGTTGGCCCTTCACTGGAGACTCGGCCCTGGCAGCAGGTGCCCCATGTGGCTAGGGACCCCCCCCCCCCATACACCCTCTTCCTTTACAGATCCTGGGCAGGCACAGACATGGATGTATAATCATCTCTGTGGAAGAGTGCTAGTTTTGGGGTGCTTCACACAACCCAGGACTCCCCATGGGCCTGTGTGACCCTCATCCCAGCTGAGTCCCTGTTCTGCTTAGCTCAGTACTACTGACTTCTTCCGTCACATCCATCCCTTTTCTAGAAGGCACACCAGCTAACTACTTGAATGAGAAGCCCTGCCTCAGGATCGCTTCTCCGAACCAAAGCCTGAGGCTTCTGCGAGGAAGGAAATCTTTTACAGACCCCTTGGTGGGACCAATAAAAACCTACAGAGGCCTGACGGTTTGTCAAGCAAGGGATGATGGGACACTAGTCATTCTATAATGGCTGCATTATTGGGAGAGTGTGGGAAACTGGGACAGGAAGTCAGGTAGGAGTGGGACTCTGAAAATGTTAGGAGCCATAATGAGGTTTTGAATGCCACAGGCAGTGAGTGCCAGGCCATGAGAGATGAGGGAGGATGGGCGAGCCCGGATTGGCGTTTTGGACACATGACTATGGCAGGGAGAGTGGTTACAGGGTAGAAACAGGAGGCTGAAAGGGGAGCATCCAGCAGCTCCTCAATAATGTGCCCTGGACCTCAGGCCCTGCTGAGGGTCAGGAAGTGCTCTGTGGTGAGATGCAGCAGGGAGAATTAGGCAGGGGTGGATGGAATCACACCGCCAGGGGGCTGGACAGAGCTGGGTGACAGAACGGCGCCCATGGTGGTTTGGTGGGCTAAGCTGTGCATCACACATGGTGAACAGCAGGGTCTGGCCTGGCTAAAGATAGCCACTGTGCAGAGAGGTGGCACTTGGCGTTCTGGGGGGTTAGAGGGAGAAAGGTGACAATCTAGAGGCTTGAGCAGAAGGTGGAGGACATGAGGGACACCAACACAGATGCTCGCATTTGAGGAGCTGGTATAGCATGCTGTTGTGGGAATCAGGAACAGAACAGGATGCAGAGGACAGTGATCATCAGAGTCACCGACCAGAGGCGCACAGCTGTCCACTGGGAGTGGCTACTGACCACTGTAGTTGTATTTCATGGCCTGGGTGTTTAGATGGCTCAGTGGCTGCAGATTGAATGAAGTCTGAGGAGACACAGAGAGATGTGAAGGCAATTCCATGAAGCTTGGCTGTGAGAGAAAGGAGACAGTCTGACTCTACCTGGTCCCCGTTCCCCACTGGTCCTCCTGGAGACTAGAAGCACATCATTGTCTTGCAGAACAATGGGTCACAGGTGGCTGGAGTCTATGCATTAAGTCCAACCACAACTTCCTAGATTCCAGGAAGTTCTAAGGGTAACCTCTACCTAGAGTGCCCAGCTCTTCTGACCTGAGATAGCTGCCACACAGAGGATAATGACAGAGAAGCTTACACACAAGTAGACATGGAGAGCAAACTCCAGAAATTCTCACCCTCACACTGGGCTTTGCATCTGTAGCGTGATCTGTATCTACCTGGACAGACAAGAGATGCTAACATGTCCTGTATTATTTGAACACGAGTTTTCATTTGAGATGCAAGCACACTTCTTGAGGCAGCTTTTTGGCAATGCTTTTAAAAGACTGTCTAATCAATCACTTCTGATTCCCTGACTGCTTATTGGAGCCATCAGTCACCACCAGCCCTCTTGGCATTAATGGGATTCGGCAGTACTATAGGATTCTCCCTGCGACTTGGCTTTAAATAACAAGATTATTATTTTTGACACATTATTCAAGCTGGAATTTTCCCCTTCCATTTCTTCAAAGCACCCCTCTCCTTGGGAGCAGGTCTCCTATCCACAAACAGAGAGTAGTAATTTGCCTAAGATTTAGGGGAGAGGGTAGAACTAAGCCAAGATGTCTTCACAATGACTGATTAGGGGTTGGGCTTAATTACAGGTGTTTCCAAATCTGTGCGTGCTGCAACATGCCTCTCTTGATGCTGAATATTTATCTTCTTCCCAAGGACTTGCCTTCTCCCATGGATCTGACAGATTGCTGGCACTCCCAAAGAATGGACCCAAGTCCAAAGACTGGGAAATCATGAACTCTAATGTCTAAGGGCAGGGGAAGATGAATGTTCCAGGTCATGGAGAGGAGAAGAGAGGAGAAAAGGACAGAGAGAGAGAGAGAGAGAGAGAGAGAGAGAGGGAGAGAAATTAGCTTTTCTCCCTTCTAAGTTTTTTAAAAAATGTATTTTCTGTCTGTCTGTGTGTTTGTGCACCAGAGTGTAGAGACCAGAGATGTCAGATCCTCTGGAGCTGCAATTACAGGTGGTTGTTAGCTGCCTAATGTGGGTGCTGGGAATAGAACTCAGGTCCTGTGGAAGAGCAATACATGCTTTTAACTGCCGAGCCATCTCTCCAGCCCTCCCTTTTCCATTTTCTCGGTGTGATTATGTGAAGATGCTGCCTGTCCACTGTGGTGAAAAGGATTGTCACTCAGCAGGCTGAATCAAAAGCTAATGTTTCTGGAAACACCCTCACAGGCCCACCCAGAACTAATGTTTTACCAGTTCTCTGAACATTCCTTACCCTAGTCAAGTCGACACATAAAGTTAACCATAACATTATTTCAGGCCTGACCTGCAGCAGGGGCTCAGCAAGCATGGTCTGGATGAATGAGTGGGTGTCCTTCACACTTTGCCTAGCTTATCCCCCTGCCCTCCCAGTGGACTTTCATCTCTTCTGTGGCCTGGAGTGATCTCTATCTGCCTTATTTTCTAGGTCCTCACCTCATCTTTTGAGATTTGGCTCAATGTTGTTTCTACATGTCTCTTTTAAAATTTTGAAAAATTTAAATGTGATCCTGCCTCCTTTCTTTTAAGACCTTTAAATGCCTTTCCATTGTTTCCAACTCATTCAACAGGTGCTTACTAGATAGACACTTTGTACAAACTGTAGTGGGTTTCTTGGCGCCCATTACAGAGCCAAGCAACACCAAATAGTTTGTCTCTTCTTTGACCTTGTATGCGAGTGGAGGTGAGACCATGAATAAGTAACAGTTCACTCTTTATGTTGACCCTTGGTGCAGAGGGTCTTAGACTGGCCTGTGACAGAAAACCCACACCAAGGACTTGTTCTAGGCTATTGTCTCATTCTGCCCACCTTTGCTGCCTCTTTCTGTCTTTGAACCTCTTTCTGCTTGACACATACAACTCTGTATTTCTTAGATGGTCACAGGAATCAGAAGCAGCACCAGAGCCAGCAATTTACACACAGAGAATGAATTCCTCAGGGGTGTGCAGGAAACGCTGGTGTAGAGCTGAGTAAACCCTGATCGAGGGGCTGGAGAGATGGCTCAGCAGTTAGCATTTGCTGCCACTCTTGCAGAAGATCTGGGTTCAGTTCTCACCATCCACACATGGCAATTGACAAGCACTGTAACACCAGTTTGAGGAGGTCTGATGCCCTCTCCTGGGCTCCACAGGCCCTGACCAACAGACATGTAGGTAAACACTCATACGCAGACAAGTTTTAAAAATCTTCAAAAAACGCTTGGTCAAGCACTCAGGGAAGAGTCTGAGATGTGAGGTCTGCTGAAGAAAGGTGGCTGGACCCTCTTAGGGGTCTGGCTCAGGGGCTACCTCTCCTGGTCTCCAAACTCTGTCTTCCCTCGACTTCTTTCAGATGAGGGTCTGTGCACAGATAACAGTGAGGAGCTCTGAGGGAATTTTTTTCTTCAGTCCTACTATTCAGAAAAGGCGAGTTTCAGTCTCACCCCTGCTGAGGCTATTTCAGGAAAACCTCATTGTGGCCCCTCATTTCCTCATCCTTGAAAGAATAAGATTATATCAAACGACTCCCGAGGCCCCTTCTGACTCCAGCATGTGACCAAGCATCTTCCCAGAGGTTGGCACAAGCACTGTTCTTCAGGGTCACTCTCAGTCACAGTAATGAGCCCAATAGAGTTTTGTGACTTAAAAACATTATGAACAGGGTTTAATTCAGTTCAGACTTTCTGACGACCTGTTCCATCTTGCCGCATAGCTCTGTCTATCCACTTGTTACTGCAGCATAACCAGTTGTGACTTGTGTCCTATTACATGTGCCCAGATTTGATTTTCAGTGGTGAATCAGACTGCTTTCCTCTATGCAATATTCATCAGTCCTTCACTGGCAAGAGCAGCAAGATGCTCCTAGAAAGCCTGATTGAGACTTCCTTCTCGTTATCCAGAGAGCAGCACCAAGGATGCGGAGGCCTGGAGAAAATCCTCTCTCAGAATGCTGGTGTTTGCAAATTCCTGCCGCCCAGTTCAGACTCCTGAAGGTGTAGGCCCTGTAGCCTGACCGTCTTACGTAAGAATTTCCTTTCCCCAGAAACTGCATTCTGAGTCTGGTGGATAAGAAAGTCTGGGGGCTGCATTAATGGCTCAGTGGTTGAAAGACTGGCTGCTCTCATAGAGGGCTGGGGTTCAATTCCCAGCACCTACATTGTGGCTAACAGCCATCTGTGAACTCCAGTTCCAGGAGATCTGACACCCTCTTCTGACCTTTGTGGGCATTTCACGGCATGGGCGTACTTGCATAACATGCAGGTGATGCATTCACACTCATAAAATAATAGAGAACGCAGTCAGGTAAGGGAAAAGAAGACTCAGGTAAGGGAAAAGAAGAGTTTACCTTTTAGGAGTGAGTTGAAGAAGGTATTTTCCACACTTGTTTCACTTGCCAGGAAACAAAAAAGGAAATATTCTTTAGGAAATTATCTTTTTTTTTTTTTTTTTAATTTGGTCCTTTTGAGACAGAGTCTCCCTGTAGCCCCAGCTGACCCGGAACTCACTATGTAGATGAGGTTGGCCTTGAACTCAGCGATATCTGCCTCCCGAGTGCTGGAACTAAAGGCATGTATCACCATGCTTTGCTTTTTAGGAAATTATCTTAAGGGTTCTGCTATGGTTTGATATCTGTCTCCTCCAAAACCCATGCTGAAACTTAATTACAGCTAAATTGGTAATGATGTGGGGGTGGGGCCTTTAGTGGGTAAATAGTCTATGAGGGCTCTACCTCACAGGTATAGGTTTAATGGCCTTTAAGAAACAAGGCCTTTCAGGAATAAGTCCTTCTTGGCCCTGTGCTGACTTCTGCCATGTTGTGATACAACAGGGTCTCACCAGATAGCAGAAGCTTGAATTGGACTTTTTGGGATCTGAAACTGTGAGGTATTGCCTTTCTGTTTATTGTAAATGACCTAGTCTGTGGTGTGCTGCTGGAACAGTGCAGATTCGCTAAGAAAAGCCCCGTGTGAGAGATGGAACTCTTCTTACTGTTCATAGTAAGACATTCACTACAGACAGTGCTAAGAGGGATCATTCTTTCAGTTCAACTCACTGTTTCACTCAGATGAGACATGCTGCTTACTGGCACATAGATTTTAGTGCCAAGTCTCTAGAGTGGACGATTTCAGAAAAGTAATTATATGACCTTGAGACAAAATTTTAACATAGCATATCCTTTTAAGGAAACTCTATAAACGTAAATCTTTTGTAGACTGTCATTTTGGCTCTTTATCCCTGAGTAAAGTTCAGGGTGTGGCTAGCACAGAATCAGCCAGTACTCAACTGACTGTCATAATTATCACAGCGAGATTTATGTCAGTCAGGGGCTCTCCTTCCACTGCTGCCGGGGTCCCTGGCTTGTTCTGGGCTTAGTGTTAGACAGCTGAGCTTCCAGACCCACTTGAGCTCATTTAATAGCTCTGAAATCTCAAAACACATTATTCCTCTGAAAAATGGAGTTAAATTCACACACTTCATAAGGTAAGCACGGGCTGCCCTGCCTCTGAAGTCTGGGTCTGATCGTGTTTTCCCATTTGAAGTTCTTCACGGGCTTCAAATGCCTTACTGAGCACAAATCAGGGACTCCCTTCACTTCAGTTTATATTGATTAAAACGAAATAGTATTAAACGTTTGGTTTCTTAGCCAAACTAGCCATATTTCAAGTGTATAATAGCCACATGTGAGTAGTGACCACTAATGGACATGAGACATTTCCTAATCACAGAAATCCCACTGGGCAGCCCTGAATAGCTTTTCATTTCTCTGTCTCGGTCTCTGTCTCTCTCCTTCTGTGTATTCCTGTTCAAGTACACATACCTGTGTGCGCAGGAGTGTGGAGGCCAGAGGTCAGCCCAAGGTGTCATTCCTCAGGAGCTGTACACCTTATTTTTTGAGACAGAATCATGGTTTGGAATTTGCCAGTTAGGCGAGGTTGGCTGGCCACAAGGTGTTAGATATCTACCTGTGTCTGCTGCCCCAGTGTTGGGATTGTAAGTGTGTTAATACCACTGTGCCTATTTTGTTTTGTTTTAATGTGGGTTCTGGGGATTGAACTCAGATCCTCATACATAGTGAGTCTTTTACCCCTGGAGCCACCTCCCCAGCCTATAGCTGGGGTGTTCAAATTCTTCATGAAGTGATGTGATGAAGTCCTGTGTCAGTCTGTTTTCACTCACTGCAATAAAACACCCGAGGTTAAGTAATGTGCAAGGAATAGATGCCCGTTTAATTTGCCAGTGCACGGTGCTGGCATCAGCTCGGTACTCACGAACACTGCATGGCAGGAGTGTGTGGGAGAGATCACCCAGTGACACAGGAAGCCAGAGAGCAGCCAGGAGTCCCCTATTTCTCCCTTCCTAGGACCCCAGTGGCTTAACAACCTCCCACCAGGCTCTGCCTCTTGAAAGTCCCACCATCTCTTAACATTGCCACACTGAAGCTTGGCTTCCGGTTTACAAAGCTGTGGGGAGCACACTCAGACCACGTCCAAGTCACTGCAGCCCTCTATGTAAAACGATGAAGGGGAGAGTTCTGACTGAAGCGCTTCTGAGCTCCGCCTGTTTTCTCCCCTGCTGGTGGTTGTAAGGAACCCATCGAAGCCTTCAGAGCAAAGTTTCAGGATCACTGGCTCAAAGACCGAACTTCAGAGCTTCTGGATGAGGTCCTGCCACACTAGTCCAGCCTGTCTGCACTGTTCTCCTTTGATGTCCACTCTTCCACACCGTCCGTGTACAATGAGAGCACGGGCTTCCCGCCACTCTGTCTCTTCACATGTATTCATCTTCCAAGACTCAATTCCAAAGGCCAGAAGCAAACCCAGCTCAGCATGTGGGGTCTTTCCTTCTGCATCTTTAGAAGGAAACTTAATTGTCGTGCAGTGAGCCTGTCTCCCCAGCCATACTGGAGCTCCCCGGGTCAGGGACCATGCCTTCTAATCTTTGTAGGCTGAACACACAAGCAGAACATAGGAAGCCTTAGTGCAATGAATAAAGAGAGCTTGAGTGGGGCTGTGTACAGACCTGCTTGAGCAAACTCATCCTGAACTCATTATACAAGCTCAGTCCCATCCCCCTTACTGGATAGTACTGTTCCTGGGTTGTTCAGATCTGTCCCCTATGCTGGGTGAGGAACACTGTGGCAGAGTGGGGCCTGGAGCTCAGCAGCATCTTATTGTTCTCTCCCACAAATATTTATGAGATAACTACTGTGAGCTGTGAAGGATTCTCATTAGGACTTGGTCAAGAGCCTTACCAAGCAACACAGTCCCTTGCCTTCAGACAGTGTACATGCTAAATACAATTAAACAAAACTAAACAAGCAAGTAAGACATGCATTTTGTCAGACAGCATTCTGTAAGCAGGTAAGATGAGAGGGAGGCGGAGATGCGGGCAGAGAGCCGTGCTAAGAGGACGGGGTTATGGTTTTCAGCAGAGTAAGCAAGTAGATTTCAGGAGTGGTGAAGTTCTTGAGGGAGCCATGTGTCCAAGGATCCATGTGAATGGGGAAGAGGGTCCAACAAGTACATGCTGGGCATGATTGCGACACAGCTGGGCAGAGCATCCAGGGCCTCTTTCTATAGACAGAATTGTGTCTCTTCCCTTCATTCATTTATTGAAGCAATATTTGGAGTCAGGTTTGAAGGAACTAACCAAGTTTAGAAGAGCTCATATAGATGGAATACCTTCACCAAGGAAAGGAAACGTGAGGACCCAGATAGATGGTGGCAGGCTTTCTGCAAACCAGAAAGAGAGGCCTCCCCAGAACCCAAATAGGCTGACACGCTCACCTCAGACTTACAGCCTACTGAGCTGTGTGAAAATAACCACGTGATGCCAGCCACCCAGTGACATCTTGTTATGGCAGCCAAAGCAGGCTCAGACACCTGTGCCGGGAATTTGACTTTTGCCCTGTGATGGGAGCCATGGGAGGGTGTGAGTGTATTCACTTCGATTTCAAATGACTCTGGCTACTGTGCTTAGAATTCAGGGAGTTGGGGTGACAGGTAGAAGCAGGAGACACACAAGTAGGTCATTTCTGGCATGCATCAGACACAATTCAGCATTCAGATGATGGAACCAACTCCTACATGCCAGGACATGGATAAACCTCAAAACACACTGAGTGGAAGAAGTCAGACTCACAAGACCACATGTGGTATGATAGACGTATGTGAAATGCCCAGAGGAGACATGATGGAAATGTTCTAAAATTAGATTGTGGTAATGGTTGGGTAACTATAAATTTACTAAAAAATCATTGGTTTGAACCAGGGAGGTGACAGAAGAGGTGGTAGAAAGTGGTCAGACTCTGCTTTGTGGGTGCAACAAAGATTTGCTGATGGATTCAGGGTGAAGTCTGAGGGCCAGGGTGATGGTCCAGTCAGTTAGGTGCTTGATGAGCTGAGTTTGGGTCTCCGGTATCACCATTAAAGTCAGACACAGCACCACACACTCCCAGCACTGGGGAGGCAGGAGGATCCCTCGGGCTTGCTGGCCAGCCAGTCTAGCCAAATCACTGAACTTCAGGTTCAGTGAGAGTCCCTGCCTCAATAACAAATAGGGTGGAGAGTGGCTGAGACACCCAGTGTTGACCTCTGGCTTCCACACACATGCACACTCGTGTGCATATGCATTCAGTGACATATGAAAAAAAGAGGGGAGACAGGATTGGTTTCAGGGAACCGGTAATGAAAGCAACTTATATCACTTTTTATATCACAGAACCTGCTCGAAGTCCTTTCCAAATACCGGTAGATTTCTATATTCTATGAAGCAATCCATTTTACAGATGGGAAAACAGTTGTTAAGGCACAGAATTTTAAGTGACTTGCCTGAGGTTACATTGTGAGGGTGATGCTCTGATGAGAAGTAGCATGAATGCAGTGTGGACAGACCAAGTATGAGAGATCCCTGGGCATGCTGAGGAAGCTGAAAGATAATCAAGACCAGAGTTTCAAGGGGGAAATTTGGGCAGAGATCTGAATTTAGAGATACTAATTCATAGATGGTATTTAAAACCATGAGACTCCCCCCAGGGACTGCACATAGACAAAGCAGAGAAGGAACTCTAGATTGATCTCTAGGATTCTCCAAAATGTTGATGAGAGGAATGTCTTATTCCATCACCATGAACTAAAAAAAAAAAAAAAAAAAAAAAATCCGCTTAAGAGGAGGAAAGAATTATTTTGACTCAGGGTCCCAGAAATTTCAGTTTGCGGTTAACTTTCCTCATGTTCTTGGGCCTGTGGCAACACGGTACATCAAGGCTGGGGAGCTGGTGGAGGGGAAGTTACTCACTTCATATATCCAGGAAGCAAAGGAAGAGAAAGGAAGGCATTGAGATCCTGATATCCCCGTTCCAGGGCATGCGCTCAGTGACCTAAGTTCCTCCCACTAGGCCCCACCTTGCTAAAGGTTCTACCTCTTCACAATAGCACTACAGGCTGGCACCAGGCCCTCAACATATAGTGTTTGGGGGGACATTTAAGGTTCAAACTGTAGCAGGATGGTGACCATGGGATCATCAAAGAAGCCAGTCCAAGAGTCCATCTGAGGCCAGCTTCCAAGTTGCCCAGCTCTAGAAGGTCATAGCTATGTGTCTGTGAGGATAAAAGGAGCTGGCTCATATTGGGATGAGGCTGCTGTGCCAGGGAGCCCCTGTGCTGAAACAGAAAACGGAAGGTGGTTTGTCCTTCCAAATCAAGTCAGCTCTGTTTCAGGATGGAGGGCACTCGGTGGAGGATGACACACGGGAAGTCTGCTGCCACAGGCTACTGGTTTTCCACCTCAATCTTAGGACAAGAGGGATGTGAGTACAAAAATACTAGATTCCAGACATGAGTCAGACACAGCGAGCCTACGAGCCCGGGCAGTGACTAACGCTTGCCTTGGTCAAGTAGTCAAGGTCTCAACACAGAGATTTGGGTAATTAATGTAATTTGGGTAATTAATTGGTCTGATTTGCTCTCACCTGGACCACACAGGTCTAGAAAATGTTTGAGATACAATTAGAGGTTGTGACACGATTCCTTATTGACTTGGCTTGTGGGAGATGCTTTGCATTTACCTGGTGTGCCGTGAATTACTTCATCTGATTTACAGAGCAAAAATGCAGTGTCTATATTTTCAGCTCTGCAGTATATGGGGAACAGTGGACAAGGAAGCCACAAGATTGGCTTTCGGTCATCGCCAGGCAATTTATACAGGGCAGACAGTCGGGCTGGCTGATCTGCAAAATCCCCTATGAGTTTGCTGGGGCTGCCAGAAGCAAGAACCACAGACGGGACTTAAACAACAGTCTATTTTCTCACAACCCAGGAGGCTAGAAGTCTGAGATCAAAGTGTTGACAGGATGTCACTGAGGCCTCTCCCTCAGCTCACTGTGATCCTTTTCTCCTCATTTTTACATGTATGTGTCTGTGGCCTAATCTCTTTGGAATGGCACAAGCCATACTGGACAAGGACCCACCAATAATATGATCTCATTGAACCTTAGTCACATTGGCGTCTGTGTGTGTGTGTGTGTGTGTGTGTGTGTGTGTGTGTGTGTGTGTGTACTGAGGCCAGCAATCAATCTTAGGTGTCTCCTCAGGACACTGTACCCTTGTTTCTTTTAGACAGGGTCTCTCACTGATTCGTCTCTGACCTGCTTGGTCAATGAGCCCTAGGGACCTGCTTGTCTTTGTTCCTTAGCTCTGGGATTGTAAGTGTGTGCCACTGTGCCTGGCTTTTTAAAAGAAAACTAACAAAACATGGGTTCTGGGGGATCAAATTCAGATCCCCAGTGTTTATGTAGCAAGCGCTTTGCCCAAATGAGCCATCTCCCAGCCTTTTTAATTACATTCAAATCTAGCCATACTGGGAGATGCTGGGAATGGAGAAGGCCGATTCGGGGGCTAGGGATGAACTTCAGCTCATAACCCTATCCAGTCTCCACGTGCCGAGGTGCACGGCCCCCTCTGGCTTGCTGACTCCCCAGGTAGGTCATCCTCTTTCTGAGTCTTAGCTTTCACATTTCTCTGCCTCCCTCCAATAGGAGCCTCGCGTCAGTGAATACACCAGACAGAACTCTGTGGTCTCCACAGCAAGGGTGCTCCAAGGTACGGAGCCTTCAGTAAGGGGCATTTTGGAAAGCTGTGGGTGTACCTTTAGGTTGTCAAGATGTTTTGAGGGACATATCATTTAGTGAGAAGGAGCCAGGAAGAAGTGTGGAGAATAAGGACAGTCCCACACAGGAACGGTGAGCCTTGTCACTCCTGGTTATTCTATTTTACACAGAAATACAAAGTACAGTAGGCCCATGGAATCTATGGAGTCAATCAATCGCAGAAAAATTGTGCCTGTGTGTGTCATTGTTCCCTAAACAATGCAGTATGAGAGTGCTTGTATCTCCATAACATTTACCTTATATGAGGTATCACAAGTAATCCTGAGAGGACTCAAAGTATCCGAGGAATGTTTGCAGGTTGTATGCAAGCATGACACTATTTTATGTAAAGAAGCCAAGTATCTGTGGATCTGGGCATCTGTAGGGAGTTCTAGAACCAACTCCCTATGGGAAAACTGTATTTTCTTTTGCAACTGTAAATGGAAGCTTTTTATAAGCATGCATAGCCAATCAGACAGACAACTTTAGTTCAGAAATTTACCAAAATGGATCCATCACTTTAGAAAACATGTTTTCTATGACCCAGGTTCAGGAAGCAGGTCTCTAAAGGCAACCATGGTCGTAGCAGCTGATCACCAGGCAGCATTACCATGCCAGTCTGCATGGGACATCGCCTCATCCACAACAATTCTAGCCATGTGTACAAGTTCCTGCCTCTCCATGGCTCCTGGTGTGGCTATGGCATGTATAATCATAGTTTTCTCATATCCTTCTCATGACAGTCAGCACATGTATTTTTCTGAAATGAGTCGGGTGGTTACATTACCTAAAATTTCATATAAAGATGATAGACGTGCTGAACCAACTTTAAAATCAGGGTGTGCTGGACGTTAGGAGACACTCTCCAAGGCACCATTCAGTGCCAGCTTTGGCTGGGCTGGTGAGTACTGGCTCTCTGGGTGACCTGACATTCTCCATCTTCTTTGTGTCGGGTGATTGTCGGCAGCAGAACTCTCTGGCAAACCAGGGCTGTGCTGGCACCTTCAGAGACCATGAATTGGAACTTAGATGACAGCAGTCACTGTGGAAGTCCCTGAACATCTGACACCCTGCTGGCTGATGTAAGGAAGCTGAGGATGAAAGAAGATGGCTGAAAGAACAAGTCTTCTGAGCCCAGTTAGCTGTGTCAAGCAGTTGGTAACACTCTGAGAAGTCTGGACACCCGGAGGCCCAGGCTGGGGTAGAGCTATGGGAAATGGATCATCATCATCAACAACGTCACTGGGTGGGGGCAGGGCATCGACAAGAGCTGCACTCAGGGACAGGCTAGCTTGTTTGTGTTCCAGCTTTGTCCCAAGCCCAGGAGCCCACCCCTGCCTTGCCCTGGGGCCTTGGGATTAATTAACAGTACAACATATAAATGAGGTTTGGGCCCCTTGGGATGGCCTCCCTCCCCTGGGCACTGCCTGTAAATAGGCAGATCCTGCCCTTACTTCTTTCCCTGGCCCAGGTTCTTCTTCCTGGGTGCAGGTGACGTGGAGCATCCACCAGAGAGAGGCCTCCTTGGTGTCAGGCCAGGACCCCTCCTGCGTGTCACCCTGTGAGTGCTTGTTGGGTGCCTTCTCTTGGTGTCACTGATACGTCATTCTCTACTCGTTCTCCTGCAATTCAGTCCCAAAGGCCATCAGCAAGAGGCCCCAGATGCAAAACCATGGCCCTTCTTACTTACTCAGCTATTCTCTCAGCTCTTCCAGAGAGCTCATTCCATGGTGCAAAGTAATGCTCGTCAAAATGCAGATCTGCAGGTCCTACTCCACGTCTACAGGCTCTTAATTACTAGAGGTGCAGCCTTGCAATCAATACTTTAATGTAAGCTCCCCAGATGATTCTAAGTCTTATATATTTGAGAGCAGAATAAATTCCAAAGCTCTCACGGTACTTGTGACACTTGCAGTCTGGACCTGGTCTACCTGTCCAGCCTCCCTTCTGACAAGCAGACTCATCTTGACCTTGGAATTGTTCCCCACCTCATGAGCCCTCCCTTTCCCAGTCTCTCTGCGTATGCCCTTCCTCCTGGCTAGAAGAACTCTGTCCCCTTTCCTTCTTGCAGACTCTTTACATCTTTGAGAACAAGGTCAACAGGACATCTTCCGGAAGCCCTCTCTAACCGCCTCTCACTCCTGTTTCTCCTCAGCACTATGTCATAACTCAATTATAGTTGTCCTCTCCTTGTTCTGTCCTCTTCCTTCACCCTCACACAGTACCAGCCCCATCCGGTGCCAGTCCCCGGAGAGCAGGGGAAGCATCTTATTTACCTCTTAAACCCCAGCAACAGCTCCATGCTTGTACACAGTGAATGCTTGGTAAATACCCATGTAAGTGGTCTCTTGGACCCTAATTTACCATCTCTTTTTAATTGGGGTTCTGCCTTTCTGCCTTAAGCCGCTGGGCTTTGTTTAAACCTCCATCATTAAAAAAGCAATTCCTTTGCTTCCTCTGCATGGTTCTTATTTAGCCAAAAAGATTTATTTCTCCAATAAAAGCCACTCTGCAGGTGGTCACATTCCTCTGCTCTTCCTACAGGGAAATGAAAGGGAGACCCAGGATGTGCCCACAAGTCCTGTGTTGTTGAGTGCAAGAAAGCAGGACCAGGGGAACTTGCTGAGACCTGGTCAGCAGTCGGCCAAGGCAGCAGCCCTGGCTAAACAATCTTGGTGAAGGTGGCTGTGGCAGGCGGACTTAGAGCTATTGTCTCTGTTCTGTTGACAGCTTCAGTTTTTCTTTTGAGGAAAGGTGGACTCTCGTTTGTATTCTGAGAAAGCTAGAGGTGACAGGCATGGTTGTCAGCAAACTCACAAGTCCATAAGGGACCAAGTTGGTCTGACAGGCCAAGCTAGCCTGTACACGAGTCTTTGCATTATTTTCAACCCTTCCAGTTCCCTCCAAGGCCTCCCATGCTCCCCCAACTCTCTCATAATGTATCTTCTTTACTATTATTATATATCCATCCATCCATTTATAAGTATAAATGTACGTGTATATGTCGTGCACTGAGTCCATTCAGTGGTGCTCATGTGCACCTGTGTTCAGGGCTGCCCATTTGGGATTACATAACCTCTTAGGGAGCTAGTCTCTGAAGACTAGCTCTGACCCTCCCTCCTGCAGCATCCATTGATTGCCTGTAGCTCTTCCTCTCGAGGTAGAACCCTGTGATATTGTGATGGTTCCCCTGCCCTCATTGGCCTGTCAACTGGTATTGTCATAATGCAGATCTTTTTAGACTACCATACTGAGGAGATTGCACTGCTGTAGCTTCCCTATCGTGTCTGGAATTTATCAGCTAGCTGCAGGTGTCTTATCTCCCTGGCTCTTAGAATCTTCCTACCCACCCTCTTCTGTGGTGTTCTCTGAACCTTAGGTGGAGGGGTTGCATTGTAGATGTATCAGTTAGGGCTGGGCTCCCCATAGTCACTTATTCTCTGTATTTTGACCACTTGTGGAATTTGTAATTGTCTCCATCTGTTGCAAAAAGGAAGCTTCTTTGATGAGTGGCCAGAGGTGCACATTTAGAATATAGTAAGAAATTACGTTGGCCTAGGAAAGTGACAGTAGGTTCCTCTCTAGGGACTTTGATCTCTCTAACCACGTGTACTTGGCTATGTTTGCAGTACCATGCATGGATTCCCTCCTACTGAGTGGGCTTTAAGTCCAATTAGACAACTGTTGATTACCCCTAAGAAAGTAGTTCTACTGCATCAATAGAGATAATTTCCGGGATCAGTCACTGTTGTGGTTTGTAGGTTTTCAGCTGGGTAGGATCATTGATTGGTTTTCTCTCTTGGCAGGCTTGTGTAGTACCTTCTAACTCTATAAGGGTTTTCAGCAAGAAGATTTTCAGGTCAGTTCCAGCTCAATTGCCCAAGTCCTGTGTCCCAGGTATACCCTGTCTTCAGCAATAGGGTTTCACCTTCAAGTTCTGGGAGGCAGTCAAAGGCTGTGGCAATAGCAGATAGTATTTTGGGAGTCTCATGGACTACCCTGACCAACAACTGGAAGGGAAGTTTCCTTTGTCTGGTAACATGTTTGTTATATAGCTTCAGTTGTACACATGGACTCACAATTACATGATATATGTATTTTTCAACAGGCTTATGAAACAATACATTTCTCCTTGACTTTTCACATTACCAAAGCGTTATCTACCCTCCTCTCCTCTTTCTTCCCCTATGTGACCTCGATGTCTCTCCACAGTTAGAATCCCCCCCATTTTCCTCTTGATAACTAACCTGTGTCCTACTATCTCCTTTTCTTGAGCTCTTCCCTGCCCCTAACCCCACGGTTCTATTTCTATTCCCCGGTTCTTGTGGTTACTTTAGGATATACCTTCACTTCTAAGGATTTGGAGCTAAGATCCACACACTAGAAAGAATAGGCCTTGCTTGTTTTTCTGAGTCTAAGTTGCCTCACATGGTATAACAGCTTCATTTACTTGCAAATTTCATGATTTCCTTTTTCTTTACTACTGAGTAGAACTCACTGTATAAATGCACCACGTTTCCGTTATCTATTCCAGTTGAAGGACATCTAGGTTGTTTCCATTTCCTAGCTATTGTGAGGAGAGTAGCAATAAACAGGGCTAAGCAAGTATCTCTGTAGGAAAGAATTGAGTCCATTGGGTATATGCCAAGGATTAACATAGCTGGATCAGATGGTAGATCTATTTTTAGCATTTAAAGAATTATCCACACTGATTTCCATAGTAGTTGCAGCAGTTTGCAATCCTACCAGCAGTGAATGAGGGTTCCTATTTCCCCACATCCTCTCCAGCATTTGTTATCATTTGTTTTCTTGATCTTAGTCATTCTGACTGGGGTAAAATGAAATCTTAAAGTAGTCTCAGTTGGCATTTCCCTAATTGCTGAGGATGTTGACTACTTTTAAAGATATTTCTTAGTCATTTTTGTTTCTTCTTTTGAGAGCTCTCTGTTTAGATTTGTAGTGCTTTTATTCTAATTGGGTCATTTGTTTTCTTGATTCTTTGTTTTTGAGTTCTTTGTATATTGTGGAAATTAATCCTCTATCAGATGTATAGCTGACAGAGATTTTCTCCCACTCTGTGGGCTTCCTCTTCCTTTGACTGATTGTTTCCTTTGCTCTACAGAAGCTTTTTAGTTTAATGAGGTCTCATTTGTCAATTGTTGGCCTTAATTCCCTGAGCAAATGAAGTCGAATTTAGAATGTCCTTTCCTGCACCTGTATCTTTTAGGACACTGCCTAGGTTTTCTTCAAACAGTTTTGACATTTCAGGTTTCCCACTGATGTGTTTAATCCATTTGCAGTTGGTTTTTTGCTCACCCACTCTCCTTCACCATTTTTGTTTGAGTTAGCATCTCCTTGTAACCCTGGCTGGCCTAGAACTTGCTATGTAGAACAGACTGGCCTCAGTCTCACAGAGATCTGCTTGCCTCTGCCCCCCAAGTGCTGGGATTAAAGGCATATGCCACTGTGACTAGATTATATCCTTTTAAAAACTGGGTTCCCAGGCCCTCATGCTTACAAAGCAAGTACTTTACTGACAGATATCTTTGTAGCCCCAGACATCCTGTCTCTAAGAATTTCTGCAGCTAAGGTGCTTTCATAGACGCACACAAACTGACCTGTCAGGGAGGCTGCCACATTCTCTGCCAACCATTCTGCTTCTGAATGAGGAACTTGAGGGCCAGGGAGAGCAACAAGTATGGCTGGCGTTCATTGGCTTGGCTGTGCCGAGTGTGTCACATGGTGCAGTTTTCCTCCAAGATATCTGAAACTTCATAGTGGAAAAGGTGCTTTGAAGATCACCTTGCCCGACTCTTCCATCCCGTGCTTGAATTCCCTCTGTGACAGCCCCAGCAAATGATGATTATCTAGTCCTTGTATAATCACTTCCAGTGCCAGAAAACTCATTAGCTTCCCCGGCGGCCCACTCCATTTGCAGTCAGCTCTTCCAGCCATCACTCTCATAGGTAAAGCAGACACCTGCATCTTGCACCTTATAGAGGGATGGCCTTGCTGCAGTCTTCAGAGATTTGAGGTCTCCCCATTCCCAGGCTCCAAATACCACCTCTGTGGGTAGCGGGAACCTATGTTATTTTCACCCTTTATACACATGATGAAGATGTCTGCCTTTGTTTCCCTGATGCGATAGCTCATTCATTTCTCCCTAAAGTGAGGACTACCATCCATGCCAACCACACCAAAATGCTGACTGACACAACCTCAGGACCTGGAGATATGCTGGGTATTTTGGGATACTCAGCTTATTTATTAAATGACCATAAGGATGCATGGATGCAGTGGTTGGATGGGTGAGTGGTTGAATGAATGAGTGAGTGAATGAATGAAGGAGTGACTTAGTAAGTAAAAGAAACCAACCTGGAAATATGTAGACCAGCAACATCCACGGAACCTCCTTTCTGTCGACACTGTGGGGGAGATGTACTCGAGGAAAAATGGGGTGCTTACAAAGACTACATACGTAGCCTCTGTCCAAATGTTAGAAGCAAGCTAGATCCAAGCTCCCTTCCTCTCTCTGATGCTTGCTGATATCTGTCACACGGCGAATCACCAGTGACATGAAGAAGTAAGAACTGAAGGTGGATTGGTGACCAGTGGGTCCTGCCCTCCACCCCACCGGGACAAGCTGGAGTTAGAAGTGGCTTTTCCTAATCACACAGGACATTTTTAGTGCCATAGCCAATTCTAGGATCCTAGTACCAGCTCCTGGTCTAGTCTCTTTCAGCCATGTTTTATTTGCTCAGATTATTTTGTTTCAGGCTAAATTTCTTGGAAAGTTACTCCAAAAATCTCTGATTTGTATTGACCTTGCACAGCTTTGGATTCCATAGAGAACATTCAAGTATTTACTCCCTAGCTCTCCATTTGGCCACACTTGGGACTTTCTACTATGAAGCAAGCCCTGTGTTAGGCACTGGGGATATGTGGATGAGACGTGGTCCTTTCCATGGAAGAATCTAGCTGAGGAGAAAGATTCATAATAAATGATGAGCAATGTGCTTGAGCTGCGTAAGGGAAGAGGGTTCTCAGGGATGGATAAAGTTAAATGGTTGACTTAACTTCTTTCATGCTTCTGTAATAGAATATTAAAGACTGGTTAATTTATAATGAACATAAATGTATTTGACTCATGGTTGTGGAGGCTTGAAAGTTCAAGATCAAGGGGATGTATCTGGTGAAGGCCTCAGGGTGTAGCAGAAATACGTGGTAGAGAGTGTCACATGGTGGAGGAGGGAAGGGGCTGGGGGAGAGATAGATAGATAGATAGAGACAGAGAGAGACAGAGACAGAGAGACAGAGAGAGAGAGACAGTGAAGGAGAGAAACAGAGATAGACAGAGCTAGAGAGAGACAGAGACCGAGATAGAGATAGAGAAGTGTTTTCCAGCTAGGATGGAAAGAATAGCTTTAGTTGTAAACAACGTATCACCCATCTTAAAGGAGCTTAAGTAATAAGGGGAATTTATTGTGCTATAAACAGAGCATGGATTTTTCAGGCTGCCTTTCTGTGCTGCCACCATCATAGTGTTGACTGTCCACAAGCTAGCATCACCTGTGGACAGGGCAACCGAAAGACTGAAAACATTCCTTCTTTCTGTCTCGCTGAGAATGGGATCTTTGAGCCTTTCACTAGCAGTCCTGCCATGCCTGAGCCAATCGACGTGGACTAGGCTGGGGCCCAGAAAGAAGTGCTTGGCCTGGTTCCAGGTTCTGTCATGTAAAATAAGCTATTTCTTTCTTTCTCTTAAAGATTTATTTATTTTTATTTTATGTATATGGGTATTTGCCTACATGTGACTGCATCATGTGCATTCAGTGACCGTAGAGGCCAGAAGAAGGCATTAGATCCCTTAGAACTAGAGTTACAGGTGGTTCTGAGCTGCCATATGGGTTCTGGGAACCAAACCTGGGTCTTCTGCAAGAGCAGTAAGGGATCTTAGAGTCATCTCTCTAACCCCAAATAAGCTATCTCTGACTTTCAAAGAGCCTCAGGCAGAAATTGGAGGCTGTTGAGGAGTAAAAAGAGGAATGTGGATGCCAAAGAGGACCCACAGATACCCAGCATACAGGAATGAATGAATCTGAAGGAGATCGGTAGTAGAATTGAACAGCATCTCTTTTCTTCTCAGTGTGAGAAGGACTTGGGCTCTTTGGGTTGACTGGAATAACACCAGTCAGCTACTACATCAGAACATGTGATTATAACTCTGGGTGATCTGGTGTGAGGCTTGGCTATCTCTGCCGTGTGTGTGTCCTAGGAAAAATATTTACTGCTCAGCTGCAGAACTGATAGCTTTTTAGGGCTTCCTGAGGACCAGCAGTAGGTGTCTCTTTCAAATATCAAAATATGGAGAATAGAAAGCATTATGTTTACTGTAATTTTTTCTCAAAATGAGGAGAGAAACATAAAGACCAGGGGGTTATCTAGTGAGATGGCTCAGCAGGTATAGATAGGCACTTGCTGCCAAGCCTGATGACCTGACATTAATCCCGGGGACCCACATGATAGAGAGAAATGACTCCCAAAAGTTGTCCTCTGACTTCCACTTTCGTGCCATGGCACCTGGGAACCTTCCTTCCAATATAAATCTATTAAAATGCAGTAATAGTTTGAAAGACTGCAAGAGGATCAAGCTAATGACGACTCCAAAGCAGAACAGATAGCATTCCTATCATTTTAAGCCCTGCTTTTTCTTTTATTTCTTTGCCATGAATCCACAGCACCTGTAACAGAAACAGTATTTCTTAATGTTGGAGGTGGTAGGGGGGGAGAATCCTACAGTCCATGAGGCAGAGGCTGATAAAACCACTTCTTTTCAGAAAGTGTGAATTAAGACAAGCATTCAAATGGATCAGCAACAAAGAATGAGCTTTGTAAACACAGGGCAGTGGCCTTGCAAACTCCCAGGAACAATAGCTACTTTGTTCAGAGAGCTTTATGAACCCCATTTAGCTTTAAGTAGATGGTCACACCTGGAAGGGCTCCGACAGAGGAGGTTTAATTTTCCTGCAGGTAATATCAAGTACTGGGAAAAACTGGCCAGAAGACATTGAAATTCCCTTGTTGCACAAATGCAGAAAAATATTTTCTTTGAAGTTGCTTAAGATTTTTTTTTTTCAAAGGCAGAACATTTGAAATGTGTCTATGGTAGGAAGTCTTCCTAACAATTATTTATGAAACACTGAGAACAGGTGAAATGGGAAAGACAGCTGCTTTTATGGGCAAAATGGTGTACCTTAAAAAGACACATTGTAAAGCCTAATAACCACACCAATGACTAGCACAGCAAATTATCTCTGTTGGTGCAATAGTGGCACTTTTTATCTTGGAGATAATCAACAGCTGTCTAATTGGACTTAAAGCCTGCTCAATGGGAAGGAACTCATGTGTGGTTCTATAAACATAGCCAAATACACATGACTGGCATGGTCATAGATCCTAGAGAAAACCTTATATCTATCACATCCCTAGACAAATGTAATTTCCTACTGTATGCTAAATATGTATTCTCATATTTACAGACAAGTATACTAGTCACCACTCATCAAAGTAGCTTATTTTGCAACAGATGGAGGCTATGATAGAATTCAACAACTGGTCAAAAACAGAGAATATATATCTGAGAGATGCCCAGCCCTAAGTGACACATCGACAGTGGAACCTCTGTACTTAAGGCTCATAGAACACTGCAGAACAGGGGACAGAGAGAACACTAACACATCCCTCACCTCTCACCAGTGAAATTTCCTCATGTAACAGAGTATGATGCACACAGAAGGCCACAACTGGCTGTTTTAGAGAACAAGAGACTGTAGAGTGTGTGTCCCTGGACAGAACTCCTACATTAAACCTC
This sequence comes from Eospalax fontanierii, assembly GCA_035773235.1. NCBI lineage: Eukaryota > Metazoa > Chordata > Mammalia > Rodentia > Spalacidae > Eospalax > Eospalax fontanierii. The sequence goes on from CM069536.1 coordinate 70,352,560, forward strand.
ACCCACCCACTGCTCAGGGACCACTGTGAAGAAGAGGCAGAAAGATTCTAGAAGCCAGAGCTGGTGCCTGAGCATAAGGAAACAGAGGCTTTCAGGCCACTGGGAACGTGCTCATATGAACTTGCAGCAATGGTGACAGCATGCACAAGACCCATGCTGACTCAATCAGACAAAAACCAGCATAGAGAGAGGGAAAGTGGGCAACAGGCTCCAATCCCAGCTGAAGAACTGTTGGCAACTGATTACTTCGAAGTGAATGAGAGTTGTCTTCTTTAAGGGAGGGACTCTAGATAGGCTGACTAGACTATAGTGGATGAACCTGCACTGAGGGACATCTGGGTACAAATGCTTGACTGGATAAGAATTAACATATTTGAGAGAATGCATGAAATCCAGTGTGTGTGGGGTGTGGGTGTGATAGAGCTATGGGGAGGGGTCTAAATTTGATTAAGATCTATTATATGAAATGCATAAAAACCTTAATAAAATATTTAAAGAAAAAGAAAACATTTGAATTTCAAGTCCTAGATATAGGGAAGAGAGGAGCGTGCAGAGCCGGGGAGAGTCTGGAGAGATGCACCTGCTGGCTGAGGGATATCAAGGATAACCCCAGCTACCCACACCGAGCAGGAAGCAAGACAGCTTTGCCCATGACCCTCAGACACAGCATGGCCCTCTGGCTACCTTGATATTGGACTCCAGCTTCCAGAACTGCAGGAGATTGGATTACATAAATTTTTATGTATGGTGTATACGTGTGTGTTATACACGTATGTGCATGCATATGTTTGGTGCACGTACCCTTGTGAAAGTGGGGAGGCCGGAGGGGGAAATCTGTTGTCTTCCGCCTTATTCCTTTGAGACAGGGTTTGGAACTTGCCACTTCTGGCAGGGTTGGGGCCAGCAAGCCCCAGCAATCCTCCTGTCTCTACCCCCCGCCCAGTGCTGGAGTCACAGGCGCACATTACACTTGACATTTTTACATATGGGCTGAGGACCTGAACTCTGGTCTTTCTGCTTGTGCAAGCAGTACTGTCACCCACTTAGCCACCTCTCCAGACCCCAAGGTCTTTGGGCTAGAGGAAGCCCCAGGACCTTTTCCTCTTTGGCTCTTCAGAGAAACACATGTCCTCAGCCTGCCGGACTGACCCCCAGTGTCTCACAGATATCTCACAAATACCTTGCTGTGCTGTAAGGCCACTTTCTAAAGTCACTTGTCACTTTTCTGACTCCCAATTTCTAGGAAGCCTAGCTTTCTGAGTGTGCTCACACCAACTGGAAAACACAACTTAGCTTGCAAAAGCAGATTCAGATACAGAAGTAATCTAGGATCTGGTTTTCTGAACAGGAATTCATTCCTGAAGCCCAGATAATGTCCTATTGTGGATCAAGAATATTGACTTCAAGAACCACTTGTGCCAAATGCTCTATGAGTCTCAAATTGTTCATCTTTAAAATGGGTCTGTGACTCTTGCCTTGCCATTTCTTTAAAAAAAATTTTATTATTTTTATTTTATGTGTAGGAGTGCATATATGTAAGTGTACCCATGTTGTGCAATGCCTGTGGAGGTCAGAGAGTCAGATTCCCCTGGAACTGGAGTTACAGACAGTTGTTAGTTGCTGTGTGGGTGCTGGGAATCAAACCTAAGTCCTCTGCAAGAGCAGCATGTGCCTTAACCACTGAGTCATTTCTCCAGCCCACTCCCACCCTGCCTGCGTCATTTTCTTAGGCTCATTTGGGTGTCAAACAAGAACATGAGCCAGTTCTCTCGAAATAGGAATTGCCTGTGAAGGCATTGTTTTTCCCGGGGTGGATATAAAACCCAGTTTTCTTAGGGAAAAAAGGAGAGAGTGAGGGAAAGGTGGTTGGGGTTTACGATGCTAGCCTGCTTTTCATTTAGCACTCCAAGCAGGCTGAGCAGCCCAGCTGGGGAAGAGTGCCCACTAGAGAAGATGGGTCTCCAAAGCTGAACCGTTGGTCTTATTCCTACCTTCTTGCTGACACTCTTTCTTCCAACCTGATCCACTCATTTTCCTTGATACATGATTCCTATGTATGTGTATGCATGCATGTGCAAGTGTGTGTGTGTGTGCGTGTGGGGGTGGTGGTGGTGGTGTATGTGTGTAGAGGCTCAGGCGTCAACATTGGGCACTTCCTTCTAGCACACTCTACTCTAGTTTTGGAGACAGGGTCACTCATGGAACCTGGAGCTCACCATTTAGGTGAGAATGCCTGGCCAACAACCCCCCTGGATCCTCTTGTCTTGGCCTCCCCCAGATGGGTGCTGCTGTGCCTAGCTTTTATGTGGGTGCTGGGATCAGAACTCAGGGCCTCATGCTTGTGCAGTAGGCCTTCTTCCCGCTGAGCCATCTCCCCAGTCTGCCACATTGTTCTTTTTATTGGGTGAAACATGTAGCTCTATTTCCTCTCAAATCCTGACTCTCCCTCCTCCCCTCCCACTCATCCTTTCTCTCCCTCTCAAACCCATCTTTCCTTTGAAAAGTTTCAAGTAGAATGAATTCTGTATTCTCAGAGGCCCAGAATAAAGAGCTCACTATGCACTTCAGCAGAAATTATCTTCTTTGAAGAAGCCCCACTTTAATCTCCTCCAAGGCAGGTCTTTGTGGTGTTAGAACAAAATGACACAATTCTCTTCAAACTAAAAACCTTATTAAGTAGCATTCAGAAAATCTTGCAATTCTCTCATAATTGGAAGCTTAATTAATTGATGGGTGCTTTTTTAATAGTATTTGATGATTAGGTCTAATCAAATATTTCAGATAATCGACTCAACTTTTTGCAGGGCAATTATCATCTCTAACATGATGTGATTTAAAAACAAACACATCCTGGCTGGGTTAACGCATCGTTCTTGTTAACACATCTATAATGCTTGACTTGGCGGGGTTGGAACCAATGTACAGGGTGCAGGGACTTCATGGCAGATTTAGTCACAGCAGGGGATCCAGGGGAGAGTCTTTCTTTTTCTTCCCAGATCTCTTCTGATACAAGGAAAAGCTCATTGTTTCCAGGAGACCTGTCTGAAGGCCTATTGAGGAGTCTAGGAGAGAAAATACCCCAGCACCCAGGCTCCACCCTTTCTAACTGTGAGACTTCCGACGAGCCGGTCATTGGGTTCTCAGAAGAGCAGAAAGAGTAATTACCGCCCTTCCCTGCCTCAGCCACATGAGGAAATGAGCAGGAGCAGACTTAGAAGCAAATCACACAGTCGCATGGGAAGGGCTGGCCTCCCCACAGCCCAGAGACATCTGAACCGGGTTGGGGGTTGGGGGTTGGGGGATGGCCTCATACTATTATTCGTTTTCTTCAGCTCCAACTCCAGATGGACCCCAGTCCTGTCTCTTCCAGAACTGGTCTTGACATGCGCATCTGCTATGGTGTGGGTTTGAGTTGTGACTTTGGTCCTCAGTGTGGGATCCCTTAAGAGGTGGGGCCTAATGGGAGGTCATAACTGGTTTCCTCCAGTGTTCTGAGCTTTCTGTCTTTATACAGGTTCTTTTCTTCTCATACCTGCTCCTTCATGATGCCACTTATCACAAGGTGAGATGGCTTATCATTTATTACAAGGTGAGGTGGCTTCACTAGACCTGATACCATGCTACCTTCAACTAATAAGCCCTTTTTCTTTATAGAGTTCCCTGCCTCAGGTGTTTTGTTATGGTCATGATAAAAAAATTAATGAAACATTTTGGTTCTCCTGACATTTTTTCACCACCCCGTAGAAAGTGTTGTACCCTAAAGGTCTCCCTCAGAAAAGTTAGTTTATCCATACTTGTTTCTCAACACTGCCTCACTCCCTTCGTTCTGTTGATCTTAAGACTGACTGGCTCTTGATTCCTGAAGGCAAAGTCTCAGAAGGGATGGATATCCCTCACCTCTAGTGCCCCCAGCACTCTACTGTCGAACCAGCTGTCCACGGTCAGCAGTCACCTCCTGTGTAGCAATTTCTCAGAGATGGAGGGGGAATCACTTACATTCCTGTCTCTGGCCAGAAAGGTCACAATCCCCCTCCTCAGGGCATAGACCTTACTCACTACTTATTTCTAATAGCTGAGGAAGTGGCCGGGGAAGAAGGCAGCTTGTCCCTTTGGAGAGGCTCTTAGATCCCTGAGCACCTGTCCCAGCAGCTGGGAGGACCCTGCTCTAGAGCAATGAAGCAAGAGTCCCCTGCAGGGTCGGGCGCTCCCTGACAGTGCAGGCGGTCACAGCCCTTCGTGAGTAGGCTGTCCTGTGAAGCCAGCAATAGGAGAAGAAGGAAGACATGGTGGGCTAGGAAGATTTGGGGACAGTCTTGCAGGCAGCCCTCAGGAGGAGAGCCAGGCATTTTTGCACCCTTAGTGTGAGCTTCTCTCAGTCTTCCAGGGCACTTGAGAGTCAGCTGCGGCCGTGCAATTCTACATGGTGGGTTTCATGAGGAAATCTGTAACACCGGAACAGGAAAGTCACTCAGAGGTAACAACGGAAGCGAGGCTTAAGGATGCAGGAAATGATCAGGTTTCAGGTGAGCTCCCTCAGCCCAGCATGTATCTGGTTCTTCCAGATTCCCCAGACAGAGGCTTGGGAACCACCCCAAGTCCTCCCTCCCCGACACTCTAGACCTGCTTCCAATCTCCAGTCACTCCCTTCTGCTCCAGATGTCTTTGGAGTCTGTTCCCTGATGTCTGGCCCCACCCCCAGACCTCCCCATGCCCAACATCCTCCTTCTCATCACTCCTCTTCATCCTCCTTATGCAGTGGTTTTAAATAAAAAGTGGTTTTATTTATTTACTTACTTGTCTTTTTGAGACACGGTCTCTCTGTAGCCCCAGCTGGCCTGGAACTCACAGAGATTCCCTGCCTCTGCCTCCCGAGCACGAGACTTAAAGGTGTGCACCACCATGCCCGGCTATTATTTTTATTTTATGTATACGAGTGCATTGCTTTGCACGTGTGTGAGTGTACCCATGTGTAATGTCCACAGAGCCCAGAAAGGGTGTTCTGCCCCCTGGAGTTCTGGATGGTTGTTAGCCTCCGTGTGGGTGCTGGGAATCGAACCTGGGTCCTCTGTGAGAGTAGTCAATACTCTTAACCACTGAGCCATCTTTCCAGTCCTTAATTTGTGGATTTTTGAGCTAGGGTTACAAGGATGACCTTGAACTCCGGATCCTCCTCCTTCCACTTCCACGGGCTGAGATTACAGGTGTGCAGCACCACACTGGCCTCTGAGTTTATTACGAGTGTGTGTGTACAGTGCATTGCTGCTTATGGTTGTATGTACATGTGTATACATGTGATGTGGAGATAGGAGGACTTCCGAGGAGCGTTGCACAACACAGGCCACTTTCAAACATGCAGGCAAAACACTCAGACACAAAATAAAAATAAAGCAATAAACAATTAAAAAACAACTTAAGGGAGGAAGTGTGTATTGTAGCTCACAGTTTGAGGGTAAAGTCCAACGTGACAGGGAGGCCTGGCAGCAGGAACCAGGCAGTTGGTCACAGTCAGGAAGCAGAGAGAAGAACACTGCCACTGGACTTACTTTCTCCTTATACAGTGCAGACCCCAACCCATGGGATGGCGTTGCTCACACTAACTGTGGGTCTTCTTACCTCAGCCAGTTCTCTCTGGAAACATCCTCAGATGCACACCCAGAGATCTGTCAACCTGACAATCAAGATTAACCATCACAGCAACATAGTACAAAGTCCAGTCTTTTCTACCCAACAGACATCTTTTCCAAATTAAACTTCATGTTTCATTGATATTAAGTCTTCTTGCCAAAACATTCACAGATACTAGGCAGTTTTAGCTACCCTGGGTCCTTTGTAAGCAATTAAGACTCCAAGAACTGAAACTCTTGTAGACCTGGAAACTAACTGAAGTAGAGATTCAAACACACTGCAAGAGTGCTGGTGAGATGGCTCAGTAGGTGCTTGTTGCCTACCATGACAATCTGAGTTTGATCCCCAGGTCCCAGGTGTGGAAGGAGAGACTGACACTCTTACAAGCTATCCTCTAACCTCCACAGTCATGCTGTGGCACACACATACACACACACACACACACACACGCATGCACACAAAGTGTCAAAAATAAATCAAACACACTGAACCATATGAACCAATTGTAATATTAAAACAGAGGAAGAGGGGTAAATTCCGTCTGGTGTGAGGGAAGGCTTTGCAGAGGGTGATGTCTGAACTGAACCTGAAAGAATGAGAGAGGCTTACTTTTCATTACTTTATTTCTGACAGTTTTATGCATAGATGCACAGTGAGCGTATCCCCCACCGCCCTCTTACCCCTCCACTCCTGTAGACGCCTTCTTCTTCCCAGTTTGTCCCTCTCCGACCTTCATGCCTTTCTTTCGTGCATGTCTTTCTCGTCTGCAGGAAGCCACATCTGCTGTCATGGGGGCCGCCTGCTTGCTCATACCCAGTAGAGAGCTTTCCACAGCACTCCTCCTATCCTCCAGCTCTTACAGTCTTTCCGTCTCCTCTTCTGAGATGTCTCCTGGGCCTTACAGAGAGTGAGATAGAGGTCCTGTTTATGGCCTAGCACTCAACAGACACTTCGACCTGTTCTGAGTGTGCATTGCCCACTATAAAAGAAGCCTCACTGACTAAGGCCAAGAGCAGCACTAGTCTATAGATACACAATATTTAGAAGGCAGTTTGAGTATATTTAGCAAAGCATTAGTAGTAAATCCCCTGCCCCAGCTTCTGGCTTCCCTAGTCACCGGCCTTTGACCGAGTTTAGAGTACCAGGCACATATTCCTTCTTGTAGAGTAAGTCGTTACTCCAATTAGAAAGCATTTGGCTACTCTCCAAGCATAATGCCCCATTGCACCAGTGGGCACATCTTGTCTGGGAGGTGAGTATTGTAGCATGCAGGATCCAGTGCTGGGCAAGACTGTTGATGACTTTTCTACCCTACTGACCTTTAAAGCACTGTCTGGCACTATGACCACAGAGGGAAGCAGGAGATGTCTTTTTCTAGGCAGACAAAAAAACCAAAACGAAACAGCTGGAGCCAGGGCATAAGGTTGAAAGGGTATGTTCCAGAAGATCCTTCTGTGGCTGCAGGAAGACTGGGGCGGAGGGGGATGACTGGAGCGCTGGACAGTCCTCAGTGGAGGGTTGCAGCCAGTGGGATTAGGAAGACAGTCAGGGATTTGACCATGAATGACTTTGAATATTCTGGCAAGTCAGTTTAGGCTTACTCTGTGGGCACAGGGACCTGAACAGTGACAAGTAACAACTGAGCCCCTCATCTTGACTATTAAACCTTTTATTAAAAGTAAAAGCAACTGGGCTGGTGGTGTACCCCTTTAATGCAGCACTCAGGAGGCAGAGACAGGCAGAGCTCTGTGAGATTGAGGCCAGCCTAGTCTACATAGTGAGTTCCAGGCCAACTGTGGCTACAGGGAGACCCTGTCTCAAAATTACTCTAAACCCCTGACCTTTGCCTCCTCTGCCCCAACTTTTACCCTGATCTACTTATGATTCAGATGTGGATTATGCCCTCCCTAACCCTTTGTTTGGTTCAACCTCTTTTTGACTAAAATAGTTTTTCTAAACAGTTGAGCATGAATTTTGGATCTTATTATTTATTTCTTCTTCTTACCAACTGCCTTCAGAAGGTTCTGCATGACGAAAAGGGGGAAGATGAAATCGCCCGTCCTCAGGGAAATAATGTATGCACCTGCCGTTTGGAAATTATTCCAAGTTCATAAGAAAAGTCCCAGACTGTTCCCTGGAATGGTGCTAATGTACCCATCCACAAGCAGTCTCACCTTTGTCTTGGTGCAGGGGTGACCTGGAACACTCCAACAATTTGGCCCAGGGTAAAGAAGAGTTGTGAATCAAGGTCATTCTTAGACATTTTTTTTTCTTTTCATGTAGTGTATGTATTCTTGAAAGGGAACAGTACATAAGCACACATGTGTTTGCATGTGTGTGTGGGTCGAAGGACAATGTCAGGTGTCATTTGGCCTTTCATCCTTTCTGTTTGAGATAGGGATCTCTCACTGGACTGAAACCTCACCAGTGAAGCTAGGCTCCCTTGCCAGTGAGTTTCCAGGGACCGACATGTCTGTCTCCTTCTTCCATCTTGCCAGTGCTCGTTCATGACACCACGTCCAGCTTTGTGGGTTCTGGGGATCCAAACTCAGGTCTTCATGCCTATGACGTAGGTGCTTTACCAACTGAACCATCTCCCTAGCTTTGCTCTTTCAGTTATTAAATATTTATGGATGACTGGCTAAATGCCTAGCACTATGAAAGATCTAGAAGGTACACTCATGTGTGGGGGGAAATATAATTCTCCCTATAGTATAAATTCAGCAGAGAAGGACTTCACCTGTCTCATGGACTGCTCCAGGCTTGTCTGTAGGTCAGGACCCTACACATAGTAGGGGATTTATCACTATTAACCAAGTGAGTAGATACTTGAAAGAAAGCTGTCCCATTGTAAAGGAATGAATACTGGGCACCTGAGTTTGAATCTTAGACTCTAATAACAAGCAAACCAGTTTCCTTCTCCATAAAAATGAATTATTGACTCTGGTATGAGTCAAAGGTTTGATCCCACGTGCAGTTTGCACATCACATCCCCACACTTCTTTATCATTCTGAGTGGAGAAACCATCTGACTAAATGTTATAAGCATCATGATCCCAATGTCATCATGTCCTCTGTGGGCCTCACATGGAAACTCTAAACAGGGAAGAGTAAGAATCCAACAGAATAGATGGCAAACCATAGTATGAGTAACTGCCTTTTCAATAGTCTTTGTTTGGCATGGCTATCAAGAGGCAGGGCAGGGACAGAGCCCTACCAATTCTTCCTTCATCACAGTTGTGTGGCGCCAGATGATAGAACTTTCTCTGCCTCCACTGCCTGCCACACAATCAGCAAAATGAACAGCAGCGAGTTCAGCCACTGCCTCAGTCGCTGCCCTTTGCTTTTTGGTCAACTGAGCCCTGACAATGGGCAGCTAGCGGTCCTTCCCGGGCAGTTGTCATGGCTTAGATAATGGGCCCACGGACGTCAGCTCCACATTTGTCTGCTGACAATGGCTCAGTTCTGCAGGGTGGCGTTATCCAAAGCCTGCTTGGCGATGCTTACAGATATGTTCCTGCCGCCTCCTCCCCTGAGGGGAACTGTGAAAGAGACCTCAGTCAAGCCAGGCAGTGATGATGAGGGGTCTCTCCTGAGTATGACCTTTAAGAAGTCTGAAAAGCTCTAGTCACAGACACAAATGTTAGGTGTGCGTGGCGGAGGCTGGGGGTTTGCATGTCCTGCTTGGCTGGCACAGTTCCAGTTAATATGGCTTCCAACAGGATTGTTCACCAGTAGAGGTGGAGGAGGTTGGGAGAGCTGAGATGGTTCACAATGTCCTGTTCAGGTGAAAACATCAGCACCCCCTTCCCCTAAAAATCTTTCTTATATGAGGTGTTGAACTTTATGCTTAGTGATTATTAGAGACACTGGGTCACAGAAGTATAAATATAAAAGTGTTTGTCATTTGTCATGGTTGAGATGTGCTTTTGACTAAGTTTATATTTTGTCACTTGACCCAATCAAAATATACAAGGACTCCCACATTTACCAGTGAGGAAACAGACTCAGAGAAGTAAAGCAATTTGCTTCCACTCACCAGCAAGTATTCTTTAGAGCCAAAGACTGTGACTGGGACTGACTCAAGCCTCACTAGTCCAAGTTATCTCTTCTCCAATATCCCAGATATCTGCTGGGAATCTGAGCAAGGAGGACTTACCTCCCACAAGACAACCACTCCACTGCACTGTTAGTTAACCACTAAGTCAGTTCTCCCAGGGTCATGGCACCCAAACCAGCCTCCCTGTATCTTGTGCTACATAGAATAAGCCAAACTCTTTTCTATGACAATCTTTCTTATGTGCAAAGATGACCCCTGACGCCTTTGCCTCTGAGGTCTTCCTCACCCTAACCGTCACTGTTGCTGTCTTTTAAAAAGCTTTAAAATTTTATTATTTTTATTTTATATGTATGAGTGTATTGCCTATATGTGTGTAACTGTACGTGTCATGCAATGCCTGTGGAGGTCAGAAGAGGGTATCAGATCCTCTGGAACTGGATGACTGGTTGTTAGATGCCATGTGGGTGCTGGGAATCGAACCTGGGTCCTCTGCAAGAGCAGCCAGTGCTCTTACCCACTCACCAGCAAATATATTTTAGAGCCAAAGTATCTCTCCAGCCCCGACTGTTGCTCTCTTTGAGGGTGTTTTAAATGGTTAATATTTCCTTTAGAACGGGACTCTGAGAACTTAACATGATCTGCTGCCTCTGGTCTGAATCAGAATGGAACTGCTGCTCTTAGCTGTTTGGACTGGAATCTGCGCTTCCTCAGATGCGTCTGGGGCTTGTGCAATTTATTTCATTTATCTTTCCCTTCGAATAATAGCATTCAGAGAAGAGTAGGAAATCAAGAAAATCTAAGATGACGGAGTGAAGGGATTACTGTAGGGACTCCACGGTGGGGCCCTGGCAGTGCTGGGGAACTGCTAAAAAGGGCAGAGAAGACGCCAAGACAAGACATCCTTGGCCAGGCCCTCAAGCTGATACACCTGCTTTCTCTGCCTCCCTCTGTGCCCTCACATGGAGCTACCAACACTCTAACTTCAGGGATCTTGTTTTCCGGCTGCTTTAACTCCATGCTGACATTGCTGGGGTGCCCAGAGGGTAGGTCCAGCAGAAGCTTCTAGTGGTACCTAAATCTGTCCTCTCTTTCTGTTATGATTGGATCAGGAATGTCCACCCTGCCCCCATGTGCTGAGGTGTTGGCTGCCAGCTGATTGGCTTTGGGAAGAGATTGGATCATGAGGACTCTTACTTCACTGATGGATGGATCTGATCCATTCATGACTCATGGCTGACAGGGCTATGGCAGAAGCTGCTGTTGTGTGCCCCAGCAGGAGGAAGTAGCGCACATATCCTTGAAGAGGACATCTCATCTGTGGTCCCTCACTCTCTGCTTGCTGGCTGCCATGAAGTGAGCAGCTTCCTCTGCCATGTATTCCTGCCAAGGATGTTCTGCTTCACCTTAGACACAAAGCAATGAGAGCCAGCCGAACACTGAAACTTCTGAAAGCATGGGCCCAAATAAATCCTTAGATATTTTTGTCACAGTGATAGAAAGGATGCCTCCTCCTCTTCCTCTTCCTTTTCCTCCTCCTCTTCCTTTTCCTCTTCTTTCCCCTCCTTTTCCTTCTCCTCCTGAGACAGAATATTATGCATACCATGCTGGCCTCTGAACTTCAGATCCTCCTGAATGCCACCTCCTGAGTGCTAGGATTGGAGGCGCATGCTGCTATGCCCAGTTTTATGTGATGCTGGGGGTCGAACCCAAGGCTTCTTGCATGCTAGGCAAGCACTCTTCCGTGAGTCCCTCTTCAGCCTGTCCCTTCCTTTTTTATGCAATTGTGGCTAGACACGCAGCTGCCTCACTGGAGACGATGATTTCCAGCCTTGCCTTTCCTTGAGGGTATACGTGGTCATGTGACCTGCTTTCAGTAGAACGTGAGCCTCTTGCTGGTCTTTTCTCTGCTCCGCTCCACCAGCTGGAATAGAGGGCATGCTAGAGGCCCAAATTCAATCAAACTGCAGGGGACAATAGTTCTCAAACTTGGGCTAATCAGCATCACTCGGGAGGTTTGTTAACACACAAATTCCTGGGCCCACCCTCAGGGTTTCTGGGGCAGGGCCCAAGAATTGCATTTCTTACAAGTTTCCCAGCGATACTACTGTTGCTGTTGCTTCTGATCTTTTGTCTTGAGAGCTCCTGTCTCAGGGGATAGTGGGAGCAGGAAGGTGAATATGGCTCCTGAATGACTTTGTGAAGCAGAGCTGCCTCACCCACTAGATTCTCAAGTAAGACAGTAGCAAACTCATGTCTTTGGACCACTGGATTTAGCAAAGTGAATGCTCAGTAAAGAGTAATGAATCTTTCAAACACCACATGGAACATATGTAGGCTGAAATACTACTTATCAGAAATGTGACCTACCATCCTGTATTTTATCTGGCAACCTAACTGTTCTTTGGGCTAGCATATTTTGGGGTGTTTCAATTCTAGCAGATTAACCTTCTTCATTACAAATACCGCCTTCAGCACCAGGACTCCACAGAACCAGGGCTGAGTCCTGGGTCACAGGCAGGGTCCCCAGCATGCTTCCTGCCTTGGTAGGTCCTCACGGTAACCATGGCGATCCCTTCTGTGTCTTCTTTTTGATGTTCCTGACCCCAGTTCTTTCAGCTGGGCTTGTGCTTTTCTCTATATCAAGGTCTCCTGCTCATCACTGCCTGGAAGCCTGGTGGCTGACAGAACTGAGGTCACACTGTCTTTCAGCAGCTGCTCTTTCCACGTTCTAGGCTACCCTTGTCCCCTGTGTTGCATGGTACTATCTTTTGTGCCTGAACACCTGAGAGCCTCAACTGAAGGAAGAAAGGTTATTTTTGGTTCACAGTTTCAGAGGTTTCAGTCTGTCATGGTAAGGAGGACATGGAAGAACAGGGCAGCTCATATCATGATGACGGGAAGCAGAAGAGGCAAAGGGGAGGTGCGTGGGGGGGGAGTTCTTTCCTCTCTTTATTTCATCTCTACCCCAAGTGGTGCTGCCCACATTCATGACAGGTCTTTGTCTCACATGTCAATCATCTCTGAAAATGCCTTCACAGATGACGCTGAACTGTGCTTTACTCATCTAGGCCCTTTTCCATCAAAATCAAATTGACAATCAAGATTAGCCATCACTTGGGCTAGCCAGATGGCTCAGTGGGTAAAGGCCCTTGCCACCAAGTCTGATGACTGGAGTTTGATCCCTGGAACCAACATGGTAGAAGGAGAGAACCAACTCCCACAGGTTGTCCTCTGACCTCCACCTGCCCACGGTGGCATGCGCAGAACACCCACCCTGCAACGAATGAATGAATGAATGAGATAACCATCACACTCTCCAGTCTCCCTTCTTAGAACCTTGAGCACCCTGGGGGCAGAAGCCATCTCTCTTTACACTCAGTCTTCTTAGAGGACAGCACAAGGCCTAAAAGAGCAAGTCACTGTGATGGTTTGAATGTGTCCTCCCAAACTTAGTGTGTTGGAAATCCTAGACTGCCATCTCACGTGTTACTGGTTGGAGGGTGGGTGTCATAGGTAGCTTCATTTATCAACTTGGCATAAGCCCAGAGCCACCTGGGAAGAGGTGAAGGAAATGAAGAACTTCCCACATCAAATTGGCCCGTGGGCCTGTGAGCATGTCTGTGAGGTATTTCTTTAATTGCTAATTGATGTGCAGGAAACCAGCTCATGAGGGTTGTACCATCCCTAGGCAGGTGAGCCTGGGCTGTGTAAGAAAGCTAGCTGAGCAAGCAGAGGGAGCAAGTCAGTAAGCAGCACTCTGCCTTGGTTTCTGCTTCAAGCTGCTGCCTTGAGTTCCAGCCTTGGCTTCCCTTGATTATGGACCTGTAAGCTAAAATAAACCCTTTCTTCTCCAAGTTGCTTTTGGTCATGGTGTTTATCTCAGTGGCAGAAAGCAAATGAATACAGGAGGATTAGATGTCATGAGGGTGGACATGGCCTTAGTGGCTTCATAGCAAGAGGAAGAGAGACTGAGCTGGCACATTTGCTCTGTCTCATCATACGATGGGCTCTTCTGTGCTGTCAGACCTGGGAAGGCTGATGTGAGGAGGCTTTCAGGTGAAGGGGCTGTCACCAGATGCCAGCACTATGCATGTGGACTTCCTAGACTCTGTGGGAAGTCCGTGAGCCAAATATGCTTCTATTCTTCATAAATTACCCAGTCTGAGGCATTCAGTTATAGGAGCAGAGAGCAAACTAAGACCAATAACTGTTCACATCGCGAACCAGTGCTGTCTGGTGCCCAGCTGGCCTCTAACTGAGACACTGGGCTCCCTGGGATGCTGGGACAACTGACTTAACTCAGACTTGTGTCAGGGCCACAAAGTCATAATGGGATTAGATCGCCCCCAGACACAGCATTGGGTTACTGAGCTTGCAGGTTGCTGGGGGAGATGGTTAATAAAGAAAGGAACCTCCCTGAAGAAAAGAACCAGACCCCAGCCCTTCCGCCTTGGAGTGACTCTGATTGGATGGTAATAAATGGCAATCCAGATCCTGTGATAGGTCCCCTGGGAGGATGAAAGTCATCAAGGGTCAGTGGTCAAAGGGGAACAGACGTCTACCAGATAGAGGTCCCCATAACTGTAAAAAGATTGTGTTCCAGGGAAATCATTATGGAGGCGGGCTGGGGAGATGACTCAGCAGTTAGGAGCACCATCTGTAACTCCAGTTCCAGGGAATCTGATGCCTTCTTCTGACTCTGTGGGCATTGCATGACACAGGTGCACGTACACACACGCAGGCATAACACGTATACACGTAAAATAAAAATAAAAAATTTTAAATGTATTTCTTTTGTGACTAGAAAGATGACTCAGTGATTAGAAGCACTTGTTCTTGCGTAGGACTTGGGTTTGGCTCCCAGCACCTACATGGTGTGTCTCTACTGTCTCTAACTTCACTTCCAGGAGCTTAGACACCCTCTTCTGGCCTCTGCAAGCACTAGGCACGCACATGGCACATATGTGTGTATGGGAACACACATAAAAAAGAAAAAAATCTTTTAATAAAGTCAGGGCTAGAGAGATGGCTCAGCGGTTAAGAGCACTGGCTGCTCTTGCAAAGGACCCAGGTTCAATTTCCAGCACCCACATGCCAGCTAACAACCACCTATAACTCCAGTTCCAGGGGACCTGATACCTTTTTCTGGCCTCTGTGGACATTGCATACATGTAGTCAAAACACTCATAAACAGAAAAATACAAATAACTTTTTTTTAAGTCACAAGTTTCTGCTTAGAGAGTCAGTAGACATAGCTAATGGCAGAATTGGGATTTGAACATTGGTCATTTTTTATCCCAAATTATATTCCCCCCACCAATTAAAAAAGAAATCTTAAAAAACGATGAAGTATTTGGTACAAATAAAAGAAAATATTTGTGCATATGTAGTTATAAGGGATAACAATAAATGCTTTCCCTGTGAACTTGGTTCCCTGGGCTCACAATGATTCTAAATAAACAGTGCCAGGGACCTGCCAGGAACTAAGCTAAGTGTCCCTGGCCATTGGTCAGTGACACCCAGAGCAGATATCTCACACTCAACACATGATGGAGACACGAAGGTATTGAGTTCCTAGTCACCCCAAAGCCCCCCGTAGAACGATGTGGCAGAGGGACACAGAGAGAAGTTCATAACTCTTCTCTTTGACTCTCCAAGTGCACATGGCTTCCACAGGAAGCTGTTCCTTCCTCATTGAGAGGTTCATTTTTCAAAATGCAGGACCCCGAGCTTTCTTCCCTGACCTTGTGAATTAGAATTTACAAAGCTGGAAGGCAGGACTGGAGAGATGATTCAGCAGTTAAGAGGACTGGCTGCTCTTGCAGAGGAGTCAGGTTTGATTCCCAGCTCCCACATGATGGCTAACAATGGTCCATAACTCCAGTTTCATGGGATCCAACACTCTCTTCTGACCTCTGAGGGCATTGTACGACATGGGTGCACTTACCCACATGCAGGCACTACATTCAGACACATAAAATAAATATAATAAATAGGGGTGTCTGGAGAGATGATTCATCAGCTAAGAGCACTGACTTCTCTTGCAGAGGACCCAGATTCAATTCCCAGCACCCACATGGTGGCTCACCACCATCCATAATTCCAGTTCCAGGGGATCTGATGCCCTCTTCTGACCTCTGTGGGTATTGCATGACAGGGGTACACTTACACACATGTAGGCATTACAGTCATACACATAAAGTAAAAATAAAATATTAAAGAAAATAAAATATTTAAAAAACAATAACAAAGCTGGAAGGCCCCACCCCCAATTCTCCAGATGACTGTAATGCAGCTGGCCCACAGGTCTGGGGTGGTGGGATTCCAGCGTTTGGTGCCCTGGCTGAGCAGAAAGATGGAGCTGCACACCTATGTACCTGACTTTGCTACTCATGACTCTTGATGATCGACAACTCGCTGGAGGGCGTCCGGTACCCTCCTAATGGGGACACCGGCAGGCAAAGGGTGCAGTGCCCTGAAAGCTGACATTGTCACATAAAATCAAGGTTACTTTATAAGTGAGTACTGAGGGTTTCTAAGGTGCAGTGACTTTATCTGCAGGTGTGTCTGTGGAGACTGTCATGGGATACTGGCTAACCTGCCTAACCTTTCATCAACCATGGGGGAGCTTTAATTTCCCAGGAACCAATCTCTGACATTACAAACACCATGATTCCCATCGAAGTCATCCACATCCTTGTGCAACAACAGGCCCTGGCTTCCCCAAATTTGCTTTATAGTGGCACAGCATATTTTCACACAGTCACTTTCTCACTGGGAACTGGGACAGGATGGGGTAGCAGACCAGGAGATCTCTGGGCCTGTTCATGTGAGTTCCCAGACAACAACACATGAGAACCATTAGTCTAGAGGCCTCAACCCTTACAGCCGAGATGGGTCTCATGCCCCAATGCTAGACAGCCTGAGTACGCTATGGTTTAACCAGTCAGATATGCAAGATAGGTTCTTTTTTTTTGTTTTAAATAAGTCAAGCACATGGACAGTGGCCACCTGCCCAGTAATGTGATATTTCATTTACAACAACCCAAGAGCGTAGCTTGTATGTGTTAATACTGGATTATTTCTCTTCATAGTTAGCTGCCTCCTCACTTCGCTGTTTCCATGGCAACACTCTTCAAACACCACTTCGTACTCTGAATATACAATGTAAACAATCTGCAGTTGAACATTTCCCAATTTAGGGGATCGGAGCCAAAGCCTACCATTAGAGAGGAAGGTGAGCCGCTGAGAAGTGGGGTGCTGGGCACTCACACAGGGGCATGTGCCCACGGCAACTTATGGGGATCAAAATACCAGAGTTATTCATGAGGAGTTACTTTCTGTGGGGGGCATTTATTACGGAAGGAGTTCAGGGGACTCCCCCATCTCTTAGAGATGAGGTGCCTCAGGCTCCCAGGAGTGATATAATGGCTTCCTATCTATCGTCACACTGTGCGAGCGAGCTAAGGCAAGAACTAGGGCTTGTCTGGGAACTGCAAACGCTCCAAACCTGACTGTGCCCTTGGCAGCCCCCTTCCCACGCCTGTGGCAGACACTGGTGATGCATCCTGGCCTTCTCCCCACTGAGTCTGGACGCCAAGTCATTCTTCTGAAAGTCAACACAGGCGTCTGTTGCCCAGCTGGACACCCAAGGCCACTGAGAGGGTCTTGCTGGGCCCAGGCTCACAGGCTCCACTGGCTCCATTTCTCTGCTAAAGAAAGCAGGGACTCAGCTTGCTGTCCTGGGAACAGCTAAGAACCCTGCTCAAGGCATTGCTATTTCTTTTTATCAAAGGAGCTATTTTTGTTTCTAGCCTCTACCCACACATAGTAGTGCACACAATTTCCACATCATTAGAAGCAAGGGAAGGAGACAGTCATATTTTTTTCTTCCAGTACGAAAACCTCAGCCCATTTTCTTTCAACTTCTTAGCAACCCTTAGCATGTTTTGACTTCTAAGCAAGTGATCACATGATTTCTGTATCTTTAGCAATGAGCCAAAGGGCACTCATGGCTTCTGGAAGTTTAAGAAAGGATCACAGAGCGTATTTGAAAAAATGCCATCTTGGGAGCCCTGGAGGATGGGTGCTGTGGGGAGGTGGTCAGGAGATCCCCACCTAGCAGCTAGCTAGACCTTGGGGCAGCTGGCAGGGGGCTATGTGTGTAAAGTCCATCACTTGAAGATTTTAAACAAGTGATGGCGAGTGACTTAGTATCCTTGTTACAGAGTTACATCCTGTCACCCCTGTAGTGTCCTGGGGGCCCAAGATCTGCTCTACCCACAGCCACCAAAGCATTGCTGCTCTGGGGGTGGGGCTTGCCTGATGTCTGTTCTCCCAGAGATGGCTCATTGGGTCTCCCTTAGGATATCAGCGGGGGCCACTAGAACTTCAGAAGTCCCAGAGGGTTCGGCCTGCCCCTCGGCCTGCCTGTTCTGGAGACCTTGGCTGAGGTCTCCATCCCGACCTCCCTCTCAGGCCCTCAGAACGTTTCCCTTGAGACAAAGCCCACAGTGATGTCAGGACTCTAGGCTGTGAAGACTCTCGCTGAACATTAAAGGCAGGTTGCAGACAAAGGCCCATCCTCAGTCTCTCAGACACATGGCTCTCTGCCTTCTGTTCTGTAGTTCTGCCTCTCAAGGGAAAGAGGAGGCTCAGTAAAGGCCCCTTGACTGAGAAAAAAAAAGACTTCTGAGACAGGAGACCAAGCTCAGAGATCTGTCTCTACCACTGCTTTACTGTGACCCTGAGAAAGTCACAACCTGCCTCCTTTCCCTGTCTGGAGAATGCAGGAACTCGTCTGTGTTCATTTTCCAGTTCCATGGGGATACTAAGTGGTAGGAAGAAGAAAGGATTCTAGGCGACATAAGTTTGGAAATGCTGATGGCAGCCAAAGACGCGCTTTTTGCTCTTCTCAGTGCTACCCACATCCCCAAGGGGACAGAGCATGCAGTGTGCTGGAATTTAAACTTTTTCAGATTTCTCTCTCATTCCTCAGAGAGACAACCAGGAATTGAGTTATTTCTTTGGGTATACATGGATATGTTATCTTTTAGTTGATTTCTAAAGTAGGAATAGTCTTTGGTGAGTTGTTGGGAGGGTGGCTTGAGAAATTTTTTTTAGGGTGTCGTTATGCTGTGCAGTCTGTCCTCAAACTCACCATCCTCCGGCCTCTGCCTCCAAGGTACTAAGATTACAGGCATGCATTACCATGCACAGCTTAAACTAGGGTTCTGAAAAGCCCTTAGGTGAATTTGAGAGAAGCTTCCACTCCTCCAAAAATTATATTCAAAGTCTGCCATGTCTAGTATGCACACTGCCCTAGGGGACGGGTTTAGGAGTTCACTGGATTTTCAAAGCCATCTGTGATCCCCAAACTTGTAGGTCACTACAGTTAAGCTCTTACTAGCTAACGCCTCTGTGGAAATTCACAGGTGATCACCTTCCACACATAGTGATGTGTCAATGGGAGTCATAGGACACAGAGGCAGAAAAGGGTGACAAAGTGAAATGAGAGAAACCAGCAGAGACTACCTCAGACAGGCTGTGGTGTCCTGAACTTCTCTCCTGGGCCTGGTGTGAATGTTCTAAAAGCCACTAGGTGGTTCTTCATTATGAAACTAGGCTCCTGAATATTAATGCTCTGTGGCCGAGAGAAAATTACTGTCGTATCCCAAAGTGTCTATCTCTTACAGGTCACTGGGGCACTGTTTATTAAATTATTGCTCAAGGGCACAAATGTCCTCCTAACAGTGTATGTTTTACCAGTCTAGATTCTTTCTTTCTCTTGCTCAAAGATACCAGATCCTCCACCACAGGCTCCTGTGCAAACTTGGGTGGCCAGATTGAAAAGCTGAGGAATGGCGACAGAGACCCCCTTCTCCTATTACAGAGCACGGCCTGCACAGACAGATGATCAAGAGACGTTTCCTCAGGACAAAGCATGCCAAGTGGGAAGTCTACAAAGAGAATGAATTCTAAAGCAGAGTTCTAAAGTTCACTGCTCTGCCTGCCTGCTGTCTTTTGAGCACTGGCCTTTGAAACAGAATACTAATCATAAGTTTATACATTATTATTTACCAGTAGCCCAAGGGATTAGAATTCTCTGAGTTTGAATGGCCTCATGACTACTCACAAGCTTGACCTACAGGAGGACAGTTTTAGCTGCTGGTGATGGGGAAGACAGAAAGCTATTCTGTTCCCAGAACTAAACAGAGCTCCACTGTCTGTCCTTGAATATCTTCTAAGTATCTGCATTTTCCTACCTGAAACTGCTTCGTCTAATAGCAAGAAAGAACTTGCCGCAGAATTTGCCTTCAGAACCTGGTTAAAAAGGGGGTGAAGGGAGTAAAGCGTGTTCCCCAAAGCTAACCAACGGCATCCATCTGAAATCCTTTAAATTAAATTAAAGCGCTGAGTCATGGGATCCATCCCATTGCATAACAGCCATTAAAGTATTAGTATGACTTTGGGGGGTTCTCTGTTATGCAACCTACTGCTAAATCTCCTCTGGGCCTTTTTTAAAAAAAAAAATTCCCCCAAAGAGTTGCCGTTTGCTAATTTATTTTTAAATGGGCTGCATCTGTATTCAACCTAGCCTTCTTTCAGCTTTTCATGTCCATGCAAGGATGACAGACCATGCAAAACTGGGACCTAGCATCCAGGATGTTTTTGGTATGCTTAATGCTTTCCAACATCTACAGAGGCAGAAACATCAGTTTGTTCATTGACCAAGTATTTGATGGCAGTTTATATATGCATGAGAACATTGTATAGCAGATCTTTCTGGGCCTCAGTATCTCCATCTATGAAAGGAGGATTTGGATTGGATTTGGTGGGATGATTAAGAGCAGGGATCCTGGATCCCAGCTTTGTCATGTACTAGCTATGTGACTATGGACAAAGTGCTTAACTATTCAAAGCGGTGGGCTCCAATATCTGCTAATGGATGCTTATTGTGATCCTTAGCTTATAGAGTTATTGGGAGGATTCAATGCATGGACGGAAAGCAAGTACTTAGATGACTGCCTGGCTTAGACTGAAGACAGGAAAATGCGATCTAAAGTTAGCCTTGATCTTGTGGAGGCCCCAGGAAGATTGCTGATTGTGGATGACAGAAACATTTCTTCTAGGCTTCACTTCTCATCCTCATAGGCAGCCATGACCAGGTGACTGAGTTTCAGCCCATGAGAACAGAAGCAAAGTTACCATGTCCAGATCTGACCCATTAAAACTTTCTCATGGGTTCTCTACATCTTTCTCCCTCTACTGTCTTGATGCAGATGAGCATGGTTCCCTGGAAGCCATGTGGTTAAAGATGGCACAGTCACAAGATGGAAGGAACCAAAATCTTAAATAAAATAACAAATCAAAAAGCAGTTGGAGAATAGCCACCTGCTGATACTCCCAGTTTGGACTTCGTGTGACTGAGAAACAAATTTCTAAAGTGCTAAGTCAGTGAGATTTGGGGGCAGCTAGAGTTTCCACAGCAATGCCCTGGGCTAGGTACCAAGTCCAATGGAACTGAGGCACCTTCCCTGAGGGGCCAAACCGGGCTTCAATTGTTTAGTCACTCAATTCCAAGTTTCTGATGTTATCTGAGTAATAACCAAGACTCACAGTTCTCTAGTTGGGGATACAGAATTTGTCTATCAAGTGCTGGCTTGCGATCTGGCGAGTTCTCTGCAGATGACTGCCCAAACTGGCTGCCTAGGCTGACTGCTCCCAATTTCTGGACAATGGGGCAGCATTTCTGCCCAGATACCATGGGGAACTGCAAGGATTACCCAGACAGTACCCCCGGGTTCAGTCTGCAGAGTTTTGTCTGCCCTTGTTGGCCCAGCTAGGCCGTCCTCGGAATGGGAATGAACAGGGCTGCTCATATGGGAGCCCTAAATGGGCAAAGTGAAAGATTTCCGGTTTAAAACTCAGAACAGACACACTTTTCTGCAAAACACGGAGCCAGGGAGAGGCTCAGCGCATGGCACTGGCTCTGGAAGGGAGTAGTTGGCCAATGTGCCTGAGCTGAGATGGAGACTGCACCTGTCCCAACAGTCCGGCTGTGTTTAGTAATTCCCATGTGTAGACTCTCTGTCTTCTATGTCATCTATAGAACGTTCTTCCAATACTGCATCTGTCCCTCTCTGGCTGCTTGTCATTCACCCAGGTGTTAAGGTCCTTCCAGATGAGCAGAGAGGCAGAGCATTTGAGTCTTGAACCATACAGAGAAATGAAGAAATGAGAAAACACAATAGCATCCATTGCAGAACAAACCCCCAAGCCTCTCGTGCCTTTGGCTACACAGAGCATTGATCCTAAAGGCAAGTCTGGCTTTTGTGTCATGTCACAGCTTGTACTGGAGAAGAAGAGGCCGATCCAACAGAATTCTCGTGGCTCTAAACTGGAGCCAAATTCCTTGCCGAATAACTCTTGCCACTGGGCCCATGATCGATTCCCTGCTCTATAGACACTCTTGGGTGACAAGAGCCAGGTGAACAGAAGACTAGTGGATAGAGGGCAGTTGGGAGGCTGAATCTCACATCTTATAACCTGACTTATAACCTGAGGGATTTTGGACAAATCACTTGATCATAATTCCGTATCTCCAGCGGAGGTGGATAGTGGCTCACCTAAGTAACAGAACCTCCCTGTGCACAAGCTGTTCAGTTACACATTTCCCAGTCTCCCTTTGGTAGGTATGGTCATGTGACTAAGTTTCTACCAGTTGAGATGAGAAGTGTCGTGGGGTATTATACCATGTGTAACACGACCATGTGGAGGTCAGAGGACAATCTCAGGTCATGAGTGTCAGTCCTCACCTTCTACCTTTTTAAAAGATTTTATTTTTATTTATGTGTGTGAGTGAGTGAGTGAGTGAGTGTATGTGTGTACACGCATGCATGTGTGCCATGTGTTTGCAAGTATGGAGACCAGAAGAGGTCATCAAATCACCGAAGTTGGAAATTACAGAAGTTGTAAGTTGCCCACAATGAGTGCATGAAACTGAACTTGGGTCGGTGTCCCTGATGACCTTGACTGTGAAGATGGGTGAAAATCTGAACTGGTGCTGAGGTGATGGTGAGGATGGCAAGGCAGGGAACTTTCCTTATCGTCTCTTGGTGTCAGCAAAAATGTGTTTTTTCATTCCTAAGTGCTTTATTAAGCATCCTGTGAGCTGGACACCACAGGCTGCAGATAAGATAGCAAGCCCGTGTCCCTCACTCAGTAGGAGGACACTAATGCCATATTCCGAAATTATGTGACAGACATGCCTTGACAGAGATACCAATAGGGCCTTTGGAACGGAGCTGGACCAACTTTAGCAGGGAGGAGGAAGGGGCAGACAGGTGTCAGAAAGCAAGGAGGAGGGGTGTCTTTGGGGCTGTTTACTGTGGGGTTCCAGTTTCCTTTAGTAGTTCCAATAACACGTCTGGAACTCCTGGGTTTGGTGAGGATAGGTGACTAGCCTTGGACGGTGAGCTGTGGTCGGAAGGGCACTTCTACGCCACAGCATATGTAGCCAGCACCTGAGCCTACAAGTCCCCTTTCCTTTCTGGCGTGAAAGGCAACAATGTTTGGTGCTGTAGTTGATCCTAAGCACCTGTATGATCTCCTCCTCAAGTCACACTCTTCTTGACAGCCCAGCATAACCTAGCCCAGTGGTTCTTTTAGTGTCACCCCAGGAGCAGTAGCATTTTCTTTACTTGGGAAGTTACTAGAAATGCAAATACTCGGGCCCCATCCTATGCTTACTGAAGCAGAAATTTTGGGATAGGATGGTTAATAAACCTTCCAGGAATTTCTGAGGTACAGGAAGGTTTGAGAACCATTGTTTGGACAGTGCAGACTAAAACATTTATCTTTCAGAGTAGGAGGAATCAGAAGTCACAAGGAAAGAATAAAAGGATGGTTCAGCCTGGAAAGTGCTTGATGTCCAAACATGAGAACCTAAGTTCAGATACCCAGATCCCACATAAAAGTTGGGCATAGTGGTGTGTATCTAGAATGCTAGAACAGGGAGTAATTGGGCTAGGGGTGAGATAGATGAATCACTGGGGTTCACTGGCCATGTAATCTAGCCCAAATGCTCAGCTCCAGGTTCAGTGAGAGATCCTGTTTCAAACAAGGTGAAACTCAATTAGAGGAAGACACATGATTCCAACCTTTGATCTCCATACTTATCAGTACACACACACACACACTTACTTTTTAAAATAAAAATATTTGAAAGTCACAGAGGTCATGCTAGTAAACTTTAAAGATCAGAGTAAGATGCTAATTAAATAGTAAAACTCACCGTGCCATTAGAAGGGATATTTAAGGAAAAATATCACTGTTTCTATCACTCATGAACTGAGCCATTCTATTGAAATGGCTAAATGTGTTTGGTTCTGTGGACATCTGTGTCAAATCAGAAAAGAACACACTGTTGCAGAAAGAGAGACTCAGAGTGCAACGGCATTGATGCCAGGGCTCGAGATAAACCAGGAAAGCACTTCCATTTGTGCCCATGGCCTTGTTGATTTAGAAATGCTCCTAAAATGCTTTGAATCTAAAAGATACATAAAACTGGATTCTTTCCCCTGCAGGCTGAGTCATTAGTGCTGTAGCTGAGGTTATTTGATAATGGCCACTATTTAAACGAAGCAAAAAAAAAAGTACTATTTCAAACGAATTGCTTTTTAAACTGTCAAATAAAACGATCCATTTGTACATGGGAGATTATTCCAAGGGTTCTGATTATTAACTGAAATCAGGTGAAAAATGTCACAATAAAGAAACAGTCAATTACAGGACTAGCCAACTGTTTCAAGGTACACACCTAATGACTCCTTTGACTTGCTCTGGAACCAAAAATTTCTGTTTCACCAATCCTAGATGATCTCCATAGATGCAAAGTTTAGGAATTATTAAATTCTAAGAACAAGCTGTTGGGTTCTTTGTTGCTGTAGCTTTAACCAGTGTCACCTGAATGCTGTCTGAGGAGCCAGACATGAGTGTATTATCACGTCAACTCCTCTATCTTAAATTGGATATCAAGAGCACTTGCCAAGCAGCTTTCCAAGTAATGTACTTAACACTTTTATGATGGTCTCTCTGTTATTGATGAATGCATCGTGTCTAGTCTAGTCAAGAGTAAAAAAAAAACCCTCTACAAATGGCAAATGTATGGAAAGGTACCTTTTCAATTGTTATTGGGTATGCTTGGTAGCTGGCACCAAACTGTTGGGCAAGCTTCAGTGGTGAGGTATTGCTGGAGATCAGACAGAATCCTACACTGATCTGCAGAAGGCCAACACTGGCTCTTTCCATTTCATGTCCTCTAAGGCTCTTCATGCGATTAGTTTTGTGTTCATGTCTTCAGTATCTTTGTAATATACATTAGTAAATTCTCACGTGTTGTTGGAGTTCATTCATTGACAGCTCTAAAACTGGGGTTGTGTCCCCGCCCCTACTTCAGACCCAAGCCTGTTTATGCGAAGTGCCTTCAAGTTCTTTGTCTGGGGATGGGCTGGTCCCCCCAATTCTGTGACATGGAGGGAAAAGAATAGCAAAACCACCCAAGAGTAAGAACATTATGTCCTTGAGAACAGCTAAAAGGTAAACCATTTCCAAAGAGGTTACTATTGCTTACCCCATGATGTAAAAGAGTCTGCAGCAGGGAAAGATGCTTGAAGTTTAGCCATGGGAAGCTCATCCCCAGAGAGAAAGCTCAACTGCGGACATTGGCTGATTGCCTCCACTTCCCCAGTCAGTTTCTGCTGGATGTTTGGAAGCTCCTGATTTCATGATGTCGTCTCTATCTGTTGCCATTTGCTCTGTTTTATGGGGAAGCCTCACCGAGGGGACATCTGCTCTTCCCAGGACTCTATTGGAAGCCCAGCTGGCTGCCTCTCCTGGGATTGCCCAGTAGATTTCTGCTGGATGTTTTTAGTGCCCACTTTAATTATTATCTAACGATCTATCTCTTGCTGTCTGCTCTATTATTCTGGTTTGATGCATACTTAATAAGCTCACTCAAGACAAACAAACTAAGCTGTGGCAGATCATTCTCTAGACTGTACAGAACAGTGTTGAAGCTGCTGAGAACGGTGAGTCTCCCCCTCCAGCCCTCTAAGCATCTCGTATCTGTGTCTCTATGCCCGGCTAACAACTGTAAAAGGCCCCTGCCTATGCAGTCCAAGGGAACCCCACAGGTAGTGGCTAGCTGGAGGAGGTATTAGGGTCAGAGTCTAGGAGGGAAGTCTCACCCTTGACTGTGCCTAAGGTCTCTTTCTGGAGGATCTGGTTAAAAACCCTCAATGAGGCTGAGTGGGTGCAGCCTGCCTGTTTGACAAGCTCCCAGGCAATGCCTCAGCTGCTTCAGACCACACTGTGGCTTGGTGAAAAGCAAGAGTACACTGGTACACCCTGCAAAACACTGACTCCTGGGATCCCACTTAGCAGGCATGAGGGGTGGGCTCCCCTTTGATTCAGGGTTCCTTGAAAGCAGACACTAGGTCTTAACACACATTTTCTTGTTTTGTTTCTTGGCTGGCTGGCACCTGGCACGGAACCCACACGTGGTGGGTTTGTACTTATTTAATTAAACAGAGTTGGCTTTGATCAAAAAATGACATGAACTTAACCCCCAGCTCAGCATGTGATAAAATTACCAGGGAAGTCCTACTAGAGGTCCCCACCATCTGTCTGCACCTGGGTGACATTCGCCCATTGCTCATGGGAAAATTTCCCTTCTTGCCCCGTTTTTTAAAGCAGTTGACACTGGAGTGCCCAAAGGAAGGGTGGAAAAACAAGCCTTGCGAAGTTGTGGGGCTCCGAAACATCCAAAGCTCACAACTCCTGGTGGTGGAATAGCCAACTGCGGGCGTTCTCCCTCTGCCCGATCACCAGCGTTTCGCAGGTCCCTGTCCACACAGGTCCCTCGCCACCCCAGAGAGCCCTGCCGGAGCCAGTCTCCGCGGGCGCCTTGTTGGCTTGGTGTAAGCCTTGTTTGTTAGCTCTGCATGAGCACTTAAACTGCTTGTGCAGGGGAGTGATGACCGACTCGAGTCGCTCAGGAGGGTAGTGGGGACTCGGGACCCGAGTGAGAGCTCTGCAGAAACCCTAGTTTTGGATGTCTCTGACGGTGCCCATAACCTGTTCCTCCTTGCAGCCGCCCCGGGTGCTAAAGAAAGGGCTCTTTCGGCGAGCAAGAGGGAGGGAGGGAGGGAGGGAGGGAGGGAGGGAGGGAGGGAGGGAGAGAGAGAGAGAGAGAGAGAGAGAGAGAGAAGGGGAAAGAAAGGGGATTATTACACTGGTCAGTGGTTGGGCCTCCTGTAGGAAGGGAGAAACACACTGGCGACAGCGCCCTGGGGGAGGTGTACACGTGCTGCGGAGGGAGGGAGAGAGGCGGGCGGGAGGGAGGGGAGGAGTAGAGAGGCGAGAGCAGCTAGCGGGAGGCGCCACGGCCCCGCAGACGCAGGCGCGGGCAGCCGAGGAACCGGAGAGAAAGTTCCCGGGGAGAGCTCGCCCTCGGGAGGCCCCACGCTGAGGCCGCTGGCCGGGAGTCCGGCGCGTGCAGCCCGCGGTCCCCCAGCGCGCCCTTGACCGCCGGGGCTCCGCTCTCCACGCAGCAGGGGAGACTCGCGGGCGGGCAGCCGGGGCAGCAGCGGCTAAACTCGGACGAGGAGGATGCTGCGAGTGGGCGCGGCGGCGCGCGGCGCGGGGGCGCTCCGATCGCTCTGATCGCTCCGGGCGGGATCCGCCGGCCGAGCGCCCCCGGGCGCAGCGGGCAGGTAGCGGCTCCCAGCGCCCGGACTGCGCCAAGCCCAGCGGTCAGGGCCGCCAGCGCCACCGTGCCGGCGTTGCCTCCTCGGCACGGATCATGGTGCGCGCTGCGCGCACGCCCCGCGCGGGACTCTGAGCTTCGGCCGCGCCGTGCGCCCCCTGTCCGGTGTCCCCACGGAGGCTTCCCCCGCTCGCCTGGCGCACGGGCCATGAAGCTGTCGCCCGGAGACTTTCGCCTCTGAGCTGCGCATCGCGGGCTGCAGCCCGAGCGCTGCTGGGCCACAGGCAGCGCTCCGACCCTTGAAGCTCAGCATCTTCTCCCAGGGACGCCAAGCGCTCGGGGATGGCGCTCCGCCGGCCCCTCCGGCCGCGCAAAGTTCGCGGTAGGCGAGAGATGCTGCCGCAGCAAGTTGGCTTCGTGTGCGCGGTGCTGGCCCTGGTGTGCTGTGCGTCGGGCCTCTTCAGCAGCTTTGGTAGGTGCTGGGAAGGGAGGTCTCCACTCAGGGAATTGGGGGGCTTGAGCTCCCGCTCAGTCCATGTCAGACTGGTCCCCAGGGTTCCTCCGGTTCCCTCCCGGACAGCAGGTAGCGCGCACCTAGGAGAGGTGGGTGCGGGCGCACCGGTCTGTGGCACTGGTTCCACCGAGCTGCTCGCGGCCCCAGGGTAAAGAGGCTACAGGGTGTCCCTAGAGCGCGCGGGCAGCGGCAGGGCAGCGGCGCGCCCCGGGGTAGATTATCTTGTTATCGGGTTCTGCAGAACTGCAAGGATTGTGCTCCACGTCCCTCAAAGACCCAGACTCACTGACTGGGTCTCTGCTCTCCCGCTCGCACAGCGGTCTGTGCGGGTGGCCTAGGTTTCCTGCGGCGCCCTGCCCAAACCCTGCAGGGATTGAGGCAGTCTGTTCCCGCGGGAAATTGCTGCCCTGTTCCAGCGTCTCTTCTCTCAACTCCGCGCTGTCCCCACTGAAGGCGAGGGCTGGCATGCGGAGGAGCTGCGATCCACATCCCCCCAAGCAGACGGGATCTGGGAGTTTATTAAGACATGTGAATTTCAGACAGAATAAGGAAAGAGAAGAAACTTGCAAAATATCTATTTTGGGGGGATTTGAGTCCAAGTTTAGCCTTCATTCATCCGCTGTTCCAGAATTAGATGCTGTGAGCCTTTTATTTTTACGATACAAAAAAAAATGCTGACAATTTAGGCAACGAGGTGGGGCCATAAGCCGTTGGCTGGCACCTCTTTGAGCAGTTAGAAAGGTTTTATCGTGGTATCTTGGGACCATTTAGAGACTTTTATTGTGATATGTAAAAAGCAAATGAAACTTGATTCAACTTAGAAACACCACTGTCTTTCAAAACTCAAACTGTGATTTGGAGATAAAGGTCTAAAAAGTGACTCATTTCAAAGGAAACCCACAAAGTTTATTTTGAACATCTTAGTACCTGGGGCTTTGCAACTGGGCAAGTGAATGAGTCCCTTTCCCCCAATTAAGCACCATAAATAACAAAAACGTTTAGAGGCTGTGAGGTATGGGCGTTCTGGAAGGGGTATTGTTATCAGCTGAAACAGTGTGGGCATTGGGCACACTTTAAATCGAGGTCTTAAAGTGAGAACCATTTATTTGCAGGATCAAGAATCAATTTCAGGTGTTTGTTTAATTGTCTTTGCTGGGTGACTTTCATGCCTTCTCCCACATGCCTCAGTGTGGCCCCTGGACTGGCAGCATTCATATGACCTGAACGCTTGTTAGTACAGAACCTCAAGTTTCACATTTGACCTACTGAATCAGAGCTCATTTGAACAAGGTCCCTAGGTGGTATGCGTGCACAGTCAGGTGTGCAAAGCCTGCGCCATCATCTGCCTGACCTGCTCAGGAACGCACCATCTATTGGTAGGAGCCACCTGAGCCTGGTTACTGAAAGGGTACCTAATGCTCTTAACTAAACCCTTCCTTGCGCCAGTGAGGTCCTGTGACCAGCTTTGCCTTGTCCAAGGTCAGACCACACAGTGATCTTCCTGAAACAATGGATTAGATTCAGGAAGCAGACTACTGTGTATAAGCAGGTGGTAGTGGCCCACTTCCAATTACTGTATTATTCCCTATAGGTGGTTGTAAATACGCAAACCTGGCTGTTACTGATATAGCTAGATGCATAGGTATAAGGTCGTTTCGAGAATACAGGAATCATATTGACCGGATGGTGTCTGTGACTTGTTTTCTAATACAGGGCACAAAACAGCTTCTGCTAGCAAACGTACTCTGCCAGACTCGTGGCGAAATAGAAGGTTGATGGCACCAATGAATGGAACTCAGCCGACTAAAAACTGCACAGATCCTGGTAAGAAGTAGTCTTCCCTCCCCCAAAGGCATTGGGCCCAGCCTGGATTTGATGCTTATGTGGACAGTTCCTATGCTGGGAAAGGCAGTCTTATGAACTTGATGAGACAGGGTAGGCTGCATGGTGTTACAAGGAAACTTACCGACATTCATCAGCCATGCTGCTAAGCAACACAAGTGCTTTCTTTATCCAACAACTATGAAGGTCACATTCAAGACTTTAAAGACATTATCTTTTGTTCTTACTGCGTTTGTAAAGGCAACATGCTTTCCCTGCTCTCTTGATTCTGTGGATTTGCCCTGGTGTCTGATGTCTTCTCCTGTGCTCAATGTGTGCATCTGATGCTACTCTTGGGACAGAAAATCATAGCTTTCATTAGGTGTGGTTATGGAATGACCTACCAATGAGATGCAGGAGCACTCCAGACTATTGAATGGGAGGACTCTGAGTCCCTGGGGCCTTTCATCTTGAGTGGAAGTCCCTGGGGCACTATTCCACCCCTATAAATGGGTTCTGCTTGTCCTGGGAAGTAGTTTCAATGTTCTTCTCCAGGAGCACAGGGGTGTTAGGGATCCAGTGTGAGTACCTGGCTTATTCTCCTACTGTAGGCAGGCTTCACCCATGCTAATGACAACATTCTTGGGTGTAGAGCATCTATGTGCTGGTGGCAGGCATGTGGAAGCTGTCCAGGATATGTCTAGGCATTTGCTCTGGGTCTATCTCTTTGGAAGGAGAATACAGTAGGTTGGTGTTTTTGAACGCCTCAAGGGAAATCAATTTTGTTGTAGATGGTTCTTCTATTGAGTTGCTTGGACAAGTCACATAATCTTCTGGGGTCTTTGTCTTTCCAACCTGTGAAATTATAGAATAACACTTGCCTGCTCTGAGTTGTTAGAAGAATCTGGTAAGGTGTTGCAAGGGACAGTGTATAGAAGGAGATGGTACCTCAGGGCAAAGAAGGGGGCTTGGATGAGTACTCATGGCTTCTGTTGTCAGCCTTAGAAGACAGTGTTCCCACTTTTTAGGTTAGGAAAGATGTGAGATAGAGACAGTCACATACCTCGTATGTAGGTGCTGAAGCTGACTTTGGAGCCCTGGTCTAGTGCTATTTCTTTGGTTCCAGTGTTTGCAAAAGCTGAGATATCATTCATATCCCTGGCACATAGTTCTTGTTCAGGGAGATGGGTCTATGGGCTGCCCTGACTCTTGCCAAGGGGTATTGGCTCATAATTGTAGATGTGTGTAAGGCCCAGGACAGGGAGCATGAACTTTTCTGTCACTTCCAGGGACCTGACATCTTGGAGTTGGCATGTTAGCATAGACAAGGCCCCATTTCTAATGCTCGAGTTCTCCTGTACCCCACAGCGTTTCCTGTACTGTCCGTAAAGTGTTCCATGGACTTTAAAGCAGCGTGTCCTGACCTTGTCTTCTCATAGAGGGGAAAATGCCAGAAGCCAGCCGTATTAGCAGTAATTGACACATTATGCTCTGTGCTGCTCTTTCCTTAGTGGAGGCTGGCAGGTAGAGAGGCCTCAGGGAATACTGGTGGAATGATGGAATGAAAGCACATTTTGGTATATGACATATTGCAGTCTTCAAGGTGTTTTTTTGAAGGCCAGTTTAGTGACTTCCAAAGACCTCTGGATCAGCAAGAGCATCTCTGTGTTATCTGGCCTCCAGTGCCTTGTCGTTCCCACTCTGCCAGCCCCCAGTCTCCTCCCAGGTGAGGTAGGGGCTGGCTGTCTTTCCAGCTTCCTCATTTCTAGCATGGGAGAGTGTCCACCTTCTCTCTATTTTGCATCTTAGCAAGCATCTGCTATTATATGTCAGCTCCATTGTGGAAACAGGTTGTGGAGGATAAGCAGGTTTCAAAAGGCAGCCTCTGCCAACTTATAACCAAGTATAGAAGACCAGATCTTGACCCAGGAAAGCCAGATGGCAATAAAGGACCGCAGAGGTCCGGAGTCAGCAGTCTGGCTGAAGATATTTCCAATGCACATGTGAGAAATGGCTTGCTGGGATCTGTGTAGCCATGGGTATAGATGCTGGCATCTGTTTCAGTGACAAAAACCTTCCCAAACTCAGTTAAGCAAACGAAGGAAATGATTGACTTGGTAGCTAGAAGAGTGGGATCAGAGGTTAAAAGGTGTCTGTAACTCAGTTTCCCTCAGTCTTTAGCATGGGACAATCATTACCAAAGGGCCATCCTTGTGTCCCCCCAGGCCCCAAATGTTGTGAAGAATGTTCTGAACCCTGAGACAGGTTCTCTTGACTTGGGTTGACCTGGCTATATCATTACCTTAAGTCAATTGACTGGGCAAGTGCTGGACTGGCTTAGACCTTGGTTATAGGCTCAGCACCTGGAGTGAGTGAATGAAGCCACCACCCCAAGCTCCAGAATTCCATCTGGGAGTCATTGTGGCTGAACACTTGGGGATGGTAATGTCTGGGCACTTGAGGGTTGATGTGGCTGGGTACCTGAGGGGTTAGAATGGCTAGGTACCCGGAAGTGGGGGTCAGTGTGACTGGGCAACTGAGAGCTGGTGCAGCTGGGCACTTGGGGGTCAGTGTGGCTGGGCACCTAGCAAGTAGGTAGATGTTCACTCAAGGCTCTCATCCCGGTTGCTGCTGTGATAAAGATGAACTGAGGCTCCAAGCTAGAAGTTCAGACCTGTATCAGAGGGATGCGTTCAGTGGCTGTCCCCTTGTCATTTTCTGGTAGAGTTTCCTTCTAAGGGATATTGAGTTCTTACATTCTCTTAAGGATCCTGCCTTGTGTTTTTTACCTGAAGACTAGTCCTGCTGCTTTACCAGGTAAGTTCTTTCAGGCAATCAATGATGATGATGATGATGATGATGGTGCCCTAAGAGTTCAACTGGGTTGGGGCACTCACCCCCTGGCATTTCCCACATACTTAGTGCATCTCTTCTAAAGGACTCAGGAAAAGGGCTGGCCTCATTCCCTGGGCCTTCTGGAGGAGGAGGGGAGCAACTTTGTTTTTTCCAAACATGAACAGGGCCCTGCTGTGATCTTCCTGGGAAACTCCATGTGGAAATGGGCTCTTTGCTCTGCCTGGGTTCTTTCTCAAGGTCTTTGTGGTGATGTTTTGATCCAGTCATTTATATTTCAGCTTTAATGTCACTCTAGTCCAGTTACCCCTTCATCACTGATGACATGTGTTAAAATCTGAGGTAACAGGTGTCTCCTGGCCTTGAGCCACCTCACAACCTGCTCTTTGTCTAAAAGAATGGGCTTTAGTTCAGTGCCCAGGCTCTACCCTCAGAGTGCCTGATTTCATTGTAAGTTTTTTTCTTTCTTGGATATTCTGGGAGCCCATGATTTTAAAGAGCATCCTAGGTGATTCTGAGAGGAAAGTGGCGGGAACTAATGTTCCCAGGGCTGGGGCCCTGAGGCTCAATGTGATATGGTATCAGCAGGGGTCTATTAGGAATGCATCCTAATGAAGTTCCCAGTGATTCACTGCATACCAGAGGCCAAGGTTCACATCACTAGAGCACTGCTAGACACTTGGTAGGTAGGGGTTTGATCAATATTGGGATGCTGGGCTGGGTTCATGGCTCAGTGGCAGAGTGTTTGCTTAGCATGCTCAAGGCTCTAGCTTTGATCCCCAGCACTGAAAAACTGATTTTGAATGTTTAACAAAAACTAAGACTTGGTTTGACATAGTAATTTCTTGAATATTTATTTGTTTATATTTCATGTAGGGAAACAAAAAAACTTCATTTTGGCCAGTGATATCTATAGAAAATACATGATGTATCTCCACAGATTGGGAAGGCATGCCCTGGCTTCTAAGTCTTAAATATTTTTTCTTACAGTCTGCAGAGCAAGTGGGTGGGTGACTGTGAAGATCATGAGATAGGAATGGGTCGCAGAGATCTTGGGTCTTAGCTGTGGCTGCTACAACAAAATACCCTAGACTTGGTGACTTTAATGGGTGCTCTTTCACAGTTCTGGAGGCTGGGGAGTTGAACATAAAGGTGTTTGAAGAGAACCCTTCCTGATGTGGAGATTGCCATCTTCTTGCAGGGTGCTCACATAGTAGAGAGAAAGTGTTTAAGGTCTCCTCCTCCTCCTCTCCCTCCTTCTTCTCTCCCTCCTCCTCCTCTCCCTCCTCCTCCTCTCCCTCCTCCTCCTCTCCCTCCCCGTCCCCCTCACCAAGGTCTCCCTCTAGCCTCATATAGTCTGGAAGCCATATAGACTAGGCTGGTCTGCCCCTGTCTCCTGAGTGCTGGGATTAAAGGTATGTGCAGGCTCTAATAAGTGCATTGATTCTATCATGGGAACCCCACCATCATGATCTCATTTAACACTAATTTCTATCTCATAACACAGAGGCATCACCTTCAAATACTATCATATAGAGGGGATTAGGGCTTCAACCTAAGAATTAGGCCCATTTAGTCTAAGTAAGAAGCCAATGGATTTTCAGGCCTTTCTTGGTGGTGATACCTGGTGTGTTTAAAGACAGCTGAGGTTCTTCTACTCTGAGGAATGCAGATACCCAGGTCCATCCCTGAACTAGAAATTAGGACCAGCCGATAGGAGCATTGCATGGGTGAGGGGCTCTGGGAATGGTGACCTCTCTGTCCTGATTTCCCATGGTGAGTTTCTGCTTTTTGCTATCACATTTATGGTTGTCTGTGGTCCACCCAATCCAAAGTAGACTTCCAAGCCACCAGCTGTCATGGCATCCCTTCTGTCCACAGTTACATTGCTTTCTTCTCTAGGGTGCACAGTTTATACTTTGGAACCACAGCATATGTCTCAGGTTTTGCCTTCTGCAGCATGGGACACAGGGGCAATAATTACATCTACTTCATAGGCTTGCTCAGAGCCCACCCATCATCATCCATCAGCCCTTAAAACGGTGTTTGGCACACAACGCACATTCAGACCCACACTTTGGTTTTCATCATTATTTTCTGATCTGCTCAGCCTGCTGTTGAGGCAAAGCCCAGCCTGGAAAACTATTTGTTGATGGAGCTTTGTGAGGGTGAATCAGCAGCTAAACATCTCACCAAACATTGATTCTTTTGTCTTCTGGAAGCAAAAATTTCTTGATGTGTCTTATTTTTGGTAGATTCTGAGGAGGAGACATCATGTATAATTTCTGTATAAAAAACTTTCCATCTGGGTTGTTAAACGGCAGTGGGGGAGTAAGGATTTCCCGGTTTTCATGCTACCCCAACCTACCCTACACGTGCAATCCAATGAGTGCTTCATCTTCTGTCATGTCACCCATGGGTTTCCAACATCCCGCGTGCCGTCTTTCAAAAGATGAAGGAGAAAGAGGAGGTTGGTTTGCACCTCCTGTTCCAGGGGGATTCTGGTCCTCCTATAGAGTATGTTTATTAAGTTGGGGTTTCCTCTTTGCAGATGTGCCTGGTGGCTGTGTGGCTGTGAAAGGAGGGCTGGGCAGAAGCTGGTGACAGGCTTAAGAGAGTCTGAAGATAAAGGGGGCTTGTAGCATCTTGGGGAGCAGAGGGACTGACGCAGGCATCAGATGGAGGACGCTTTGTGATCTACTTGCTTCATGGACCCCTGTGGTTTTTGTTATATACTGGGTGGAGACCGAGGCAGTTGTGGTGGAGAACAGGCAGAATGGGTAAGGATGAGTATGGTCCCACAAAGGGAGCTGGCACTGTGGTGAGGCCAGGAGGAGACGAGGTCCTCGGCCAGGTACCTCAGCTCTTATAGACACCCCGTGAAGGAGGCAGAGGTGCTAAAAGCATGAAGAATAAAAGAGGAGGAGAAGGAGGAGACTGCAAGAAAGTACATCAGGACAAGTGTGTGGGGAGGTGCTGGGTGCAGGCTATAAGGCAATGAGTCTGGATTCTGAACAAATGTCTGTTAGGTGCTGCATCAGCTGGCTTGAGGGACAAGTGGCAAGTCTCAAGTTTTAAAGTTGTTATGTAAAGGCAGGTCCAGAAGGGAGAAGTGGGAACTAAACACATTAAGGTGGATGGGGAGATTGCAGTCAGCGCCTGTCCTGGACAGCAGGGCCTGTGAAGAGGCTTTGCTGGACAAGGTGGCTTCCAGGGGAAAGTGTCAGCTCCTACTTCAGCACAGCAGCTTGACAGAGCCACTAACCTGATCACAACTGGAGGCTGAGGAAGATAGGCACCTGTCATCTGCATACCCACTCTTTTCTGTTGGGGGGATGAGGGGATCAAGTGAGTTTAGTGGTTTGGGAGCCAGAGGTCTGCCTTCTGATCTCGGCAGTACCAAGACCCTACCTGCTCCCTTTATGTTAACAAAGCAAGGTGGTCTGGGTAGGCACAATGATTTCCCACAGACTGCCCTTCTGGGAGACCGTGTTTTGAGTACCAGCTTGCTTACTGGCTATGTGACCTTGAACAAGTTACATAATCTCTAAGCTTCAGGTTTTCTCTTTGCAAACTAAAGATAGCAGAACTTCCTACCTGCCTTACCAGCTGCTGTGAGGTTTAAGCCACACAGATGGACGTTCTTAAGTTGTACCTAGCCCATGGTGGCTGCTCTCTGGGGCACTATGTGTTGGGCACCTGCTGAGTACACTTTACATGTTGCTTCTTCTAAGAACTTTTTTAGGTGGGGGCCGTTAATGTTCTTCTTCTGCAGATGAAGAAAGAGAGGCCAAGGCCAAGAATCAGGAGCCTCTCTGCGACATGAGGAGTCCTCTCTGAGACATGAGATGTGCCTGTCTCTGGCAGCAGCAAATGTCACTTTGCTTCTTGGTGTATTTCTAATACTGATTTGTTTGCAATCAAAAACAAAAACCAGAGCCAGACAGAATATGTGTGCATACTCAATAATTAGATATTTTTCTAGAGCCATTTTGACTCTATAGAAAAACTGAGTAGAAAATAGTTTCTCTTCCCTCTCCCCTCCCCCACAGTAGTTTCTCCTGTTATTAACATCTTGCCTTAGGGTTACATTTGCACATTGATTAGTCAATATGGGTATATGATTATTAACCACAGTCCACAGTTGACTTCAGTATTCACTGTTGTACCTTCTGTGGGTTTTGATAAACATGTGTCTGCCATTAGTACATCAAACAGAATGGTTTTACTGCCTTAAAAGTCCCCTGTGG
Source organism: Eospalax fontanierii (assembly GCA_035773235.1). Taxonomy (NCBI): domain Eukaryota; kingdom Metazoa; phylum Chordata; class Mammalia; order Rodentia; family Spalacidae; genus Eospalax; species Eospalax fontanierii. The sequence continues at coordinate 70,389,453 of CM069536.1, forward strand.
GACCAACTTGCAGAATTTGGCCTGGGAATGTAGTTCAGTCCATAGAATAGTTTCCTAGCAGGCAGGAGGCTCTGGTTTTGATCCCAAGCACTGCATAAAACTGAGTGTGGCGGTATAGTCCTGTAATCCTAGCATTCAGGAGGGCTTGAGGATCAAAGTTCAAGGCTATATAGTGAGTTCAAGGCCAGCTTGGTCTACAAGAGACCCGGTCTTTAAAAAAGTAAAGATGGGGGTGGTTAGAAGTAGGAGCCTATATCCGGGTTCATAACTGTTAGTAAATGAAGTAGAAAAAGACAGATTAGAGCAGAGAGCCTGTCCCTGCTGGATGCCTCTCTGAGACATGAGATGTGCCTGTGTCTGGAGCAGCAAATGTCACTTTTTTTTTGGTATATTTCTAATACCGATTTGTTTGCAATCAAAAAACAGTTTTTCCACCCTTATCCCAACTATTGGAGGCCATCTGCTAGCAATCTCTCGTCCCTGCTGGGCCATCTGCTACCCCTGACTTGTAGATTCTCCATTCCTGACACCACTCAGGGCCTCCCGCAATCCAGAGTGCGCCCACTCGGCTTCCTCTTGAACTCTGAGGAGTGTTCCTGCCTGGGTTAAAAATGGAAATGATTAAGCACTGCCATGTGCTGGCGTGCTGTCTTGGGTGGGAGCAATCTAGCCATGGAATACCTGAGACAGGCCGTTTGTATTTAAGATGGTCCTTTATTGACAAGGTCACAGGAGCACAGCATTTCACTGGCAGAAAGAAAAGTAACTGTGCTGAACTCATTCAGCGTTTTTCCCAGGAAGTCTGTGAGTGTCCTCCTTGGGAAAGATTCCTTGGGAGAGAAGCCCACTGGGTGGCCGAGGGGGGAAGGAGCAGGAGTGTGTCTTCCCTTGGCAGATGAGAGCATGGCCTGCTGGGCTCTGGTCTGATACATGCCTTTGCTACTCCAGTGCAGAGTGGGGCTCCAGCCCAGTGCTCATACAACTGACCAAGAAATGAATTCAGCACTCCATTGTTAGATGTTTACCTGCTCAGCCCTGGACAAAGCTCTGAGCTGGAAGGGACCCACTCCCTGCTGTTAGGAGCCATAGACTTGAGTGGGGGAGTCTGGCCTTAGAGGGACATGGTACTGTGGAAGGCTGTCGGCATTTCAAAGTGCTCCCTGAGAAGTCCCAACAGCAGCTCTTGACTTGAAGGAATGCTTGCTAGCAACTGCCATGTCTCACTCGTTGGCTGTCCGAGGGGAGAGAGAAAACAAACAGCAGCCAGGAGTCCTGGCGCAGTAGTAAGTAATTAGGCTTCAGGGAGTTATCATGCAGTCAGTGCTCAGCTAGGGAGAGAGCTGAATCACATGACTTTGATTTTAATATTTTAGTAACCAGATGGGGCAGTAGCTGGTGCCTGGGAAAGGTAGGCATATGTTGCTGGGTCAGGATGAGGTTGCAAGCTGGCTCTCAGGGTCCATGTTAAGCCACAGTTAGAATAGATGTCACAGCTCACCGGCTGTGCTGGGCCCAGGAATAGCCCATGGCAGGTGCAGATGAAATGATACAGGCGTTTGCCTGTCTTTGCTCTCTGGCCTCTCCCTCCACAAAGGCAGGGAGCATGTCCCCCTTTTCTCTTGACTCTAGGTCTTAGCCCATAAATTGAGTGTACAGGACATGGCGACTGGCTGTGTAGACCCTCTCATTCACTTAAAAATGTAGCCACTATCTTCCTTATTGTCCCATCTAGCCTCTGAATGCCTTGAGGTAGATCAGGACACCAGGCCTGGGGAGCTGAGGGTTAACAGCATGACTGGAGACAAGCCTGCTTCAGCCCTTGCTAGTTCTGAGACCTTGAACTAGTTGTCTTCCCACCTGAGGAAAGAGGCAAAGTTTACTCTGCTCAGGATGTATCCGGAGCCCTGGAACCATGTCTGGTGCTCAGTAAGAGTGTCTGCTCCCAGTGTATGTGTGGCGTCTGTAACACCTAAGCTGTCCCTTCCTTGGACTGTGAGTACAGTGCTGTTAATCCACAAGTCATGTTTACGAGAGCTCTAGACACAGAGTGAACATCGCACAAGTTTTCTCTCCTGAAATGGTCTCTGAACACACCTTCCACTGTGCTGCGGTTTTGTGGGATAAGTTCTCAGAACTGGTCTCTTATGAAGGGATTGAGGATGAATTTGGGCTTGATTTTCAATTGAGCTCCCCAAAAGAACGAATACCTCCTGTCTCGCAACCACTTCTTATTGCTTCTTTGAAGAGTGAATAACTGTTATTTTCTACAAGGCTCTCCAGGAGACAGTGCTGACCACACAGTTGAAGTGGTCTGGTCCTCAGTGAGTCTGTTCTTAATCTGGTAATTTCTGTGGTTGTTAGGAGTCCTGGAGATTGAAATGTGGAGCTTGGAGACCAGATTTTGTGCTTTGGCACCAGCAACTTCTGATTTTGTATAAGACACTGGCCATCTGGGCCTTACCTTCCTGGCTGTGAAATGGGCAGAATGCTGGTGTAGGTCTCATAGACCTCTTCAGAGCCAAGTGTTGTGTAAATGTGGTTACTATTGTTTGCTTGCAGTATCTGAGTATTACCATGTGGAGTAGTAATAAACGTCTCTCAAGAGCATCCCCTCCTGGTGGCAGAGAAAACCAGCTAGTTTCAGCTTTTCACAGTTGACCCTTTCATGACTAGGATTTGGTGAAAACATTGTGCTTTTCTCATGTGAAGCAAAGACGCCATCAGTGGAGTATATGGCTAGAGTAGAAGGATGAAGATCATTTAAACCAGGCGTGTTCAACCTGCAGCTTGCGGGTGGGCGGGCTGCATGCAGCCCCATGCAGTCAAGGACAGCTATAAATGTGGCCCAACATAAAACCATAAACTTAGTTCAAGCATCATGCATTATGAGTGTTTTGTTTTCTTTTTATAACTTGAATGAGTGGTTCTCAGATGTGAACTTCATAGGTGATAATGTTGTTCGCCAGTGTCAGAAAGTTGGGCATGCCTGACAGAGCATTTGTCTGCACACTGACTCCAATGACCATTGGTTAATTTCATTTCATGCCACTAATGTCTGTCTTTTGATTCCACCGTGTGCTTCCCATCAAGTGAAAGCTTGGCAGATCTCTTACCAGGTGATTCGGCTCATACCTAAGCTATGAGCTTATTTTCATAACTACATGTATGAAAAATCAGCTGGTAGGCTCCTTGGGTAGTTTGTCTGGGAAGCCATCTGTGGAGTTATTGTATGGCTGTTGAACACGTGTTGATTGAGCCATCTTGTTTGATCAGCCCATGGAGAAATTACATCTGACCTGTGTGTGGACTATACCTCTTGGGGGCATTCATTCTAATGAGAGAGTAGAAATCTATAAACTAACCTGTAATATGCAAATTGCTACACTGTTGGTATTAAGTACAGAGGAGTTAAGTCTTCAATGTCAGGGTTATAGAGGGAAGATGGCCTCTGAAGAAGAAGAAAGCAGGCATTGTTCTAAGTGCTGGGTGCACACTGCCTTGCTGATTTGGGTCGTTGTTCCTTTAGGACGGTGAGGTGACAACTCACCTCCATTTTACAAAAGCTTTAAGATTCAAGGAGGTTGAATAATTTGCTCAAGGTCTCTATGGAGCTCAGAATGGAACCTGAACATCCTGATCAGAACCTATGCTCTTTGGGGGAAGAAGGAGATGGGTGCTTCGGGCCAGAGGAGACAGGGACAGCTTGGGGCACGAGGTGCATAGGAAGGTTGGACCAATGAGTTGTCACGTTGGGACTAAGAGCTTAAGCACTCAAGGGCCTTTGTGCTCTACCTGGGGAGGGGAGTCCTTAATGGTTTCTGAACAGCTCCGTGTCTTTGGAACACAGTTGTGTTGTCTACATGAGGGAGAACTCAGATTGAAATGTATCAAAGTTTTTAGCATTGTGCCTGGTACACTTTCTTTGCCTAAAATTTGGCAAAAGAAAGTGAAGATGGAAGAGTTCAGAGCGATTGTAAAGGGATTTAGGCAAAGATGGCAGTCTTATGCTGTCAGAGTAAGAGGCACAGAGTCTGTTGGGTGGGTAAGATACGGGGTAGGAGTTGTCAGCGCCCTCAGAGATGACAGCTGTGGCCCATGATACCACTCTCACAGGAGACCCTGCCTCTTTCCCTCCCTCCCTCCCCTTCTTCCTTTACTTCCTTCCCTTCCTTCTTTCTTCCATCTTTCCCAGGCTCCTCTGTGAGAACAATAGTCCAAGAAGGGCCTTTCTCCAAGCACAGTGCCTGGGTTTTATCCTGTACTCAACATTTCAAAGTGTACTTCTGACAGACACTCATTGAGCATCTGTGTCAGGTCAGTAGAGGATGCTGGGACTAAGGAAAGAAAGCCCTGTCATTACTGAGCCCACATATTGGAAGGATGAAGTCGGCTTGTCATCCTTCCCTGAAACCTGGGTGGTACACGCAAGTGCCTGGTATGACTGGAAGGCTTCACACACAAGATGCAGCATTCAGGCTATGCCTTGATGCACATGGGTATTTGCTGGACAGATGGGGTGGTGGTGGGACATTCCTGGTGGTGGATATCATGGCTGCAGGAATAGGAAGGTCAGAGAGACTCAAGGGCAAGGGAGGTGTTTTCAGTCAGTCTTGGGTTTGCCTTCCTGGCTGAATTCATTGGTTTTCTCATTGCTGTAACAAAATATCTGACAAGAGTGACTTAAAGAAAGAAGGGCTTATTACTGTGGCGTTGGGTTTGACGGTATAGTCCATTATGGCAGGGAATCATGGCAACGAGGAGCATGAGGCAGCTGGCTACATTGCATCTGTAGTCAGGAAGCAGAGAGATGAATGCTGGTACTCAGCTTACGTTGTTCTTTTTCTTCAGTCTGAGGACCCCAGCCTGTGAAATGCAGCTGCTCACACTCAGGGTGTATCTTCCTACCTCATTAAGCCTTTCCAGAAATGCTCTTACCTTACAGACAGGCCCTGAGGGGTGTCTCCTAAGTGATTCTAAATCCAGTCAGGTTGACAAAGATTAGCCATCACAGTGGACTTGGTAGCCCCTGAGGCCAGTTGGTGGCTAGTCCTCTGTTCTACCCCTAAACTTGGGCCTTCGCTTGTCTCATCACATGGGAAGTTTGAAGAGCAGAAAAGATTACTGTTGCCTCCTGGCATCTGCAAGGTGGATGGGAGATTCAGGGATAGAGAAGACCAGATTCTTATTCACACAATATCACAGAGAGGGGGTGGAACACTATTGTCAGTGTCCCTTCCACATGCTACCGCCCATGTGTGATCATCTAGCTTATTACACTTTAAAAATATTTAAAAATTTTTAGTTTATTATTTTTATTTTATGTGTATGAGTGTGTTGTCTACATGTGTGTAAGTTACCATGTCGTGAGATGCCCACAGAGGTCAGAAGAGGACGTTGGATTCCCCTGGAACTGGAGTTATAGATGGTTGTTAACTGTCATGTAGGTACTGGGAATCGAGCCTGGATCTTCTGCAAGTGCTCCTAACCGCTGAGCCATCTCTCTAGCCTCCTTATTACACTTTTTAAAAGTTTTATTTTCAGTTGTGTATGCATATGTGTCTCTGTGTGTGGATATGTGCATGTGAGTGCAGGTGCCCATGGAGACCAGAGGTGTCAGGTCCTTTGGAACTGGAGTTACAGATGGTTGTGAGCCTCCCTATATGGGTGCTGGGAACTGAACCCAAGTCCTTTGCAAGAACGGTCTTTGCTGCCAGCCATTGAACAACCTTTCCAGCCCCACTTATTACACTTTTATACCAACAGGGCTCTCTCTCAGAGTTTCAGAGTTCTCCTTGGCCACAATGCTGATGCATTTTCCTGAAGCAGTGTTTGAAGCCTTTAAAAAAAACAAGGAAAATTCTGAAATGTGGAGCCTCCTACCTAGCAGATGACAAGGAAAGACCTGTGGCCCTTGCTGTGGGGACCTCCTGTACCAGGGCCTCATCTTTGTGTCCTCTTCTGTCTTACTCTACTGCCCTGTAAATCTTCTAGGGAGCAGCTGATGCCTCTCACGAAGAGGGGATCCATCCCAAACTCAGGCTCTACGGAAGGTGGTGGGGTCTGGTGGCCTTGTGTCTTACCCTGTTTGGAGATGAACTGGGGTGAGGGCCTCCTGACTTATACTGAAATGCCTTATTATTGCTGAATCAGCTTTCTCATGGCTGACTGAACCTGACTATGGGGGCAGGAACAACCAGCCAGACTTGGTGCTTGAATAATGTGGGGCATGCCAGTTCAAAGACGCCAGTGTGAGACTGACATGGGGATCACCATCCCCAAAGGCCTTCAGTCAAGAGAAGCTCGGTTCTAGAAAGGAGAAACTCCCTAGAGACCTGTGAGTGAGGTGATAAAGACGATTAGTGGAGAAGATGGAGTGATTTATGCCTGAGATTAGAGAGCCTAAGCGGCTCTGGCTTATTAGCTGAATCCCCGGGAAGAACGGCTGTGTGAGTGCTTCTGGCCGTGCCTTGCAGGGAATCGCCTGGCTGCGGAGACTGCACCTAGGGAATCATTAGATTGGGAGAAGAGGAACCAAGGGTCAGCTTCTCTGCTAAAAATGAAACCCTGTCTTTTCAGTCGCCCTTACCCGGAAACTTCGGGGAAATCTCTCTCACCTGGAAGGTTTCGATTAGACGAGGTAGACTGTTAGAGGCTTTATTAGAAAGGATGCTGGGCCACCAGTGAGGTGGGCTAGCTGCATCACTGCATCTTTTCACTCTGTAATTTCTGGGTAATTCTTCTGTGGGCCTGGGAGCAGGCAGACTCTGGAAAGAATGGCTTTGAAATCGCTTTGATCAGTTAAACCTTGCCAGCATTTTCCTTAGCTGGCAAAGATCCCAAGTTAGTGTGATGTGACAAGCAACTAAATGGCTTGTGGGCTCTGGCTGACTCCTGTGCATCAGGAGGAAACAAGGGAAGGTGGGGGCAATGTGTACCCCATTTGCAGACCTCATGCATGAGAAAATGTTGCTGTGGTCTCTGCAGCCTTAGCTCATTGTGAATTGTCAGCCACTACAGTCAGGTGAGAAGGGGGTCATGGAGGAAGAGAAGAAAGAAGGCAGCATGTGTCACAAACATGCACATGGCCACCTGGGCCCCTGCTGAAGTGCAGGTGAAGAGGTCTGTACCTTTGCTGAGCGCCTGGATCCAGGTGATACTGCTTGTCTGGAGGTCACCCTGGTTCTGAGAGTGTCAGTACAGAGTCTGCTCACCCTGAGTTTGGGTTGCTGCTCTGCCTGTGAACTGGGTGGCCTTGGACGTGTTGTTGACCTCCTTGAGCTTCTGCTTCTCCCTCCGTGAAGTGGGTTGCAGGCCTTGCCTGGCAAGGGTCCCTGCAGAGCTCTGCCTGCTGGATACTGGACTCTGCAGCCCATGAGGAGCTGAGCTTGCTGTCAGAAGCTGACTCCTTGGAGGTTGCTCCAGCATCCCCCAAGCTTCTCTGAGGCACTCTGCTCCAAGAAGTAACTTCTCTGTTCCCATGTTCACCCCACTGAATGTACTTCTCATGACCAAATCATTTGGGTGGGGGGAAACCACAGACTCAGCTTGTTTGGGTGATAAAGGCCACAACAATGTACTCAAAGTTCTGAAATGTTTAGAGGTCAACAAACCTTTAAACTGTAAAAGTAGATTTAAAAAAAATTACCGCAGTATGATGACTGAATTAACCATTTTAGCTCTGTTTATGTGTAGAGTTCAGTGGCATCCAGCACATTCACCTTATAGTGTAACCATCGTCACCGTCCATCTCCATCTTGGAAAAATTCTCCAATTTTTTTCATCTTCCTAACCCGAAACTCTATGCCCATTAACCACTGGTCGTGTTTCCCTCCCTAGCCCCTGACAGCCTCCTCCTACTCCCTGGGCCTGTGACTGTGACAGCTCATATCAGTGGGATCACATAGCATATTGTTGTCTGACCTCTATGACTTAGCATAATGTCCTCAAAATTCATTTATTGTAACAGGTGTCAAAAATGCTTTCCCATGTGTGAGTGTGTGTGGGGGTCTGTCTGTCTGTCTGTCTCTCTCTCTGTTTGTCTTTGTCTTTGTGTACGTGTGTGCATATATGTCTATGGAGGCCAGAGGTCAATTCTGGTGTTCCTCAGGTACCATTCCCCCTTTTCTGAGACAGGGTTTCTTACTGGTCTGTAAATCACCAAGTAAGCTGTGCTGGCTGACCACCCAGCCCCAGGGATCTACCTGTCTCCGCCTCCCCAGCACTGGGATTATAAGCCCCAAGTGTGGGCTACGACATCCAGCTTTTTACATGGGCTCTGGGAATCAAACTCGGGTCCTCATGCTCGTAAGACCAGCAGTTTACATTTAGAGACTGAGCTATCATCCTGGCCCCTGAAATTCCTTCCTTTTGTGTCAAATGATATTCTATTATATGCATAAACCGTGTTTTAAAATTTACCCTTTGATAGATAATTGGTTGTTTCTAATTTTTTACTATTACAAATAATAGTCAAATAGGCATGTAAAATATATTTACCCTTTAAACTTTCATAAACTAAATATTTACCAATTTGTGGGAGACAGTTGTTGAATGTTCTCCAGCAGAGAAGGGAACACAAGTCCTCAGCTGAGGTTCTTGGCCCTCGTTGTGCTACGGTGTCAGCCAGGAGCTGGACAAAAAGTACCTGTGCCAGGTCCTCCCACTGGCCAACTAAATCAGACCCTGTAAGAATGAGATGAGGCATTGGTGTTTAAATCTCCCTAGTGATGCTATAAAGACCCAGGACTGAGAGATATGAGACTGCTGGGACTCATATCCAGCAACAGTCCAAGGTCAGGTCAAGAACTGGGGACAATTGAACTCCAAGATGTCCCATGTTGTGGCCTCTTTGTGACTCTCTCACACAGCTTCCACCTGTCCTGGGGCTCCTGCCACAGCCTGTCAGTATATACAGTGAGGATGGGGTAAACAGGAATGAGAGGGATGGACTGATGTCAGCAGCAGCATTGGCTCCTCTGTTGATACATATCTTTCCCACCTTTGCTTGGGAGTGTGGGGAGAGTCCTGTCCTCAAGGGAAATCCTGGTGAGGGGCAGGCCTGCACTTTCTTAAAATCATCAAGTGGATGCTGGTGGCAGGATGCACCCCAGCATATACATTGGACCTGCCCCTCCCTAGTGTCCAGGGCTGGCTGCAGCTTTGAAGGAACAGTTTTTATTTGGAGGATGAACTTTTGTTGACAGAGGCCCTGGGAACACCAGAGTTCTTATTCTTCAACTAGCGAATGATTCCCTTCCCTAAGAGACAGAGACTTACCTCAGTGTGGTTTAACCTTGGAGTTACTATTTAGTCATCCACTGGCCTGTCTGGTATCTTGATGGCCTTTGTTCACTTTGCTTTGATGTAGAATAACATCTAGGAACTTAAGTTATGATTCTTAAAGCATAGGACGGGTCTTGGAAAAGAACTCCCAAAGCCTATTGCACTCTAAGTTAAGTCTTTTGACTTGGTTTTCTTTCTATGGGTGTATGGATCTTTTGTAAAGAATTCATACAGCATAAAACAGCCAATTCCAGATCCTGGCAGTGTTTTACCACATCCTCTGGGCACTCCAGGGACATCTGTTTCCTGGCTCCCTGAGCACGGTTTGCAGGAGCAGAGCTGATGAACCCATGGTAACCAGGCCCACATGTTCCCTTTAGACATAGTCACCAGTCCTCAGCCAAGCTGCCTAGCCTGGGGATAAGAAAACCCCCTTCTAGTATGGTACATCTGACCGAAGTGTCATGGGATAGTGGAAGGTCTCCATGGCTGCCTTTCCATTTGGAGGGAATAGATGGGTGTAGTTTCAACAAACTGGCAAAAATTCCTAGAACTGGTTTCCTCCATTGAGATGTGTGATGTCAAAGGAGCAATTAAAGAACAGTGACAAAGGGAGTGACTTTGGTTCTTGATCGTATCCCCCTTATTTATTTATTTATTTTTGGCATATTATTTATTGTTTATTTTTAATGTGTGTGAGTATATTGCCTGCATGTATGTAAGTGCACCCTGTGAAGGTCAGAAGAAGGCATCGGATCCCATGGAACTGGAGTTGCAGATGGTTGTTAGCCACCATGTGGGTGCTAGGAACCAAACCCAGGTCCTCTGCAAGAGCAGCTAGTGCTCTTAACCACTGAGCTGTCTCTCCAGCCCCTGTCTTCCCTTTTAAACAGTCTTGATGGGGAAATAGGTTAGATGGCTCATTTGGCAAAGTGTTTGTTGTGCAGATAGGAAAAGCTGAGTTTGATCCCGGTAACCCACATTTTAAAAAAATCAGGTCTGGTGGCACATGTTTGTAATCCCAGCCTGGGGAAGTAAGGACAGGTAGATTCCTGGGGTTCACTGGCCAGCCAGCCTGGCCTAATCAGTGAGCCCCAGGCCAGTGAGAGACCTGTGCAAAAGGTGCCGGAGCCCGAGGAATGATAACTGAAGTTGACCCTGGCTTCCATACACCCCCACACACATACACATTTACCCATACATGCCTGCACACACACACACACACACACACACACACACACACACACACGGAATCTATGTTGCTTTTGGGAGGGTATGTATAACATGGTAATAGATTTGTTTAGTATGCTTGAGGTCGAAGCTCAATCTCCAGTAACAATAACAAAAGAAGAAAGAAAGAAAGAAAGAGGAAGGAAGGAAGGAAGGAAGGAAGGAGGAAGGAAGGAAGGAAGGAAGGAAGGAAGGAAGGAAGGAAGGAAGGAAGGAAGGAAGATATTTCTTTTGGCTTTATCAGGCCCTTGGTTTCTAGCCCTACGTAGGCATATTGGACTGTTTCTCCATTATTATGGATCAGGCTGCTCCATGGACGTCTTCTTGCCAGCATTCCCTTCAATTGGGTATAAAATTCATTGAAGCAAGGGCATTGCTATTCTGGATGAGTGTGTGAGTCTGGGTCCTGGAGGGTGTGTGTCTGTCTGGCTTCTGCGGGACTTGCAGATGTTAGGGCCTATTGTCTAGCAGTCAGCTCTGCAGCCAGCCCATCACCACCCCTGGCCTAGCTCAGCTCACCCATCTGCTGTCTTCTTTCTGTCCTAAAGCTTCCATTCTTCTTCCTCTTTGGCTTTGGATGGACGAGGTCAGGATGGCCGTGAGGGGCAGCTGTGACCCCCAGAAGGATGTGGGATGCCATTCCTGATACATGCTCAGTGGGATTTGGTTACAGCTCCTCTGCCCCTTCCCAGTACCCCCTCTGCAGTCAGATTTCTTTTTAAATAGCATATCTTTTAGTTATTCTTTGACAAGTTCATACATGTAAGTAATGTATCTTGATCATACACACCCTCAACTCTCCATCCCATTCTCCCAAAACCTGTCATCTGCTCCTTCTGACTCCCCCACGTAACCCCTAAGATGTCCCCCTCCCTGAAGTCAGGTCTTGTGATCCTCCTGCAGTCATGAAACTGTAGTATCCGATGTCTCTTTTGAGAAGTTGGCAGACAGAGTACGGAACTCTGCAGATTATCAGACATTCACTTCCACTTTCCATAGGACTGAGTGATGTGACTTCGGAGAGCAGCTAACCCTGGAGGCCAGGCTTTCCCGACCATCTTCTCTGGCCCCCAGATGGATGCTCCACACCCACACCTCTTCTACCTCTGGGGCTGAAGTCCGCTCAGGCATCTGCTCACTCGTTTATTTATGCATTTATCTATTTATCCAAGAAATCCCAGAGCCTCTGATATGAGAAACTTTGCCAAATGTAGATGAATGGGATAAAGCTCACCCTAAAGAACACACAACGTGAGATGGAGGAGACTCTGATCTGTCACATGACCATCCTGAGCGATGTCGCCGCTCAGCGTGCATGCGCACACACACAATATCTAAAAAAAATGAAAGTCTAGTTCTCCATAAACTCAGTCACTCACTAAATAAACATTGCTTCAATATTATGTCCAAATCATCCAGGCGAGGAGATAGGCTCCACATTCAGGAATATGATATGAAAGGCGAACCATGAACCACTGTAACTAAAACATGCCCAGAGATGTGCAGATCTGTGCACCTGAGAGGCAGAAGAAGCCATGCTGTGGCCCAGAGGAGCAAGAGACTTTTCCTTGTTGTATCCGCGGAGAGACTGGTCTTGAATCTGTGGGTGACCTTTGGTCCCATGGATGGCAGGAACCGTGTAGACTTAAGCCTGGAAGCCCTGGTGGCTTCTATTATGGTTTGGACTGATTTACTTCCAGCTCTACCTGTACAGGTGGGGATGTAGCTTGCTTTAGAAACACTTCATCTATTGACATTGGACGTGGACATGTGACTTGCTTTGCTCATGGCATGTGAGCAGACATTCCTTATCCTAGGAGCAGAAAATTTAAAAGCCATGAGTGATTCTGCAAGTTCTCTCTTTTCTCTCATCCATGAGATTGGTATGTTCTGGATGGCATGACTGAGGAGACAGCAAAGGCCTCCCTTAGTTGCCACTTTGTGGCATACATGAGAATCAGTATGTGATACAAGTCACTGACATTTGGGGATTTTGTTACTGCAGCATAATCTAGCAAAAGCTAACTGATGTGGTGTCTCTGCGGTGGACAATTTGGAGTACAGAGGTCAAGCTGCAATCAGATGAAGGCAAACTTTTAGCACCGATCTCGATCTCTGGGGTTTCATATGGACTGGTGGAATGGGGGCGGGGGCTTTTGAACCATCATTTAATGCATTGAAGAACATGCTTTGGGAAGGTAACCCAAACCTTGGCACAGCAGACAGAACTGGTCTGTGGAGGTGTTGGTGGTTGTTCCTAATGTCTCTAGGCATGAGGAGAGGAGGCAGAGGCATCAGAATGAAGAGAGGGTCCAACTTCAAAGGCTGAGTTTTGGTCAGAGTGACGTAGATGTTACAGTTTCCTGTGGGGGAATGAGAGCCAGGCCAGGTTCCTGCAGCGGAGGGAAGCTTGGCCTGGGTGCTCCACAGACAGGCAGGGAGTACAGGCTGGCCCAGAGTGCACCACCTGATTAGCCTGCCAAGTGTCCTAGTACTGCCTCTGCCCAAACAGCAGCCTTTGTCTGTACAAAGGCAGGAGGGCTGGGGAGACATGCCAGGAGCTGGGTGGACTTCAAGTTCTCTCTCGGCTTTGAAATCTCCGAGGTTCTGTTGCTGTTCTTGTTGAAGGATGAAGATGGGAGAGGCCTGTTGGGGGTGAGGGTATGTGCTCTGAGTGTACTGCACCCCAGAGCAGAACGCCGGCAGCCCTTCCTCTCTGTCGGCAGAGCACCATCAACTGTTCAGTCATTCTTCATTCAATAGCACGGTTAAGAGAAAACACTGGGCCAGGCATGGTGGCACAGGCCTATAATCGAAGTGCTCAACCAGTGGAGGCAGGAGGGTTGCCAGTTCAGGACCAACCTGGGGAGAGTGGGATGTGTGCTAGCTGAGGTTGAAGTCTGGCTCTTAGCTGTTAGCTCTCTCCTGCAGTGACCCCAGAAAGTTAGGTGTTAACCCTTCTGTGCTTTGGTTTCCTTATGTGTAAAATGAGGATGAGAACTTGAAGGATGGTCTTACTGAGGGCAGGTCTGACTTGTGTCGGGAGGGCACTTATAGAGCACTCCTAGATGCCAGGAATGGTTTCAGGCGCTCGAGAGACAGCAGTGAATGCTCTTTTAGGAGCTTGTTTTAGTGGAAGAAAACAGAAGGAAATAAACATGTGATCAAGTCATGTGATAAATACCACAGAGTGAGAAACAGTAGATGAGAACAGCTAGGACCATTTGGAGATCTATGGAGCAGTGTTTGGGAACATCTCTTGGTGTCCAGTGGGACCCAAAGACAGTGAAAGAGGCTTGTGCAGCTATCTAGAGAAAGGGGAGCATGGGGGGCTTTTCACTTCCTGTGTCTGGCCAGGGGAACTGGGATTGTGAAGGCTGTGAGGAACCTTGTGCTAGACTGTTCCCGTGTGACTGGCACAGCATCAATACATTCAGGTATTCCTTTACCTTCCAAAGAAATTGAGACTTGGACTGGAGAGATGCCTCAGCCATTAAGAGCACTGACTGCTCTTGTAGAGAACTCAGGTTCAGTTCCCAGCACCCACATGGCATCTCACAACTGGCCTTAACTCCAGTTGGATCCAGTGCCCTCTTCTGCCCTCCACAGGCAGGCATCACATGCACAGGTGCACTTACATGCAGGCAAAACACTCATACACATATAATAAAAATAAAATTTTAAAAATGTAGACTTTCTGCATTCATACCAAGCCTGGATTTCATAGCAGACGCAGTGTTCTAGAAAAGACTGCAGCTGGGTATGCTGGCTCATGCCTATAGTCCCAACACTCAGCAGACTGAGGCAAGAAGACTGTTAGGGCTTTGAGGCCAGCCTGGGCTACAGTTGAGACCCTGTCTCCCAAAACAAAACAAGGCAAGGTAAAACTCTTGAATCACTATTAGCCATGGGAGAAGGCGACTGAAATCAAGATGGAAGCATCTCCCAGATGGTGGGTCAGGATGAACCTGAGCTTGAGAAAGGAGTTCTCAGTGGAAACCATCCACTTAAAACATGGAAAGGGCCTTGCCGTCAAGGGTTCAGAGCCCCAACATCTGCTTGTGGGGTGATTTCCTAGTGAAAGGAGGACATTATGATGACCGTGGGCTGATGCTCTGGGCTGTGATTCTCCATGGTAGATGCAGGAGCGTCAAACTGGGAGCTTTGAAAAGCCCCCAGTTCTAGACACCCCGTAATCTCTGGGTGTGGAGCAGTCTGCACTGGGTGGTAAATTTCCCCTGTGGTCAGAATGGTGCAACCTCAGTTAGAAACGACTGAGCTGTGTGTGTGTGGCCACCCTTGTTCTCGAAGATTCTGCATGTGTCAGGTCCAGGATGTCTTACCTTGATGAAAGGATGAAGTAACAGTGGCCCCAAAGTCAGGATTCCCCTGAGCTGCCTCCCCGGTAACCCACCTCTAGTGCAGATCATTCATGCAGCTGGGAGAACGTTCTATGTAACCCTCTGAAATAAGTGTCATAAAAACAAGACATGCCATGGGTTTCATAACAAAAAGGCAAACAGAGGCTCTTCCCAGGGTCTGCTGTCAATCTCCTGTTTCTGCTTCCTAAGGAGTCAGTGGTAACTGTTGGCCAGTGTGCTACAAGGAACTGATGTGATACATTCTGTCTGTCTCTTCTCTGTCTCTGTCTCTCTCTGTGTGCACATGTGTATGTGTGTGCACAGAAGCACATGAACATATGTGCGTATGTATTGTGGAGACCAGAGGTCAAGATCAGGTGTCACTTCTTAGGAGCTGTCCACCTTGTTTGTTTGTTTGTTTTTGTGTGTATAGATGAGTGTGTATGTGAGTGTAGTGTATCTGTGTGTGGTATACATGCACGTGTGTGTGTTACATATGACTGTGCACGGATGTGTAGAGGACATTGAGTGACTTCTTTATCACTCTCTGCCTTACTCCGAGACAGGGTCTCTCACTCAACCTGGAGCAAGGCTGTCAGTCAGCAAGCCCTAGTGATCCTCCTGCCTCTGTCTCCCCAAGCCCAGTGTTGGGGTTACAGGTATGGATTTGAGGTCATGCCCAGCTTTTTAGGTGAGTCTTAAGGATTTGAATTTTTTCAAATGCTACTTGTGGCAGTCTTGTTTTGAGCAACAGAATGTCCTTCTTTGAATCATGGATCCAAGAGCTTTGCGACTGAGTATCATTCTAAGTGGCAGCTCTTGTGGGTTTGAGAACGGCCCACTTGATGGGTCCCACGGGGGAGACATTTGCCTTTCCACCTGGCAGACATCAGACCAGAGGAACCAAGGGGCGGACCATAGACATCATCTTCCCTTCAAAGAAGGCAACTTTAGGGGAAACTCAACAGGCTGGGCAGAATGAATTTGCTCAGATTGGCCACAGCATGATGGATGGACTGAACCTGCTAAAGTCTCCTACAGAGACAGTGTAGAATGATAGTTGTTGCTGACTCACTGGTACCCATCACTAACCTGGGTAAATTCTTTCAGGGGAGCTGCTAAGAGTGAAGAAGTCAGAGTCAGCCGCCTCTCAGAACACTGGTTACCAGGCTATAAAGCAAATAAGTTGTGGGGGCCGGGAGATCACTCAGTAAAGTGCTGTATGAACATGAGGATCGGAGTTTGACCCCCAGAATCCATATTTTTAAAAAGCTGGATGTAGTGGTCTGCACTTGCAATCTGGCACCGGGAAAATGGAAATGGGCCTCCCGGCTTAGCCTAACTGGTGAGCCCTGAGTGAGTGAGACACCCTGTCTTTAAAACAAGATAGACGGTATCACTGAAGAGCAATACCTAAGCTTGACCTCTGACTTCCACATGTGTGTGCTCGAGTGTGCATGTATGTGCATGTGTGTGTGCACACACTCACGCGCACACACGCACACGCCAGGAGAGAATATCTCAACATTCCATTCTTGCAGTTCTTGCACCTTAGCCTGCAGAAGAGACTCAGAAGTGAATTGGCCAGTCATGCACAGCACATGCACCCGACGCAGCTCAGCTCATAGTTAAGATCAGACAGCCTGACACGTCAGGCCATGCCTGGACTCCTGATATCTGGGGATGGATTCTGGGTACCACTGCTAAGAACCCAGGATGTAAGATTCTCTTCTTAGTCATCTCTACATTGCCTCATCCAGATGACATTGATAACATCCAAAATGCTAATGTCAGTCATTAGCCAACTGATTCTCAGATTAATAGAGCAGCTGATGTTGATAGAAAATAGGTCTTTGGAGTTTGGCCAGTGATCTTATTGTCTTTTAAGAAAGAACTGAATATCTGTGCCCCCATCAAGCCCCAGAGTAATGGTATTTGGAAGTGGGGCCTTTGGGAGGTGATTAGGTTATGAGAATGAAGGCATGAATAGAATTAATGTGTGTGTGTGTGTGTGTGTGTGTGTGTGTGTGTGTGTGTGTGTCCAGATTTGGGTGTTGTTCACGGTGCTGTCCACCTAGTTTGAGACAAAGTTCTCACTGATCTGGAACTCACTAAGCAGGCTAGGCTGGCCAGTCAGCCAGCAAGCCCTAGGGTTCTGCCTGTCTGTGTCTCCCCAGCACTGGGATTACAAATGCCCACCAACATGGCTGGCTTTTACATGGATTCTGGGGATCAAACCCAGCTTCTTGTGTCTGCAAGGCAAATATTTTATTAACTGAGTTCTTTCTCCAGCCCAGAATTAACGTCTTTATAGAGAGACCAAAGAACTGGCCCCACCTCTTTTGTCACATGACATCACCATAAGAAGTCAGTGGTCTGTGACCTGGAAGTGAACCTCACCAGAATAAAGCTGTTCCAGAACTTTCTAGGACTGTGAAAAATATACTCTTATTTATAGACCATCCAATCTATAGTACTTTGTTAGAGCTAACTGAATTAAGTTTCAGGTGCAGAGTCCTGATTATAGCAATGAACCGACCTTGTCCCCAGAGCTTAGCTGACAACACACACACACACACACACACACACACACACACACACACACATCACATTGTCCATCCTGGAAATTTCTTTACAAACTACAGGCATCTTCAGAGTGGTCATTAGGGTAGGCAAGGACTCAGAACCTCTGACATGAGCTGTGAGACCCTGGGACGTTTTTGAAAATGCTCTGTTTCCTCATCCTGTGAAAGAAGAATAATAACTCCCCTCCTGATGTCTGTTAGAGCACGGATGGTCAGTCAGCCACTGATGTTACAAAGCAGAAATGGCAGCAAATGTTGCACAGCCTTCTCCCTTTCCTGCCCCCATAGTATCAGTGAGCTGTGCGCCGGGGAGCCTTGTTGAAGTGTTCCTTCCTTTTCGTGAAAGATACAGCTTTAAGTTAGTTATGGAGATGTCTAGATTCTCTTCACAATGTGCATTAGACCGAGTTAGAGCTGCGAGGGGGCTTCCATGGTGCCCCCTTAAGAACATTCAAGGCAGAAATCAAAGTTGCCTGCTGGGTTAAAAATAAAATATATATGAAAGAAATTCCACCAGCCATGCTGTAGAGTCCACTGTAGAGCATGTGACTCTGGGTGGGACTTGGGTGGGACCTACCCAACCCCCAAAAGTTCCCAGTGGGATATCTTGGAGGGATTTTTAAGATGGCCCTAGAAAGGCACTGTGGTTCAGGAGGGGACAGTTTTAAAAATTAAAGACTGAATAGCTAATATAATTATATGATTCAAAAAAGTTTTTAAAGCAGATGAAGCATTAAGTACTTTCCCTCTAACCTCTGTCCCACAGCTTTATAACCCCTTCCTCAAAATCAGCCCCTTGCTGGAATGCTTTTAAATTTTTAATTAAATGTTTTATCTTATGGGTGTATTTTTGCCTGTGTCTAAGTACATCACCTGTGTGCAATGCCCATGGAGGCAGAAAGGGGCTTCGGATCCCCTAGAGTTACACATGGCTGTTAGTCGCCAAACCCAGGTTCTCTGCGAAAGCAGTCAGTGCTCTTTAACCACTGAACCACCTCTCCAGTCCCGCCCTTTAGCAAATTTACATCCATGGGCTGAGCATCCCAAATCTGGAAACCTAGCACCTGAGACAGGAAGGCTTTAAGAATTGATGTGACATTCAAAATCACGAACCTTGGAACATTCTGGGTATTAGACTCTCTGATCTGAGGTGTTTAATGGGTAAAGTCTATATAGACATTCCAAAATGCAGGAAAAACAAATCCAAATCTCGAACACTTCCTCAAGTGTTCGAAAAGAGAGAACATGGTATGTGATAACTCAGATATTTCCTGCCACAGTTAGGAACCTTGTGTTGTTTGGTGCCTTCCTGTCCCAGCTGTAGAAGATGGGTTGCCCTCCCCTCCCTTCAGCTGCCATACAGAGCCCGCTGTGGTCCATTTCACTAGTTCCCCAGTGAGTTACACCACATTCAGATTGTTGTTGGAACAGGAGAGGTCAGAATCGATGTTACACCAAGTAGCTCAGAAGTGGCAACCCTGGGTCAGAGGAGATGGGGATGTGTTGTGCTGACAGATAGTGTCACATGGCCCTGAATCAAGTTCCTATTGACTGACAACCTTGTCCTTCCTCAGTGGAAGAGGGGCCAGTTCCCCAGCCCCCAGGGTATCATCTGACTTGCTGAGTTTGCCAGTGTGGAGGGTGAATCTCAGCTTTTATTAACATTTCACTAGAGAGGGAGACTGAACATCTTTTCCTATTGGGTCATGTGTGATCCTTCTCCACTGGCTGCCGTTCACATCCTAGCCTAGTGTAGCCGGGGAAGGCCCTTGTGGGTTCAGGTCCCAAAAGCCACTGCAACCCTACAGCAGAGTTCACAGGCTCCTGACCTGCCTATCCTTGCTGCTGCCCTCTAGTGAGCATCCTGCAAGGCTGGGATGAGGGTGCCGATGTATTGAAACCTGCTGGAGCCCAGTGGAGTCACCCGCAGAGAACCTCCTGGGTTTTGTGTCCCTCCTGTGAGGCTGGTCATAGGAATCTGCCTGTGGGAAACCCAGAGGCAGGTCTGGGGCCTCAGGATGCTCATCTGCCCCTCCAAGAAGGTGTGTCCAGAGCCACATTATTGACCTGGGCTGCTTTCAGCTCATTCCTTGTTGGTTATCAGAGGCCTGTCTGCAGTGGAACAGACTCTTTTAAAATTCCTATTTATTTATTTATTTATTTATTTAATTTGTTTGAGTGTATTACCTGCCACATAGGTAAGTGCACCCGTATCGTGCTGTGCCCACGGAGGCCAGAAGAGGGCATCTGAGCCCCTGGAAATGGAATTAGGGACTGTTGTTAGCCACCATGTGGGTTCTGGGAATCCAACCTGGGTGTTCTGAAAGAGCAGTCAGTGCTCTTAACCACTGAGCCACCTCTCCACTCCAGAAGAGATATTTTTTTATTTATTATTTTTATTGTATGTGTATGAGTGTGTTGCCTGCATGTGTATAAGTGTACCTGTATTGTGCAGTGCCCATAGAATCAGAAGAAGGTATCAGATTCCCCTGGAACTGGAGTTAAGACAGTTGTTAGCTGCCATGTGGGTGCTGAGAATTGAACCTGCGTCTTCTGCAAGAGCAGCTGGTGCTCTTAACCACTGAACCATCTCTCCGGCCCTCAGAAGAGATATTTTACAGCTATGTTCATAACAGCTATATTCACAACACACAGAGATCCACCTGCCTCTGCCTCCTGAGTGCTGGATTGAATGTGTGCCACAATGCCCAACTCCCTAAATGTCATTAATCATTACCACACACAAGGAAGTGTGCATAATGCAGAAATGCAGGCCTAATGAGTAATATGGAGTGATACTCAGGTTCAGAGGTAGTTTTGCCAGGACTCCAAAGCCACCTGCTGCCTGCTGATGACCATGCCCTAACCTCCGGCTGACAGCAGGCTTACCTACCTGTAACCCTGACCCTGCCTTGTGTTTCCCAAACTGTGTTCAACTCGCTTGGTTTTACTTTAGAAAATGCTTTCTGTGATCACACACACACACACACACACACACACACACACACACACACACACGTTTTCTTTAGTCAACACTAAGTACTGTTCCTGGTCCTGTCCCCGCAGCTTTACATTTGTTGGAAGTGTCTGCTCTATGGGCGGAACATTGGCACCTCTCTGTGTGATGTAGACCTGTGGGCTGCTTCCTGTGCACAGCAGGTGCTCCTGCCACCTGGCACTTCTGCTCAAGTTCCTGTGAGAAGAAGCAGAAAGTTCTCAAGTGCTTTCCCCAGCGTTTGTACCAATTTCAGTCCCCTCTGGTGGTATTTGTGAGTTTCAGTGGTTCTGTCATACCACCTAAAGTACTTGTGGCCTTTGAATGATAACCTGCCTCTGAGTATTTCATTGTGGTTACATTTACACTTCCTTGGTTTCTTTTGACATTTAAAAATTTTATTTTAAAATTGATAGATAATAATCATATACATTTGTGCACTACAATGTGATAATTTATTATGTGAATATAATGGATGGGATTCAAATTTAGCACCTTCCTTGATTTATATATTTATCCTTTCTTTGGCTTACCCTCTCTCTTCTCCTCTACCACCCGCCACCCTGCCTCTATCTCTTATTCTTGGTATTTTTTTTTTCCTTCTTGAGACAGGGCTGAGGCAATCCTCCCTGCCTCAGCCTCCCAAGTTCTGAGATTATAGATATAAGTGATCACATCTACCTCCTCTTCCCTGAATGCCCATCTCCTCTTAGGGCCGCTGGGCTCTGCTCTAGCATTAAGAGCCTTCTCTTAGCCCTTGCTGTTCTACAGTCTTTTCTCTGATTTGTCTATATATTTTCAATATGAATTCTTGGATCTTTGCGACAGTCTCTCTCAGTATGTGGCTTTTGGAAAAGAGATTTAATTTTAATATAGACAAACATATGCATCCTTACCAATATAGTTTATGTGCTTTCTTCTTTAAAATTTATTTTTAGTATGTTTAGTTATGTGCGGGTCTGTGTGTAGGTATGTGCATGTGAATGTGATCCTGTAGAGACCGGAGGTGACAGATCCCCCTGGAACTGGAGTTACAGGTAGTTGTGAGCCCCCTGATGTGATTGTTCCGAACCGAACTCAGGTCCTCTGCAAGAACAGCAAGTGCTCTTAACCGCAGAACCAGCCCCTCCGTCACTTTCTTAACTGCTGTTATTGACTGAGCTATCTCCTTTAGCCCCAAAACATTCTTTATTGCTTCCTCCGACTTCCTGACAGATCTTGAAACTTTTCATTTGCTTTTTCTTCTTAAATATTTATTTTCATTTTTATGTGTATGAGTGTGTTGCCTGCATGTATGTAAATGTACCTGTGTTGTGCATTGCCCTCAGAGGTCAGAAGGCATTGGATCCCCTAGAACTGGAGTTACAGATGGTTGTTAGTCACCATGTGGTGCTGGGAATCAAACCCTGGTCTTCTGCAAGAGCAGCCAGTGCTCTTAGCCACTGAGCCATGTCTCCAGTTCCTGCTTTTCTTCTTAAACTCTAGTCTTGCCTGCCACAGTCAGGTCTATAATTGACCCAGTGTTGATTTCTGTGACTGTCACTTTTTTTGTTAGACCGAAGCAATTGTTCCATAAATGCAGAGTGACCTTTTAAAAATGCAGATCATGTTATATCACTGTCCTCTTCGATGGAGCCTTTGTGGTCATCATTTTAGGTGCTAGGGATGCTAGGCAAATGCTCTCCACTGAGCTGCATCCCACCCCTCTGTTGCCTTCTGAACTTTAGTTCTGTTTCTTAGACAGTACAAACTCCTTCCTGCCTCAGGGCCCTTGCATTTGCTGGTTTCTTTTTCTGGAATATTCTTCTCTCTCAGTTTTATGTGATTGTTGTCTTTTTACGTCTCATGTTACTATCACTCTGCCAAGCCCTGCCTTTTGTATCTAACAGTAGAAACACCTCCCTATTAGTCTTTTGCTTTCAAAGCATTGGTTATTCTGGATTATTAACTCCCTCCAGTTCTCCGAAAGCAGAGATTGGCTTGTCCTGGCTGTGCCTCTCTAACAGAGCTGAACTGTGAGTAGGCACTGACTCACTGTTGAGTGACTAAAGACATCAGGATTTTGTGAACAAGAGATCCTTTTGGAGGGCACTAGGGAGGTGACTCAGTTGGTGTATTAGTTACTTTTCTGTTGCTGTGATAAAACACCATGGTTAAGGCAACTTATAAAATCCTTTTATTGGGCTTATGGGTCCCGAGGGCTAAGGGTTTATCATGGGTGGGGGACAGGGCATGGCAGGAGATGGCCAGAGCAGAGAACTGAGTGTGTACACCTTCAAGCACGCACAAGAAGCTGAGAGACAGCAGCACACTGGAAGTGGGGCAAGGCTGTGAACTCTCAAAGCCAACCCCTAGGGACATGCTTCCTCCAGCAAGGCTGCGCCTCGAAAAGATCTCAAGGCCTTCCCCAAATAGTGCCACCAACTGGGGACCATACACCAAGTGCACAAATACTCGAGCCTATGCAGGACCTTTCTCATTCAGAGCACCGCAGTTGGTAAAGCACTGAGAAGCAAGCACATACCTGAGTTCGGTCCGCAGCACCTGTATAAAAGCTAGGTGCAATTGTGTGCACTTATAATTCCAGGGCTGGGGAGGTAGAAATAGGAGACTCCCTGGAGCTCGCTGGCCAGCCAGCTAAGCTGAATGAGACAGCCCTAGGTCCTGGTGAGAGACTTTGACTCAAATAATAAATAAATAAATAAATGGACAGTGTTGCTGACTGTATTGAGGACTTTTTTTTCACCAGGCATTTCCATAGTGCTAACACACAGGTCGGGGTGTACTAAATCCCTTCCAAGATAGGAATTGTTTAATTTTTATGGAAACCCTTTGAAGTCAGCATTATTATTACTGTGCCCATTTTGCAGATGAGGAAAGTGAAGAATGATGTTAAATATCCAAGTTCAGCTAACTGGGACATGGAGAGGTTGGGCTTCATGCTTAGGCAGGAGGTGGGAGTTCTGTGACTGGGAAACAGTGAGCACTGTCTCTCAAGGATTTGAGAGCCTCATATCCCTGTGAGATCCAGGGTCCACTGTGGCATCTCCCAGGGGCTCTGTCAATCTGACCGGGGCACCTGCGAAATCCACATGTGAATGCTTTGCAGAGATGTGATGCAGACCACTGTATACGTAGCACCTTCCAGAACCCCAACATCCCTCAATGCCACTAGTACTCTTTCAGGACTCCTAGTGCCCCCAGCACCTGCCTAGGTCTCCCAGGATCCCTCAGTGCCCCCAGCACCCCTCTAGGATCCCCTACTTCCCTTCAGCACCTCTGAGCACCACCAGATTCACATGAACACAACCTATGTGAGTCATCACCAGTAACAGCATATTCTTTGTCCTTGTATTGGAACACGTTTTTAGAGCTAAGTTTATTGTAATACGCATGATATTTAGTAAGGGCAAAGGCATTAAACACAAGAAACACCAAAAGTGTGGGTTTTTTTTTTTAATCTCTTCTTTGGTAATGAGTATTTTTAAGCAGAAGTGAATATACTGATAGTTTCCCGATCTGATTTTTCTTCTCCTTTTACCATTTGGTTCATAAATCAATTTTAACATTCGGTACTTTTTCGCTTAAGGTCCTTTCCTGGAAATGGAATTACTCAGGCAGAGCTCACATATTTTTAAGGCCTTGATTTGTCAAAAACACTTTCCAAAAGAAATCATACTGGCATGCCATCTGTGGGATAGAAAATGTTCTTAAACAAATGGGTTTAAACAAACCCATTTTTAATTAGAAAATTCTTGGCCAGGGAGACGGATCAGCAGATAAAGGTGCTTTCTCCCAAGCCTGATAACCAGAGTTCAATCCCTGGAACCCACATGGTGTAAGGAAAGAACCAACTCCTCAAAGTTGCCCTTTGACCTCCAAACACATGCCCTGGGATGCACATCCTCCAACAATAACAATAAGAGTAATTAAAATAAAATTAGTTACAAGTTAGGTAATTGGTGCTGTGAATTTTTCATATGCTCACTCATATGTGAAAGGCTTATTAGTCCAGAATCATCCTCTCAATTCCAAGTTTTGTAACTTCTTTCTCCTGTAAAGTAAACAGCTAATATGTGCACTCCTTGTCCACCACAGGATTCCATGGTTATCCAGGCCAGTGTGTCACATTCTCTAACTGGCTGAAGAAAGGTTGGTCAGAGGAGAGGTTCATCCTGGTTGCTGGGATTGGGGATTTAGCTCAGAGTGGGGACATTTCAAAGCTAGGTCCTGTGGGAATGCATTCCTTCTGGCTGAGCCCAGCTATACATAAGGACCCTAAGCGTCTAGACTCAGTTTCTCTTCCTGTTCACAGTGGAGTTGATAGGAAACAGGAATTAATTTACCCCGTTCATCTGTGTTTTGGGGACATCATCTCTGTGTAACACCACATGGAACTCACTATGTAGACCAGGCTGGCCTTGGTCTCACAGAGATCCACCTGCCTTTACCTCCTGAGGGCTGAGATTAAAGGCTTGTGCCACCACACCTGATCCCAAGTCATCTGCATTTTAATTGCATCTTGAAGAATCCAAAGGTTTGAAGCCCGAAAGGCTTATTTTTTTTATTAAAAAAAAAAAAAAACACTTTCTTTGATGCGTTTGAGCGTTTTGCCTGTATGTATGTAAGTGCAGAATCTGTCTCAGTCTGTAGAAACACCCATTGGGAGGTGAGGGAGTGGCTTCGTGGAGAAGTCAAGGGATCGCTGGGCTGTCGCTCATCACCGCTGGGTATGTAAGCCTTTCCAAGGCCACAGTCCTTGCATCTGGGTTTTTGGTGCTCAACACATTGTATGTTTCCTATCAGTGTGAGTTGTTTCTTGGGGTTAATCTGGCACAAAAGCTTTACATTTCAATCCCTGGATCTGCTGTCTCCCTTGGTACCTACCACTCATGTGTGCAAGTGACCACAGAGCCTCCTTTTGGAACATCTACCACAAAGATCCTTCATGCCCAACTCAGCTGCACAGAGCTGCTCTTGCCTTTAGAAGACACGACATTCTGTGTACTGACAAAATTAAAGCACGTGTGAGATGCAAGGGAACGTGTCACAAAGGACATGGTGTCACATCTCAGCAAGTGTTGGGGCCCAGCTTCCAAGTCAGAGGTAGTAGGATATACAGATAAGTGTACCCATGACCATGAGCGTTGGGGTGCTCCTGCAGCTGATGCTGCTCCCCACACGTGTCTCAGCCAAAGGATGTTGACCGATTATGTAATACCATGTTTTTTTCTTTCTGAAGATAGGATTTAAAAGTGCAAAAATGTTCCCTGCACTAACTATAAAAAAAAGAGTACTTTAAAAACAATCTTCAGCTTCGTGTATTCTCCTTAGAATGTGTCACATGGGGGAGAGAAGTGGGACTGGGGTTGGGGAGGGTTGAGCAGTTAAAGGGTGGGGGGCAGATGAAGTCCTTTTTGTTTCAACCATAAACTCTCAGCTATGTGAATTCCTGGTTGTCATCTGGGCTTGTGAACACTGAAGCTTCTGACCGTCAATGTCAATGAGACAATCTTGAAGGGAGAGATCTTGCCAAGCCAGCCACAGGGCTGGGTTCATTCAGCAACAGGCGCAGATGTGAGACAGCAGTAAGACTGAATGAAGGCCTTCCCTGTGTGGTGTCACATTCTAGAGGGGGTGGTGGACAAGTGGACTGTGATTGAGAGAACAAACAACAGGCTGTCATTACACAAAATGGGGGACAAGATGGCCATGTCTTGAATGGAGGTGTCTAGGTGGGCAAGGTGGCTATACAGGATGGGGTGAGAGCCGTTCTGCTGTGGTATCGCTGACTCTGAGGTCTCCATGACTGTTCCGGGGAGGAACAAATATTCAGTCAGAGGCTGGAAATGGAGCTAAGACATCAGGTAGGTCAGAGGCTGGCTGTGGGATCTTGGGGTGGGCTAAAGATTGTTCCTTGGAAAACATCCATTCTTGAGGCCCAAAGAAAGACTCAAGAACTATGCCTGGTTCCCAGGTGATCAAGGATGGACTTACTGAAGTAATGAGTGGGGTGGGTAGCCTGAGGCCCAGGAAAGTCAGAGTAGCATCGTTCCTGGGCCTAGTATTTGAAAGGTAAGGCCTGGAATTTTCTGTTCTTCTTTGCTTGGAGCAGAATGTAAACATCAGACTTCAGCTTCACACTTCAGCAAGGCTGGCCCTGGTGTGTGCCCGCAGGCCTTTGATCCATCGACTGTGGGCTAGGCCTGATCCTATCCCATCTGGCTCCCCAGAGCATTATCTCCGAGGTGCCTGACGGTGGTGGGACCTCAGCCAGGCCCTTTCCAGATGTCCCACCAGTCCTCCGTTCCATGTTCTTCTTCACCATCCACCTTCCCTTCCCTTCCAGAGACACTCTGCTGCCCTCTTCCTGCCTCTCTCAAGCAGATTGAAAGGTGGGTAGATGAGCCAGGCACACTGAACCCTCTGTAAGTTCATCAGTTCATTGATTGCCCTGGCAAAAGTGGGCATCTGTCGGAAGGATCTGGAGACATAGAAGAGGAGCTGGTGGCCCAGCAGCTGCTGGGGACTTGGATCCTTAGTGAGAAGTAAAGGGAGTATTCTCTGAGGCACTAGCCTGTGGCAATGCACTGTGGGGACCATTGCTGCTGGCAGAGCCTGTCAGGAGTCCGCAGGTCCACATCCTCTTTCCTGCCATACCTGAGAGTTTTCTAGTCCTGGGTCTGTGCTTTGTCAACACACTTTACTCAGATGGCTTTGCAGAGTGCATGTTCAGAGATGGAACACTCTGGGTAGAATCCACAATGCTGTTGGTTGTTAGCCAATCAGCAAGCATTGGATACCTATGTATACCAGACACTGTTCGGGGACAGCGAGCTGCCAGGAATATAGCAAAGAGACACTCGCCTGATGGACTCTTAGCTGGCGCCCTCCTTGACTCAGCCTCCTTAGTAAGAGCTGGAGCTCAGCCAGGAGCTTTAAAAATGAACAAAGCAGAAGAGAGAGGTGAAACCCGAGGCAAGGAACACTTCCGCCTGCTTCCCCCTGGGCAGGACGGGGAGCTGTGCCTGCAGCCAGCCTGTCCCGTCAGAGTGAAGGAAGCAAACACCGCGGTCTTGCGGAGCCGGTGTCTGAGGCTGAGCACGGAGTCCGGCCCGGAGACCGAGCGGTGGCCGACTCCTGTACCTAACCGATGACTGCCGCTCCTGCACACCTCACAAGTGGAAGGATTGATTTTACCAGGTGTCGACGACACAGAGTAACAGTGCCTGGGGTGACCCAACACTGCACATGCCCGCCACCCTCATTTCTGAAAGCGCCCCTTAGCCACCTCCCACCTGTGCTTAACGTCTCCAGACTCTTCAGTCCCCCTTGCGAGAAGCTGAAATTTCCAAGACCGCTCCATTTTCTCAGTACTCCAGCGGCCCTGGCTCCACACTGCTCCCAGGCAGAGGCACCTGCGGGGTCCCGCCTCTGCGCATCGTCTCCCAGGCGCCCCTGCCTCCTCCTTCAGCGCCTCACAAGCATTCCCTGGCTCGCTGAGGCCGTGTTGTTCTGTTTTTCCACTGCAGCTTTCATGACATAATTAGATTATAATTATTAGTGTGTCACATAATTAACTTATCATAATTAGCTGCCTTCCCAGGCAGGCTGTGAGTGCTAGGACTCAGACCAGCCGGTGGTGGGCACAGGAGGGCGCCTAACCTCTGTGGGGTGTACTGAAGGAGGAGGTGCTGGTGCTCACTGAGCAGGGTACTCTGCTAGGCCCCCGGAAACCCGGGAGGTAGGGAGCCCAAGAGCCCTGCAGCACAGGGGGAGGAGGAGGCAGGAGAACTGTGCACAATAGACAGGAAGGGACGGAGAGGCCCAAGGAGTTATCCATAAACACACACGACAGAGACAGGTGTACACACAGCAGCAGCTGTGTGGGGACAGAGGGCCGAGATTGGGGGACCGTGGCCATGGGCGTGAGAGGTGACTTTGGACCCTAGAGGAAACAATGTTTCTACCTGAGGGTCACTGTAACCTCCTATAGTTACAGTGACAGGGAAGGGAGGGAGAAAGAAGGAAGAGAAGAAGGAGGGAGGGAAGGAAGAGAGGGAGGAGGGAGGGAGGGAGGGAGACACCCAGGCAGACAGTCAGTTCTCTCTCCAGGATTTTCTGAAGATCTCCCTTCCATGATCACCACAGGAACCCAGAGCTGCCCTGTCAAGCATCCCTGATGACAAGCTATACCAGTGTTAGACCAGGTGGCTCCCGTCTGAGCACGCAGGACAGAATGGTAGTGTCTGGCACAGACTCAGGGCTTCCCTCCTCTTCTCGGGAGCCTGTTCATGTTCCCACGTGCACCCCAGAATCACTCTGGTACCTCCCACCCCGAAGCCATCAGGAGACCCTGTCTGAATGGGGCTGTCCTCCCCAGCACGGCCAGGCCACTCGGCACTGGCACCTTCTCACTCTGTTAAGCTCCTGCCATGTTCCTTCCCCTGTCCTGTCTTGAGAGCTGCCCAAGGACAAGGCCCACTTGCTGTTATTTGGCTCACATTGCCTGATGTGCCAGAGATGGGAAGTTTGAGTTCAGCCAAAATCTGCCTGGCCAAGTAGATGGAGTACTAGGGAACCTGCGGGGCAGTTGACTGGGCTCCTAAGGGACCTTCAGAGACACCATGCCATGCTGTGACCTCTCGGCTCTTCGCTTGGAGCAGAACCTTCTCTGGGACTTATAGCTCATGGTCAAGTCCTTCCTGTCTGAGCAGACAGCCTAGGAGGGCTTAGTCTGACTTCCCACTGTCTTCTGTGGTCCCCAGGTATGTGGAACTCTCTGCTCTGTGAGGCAAGTTCAGCCCTAAGTACTGGTTCCTGCTCTGCTCTGCTCCTAAGCCCTCCCCTTAAGCTGGACATGTCTTAACCCTTGACATGTTGGGGACAGCCAATCAGGATTTCTCCTAACATCTTAAAAATCAGCTGAGGTGTCATGGGCACACAAGGTCCCCAAACGGACCAAAGATAACTAAACTGTCAGCTCCTGGTCAATGACTACTTGCTATGATGTTGACCACTGACTGGTCTTGGTAAGAGAACAATGAACTTGCCCAGGGTCGCATGATGTGAGTGGCAGAGGTAGGATCAGAATCTGAGCTCAGCTTTGTCACCACCCTGCATTTCCCTAAGTAGCTACCACATTCTAGGTGCTGATGTGACAGTCGTGTTTGAGAGTTTACCTTGTGGCAAGCAATTAAAAGTCCTTCTTGTGGGCTGGAGAAATGGCTCAGCCATTAAGATCACTGGCTGCTCTTGCAGAGGACCTGGGTTTGGTTCCCAGCCCCCATATGGTGGCTAACAACCATCCAAAACTCCAGTTCCGGGGAATCTGATGCCCTCTTCTGACCTCCATGGGCACTGCATGTCACAGGTGCACTTACACACACACAGACAATATACTCATACACATAAAAAATAAAAATAACAATAAAATATTTTTTCAGAAGTCCTTCATGTATGTGAGTTGTCTGAAACTGTGGCCTTTCATGGAGCTGGTGGGAGCTTCAGCTGTCAACCTGACACACCTCGGAAGAGGGACCCTCAGTTGGACTTTCCTCTATTGGATTGGCCTGTGGCCACGTCTGTAAGGCATTTTCTTGATTGTTGAGTGATGTGGGAGGGCCCAGCTCAGGTCCAGCCCACTGTGAGTGATGACACTCCTAGGAAGGTGATCCTGGGTTATAAAGAAAGCAGGTTCCTGCTCTGAGTTCCTGCCCTAAATTCCCTCAGTGATGAGTGTGACCTCAGAAATATCAGATAAAATACATCCTTTCCTCCCCAAGTTGGTTCGGTCAGTGTTTTTATCCCAGCAATAGAAAGTAACTAGGATGGGAACTAAGTTTCCCATCTTGCAGATGAGGCACTAAGAAGTTAAGCTACCAAAGATGGCAGCAAAGGCCTGAGGTCTCAGGAGCTTGCTTTTCCTGCTGGATATGCTATGTGGTGCTAGCTCCCTTGGCTTTGTCCTGGGAGTCCCTGATCCAAGGACCAGACTTCTGGGTAGAATTTGTGACAGCACCTGGAGGTGTGGTCCTGCCAGGATGACAGGCTCTCTCTGGTGTGTGGTGGTCTGGGATGGTGGGGTCTGAGTTCCCTGAAAGCCAGAACATTTGCCAGCCATGTTCTCAGGATAAACACGGTTCTGGTCCCCACAAGAGGGATGGCTGTTGAACCAGGATGGTGATAGAGACAGATGAACTCATGTCCTCCAGCAGAAGGCATTGGTTAATATCAGATTTTACTGGGGTTTGTGCCCAAGGTTGTCTGTAGGGCTCTCTGGACATTGAATTAAAAAATAAAGGGAAAGAAACATATCCCTTCGTTGCCTACTTCAAGGTTGCTTTTAAAATTTGAAAAGAAATAGTTTAGTAACTTAAAGTGCTTGCCTGGAACGCACGTAAAAAAGCCCTGAAATCGCATTCTGTACTTCAGATAGCTTCCTCTGACTTTGAAGCCTGGAAATGAACCATGGGACCATTATAGCATTGGAACATCTTTGGGAATGACTCCAATGATAACTCCCCACTGGTGAGGCATGGCCCATCTATCATGGTGACCATGGTAATATTCTCCCTACACACACACACACACACACACACACACATATGCTTGTATAATGTTTTGTATAATGTTTTTCCTAGGCGTAACATGTCTGGGAACAGGTGCCCCTTAATTCCTTCAGTAATGGGTTTGGGATTCAGTTGCTATTTAAGTATTAAAAGACACAGGCTTGCTGTTAAACACAGCAGGCTGAAATGCATCCTGACCTCCACTGCTCCTCAGAGGCCCATTACAGAAGCAGGAAATCAACGAAAAATTAACCCAGAAAGACAAGAAAGCCATGAGATCAAGAGTTCTGGAGCTGGAAAGAGAGGACTGAGCAGGAAGTCCATCGCGGGAGATGGCTGCCACAGCAGTGCCACAGGCAGGCGGCATGAAGCACCAGAGGGTTGGTGGGCATGTCCCTGGGACAAATACCTGAGACAAACGTGTGTTCTGGCACCATAATCTCAGAAGTCTCTCCATTGCCTGAGGTGAGGCGAGCATCGTGCATGGGGCATTGGGCTGATAGGACAGCTCATTTCATGGCGGCCAGGAAGCAGGGAGCACCCCTGTGTTGGCTGGCTTTCTCATCCTCCCCTCATGCTGTCCAGTGCCTCGGCACTCAGCCTGCTGGGCGATACTCCTCTACTCCCATTCAGGACAGGCCCCTTAGCTGCTTTTGGCAATGCCCCCACAGAAACACTGAGGGCTGTGCCTCACCAATTTCCTGAGCGTCTCTTAATCCAATCAAGTTGAAAATCAAGCACAGCAGGTTTTAAGGTCAAAGTCCCCTTCCATGGTTCACAGGAATAGAATACCCTCTGCCACCCCTACTTTGGTAGAAAATGACTCTTCACTCTGAAGAGGGGGAGGGAGGGCTCCTGTTGACCGGAGTGATTAGAGGAGAGTATACATCTAGATGTAAATACTCTCAGTCCTCTTCCCCTACTCAGCCAGCTGGTGGCCAGGTCTGGACCCACTCGGAGAACACCAGAAAGTTCTGGAAATCTGTTCACTGAAAACAGTGCTCTAAAGACCCTGCCTCAGGAGGTGATGGGTGAAACCTCTTCATCACCCATCACCCCGTTACTAGATACACAGTCATCAGCCTCACCCCCACACTGAACATTCAGGTCGCACTTCATTGTCTTACTTAAAAAACCAGACAGGCAAGAATCACCAGACAGATGACCAAGAAAAATCCTTGGCCTCATGAGTCCAAGATAAAGAACCAGGAGGCAGCCAGCCGTGATGCGCATGTTCCCAGAGGGGAAGTGGGTTTTGTCTTCCCTGTGGATGCTCTGGTCAGGATGTTTAGAACAGGTGTAATCAGGAGGAAACCATCTGGCAAACTCACATAGGGGGTGCTCCAAACCAGACTGGTTTGGAGACCTCAAAGATGTCAAAGAATAAAAAAAGATCCCCAGAGCAAAGAAGCCAAAAGAATGGTTAGTTCTAGACCAGGAAAAAGATATGCCGGTGAGTAGCCTTTCAAACAACTCCACTAAACAAATGTGTGGCGCAGAGAGTGGCATGAATATGTAGCAAGTATTCATTGACAACCTTAGGTAAAGAGGCTGTGTGTGTTTGTTGTAGCTGTTTGGGGGACCATTTGAGAAGTCTGAATGTGAGCTGTGTGAGATGATTTGTAATAAAATGAAGTTTCTCAGCAGGCCTATCAGTGTGTGGGGGGCGGGGGAGAGCAGCACTTCTCAACTTAGTGTCATTGTTATGTTATTGTTCTGTGTGTGTGTTGGAGGGTAGCCTGGGCTTTGAAAGATGCCCGTTCAGCCTCCTAGTCTCTATCCATGACATGCCCTTAGTACAGGCCCCTTCATGTCTTAGCAACATAACACCTTAGCTGAGGTGCTGATGCTGAAGAGGCCATGGGGTGAGCTGGGGAAAAGCTGAGACTTGATCCCGCTTAACTGTGCCTACCAGCTGAGCCTCCATCACAACTGAAAGCGGAAAGAGGCAGGCTTCAGACGCGAGCATCACAGCGTCACTCAGCCTCAGCAGCTTTGCAAGCACCTCCTTTCGCTCCTCCTTCTGCTCCTCAATGGCCTTTGGTGACCTGCTAAGTATCCTTGACCAGAGGACTCAGCCAAGAGCTTGGGCTCTGCCTCCCATCTACTCCTCCTGTCCTTCATTAGATAGTTACTGGCCAAGGCCAAGAGTGGTCTCTGTGTCCCCTGTCAGGGGACCCCTGATTTCATAGGAAGAAGACCCCTTAGGCTCTGGATGCAGCTTGTCATGAAGTACCCCATGGGTAGAAATTGTGGCCTCTTCCTCCACTGTCCATTCTGTCTCGTTTGGAGGATGGTGATGTGAGAGGAAGTGAGGGCAGGATAGAGGGACGTGTGGGTGGTGGGAGTGGTGGTGTGGCGCTGGCCTGCAGCAGCCACGAGATGCTCAGCATCTTGAGGGTTGGACTAGGTAGGCTACAGGTTGCAGGAGGGGAGCGAGCCCATGCAAAGGCACAGAGATGTCAGCCAGTACTGGAGGGTCACCAGGTTGGGGATTGCCAGAGTGTCTAGGTTTCCTGCCAGCCCCTGGGACCCGGGACCTCAGTGCTGGGCAGGCAAGTCTCACTAACAGACTTCTTGACTCCCTGCCCCAGATCAAATCAATGAGAACAGCACATGGGAGGGCCATGACACCGAGATATCTAGACATCTTTGACCTTGACCAGCTGCTTCCTGGTCTCTACAGCTGAGCCTGAGTCTGATCCCCGGGGAGGGGGTGCATGAGTGTCCCCCGCCGGGCACAGTGGACCATGTGCTTGATTCCTGTGGTGCCTGTGAAGTGATGGGAGGTATCACCAACCACAGTGTAAATATGTGTGGTGACTGTTGAGTGTAGAGCTTGGAGTGGCAGCATCCTATAGTCTGAGCACCTCAGTGAGAGCTCCGCAGAGCAATGTGACCACACTTAAGAAGCCGAGACCCCCAGGCCAGTCCTGGCCTTCTTTGTACCTCTTGGCCTTTGCTGAACTCGCATTCCCTGCGTGTGCATCGGGTCATGCCCACCTCTGGGTCCCCAAAACGTAAGTGAGTCGAACCTTGATCAGGCTTAAGGAGTCATCATTAATTAAAGAAAATCAAATATAAGGAAACAGAGGCCCTGAGAGGGAAGAGCTTTGCCCAGGCTCAGGGTGAGTTGGGGGGGCAGTGTCCAGGAAGCTCCTAGGATGCTGGCCCCCTTCCCAGGTCTCTCCTTGTAGCCACACTGACTCTGTTTTCTCATTCTCTTCTTATCTATAAGCACTTGTGACTTCCCTGCCTACGAGTGCTTTTAGGCCCCATGGGACTCATTTCTCCTCTAGTCTTCTGCTACTTGGAAGGGCTCTCAGCTCCCCAAGAGCTCCCTACAGCCTAAGGCAGAGACCTGCCTCTCTCCTGATGAATGCTAAGGTGGCACAGTACCTCCATGGGCGGGGACACACTGCAGATACTGTGCCCTTGGCTCTGTGTGCCTGGCTGCTGGTAGCTTTTCTTCTTTTTTTTTAAAAAAAAGAAGAGTTTCAGGTTAAGGGTGTAGCTCTGTTGGCAAAATGCTTGCTTAGCATGCATGAAGCCCTGCATTGAATCCACGGCCGTATACAAACTGAGTGTGGTGGAGCATAATCCTGTAATCCCAGCACGCAGGAGGTAGTGGTGGGAGGATCAAGAAGTTCAAGGCCAGACATGATTACATGTTAGTGAGTTCAAGGTCTGTCTGGGCTACATGAGTCCTGTCTCAAAAAAACCAACTGACAATACCACCCCCCATTTTATTGTGAAAAAAATGTAAAAGTCAGATTATTTATTATTATTATTTATTATTATTACAGGAGGGGGCATGCATGTGGAGGTCAGAGGACAACTTGTGGGAGTTGGTTCTCTCCTTCTGCCATGTGGGTTCTGGGGATAGGACTCGGGTCATCAGGCTTGGCATGCATTTCCCCCTCCTCCACCCCCAGCCATCTCACTGGTCCTAATTATGGAGATTTTTAAGCAGATTTAGTGCCAGAGGTAATGATGTCATGATCCCCGTCTTATTCGTCACCAGTATAACCCGTCCACCAGCTTGTGCCCGTCTCTGAATGTTTTTCTTCAATTCCTCTTCTTATATTATTTTGATGAATATTCCATAGAGAAATTTCACCTGTAAATACTACAATATGGATTTCTAAAAGACTTTGAAATGCTGTAACCACCGTGTCCACACACTGTTCTTAGACCTGGGAAGTTTCCTCTTTATTCAAACCAAACTTGGGTCATAATGACACCTTAGAAAGGCAGACCTCAAAGAGATGGTTCAATGGTTAAGAGCATTGACTGCTCTTGCAGAGGACCCGGGTTCGATCCCAGCACCCACATGGCAGCTAACAACAGTCTGTAACTCCAGTTCCAGGGATCCGATGCCCTCTTCTGACCTTTGTAGGCATGGCATGACACAGGTACACTTGCACACATGCAAGCAATACACTCCTACACATAAAATAAAAATAATAAATAAAATATTAAGAAAAAGAAAGGGAGACCCCAGCTTCAGAGCAGAACACCCACAAGTCTTTCCCTCTGGCTCTTCTTTGGCTTCCTCCTAGAGACTGGAGTGGTTTGGGTACCAGTAGGAATGTGGGCCCAACAAGAACCACTGACCCAGCAGCAGGCCAGGAGGGCACCTGTCGTGGCCAGCACCCTTCTGTGAGCGACCTCAGAGGTGATGCTGCTCCCACTTAAAACAGCTTCAGAGGGAGAGTTTGTCCTGAGGTTCCCCAGGTGGGGAGATGAACTCAAGGTCACCTTGGAGGATCTCCCTCCTTCTGATCAGGGCATGTAAGCAGTCAGCTCCCGGAGCTGCTGGGAAGCAGGAAAGCAGATCTGTGGGTATGGAGGCTTCTCAAGGTACCCAAGGTTGCCCCATGGCACCTTTGGGTGGGTTGAATGCTTTGCCCACATTTTGCAGACATTCTTGGGGGCCCCGGGAAGGGAGAAACTTGTCTCTCACAGCTGTTCCCCAGTTGTGCCTGGCCTCTTGTCTCAGCACCACCAGCCTTTTCTGACATGTTCTCATTGGGTTCAGCCATGAGATCTGAGCCTGAATTTGAAATTTGTGCTCTTAGTATATTGAGTCTTAAAAAAAATAAAACATTTTAGCACACTGTTACACAATTGGAGTTAGGGGACCTTTAAACGTGGGGTGCAACACTTTGCAATTTGTTTGCTTGACCTATTTTTGTTAATAGGTCTTTAATTCTCTTTAAACATTTTCCCCATCTTGGGTTTTATTAAATTCCGGAACGCACATGTATTGTTGAGTGCTCCAGGGAACAAAATGTCAACAGATTAAAGAGTACATTTTTTTCATTGCCTGCACCCGTAGGGGTAGGAATCACCCAAAAGCTCATTAGAAATGGAGCTTGCCCCCCACCAATCCTCACTCCAGAACTTCTGATTGTAAGACTGGGGAAACCCGAGAAATTAAACCAAAGATTAGGTTCCCCCCCGCAACAGCTCTGACATTTGCCGTATTCTTCTCTGGGGATTGGGCCTGGCAGGATGGGGTGACTTTAACTCTTTACTTCCCTAAGTGGGCTAAGCACATCTAGAATGAGTCTCACTGAGTTCCGATCGAGAGGTAGATGGGAATATAGAATGGTACCACCATTGTGGAGAACAGTGTGGGTCCCTCGGTAAGTTAAACAAGGAACACATAGGCCCAACAATTCCTCTCCTAGCCTTCCACCCCAAATAATCAAAGGCAGATGCACAAACAAAAACTGATACAGAAATGTTCATAGCATTAGTATTTACAATAGCCCAAATGCTCATCAGATGATAAATGGGTGAATAAAATCCGGTATATCGATAAAATGGAATATTACTCATTCACAAAAGGGACGGAGTACTGATCCCTGCAATAACATTAATGGAGCTGGAAAA
This sequence comes from Eospalax fontanierii, assembly GCA_035773235.1. Lineage (NCBI taxonomy): Eukaryota > Metazoa > Chordata > Mammalia > Rodentia > Spalacidae > Eospalax > Eospalax fontanierii. The sequence continues at coordinate 70,426,378 of CM069536.1, forward strand.
CACTATGTTAAGAGAAAGAAACTAGACATCCAAAGATACATAGAGAAATAGAGAATGATTCCCCTTGTACGGTAGGTCTCAAGGAGCCAGATCCATTAAGACGGAGAGCAGACGGAGTTTCATACTGTGTGAATTTTACCTCAGTCAAAAAGAGAAAAGTGCTCAGGAATATAGCTTAAGTGCTACAGCATGTGCTTAGCATACACAAGGCCCTGGGTTAATCCCAGGACAGACAGACAGACACACACACACACACACACACACGTGGTTGGAAAGAGAGACAATATGCTTCTGTTTGCTATGCAACCAGGTGAGTAGGGAGTTCTGCAAGCAGGTGGTCTGACAGCACAGAGCAGAAACAGACAGACTATGGAGAGAGGTGGGCATGGTTCAGCCCTGGCTCTGTGTTTTATCAGGCATGTTACTGATTTTCCTCATTGTCAGGATGGAACTGCCCACAGAACCCAGCTCACAGATTTACCCTGGACATAGTATTCACGTCTATCAAATTTGGGCTCCACATTCTAGTTGCCCTTTCTGCGTGAGTGAGAACCATTCCACTACACCCTTGATGCCTGGGTGATGGCGCTCAAGGGTGGGAGTGTGCTCCGCATCTCCGGTCGGTGGCTCTCAGACTGTGGGGAAACATGTTGGGCAGGTGTCCAAGTGAAATTTATTTATTTCATGTGTGTGATATTTGTGTGTGTCAGCCCTGCCTTCAGGTGAGCTGCCCACGTGTGCAGGTGTGGAGGCCAGACATGAACACGAGTGTCTTCCTCTATCACTCTTCAATTTATTGAGTCAGGGTCTCTTACTGAATCTGGAGCTTGCTGTTTTGGCTAGACCAACTGGCCAGTGATCCCCAGGATCTGCCCGTGCTGGGATTACAGGCGCCTGCTGCCAGGTCTGGCTTTTTACTTAAGCACAGGGTATCCAAGGTCAGATCCTCAAGCTTGTGCAGCAACCACTTAACCCACTGAGGCACCCATCTCCCCATTCAGGCAAAGTTTAAAATGTGGCTGGCTTGCCTCTCCTATCTGGCTACCGTCCACTGCCGAAGGAGACTGTAGGAAGCTGACCAAGCACCCTCCCACCCCCAGAGCCCTCTGCCAGGTGCTAGGCCAGTCCCTACCTGTCCAGCTCCTGCTGGGAGGTGGCACAGTCCCTGGCCCCAGCTGCACCACAGATTTTCCACCGCAGGATTATCTCCCAGCCTCGGGACCAGTTGTTAAAGCAGCTTTAGTACAGGTGCGCTGAATTTTTAGGTTCCTGGGTCCAACCCTGAGTCTCCAGCTCCCAGGGTCCATTCCATGATGTTGGAGGTATTTTGGATGGTCATGCCTGCATTGGAGCAGGGAGGCACAGGACACCTCAGACAAAGAACTGTGTAGCTCAGGGGGTCCACAGGGCTGAGGTTGAGGTTAGGTCTTGGTGAGCCTGTTGCCCAGAAAACGTCAACAGACCCGCATGCCCAGTGCATGTCACTACTCTATCCCAGTCACCCTCATGGATGAGAATAATAAAGACCCCCAAAAAGATGAGTAACTTGTTCAAGAACTCACAACTACCACTTGGTGGAGCTGAGATTCTCAAACTTGGATCTGTTGCCTCTAGGCCCTGTTGACTTGATCAGCCATCATTAAAATGGGGAGAAGAATTCATACCTAGTGGTCTCACCAGTCCAAGCAGCACAAGACACCCCTTAGATAAGCTAGGCTTCCCCAGCATCTTTTCTTGCCTGAGCGCTGTGAAGCATGGTCCTTGTTTGCGATGCTCTGTGGATGTCATGGGGAGGCAAGTGGACTTTGGAGGACACAGACATATCATACTATGGATGAAGAGCCTGAGGGAGACCTGCCTCCTTACACTGTAGAACTGGCCTCTGACTGAGTTCTGAACTAGAGACAGGCAGCACAGGCAGGAGGAAGGGAGGCATGTTAAAAAACCGGAACAGCTTTGCGAAGGTTTTCTGATTGGATGGCACAGAGCTGTGCTGGACACTCAGCTGACTTGAGTGCTAGGGATACCTGGACAGAAGTGTGACCCTAGAGGAAGGGAGGGCCTTCCCACAGATCCTAGAGTTCAGTTCTGCCTAAGCCATGGGACACGGGGGAGAAGAGACCACGCTCTAATCACTGGTCAGCTTGCTCTACAGCACCGAGGGAGGAGGAGCTTAGGACTGCAGCTCCAGGGGAGCAGAGCCTCTGAAGCGCAAGGCTTTCAATTTGAGTCACCCCACCTCTATGGGAAAACTTTTCTTTCCCTATGGGCAGTTGAGCCTGGCCTTGGGAACAGGTGGAGCAGAGCCCCAATGCCTGGATATTCCATTATGTGTGAGGTTGACCTGCAGGGCTAAATGTACTGAGCACTCCCTCTTTTCTGACCATCACATTCCCCATGGTAGGTGAATAAATTGATCTGTCACAGCTTCACTGCTAGCATTTGGTGTTTGAGGGACGGGCACGTAACTTCTGTGACAGCAGAAGTACTGGGTCATGGCCACAAGTCTATGTCATTCAAAGACAGAGACAAATGGTTTCCAAAGCCTGTCACTCTATGGTCCCACCTGTATGTAAGTGTCCTTAGTAGTTCCTGTCCCCATCAATATTGCTGTTCTTGGACCTAGTGAATTTAAGGTGTATTCCCTGAAGAGTCAAGGCTCTGAGTGTCTTTAAAAAGAAAGGATTTATTTTATTATTTTTAAAATATTTTATTATTTTTATTGTATGTGTACGAGTGTATCGCTTGTATATATGTAAGTACACCTGTGTCATGCAGTGCCAGAGGAGGTCAGAAGTGGGCATTGGATCCCCTGGAACTGGCATTACAGATGGTTGTTAGCTGCCATGTGGGTGCTGGAAATTGGACTCAGGTCCTCTGTAAGAGCAGCCAGTGCTCTTAACCACTGAGGCATCTCTCCAGCCCCTATTTTATTTTTATTATTGTTATTGTGTGTGTGTGTGTGTGTGTGTGTGTGTGTGCATTTGCAGGTGGTCCATGGAAGCCAGAGATGTCATTTACCCAAGAGCTGGAGTTACAAGCAGTTGTGAGCCACCCAACATGGGTTCTGGGAACCAAAGAGCCATCTCTCCAGCCCGAGTACCTTTTTTTTAGTGTGCATGTTTATACATGTGCAGGTGTATATGTGTGCATGTATGTGTAGAGGCCAGAGGACAACCCTGGCTTTCATCCTTCAGGATGCTATCTACTTTGTGTTTTCTGGGAGAATCTCTCTAACTGATCTGGAGCTCACCAGTTAGACTAGGCTGGCCGGCCAGTGCCTCCGGGGATCTTCCAGCCTCTGCTGTCATAGCTCGGAGATTATAATCATGCACTGTAACCCCCTTTTTTGTTTTTTTTTAAAGACAGGGTCTCCCTGTAGCCCCAGCTGACCTGGAACTCACTATGTACATCAGATTTGCCTCCACCTCACAGAGATCTGCCTGCCTCCGCCTCCCAAATGCTGGAATTAAAAGCGAGTACCAACATATCTGGTTCCCTCAGCATTTCTTTAAGGTGGATTCTGAGGACTGAACTCAGGTCCTCAGCCTGCAGGGCAAGCACCCCCTTCACTGAGCCTTCTCCCCCACCCTCTGAGTGCCTTTTTGAGTATTTACTAGACATTTAGATCTTTGCCCAGTTTTCTGTTAGTCTTTTTCTGATTGATTTCTACCTAAGTTCTTTGTTTATTTACTTCCTTAACACCCTTTATTGGTATCTTTGAATGGAAGTTTTAATTTAGTCAAACTCTTGTGATGTCCTAATATTTTCCATCTTTATAGGATTATTTTATGGCCATTTGATATGTACATAAACGATGCAACAATCACTAAAGGTATCAAGGATCGTCTCTTAAAACAATTTTTTTTATGTGCTGTGAAATTCATATTCTTTGAGCTACTTTTAAATATATGGTAGATTGTTTCAAGCACAGTGGAATTTTTAATTAACAAATGAAAGTTAATGGTGGTATGGAATGAAATGGGTCTTTATTAAACACAGGGCAAAAAATGGAAAATAACACTTGCCCAGTGCAACTTGGAAGGGAACCAGGAGCCTGCCCCTGCTTGGAGAGGCAGGAGACCCTACGCAGTGGATCTTTAAATTGTTTAATTAATTGGCTTATTTGAGGGGGGGCATTGTGATACAGCACACATGTGAAGGTCAAAGGACAATTTGCAGGAGCTGGTTCTCTTCTGCGTGACTTCTGGGGATCCAACTCAGGTTGTCATGCTTGGTGCCAAGAGTCTTTACTCATTGACCCATCTCACCAGCCCTGAATCTTCAATTTTGAATTGTTTATTCATAAATCACAATCCAAGTTCTCCATCTGTACAAGAGGGGTGCTGATTGCCTGGCTCCCCAGGGTCCACGGGACCCATGGAACTCACATGGGTGTCAGGGCTCTTCGTTCAGTGACATTGTTCTAACTGGGTCTACTCAGCACCCACAGTCCCAGGGGCCAGAACTGGGGTATGCATGGCACCAGGGCCAAGGCAGGAAGCACCATGTCCTCTCCTCCTTTTGGGGTCTCTTTCTTCTGTTCTCTTTTCATCCCAGGCCTAGGGGATGAAGGAGCCAGGGAGAGGGACCATTTCCAGGATGCTGGCTTGCCTGAGTTCTATCTAGACCATCTTGGTGGGTTCCCCAGCTCTGGACTTGGTTGTCCCCAAGAAGCAAACAGTCATACAATGCCCTATATTCTGATGGTTCATCTTCCTGCCATATTTCTACCACACACCAACCAAGCTTCCTGACTCCCAAACACATCATTACTTCCTGCCCAAGGGGGCTTTGCCCAAATCTCACCCTTGGCTAGAGATCTTGCCCCAGTTCCTGCTGTCTTCTGCTCCCATCTCCCCCATCTGCTCCCCAAGCCCTGCTGGGCCCCTCACATGGTGCATGGTTATCCTGACACTGAGTCTTGTGGTGCTTGGAGGCATGGTGGCTTCTGTGCCTGATGTACCTGTCTGGTCATGGAAGGACTCAGAAAGGCAGGAGGAGCCAACACTGGAGGCCACGGTGGAGTATCTGTGGCTCCAAGTGGAACAGAGCTGCGGCAGAGAACCCAGAGTGAATGCCCTGACTAGAGGAAGGCATGTGTCCCCTGTCCTTATACACAGAGCCAATGGGGAAGCTAAGCTCTAACAACACGTGAGGTGGTGAACAACTGAGGGGCCTTCCTGTATCATTTCCTGGTGGCCTTGGCTTTGACACTCAACCACATCCAAGCCTCAGGCAGAAATCTGCTCCTAGAAGGGGACATTTTTCTGCCCTGCTGGAACAAAACACATAGCCCAGTAAGCTGGACCTTTCCTATTGCAGAGCCCAGACACCTGCTCCTGGAACATGATAGTCAGGAGCAGTGGCTTCCCAGTGTCTAGGCAGATGCTGTTGGCAGCTAAGATTCAGATGATCTGGTGAAATCTGTGATTTTCTTTGCAGTACCCTGTCCACCCCATACCAGCCTGGGCTTCTCTGAACAGTCCGAGAAGAGCCTGTTTCTGGACTCCAGGCTCTTGCCTATAGCTGTGAGATCAGTGTACACAAGCGCTCCTGCTATTGCAGTAAGCATGACTAATCAGGCTTTGAAAAAGACTTGTGCGCCTGCTCCAGCTCACAGAACCGAGCCAGGGTACAACACCACTAAGCCACATGCACCCTGGGTAGGAGTCAGGAGGCATGGAGGCCCTTTGGGTTTCAAGGACTCAGGCCAGGTTCCAGGTACTGCCACTTATTAGCCAAGTGGCTGGAACTGGGCGATGACCCCTCTGAGCCTCATTGGCCTCTGGTGTGGAAGGGCAGGGCTCCTCCCCCAGGCCTATCCTGGAAGCTCTGGAGGATGTGCACACAGAGGCCCGGCAAAAAATGCGGACTCCTTCGGAATTGTCAGCGTATTTGCCATGTCTTTTGGTTCCTTGGTACACTATGATACTTGCCTTCATCCCTGGAGACAAGTGGCTGGTTTCCAGGCACACCTGCCCATGCAGTCACCCTTGAGCTGTAAGACATCTTAAAACCCATCCGCTGCTCCCTCCCCAAATGTCCTGATGAATCAGTTGAGGGGTGGCTTTTTAGAACTCCATAAGTGTTCCAAGGTGGAAAGCCCCTGTCTTAGGCAGTTGTGGATACAATGTAAATCATTGCCTTCCAAAGAGCTGTAGGAAACACAAGACAGGCTTCGTAGAAATGCACCGAAGTCCTTGGGCTGAGAATGTAGCTCCATTGTGAATGTGCTTGCCTGGCGTGAATGAGGCCTTGGGTTCCATCTCCAGCCTAGAGCCGGGCATGGTGGGTGGCACATGTCTGTCATCCCAGCACTCTAGGTATAGAGGCAGGAGACTCGGGAGTTCAAGATCATCCTGGGCTACATCCTGGGTTCAAGACTACCATGGACTACATGAACCCTGTCTCAAAAACAAAACTACGCACGGAAGTTCTTAAAGTAAATCTCACCTCGTAGAAATTCATAGCTATCATCTTGTCTGTTGTTGGGAGTGGTTCTGCCTTCTCCTCACCTGAGAATCAGCACTTGTTTTCTTTTCTAACCTTTTCTTCTTCAGAGCTTCAGCGCTTGCTGTCTGTTGCCTCTTCCTGGGACATTCATCCTAGATTTGGATGGTCATCCAATGTCTTAACTTCACCGTGTTTCAGAGAAGCTTTCCAGACACTTCCTGGTCTCAAATGGCCCCCACCCCAGTGCTGGGCCACACTGTCATTCTCAACTCTAGGGCCACTGGCATTACCTGTTGATTTACCTACTTTACAAAGGAAGTCCTGAGAGCCAGCTCTGCCCTACCCAACAACCTGCTTTCTACTCCTGGCTGGCAGGAAACTGCTGGCAAGTGCTGCTTGATCGTTCACGGGGTTGAACGAGGACTGGCACTTTTGGTGTTTGCAAGTCCTTGACGGGCTGTGTCCACGGCAGAACCTGACCTGCGGTGGAGTTGCAGGTTGGAGCTGGTACATGAATATATTCACCAACTCTGTATATAGTAAGCATTTGCACTAGAAAGGACAGTCCAAGTGACTCTAAGGTTGCTATGGGGTGGGTGAAATTGCTGTGCACAATTCCAGTTTGGAGTCATGAGTGTAGCTGTCCCTCTGTGTCTGAGCATTCTGCATCCTCAGAGTCAACCAACCATGAGTTGAAAATATTTTAAACTGAGCCTGTAGAGAACACGCACCGACTTGTCCATCACCGTTCCCTGAACAGTGAACTATTAAAAAGACAGACAGTATTGAGACTGCATTAGGTGCTACAGGATTTGAAGTACCGTGGAGGATGTGTGTAGGTTGTATATAAATGCAACAGTTTTCTGTAAAAGACTTGACCCTCTCTTCACGAGGAGGTCTTTGAATTAGTCCAGATTATATACTATTAAAAGATACTCTGGGGGCTCAGGACATGGCTCAGGGGTTAAGACCACTGGTTGCTCTGTGGGTTTGTTCCCAGCACCCACATGGCAGCTAACAATCATCCTTAACTGCGGTTCCAGTGGATCCAGTGCCCTCTTCTGACCTCTGTGGGCACTGCCCAACATGGGTGCACCTACATACATGCAGATGAGACACTCAAATACATAAAATAAAAATCCTTTGTAGAGATACAGGTGGAAAGCTGAGGGACTGTGTCTGAGCGAATTTCATCTTTTTCTCTTTGTTCCTTTGATATTTCGAGGACTTCTTTTCTTTAGTGAATGCAGATTTTCTACAACCAGGAATGTGAAAACTTGAAGATTTAATTTGTGTTTTTCAAGATTTCTTGAGTGGTGACTTAAAAAACTCTGCCTACAAAAAAAAAAAAAAAAAAAAAGGAAAAATATATACATACACACATGCACAATGAGAAATGGAAAGGTCCTTGGCCACGCACCAGGTCCGCCTTGCTTTACAGCCCACAGCTGCAGTTTAGGCAAGTTAGCTGAGCTCTTTGAGCCTCAGGGCTCCTCTGTCAAATGGGGGCAGAAGTCCATGTCCCTAGATATTGTGGAGGTTGCGTGTTTCTCATGTGTTAGGCGCTTGGAACTGTGCCCAGCACATGACAAGGAAGATGTTTGCAGAAGCTGACCTTTGGCCTTTGCAGTATGGCAAGGGACCGAGTTAGGCTCTGATAAGAACAGCACTGTAACTGTTTGAACCCCGCTGGACTTACCTGTCAGCTAGGAGGATGTCCACTGTTACAGTGGGAAGGGAGCAGGCCTCTAAGCACCTCCAGAGCCTTGGCTTTATTAACCCCACCGGGAAACACAGGCTTTGATCAGCCCTGTGACTCCATCTGGGAGTTGCTGCTGAGGAATCTCTTGGACCAGGCCACCCGACTTCTCCAGGCCAGTTACTGACCCAGGCCTGCCTTGGGTGTTCTGCCCTCTGGTGGCAGATGCGGGAAGGGCGGCTCTTCTAGACAGAAACCCATGTCGCCATCACCGACCCCTACGTGGCCTGTAAGTTATTTACTCGTGAACTTCTGTAGTCTTCCCTGCTCCCCTACTTAGGGATCTCCTCTCCTGCGCACATCTCCACTTGGTCCCTGAAGACTCTTAGAGAACTGAGCTTCAGGCTCCCCTATTGGATTGAGAACTTGCCAAGGGAGCCACAAGAACATCAGATAGCCCTCTGGGCAGCTATCCCAAATCCAGCAAGGTACCCAACATAGAACTGGCCTAAGTGTTTGTGAATGAACGAATGAATGTGCAAACAATGAGAGATGCTTCCCACCCCTTGACGTCATCAGCCTCATTCTCATAGCCCCTTGCTCCTGCGGCCTCAGAGTCTACTTGCCCCTTTCTGCCTCCCCCAGACCCAGTGTTTCCTAGGGATGATTGTCAGGAGTCTCAAGCTTTGCCTGGCCAGACCCTGTTGTCTCACAGATCCCATCTCCAGCAGAGCTTGGAGCCACTCTGGAATGTAAACCAGAATGAGTTTGGAGCAAAGAGTTTAATGACCCTGGCTGGATTAAAAAGAGACGTGAACTGATCAACACCAGTGAAATGACTTTCTGATTACCGCTTGGACACTGTGAATATTTCTGTCACGCCTGGTGTTTTCCCTCAATTCAAGCATGAAATACACTGAGTGGCTCCTCAGAAGAGCCAGGGGTGGGTAGGCAGGGCCTCAGGGCAGAGGATTGCTGGAACTGATCAGCAGGGGAAAAGGAAGGACAGACCTGATCTGGCAGAGGTCTTGGCCTCTAGTTTGTAATTACAATTTGCTTTTGATTTCACGGCTGCATTGGTCAAGGCTGATGGGTGAGGGCCGAATGCTTAGCATCAACCACATTTGCGAGCCTGTGTTTTTGAACGGAGGCTTAATGGAGAAGGGGTTTCAAGGCTTGTTGTAGTGTGTAGAAACCTCAGCATGTTCTGGAGCCTGGGGCATGGGCTCATAAAAGTGACTTGAATATAAAGCTCTCTGTGGAGGACACCTCTGTGGATTGGCTAGACAGAGGTCTGGGGCTCAAGGAAAGGCAGTGAATTCAGAGCAACGCGGACGGCTGGGTGGATTCCTGGAGATGGCATTCTGGACCGGCCTTGGGAGACACAGGAGATATAACATTCATTAAACTAGTGCTGTTCGAGGACTGAGCGACCCCCTTGACTAGATTTGAAGTCAAGAGGAATCAGCTTTTCTCTTCCTTCCTCTCCCTTCATCTATGCCTTCAAGGCCTGGCTCAGATCAGCCAGCCTCAAAGGAATGTGATATTGAAGATAATCGCAGTATCTGCTGGACTCCGTGGGATGCACTGCTTGAGTTTGAATCCTGACTCTTGCTCACACTGGCTGTGTGATTTCAGACAAGCAAGTAAACCTTTCTGAGCTGTTTTCCTGACTTGGGATACACTGGGGTACAGATTGTACCCAGGAGGTGAGGGGGTCTTTAAGCAGTAAGACAGCCTGTGAAATCTAGAAGCAGATCTAACAGACAGTAGGGAGTCAAGGCCACTCAGTCCCTGATCCCCTGGCTTCTGAGAAACAGCCACCTCCCTGCAGCCCTCCAGGAGAGCAACAGGTCCTTGTCTGTTGAGACTAAGCAGTTTGTCACAAGAACAGTATCTTTCCACCCTGGGCTTTCACATTCTTTTTTGAACTTGACGTTCTGCCTCCTGGAATCCAGGGGAAAGGTGAGGCCAGAAGTGTCCATGTCTCGAGGCTGCTTGCCCTCCGAAGGCCCTACCTTAGGCATTTATGGCTGTTTCCCATTGTGGTTTACGTCTTTCACTCCTATAGCTGTTTCTAGCACAGTTGGGGATGTTTGGGGAGGCAGTGTGGCCCTCTGTGGAGAAGGCGGCGAGGTACTCGGTGATGACTTCTGGAGTGGGGCTGGTAAGTCCGGTTTGACCGCTGTAACTATAAGCCAGTTGCCTGAACTCGGCTTCAATTGTCTTCGCTGTAAAATGGGATCTGGACAGAAACTGTAAGGGAAGAAAGACTGGGTTTGGGTTCCGAGTCTCAGAGTCGGAGTCTCAGTCCACTGTCGGGGGAGGGCAGGGCAGAGCAGCTGAACTCCAGGCTGCGGTGGGGAACCCGAGCCTGTTAACGGCAGGACCCTCCAGGAAGCAGAGTGGGATGAGAAGCTGGCACTCAGCTCTCCTTTTCCACCGTAGTTCATTCAGCCCCTCAGACCCCTCAGTAGTGGGATGGTGCCACCCGCATTTAGAGTGTCCCCTCACAATGGATCCTCCAGAAACATACAGCTGCGCCCAGTGTTGTGCCACAGCCTCCTAGATGGTTCTAAATTGAGTCAGCTAACAATGACCATGAACCCACATATCTGCCTTCTAAGGCCACTGTGCCGTGGGCTTAACAGAATGCAGAGAACATTTCCATTCCTTCTGCAGCTTCCTGGGGCTCCCAGCATCCCTGAGGTCCAGCTCAGAGCAAACAGCTTGGGCCTCTTTCCTGGGGGAAGAAGTAACATTTAGCACTGCACCCCACACAAGATCAACTCTGAAGAGGGGACAGGGTTTGCTTTAACCAGATGAGTATTTAAAGCCAACCTCATTCTCCTGTCACCCCAAAAGCCACTAAGCCAGCAAATGTCAGAACGGACCAAAGGCCGCAGCATGAGCCTGTTCAAACAGGGTTAGTGTGACGTGGAGATAATCTGTGTTTTTGGAGTAAGCAGATTATCTGAGTGGAACTGGGCCTCCTGCAGGATGATCTGCCTGCTGTGGCCATGGGCCTGTCATGCAAATCCCAAGGCTGGCTCACTCCCTGGGTGGAAATTCCCAGGGGTTCAGAGAAGTGACATTTCAGGTCAGGGAAGAGGCTCCCATGGCTGTAAAACCTTGTCCTCCTGGTGACTGTCAGTGCAAAGACTGACTTACCTGAGGCTCTTCCAGCCCATTCCCCATGCCTGAGCAAATCCATCTTCAGTTCTGTCAACACCCTACTCCCTGCTCCTAGCTCGGGCCCATGGAGGGCTTGCTGAGCAGAATACACAGTCGGGTGGTCTGTCCCCAGACAAGTTTTAGTTATTGTTGTGTTTTTCTATCACCAATGTGATTTAAAATTGCCGGCCAATGGTGGTAGAAGCCATCCAGATGGACTCTTGTTTTATTGTGGTAAGATAAACATAGCATACAACTTACTATTCTAATGTGGTATCAAGTATAGTCACAGGGTGGTACAGCCATTGCTCTGTCCATCTCCCAGACTCTTGCATCTTCCCCAGGAGAACCTCTCTCCCCAGTAAGCACGACCTCCTCACTCCCCAGCCCTAGTGCCTGGCACCAATGATTCCCATTTGCTGGGCTTGTGTTTTTGAATACCCTAAGTACCTCATAAAAATGGAATCAGGTAGTACTTCTCTCATTGTGACTGACTTGTTTTACTTAGCATAATGACCTCGGAGTTCATCCATGCCGGATTAACTGTCAAGTTCGCCTTCCTTTTTTATGGCTGAGTAATATTTTATTCTTTGCACACATCACATTCCATCTTGTCATCTGTTCACAGACACTTGAGTTTCTTCTGTCTTTTTTGTTATTGTGAATACAACTGAGTCATTCATGTACAAATTTCTGTTGAAGTGCCTGCTTTGAATTCTACAGGGTATATACTCAGAAATGGAATTGTTGCTAGACCATATAGTAACTCTGTGTTTAATTTTTGTGGAACTTTTATGCTATTTATAGGGGCTGGAGAAATGGCTCAGTCGTTAAGAGCACTGGCTGCTCTTGCAGAGACCTGGGTTTAGTTCCCAGAACCTATATGGAGGCCAACAAGTATCTGTAACTCCAGTTCCAGGGAATCAGTCACCGTCATCTGCCTTCCACAAGCATTGCACACATGTGGTGCGTTGGCATACATACAGGCAAAACACATACACTTTTTTAAAATTAAGTAGTTTATATATAGTGCAATGGGGATTTTCTTCAAAATAAATTGATGGTGGGTGAAGAAGGAAGCAGTTTTCCTTCTTCAAGGTGGGGTGTAGGGTGAAACTCTGTCAGCCCTTCACCGATCATTGCTGGAGCTGAGTGATGGACAGGGGTATTCTATACGAGATTCTCTGAATTCCTGTGGTTTCTCGGTGAGGTGATGGCAGGATCCAGTCCCTCAGCGTCTCACCACAGTGAGGATTTACATTCCTCTAATAGCCCAAGATTGGGTTCCTGGCTGGTGGGGCACCTTTATGAGGTCACTCAAGGACCCAGGCTCCTTTCCTCTTGCGGTTCAGCCTCCTCTTTTGTGAAATAAGCAGGTAGATCTGGAGGGCATATGTTCCTACGCTGATGAGAACAGGAAGTCCCAGCACAAGGGGCCTGAGAAACACGCAGCCTTTCTCCCACCCTGCTCTTGGTCTCCTGCCCGTCTCATATGGGTGACTGTCCCCTCCATCCTGTTACTAGAGGCTCACGACACACGGGCTGTGGGCTCGGCTGTGGGAGTACGTCAAGGTTCCCTGACGTCTCTGCCACACCATGGCTGTACTGGGAGCTGAGCCAGACCTGACTCCAAAATCTCTGATCTTCCCTGTACCTGCCGGCCTGGACGGACAGTCTGGCCCCGGGGCCTCTGCAGCCGGCCAGTGCAGCCCCTGGAATCTAGCTGTGCTGGTCTCTCCTCCTCCCCTGCCGCTCGGCCCATGTCCTCTCCCTCCTCCAAAGCACCTGCCCTGGACTGGGACGGAAGTGACCACTGGAAGGTGAGGTGGGCTGATGCCATGCCCTGGCCACCATGCTCCTCAGTGGCACAGCCGCACCCTCTGTGCCGAGATAGGCTCCTTTCCCTGGTCTCTGCACCCTGTCGAGTCCCCGAAGCACCGTGTCCCCACTGCTGTCCTCCCCCAGACCCCAGAGGCACACTGCCTCGTTAGTGCTTCCATTTCTGGTGCCTTCCCTGGGCTTCTGAACTTTGCTGCTCAAACCTTCATTGCTCTGGGGTTCCTGGGTTCCCAGAGAGTCAAATCCCCAGCATCCCTTTCCGGTTGTTTTTTTCCGGTCTTGTTTAATCTCACAGCAAGCACCTTTCTGCTTCGTTGGTCAGGTGCCAGCAGGTCCCTTTAGCAAAGCAGGGCATCTTCCCTCTCCCATCTCTTTTCAGGAGCCCCATTGTATAGCCCCACTTCCTTCCTCCCAGGCTGCAGACGACCCTGCTCCCCTAGACCTGTCTGCCCAGCCTGCCGTCATCCCTGAGTATCCAGGCCCATATCTCCTCCCTGAGCTTGTCCTCTTCCTCAGCGTTGGGGCTGACAGTTTCACAAAGGTAGAGAGCATCCATGTCATCATCCTGGGCCTGGCCCACTCTCCAGAGTGTCTCCAAGCAGAAAGGGCTCAGTGGCTGACAAACAGAGGGCCATATGCCCACGCCTCCTCAGTGCCCTGCAGTTGAGACTGGCAGATACTTCTTTACCAAGATCACCAAGTTTTCAGCCCCTTCTAGGAGGAGACCTGGCTCTATTTGTTTTCCGCACTTTAAGATCTAACTTGGGTCCTATGAAGATGGTTTCTGAAACTTTATTCCTTTCTAGTCTTTAGTGTGAACTGAGAATAAAGCATTGCCGTCCGTGGCTGGCCTATGTTCCCTGAAGCAGTCCTGGGGCAGAGGGTGGGGGAGCTCCTCTGTAGACTTATATCAGCATCAGTATTACTCACCCATAGCCAGCTGCCATCAACCAAAGTGGCCTGGCCACCCAGGGGTGTTATGGTTCCCACATTAGAAGTTTGGTGTGGCCAGGGAGGTGGTAAAGGCGATAGGTGAGGTAATGCCACCCAGCAAAGTAGTCCCTAAAACCTCAGCATTTTAGCACAGTGAGGGTTAACATCCCTTGTGAAGTACCAAGGCTTGGTTCCTGACTGGTGGCTCACCTTCTGTGTGATCACTCAAGGACTCAGGTTCCTTCCCTCTTGTGGCTCAACCTCACTTTTGGTGAAATAAATGCACATGTTCTCTAGCTGGTGAATCTCGAGGGTACATGTCCCTACACTGATGAGAACAGAACATCTGACCCCATGTACCAGCAAAAGGGCCCTGAGAAACATGCCTAGGTGGGCGAAACTCTGCAACATCACCCTGTAGGAAGAGAGAGTCACAGATGGTATTAAGGGGCAACTGACTGTGTCTGCCACCTATGGGGATGGGTGGGGTAGAAGAGGGTTGCATAGCCATTAAGCCACGGATCTCTGCTGAACTTCAGTCTTCCCCAGAATCTTCCCTGGTGCCTGTGCATGTTGCTGCTGGAAGGTGAACCCCAGGGAAAGAGGCCCAGGTCTGTCTCCCCCATCAGGGGTACCCAAACCAGCATCCTGCATGCTGTTTTGCAGTGAGACCATGCCACTGCCCTGTCAGATGCCCTCTCCTGGAGTCTGGGCTGACCCGAGTGGTTTTCTTGATCAGTAGGATAGGGCAGACTAGACAGCGTACATGCTGGGGACTCCATCGTAAGAAACCCTGCAGCCTCCATCTGTCTTGTAGGACTCACGGCTGTCCTGCTGCGAGAAGTCCAGGTGCCATGGGTGCCATGGGTGCCATGGTTGAAGTATCATCTTCCAGCCATGTGTGTGCCATGGTGAGTGTTCAGGTAGCCAGGCCTTCGGATGACAGTGACCTTAGCACTATACCACTACTGCCCTGTGGGACCCCAGGTGTCGTGCTGACCCCGCACTGTGCTCTCAGGAAGTGGTCCTTTGTCAGCCAGCTGCTCCCCTTTCCCGCTCTCCTACCCCATTGGCTAACCCTCTTTCTCTTTCTCTTGTGTCAGAAGTTCAAGTAGTGTATCTCCCAGAGGTAAGACAGGAGTTCTGGATCCAGAAGTCTGAAAAGGAATGTGTTGAGCTGAACTGCATGTCTGGTGGCTGACTCTTGTGTATAATTTAGGATCACTGAGAGATGAGAGCCCTGGATTGTATCAGGCTAGCTCCATTCCAGCCTGGTGCAGGCTCATGGAACTTCCCTTATCTTAGAAACACATCAGCGTCACAGATCCCAGATACTATGTTCTGGGACTTCTGTCCATCATCAATAAGGACGTGGGTCTGTATATCAGGGCTATGGCTGCTCATGTCTGGGTTGTGCGGACAGATTTGGCTCTAGTAACAGTCCTTTATCAGGACTTACAGCTGCAGTGCTCATCCTGCTGATCACCAGTGTTTCCTTCCAGAATATTCCATGGACTTAGAAGAAGACATGGGCACTTTGCTTTGAAATTGATATCCTCCTCGCCAGGACTCTTGTGTTGAAACTTAACCTCTCTGTGCAAGTATTAGTATTGACAGGTCTGTGGGAAATGGGGGGGTCAGCATCCACGCAAAGAGGCTTGAGGGGATTCCATTGGCCTCTTTGTCATGAGAGGATTCGTGGAAGTGATGTCGTTGATGAAGAATCTGCTGTCTTGACCTTGAACTTCCTGGCCTCCAGAACCGTGAACAATAATAAATCTCTATTGCTTCTAGATTGTGAGGTGTGAGGATCTGAGGGTTCCATCTCAGATGTGGAACGGCAAAGCCTTCCAATGTGTGCAGAGGAGGCAGATGGGGTGGAAGTCAGCCAGGGCTGACTTTCCTTGTCTGTCATTGTGCAACCCAATGCAGTGCTTCTTCTGGAAGTTTCTAAGGCATAGTCAGTAGCTGGAGGTTTTGGAAGGTGTCATCATTGTCCAACCAGCTAACAGCTGTCTCTTCTGGATGATCATGTCTAATGGGCACTGCCATCTGAAAGGGGCATGGTCCCACACAGGAGGAAGTGGTCACAGGCTCAGGTCCATCTGCGAAGCTGAGCTCTGCACAGAAACAAAGCCGCGATAACCCCAAGTTCCCCTGAGCTTCTCTTCTTACAGTGTATGTTGCTTTATAAATTAGGTTTTTCCCGGCTTCGGGGAAATCACATTCATTTTTAATGTTTTAACAACATAAAAGGAACACAGATGCTTGCCAATGCTGAGCATTAATTCACCAGGAAATCACTGTGATTGTCGTGTTAGTGTTCTTATTCTGACACTTTGTCCCATTTAAATTTTTGCTTCAGTCTTGAAATAGAGTAGGGTCCGGTGGTAGTATCTTTGTAGAAATCCCCAATATTCCTCAGAGAACTTTTCAGACTGCTCCAGATCATAAGGATGCCTTAACACATACATCAAATAGGGTATCAGCAGCACACCTGCGCCTTCTCTGGGATGCTGCATTTGAGAAGATTAGAAGAGAGGACCATGGTACTCCACCTGCCCAAGCCCAGAAGCTGATGGGCAAAGGTCCTGGGGGCATTCAACCAAAGAAAAGTACCAAAGGAGAACTGTGAGGCATGAACTGTGGGGTCACTCAGGGTCATATGGAGTATGACCAGACAGTAGGACAGGGTCATAGATGCACAGGGTGCAGGTATGGTCTACGTAGGCCTGGGTGGGAGAAGGCAGCCCCAAGCGAGCTCTGAACCTGACCCAAACAGGTTTCTGCATTGGCATCTGTAATGGTTCATCTTCCTTGTGGACTTAGAGGACTCCTTGAGTCGACTTAGAATCATGGAGTGGACATGGATGTGTCTGTGTGGGCATTTCCAGAGAGGGTTAGCTGAGGAAGAAAGACCCAGCCTGAATACGGGTGACATCGTTCCATGGACTGCTAGTCCCAGACTGAACAGAAAATGAAAAGGACGCCTGCTGTGCACCAGCATGCATCTCCTCTGCTTCCTGACTTCGGATACATGACCAGCCTCCTTTCTGCCCTTCCTTGCTGCCACAGTGGACTATACTCCCTCAAATTGTAAGCCAAACTAAATCCTTCCCCTGGGTGGCCTCTGTCAGCAGGTATTTTGTCCCAGTAATAAGAACAGTAACTAACACAGCCTTCTGATCTCTTTAGAGGTAACCCTAACTCATGGGCCCGTCTTTCTGCCATCTGTTTCCACCTGCCCAGGGCAGGACTCCAGGTGCTTTGGGCTATGGTTAGTCTTGACTGACTACTGCAGTGAGCCTGTGTAGAATCCAAGCTCTAACGCCACTGGCTGGAACCATGTAGTGTTTTTAAAAAGGTCTTCTGAGCTCAGTAACTCTCGGATCTGAGTGGGGCTTGACAAAAGCCTCTTTATGGTCCAGGGCTGATGGGGTTGGGAGGGGTGGACGCATCTCTCTTGGCTTGTACTCTGCCTCCACCTCCAGAAACTTCATTTGTGAAATTAACTAAGGTTGCCAGTTGCCTAAGCAAGCTATTAAGGATTGCTTTTCTGAGACTTCTTACATTTATCTATCTAGTGTGTGTGTGTGTGTGTGTGTGTGTGTGTCATGGTGCCTGTGGAGGTCAGAGGACAGCCTGAGGGGGTCAATTCTGTCCTTCCACCATGTGATCTGAGGGCTTGAACTCTGGTCATGAGGCAGCAAGCCTTTACCCACTGAGCCATCTCACTGACCCCAAGACTTCTTTTTCGTAAAGCAAAATAAGTACATTTCTAGGCATGAGTGCAGAGTTCTATAGGAAGTCTAGATCTCCCAGCCACTGACACTGTCCAGGTCTGTCTGTCTGTGTGACTATGCAGAGTTGGACACCCTGGACTTGGGGGCAGCATGCTTTGCAAGGGACCCTTCTGCTTATTGTCTTGAGATGGACTTACTTTTCATCACTACTGTTGCTGCTTTTAATTTCTAAGCAAAACACTATTCACATCATCATAGGCTTCCTTTGGTGGCAATTTGCATTGTAAAGTTAGCTACATAGGCATATTTTGGCTATCATTTGCCAATAATTAGAATAAAGGACTGGGAAATGATTCAGCTGGTAAAGTACTTGCTGGGCAAGCATGAAGGCCTGAGTTCAAATTCCCAGCACCGAGGTAAAAGCTGGGTATGGAACTACACACCTGTAATCTCAGGACTGGGCAGCCAGAGACAGAAGCACACTGGGGCTCAGTGGCCAGCCTGGTCCAACCAGTGAGCTGAGTTCAGTGAGAAACCATGTCTGAACAATTAAGTTGGAGGGACTGGAGAGATGGCTCCGTGGTTAAGAGCACTGGCTACTCTTGCAGATGACCCAGGTTCGATTCCCAGCACCCACATGGGAGTTACAACCATCTCTAACACCAGTTCCAGGAGATCCAATGCCCTCTTCTGACCTCCTCGGGCATTGCAAGACATGGGTGCACCTACCTACATGCAGGCAATGCACTCATACAGGTGAAATAAAAATAATTTAAAAAATTAAGTTGGAGAGTGACTGAGGAAGACACTATATTGACCTCTGCACCGCACACATGTGTGCATGTGTGCCCCGCCCCCCACACGCACACACACAAACGACTGTGACATTTGTATATTTTCATTTGACTAAATCCCACTCTGACCCTGCCCTGTCACAGCAATTCACTGTGGACTGATGTCTGTGTCAGAGATCCTTTGTTTCCTGGGAAATTGAAATAAATGAGGTGGGGTGACCCCAGATGCTGTGTTCCTTGTCTGTAGACTACAGTGTAAGACGATAAACCAAAATAAATGATGTGGAACCCTGTACTCCCAGGGAAAGACCAGGGAGTTGGAGTCAGGGCTAAAAGAAGCAAGGATCTACACAGGCATGTGACTCCCAGTGCTGTCCATATTTAATGACATGCTTTCCAGTGCCACCCAGCTGCTCTGGTGCACGGGTGAACTCCTAGCGTATCAGTACCTTGCTGCTGTGAAGGGGTGGGCTTTATGCAACATGTGCAGTTTGACATTCTCCTGTTCTATTCGCTTCTTGTTTCAGTGGTAGTCTGAATTCTTCTCCCTGTTCGTGTGGTGGGCTATTGTATTGTGATTCTGTGCTGACAGAGCTCATGGGGCATTTAGAAGGCATCTGGAAACTAATCTAGTCGAGTCTCAACACCCTATCTTCCAGGCATTAAGAGATTCTTCTGGTCATAGTTGGGGTTCAGAGTGTGCTGCGTTTTCTGGTTCTGAAGACTTATCAAGTCTCAGTATAAAGAAGCTTGGGTGAAGGGGAAAAGCTTTGGAGATGGTTCAGTGCACAGAGCACTGGTGCAAGCCTGAGGACCTGTTTAAATCTCTGGCACCAACGTAAAAAGCTGGGTATGGTCATGCATGTACCTGTAGTCACAACACTGTGGGGCAGAGACAGGAGAGGTTGCTGGAGCTTGCTAGGTGCTAGCCTCGCTCTAGGTTCAGTAGGAGACCCTGTCTCACAGGAATAAGGTGAGTGTGTTAGATAGAGCAGGACACTTGGTGACTGTGCCCCTATGGCCTCTGTGCACAGCCACACACCCATGTGTACATACATCACACACACTACCCACAATGCACATCACACACAGACGACATGCTACACACCACACAGCACATACCACAAATACCATACTACATGCACGCACACACACACACACGCACGCACACACACATACCCTACTCCAAGCTTCGCCTTTTGCTGTGGTAGTTCACAGTCAATTCTCAGCTTCTCGGCGTTGGGGCTGGTGTGAAATCCAGCACAGTGGATAACTGAGATTTGCATTTGGAATGCAGAGGTGTCTGTTCCCAGACTCCCACGGCCAAAGAGCCGCCTTCTGCGCTCAGCACCTGCTGTTGCCGCCTGGCTTCTGCCTGAGTCACTGTGCTTGTGGCGACCATCTGTGACTAATTGAACGATCAAGGCCTGAAGTTATTTGGGTTTGTTTCTTTGGCAGGAAAAACGATTCTGTAATGAGCCAAGAGCTGCTTTCTTCACTCCCAGCCCAGTGCTCTTTGCCCTACTGGGGAGGGAGGAAAGAATGTGAGAAGGTGGCCACATCGCAGATGCCTTTATTTTCTTTGTTTTAATTTATTTTGTAATGCTGAGAATCAAACCCAAGGCCTTACAGGAATGTTCTAATTAAGATCTCTCTGAAGCTCCCAAGGGGAATTTATTTATTTACTTTTGAGACAGGCTCATGCTATATGGTCCAGGTTTGCCTTGAAGACTTGGGTTCATGCCTTCCTGCCTCAGCCTCCAAAGTGGTTGGGATTATAGCTGTGCACTGTGCTGGGTTACTAAGGGCTACTAGACTAACAAACACAGGAAGGGGGACAGAACACGTGTGAAGATCAGGAAGGAAAAGAGCAGAGTCAGGGGAGAGCGGATGAGGCTCAAGGGAGGGGGCTCCTGAGAGCTGCTGCCAAGCTGGGCCGAAGGCCAGGACCCAGGAGTGGGAGGATAACGATTTGCTGAAGGCTCTGTTGGTGGGTTCAGCAGAGGCAACCACACGTCTGCCTGTGGAGAGGTTTCCTACTCTTCTTACCACCCAAAACATAGATGTGTTGACACTGGAATATGTATGATTTGGCTCCAAATCGGCCCTGGATCAGGAAACTTCAAGTTTGTCAGTCAGAGCCCAGCCTGACCCTTCCCTACTTCCGTTAAGAACAAGCACAAGCTGGGCATGCTGGCACACACCTTTAATCCCAGCACTTGGGAGGCAGAAGCAGGTAGATCTCTATGAGGTTGAGGTCAGATCTTTGTGAGATCAAGGCCAGCCTAGTCTAGAGCCTGGTCTACATAGCCTGCTGAGGCTGTAGAAAGACCCTGTCTCAAAAAGACAGAAAAAAAGAAAAGAACATGTCAGCAAGTCATAAAACTAACCCTGAGCACCAGGTATCCACCCTCTCCAGAAGACACACCCTGAAGAGCTTTGCCAGTTCTCGGGGCACCCCTCAGTACACTCAAATTAACACCCAGAACTGGGCATCACATGTGTTTACATTTGTGGGCAGAAGCCATCGGGGATGGGAAATCCATAGGAAGCCATTTGGTCACAGGCTGGTTCAGTGCAGAACTGAGAAGAGTCTCATGTGTGGGTCTGTAGAAGCCCCAAAGGACCTCTAGGGGGCAGCCCGGCCCAATCACATTGAACTCAATAGAGAGAAGGCTGCCACCAGCTCATAATTGGAGTGGGCATCACCATGGAATACCAGAGATGTGGGTGCCTAAGAATGGTTTTGCAGAGAAAACTGATAGGAGGGAAGGACAGCCAGAGCTACGAGCTCAGCGGTAGAATGCTTTCTTACTATGAGCAAGACCATAGGTTTGATTCTCAGCATTGAGAATAAATTCTCAGCACTCATCAATGCCCACCTTTGCATTGATGAATTATGGGACAGGAACCTGGCTGGCCACCAAGGCTTTGAGCCTGAAGGAACTGACCCTTCACTCTCGACTGGTGACTAGAGTGCTTTTACCCAGTGAGAGTTCTCATCGATTGGAGGATTACCACAGTGGCAGTGAAATGTATCAGCTTGGAAGATGGACAGAGAAGAGGGGTGAGGCATCCAGGAAGGAGAGCCTGCCCAGATGGGAGAAGGGGAGGGAGGGAGGGGAAGGGAGGGAGGAAGGGAGGGTCTTCCAAGACTTGATTTCATGGACATCTCCTTCCTGAAGTTCCTCAGGTCCTAAGTGAAATGGGCTAACCTCAGCCCAAGAACCCACCGTCCTCGTGCTTGACTGGGTTCTCATACCTGTCCAACCTGTGGACACATAGCCCCTTCCTGTCGCTCCCCAGATGTGAAGTGGGTTGCTGTGTGACTTCCCAGCATTTGAGGGTGATCTGCTTCAGGGGAGCTCCAGGAAGATTTAGGATCTTAATCTCAACAGCCTAATCATCTGGAGCCTCTTTGGGGAGAGCCCTGCTGATCTATTCAGACCCCAACAGACCAAAATGTATCTCTAGTCTAGAATGGAGCTCTCTAGACCCAGGTCCTCAGGAAAATAGTACACTGTTCATTTCCTGTGTGCTGGGTCACAGATGTCATTCCAAGGGGTCTGAACTTTCTTGGACGACAGTGCATCACCTTGTACAGCACTTAAGAGGTAGGGGGAAGGATTTCCCATGATGGATGCAAACAGGTAGGACCAGCATCCCTCTGCCCCATTGGATCTTCCTCCTCCCAAAAGGGGGCTAGGAAGGTGTCTAAAGGAAATTAAGGAAAGATAGTTTGGTTTTCACAGAACTTCTAGAAAGTTATATCACAGTCACTTTCTATATGTGGGAGCCAGTGAAGGAAGAAAGCCGTGTGTCACACTGTCGAGTCTTACATTCAGTACTGCCAGTTTTTAATGGCAGCTGCTCTTTCTGTCGCTTAGTCAATCTGGAAGGCTTCCTGAGTGCCTTATGCCCACCTTTGCATTGATGAATTATGGAGCAGGAACCAGGCTGGCCACCAAGGCTTTGAGCCCGAAGGAACGGACCCTTTGCTCTCGACTGGCGACTAGAGTGCTTTTACCCAGTGAGAGTTCTCATCGATTGGAGGATTACCACAGTGCAGTGAAATGTATTGGCTTGGAAGATGGACAGAGAAGAGGGGTGAGGCACCCAGGAAGGTTAGGTGATGGGAGATGGGTCTCGGGAGGCAAGTGTACAGTCTTCATTGGAGTGTCTGTCTGGTCTCTTATGTGACCCTGGTGCCTTGAGAGGGAAAGAGAAATGTACAAGAGAGAAGGAATGAGCCAGCCAGACGCAGTGAGCTGGGACACCATAGATGGGATATGTCCAGGATGCACGGATGCAACCGCTCCTTTGGGCCAAGTGGTCCTTGACTTTGACCCTCCAGTTCAGGACATACTGAATGCACAGTCATCTGTGAGGAGATCACATCACGGACACAGTGACTGAGTAAGGAAGCCTGGAGGACAGAGGGAGTCACAGTTTATCATAGTAGTTCTCTTGTTCCTGTATCCATGACGCTCCAGCTCTCTTGGGTTCAACCAGGCCTCATACATCCAGGAAACTCCATTTTGTTTCCTCCTGACACTAACACCATGAAGGCTGAAGAGAAACATGAGGCAAATACGGTCACAGGCCCAGGGCCCAATTTCCTAGGTGACAAAAGTGAGGGAAGGCATGGGTGTCACAACCCTCAAGAGCCTTCCAGAACCTTCCGGAACTTCACTGCAGAAACAAATAAGATGCCATATGTCAAAAGCAAGACACTGAAAATGTCCTGTGGTAGGCAGGTCTCAGGGACCCCAGCTTCATACACTTGAGTCCTCCTGCTTGTCATCTCCTGAGTGCTGGGAGTACACGCATACACCACCATGCCTGGTTTATGTGGTACTGGGGATGGGACTCAGGGCTTCATGCATGTGAGGCAAGCATTCTCCCAACTCACCCACATATTACGCTGAGCTGAACACCCATGATCCTCCTCTCACCCTTTTCTGGGTCTATATCCTGGTTGACTACTGCAAAAGAAGATCTATTCTTTCCCATCATTAAAAGGTCTCCTTTGCTAAGGTGGGCAGTGTAATGGACTGTCACATGCTCAACAGAAGCCTCTGGCGGGGCAGAGATCCGGGCTCCTGTTTTGAAGTTCTCCTGTCTTCCTTCGGTGGCTTCCAAGGCCAGAGAAGTGGGACAGAGTGAGGAGACATCTGTTCTGATGCAGCCAGAAATGACCTGCGGCATTTATGATCTATGGATGGAGTCCTGGGTGGGCGCCTGCTCTCAGGCAACATCTCTGCCATGGGAATGGGGGTGGTCTCTGGGTGACAGTCTCCCCTCCATCCTGCCTCAATGCAAGTGGGACCCATTAGTGCCTCTCCCCACACAAGCAGTTCCGACTCTGGACACCATGAAAGTTACCTTCACCAGATTTCAAGGTGGCATCTTTTTCTTTTTTCTTCTATGTTTTTTCAGAATTCTTCAACTTCTGCAGTATGTAAAAGCTGACAGTTTTTGCTCCCTGGGAAATAATGATTGTATTTTTAAAAGACAATGTTTGAATAAGCATCACTCTAGCTTAGTTACTATTAGAAGGGCAAGGGGCACCCTTGGTTCTGTGTGTGTCCGTCTCCCTGATCAGGTGGGCTGCGCAGTAGCCATGGAGGGCTGACTATCTGGGTATAAATGCAACTTGACCATTTGCTTTGTGGCTTAGGGAAAGATGCCCAACTTCTCTGTGGCCCTTCACTCAGCTGTTGTAGAAATTTCTGCCAACTCCCAGAATTGGCATATGCAGAGCCAGGCAGACCAGGTCGATGAGGTAGCCCTCTGCCCAGAAGCCACAGTCCCATCCCCAGTGGGTACAATGAAAAGTGGTTCCGGTGCTATTGGCATTTGCAGCACGTGTTAAAGCGTAACAGGGAACAGTGCCTTCTATATGCCTGTGACCCAGTGGTTGGAATGGCAAGGAGGCAACTCTGGCCTTGCAGCCATGATGGGACCTGATTGGTAGCAGTGGGATCCTGGGATCCAGCATCCAGGATGGATGACAATAACAGGACCATTGGGTGGGATGACTCCAATAGGCCAGAAGCAGAGGGATGATCAGCACACACACACACACACACACACACACACAAATATGTACGTGTCTGTCTTTATGTGTGTGTCAGTGTCTCTATGTGCTCTTGTTTATTCCATTGCACTTTTTGGCCAGGTATGTTTCCAGTGTAACTTCAGCTAGAAATGACTTCCAACGAAGCAAATTGCCATCAAGAGGATGCTTGAGTGGTATATGTCCATGTTGCTGGTGGAAGAGGGAGGGAGGGAAGAAGGGAGAGAGAGAGAGAAGGAGAGGGGGAGCGAGGGAAGGAGGAAGAGAAAGAGGGAGGGAGGGAGGGAAGGAGGGAGGGAGGGAGAGAGAGTGTTTATACTCACAAGGGTGATGAGTCAGGATGGAAATCAAAAGCAACAAAGGTGACTAAATTGACCTGGGACTCAGACCTATTATTGCACGTCTTCTGGGTGTGTGTTTAAGGAAGCAGTTCATTCCGTGTGGATTTGGTTATCCCAGAATAGTAAGCCACTGGTGGCTCTGGGCTGGAAGCTGAAGATTTGTTACTGCAGAGACCTGATTCTCAGGACATGTGAAGGACACAAGGAGGGGGACAAGGCAGAGAAGCCTCCTGCTGGGAGCTGTCCCCTTTGTGTAGAATGGCACAGGCCCATCACAGAACCATTCTGAGCCTCAGTTTTCTCGCCTTCAAATTAGGGCTAGTGGGTTCTCCCTCAGCACTCTAGAATGAAGCAAGATGAGGGTTACATTCTGGTTCCTCCATTTCTTTCCTGAAGTTGAGTGTCTTACCTCAGCTCTTGTCCCAAAGTGGGTTGCTTGCTGCATGCTTGTTCTCCATGAAAGAAATTTACCTCAGGAAACCGAGTCAGGACAAGTTGACTTCTATGCCTCTCCACCTCCTGCCCACCAAGAAAACACAGAGAACTTCTGGTCCAGTAAACTGTGAAGTCTGACATACTCTTGTTGAGGTTTCATATATTTGAGACTGGAGTTTTCTAAGAAAAGAAGAGGCAGGTCAGGGGACCTGTCCGCAGGGACACCTCGTGTAAGCAGTTTGGACTCTTGCTGGTCACTTTGGGAAGTTACAGGCCAGGATCCCTGGCAGAGCCCAGAGAGGATCAGCTACAGGTCTTCTGAGAATTTTCTATAGGGACCGCAGTGTGGCTCAGTAGTGGAGTGTTGAGTGTGTGTGAGGCTCTAGATTCCATCCCCAGGACCACAATAATAAATAAATAAGAAATCATTTCCTTCTTTGATCAAAGAAACTTCTTTGTATAGAGGACGTAAGTTAGTGCAGAGATTCGTGTCTGGTCAGGGTTCTGAGAGCAAGTGACTGTTGACTGCTCAGCATTTAACAGAACACTCTCAACCCCCCGGCCCCAAGGCTGAGTGAGGTGGAAGTGGGTGGAAAGAATGTAAGAGTAGAGCTATAGGGAGCTGTGGGGAGGAGGATGAAACACTCTGCCTTATGGGCATGACATGTCCATGACACTCAACAACTCACAGCAGCTGTGATTGCCTCCTTAGGACTGAGCCCAGAAACAGTCACAGATGGGGGAGAGGCAAAAGGATGCCAGACGTACAGAGACGTTCAGTCAGCACCTTGTCATCGCAGCATACTCAGGCCACCATACCCAGGCCAGAAAACAAAATACTGCCATCCTTAGAGCACGTCCTGTCCCCACTGTTCCTACATCCGACCCGGGCTAACCTCTCTCTAGACTGGAAGCAGGACAGGTTGCTTCTATAAGGCACTCCGTTCAGATAAACACTTCCCTGGCGCCAGAAGAGGCTGTCTCCGTCCGACTACCCTGTTCCCTGTCCCAAACATGGGAAGCCCTCACCTGGTACCAGGCCCCGTTTCTTACCCTCCATGAACCTCAGCTCCCGGTAAGAGGTGTGCACTAATATCACTCCTGTTGTGCCAATGGGGAGGATGCTGGAACATGACTGGGGACCTGGCTAAGGCCACTCTGGGAACCTGGCACAGTAGTTGAACCAGCAGAGCAAAGCCACAGAAATGCCCTTGGGGGAAGGCGGAGGGTGCCTCCAACCTAGAAGTGGTGAGAGAGTAGAGTGACCAGAGTCACTGCCAGCCTCAAAGCTGGGTTCCTAACATAAAAATTTCCCCATGTCTGTGTGCTCCCTCTGCTGTGCCCAGGCAGGGTGTGGCCCCCCATGGTCTTTCAGCATAAGTCCTGCTGAACATCTCTTAAGACTAGCTCTGTTCTCTCAAAGATAGACACTGCTTTCTTGGGTCCAGTCTTTACACAGACAGATGAGGGACCAGGTCCTGGCAAGGATACATGGTAATGTTCCATGAGCATGGGCGGACTCACAGCTGCCCCGCTCAGGACTCTGCATCCTGCTGGCAGTCCCGCCGACCAGGCTTTCTCTGCTCACAGCTGAGTACTCTGCAAGGACACTGGCCTGGGATCACATACTGCCCCCCAGCGTGTCTCCACACTCTGACTCCAACAGCACAGCACTCCCAGATCAGGGCAGGAGGGAGGCAAGTGCTCCCTTTGTCGATTCACCCTTCCTCATAGCCCGCTGCTGCTGAGTAGGCATGTGGCGTGCCCCAATCCTGCCCACCTCTGAGATCAATTCTGTCCTTCATTTAGGCTTTCTCCCTCAGCTCTCATAACAGGCACCCTCAGCAGCTGCCGCATCTCAGCTGAGCCTCTCCTGGTGACAAAGACATCCCAGATCCCTATGGCACCTGATAGCCAATCCTGTGGCTACTGAGGAGAACATCACCTCCTGAAGTGTCCCTCCAGAGGGCATCTCCAGCTCAGTATGTCTCTCAGGATGTCTTTGGGCCCACCTTGTCACTGAGTCATCTTTTCCCAGTTAGAACTCATCATTCCATCTTCTGAATCCTATGGCAGCTTGCTGCTTTTGACGTAGTTTCTCATCGTTTTTGAACATAGATTTTCCTTTGAGCACATGTATGCATGCAGGATGAGGGCTTCCCGCTCGCTGTTGAAGAGTGATGGTGGGCATCTTGTAGGAAAGCAGGCCATGATGAGCAGTTATGAGAGGGCCCAACAGTGCTTAGGATCCTCCAAAGGAGGGACTGAAGTGGTACCTTCTCATCCATCTTTTTAAGTGATGAGAGGCAGGAGTGGTACCTTCCCATCCATCTTAGGTAAAAAGTGGCATCTTCCCATCCATCTTCTTATGTGAGGAGGGTCTGGAGTAGTATTTTCTCATTCTTATATGAGGACTGGTACCTTCCCATCTTCTTATTGAGAACTGATACCTTCCCATCATCTTCCCATCTCCTTATATGAGGAGTGGTCCCTTCCCATCATCTTCCCATCTCCTTATATGAGGAGTGGTCCCTTCCCATCATCTTCTCATCTCCTTATATAAGGAGTGGTCCCTTCCCATCATCTTCTTATTCATTCTTTCACTGCTTGGTCATTTCCCTAAGCTGATGCCTTTAGAACTAGAGGTCTGTCCTATGGTGGCAAATCCTCTGCCATCCCCTCACTGGAGACAGATGGATCATAGACAGTGTTCTGGCCCCAGCACAGGCTCCTGTCTGTGTTGAATGATATGTTCTTGGTCAATGGGAATTTTGATGTCCTTGCCTTTGTCCTGTGCCTCATATTTAATCCCTCAGTGGGAGCTTAAATTCTGAGCCTGACACCCTGTGGAGACAGAAATGCCTACCATCTTCCCTGGGACGAGATAGTAGCCTGTATACATGACAGACTAAAGAACACGCAGAGCTGCTGATGCCAGATGCCATGTGCTTGGTGAAGAGTTCACAGCACTGAGCAGGAAAGAATAAGAGAGGCTGGGAAGCAGAGAGATGGCTTCCGGTCCTAGAAATCTGCTTCCTGCGTGATGCTTAGCCAGGGGTGGGGAGAATGAAACTTAACTGGGCAGCTGTATGTCGAGGGCAGGTGTCTGGCAGATCACTACATGCTCTAAAGGCTGTCTCTGCCTGGGTGACAGCAGAGCCTTCCGGACAGTCTCGTGTGTGCCACCCCATTCCTGGCTGCCTAGACACCTTGATTTTGATGATGTGTTTGAAGGGCTGACAGTCCCAGGGGACATCTGAAGGAACAGACAGACACAGGAGGTTCATCTCTTCCATTCTGTATTCTGATGGACCTCCTGCTCCTAAGGAGCTGACGGCCTCCCCCAGCCTCTCATGCTGGTGGGGAAAGCAGTGAGCTAAGTCATTTCTTTCGTGCTCAGAAAGGAAAGCCAGGAATAAAACTGAGACCCTAGTGAGTCTATTCGAAATATTCTTTACTATTAGATCCAAGGCTGAAAATCAGCCCCAAACCTGGAATTATGCAAATATTTGTCTTCTGAGATTTTTTGGGAAAAGGGTTGTGTACCCAAATTTTGGCATCATCCTAATGTTCAGTGACGCACTTACTGTGTGTGGACTCACTGAAAATCCACACACTCTGTCAGTATCTTCCCTTCTCCACATGGGACCTTGCTTTATTCTGCTCTGTGAACCTCGATGGCTGAATGGCCTCACTGTAAATATTCATAAGGACCATCACTGAGGGACCACTGGCTTCAGGGATGTCTTTCTGTAAAAAGACAAGGAGTTCTGTCCTTTCTAGAAAGGTCTCAGCAGGTCTCCCAGATATGCTAAGCCAACTCTGTCCCTATTTGTACCAAGTCCTGGCTAGAGATTTCTTGCCTTGTGGTTGCTCAGGGAGCATCAAGGAGTGGGTTGAGGAAGAAACAGGCTTGTATCAGAGGGGCTGCGGCTGCACAAACAGGGAAGACATAGGAGCTGAGGGTGCAGAGCTGGGGCGTCCCTGGCCTGCTGCAGTGGGATCCAAGTCCAGGATGTCTTACACATTTGTTCCTTCACTAGCCTGACCACCTAGTTCTCTCTTATCTAAGCTCCTCATTCTTCACATCCCAGTCCTAGCCTGGCATGGTCCGGCATAAGACCACATTCTCCCAAGAACCACACTCAATAGGTGGTGCACACGCATATTCTGTATCTCCCTGTGCAGCTATAAATCCATCAATCCTTGTAAAAATGGTATCTGTATATGTGTATATTTGTCAGTTTCCCATTACTATAACAAACTACCTAACGCAATTAATTTATAGAAGAAAGATTCTTTTTCATCACTGTATGAATTTGGAGGTCCTGCTCCAGATCCAGGGGCCCCCACTGCTTTGGGTCTCTTGTGAAGGTGACATGTGATGATGAGGCCTTGTGATTGAGTGACTGACTCTCATAAACCAGGAAGCAAGAAAGGAAGAAGAAGAGACCTACCTCCCACAATCGCCGTTGAGGTATGCCCCCCAGTTGCCAAAGACTTCTTCTAGGCTCTATCTTTTAAGGATCCACATTACCTCCCAATAGTATGACCCAGGGGACCAAGCCTTTAATACATGGATCTGTTGTGGACACTCATCCAAATCATAGCTCTGTGTGTGTGTGTGTGTGTGTGTGTGTGTGTGTGTGTGTGTGTACATGGATGAAACATTTCTAAGTTATATTGGTACAATGCTTAAAAAGACAGCCTGACTCTCAGCATCCATTTAAAGCTATTTGAGTGGACCCAAACTACTGAGAACCTATTCCTTCAGATTTCTCTCGGAACCATGCTCCTGAATAACGATTTCACTCGTTTCTTTTAAAATACTCTTAATTATTTTTATTTCATGTGTACGGGTGCATTGCTTACATGCATGTAAGTGCACCTGTGTCATGCAGTGCCTGCGGAAATCAGAAGAAGGTTTCAAATTCCCCTGGAACTGAAGTTATGGACGGTTGTTAGCCACTATGTGAGTGTTGGGAATCAAACCTGAGTTCTCTGTAAGAGCAGTCAGTGCTCTTAAGCACTCAGTCAACTCTCCAGTCCAGTTTCACTCATTTTTTATTGAAACTATCTCCAGAACGAAATTAGGATGTATTTTATGAGAGAAGTTTTTTTCCTCTGATCCCGCATACAGTTTTTCTCATTGTTTTCAATGAGATAAGTACTGTTTTGCAGCTCTTTGATGCTTTGACATGTAAAACATACATACACACGTTCATAAGCTATCTTGTGGAGGGTAAGGATGGTCCCTGAGAGAGTAAAATAATATGCCCAGGTCACAAGAGGAGCACATGCCTCGGTGAGCTTGTTCACATTATAAACAAACTATAAGATTAATCCTTGGTTGCAAGGCCAGGTAAAAGTCATATGTCCAAACTGTAAGACTCATTACTATACTGGTATATTTAAGGCATTGACTTACAAGCTCATTGGAACTGACTGGCAGTGGGGAACTTACAGGCCAGAGCTGCAGCATTGTCTGGAGGCGGAGTTTCTTCTCCCAGGAGCCTCAGCTTTGCTGTGAAGTCTTCAACTAACCCAAGTGGAGAAGAAGTCACACCCACAGTATCGAGAGTAATTTCATGTACTTAAACTCAGCAGATGGTGGATGTTAGCCGAATGTCTAAAACACACTCACAGCAACGCCTGGGTTTATATCTGATTAAATAGCTGATTTCGACAGACTGGCCAAGTGAAACAAAACTCATATGACAACCAGCCCTCAGCCCCTTCCTGCCCTGAGAATCAGAGTCTGTGAGAGGAAGAGAGACCCTGCCTTCCTCCAGGTTCCTCCATGACAGTGGGTGCCTAGACCACCACCCTTCAGCTCTAGATGGGGCACTCTTCATTCCCAGAACCAGCCTTTCCCCAACTGCTCTCCCACTTGCCAAGTGCGAGATTGTCTGGGACAGAGAAGGACCCAATGTCCCTGAGGATCGTTCCTGACTGATCTGCCCAAGCCAGTTTGAACTCTCTGGGTTAACTGGTATTGATGGTAATTTCAGATAAATACACTCCTAACAAGTAGTGTGCCCCATAAAGTAGATCAGCCAAACAGGGACCCTTTGGAGAAGGACTGCACTGATGACTAAGCCGAACAGATGTGACTCAGGTCCAGGGGGACAGACCAGATATATAAAAGATCTGTGTGTGATAGCTCATACCTGTAATCCCAGCACCTGGAAGACCAGGACAGGAGGATTTCTGTGACTTCAAGGCTGACCTGGATTACACAATGAGCTCTAGGCTAGCCTAGTTTGTAGAACAAGACCTAGGCTATAGAACCAAACAATGACCAGTGGCCATTACCATGTTATTCTAAAGCTCTCGCTCACACAGATACTCTCAGAGCCTATGATCTGTGAATATGGTTATTGAAGTATGCAGATATATCTGTGATACAGAATGATTTGTTTTCCAAAACAGACACATTGAAGTCCTAATCCCTGGTAACTGGGACTGTGTTGTTGCTTAGAAACAGGGCCTTTGTAATTAATCAAATGAAGTCATGCTGGATGAGGATGGGGTCAAAAGCCAATGCCTGGTGTCCTGAGAAAGCCACACGATGACCCAGGAAGAGGAGAATGATGTGCAGAGACAGAGGCTGACAGGGGAGTGATGTGTCTACCAGCCTGGAAATGCCCAGAATCTACAAACAACCTGGAGTATTTACCCAACAGGCTGCACTGAAAATGACTTGATTATTTTTCTCATTGCTGTGACAAAATACCCAACAAAGGCAACTTAAGGAAATGAGGGTTTTTCTGGCTCACAGTTAGAGGGTCTAGTCCTTCATAGTGGGGAAGCCGTGATGGCAGAAGCGTGAGCTGGCTGGTCACATTGTGTCCTCAGTCAGGAAGCAGAGAGAGAGATGAATGCTGGTGCTCAGCTCAATTTCTCCTTTTAATTCAGTTCATGGACCTCAACCTATAGAATGGTGCCACCCACCTTTAGGGTGGGACTTCCCGCCTCGGTTGACCCAATCTGGAAACTCCCTCACACATATTCCCAGAAGTTTGCCTCCTAAGTGATTCTAGATCCATCACACACAGGTCTGCCAGTCCCTGAATTCTGGATTCTCAGAACTGCTGGGATAGATCCCAGAGTTTTGGTGTGTGGCATTTTGCTTCCTTCCACAGTCCTGGGAAGCCCTAACCACTATGTACAGACTATGCCCAGTTTGGCTCTGAGAGGCGGGAGCACATCAGGATCCTCAGCAGAAGCAGCTTACTCCAGGCCCAGGACTTTCTACAGCTCACTGCCATGTGACCTTACCAGACAATCAGTAATTGTCTCTGCCGGTAGATGAGGCAACTCCAGCTAACACGTGGCCCAGATTCACTCTGGCAGCCACCTCCATGAGCTAGGGATTCATAGGGGCACCCAGGACCTGGGTCCAGCACATCAGACTCCTTTGTCACGGTCGGTGACATTGATGGCTCAGGCTCTAACTGCAGCCCTATTCTCTGAAAGGCACATGTATGTTGACAGGAACCTGCCTGAGACTGCTTCCAGCATCAGAGACAGCCTTACAGGCTCCCAGGCTTCCGCAGTGATCTCTGGTGATGGGCTCACCTGTCAGGAAGCAGTGACTGTGGGGACCAGTTCCAGCCAGTCCACATCTCTCCATGGTCAGCAGGTGCTTTGTGTATATAGAGGAATCGGGTAATGGTCACCTTTTTGTCCTTGTCGTGAGCAGCAGGGTACCTGGGAAACTTAAAACCTATCAGTGGCGACATAATTCCCTTTCTGAACTAAGAAATATTTTGTAAAGTTTAACTTTTTAAGGCTGTGTGTGTGTGTGTGACTGAGATCCAAACCCAGAGCCTTGCACACACTAGGCAAGTGTCCTATCACTGAGTGTGTGTGTGTGTGTGTGTGTGACTGAGATCCAAACCCAGAGCCTTGCACACACTAGGCAAGTGTCCTATCACTGAGCCACATCCATAGCCCCTTTTGAAGTATAACTATGTACAATAGAATGTGAATTTTCAAGTATACAGTTTGTGCTTTGACAGATGTATTTAACCGTGTAACTACCATGGCAGTCAAGACTTAGAACATTTCCATTATTCCAGAAAACTCCTTGTGACATTTTCTACTCAGTCCCTCTGTCACCCTTGCTTTCTGATTCCCCTGTTTTGACTGTTTGGGATGACATGGGAATAGGAGCAGGCATACAGTACCCATGCTTGGAGGGTGCTGAGGGCTGGGTGATGGGGAGGGAAGCTCTGCAGTGGGAAGAAGGAAGCTCCCCGTGAGCCCTGCAGGAAAGGGACTGGCAGGTAGAGCTGGGGCAGATGAGGAGAAGCTGGGTGTCATGTGTCATTTGCTTGGGAAATCCAGGTGTTTTCCAGGACTGCCATAATAATAACGAATCACCACTTGGTTTCCTAAAACAGTGGTGGTTCTTTTCTCCCCCAGTACAGGAGGTGACCAGTCTGAAATCAGCATGCTGATGTGGGCAGATTTGTTCCTCCTGGAGGCTCGGAGGAGACACATCACTGCTGCCTCTCTCCTGGCTTCTGGTGACTGCTGGCAGATTTTGGTGTCCCTTGACTTATGGATGCATCCCTCCAACCTCTCTCTTCATAATTTTGTGTCCTCGTCTGTGTCCCATGTGCCCTTTGATTTTCTTATGAGGACAGCATAATCAAATATGAGCTGATTTCAGTTGAAATAATTACACCTGCAAAGGTCTCTAGAGTGTAGATTCAAATGTTCCCCCCCCCCCCGCCCCTTTCTCCATTTGTTGAAATCCTAACCACAACTTATGGTATTGCTTGGAATAGGCTCATTGAGGAGACAGTTCAGGTCAGATGAAGTCATGAGGATGGGGCCCTAATCACATAAGACTGATACCCCTAAAGAGGAAGGGTATCCTTCCTCTTTAATCCTTAAAGAGGAAGAGAGTCTGGTAAGACGGTTCAGCAGGGAAAGGCATGCGCCACCACACCTGATGACCTGAGTTCAGTCTTTGGAACCCACATGGTGGAAAGAGAGAGCTGGCTCCTGAAAGTTGTCCTTTGACCTCCACACCCGTGTGTACACGTGCATGTGTGTATGCATACGCAATGCATAAATAAGTAATCATTGCACATTTATTCTAAAAGAAGAGGAAGAAGCTGGGGTAGTGACGCTTGCCTGCATGCTTGAGACCCTGTGTTGGGAAGTGACACTAGGAGTGCCTGCACAGATGGGGACGGGTGAGGACAGGTGAGATGTCGCCAGCTGCAAGCTAAGAAGGGATGGGACAGGAGACACCACAGACGCCAATCCCAACAGCACCTTGCTTGTGGTCTTCCTCCTTCCAGAACCACAAGAGAAATAATTTCTGTTGTGCAAGGTGTATTTTGTTCTGGAAGCTCTAGAAAATTAATTCACCTTATTTCCAACTAAGGTAGCTTTTTCTAATTACACTTTTGTTAGTGCATATTAACTGTACAAAGCAAGGTGTTCCAGTGTGCCGTCTCCATGCATGCACACAATGTGTTCTGAGCACAGGCTTTCCCTCTCGTTACTCTGGGCTGTTGTGAACAGGACCAAAGCAAACATGGGTGCAGGTGTCTCTACAGTCAGCTGACTTTGATTCTTTAGGGTAATTATCCCCAGGTAATGGTCTGACGGGATTATTTATGGAGTGAAGAGACAGCCCATAGAATGGGAGAAAAATTTTGTCAATATTCATCTGGCAGGGAATTAATATTTACTCAAAAAGTTAAATAAGAGAGCAAATAGCCCAATCAATAAGTGATCAGTAGATTTCAGAAGGGTAAAATGATGCCATTTTCAGGAAAATGGATGGAACTGGAGATATCATGTTAAACAAAATCTGCCAGGCTCAGAAAGATAAATACTGTCTTTTCTCTCACACTCAGAATCTAGACTTTAAGAAAATAATAGAAAGCAGAGGAGGGGGACTATTTGGGAAGAGGAAGGAGACCAGCGGAAGCAGGGAACCTCCTAGTAATCCCTAGGGACTCACAGTTGGGAGTCTGTTTAGCTTTCTCTGTTTAGTATATTAGTCAGTTTTCTGTTATTATGACAGTATGCCTGAAATAATCACCTTATAAGGAAAAAAGGTTTATAATTTTTGCTCATAGTTTTAGGGGTTCTAATTCATGATTTATTAGGGGGAAGGGACATGAGAGGTTAATAGAGAATAAGATCAAAGTACATGGTACATATGCATGAAAATGAAACCTTTAATGTGGTTCAATGAATATATACTAACTAAAAGCAGTCAATGGAAATGAACAGACATTTTTTCAAATGAAGAAGTACCAGTGGCCAACAAACACATGAAAAATTTACCAGTATCTTAGCCTGCTGGAAAATGCAAATCAAAACTACACTGAGACTCTTTCTCATCTGAGTCAGAATAGAAAACAAATAACAACAATTGCTGGTGATGATGAAAGAAAGCCCTTAATCACTGCTGGTAGGAATGCACATTAGTTCAGCCACTGCAGAAATCAATATGGCAGCTCAAAAAATTAAAGAGAGACCTTCCAGATAATCTGGACATACCAAATAAAGTCACACTCTAAGGTTCCCAGTAGGCTTGGCATTTTACTCGCTATTGGGAACCTACTTTTTCTGGTTTGTCCATTAGTCTGCTTTTTATGACTATAACAGAATACCTGAGATGATCAGTGTATAAAGAAAAAAAAAAAAAAGGAACACTAAGTGTAGTGGCTGCCTTTAATCCCAGGCCTCAGGAGGCAGAGGCAGGCGGGTCTCAGGTTGAGGCCACACTGGTCCACATTGTGACTTCCAGGTGGGATGTGGCTAGGAAGACCCTGTCAAACAATTAACAACAAAAATTTTTAAAAAAGAAAAAGGGTTCACTTTGGCTCATGATTTTGGAGGTTCTGATCCATAGTCAACTGGCCCCATGTTTTGGGCCAATGACAAGGAAACACGTGATGGTGAGAATTCATTGTGAAGGAAATCTACTTACCTCATGACCAGCAAAAGAGGGCAAGGAATGGGGTGGAATCTCACAATCCCCTTTGAGAATGTGTCCCTGATGACCAAAGGACTTCCCAGCAGACTCCACCTTTTGAGGACTCCATGACCTCCAGATTGTGCCACCTCAGAGACTAAAGCTTTAACATGTGACCCTTTAGAGTACATGCAATATCCAAACTTCAGTAGTTGGTTTTGAGTTGGATTTGGCAGCCACTGAGACCAAGAGAGCTCTGAGCACTGGTGCTGACAGCCACAGAGCCCATGGTCTGGTTTCCCGGGTGATGGCTACAGAGACTGCAGGCTATGGTTCTGTCCCATCGAGGCACACCAAGTCAGCTTGTGTGTTCAGACTCTCACAGTTCTGTTCCTAACTAAGTGGGATACCGAGTGAAACAAGCTGACTCTGGACACTCATGTTCTCCCCTTTGACATTTGGGGGTGACAAGTAGAGGGCAAGAGAAGATGTTCAGTCTCAGGGTTGGAAGGAGGTGGGCATGGCAGGGATGACTTAGGGCCCACAACCTTGTGACCCCTATGAGCTGTGTTCCCTCCTGGATGCAAACAGTGGAGCTACATGGTGTCTAGGCAGCGTTGATTATAAAATTCCATGGCAGTCACTCCTGGAAGGATCAAGCCCACTGCCAAGGATTTCAATCATATTTTTTCTGGTGCATAATCTTTTTTGGAACCTACTGAAGATAGGATTTCAAGCTCCTTTTCATGCTGGCTGAGCCAATGATTTAATCTAATTATATTTACTCCTGTTTGAGACAGGAGGTGATGGTTTGAGACCTTGGCATGCTAACTGTTGCCCATTAAAGGTATAAGATTTTCAGCAAAGTTATTTTAAACCAAAGAATTGAAGGGCGGGGCTGTCTTAGTTTTGGGCTTTTGGCTCCTGGTGCTTGAGTGGTTTCTAAAACACATACGTTATGTAAGTGGAAATGATGGAAATTTGAAGCTATTTAAATGATTTCCCAGCCTCACAGTCTCCTTTTCATAGTTTCACAATAAACGTCACGGCTTAGAACATGAGGTTATTTTTACCCAGAAAGCAAAGAGAATGGCATGTTTGGAGGCAGCTTCTTAAAAAAAAAATTCATTTCACAGTTTACATTCCCTAAAGAGAATCAACTAATTGAAAGGTTCAGGGAAGATCTGCATCTACCAGAAAGTACAGCTCTGTCAACTTTCTGTCTGTGGAGGAGTGTTCTACAGCCGCTGAGAGGCGGACGCCCAAGAGGCAGGGCTGGGCAGACAGGCCCTCGAGCCTCCGGGCCAGCGGACCAGCACCTTACAGTAGCCTTTTATTTACCTATGAAGGAAGTAGAAAACCAAAGTCTTCACCCCTCAAAGGCATTTCCTGAACACCAGGCTATACCAGGACCTGGTGACATGGGTCTGCGTACCATGGCTGGAGCAAAAAGAACACTGTGGAGTAAGCCAGGCCAGATAGCTTGGCAGGACCAGACCCTGCTGAGCCGGAAAGGTCTGGACCAACTTTTCAGCATTTGTGTCATGTGGGTGCTTATAAGCTGCCCAGGTGCTGTGCTGGAACAGCAGAGATGCTGGCTAGGAGGTCAGGGTGTAGTCCACTGGGAGATGTTGCAGGGAGGTAGAAGGTGGATGGAATGATTTGGGAAGAGAGCTTCACTGTCTCCTGCAGAGGACTGGCTCACAGGGAGGTCAGGGTTTTCAGTCAGCCCACTGTAGATGTAGAAGCCATCCAAGGTATTTACACAGGAAATAACATAATTCAGTGAATTAGGTACTAGTAAATGTACCAGAAGCTGGACATGGTGGTGCATGCCTTTAATTCAGGAGGCAGAGGCAGGAGGAGCCCTGTGAGATCAAGACCTGCCTGGTCTACATAGTTCTGGGACAGCTGGGGCTACAGAGAGACCCTGTCTCAAAAAGAAAATAAAACAGTACAGGAAGAGCTGAGGGAGAGATCCTGTGAGCCATGTGTTCGTGTCACCCCCAAAACTCAGATAGGAAATCCTAGTTGGTTCACTGAGACACATACCTGTAATCCCAACACACAGGAAGTTGGCGCAGGAAGATTACAAGTGTGAGGCCAGCGGGAGCTACACAAAGGTACTTCATCTCAAGAAAAAAATATGTGTGGAATCCTATCCCCTAAAGTGATGCTGTTAGAAGGTGGGGACTCTGGGGGCTGACTGAGTCATAAGGACTCTGCCTTCACCATTGGCATAGCATCCCTGAGAACAGCCTGGTAGATATGCATGAGGCTAAGTCTGGAGGATGACAGTTTCAAGAACAGCTTGAAGCTAGCCTGGGCAACATAGTGGGACCTTGTCTCAAAATGAAAAGAAAAAAAAAAAAAAGATCTGGGAAGCTCAGCACTCCTAGAGTACTTGCTTTACATGCATGAGGCCCTGGATTCAATCTCCAGTACTGGGTTGGGATGGAGGGACAACTCTGGTCCCTTCCACCACATGAGGACGAACTGTGAGAAGTATTTCTGTGCTTAGTAAACATCTCAGGTTAACCTGTTTTGTTATAGCAGCACAGACAGCCTAAGAGAAGTAGGAAAGAGAAGACTCAAACTCCAAAGCAGGATGCGGGCCTGTTGTCAGCAGAGCCCATCTGTCTCTACAGTCTTGGTTGCCAATAGAAACAGTGGCAAGAAGAATGCCTGGCCTCTTCTGCTCTGGAAGCCCCCATGGTCAACAGGACCTACTTCCTAGTCAAAACCGTAGCTGCAAGGGAGCCAAGGCTCATCAGAGCAGGGAGTGTGCTGGTACGTGTGACGGCAGTGCACAGCCTGAGCTGGTGCCTCCCATAGGAAGGGTCATGAAAGATGTTGAAGTGGATGCCTGGTGCATTTTGGTCTGTGCCCCCACTTCAGGCTGCGAGGGAGCATCCCGGAGCTATCAGGGACTCTGCCAGGATTTCCTTGCTGTGGACTGTGTAGGTGGTGGGCCATTCACTGAGGATGTGTTTAGGGCACCTATAGGAGGGTGAGAGTGGTGTCTAGTGGTGCATTACATCTGCTGCTAGAAAGACTACATGGGGAGGTGTCTTTAGAGATTAGAAAGTCAGAACCACAAAGAATAAATAGATGGAGAAGAACTGGGAATAAAGACCCAAGAACACAGTATTTGGGGTCCTGTAGAGGACAGGGACCCTCCACAGTAGAGCAAGGTGAAGGAGGAGAAGGTGGGGTCAAAGAAGCTAGGCAATAGTGGCTGAGGAGGTGGGAACATACCACACAGGTGTGTCTCTCCAAGTGTTTGCTAACTGAAAAGGCTGCAGTAGAACTCTATTGATAGAACCTTCTGGAAAGGGTGAATCATAGGGCAAGGACTCATATCAACCCCTTGTGACCAGAGTTTGGAGATCAGGGAGATATTGACTATAAAAAGTCAGCCCAAGGGAACTTGGGGGTTGTGGAACTATTTTGTCTTAGCATATGAGGCATTTTTCAAAACTCAGAGAACTGCACACCACAAAGGATGGGTGGATGGATGGATGGATGGATGGGTGGATGGATAACAGATTCATTTATTTATATGTATATATACTCATTAATGCATAAACGAGATGTGACCAGGGGTGTATGTGTATGTGTATGTGTGTCTGTGTGTGTGTGTATGTTAGTCAGAAAATGTCAGGTGTCTTCCTCGATCATTTTCCACCTTATTTTTCTTGAGACAAACTCCCTCACTGAAACTGGAGCTAACCATTAGTCAGAGACTGACTGGTCAGCAAACCCTAAGGATCCAGCTGTCTGCGCCTCCTAGCACCAGAACCACAGGCATGCACCGTCACACTTGGCTTTTTAAATAGGTGCTGGGAATTTGAACTCAAGTCCTTATGCTTGTTTAGAAAGCATTTTACTCCCTGAGCCATCTCCCCAGACCCAGAAGTGGTCAGTTCTATCAAGTGTTCTAAGGATATTTAGAAATACCCATGCTAGGTTTCCCCTGGACCCATGGACTGTGTCCTGGATGGTGGACGGCAGTCAACTTGACTAACAAGACGCCATGCACATTCCTCTTTTCAAGAATTCAGCTTCTTGCCATGCTCCTTAGAGCCCCCAGGAAAACAGAGCCTCAGATAATGGAGACATTGGCTCTGAGAAGTGATTCAGTTATAGGTAAGATGTTCAGCTGAGCCTCATCTTGGATTCTTCACCTGGACCAGACTGTGGTTGTGACTGGATGACACCTTTAGCCTTGCAGAGCTAGTTTGCTCATTAGTAGAGAGAGAATGAACTCATTAGGAATATTCAAGCTTTGAAAAATTGGTAACGCAGCCTTTGGGCCTTGTCCTGGGCACCCTTCTTTCACTGGACTTGGTATACACTCTCTACTTCTCCCAATTCGGTGACAGCTGACTGTCCATGTATTACTATTCCAGAGAGCGTTCACTGCCTCTTGCTTTGTGGTCAAGG
This sequence comes from Eospalax fontanierii, assembly GCA_035773235.1. Lineage (NCBI taxonomy): Eukaryota > Metazoa > Chordata > Mammalia > Rodentia > Spalacidae > Eospalax > Eospalax fontanierii. The sequence continues at coordinate 70,467,271 of CM069536.1, forward strand.
GTGCCACAGAGTTATACCCTCAAGACTTAGCACCTGGCCTGATCATGGTATTCCTATGTTGATAGGCCTCTGCCTTCTCAATAGCTTTAGTGCCCTCCACAAGTCAAGTTACCCTCCAAGATGCAGCCACCATGCTGGGGGAGGCTCAAGACACACAGAATCTCATTGGGCAATTCCCAGACTCCAGGTCTACTGAGCAGATGCTCTGGAAATGCCCACTTGATAAATTCATGCATTTTGACAACTGCATGCTGACAACAGCAACAATGTTGGCAGAAGTGTAGCCTGGAAGGGGGCTGTGCTGTCAGCACATCACCGTGGAGCCTTTGTGAAAAGTCCTCCCCTCGAGGACTTCAAGTGGCAGTTTGGGGGTGCTGAGGGCATTGTGGGTGCCTCCAGCCCCAGGGCCCTTAGGTCTTTCCTATGATGCTCAGGAAATGGAGAGACCTCCTGAATGTCCTGGGCCCTGCGTGCACTCCAGGGCAGAACGAGAGGCAGGTAGATGCTGGGGAGAAGCATGCCTGAGTGTGCCCAGGAACACCCGTGACAGAGTGCCTGAGTGTGCCCAGGACCACCCGTGACAGAGAAGTGCCTCTGGGACTGAGGGCTGAAGGGAAGGATCTTAAAAAGGGGATAGGGAGGCTGCTTTCCCTCCTGTGCTCTCCCTGGCTCCCCATTCCTGGGGTCTTGGGGTGCTGGTGTCAGCCCACCTCTCTGAGCTCCACAGCACCTACAGATAAATCTCTCTTTCCCCGACACCAACACCCCAGATTTCTGCAGCTTAAAGGCTTAGGCATGACCTCAAAAGTCATGTATGTATCCTGCTGATCTCTCTCCCCTCCCTGGACCAGGGGCTTGCGGGGTGGGGAATCTGAGCATAGGGTTGTGATGAGCACTCAGACAAGCCAGTTTACCACACTTGAACATGGCCTGGGTACTTTTCATCCCAGCAGGTCGTAGGAGGATAGCAATCTCCTTAGGGACCTGGGATGACACAGCTTCAGCAAGCAGGTTCAGCCTGTGGTTTGTGCAAATTCTCTTCCTCTTGCTTTCTTTTCCCTTACAAAGCTGGTTTGTTCTCTCCCTTGCTTCTACAAACTGAAGCTGCAAGTCCCCTGCAAGCCACAGGGACAGAGTGTGTTGGTATGTGAACAGTCCTTGGGGTCATCTCTCTTTAAAAGCCCCTAGAATCTGTTGGAATCATACTCTTAGGCAAGGTAAGACGCTCCTCATATGCTAGCAGTTGCCAAGGCCACACAGGCATTAAGGGACAGAGGCACTTCCTCAGCCTGACAATGGACACATCAACATGGGACACAACTGCAAGTCATAGTTGCTATTCTTGGTGACGGTGGAGGGGGGCAAGGATTGGCACCATATCTACTGGCTTCTGAAGGATTATAATCCTGTAGCAGGGGGTGGACTGGTCCCAGCTAGCAGCAACTAGAGAGTGTGGAGTGGCCCTCTGCCTCCTGCAGTCTTTGCAGGCCACACACAATTGGCAAACCTTGCATGTTTATAGATTACCACTAAAGAGGGAGAAGACCCGAGAATGTGGATCACTCAGCTGCATAGCTCATGGGCAGGTGAGCCCAAACGTCAGCTCACAGTGTAGTATGATATCCAGCCCTGGGTTCTCTCAGCTGCACTCTCCTCTGAGCCTAGTCCCAAAACAGGAACATACATGTCTTAGCACCTGCCTGACAGGTTCAGGGTGCATGAGAAGCCTAGAGTGAGTACTGAGAATAGGGGACCAGAAGCAGCTAGAAGCTCTACTGGCCGCCTACTAGCTTTGCTGGCAAAATTAAGACCGTGGATTGCATTCACTGCAGCTTCCAGCATGGGGGTGTAGAGAAGGCAGCAGGACCACACGAAAAGTCTGGTCCTACCAAGGACAGAGCCATTTATAAACTTACAGCCCCTCCTGACTGGAGGCCAGATGATACGGACTCCACCACAAAAAAGTGACATTTCATTCTCATTCTCAAAGACCCCAGGATTGGGTAAATCACCAGTTCTCAGAAAACTGGCTTGGAGAATCAGGAAACGTCTTGAATTCTCGTGACAGAACCATCTATTGATCTGTGCTGAAAAGTCCCAGACATTTCCATTTCTCCTGGAAATGAGATCCTGGCCACAGGAATGTGGAGTCTCTCCCTCAAGAATTCCCCGTCTCCACGCAGTAGATCCATGCCCTTGAACTAGCAGTTGCAATTCTATTAAATAGGTTTGATATTTTTTAAAAAACTAAGAAATGAAAGAATCTTTTTCATTAAACACTGCTTGTTTCAAAGTGGTAGTGATGAGGGCCTAGGAACCTCCTTTTTGGGTTTTCTTATCAAGTGAATCTGGTTTAGAACCCAGAAAAGTTTCTAAATAAGGGAGAAATGTTTGTTTTCAGAGCCACATTGTAATTGTAGAACAGGGACTTCTGTCTTGGACATCTGTTTAACAGTTTAACAGGCGTTTTTAATAGGCATCCATTGAGTTCCTGCTACGGACTAGGTGTCTTTTCCAGGACTCGAGGGCAGGTTAATGTGATAGCATCCCCATAGCATGAGACAGCACAGACCATTGTCCCTGTTAATACTGTAATAGATGTTAAGGTCTATTGAGAACCTATTATGCACTGGGCCCATCCAGGATACTAAGGATGCGATATATACCAGGGCAATGAGAATCTTTGCCTTCCAAGGAAATGTGAATCCTTGCTTTCTGGAAGCTTCAAGTCCAGTTGATGTGATGGGGTGCCAGTGGGAGTCTGGGAGGGTCTTGCCAGGGACCTGTAGAAACGGCATTTACTCATGAAAGCATCTATCCATCGGTCATCTTGGGTGTCAGGAAGCTGTGAAGGGACCATTTCTTCATTGCCTGTGAGTATCCTGAGACAACTGTATTGCTCAGAGCTGTCTGGGACTGCAGAGAAAATACTTGAGTGTTTGATCTGGCTTGTTTCGGTATTCCGGCTATTACCAGTAACATAGCCATACACACTGGTATACTAGTTTCTGTGGGGAGGTGCATTTTCAGACTCGCTGGCCATGTCATCTTTCTGTTGCTTTCTGACAAGTCTCTGAAGTCTTTACATTTCACATTCTACATAGCACATCTGTCTTTTGGATTTCAGCTGTCTCGGAGTATATGAAATGTGTCACAGTTTTTCAAGACACAGACAAAAACCCAATCGACTCTCAAGTCCCAGGTCATCTGTGGCTAATCCAGCAGCCATCAGCTTCTTTCTAAAAGCACTAGTCTGTCCAGGATTTAGAAGCAATTGGCCCTCCCTCTGGTCAGTCAATGTGAACCCAGTGGGCCCTGCAGTTCCTTGGCTGACACTGTATCTCAGGTGGGTTTTCTGGAGGCACACTGCCACCTAACACTGTGCTGTCTCCTTTCTCTTCCAGCAATCCATGAGTTCCCCACAGACCTGTTCACCAACAAAGAGCGACAGCATGGAGCTATCTTGCTGCACATCCTTGGTGTAAGTGTCCTTGAGGGCAGGATGCACAGGAAGCTTGCCTGCTTTCCTTTCTGTTGCTGTGGTAAAACCCACTGACCAAAAGTAACGTGGGGAGGAAAGGGTTTATTTGGATTACATTTCCAGGTCACATCCATCACTGAGGGCAGGAACTCAAGCAGGGGCTAAATCAGAAACGATGGAGGAATGCTGCTTACTGGCTCATGGCTTGCTGACAGACTTGCTGGCTGATTGTGGTCTCACCTACCTTTCTTAGACAGCCCAAATCCAGCTGCCTGGGATAGTGCTACCTACAGTGGGCTGGGCCCTCCCACATTAATCATCAGTCAAGACAATGGCCCACAGACATGCCCACAAGCCAACTGATGGAGACAGTTCTTCAACTGAGGTTCTCTTTTCCCAGCTGACTCAAGGTTGTGTTAAGTTCACAGTAAAATCTAATCAGGACAAAGCCCATCTGCACAGTATGGCGTGACCATAGAGGCTAGACCATTTTGACCAACAAGAGGCTTATCTATCAGGTGACTTGCCTAGTGTCACACAGCTTGTGACCCATGGCCCACATAGGGATGCAGGTACCTCGTTTTCCACTTTTGTAAAAATAGGGATGAGGCTGCTGTGTATACACCAGGACTCAAGGTCATGTGACCTAACATTTGATGGCACACAGTCCTCTGTAAAGCTTGTTGTTGTGACTTGTGTCTGTCCCCTGAATCTCTTCCCGTATCTTGAAGGTTGACTCACTTCTCATTCCCTCCTATATTCACATAGACCGTGATGCCTCAGAGTAGAGTTCTAGCAACTTAAACAGGAGTAAGGGATTAAAACCCAAAGTATCTTGGGACAGGTCAAGCAAATCCTAGACCCAACCAGATTCTGCCTCCCTGCTTATTTTTAGTTTTATCTTTTTTTTTTTAAGCCCTCCACCCCTGCCGTCCTCCACCCTCCACCCCTGCCGTCCTCCGCCCTCCACCCCGCGTCCTCCGCCCTCCATCCTTGCCCTCTTCCGTGCTCCATCTTTGATAACTCCAGTAGTACCTGGCACATAGAATGAGCTCAGTAAAGCCATTTTGGGTGGCTGTGTAGACAGACAGGCAGGTCCTACTAGACCATGATGTAGAAGCTACGGGCCTGTTCCTGCCATCAAATTGAGAGAAACTGAGGTCTAGAGACAGGACCCACCCAAAGTCACAGGCCAAATGAACCCTAGAACTGCACCCTGAACCACAAACCTCCCAGTATACAGGGGCAGATGCCCAGCAGACCCCCTAGGAAACGCTCAACCTTTGGGTAAAAACAGCTTTGGCTGCAAGTAGACTATTGAAAACAAGGAAATGATGCTTTCTGTAAAAATACGGGGTGGAGTTAGGGCTATTATTACTTCTAATTGTAAATAGTGTTCTAAGCGCCTCCTCTCTTCACCTTTAGGTAGAGCTAGCTTTTAAGTGCCAACTAAACATCCATGGAGTCCCAGCATTTGGAAGGTAGAGGCAGGCAGGAGGACTGGGAGTTCAAGGCCGGCCTTGACTACATAGCAAGTTTGAGTGGGCCTGGGCAGCATGAATACAAACAAACAGGAGATGAAGTGCCTGCAGGCGCCACTCTCTGAACTATGTCTCCTCTGCCCACCAAAGCGGGTAGGCGGCTGCAGCTCACACATTTAGTTTAGTTAGGACACTGGCTCCCTGTCTACGTGGGTGCAGGGTCGCGCCCCAAAGCTCAGTCCGGAGACGGTCTCTGCTTTCCTTGGAGCCACCCCAGCCGTGTCCCCCATGTTTCTCAGGCCACAGACTGAGGTCCCCACATCCCTCCCCTCTGCAGCGAATACCGTGCTGAACACTCACAGAGCTCAGGGAAACACGTTGTGCTGTAAGGGAAGTAGAACAGGACGAAGACACCGGGGCAGGTGGAGGAAATGCCCACAGTGAGGCATGTGGAAGGGTGGGGCACCCTTGCCCTCTCTGGCACTGCACCCCAGCAACCTGCCTGTGTTCAACCGACAGCCGTTCTTCTGAGCCCACCCTTCTGATCTTGTGTAGGCTTCCTCACAAAGGTATTTCTGGGCGCTCAGTGCCTTCTCTCGTCTGCTCAGCCCCACCCCTCTAATCCTGCCCTGGGACTTTCCAGTGACCAGTGTCATCCTGTCTCGGGCCACCAACTTCCAGCCATCTCATTAGCATATAAGAGATACTGTACTGTTACAGAGCTATGGAGGGCTTTAGGAGCTGTGTGCTGGAGACTGGTGGCAGAGACCAAATCCATCACCCCCCTCTTGTTTGCTCTTTTTGATCCCCACCTACCTCTCTCATTTGTGTATGCGTTTATATTTGTGCACATGAACATGTGTGCACGTGCACATGGAGGCAGAGTTCTACACTGAGGGTCCTCCTCGATTGCCTTCCACCTTGTTTTTTGAGACACAGTCTCTCGCTGAAGCTGCGCTTCCCAGTTTGGCTAGACTGGCTGGCCAGCAAGCTCTGGGGTTCTTCTGTCTCCACCTCCCCAGCACTAGGATTTCAGGCATGTGCCACTTTACCCCCACTTTTGTGTAGGTGCTGGGATCGGAACTCGCGTCCTGATGCTTATGCAGCAAGCACTTTGCCTGCTGAGCCATTTCCCAGACCCTCTCTCAGTTTTTGAAATAGAATCCTACTATGTAGCCCAGGCTGACCTAGAACTCAAAATCCTCCTGCCTCAGCTTCCTCAGGGCTAAGATCACAGGCATGTGCCACCCTGCCTAGCTCCAAATTTGTGTTTCTTACCCTGGGACAATGCTAAGAGAGGGCCCAAGCCCACAGAGCCTGGGTTTTCATGTCTGCTGCTCAGCTGTCTGCCCTCTCTAGGCCTCAGTGTCTCCATCTATCAGAGAAGAGATGGAGAGAGCAAATCTTTGGCACTGGGACTAGCCCAGGTGTCCCACCCACACATTGACCTATGCCCACACCCTGGCTTGGGTGTGAGATTTCCGAACTGACACTAGCTTTCCCTTTACAGGCTCTCTACATGTTTTATGCCCTGGCCATCGTGTGTGATGACTTCTTTGTCCCATCCCTAGAGAAGATCTGCGAGGTACGTGAGAGGGACCTGAAGCCCCTTGGCAAAGCCCAGAGTGGCTGAGGACATGTGTCATGTAAATGATGAGGGCCAGAAGGCTGGACTAAAACAGGAAGCACTCTGGTAGAAACCAAGCACCTAGTGTCCCCGTAGCCGCGCCTTACCCTCAAATCACTGAAACAGTACCAGTGACGGCATCCTTTCCCCAAGCTCAGCAGAAGCCGCTCTGTAAAATCACACCCCTGACTGTCACATTCCACATGGCACATGGGCCCAACCTCGCGAAGTCACCCAGCTCTTTGAGGCTATATTCTCAAACAGGGAACAGTTGACTCTTAGGGACACGCACTTGCTACATCTTGAATTGCTTTAGGGTACAGTCAGGGAGCTTTGGGCCACTATACAATGAGGAGTGACTGCTGTAAAGCCTGGATCTCCCAAACTGTGACCTAGCAGAAGCATGCAAGGCCTTTCCCTCCCCTGATTCCCCTCTCTTTCCCTCCACCCCTGAACTCCTTAGCTGGAGCCGTTGGAGGTTTATACAGAGGATTCCATCTCAGCAGACTGGGTGGCAGTGGTTCCGGTAAGGGTGTAGCAGCTGCCTCTGCCCCCTGGAGGCAAGCCCCTGGAAGAAATGCAGCCATGCATCCTAACTTGTATACATTAGCTCTTTGTCTCTGTGACAAGATGCCTGACATAATAATTTAGGGGGAAAAGATTTATTTAAGCTCATGGTTTCAGGGGTTTTAGTCCATGGTCTATTGGCTTCACTGTTTCTGGGCTAGGATGGGGCAGGGCTTCACGGAAGGAGTGTGAGATGGAGGAAAGCTTCTCATTCATTGTGGCCAGAAACAGAGACAGAGGAGAGCGAGAGGGGAAGATAGGCTAGGGACGTGGTACAACTCCAAGGACACTATCCTCCTGACTCACTTCCTCCACTAGGCCCCAACTCCAAGAGTTTCCATCACATCTGGATAATTACATCAAACTACTATTGGTGACTTAATCTACTGATGAAGTCAGAGTCCTCGTGATGCAGTCACTTCTCAAAACCCAGTTCTGAACCATGTCACAGTGGGAACAAGCTTTTAACCCAGGAGTTGTTGGCGGACACCTTGTATCAGATTATACTATATACTGAACTCACGTATGGGTCCCTCCTAGGCTGATAGTTTGGGGAAGCCATAGCAGTAAGGGCTGGGGCCACTCTGTCCTCTGGAGTTGAGAGAAACCTGTGGAAAGTGGGTCAGGACTATAAATGTTGGAGGTGTCAGGTGCTGTCAGGATTACCTGTGTCTGTACAGATAGAAAGGTGAACAAGGACAAGACACATGTAAGGGGCTTAGATGATAAGGGAGGCACACAGAGAGAGAACAGTACTGTTAGAGAGAGGCTCAGGAAGGCTTCTTGGGAGAGAAAGCATTTGATCCAGACTCTGGAAGTGGGAAGTATTTCACTAAGCATGGAAGAAGGAAGGATTCCAGGAGAAAGGATGATGTAGGTCACTGCCAGGAGGCAGAGCATGGCCTCACTGAGTAGCATAGACTTGGACAAAGTCCCTAGCCTTGTCCCATCCCAGCTCAATAATACCAGGAATAGGCTGTCTGGATCACTGGATGGACTTGCTATGGAGAAGCATCCAAAATACAAGACCCAGGCATGTGTGGGGGCCCAAGTCTCACAGCCCCAGGACAACTGGTAGGCCTTGCTCAATACAACTATCTGCCTCAATCTGTTCTAGGTACTAGGACACCACAGGTAACACTGTCCTCGTGGTCCAGAGGGAATGGTGAAGGTGTGTGTTGTAAACCCTTATCACAGAATCTGTGTTTCAGTAATGAGGATTGAATGGGCATGGCCTGAGGGGGCATCGCTGGCTCTGGGAATTCAGAAAAGAATTCATCAAAGGGTGTAGATAGAAGCCTAGAGAATAAAGAGAAAGCAGATAGGCCAAAGGAAAAAGGAAGTTGAAGCCTGGCAGAGAGTGTGGGGTATGTGCCTGGGGTATGTGCTTGGGTGTGAGGCAGGTGCTGGGCCCAGAAGGAAGAGTCTGAGGGTCGAGGAGCTGGGCTCAGGGCCAGCACTATGCCCTGAGCTTCCTGCTGCCCAAGTGCCCAGTGACCGTATCTACCACCCCGTGTCACATCCCATTGCCTGTGTTCTTTCCATTCCAGAAACTTCATTTGAGTGAAGATGTGGCAGGTGCCACCTTCATGGCTGCAGGAAGCTCTACACCAGAGCTGTTTGCCTCTGTCATTGGTAAGGACCCAGCAACCTGGACATGATACAGAGAGAGCCAGGGCCTGTTGTCCAGCACAGCGGGGCATTCACTAGCTCTGAGCCTCAGTTTCCTCACCTGTAAACCAAGGAAGAGGGGGATAGGAAGTAGACTTGTGGTTTCTTAGGGTGTGGGGTACTAATGGGCATGACTTCTTATAGGTAGATAAAAATATTCTAAAATTAGATTGTGGGTTTGGTTGTATAATTCTGTGGATTTACCAAGCCACAGACTGTGCCACTAGACAAGTGAATATATACTGTGTATACATACAATATATGCAACATACATGTTGTCTAATATGTCTCAAAGTTATTCCAAAACGTGAGTATGGGCCCGTGAGATGGCTCAATGGATAAGAGTTCTTGCCATGCAAACCTGAAGATCCAAGTTTGATTCCCAAGACCCACAGAGGAGAGACCTGACTCTCAAAAGTTGTCCTCTGACCTCCCGAAAGTCTGTCCTCTGTGGTGGCACACACAGGTCCACACTCACACACATACAAATAATAACAATAATAATAACAATAATAAATAAATACATGCTATTTTAATTTTAAAACAGAACAAAATATGGGTGCGTGGGAGGAGCTGGCCCCAGGCCCTCCGCCTGTCTGGTGTGACCATTGTCACTAATGCTGTGACTGACTGCTTGATGCTCTGAACAAGTTCTTTCTCTCGGTGTGGAAATGCTGAGGAGGGCCAGTCCAGGCCATGCAGCTGAGAGCTGGGGTTTGCATCCTTCTCTTTCCAGGTGTGTTCATCACCCATGGAGATGTCGGCGTAGGAACCATTGTGGGCTCTGCTGTGTTCAACATCCTGTGTATCATTGGAGTATGTGGACTCTTTGCTGGCCAGGTCAGTGGTTTTCCTCTGCCTGATTGACCCGTAGCCCATAGGGATAGGGGAAAGCTTCTCTAGAGCTGATTAGAGTGACATTGAGGACACTGAGATGAGACTAACCTTGTCACTCTCTGTGGCTTTGAGCATATTGGCATTTCCCTCTGAACCCATGTCCTCCCCTATAAAGAGGCCTTGTTATTCCTTCCTTTCTGACAGTTAGGGGCCCTGAGAGGCAGAGCCAAGTCAGTAAACATGGCCAGTTTCTGGATGAGCATTCACTCAACAGCAACAGCTGTTTAGGAAGGCCCACCCTGGACCCTTTTCTGGAGGGAGATCCTAGAACCACCTGGGCAGCTTGGATCCTCAGCAGGTGTGAGGCTGGCTGTGATCTGTGTCCCGTTCACCCTCAGAGTCACAGGGAATGTTAGACATAACCTCAGAGAGGAGACTCATGGTGAGGCCCTGCCTTGCTTGGGGTGACAGAGTTGGGCAGCTGGTGGCATCTGAAGGGACATGTGAATGCCTAGGCTGTCTGCTTTGATGGCCAGCTCCGGCAGTAAAATGTGCCTGAGAGCATTTTCTGGTTCTGTTTTCTCCACCAACTTTAGCCTAGGGCCAGGGATAGCTGGGGAAGTCTCTGAAGGTGAGTCCTTGCACAGTCTGGGAAACCCCAGGCAACAGCAGCTGACCTCTCTCTGACGTTTGCAGGTGGTGCGGCTGACATGGTGGGCTGTGTGCCGTGACTCCGTGTACTACACACTGTCTGTCATTGTGCTCATTGCAGTGAGTCATCCCTCATGCTCCAGGGGTTGGGTGGCCAGAGAGGTCACAGCACCAGCTATGGGGTGTGCTGACCCTTCCCTGGGTTCACATTGGCCTCATGCTTCTGTCTCACCGTGCCTCCCTTTTCCAAAGACCTCACTCCTGGCCCCTGCATTGGGGCAAAACCAGGATCATTTTAATGGCAAAAAGGTATTTGGGAAAAACAAAGCACCTGTCATGTGGCCCCTTGGGGAAATTTAAGCATGTATTCATGCAAGGCCCATTCAGAGTCACTCAGGAGTCTGAGGCTGGAGCATTACAAGTTCAAGACCAACCTGGGCAACCTAGACCCTATCTCAAAACGAAAACTATCAAAAGGCAGGCAGCTCATTGGTAGAGTGCTTGCTTAGCATGTGCAGAAACGGCCCAGAACCCAATACTGCAAAATAAATAGATAAAATAGAAATCAAGTGTCTGGGTTCACTGCCGCTACGGAGGCTCAAAGCCATCACAGCGTGGCTAGGGGGCAGGGAAAAGGGAAGAAAGGGCAGAAGAGCCCAGAGCAGGTGCATTCGTGTGGAGTATGTCCCCGAGGACCCCAAGGCCCGGGGTGGTCCATACAGAGAAGTAGTGTCGAGAGGCGTGTCATCACAAGGGGGCAGTGTTGACCCTGACAGGGACAGGCACTGTGGCATGCCTGGATTTCAAGGTGAGGAGTACGCCTTCATGTGACAGTTCTCCATCTCCAAGGGTACCGTGACCCTTGTATCAGTTACCTACTGCTGGGTAACAAAGTCCCCTAAAGCCGGGTGTGGTCGGGCACACCTACAGCCGGGGGCTAGGGGTGGCTAGGGAGGTGCCTTAAGAGCACGACCTTGCATGTCTGGGCAGCTGGCTCCCAAACAGGAGCACCAGGGGAGCTAAGGCAGGAGGATTACAGGTTCTAGGCTAGTCTTGGCAGCATGGTAAGATGCTGTCAAAAAAAAAAAAGATTCCTTCAAGCTCAACAGCTTAAGAAAGCAAGCAATCCTGCAAGTGAGGAATTCTGGGGTGGTCCTCAGGCCAAGAAAGGAAAGGATAAGAAGGGGTGCAGATCAGGGAAGGGGGCTAAATATGATCAAATATATTGTATGAAATTCACAAAAATTCGATTTAAAAAAGAGAAGAATCTCAGGACTCAGCCAGGCAAACATCCACTTCAAGAACACTCATGTGGTTGTCAGCTGACTTCCAGGCCTGGCCAGCTATCCCACTATGCAGCTCACAAGGTGTACCCTCAAATCCCCTCCTTCTGTTGGATAGCCTTCCTCAGAGCCTCGCATCCAGACAGCCCCCAGTGATACCTGACTAGGGAGCTTGGAGTGGCTTCCTAAATAAAGCAGGTCCTGTGTATGCTGGCTACTGTGACCGCAAGGAGAAGGGCATAATGGACCCAAGTCCAGACAACAGGCTCTAGCCTCTCCTGGTGCCATATGTAGGGACCTTTTTGGTAAGGACAACTCTGCTGCCACAGAAACATGGTTTATTTGCATCTTGTCCCACAGACCCTGGATGGGAGGCACATTAGGATTTCCCCCAGAAAAAGGACCAATAGGAGACAGATGGATAGACTGACGGATTAATGGATTTTCAGATAGGTAGATGGGTAGAATGATGGATGGGTGAATGGACAAAATGATGGGCAGATAAATGGATGGACAGACAGAAGGGTAGATGGATGGATTGAGATTCATTAGGAAACGGGCTCAAGTGGTCATAGATAAAGCCACCTTCAAAGTAAAAACCTGGGGAACTCGGTAACATGGCTTAGTCCTAGGCCAAAGGGTTGAAAAACCATGGTACCACTGGAGAAAGTCCTAGAGTCCAAAGGTCAGAGAACCTGGAAGGAGAGGGAATGGGGTCATATTTACCATTCTTTGGTCTATTTGTTCTGAGTCCTTAGATGATTAAATAGTGCTTACCATGTCCTTATTTAATCCTCTGATTCAAATGCCAGTCCCTTTCAGGAACCCCTCACAGGCCACCAGAAGTAATATTATAGTAACCATCTGGGTATGCCTTAACAGGCAAATTGACACTTAAATTTACCCTCTGTGTTGAGCAATACCATTGTCCCATTGTCCCCCATACATGTACATACATATCCTGCCATCACATTTTACAGCTGGACCTTCTACATTGGAATTCCAGTGGGGTTGCTCTTTTTTGTTTGTTTTGTTTTGTTTTTTGACAGGGTCTCTCATAACCTCAGCCTACCTGGACCTCACTATGTAGACCAGGCTGGCCTTGATCTCACAGAGATCTGTCTGCCCCTGCCTCCCAAGTGCTGGGATTAAAGGCACCATGCCCAGTGGAGGGGTTTCTCTTTAAAGCTACCCAAGACATACCCCCCCCCATACACACACGGTGTATGCATGAGCACAGGTGTGTGGAGATGTCTTCTCTACCTTTGCATTTTGAGTTTTAGCAACTATTCCTCTGGCAAGGGGAGCTTCTGCCAGGCCGACCCCAGCAGCTACTTAGACTACCATAAAGCAGAGGCTACCTCTCTTGGGATGACCACACAAAGCTGGAGACACATGTTGCAGTTCAGACCTGGCTTAGGTTCCCCACTAAGGAGAGGTCACCTTCCATGGTTGAGAAACTAAGAAATGGAGAAGTCACAACACATCACAAGGCCAGCGCGCATGAGCTCCAGGTGCCTAGGAGTCTGGGCTTGTTCGTCACGTGGAATAAACATGTCTCTTTGTCTCCATTCCCTTCCAGTTCATATATGATGAGGAAATTGTGTGGTAAGTTTCTAAAGTTTTGTTGCTGTTGCTAATTGCTGGTATTCTTGTATGTTGGACTTCCTGAGTCTTTGTAGGTTTATTTTTTACAAATACAAACTTGTTAGCTTGTGAAAGTAACAGGGACATCATTCAAAACAGTCTTGCCTTTATCCTGTCAGAGCGGCAAGAATGCCGTCCCTGGGCGTTCCACCCTGTCAGCTGCCAAGATATATCAGGACACTAAAGCAATGGGAGCAATGGTATTTTACACAAAGATAAACAAGAATGCTAAAGAATCTGGTCACAGGTACATATCCAGGAAGGAAGATGTGACAGAGGTGGTCGGGCAAGGCAGAGTGACAGATAGGGTCTCAAATGCTGCAGAGACAAAGGCAATCCATGCAGAACCCATCAGGTCTCTCCCTCTTGTTTTATGCAGGAATCAAGTTCAGGTGAGTTAAAAAGCAAGTTTAGCCGGGAATGGTAGCACAGGCCTTTTAACACTAGCACTTGAGCAGCAGAAGCAGGCACATCTTTGTGAGATCAAGGCCAGCCCGGTCTACATGGTAAGTTCCAGGCCAGCTGGGGCTACAGAGAGACCGTGTCTCAAAAAAGACCAAAAAAAAAGCCAAAATGCTTGCCATACAGCAGAAGGACCTGAGTTCAGATCCTCAGCACCCACATAAAAAGCCAGGTGTGGCAGTATGTATATGCCTGTAGTCCCAGTACCAGGGAGGCAGAGACAGAAGGAACCCTGAGGCTCGTTGGCCAGCCAGTGCCTGAACTACTGAGTTCTAAGTTCAGTGAGAGACCTTGTCTCAAAAATAAGATGGAGAGCAATTGAGGTAGACACCCATTGTCAACCTCTGGCCTACAGGAACTCGTGCCCACAATGCACACATATGTGCCATAGACACACTCCAAAAACAAAAAGGTTAGGAGGAAATATAAGGGCTCAACACAGGAAATAACTTTCTTAATCAAAACGCAGTTTGAGGAACAGTTGGTTCCTCCACTCTGCTCCACAGGGAGCCTAGATGTCTCATGTTCCTATGCCGTTCATTACCCAGCCATGGGCATGTCTAGAATCTACATCCCTTAGCATGGCCCCTGACCTACTGTGTGACCCCAGAAAGTCCACTCCTAGGTCGCATTTTCTTCAGTTCCAGATGGACTGGGGTAGTGATATTTGGATGATCTTCAAGTCCCTTTCCAGTGGGCTACATGTTAGCAAAGGAGGGGCTCCCAAAATGGCTAGCCTGGCCTCAGAGGCTTTGGCACATCTGTCAGAGGAGCAAATGAAGGCTATGTGTCTTCTCGAGGCTTTGCTCAGAGGTGTAATGTCTCCCAACTCCTCCAGCTACCCCCTCCCCCACATAGCCTGTAGGGTTGAGTTTTATCCATATAATAGCAGTAACAGAATATTCTAGAAAGAGACCATCACCATTACCATGCTGTATCTAGTGGAGGACCCTAGGAACTCCTGGACCCCGCTCTGCCCGTACACGGGGACTTGGACCCCTTCCTGCCTGTGCTCATGATCTCTTTGGTCTCTGACCAGAATTTTGAGTGACCCCAGGTTCCCTTAGGGCCCAGTTCAGGTTCTGGGACATGGCAGCTAGGGGTCATAGCCGGCGATGGGGATTCCCCTGAGTCCTGAAGACCCCTGTAGTTGAGAAGATCCGCCCCATGTTCTCTCAGTTACCAGGAGGCTCCCAGTGGTAGAACAGCCTTGGGGGGCATGTCACCCACATGCAGAAGTCCTGGGGATCGGGAGGTGAGCATCATCACCTCTGGCACACTAACCGTAATTTCCTTTGTCTCTCCAAGGTGGGAAGGCCTGGTGCTGATCATCCTGTATGTGTTTTATATTTTGATCATGAAGTAAGTGGCCTCTCCCCTCCTTTCAGACCTGGGGTGCCTCCCGCTGCATCCCATTCCCACCATCGGTGAAAACAGGGAAAATCCTCCATCCCATCTTCCAGTTCCACCCGGGCAAACTCCATTCTCGGGAAGACATCATGCAGGGGCAGCCATAGCAGGAGACAAGGCCCCAAACACTGTTTTGGGGGGTGTATTTCATACCCAGGGCAGGGGACAGTGCGGGGACAGATGTAGGGCAGATGTTGCTCTCCTGAAATGAGTCCCCAGCAAGGACTGGTGTCCCTTTCTGCTCTGGAAGCTTCCCTGCACAAGGGTAACTGTTTTGCTGTTGAATGAGTTTAATAACAATACTAGGCCAGGCCGTCTTTTAACTTCTGTCCCAGGTTCTATTAATTCCACTTCTCAGAGCCATTGCTTATCCAGCAACAGGGGTCCCTCTCAGCCCTGGGGGTCAAGTGCTGTGTTCTGGGTTGGGAAACCTTGAGTTGCTTGGGAAGCTGCCTGAGCCTCAGTCATCTCATAACTACCCATGAGGAAGGGATGAGGCAGCCACAAAGATGAGTGAAGTGCTAATCCAAGATTTAACACAGAAGAATCTTGAAAACCTCACAAATAGAAGCAGCCAGTCACCAAAGGCCAAACAATGTAAGAGTCAGTGTTCATGAGGTTCCCAGGAGAGTCAAGTTCTTAGAGACCCACAGATTAGAAGTAATCACCAGAGGGATTAGTGGGTGAAGGGTTAGTTGGGATGAAGGAAAAGTTGGGAAAATATTGGTGGTTGTTTAACAATGAAGATAGTCAATGCCACCAAAGTGTGTACTTAGAGAATGGGAAATATAGTGACATATTTATATTATACATGTATATATGTATATATGCATGTATGTATAGGTGTGGCTCTATCAAAAAATTAAGTAAACCGCTACCCAGGAGTATCTGTGAACTTAGCTACATACAAGGTTTCTTTTCTCTCTCATGTAACTAAAAACAAAGACAACACCATGGGTGTACGCAAGTCCTCAACATTTATATAAAGTGTAAGGTTTTATAAATATTTATATTTTATATTCCAATATAATATGTTCCAAACCTAATATTTTATAAAATGGATGAACTATAAGAAAATTCTTCAGTGACCCCCCTTTCCGGAGCCGTTCAGTGAGCATCCAGCAGAGGGATTTAGAGATGGACAGATCCTCTCTTCTCTCAGGGGATAGTGATGCTGGCCATAAATGACACAGAAGAGACACAAGGCAGTCTACTTGAACCATAGTGACTTCTGGGAAAGAGGACAGGTGTGACGGTGATGCCTCTTTGGGCCTGTGCCATAGGCTGGGCTGAACTGCTTTTAGTGACAAGCAGTCTGTGCATTAAATGGAGAGCCTCTGACACTCCCAGGAGGTCACTCACAGCTCAGTAGAGGGAGGTACCCCGCCATGCGCAAGATCCCAAGGTTCCTGCCAGGAAACCCCATCGGCTCATTTGAAGAGCCTCCCTGACTGCCCCCCACCCGCAGTGCCACACTGACTGTACCACCGATGCCCTACACATCTGGTGAGGTGGGACTCCTCTCTGCTGCCCTGACCTCCTGCCTCACCTGCCTTACAGGTACAACATGAAGATGCAGACTTTTTTCACAACCAAACAAAAGAGCATTGCAAATGGTAACCCAGTGAACAGCGAGCTGGAAGATGGTAATGACCTTTATGACGGTACCTATGACGACCCTTCCATGCCATTGCTGGGGCAAGGTAAGGTTGAGCAGACAGGAGCGGTGGACCCTTGTGGAAGCCACTACACACACACACACACACACACACACACACACACACACACACACTGCACTGTCAGCCTCTGACCTTCAGTCCTACATATTCCAGATGGGAAGAAAAGAACCACATTTGTGGTGTTTCTCAAATTAATGTTCACTTAGATAGGACAGGATGGAGGAGAAAAGTCTACCAGAAAAGAAAAATAATATATGAATTACAGCATGCAAATTTTCTCATACTTCCAGAGATAGATGAGTGGCCTGTTTGACTCGTTGGAGATAAAGTGATGTCAATGACCAGACAAAAACCCACAACAGGAAGCTAAGGACTTAGGCAGCAGAGCCTGGGCTTACCTATGATATCTCAAGTGCCAGGCTCTCCATGACCTCAAGAAATCCATCCTAGAAGCAGTGTTGCCTGTGGAACAGTTGCCTAGAGGCACAGTAAGGCTGGGAACAGTTGCCTAGAGGCACAGTAAGGCTGGGAAAAGCAACCTCAGAGCTACGTAGGTAGTCCAGGCTAGCCCAGGCACCTCATGGACGTCCTTCCCTGGGAGTAGCAGTCTCTCTGCCTCAGCAGTTCTTTTGGCTACCTCCCTGGGAACTAGGGGCCTCTGGAGCCAGGCCCTGTCCTTTCAGTCATGTTCTTTGAATTCTCTTGACCTGACCGGTCACCTTCTTAGTAATATCCTTGACTTAATAGCTCAGCTAGTTGTCAGGTGACGTCCTAACAATGAGACAGCGGTCCCAGCCCAGCCCAGGTAAAGTCAGGGTAAGGAAATCCAGGTATCCTCGATTCACTTAAGGCACTGTCAGAGGCCTTCTGGACCAGGCGCCAGAGCCCCACCCACCTGAGGTATCTTCTGCCCTTATTCCTCATGGTCCTGGGCGAGTCCTAGCCTCTTCCAGGCAACCTTAACTTGGTTGTGGTGTCAGAAGTGGTACCAAGAGTCTCAGAGGTTCTGCTTGCAGGTATCTGGCATCTGAGGCATCTCACCCTTCTCCAGCCTGGGCAGACAGGGGCTTCCTCTAGATATGCTTTGCACAAGTGTGTTCTGTCCTGTCTTGGGTGCTTCCAAAAGGAAGGCACTCGTCATGGGTACTCTTCTGAGCACTGCATCTTTCCACATGGAAGGAAGAAACCAGCTGAGGTAGGAGAGCGGGCGAGTGCAGTAGAGGCCACTGTGTGGTCACCTTGAAGATAGCTCCAAGGAAGCCCAGAACATGGAGAAGAAGGGTCCCATGTCAGGGTGCCCCCAGGGAGAAGGTTCTAGGGATCCTCCTCCTCTGAGGGGGAGGTGCTGATGTCTGGGATTCCACCTCCATAGTCACAAAGACTCTGCGGTGACCATCACAGATCCCATGGTCCGGCAGGGCAGAGGCTAGCCCCTGCTCAGCACGTAAGTCGTGCTTCAAGTTCCCTTGGACTTTTGTGGCAAAGAAGAGAGATCTGAATGGAGAATCACAGACGTTTCCACTCCTGAGGTGCTACCTGGGAGCTGCCTCCTGTCCTGGGGTGGGTAGAGGAAGCTGTCCCCAGTGCCCTGTGAGAGACACCCTTTATATGCGGTGAATCCTCAGCTCTAACATTCCCAGGAAATCCAGGCTCCCCAGACCAGCTACCCATATACACTCCTTTTCTGGAGCTCCATAGTAACTGTCTCCATCCCTTATGTACCTGGGACTGTGGAACCTCCTTATGGGTTTGACACCATCCCACCCACCATCACCAAGTCCAAGATAACTTCTTTAAAATGAAGACCGAAAATGGAGCTGGCCCAAGCACTGGGACTAAGGGAGGATCAAAGCTCTTATAGCCCTTGTTGAACTTACAGTGGAGGGTAGAGGAGGAAAAGGTCTCTGGGGACCCATGAGTAAGACACAGGTGTGGGCCCTGGGTTTGGAGAGGGTTCCACCTAGAGATGTAGACTTCAGGTCTGCTTTCTGGTCTTTACTGCTTATAAGCCACCCCCAGGACCCCGTGTGAGCACTACACCAACCGTCCACTGGAGTTAACAGTGTTGCCGAGGTACCTCCTGGCAAGAGATAACATCACTTTCTCCCCTCTGTCCTCAGTCCCCTGGCAGCTGGCCCTCAAAAAGAAAGGAATGTGAGGATTACCTGCTGGTGTTTCAAGGAGCCCTTTGTGCTGGGGACATAGCTCAGTGGTAGGGTGCCTAGTACTTCCAGGCCTCTGGAAAGAACACATTCAAAAGTGCCTGCTCTCTCTAACCCTTTGTTTCTCATATAAAACATACAACTTAAAATTCAGCCTCTTGGCAGAAGAAGCGGGAAGAAGAAGCTCTTAAATACTCTTAGATATCACGTAGCTCAGCTCACTACCTCAGTCTTCCGGCTGGTTCTCAGGTGGCCCTGTTCAGTCTGACAGTCAGGGCCACCTAGCCACCTGCTGCCAAAACTGTCCACACTGGTCTAGTTCAGACAGCTCCCTGGGGAAACTTCCAAACAGCCCTGGTATGAAGCACAACTTATGCTTGGAGAGAGAAGGGAGGGGTGAGATGGGACCTTGGCTGAATTACTGGGAAAATATCCTGTAATTGAGGGACTTTCTGGGCCACTACTTCCAGCTTGGGTGTGCTGGATGGCACTGAGACAAGGTGTCCCAGGAGCCAAGCCCCAGGCTCCCCAGGCTTTTGAGCCTAGGTGTCTCCAGGTGGTACCTGTGATGGGGCTGGCACAGGCATAGCACCTGCAGGGTTTGCTGGTGCCCTCCCGAGATGACAGCCCGAGCATCGAGGCTCTCTATGGAAGGAGCCCTCTACTAACACCCTCCTTCACATAACCCCCGGCGTCCCCACCGCAAGAGCGCTGCTGCCCCAGACTCCGCCGCACGCTAACCACCTGTGGCCATCTGTGCCGGCCTCTGTCTCCCTAACTCTTCTCCTCTTCTAAATTGTAAGTAATCTGCTTCCATCCTGGCCATAACACATGCTTTTCAACAGTAAACACCGCCACGAGCCCAACCCCACACTGCCCACCTCCTTGGAGGTTACTGTCCATCTCGGACAGCTGCATGGGCCCCCAGCTCTCTTCTAACCCACTCGCCTCCTGTCTGCTGAGCCTTGCTGCCTGTGTGGGGCATATGTGTGTGTATGTGTGTGTGGGGGGGGGAGAGGGTGCTGTGCATTTTGTGCCATTGACTTCTGCATGAGTTTGCGCTCTGAACCTGTTTCCTCTTCACCCAGCTCCACATGCAGGATCCCACGGGATCTGGTAGCCTATTTAGAGGGACAGCCAGATCTGTCTTCCTAACCCTTTAGAGGACACACTGCCTGCTTCTGGATGCTGTGTTCATGAGTGGTTTGGTTACTAGACTTTCCCTAGTACTTGGAACACCCTGTCAAGTTCCCCCTGAGTGTTTGTGAAGGAAGAGACACAGGAATGGGCATTATGCTCTGCCTGTTATGAGAAAGGGAAGGATTGGAGAAGGCAGCTGGCTCCCTAGAGGCTGTGAGGATTTACCAAAGATACTGTCTGGGTCCAGCCAACAGCATATCCTTACACAAGCAGGCCCCCTCATCTAGTCTAGGACCTGAGACCAAATCCCTAATCTAGCTTCTTGCCTGCTGGGAAGAAGGAAGAAGCCTCCCCAACGGCCCTGAGGAAGGTCAAAGAGGCAGAGGAGGGGCTTATAGAGGGGAGGTTACAGCAGGACTCTCCTTTGCTTTCTAGCATTTTCTACTCCTTTAGATGCAGAGTTTCATCCAAGTCTCTGAAAATCAGGGTGGAGTAGGGAAGAGTCCCATCTCAGTCATGAGTAATAGACACAGGGCTGCCCCAGTGAGTCCTAGGAAAGGCATTGAAAAGCCTTTGCAGTTGGCCAAGGCTGGGCCCTAGAAGAGAAGGACATGAGGGAGCCAGGTACCAACCGTGGAGAGGCCAGATGTAGCACATTTACTCGTGGGAGGTCCTGTGCAGCAGGGTACTAGCTGGTTCTTATTTGCTGAATCATAGATGTTTCAAAACCAGTGCCCCCCCCCTTAACCAGGGGGCAGGAGGATGGACCTGAAGCTAGGTTTCTGACCTCAAAGTAGCTTCCAGGTGCCAGAAACACAGCCCCAAGATGTTGATCAAGCAAGGGGAAATGAGTCCCCTCCCTAGGGCGCTGACCTCTGAGGGGCCAGCACCGACCACGGGGTATGCTTCACAGTGAAGGAGAAGCCACCCTATGGCAAGACCCCAGTGGTGATGGTAGACGAGATCCTGAGCTCCAGTCCTCCCAAATTCACCTTCCCAGAGGCTGGCCTGCGCATCATGATCACCAACAAGTTTGGACCCAGAACCCGACTGCGAATGGCCAGCAGGATCATAATTAATGAGGTAAGTTCACCTACCAGCTGGGTCCAGCCTGCAGCCAACAGACTACATGCAGCTGAGGGTAGCTGTCTATGAATGTGGCCTAACCCCAAATCTTAAACATACTTAAAACATTATCAGGAATTTTAGGGGGACTTTTTACATTTTTTTTTTTGAGATGTGGTCTCACTATGTAGCCCACCCTGGTCTCGAACTCACAGAGATCCACCTGCCTCTGTCTCCCAAATGCTGGGATCAAAGGCATGCACACCATGTCTACCACATTTTTTTTTCATTGTAACTCAACTACACAGTTCTAGAGCATATACTTTGCAGATGAAAACATTGGGTTGCAATGTAAAAAAGTTGGGCATGCCCGATAGACAGAAAGTAACTGGCCTTGGGTGAGTCTGGCAATGCAAAGGGCCCTGGCTCCTGGGACTCTTCCTGGACTCCTTTCCTGCCACACCTGTCAAAGTAAGGAAATGCAAGGTGCCTTCAGAGGCCTGAATCATCCATAGGCAGTCAGCCACCCTGTCAGGGAAGTTTACGTAGAAGATGTAAGAATCCTGCACCTGAGATAGTTCACTGTTTGCCAAAGACTAGAGTTGGGTGAATTAGAGAAAAGATGGCCTACAGTGTAGACAGTTTCCTCATAGTGTTAGAGTAAAAGCTACCCGTGGCTATACACCTCTTCTCTATGGATAAAATGACCCTTGAAGGGTGAAGGGTCACTAATGGCAATGGAGTTTGAGGACTGCATTACTCTTGCTGTTTTGTTTTTATTTTATGTGTTTTGCCTTCTTTATGTAAGTGCACTCATGCATGTAGTCCCTGCAGAGACCAGAAGAGGGCATCAGATCTCCTGGAACTGGAGTTATGGATGGTTGTTAGCCAAGATATGGGTTGAACTCACGTCCTGAACTCAGGTCCTTTGCAAGAGCAGCCAGTGCTGTTAACCTCTCAGCCATTTCTCAAGGCCCACTTGTGCCTAGGTTTTATGCTGGGTATCTCTTTATTTGAAAAAGAAGCCATAACTTGAATATTGCTTAGCCAGCTCAACCAGTACTGCAAAGGTAATGGGGTGTGTTACTTAGAAGTTTAGCCTCTTTCTGGCTCTTGCTCTATAAAGACATTTTGGGTACTAGAGTTCTCATTCTCAAAAGCAAGCAATGGCCAGAGGACTGGAGATGGTGGAAATTAGTAGCCCATCCATGACTATCTGCAAGATTTCCCATGGTTTTATAGTATCTTTTTTATGACATATACAACACATGCATTTATCTGAGAAAGGTTCCCACTATATAGTCCCAGGCTGGCCTGGATCTTGAGATCCTCCTGCCTCAGGTTCCTTAGTGCTAGAATTACAGTTACATGCCATCACACCGGGCTCAAAGATCAGGTTTTGATGAGCTGGTAACTACTGACTGTTACACCCTCAAATGTTCTCAACTGCTGGGAAACGTACATCTTCGGTCATTCTGGGTTTGGCCCGCCTTGTTAGGCAGCCCGGAAGCTACAGGTGTCAGACTCAGGAGGAACAGAATTCTAACCTGTACCAGCATTAACTCTCTGAATCTCCTTGGGCCTCAGTTTCTCTGTCTGATGTTACTGGACAGGATAAAAAAAAAATCTCAGTGACGAACTGGAAGACTGTGCCAAGGGCCTGAGCAGTGACTTTATGGACAGTCATCAGGGAATGGGAACAGCCAAGAACAAAACCCATAAAACATGAAGACACCCTAGGGAAATAGCTCAGTGAGTAAAATGCCTGGCTTGCAAGAAGGACATGAGTTCATTCCCTCAAAGCCGTATTTGTAAAAAGCCCGGAACCGAGCATGGTAGCACATGCTTTTAATCTGGCACTTGGGAGCCAGATCTCTGTACACTTCGGGGCAGCCAGAGTTTTGTAGTGACACACAATATTCTTGTCACCCCAAGCACTGACACCTTGTCTCACAAAAGGTAGAAGGTGCCTGAAGACTGACACCTGAGGTGATCCTTTGTCCTTCATGTTCACCTGCACACATGTACCCATGAACATGCACACACATAAGACACTGCATTCTTTTCTTCTTCAGTCATTTCTAGAACATTAGAGAAGTCTGCAGAGCTAAAATCATCCCGTGGTGAAGATGCCTATGGGATAGGCCTTTCATTTGCTCCTAATCAAAGAGGGCAAAGGGACCGAGGGGACACAGGGGGACTGAACTTGGGATGAGGGTCAGGAAGGAGCCTTCTTCCCTCTAGAGGTACACCTGCCTCACTCTGCTAGCCTCTCTCGAAGCCACAGAGATGAGTTCCTCTGGGTCCAGAGATTCGGCATTCCAGGCTTCCCTCCCACCTTCCCTCCCACTCTCTGCATCTGGATGCTGATCCCTTTTCATTGGGAACACCAGCCATCATCTATGGACCAGGGGCTCTGGCTAGGCAGGGGCTGTGCACCACACTGTAGTAACTCCAGTCCGCTAGGTGACACAGCGGCAGTGCCAGAGGTGAAGCCATTCACTCAGGCCACACAACTGATACAGTGCGGAGCAGGGATTCCAGCCTGAATCCGAGGCTAACTGCCAAAGGAGGTACCTGGGACTGGTGTGACCCATGTCACTTGTCCCTCTTTCTGGATCTTTCTTCCCCTGGCAGAGCCAGTCCTTGTTCAGGTTGCCTACCACGGCTCACCTACATGACCACCAGCCTCTTCTGTGTGACTTCCCTTCCAACATCAGACAGCACTTGTGGACTTCTCCCTGAGCCTCGCCATCCCTGGAACTCCATCTGTTGTCACTTGACAAGCTTCTAGTCCTCCCCATCCAGTCCCGTCATGTGGGAAGAAGCCTTTCGGCTTGTCTCTTGATATGTGGATCCACCACCTCCCTTGTATCGTAATTTCTGCACTTTTTCATACAACCTTAGCCTCAGAGGTTTTCTTTCCCAGGTATAATCCTCTGTTGAGTGTTCTAAGCCGGAGTTATAACCCTCCCCGTCATCACCATTCATCTCACTGTGGAGTAATGCCCTTGCCTTTTATTCTTTTTTTTTTTTAACTACATGATTAGCATTTTTTAATACTTATTAAATTTTGTGTGTATGAGTGTATTGCCTGCATGTATGTAAATGCACCCGTGTTGTACAATGCCCACAGAGGTCAGAAGAGTGTGTTAGATCTCCTGAAGCTGAAGTTACAGACAGTTGTTAGTCACCATGTAGGTGCTGGGAATAGACCCCAGGTCTTGTGCAAGAGCAGTCAGTGCTCTTAACCTATGAGCCATCTCTCCAGCCCTTGCCCTTACCTTCCAGCTAGGTCTTTATATTTTTGTTTTTGTTTGTTTGCTTTAGACTTCATGGGTGGCCTTTCATTTAACACCAATTAACACACAAACACACACACACACACACACACACACACACACACACACACACACACCCTGATTTAGGAATTTTTGTCTCAGACTCACATGAAGACAGTTCGGCAGGCAATGGCTCTCTTCGGAACAATGGTGAACAGGGGTCCATTGAATGGCAATGGCCTCCCTTCATGGCCATCAGGATAGATGTTGGGCACCTTGTCATGGAGGATTACTGAGGGGCCACAGCTCCTTCCCTGATTCTCCTGGCGAGGTGATGAGGATGGGTTTGTGTGTCAGTGTGGAGTGATCAGTACCCACAAGGCTGATCCATAACCATCTGTGAAGGGGAGCTGAGTAGAGGCAGGAAGGTTCTAGAGGACATAATGCTTATTGATTTTTTAAAATTTCTTTGTTCCTTTCTTTCCTTTCCTCCCCTTCCCTTCTTTTTTTTTTCATAGACAGGGTCTTCTGTAGCCCAAGCTGGCCTCAGATTCACTAGATACCTGAAGATGACCTTGAACTTCTGATCCTCCTGTCCCCACTTCCAAGTGCTGAGATTACAGGCATTTACCACCAAACCCTGCTTATTCCCTGTTGGGGATTAAACAGTAGGCAAACACTCCACCAACTGAGTTACATTCCCAGCCCTGCTAATTTCATAAAACGTGGCCTCTGTCTATGCCTGAACTCAGAGAATCCCATAGGCCTAGCAAGTGAGACCAGCCAGGCCAGAGTGAAATAGAGGCTGCCTCTGTCAGAGCCACAAGATGGAAAGGGAGGAGCAGTGGGTTTGGTGGACAATGGTGGCCCTGGGGAACATACTCATTAGGCTTGGAATGAGACCACTGTAATCCAGTGGCCAACAACTTTGTAAGATATTCAGCATTATTAGTTGGTGAAGAAAGGCAGATTGAAACCAGATTCTACATTATCGAATACCCAAAGTGGCTCAAGTGGAAAGGACCAATTACATACAGTAAGTGTTGGCCAGCATGAAAGGCAGCTGACAGGTGTTGTCAAGAGCTGGGTGATTATAAAAAAGAAAGCAGTCCTGTGATCCTCTGTAACCTGCCTTGGTCTCTTGCCTCCTGCCCCCACAGAGGCAGAGGCTGATCAACTCGGCCAATGGCGTAAGTAACAAGCCACTGCAAAACGGAAGGCATGAAAGCATCGAGAACGGAAATGTTCCTGTGGAAAATCCTGAAGACCCGCAGCAGGATCAGGAGCAGCAGCCGCCACCACAACCTCCACCCCCAGAGCCAGAGTCGGTGGAGACGGTCTTCCTGTCCCCCTTCTCCATGCCTGGTAAGTCTGGGGTTGCTGGTCCTCCAGCCAGGTTCCTGTGGGTGCCATTGGGACCATGCCCAGGTGTTTAGAATGGAGACCTTGACCCTGGGATAGTGGAGGACTGGTATAGAGGGCTGATGTTAGGTCACCAGGGTGACTGGGGCACTGGATATCTATCAGTAGTGCAGGTGAGAGCCGGGTGGGTGCAGACACTGCTGAATGTGGCTGGAACCTGGGGGCCA
Organism: Eospalax fontanierii; assembly: GCA_035773235.1. Lineage (NCBI taxonomy): Eukaryota > Metazoa > Chordata > Mammalia > Rodentia > Spalacidae > Eospalax > Eospalax fontanierii. The sequence continues at coordinate 70,493,304 of CM069536.1, forward strand.
GAGAAAGGCTGGCTGACACTTGGGAATCACCAGCAGCCTCTAGAGACCACACTTGAATGTTCAGGGCAGCTAACAAAAAGCATCCAGTAATGCTATTTCTATGGAGTGTGTGTGTGTGTGTGATTACATATACCTCTGTGCACAGGTATGTGCACCCATGAATGTGTGCAGAGACCAAAAGAGGAATATCATCACGTGTCCTTCTGTGTCAGTCTTCATCACATTCCCTTGAGGCAGGATCTCTCACTGAACCTGGAGCCTGGGCCAGTGGCCCACAAGATCTAGCAATCCTCTTGTCCCTGATCCCCACAGTGCTGGGTTTACATGCATGTCTACAACACCTGACTTTTTACATGGGTGCTAGAGATTCAAACTCAGGTCCTCCTGCCGGCACAGCAAGCACATTGACCTGCTGAGCCCTCTGCAGCCCTCGATGGACATTCCCACCCATCAAAGGCAGGACATTTTGTCCACATATAGCCTTGTTTCGAGGATCATTCTAAGGCTACAACTGCTTTTTAGTTATACTTTACACATTTGAATGCTACCTCCTTATAAACAAGCCAGGCCAGAGCACAACACTGCCTCCGGCTCTCGCATCTGAACTTAAGAGTCGACCCTGATCATCTGGCCCAGGGTCATCTGACTGCTAACTCCTTGCTGACCTCACCTGTTCTCCCTCCATACCCTCTGGCCACAATGGCCTCCTCACTGCCATTCCTAAAGCACACAAGAATGTGCTTACCTCAAGACCTCTGCACTGCCCTTTGCTGGAGTGCTCTTGCTCTAGTTATCCATATGACTCACTCCCTGACCTGTACTTCAGTGTAACCATTTCAATGTGGCCTTCCCACGCTACCTTATTCTAAACGCCATATATAAATGTAATACGAGCATATGTTTCTCTCGAGTGTCTCCATTTGCAAAACTGTCAGTTATCTGGGGGCAGGCCTATTTGTTGCACTTATTTTTGTATCCCAGCACTGTATCTGTATACATGAATATCTGTTGAATGAATGAACTCAAGAGTTTGCATGTGAAAGGCTCCCAGAATCTACCCCGTGTGTGTTCACTATACCTAGCCTTCTGTGAGCTCTCGGCTGTCCTAAGAGTTTTAAGCATCGGACCCTATTTCTGGATGTTCCTCCCTAGAGGCAACAGAATTCTAGAACTTTCTAATTCAAAGCTTAGTGTTTTTCTAAAAAGAATTCTGTGCTTAACATTTGGCTTACTTGAACGCCTCATTTGGAAAGGGATCCTGAAGGGCAGAGGCTTCACTGCTTTGACTCCGTCTCTGTAGACACACAGCTGCTTCTCAGTACCTAGCCTTGGCCCGTCCATCTAGAACCCTTGGCCGCTGTGCCTAGAGATGCAGGCTTTCTTGGGACCATGGACTTCCTTGGAGTTTCTAAATTGGAGAGCCTCATGGTATGTGCCTTACACCACCCAGGGGCTCTTCCTTCAACTCAGGGCCTAGCTCTAAGTCTGCAGCAAGGCCTAAAGTACTCGTGCAGTTTCATGCTTCTCTGGAGGATGAAAGGATTCAGCTGGGTTAGGAGTTGCTAGCCCTGCTCAGCACCTTTTCTCTACACTAAGGACAGACTTGGAAAACGAGATCTGTCCTCTTACTAATCTCTCAGAGGAGCTTAGCCCTGGGGTTCAGCCTCTCCAGGCCCCATCTGCCAACTGGAAAGCCAAAGGAACTGGTATGTGGGCCACCACTGATGCCAGTCTGGAGCTCTGTGGAGACACATGCTGCACTCAGCCAGCATGGGGCTGGCTGGGGTGAAGACTACGCTGAACTTGATAGTAGTTGTCCCTGAGCTGTCTGGGACCCTGAAAGCCAGAAGGAGGGGTCTTCCTCAGACCCAGGGTCCCCATACTGAGGTTCCTGATTGGACACACTGGTGAGAGAGACTTCACCAGGGAGGGTCCTGGGAGGGCAGCATGTCCTCCTAGAACTAGTGCCAGGGCTGATGAACCAGGATGGGCCTGGGTCTGTAAGCAGTAGGAACACGGGCCTTGGTTCCACCCTAGGTACCCTTTACGTTTGTGTCATCCTGCCGTCATCTCCATTCCTTTCCAGTGGTATTAAGTCAGGAGATACAGGGCTATGGTCATCAAAGTATCAAGGTCAGTGAGGGCTGGAGAAGAGCCACACTGAGGGAGACATGATCTGGGCCCTGTAGATGATGGCAGTGGTGACTGTCCCCTGGTGATCTATGTTCATGATCTCTAATTCTGTAAAGCAAGTATAACCACCTACGTCTCAAATAAGGGGCCTCATAGCTCCCAGCCACTGCCTTCCACTGACCACTTGATTGGCACCCCCATCCCAGCACAACCCATGTCCAGGAGGATCCTGGACAACTAGACAGCATTTGACTCTTGCTTTTAAGGCCTTTTGGAAGGGTGACTTGTTTGCTGTTCTCTATAAGCAGGAGTGCATGGGCATCTTCTAGGACCTGCCTGCCTTCCCTATATTCATGACCTTGGGCATCTCAGGGATGCAGTCTCAGGGTGGGTCACTTCATAGGGTGGGGCCACCTCCTGGCTTCCAGCCCAGCTGCCCATCAGGGGTCTACCTGTGAGTGCTCCTTGAGTCCTCTAAGGAATGCTGCCCTTTTCCTGTAGTTGGCCCACTTCTTTCTTAGCTCCAGGATGTCCTTGGGTGAGGCCTTCACATAGCCAAGGGCACAAGCTTCCTCAACTTCCTCTCGGTGCTAGCTCTATTCTCAGGAATCAGCCTCTTCCTACGTCCAGGGAAAGCCCCTTCTATGTAGCAGATGTGTTTATAGGGTTGCCCTTGGAAACCACAGTCCTTTCCTCCCCAGGAGCAGAGCATCAATGGAAACAGTGCTGGGTGGTGGCTGTTCCTCTAGGTATGAACAATGGCCTGGGCCAAAGGAGGTGGAGGCCATTGAAAGCTGAGGTTCACAAGAAGTTAGAGCAAGCCAGTGATCCCCACACCCATGGCCCCAGACTTGGTCTTTGTGGCCACCTTTCGGCTTGGTTGTGATCCTATCCTCACTGGAATCTGGGACCTATGGCACCTCTGAGCTGCCCCTAGATGTGCATGAAGGTAGCTGCTCTCCCCAGCTGAGCCCCTAGAAGGACAGATAAGGAGTAACAGAAGCAGGGGCTTTTGAAAAGGGGGAAACTATCCTCTGGGCCAGTCAGGAACCAGTAAGGCTATGTTAAGGGCTCAGGGGGTGGGCATTGGCCACATCCATGTTAATGCTTCTCTGTTTCTGGGGACAGACTTGGGGTCAGCTCTGGAGTCCAGGGCACTGGACTTGAATCTCAGTCATGTCTGTCCCCAGCATTGTGACTCTGGGTCAGCTTCTGCTTCTCTCTGACTCTCTGTTCCTCATCCACACGGTAGGATTGCCCCCTGGGGTTGGTCTGAAGAGTTCATATGGTTTCTACACTGCCTGATATGCAGTAGGTACTCAGCAGGGTTCGGGTGGACCTCAGTGTGCTCCAGTGACATGGTGTCTACTCCAATCAGATTCCATTTACCTCTGCTAGTACCACAGGTGCTAGAATTCCTGTGGGCTTGGGGCTAAGGGGGAAGAGGGGAATTGCCTGTACTGAGTGCCTGATGTGTGCCAGGCCCTGGGCTGCAGGCAGTTTATAGACACAGTGATCCTCCTAGTCGGTGCACGTCAAGGCACCAGACTATATTCTGGCCTTGGAGCTCCAGGACAGGGCAGGCCATGGTCACTGTTTCCTTGGAGGTAAGGCTTGCCAGGCAAAGCTGAACAGATGAACACATGATGTGTTTCATATCATGCCTGTCTAATCTGTAGCTCATGGACTGCATGTGGCCCAGGATAGCTATGACTGCAGCCAACACAAAATTATAAACTTACCCAAAACATTTTTGAGACTTTTTATGTGGTCACGGCTTGAAGCAGTCTGACTCACCTGCACCAGCCAGAAGCTGAGAGAGAAGTGTCCACACTACCCCTGCTTGCATCTACCTAGTTTCATGCTGAATTGTCCTGACTGCCCATTGCTCCCAGAGGCCAGAGTGAGGCCCGCAGGGAGGAGGAGGAAGATCTTTGCCTCCTATGGAAACCTAGGATCTACAGTCCTGGCTCTGCCCTAAGCCATGTGCCAGTGACTGGGAGTGCCAGCCCTGCTAGGGAAAACCAACCCCTGACATAAGTTGCTTGTGGTGGGTTATGGCCTAAGATGTCCTTAAGTCCATGAGGGCCACCCTCACCATGCAAGAGAACCTTTCTCTCCCTCGCCACAGGATAAGGCAATCATGTTTATTGATTAGGATGGGACTTTCCTGTCTCATTATTATGCCAGCCAACATCTACTGAGGACTTGCCATCTGCTGCACAAAACAGAATTCCTATACTGCTCTGAGCCAGTCCTAGAATGCTGTAATAGAATACTATAGACTGGGCATGGTAAGCCCCAGGAATCTCTCTGTAACCATTCTGGAGGCTGGAAGTCCGAGATTGGGGTGCCCACATGGCCAGGCTCTAATAAGGGCTGTCTTCCTGGTCTAGAGATGCTGCCCACCCCCACCTGCTGCATACGCAACTGATCTTTGTTCAGTATGTGCACTTAAGGAGAATGCACGTTCAGAATCTCTCTTCTGGCATCCTTTGTGTAGCTGACTGTGTAGGATTTGCATGCTTCACCTTGTTTTTTGAGACAGGATCTCTCACTGGCCTACAGGCTTGCTGATCCAGCTAGGCTGACTGACCAGAAAGGCCCCGTGTCCACTCCCCCAGTGCTGGGATTATAAGCATGAGCCACCATACTCAGCCTTTTTTATATGGGTGTTGGGGACCAAACCCTGGTCTTCAAGCATGTCTGTCAAGTTCATTACTGACTGAGCCATCTCCCCAAGCCCTTCATCCTGCAGTCTTTTGAGATCATTGAACCTGAATTATGCGCCCCCCCCAGATTCCCTATCTCTAAAGCCATTTAGGGTTAGGGTGCCAGTGAATCAGCTGAAGTAGCAAAGGACACCATTCAGCTGGAGCCAGGTCTCTAGGGGCTTCAGTGCACTGTGCTCCATTCTCAGAGTTTCCCAGTTAGGTCAGATAGGAGGTGTGGTGGTGAGTGTCCCTGTTTTACAGAGAAAGAAAGGAGTCCAGAGAGGTGACTTGCCTATGGTCACCCAGTATCTAAACAGAAATTAAGCAGCTCGTGTTAATGGCAGTGATATTCTCTCTGTACTGTACACTTAAAACAATCCTGTGAAGAATGATATCACCCTCCCCAGCCTACAGAGAAGGAAACTGAGGCTCAGAGAAGCAATGGTATTCCCAAGTCATATAACCCTTACATGGGCTTCCCAAACTGAATATCATTGGTGGGGAGCAAAGTACAGCCCACAGCCTCCACTGTCCACGTAACAGTTCTTGGAGATCAGCTCATTGCACAGAGAAGCTTGGGTTTCATAGAAGTCCGTACTCTAAGAGTCTCTTGGGACAATCTCAGGAGGTGAAACAGGTTGAGTCTTCACTCAGCCGTGCTCATGAAACTGGGGAGTAAAGTACCATTACTGCTCTGATTTCAGTCAGTTTCCCAAGTCCATGAGGTTAGTGTTAGGGAAATGGTGCTGCAGTCGAGCCAGTGGGTTCTTCAGTCTCTCCACTCAGAGCCAGGAAGAACCGGGCTGCCTCTGTGTGTGGTGCAGTGTCTCCCTCCTAGCACCCAGAATCCGTATAACATGCTATATGCGTAAACTGAGGTGGATGGATGTACAGACCTTGCACACTGTCTAGGATGGGGTTATTAAGCCTTCTCCCCCCCCCATGATGAAATTCAGGAGACAGTCAGTAGGTTTCCTTATTCTACCCCACACCCTGTCAGTTCAGAGGAGCTGTTGAGAACTGTGCTGGTGGAGAGAAAGGCCTTCGGTTCGTTCTAAACCCAGTACCCTGTGCTGCTAGAAGAGAACTCTGTAGAATGCCTGGGGCTGCCTGCTTTGGCCCAGGAAACCTTAACTGCAGCTGCGTGTGTAGCTCCACCGACCATTCCATCCGCCCAGGTCCCAGAGACTCACAGCCCTTGCTGTCAGAATGACCTTACTTTTGCCTTGATCATGGGAGCCACCAGAGACATTGCACACTCAATGAACAGCCTCTAAATCAGGGTCCCTGTAGGTCATTCACTCTCCCTGTCAGTCAGGCTTCCCACTCCTGATGCATCAGCTCACAGACCAGTTAGAAGAAAATTCTGGCTGAGCACTTTTATTCTTTAATACAACAACCTCATTGAGACAGTTCACCCCAGCTGGCCTAGGACACTCACTATGTAAACCAGGCTGGCCTTGAACTCACAGAACTCTACCTGCCTCCCAAGTACATAGTTCACAGCTTTAAGGTGGGCAGTTCAGTGACTTTTAGTAGGTTCAGAATGTTATGTAAACTATCACCACAGTCAGCATGATGGTACTTTCATCTTTCCCCAAATGAACCATGTAAGCGTAGCGGTTGCTCCCTTCTCCTTCACCTCTGGCAGCAGCTCATCTACTTAATGTCTCTTTGGGTTGGTCTAGTCTGCCCATTGTGTGTAAATGAAGCTGTGTAACATGCCACCTGTTATAAGTCTCCCCTTTCAATTAGTACAGTGTCGTCAAGGTCTATGCAGATTGTAATATGTATCATGTTCTTTCCTGTTAGTGAACACACAACACACCGTGGTTGGATAGATATTTGGGTTGTTCCTACTTTGGGGCTATGAGATTTAATTAAATTAAATTAACTATTATTTTTTGCAATGCTGGTGTTCAAACTCGGGCCCTTGCGCATTCTAGGCAAGGGCTCTGCCACTAAGCTACATCCCCAGCTCTATAAGTGGTTGTTTAAAGATCTAACAGAGCCTCATGTGAGGGGAGGCTCAGTATTTTTTTATCTTGATGAAAGCAATAATTCTCTGAGTTCCTGTAATCAGCAGCAAATAGCCTCTGAATGTTAAAGTGTAAAGGGAAACTGGGAGTTTTTAGACTAGATCCTAAAGTAGGAAGTGGAATCAATGGTTTGCCCAAGAGGAAGTCTTCACCAGCCCCACCCAGGAGTCCTGCCAGCAGGTGGGAAATCCATTCCCTAGTCCCACCCCTCCAACCTGGCCAACACAGCCCTTGCTGGGACACTAGAGACTGTGTCCAGGGACCCTAATCTTTTCTATGATGCCCAAGGCCAGAAGGCAAGCATGTTCCCAGAAGTGGCTGCTAAAAGGAAGCTTGTAGGGTGGTGCTCAGTGCTGTGGTAAATACAACAGCCCTACTCCCAGCATGCTTTGCGCTTGCCCACTCCAAACCACAGAAAGGTGGCTCCACCTCACCTCACTTCTGCTTTTCAGATTCGGGAACCTTCTGGAAGCCAGAAACTTGGAGTCTGGATGCTGCTGCATTTAGCTTCCTTTGCAGCCTCTGTAGATACCCAGGGAAGAGGTTGCCACAAGAGGGTGCTGGTGGCTACTGCGGCCCTCCAGTATGCACAGGGTCATGATGAAGCTGGAGAGAAGCAATAAAAAGCCTTCACTGATCATGCAGAGCAGATGAGAGTTGGGAGGAGTCTAGGTGGTCCGTGGAGCCTCGTAAGGCTGGGGAGTGGTGGGAGTACAGCGGTCCACACCCCTGTGGTCCCTGGGGTCAGTTCAGCGGTCCACACCCCGTGGTCCCCGGGGTCAGTTCAGCGGTCCACACCCCGTGGTCCCCGGGGTCAGTTCACCATCTCACACACATCTGTGCTTGAAATCTGCAAGAGACCCTGATGCAGGGCTGGTGGATTCCTCTTTCCCTGGTGAGGAATCGAGGGTTGGAGAAACCTCAGGTAGCTGAGTAAGATACATGGTCAGGATGGGCACCCAGGACTATCTGTTCCTAAGTGTTGCCATCAGTGAAAGGAGGGCCAGCAGCTAGGTCTGTGACAGGTAAGCCGTGACGGGTAAGGCCAGCCAGTGACAGTTCCCTTGGGTTTTCTCAGACTTAACCCGCCCTGGGACCTCCTAACTCAAGGCAAGGCCTTCAGAAGCAGGGCCATGTGTGTGGATGCAGGCCTTTCTTCTGTCTGCCCAGGACTCCTTGAAGAAGTTGTCAGAGATTGATCAGTATTATCCCACAGATGAGGTTGCAAAGGCTCAGAGAGACTGGGGATCCACTCAGTGTCACATAGTTGACAATGACAGTTCAGGGTGGTTCTGTTCTTCCTGTTAAAAGCCATAACTTGGGGGGGAGGGGTCATCGTTAATTAAATAATTTAATTTCTATTTTATGTGCACAAGTGTTTGTCTACATGTATGTAAGTACACCACATGCATGCAATGCATGTAGAGGCCAGAAGAGGGCATTGGACCCCTTGAACTGGAGTTACAGATGGTTATTAGCCACCATATTGGGTGCTAGGAATTGAACCCGGGTCCTCTACAAGAACAGCTGGTGCTATTAACCACTGAGCCATCTCTCCAGCCCCAGAGCCACATTAAAAAAGAAAAAATGAGTTGGCACCCTTACCTTACACCATCAACAAAAGTGGAAACATGAAAAATGTAACAGTTTAAAATGCATAACTCTCTAATATCATAAATATGGATATTCATGACTTTTAATCAGATAATAGAGCAACACTGAAGCCAACAAAAGAAGCATCTTGAACTTTACTAAAATTTAAAACTTTTGCAATTCATAGGACGTTATCAAGGAAGTTTTAAAAAAGCACCTGCACATGAGAGAAAACAATTCATACCCAATGGAAACCAGTATTGGAAACTGGACTTGGGGCTGGAGAGATAGCTCAGTGGTTAAAAGTTCTTGCTGCTCTTTCAGAGGACCCAAGTTTGGTTCCCAACATCTGTATCAGGCAGCTCACAATGCCTGTAGCTGCAGCTCCAGGGGATCCAAAGCCACCTTCTGGCAAGACCTCGTGTAAAACAAAAAGCAAAAACAAAAACGATGATATACCACTTCACACCCATGAGAGTGGCTGAGGTCAAAGAAGAAAAACACAGGTATTAACCAGGAGGCGGGGCCTAGGCACACTGTGCATTGCTCATAGGGAAGTAAAATGAAAGCTAAACAGTCACCGTGTGGTTCGGCAGTTCACTGCTTGTTATGTACAAAAGAGACATGAGAACACATGTCCATACAAAGACTGTGCTCACTGTTCATGACAGTGCTATTCAGAGTAGCCCAGAAGCAGAAATAACCTGAACATCCATTAAGTGATGGATAGGTAAGCTTAAAATGAGTCATCCAAGGCTGGGGATATAGTTCAGTAGAGCACTTCCCTGGCACATGTCGGGCATTGGGTTCAATCCCCAGCACTGCCAAAAACAAAGCTATGACTGTATAGTGGAAGACTATTTAGCCATGAAAATTAATACAGTGCTAATTGGAGCATGCTTCATGAACTTTGGGAACATTATACTAAGGGAAAGAAGTCAGACCAAGGGATACATTTCGATTCCACTTAGATGAAATGTGCTGGATAATCAAATCTAGAGACTAAAAACAAGTTCATGGTTCCCAGAAGTTAGCCGGGGTGGAGGGTTCTACCAACAAGCACAGCTTTCTACTGGAAGTAATGGAAATCATCTAGACTGTGACTATGCAGCCCTTAAATGCACCTCACTGAACACTTTATATGGGTGACTTTCTTATGTGGCAGTTATATCTCAAGCGATTTCAAATGGATTTAGTCTAGAGTGTGGGTCTTAAATTACGGTCCAGAGACTAGCTGCCTAAGCAGCCGCTGGGAATAGTTAGAAATTTGACTTCTCAAGTAGCCGCCTATGGTTCCACCTTCTCCACAGGCTGACGTGGGAGGAATCAAGATTTTGAGGCCAACATTGTAGAGACCCAGTCTCTTCAAAAATGCAGATTCTCAGGCTCCCCAATCCAGACTGTCCAAAGTATCACACTTTTCCAAAGGGGTCTGAATCTGAGAAGCAGTGACACTCTCTAGGCCACGTGGACTGTTCTAGCTCCAGGATCTGTGACAATCTCTCTATCACCAGGGACACAACCCTGCTTCAGGACCACAAGTTAGCTATTCCCATAATTGGAGTGTCTAATTAGTTAACCATCCAAATTAATCTGAGGTTTTCATCAGCAACTACGCCTGTTCTTTTCCCTCCAGTGTGATTAGCCATCTGTTTTGTTACAGTTGGCTTTAAATACTTTTTTTGTCACGTAATTAGTAATTATATTGTAATGTTCTACTTCAAGAGAGAAGCCATAGGCCTACTGAAGGAGAAAACAGCAGCGCCCATCTTTTACTCAGTGCTGCCCATCCATCACAGTCTGTGAAAACCTACCTCCCTGATGGTGCATGGGATGGGATGAGGTGGCCACCAGGAGGTCCCAGAAGCATCAGATGGCTGTCCCTTGGAAGATAAAAATGCTACCACAGACCACCAATGTTCTTTAGGGTGAACATCCCATCAGACTGTGTCCTCACAACCTATTTTTCATTATTATTTCTTGGTGGTGCATGTTTGCAATCCTAGCGTTGGGGAGGTGGAGACAGGCAGATCACTGGGGCTTACTGGCCAGCCAGTCCAGTCGAATGGGTAAACTCCAGATCCCAGTGAGAAAATCCTGTTTCAAAAAAGCAAGGTGGATGGTTCCTGAGGAATGACACCAGAGGTCAACACACACACACACACACACACACACACACACACACACACACACATACACACACACACACATGAAACTGGTTTCATAGAATGCTGTTTAACTTTCATTATGTACAACCCCAAAATTCTCTATTTCTTTTAAAGAAAATGCTGCTTGCATTTCACCAAAGTGATTTCCTAATCCAGCAGTGTATGACATCCCATAGTTGAAAACCATAGCAGGAGACGACAAGGTTTGTGAGAGGCATGTTTCCTAGGAAACCAATGGCAGGTGGTGATACTAACTGTATAGATGGGGCCAAGATGCTGATGGATGTCAAACAATACACGAAGCCTATTGGCAATGTGGTGTCTGTAAAACTAGAAACATATCCTTCAGTGAGTATCTGCAAAGAGCCTCCTGGACAGGGTCACAGTTCCCCAAACCAAATTCTTCTATGTGTGGAGTTTTAGGTGAATTCTGGAAATGCCCTCAGTTTTTCCCAACAGCTCAGATGGGTTGGGGTATGGTTAGCAAGAGGAGAGCCTGGGATTTTGGACAAACCATAGGACGGGAACCTTTCTGCTGTTTGTGACAGGCTTGCTAGTACTGAGGGGTACCTGAGAAAAGAGATTCAGGAGGCAGATGTTTTCCCGTGTATAGCATCTGGATGGATATCTTGCTGGCTTGCTGATTGCAAGCTAACCACATTCTCTTGGCTCATTATTATAAGCAACTTGGGTGATGTTTTAAAGTAAATGTACTTTTATTATAATTATTTAGGAAATTAAGAAGCACACATGTACAGTTGTAAAGTGAACTAGTGACAACCTGCTTTGAAATGTAAAGAAATGGAGATATAATTCATATACCATAAATTGGATTCTGAATGTTTTTCTTGCTGCATTCACAGAATTGTGTGACCGTCATCAATATATAATTCTAGAATACTTAGATTATATTATTTTTAAAACCCGTACCCACAAGCAAATGTTCCTAGTACCACAACACCACCACCACCACCCACCCCCACAACGCCATCCCTGGTGGCCACTGGTCTCCTTTCTGTCTCTGGAGTACCCACTTCTGAGCATGTCATATGGATGGACTCTAACACAGTGTGGCTTTTGTATCTGGCTTTCCTCCCTGTCATAATCATTACAAGGTCTCTGCTTGTTGGAGCCCCTGTCAGCACTGTATTTTTTATGGAGAAACTCACGTTGCACTGACATACCACATCGGGCTTCTGTTCATCACTGGAGTTTTAATTGGGTTGTTTCCATTTGGGGCTATTCTGAAGAATTCTGCTGTGAACACTGGAGTCTGGATTTTTGTGCCTACATATGTCTTCATGGTTGTGTAAGGTGGAATAGAATCCTGAGTCATGTGGCAACTCTGCTCAACTCTTTGAGGATCTGTCCGATTGTTTTCTAAGTAGTCCTCACACTTTACATTCACACCTCCAATACGTGAGGTGCCTACCAGGCCATAACTTCACCGATGCTTGTTATTTTTTATTATAGTCATACTTATGGGTGTGGAGTAATTTTGAATCATACTTTTTTTTGATACAGGGTCTCTCAGTAGCTCCAGCTGGCCTGGAACTTGCTATGTAGACCAGGCTGGCCTCCATCTCACAGTGCTGGAATTAAAGGCATATGCCACCTCATCTTGCTAAATCACTAAAGTTTTTTGTTTTCATTTGTGGGGAGGTGGGTGTCCATTGAACAGGATTTTCCTGTAGTCCACTTGGCTTGGAACTCATTATGTAGACTAGGCTGGCCTTGATTTCACAGAGATCCACCTGCCTCTGCTTCCTGAATACTGGGATTAAAGGCGTGTACCACAATGCCTGGCATCACTGAAGTTTTAGTCTTGGTAAGATCCAAGGTTTTTGTGGTTGCAGCATGTGATTTGGGTGTCATTTACGAAACTTTACCTAACCTAAGATCATAAAGAGTTGAGCTCATATTTTCTTCTTTGAGTTTTCAGTTGTGAGCCTTCCACTTAGGTCTATGATGAATTTAATAAACTTTTAAGTACGGTATGCAGCTGGGGGTCATTTCACTCCTCTGCCAGTGTTTCTAGCTTTCTCTGTATCCGTTGAAAAGTCTTCTCTTTTCCCTCCTGAATTGTCTTGGTACCTTTGCCAATTATCGGTTGGCCTTAGATATATGGGTTTATTTCTGACCTTTAAAGTATTTTATTGATTATTTTTATTTTATGTGTGTCAGTGTATCGCCTACATGTGTATATGTGCACCCATGTCGTGCACTACCAGAAGAGGGTATCAAATTCCCCTGGAACTGAAGTTACAGGTGGTTGTTAATCACATGTGGGTGCTAGGAACAGAACCGGGGTCCTGTGCAAGAGCAGCCAGTGCTCTTAACACTGAGCCATCTATTTCTCTAGCCCCTCTATTACTGAACTTTAAATTCTGCTTCATCTTTATGTCAATAGCCTAGTTTCTTGAGCATTCTAGCTTTGTACTAAGTTTTAAAAGCTGAGTGTATGTTATCCAACTTGTTCCTTTTTTCAAGATTGTTTTGGTTATTCTGGATCCTTTGCATTTCTATATGAATTTTAGGATTGGCTTGCCAATTTCAGCAGAAAAGTAAGCTGTGATTTTGAGAAGTACTGGATCAACCTGAGGAACATTGTTCTTAATGATATTAAGTGTTTTAGTCGATAAGCAGGGCGCTTTCCCACTTATTCGGACCTTCTTTAACTTCTTTCAGCAGTGTTTGCTGCTTTTTACCACACAAATCTTATAGTCTGTAAGTGGAATGTAAGGTTTTTTTCTTCTTCAATTTCAATGCATGTGATTGTTTTCATAATTTTATTTTGGAGTTGTTCCTTGTTAGTGCACAGAAATAAGATTTAATTGTATTTCTTGATCTCTTATCTTGTACATTGGCTGTTTAGTAATTCTAACAGATTTGTGAGTATATCTGTGTACCTGGGCGTGTTCCTTAAAATTCTCGGTGTGTGAGATTATGGCATCTACAAACAGGGCTAGTTTTATTTCTTCTTTTCTAATTTGAATGACCTTTACTTCTCTCTCTTCCTTGATTTGGCTAAGATCTCCGATTGAATGTTGGATGGAAGACCAGAGCATCCTCGTGTCTCCTGCTCATGGCAAGAAAGCTTGCAGGCTTTCCCCATTAAGTACAAATGAGAGCTGAGAGTTCTTCATAGCTAGCTGTGATCAGATAGTGCGTGTTCCTTTCTGTTCTTAGTTTCTTGAGTGTATTTTTACATATCTATCATGAAAAGGTGTTGAAATTTCTCAAATACCTTTCTGTCTCACTGGAGATGGCCATTTTGTTCATTGTTTAACAGTCTGTTACACTGATTGAATACTCTGTGTTGAAGCCAACTTTGGCTCCTTGGATAAATCCCACTTGATCATGGTGTACAATCCTTTCTCCATTGGTAGGTTCAGTTTGCTGAAATTTCATTAAGGATTTTTACATCTCTATGTGTAAGGGATGCTGGTCTATCTTTTCTCTTACATTCTTTCTATCAGGTTTTGCTATCAGAGTAAGACTGACTTTGTGGACTAATGGGGACATGTTCCTCACATGTTTGGGGTGGGATGTGTAAGGGTTCATTCTTCTTCAGGTATTATGTGGGAACTACAAGGAAGCCTTGATTGACTTTTAAGGCAGTTTGAGACAGCTTTAGTAGTCTGTCTTTGCAGGGTTTTGTCTGTTTCACCTACATCATCTAATTTGCTGGGTCACAATTGTTTATAGTGTCACCTAATAATTTTTATAAGGTATGTAGCAATGTCCCTCTTTCATTCCTGATTCTATTCATCTAAGTTCTTTCTCACTCTTGTTCTCACTCTCTCTTCTCCGCTGAGGAGCAAACCCAAGCCCTGTGTCTGCCTCCCTAGCCCTCCTCCGCTGTGCTGCATCTGGAGCCCGCTGCTCCCCCCACCGCATCATTCTAGCTAAAGATCTGTCCATTTTGTTGATCCCTTCAAAGAACCAATTTTTAGTTTCCTTGACTATCTCTTTTGTTCTGTTTCATTTCTTCTGCTGTACTTTTGAGTCTCTCTTCTGCTTTCTTCGAACTTAATTTTCACTTCTTTTTTTCTTTTCTTGAAGAGGTACATGAGGTCACTGTTTTAAATGATTTCCTCTTTAATACAGGCATTTACAGTCAGGCACTTCCCGCAGCTTGTCTCCACCGCACCCCTAAGTTTTGATGTTTTGCATTTTTGTTTCCAGTCATCTCTGAGTGTTTTCTAATCTCCCTTGTGATTTCTTCTCTGGCCTATCAGTTATTTAGGACTATGCTGTGTGAGCTTCATATGTTTGTGAATCTTCCAGCTTCCTTCCAGTGCTGAGTTCTAATTTCATTCGTTTGTGGCTGGAGAGCATACTCTGCCTGATGTCAGTCCTTCTAAACTCACTATCCTGTTTTACAGACGCATACTAGGTCTGTTCCAGAGTGCATTGTGTGCATTTGAGAGGACATGTATACTTTACTTTTGAAATATTTTAGGGGCAGGGCATGGTGATGCGTACCTTTAATCCCAGTATTCAGAAGGCAGAGGCAGACAGATCTCTGTGAGACTGAGGCCAGTCTAGTCTAGATAATGAGCTCCAAGCCATGCTATATAGTGAGACCCTGTCTCAAAAAAAAGGGGGGGCTGACAAGATGACTCAAAGGTTGAAGACTCTTGCCACTAACCAAGCCTGGTGACCTGAATTTGATCCCTGGGATCCACATGGAGAAAGGTGAAAACTGACTCCAAAATTGTCCTCTGACCTGCACATGCATACTACAACATGCTCCCCCATACACAAACAATAAAGCATTTTGTTTATTTTTATTGTGTGTGAATGCAGTTACACGTATGATGTGGAGGTTAGAGGACAACTTTTAGGAAAAAAGAAGCTAGGCCTTTACCCACCGAGCCGTCTCATGGGCCCTGACGTGTGTCCTTGAATGCATGCACTACCACTGTCCATCAGCGTCAGGGAGATCTTGAGCACGAGTTCTCCTGTGTCTTCTGTCCTTCTGCCCCCTCCTCCCGTGTATGAGGCTGGGTGCTGGCTGCTTTCCATATGCTGGATATTAGTTGCTGTGATAAAACATCGCGACCAAGGGAACTTATAAAAGGAAGAGTTTGTCCGAGCTTACAGTCCCAGGGGGTTAGAGTCCACCATGGCGGGGAAGGCGTGGTGGCAGGAACAGAAAGTGGAGGGACCACATTTCCAAGCAAACTCAGGAGGCAGAGAGTAACTGGACGTCTGGCAAGGCTTAGGAACTCTCAGAGCCCACCCCAGTGACACGCTTTCTCCAGCAAGACCACACCTCCTAAGACCTCCCTAAATAGTGCCACCAACTGGGGACAAGATGTGCAAACACTTGGAGCCTATGGTGGACATTCTCAGTCAAACCACCACACACAATATCACACCATTCCTGCAATAACCCAGACAGAAAGAACATTCTTTTTTTAAAATATTTTTTATTTATTTTAATTTTATGTGTTTGAGTATATTGCCTGCAAGTATGTAAGTGCACCCACGTTGTGCAATGCCTGCAGAGGTCAGAAGAGGACACTGGATACCCTGGAACTGGAGTTAAGGGTAGTTGTTGTTGCCATGTGGGTGCTGGGAACTGAACCTGGATCCTCTGCAAGAGCAACTGGTGCTCTGAACTACTGAACCATCTACCTCTCCCGTCAAGACAGAACATTTTTCAGAACATATGAAGACAGTGAGGGCACCGCACCAATACCATGCCTGCCACACTCCATACATCGATGGCTGGTTTGTCACTGTCCTGCTTTGATGCTTATCCTCGCAGGAAGAAGTGGAGCTGAGGGAACTGCTCGAGTCTGTCTGACTCCGCAGCCCGTCTGTACCTCACTCCCTGTCCCAGCTCCCCTGAGCCAACTTCATCCCGGCTCTGGGTTTCCCTTCCTTATCCAGTCACATGGAGGATTAAAATGGACTGAAGTTAGTCATTCAGCAAGTACCGGGTTGTCCCACTACTTCAGGATGATGGGGTGGGCGCGAGCTGTTCTGCGACGTCAGTTGGTTGGAGTCACACAAACAGCATTTTTAAAACTTAGCTTGCAAAACAATAAACCAGTGAGTGGACTAGCAGCCATGTGACCTAGGGTCTTTCTCTCTTCTTCCCTTCATGCTCCACCCCACTCCCTTGCAGAGTCAAAAGGGGACAAGGCCAAGTGGGTGTTTACCTGGCCCCTCATCTTCCTCCTGTGCATCACCATCCCCAACTGCAGCAAGCCTCGCTGGGAGAAGTTCTTCATGGTCACCTTTATCACGGCCACGCTATGGATCGCTGTGTTCTCCTACCTCATGGTGTGGCTGGTAAGTGGCGGGTGTGAGGATGGCCTGGGCAGCCAGCCCCAGCTCGTCCTCTTCCAAGTAGCAAGGGGGCCCTTTGGGCAGGTCTCTGGCCTCACTGACCACAGCCTGTTTCTCAGTAGGAAGATGTATTGGCAGGGTACTGGGGGCCATGCTGTGTACCCTGCCTTGTTGCCCATGCAGTGGAAGCAGACATGGAGGAGCGAGACGAACCCTCACAAGGCTGTTCTGGGTGGGAATGGAAGAGTGATGGCTCACTAGTGGTGTGATTGCTGAGCCTCTCATTTCCAGGGTTGCCAGAAGAATGTAAAGGAATGAGACAGGGTCAGTGAGAGGGGACACAAGGTGGCTCTCCATACCCCCTGCCAAGAAGCCCACTTTTTGTGTACCAGGTACTGGCCGACACACTTTATAGAAAGTCCTTTCTGTTCGCATAACAACCCCGTGGGATAAGTAAGCATTTTGACTGTCCCCACTTTATAGATGGCAGGTGTCACTGAGAGAATGAGTAGATTACCCAAGGGCTAACAATGGGATTAGAACCCAGGAGAGCTCTCCCATCCTGTCGGGTACCACTGCACAGAAGCTTTCTTCTAGACATTGGCACAGCTCCTATGATCATGTGTGACAACTCCCTGTACAAACCTGTCACTGACTAGGCTCTGCTGAGCCGGGCTCTGCAAGCCCCCCCCCCAACCCCCCCGTGCTCTGTGTGCCACCCATATGGTCCTGCCCTCTCCTCCCCAGCAGGGGGCCTAGTTGCGACAAGAGCGGACATGGTTCCAGTGTGGCTGCATTTCCCTGCAAAGCCTACTTGTCAGGCACATGCTCCTTATCATGCTATCTCCTTTGCCTCCTGATGCTGGAGTCAGGGAAGACAGGCCCTGACTGGTGAGGACGGGGACAGGAAGAGTTCCCTGTAGGCACAGGGGTCCCTTTCCTAACTCTGGAGGAGGATGGGAAAGGAAAGGCTCTAGGGTGTCACGTGACAATGAATTTGGGTTTAGATTTCTTGTTTGTTGTAGGAATCAAACCGAGGGCCTTGCATCTACGAGGCCAGTGCTCTACCACTGAGCCGCACCCCTGGCCCATGAAGACAAACTTGAATCTTAGTCCTGCTTCTTGGGATGGTTAAAATTGGGCATGTGACTCAGTGACTCAACTCCTTGAGCCAAGATGAGCCCCCCATGAAGTAGGAGTGGCCACCACTGCCTTTCAGGACCATTGGCTCCATCTCACTTTCCCATTCCTTGCCAACCACTGTGAGAGCCCAGCTGGTAGGATTCTGAATAGCACATGGAGCACTTTGCCTAGGGAGAGGGCTTCCTTTCCCCGTTCCCCGCTTACTGTAGCAGAAGAGCTTGAAATGCTACCCAATCCCTGGAAACAGATGGCAATCAAAGATAACTGCCACTGAGCCTTAAATCAATTGAATTTCATATCTTAATTTTTTCTGAGTAGAATTAAAGGCCAGCCTATCTTTACATTTTAAAGGAGCCAGTGGTTTTTCTTACTAAACTCTATTCCCCAAACATTACAAGTTTATTTTAAAAATCTAGTTATCTTATGATACTTGAGCAGGTATGAGGATCTGGGAAAATCAAATTAATGAATTTTTGAAATTCTTTCTTCTCTAATTACAGAAAATGTCAGTTCTGTTCAATGAGTTCTCCTTGGCAATGAGGTGGGACACTCATGCCCTCTGTATCTTCATTTACAAATCCCACTTTTGTTTCTAAATCCAGAGTCCTTTTATGGTTTGGCTTAGAGTCACAAGAACCACCCTCCTGGGCCAGTCTGACTCTGGCTTCCATCTTTGCAAGCCTTGGTTTGGGGAGATAGTCTTGGTAGTAAGAATTGCTAAAGGAAGCATGCATGTGTGCTCACCCCGATCTCTAGCTAAGGTGCACCTGTCCTAGCGCCAGGTGCTTGCTTTTATTATGCCCTGGTGGGGGACCAGGAAGAAGGGAAGCCACCTGCTCCTCTCCTGACCCACCACCTCTCGGGCTCTCACCTCCAAGGCTTTAGGAAGAAGGAGTTGTGACTGTCAGAGTCAAATGGACAGACCTTCCAAACGGATCATCCTTTCCCAGGACAATTAGGAGAACTGAAGAATGAAGAAAAGCTCTGGACACGGTCCTACTTCTCATTCAAAGCCTCAGCATTGGAAGGCTTGGAGAGCCAGGGTTGGAGTCCAGAATAGAGCAGGGTCCGTGTGTGCCTGCCCTCTGTCCCTCCACCCTTCAGCTTCTTAGCCATCTGGTTCAGTGGTTTAAAAAGGAGAGGTGGTCCTAGCAATTCCATAGTAGCTCTGTCACTGCCCTTAAGATGGCTGGCACCACCTATTTAAAATTCATTAGTCACAGCTGGTGGCTTGTGGAGATACCTTTGGTGGCCAGCATGAACTCAGTGCTGATGAATCAGTCCTCCATCGTCTCCTTCCTTTCATGTCCAGGGCATGTTAACATGCGAAGTGGTCTGAGAAAATGGTGTGTGTATGTGTGTGTGTGTGTGTGTGTGTGTGTGTGTGTGTGTGTGTCTGCTTGTCCCCACTCAAGAGCAGGGAGCATCTGGTGCTGTTCTCTCTCTCTCTCAGTGTGGGCAATTTCTACTCCCAGGGCCATTTCCATAATCCACACATACTGTGTGGCAAGGCCAAGCCTGGCACTCGGAGGCACCCTTAGTCTGGGCCTCTCAGAACCCTGGAATCTGATCACCCTCATTTTCTTGTCCCCATAGAATACAAACAAAGGGCTGAAGTAGAAGGAAGTATTCTGCTATGGCCATGTGGAAGAGGCCAGGCACACGCTTTATGCCTTTCTCATATCAGCCTTTCCATGGCGCCCATCAGGGAGCAGGGGCTCAGGGAAGCAAGCCACACAGCAGTGGTGGGGACTGGAACCATTAGCTGATCGCCTGGTTTTATTTCTGTTGTGAAATAAACAGAAAAGGGGCTCATTTTAGCTCACAATTCCAGGTTACTGTTTTCCTTCTAAACAGGAAAGTCAAGGCAGCAGGAACTTAGAATAGCAAGTCACATCATATCCACAGCCAAGGGCAGAGAGACGAGTACACACATGGTTAGTGTTCAGCTCGATTTCGCCACCCTTATACAGTCCAGGACTCACCCAGGGAATGGGGCTGCCCACAGCGAGCTAGCTGAGTCTTCCCACATCAGTCTGTAAAATCAAGACAACCCTCGACAGATGAACCTATGGGTCAACATGATCTAGACAATCCCTCACTGCGACTCTTTCCTCATGAGTCTAGATTATGCCAAGTTAAGAATAAAAATGAACCATCGCAGTGGGGATCTAATCAGTCCTGAGGGGCCACCACCACTGATGGGCTGTAGAAAGAGGCAAGTCAGAGCTGATAGGTAAACCAGGGTGATCCCAATACCTCCAGAACTTTCCATCTGGCTGCTGCTCAGGGCCCCAGCCAACTCTCGAGGGTTATCATCTCAAATGACATCCATTGGCAGATTACGCGGATGATCATTCAAGATCTTCAAAGCCTGTGAGTCTTTGGATCCAGCAAGTCTGTCTCTTGGACTTTCTCCTCAGGAGGCAGAAGAAGGATGGCAAGTCAGAGATGGACACATAGACACATTGATAGAGAGCCTGGTACAACCAGCTGTACATAGGGTTGAAACATTTGGGTTGGAGTCCTTGCTCCTTTCTTAGCAGCTGGAACTCACGGGCTTTTTCACTTAACCTCTCTGGATTTCATTTGGGATAACAACAGTGCCCTCCTCATCAGTGGGTAGTAAATAATAGAGTAGGTAGGTTCTCAAAGTAAGAGATTTTGTAGACTACGTGGTATACCGTAAGTTCGACCTCTTTTTTTCCTAAGACACACTCCCAAACAAGGTCAAGGACACATGTGGAACAGTGGTTTTTCAAATATGGCTCCCAGATCAACAGCCTCAGGATGCCAACCACCTGGGAATGCAAGAAATGCAAGTTCTCAGGCCTTGCCTTAGAACCCTGGGAGTGAAATCCAGGCATGGTGGCACATGCCTTTAATTCCAGCACTCAGGAGGTAGAGACAGGTGGATCTCTTGAGTTGGAGGCCAGCCTGGTCTATATGGTAAGTTCCAGGGAGACCCTGTCTCAAAAAAACAAACAAACAAAAAAACAAAAACAAAAACAAAAACTCTGGGGGTGAAGCCTGGTAGTCTGCTGTCCAGCAAGCTCTCTAAGCGATTTTCTGTGTCTTCAAGTTTGAGACTCACCTGTTGTTTTAATGTGTTAATAGTGCTTGTCTGTGGTTCTTAAAAATGGTAGTTAACTGTTATTTTCCTTTCATTTTATAGTTTTAGGGTGTTAAGTATACTACATAACCAGGAAAAAAGAACACTCAAAAGATTTCTTTAAGAGGTTGGGGATATAGGTGGGTTGGTCGAGTGCTTGCCTAGCCTGCATAAAGCACTGGGTTCAGTGCCCAGCACTGTGAAAACCAAGTGTGGTGGTCCCGTCATTCCAGCACTTGGGAAATGAAAGCAGGAAGATGAACAGTTCAAGGTCATCTTCTGCTACATAGCAAGGCCAGTCTGAACTGCATGGGATCCTGCCTCAAAAAAGGTCCTAAGGAAAGCATTAGTCTAAATTTCTCTACTGGTTACAACAATATCACATTTAAGTTAAAAGCACACAGGGTAAGGCGAGTTTCCAGGGTTGTTCTACTGTGAGGTCATGTCCCCACCCCTGGACTCTTCTACAGGTGACTATTATTGGATACACGCTTGGGATCCCTGATGTCATCATGGGTATCACCTTCCTGGCAGCAGGCACAAGTGTTCCAGACTGCATGGCCAGCTTAATTGTGGCAAGACAAGGTACGTTTTCTCAGTACCTGCAGCCCTCCGCAACCCCTTACTAATTCCCTTCATCTTCTCTGCCCAAGTCACAGGTCTTATGTCCAGCAGGTGTCAAGTCCTGCTAGAAAGGAGACCATAACATTTAGAATTTATCGTTCATTAGATTCCATCATGGCCAGACTACTGTTGTCATGTGACTTTTCCTAGGGAGACATGAAGGAATGTCTGTTCACTTCAAATAGGGCACTGGCAATGGACCAAGAAAACAATTCCACCCAAGTCTAGCTTGGTGAACCTATTAGTTTATTGGGATTATTTACAGAGCATGAGTGACATAGCATGAGTGACCTCAAAACAGCTCATTGCTGCAAAGTCTCACTGCATCATAAGTGATGACATCATAGAATGTTGTGGCATCCTCCCACCCAGCAATCCCTCCTGTCTCCCAGCTGCACAAAGTCTTGGTGTGGAGGGGATTCTAGAGTTCAAAATTGTGTGTAGCTGGGAGACAAGGGGAAGTGCTGGGTAGAGCCCCAGGTGAGGGTGTGATGAGCCTCCCTCCTCCCCTGCTTAGTATGGTAACCACCCATTGCTTCAGTGTAGGCCTGTTACTACCATTCTGCTTCTTTCATTGCCATGGCTACAGGACCAAGGTTATCTCTGCTCCATGATGGGTATGGGATGGTCTTGTTATGTCCAGGGGGAAAAAACCATTCTACAACAACTACTAAGATGAAATCCTGAGATCTCTGAAGTGTTTGCTCAGGTGGTTGTGTTTAAACAGACATGTCCTGCGAGTAACAGTCAGTGTGAGACAGGACAGAGCTCAGCCTAGATGTCATACATCAATCCATGGCAATAAATGTGTGTGACAGTAACACATGTGACAGTGACATACCGGTGAATCAAGAGGCAGACAGCAAGACCAGGGCCAGGCCTGGAAGTACTGACCTCCTTGTACCAGCTAGGCCCACTTCTTAAAGGCTCCACAGTGCCCCCAAATAGAGCCCCAAGTGTTCAGAACATGAGCCTGTGGGGGCATTTTAGATTCAAGCCGTAACAAATGACCATCCTGAGAAGGCATCATGGGCATCCTATATATCAACTCTTTCCTGTTCTTCCCACTTCCAGAAGATGTGCAGGGCTTTGGATTATTTGTTAGTTTTAGTGACCCAGGCTGAACAGGATGAGGAGTGACTCATGGTCCTCCATAGCAAAACAAGAGAGGTGCAGAGTCTGATCCTGTATTTGCTGCCTCTCCTTGCCAGGGAGACAGCATCCCAGAGTGGCCTCACACAGGTCTTCCCATTAGCAAGCATTTGAAGGGACAGGAGATAGGGAGGCTCGAGGGTGTGTGTAACCTCAGGAGACAGGAGAAGAGGACAGTGCCACGGAGAAAAGTTAGCTCTGAAAAGGAAGCTAGGGTGGTGTGTTCCTCCAAGGAGGAGCAAGGCTGAGAAGCGGGTAGGAGGAGTCAGTGTACTGGGTGGAGGGCAGAGAATAGGGGTCACTAGGGATAGCCGCTGAGGGGAATGGAATTTAATTGGGTGGCCTGTGACTTTAGTATAACTCCTTCCTAAGGCAGCTTAACACAACCAAACTTTCTCAGGTCTGAGAACTAGAAGTCTGAAACCTGGCGCCTGCCTGCAGGGCGAATTCACTCTGTAGACTCCATCCAGGAGGGGCCTGCTTGGTTCCTGGCGTTGACTGCACCTCTTTGGCTGTACACCCCAGGCTCTGCTTCTGTTGTGACCCGCTGTGTCCCTCTGTGTGTCTGTAGCCACACTTCCTTCTGAGGCTCTGGGGAGGCATGAATTGGAGCAGAAAGCACACAGATCCTTAGGCAACTACAGTGATGAAAAAGAACTAGGGAGTATGAGGGCCTGGCTGATGTTCAATAGCACGAACCTGGGGCAAGTCAGTCATGTGCTCCAGGTGACGCATTTACCCGGGTAGACACCAGCAAAGGGCAAGAAGACAAGAGTCTGTTTGGTTTAAACACAGGTGTGGGGGCGGGAGACATGCAGTACTAGAAGTTTAGGATTTGAGGTCCCAGTGAGTTCAATGGAAGTCTCCTTTAGGAACAAGGGACAAGTGGGGTTCTGTAGTCAGACACTGTCCCAGAATGGCTCAGAGGAAGAAACGTAAATGAGACCCGGGTTTGGGATACACAGTTGTCATAAGGTAGCATTAATGTGCTTGACAGAGACTTCAGAAGCAGATTCTTCAACAAAGGATTCAGAACCCTGTTTAGAGTCAGTTGCGTGAGACAGGAGACCACACAGGTGCTCTGACCAGAGTTTCTGTACCTGGGCCTCCCTACAGGCTCCCAGTTCAAAGTGTGACCTGGCAGGGGAACTCACCAGACACCCAGACCCTCAGGCCTTAAACAGCCCTGCTCAATCAGGATATTCTTCTTACAAAGGCTCCAGGTGATGTGTGTGAGTCCCAGTGCCTAAAGGCTCCTCGAGGGGTCACACAGCAGCTCAGGTAGTCCCCTGAGAAGCGCTCATCTGCTTCTCTCCAAACTCAGGTGTCTGCAGCCTGTCCTCAGCAGGTACAAGTAGCTGATCCCAAACAGCAACTGCTCACTCCTGCATGTGGCCAGAGGGGATGGGAGCCTGGAAGACGGGGGCCCAGAGTTCCAGACTCTACAAGGCCTAAGCTGCCAAGATTCTGAAGTTATTCCCAAAGGCACTGGGGGAAAGCAGGGAGAACGACTTTGAGAGAGATGCATGCTGGGAATCAACAGAAGACTACAGTGAGAATGAAGGAGAAGGAATGGCCTGACACAGCGGTGGGCAGCACAGAAGCGGGCTACCAGTCCTGATGCTGGTTGGACTTGCCGCTGAATATCACAGCCCACATGCTTACCTGAGGGACTCCTGTCTCTCCCTAAGGAAGGAGGGAATACTCCGAACAGCATCACAATACCAAAGCTATTTGTGCTTTGCTTCTTCCTTCTGCCTGCATTTCATGCGCCAGATTTCAGCCAGCATGAATCTTTTCCTAAAAGTTGCTCTGACTCACAATCAATCCCAACCTCAAGTGAGGAAGTGCCCCAGTTGTGTGTGACCAGCAGGATCCTGAGGTTAAAAGGAGAACAGTGACATGGCTTCTGACCTCTGATTGGAGACAGAAAGATCGCTCTCAGAAACCACCAGAACATCAGACTGGATGCTCTACCGCCACAGTCCTGGGTGCCTTTCCTGGACACAAATGCACTTCGTGGCTTGTTAGAAAGGATACTGAGCCAGGCATCCTGAGACTGGATCACCAACAAATTGTGTGTTCTTGGTCACTTGCCACGTGAATATGGTGTTCCCCACCCAGCTTCAGCTAACCAGGAGGATGAGAAGAGGCAGAGCTCACGGCGGGTCCTGTAGAAGGGCAGCTGATAAACCTACAGGGAGTGGAATGGAGGACCCTGTGTGCTTGTGCTACAGCTGGTGTTAAGACAGGCTGGGGTTGGGGACAGTGAAATAAATATTTATCATCTCACATTTCTGAAGGCTAAAAGACTAAGGTCAAGGTGTGGGCAGTGCGGGCTCCTATGTAGCTGTGGTGAGATCTCCTCTCCCAACTCTCCTTGGCCACCTTTATTCTCACACAATTTTCTCCCATGTGCTGTTTTTCTTTTTCTGAGAGTACCAGTCAGGCTGGCCCAGAGCTCTGCCTAATGCCTCGTCTTAACCCATTGCCTTGTTGAAGGTCTTTCCTCCAAATAAAGGCCACATTAAGAGGTTCTGGCACGGGGTTAGGACTTACATATTTGAATTGAGCCCACAAAAGAGCCCTTTAGGTTTTGTGAAAGAAGGGTCCATGAAGAAGGGATCTCCTATTGAACAGCATGGATAGAGCCATTCTGAGAAAGAATGAGCATTTCCTGAGACCAGCTCTTGATAAAAGAATTGTGTTGCTTGTCCCCCAGGGCTTGGAGACATGGCAGTCTCTAACACCATTGGAAGCAACGTGTTTGACATCCTGGTGGGGCTTGGCATTCCGTGGGGCCTGCAGACCATGGTTATTAATTATGGATCCACAGTAAGTCCCTGGCACTTCCTAAGGAAGGGGGTAGGGAAGAAGAGCAGTGATGCCCACGCAGTTCCAGTGCGGAGTTCTGGGGGGAACTTCTCCACTTTCTTTGGTGGCATCTACAGTAGCCTGGGGGTACCTGCAGAAGGGACCCCATATTTGCTACATGTTCATCGGTATCCCTTCCCCTTACCTAAGCGCCACTAGCACCTTCCCCACCCCCAGGCCACTTCCTGGTGAACCAAGTCAGGACTGGAACCACCTTTGCTCTGGGTTCCTGGTCATGCCCACATGCTTATCTGAGGGACTCCTGTGCTTCCCTAAGAAGGGAATGAATACCCGGAAGTAGGCTGGGCTTGCAGAATGGACCGGCCTGAGCATCTGAGAGATTCAGGGCCCATGTATTTGACTTTCCAGGTGAAGATCAACAGCCGGGGTCTGGTCTATTCTGTGGTGCTGCTACTGGGCTCCGTCGCTCTCACTGTGAGTTTTAACCATTCCAAAATAGAAGCTTCATGAGCATTTCATTTTGCCCAGTTCTATCTCATCACCAACCCAACTCCACACACTTCTTTGCAGTGAGGAATCATGTCCAGGAGATGTGTGCAGTCAAAGATACCTCAAACCCAAACATTTTTTGCCAAGAGCTAACATGCAGTTCCTCCTGAGTTGCTATGATGTTACCAGTGGGCCTGAGAGATGGCTCTGTCAGTTAAGCACAAGGAACTGACTTCAGTCCTCAGAACTCACAGAAAAAAGACGGGAGGGACATGGTAGGGGACACTTATAATTCTAGCACGGGAAAAGCAGAGACAGGCAGCGCCCCGGGGCTCAGCCAGCCTAGCCAAGCTGGAAAGTTCCAGGTTCCGTGAAGGCCCAGTCTCAAAAATGAGGCAGATAGCACAGAGGCTGAGATTGTCCTCTGACCTCCACATGCACCTGCACACATGTGCACATACACCCTCCCTGTCTTTCAGGGAGGCCAGTGCCATGAAGGTAGCCACAATGGATTCGCCATGTCATTGGACAAGTCTCAGGGTCTGCTTGCTCTCCATTGGTTCAGAATCTTGTCTACATTGTATAGAAAGTTTTGGAGTTTACTATGTGCTATTTTTAAGTTCAAAAGGCCCTTGGGTCTCTTGGTCCTGTCAAGCCCCGCCCTCCCACTGTCTCCTTCCAGGTCCTTGGCATCCACCTCAACAAATGGCAGCTGGATCGGAAGCTGGGCATCTACGTGCTGGTTCTCTACGCCATCTTCCTGTGCTTCTCCATAATGATAGAGTTTAACGTCTTTACCTTCGTCAACTTACC
Organism: Eospalax fontanierii; assembly: GCA_035773235.1. NCBI lineage: Eukaryota > Metazoa > Chordata > Mammalia > Rodentia > Spalacidae > Eospalax > Eospalax fontanierii. Next base: position 70,520,425 of record CM069536.1, read on the forward strand.
CATGTGCCGAGAAGATGATTAAAGCTGAGCCGCTGCCTGGGAAACTGCCGTGGCCACTGTCATGCTGGCGTCTTCTCTCTCCTTCTCCATACAGGTCTCTCCTGCCTCGGCAGCTGCCATCAATTCTTTCATGAGCTGGAAGGAAGGGCCATCTTGGTCCCTGTCCAGTCATAAGCCAGGCTGCTGAGCATCTGCCCCAGCACAGCAGGGTCCGGCCATTATTTGAGCCGCTCCTCAGACTCCTGGCTGCCAGCCACAGGAATGTTGAGTGGCTCTTCTCTCTTGCATACTTTAGTCAAAAGGACTTCTGCGTGCCGTTTGTCTTGCTGTTACTCGAACAGCCTCAGAAATGAGTCAGTGAGTAAACAGGGTCTCGTGGACCAGTGCAAAATAGGGCTGTGGTTGGCAAGTGTCACTTCTGGGCCTGGAGGAGGCAGCTCATGTCATTGAGAGCCTCTGACTCTGCCTGGGGCACTCGCAGCTTGAAAGAGGCAAGGTGTCAACTTTTGGGGAATTGAGACCATAATGGCATTCCTAGGAAGAATGGAAATACTATTCCTAGCAGACGGAGAGAAGAGCAAATAAATATTGTTATCCTTTTCATTGATTCATTTGGAGAATAAGCAATGAAATAGTAAAACTCAAATGTCATATAGATCATCATACTTGAAAAATATCACTCCACACAAAAGGATCATTGAAGGGGACCAAAAAAGTTACCCTTGGAGAAAAATGAATCCTCTGTGTGTCATCTTGTGCTGGCTCTGAGACTGTTTGCTTTGGAATATGGAAAAAGGTGGAAGACCACATGGAAACAGGTGCTAACTCAGCGTCATGGTGGGGAATGTAGTTACGGCTACACATCCAGGCCTTAGGATGCCATGCACATCGTCGTTTCAGGTTCGTGACTCCTCTGTTAACACACTGGTTTCAAAGCCACCCCATTGAAAAACCCAGTTGTTTATATGCCCAACCAATTGCAGAAGTGCTGGTTAATGACAAGAAGAGAGATCTCTTGAAAAGCAACAAATCACCCTCTCTGGTTAGCTGAAGCCAAGAATGAAAACCATATCTTAGAATTCTTAGAGCTAAGTTTCTTGAACCTTAGTGTTTGCAATGCATGCAAGGCCAGGGATGGGAGATAGATTAAAAAAAAAAAAACAAACACAAAAACAAACAAAAAAAAAGAAGCGATGTTTGACTGCTTTGTAGCTCTGAAATATAAAATAGATTTACGAACATAAACCATTCCTGGGTTCTACAGAGAAAGCACAACTTAATTTTATATAGAGTGAGGTTTTTTTATTTTTTTAATGTTTCTATTGCAAAAGTCTATTGGATATGATGCACTTTTAATACTGAGATACTTTGCACAGTAGAAGGTGTGGGGATGACCCAGGATGATGAGAGAAGAAATGCTGTTAGTGATTTACCAGAAACTGAATTTGCTTTAACTTTGGTGGTGAACATAAATTTAGTAGCTGATCCCTTCTGGACCTGTGGTGGAATTGGTAGTGATGCTCGTTAAGGCCTCCTTCAGAGGAGGAAGTATTCAAACTTGTGTCCCTTAAGTTCCCTTAAGCATGAACTATGATGGGACTTGTCTCCCATTACCAACCATCTATTTGGGGTTCACATCAGTATTAGTAACTGTACTGAGTCAAGGCTTTGCTTTTTGTTTATCTAGATATCAAGTTCAGTGGTCTTCAGTGAGACAGCAGTGATTTCCCTTTAAGAAAAAAAAAAGATTAAGTTGGGGGGAGGAGCCTGAAGGCACATCAGTATAAATTCAGCTGCAAGAGGTTTTAAAGCTGCTCTGTGCCCTAGTAGCTTGGTCCCCCTGGCAGTCTCTCTCTCTCTCTCTCTCTCTCTCTCTCTCTCTCTCTCTCTCTCTCTCTTTCTCTCCTTCCCTCCCTCCTTCCCTCCCTCCCTCCCTTCCTCCCTCTCTCCCCTCATTCACAGTCACATGCTGGCTCTAATGTGTCTATGACCCTTTTGAAGTCTTCTAACTACCCTGTGATGTAAGTAGGGATTCTTCTTATTTCATTGGAAGTTTAGTTTTAGAGAGGTCAAGTGCCTCTAGTTTAGTGTCAGAATGTAGCAGAGTTGGGGCCAAAGGTGGTCCGCCACCCCTGCCCACTTAGCCAGTGCACCAGATTGACCAGCCCAAGTGACATGGCCATGACTTTGCCCTTGGGGTTGGATCTTATTGTTTGGATTAAAAACCTCATCAAATATTTAATTGATCCCTAAGTTTCCCAGATCATATCCTAATAGCTGTCCTTATCAAGTGTCCCTATTTTTCCCTGATAAAAAGACCAAAATATATTTTTAGATATGGTACAGGTCACAGCCTCTAAGAATGTCCCTGCTGCTTTTCAGTTCTCCGAGTCCTTGCGCAGAACATTCCAATTGCTGTCCTCTTCCCCTGCAGAATCCACTTGAAGCTGTAAAGTATCCTGCAGTTGAGTTGCAGGTACTAAAAATTATGTTTTCAGTATGTAGAGCTAGTTTTCTTTGGACTTTAATGTGCCAATGTTCCTCAAAGTTTCTGGACATTTATTATATCTAGGGAACTGCACACTGTAAGTACAAATTTCTCTGTTTTGAGCTAAATATTTTTTCCCATCACAAGTTTAAAGAATTGCTTGAAGATCTAGGCCTTCATTTTTAAAATCATGTTGCCATTACTATGCAGGATTACTTTCTTTTTTTTTATTCCTAAAGCTAAATTAGCATGGAGTAATTGCTTCTGCTACGGAAAACAGACAAGTAAAAGAATACACTTAACTCTTCTCATTGGAGGCAAAAAACAAAAAACAAACAAACAAAAAAATAGACCATTGGAAGATGTTTGTAGAAGGGAAGTGGAAAAGCTAGTTCCTAGCCCATTTCTGGTCTATGATCTGCCCTTACTAGCCCAGGCTTCATTGTAGACAGAAGGTGGGATCTTAGGAGCCTGGTCCTGAAAGAAGGGTGCTGTGAGGGACTGAAGTGTTCAGGTCAGTGATGCCCGCCTCCTATCTGTCCTGTACGCCTCAGCCGTGGTCTACCGCAACTGTGTTTCCATTCACCACGCCTCCACCTTGTGCACCGGCTTGCAGCCTGTAGTGTATTTTCACTGGCTCGTTCCCCTCTCTACCTTTTTCTCGCTTTTGTCCCACGAGTCTCCTGTCTTCACAGGCTCAAGCTGTTAAGGCACTAGCTTTCCTTCCCTGAGGCAGATTCAACATGTGGGGTACACATCTTAAGGGCAATGCTACATACCCCAACCAAAGCCCACTCCCAGGGTGCCCAGGGTCTGTGTGCCCTACCTGCTCTTCCCCGGTGGAGGACTTGCCAGCCTAACCACAGCAGCTTTTCACACTCAGAGCCCCAGGTTCCCATGCGCATGCCTGCCTTGGGCCTGGCTTCCTGTTCTTTCTCCTCCCTGAATCCTTTAACGGACTGAGGTGCAGCCTGTTGACAGAGATAAATGAACAGACAGGCTCTCACTCTCATGCAGGAGAGCTCTGTTCAGCCCTGAAGGCTGCTCTCCCTGACTGCCAGCCTCCCCTAGATGCGAAGTGTGATATTCTAGGTCAGTGGCCTCCTTTTCTACCATGGACTTTTTTCCTGGGCATCAGCAGTGAGCAGCAGGCACCTTTCAGCCCACCAAGCAACTGGTGCCCACTCTACACTATGTCCCAGCCCAGCCTGGGCCACTGGGAAAGCCTTGGTCCCTTCTCTCCTGCCTTCCCTCCCCTTCCTTGTAAGTCACTCTCCCCCACTGACTGGAAAAGATGGCTGTGTTGTACATGCAGACAGGCTTTTGGCAGATGCTTGATGGTGAGCAACAAAGAACTTTCTGGTTACGGTGAAAATTGCCGGGTGACTGCATCTATTGCAGGCTTTAAATACATGCCAAGGGTGCTGTGGTGCTTCTGACACGATCTCCATGGAAGCTGTCCTTGGGGCAGTGAGCAGATGTAACCAGAACACCCAAGGGAGGCCACATAGATGGCTTAGATGCCATGTTGTCTCTATAAAAACATCTAGAAATTTTTGAAAATGCTCTCTTAGTGCTTGAGTGACAAGAAGTCCCTGACTCCAACCAGTCCAGTGCCCAATGCCCTTATTCTCTGAGCCCAGCACCCTCTCTCCACATGAGAACTCGCCAGGTACCACTGCTTTCTCCAGGTGAGCACTTTAGCCCTAGTTCTCTGATCTCTACAGCTTGTCTACGTCACACGAGCTCCTCATGGGTCACACCCCTGACCAGGCTGCCCAGGAGTTCTGAGAAGGGGCCTTTCCTGTTCTTTGGGCAACTCTTCCCAACTCTGGTGTCAGCTGTGTGAGAACCAGAGAGGAAGAGAGCCTTTCATGGGCTCCACCATCAGGGCAGAGAAGGTAGTACTTGCTGTAGTACTTGCTGAAGCACAGCTTCCCACCACCAGCCTTGCTTGTGTAAGGCCTTTACCCTGTGGCAGAGTACTGGTCCCCAAAAGGCATGTGGAAACACGGTGTGGCCAGCAGGGGTGTCCAACTTCTTGACTTCTCTAGGCCACTTGTCATCTACAGGGTTCACACTTAAGAACCATGCAATTGTGTTACAAAAAAAAAATTCTCACAATGTTTTAAGTAAGTTTACAATTTTGTGTAACCATGGACTATGTGTGGGCACCCATGAAGGTTGCCACTTGTAAATAGAGACAGCCTACACTGGGATGCTAATTCTGTGATTCACTTCATGTCTGATGTGGGACAACGTCCTCCTTGTCACCGTGCTACCTGGTACAAGAAAATGTATGCTTTCATGAAATTGGGAGAAAGAGTGTTTTTGTCCCATTGCATCACCCAGGTGGGGCTGTCAGTCTAGGGAAGCCAGCTGCATGACTGGGAGCTTTGATGACTCTCTGGGGGTTTTAAAAGTTCTAGCTTTTCAACAGTCTTTGTCTTCCAGTTTCCATCCACCTCTGCCAAACCCTCAAACACCTACAGACACACATTACTGGGAAGTCTCAGCCCTGCTGATCTTTACCTGTGTTCCTAAGGCTCTTCTTCCGCTTGCACAGTTAAGGTGTTCAGTTGTCCAAGTTGTCCAATTTCCTCCCACTTCTTAGTAGGAGCTGAAAACAAGATCTCCCCTAGTCTGCCCTGGCACAATCCAGGAGCCTCTGGGAAGCATCTCTCAGGGTTGGGCACTCTACTTCTGTGAAGGTCAGGGCCATGGCAGTGTGGTCTTTCTATCTGTTACATTTACAGAGATGGGTATTTCTTGTTCTGTAACCGAGTCCAGGCCAGCATGACCCATGCCTCCTCCCATAGGACTTCCTTAATTCAAGCAATGGCTGTTTGGGTACCAGCTTGTTGGGACGTTTCCATTCATGAACTAAAGCAAATCTTAATCTTGAAGAGAGTATGGATCCTTCTTACTCTACCCCTAGAAAACAGGTTAAGAGAGGGGACCATGTGGCGTTTAGTTTGGCATAATCAGCTTCTGACTACAAAGGAAGGGTTCTAGATAATAATACCCATCCCCCGTCAGTCCAGAATTCCCAACAGGAAATTCCTGGACACTCATGGTCCTCTTCCAATAGGAGGCTTTCTTTCCTTCTTTCCTTCCTTCCTTCCTTCCTTCCTTTCTTCCTTCCTTCCTTCCGAACGTCACTGGGACTCAAGCTAGGTCACTCTGTTCCTACAAGTGAAGTGTTCTGTGGATGGTTTCTGGTTGCTTGGTTTCCTCCCTCACCTATAGTCCCTGTCCCTCTGAGCTGTAGCCCCCACACTTCTGGCTCCTTCCAAGTGACTTACACTAGGTATATTTGGGGACCTAGCAAACTAAGCTGTGGCTGGCTCTTGGGGATCCCCAGTTGGTGGGGATGCTGCTAGTCCACGAGGCTGGGAATGCCATTCAGAGCACTCTCTGGCAGGGTGCCCCTAGGACTCCAGAGTCCTTCTGAGGTCTGAACACAAAGGCAGCTTTGATTATACAGAGGAAACAGAAGGCTGCCGGCCAGATGAACCAGGACCCAGGCCAGAGACAAGACTGCCAAGGCAAGCCAGGCGTGGAGAGTCCAGACACATCCAAGATGCCAAGAGGCAGGCTGGGCAATGTTTCCCCAGGGGATTTTGGACCTTTTTGGGACACAGCTTTGGCTTACCAAGTCATAGGCAGATGGAAACAGAAGAGTCTTGGGTCCTGAAAGAACCTCCCTGAAAGCATTCAAAACCAAGAACTGCTGAGACCATCCACACGTCATATGCCCACAAGACATCTGTAGCATGCTGGGCTGAGCAGCGCCATCTTTGTTCATTTAACAGGCAGAGCAGGAGCGAGGGGTTGGAAAGCTGTAAATAATAAATATATTTATGCCGCTATTTATTTTTTCAGTAACTGTGACCTCCTGCACTGTGAATGCTCCGTGACATGAGACTCTTAGTCTAATAAAATTGTCATTAAATTTGAATGAATTGATATTATTGGTTCCTAAACACTGGCATGAGTTTACTTTTATTGTGAAGAAAAAAAAAACCTAGAGTAAAATATGAACTAAACCTTTATAAGAAATCTAGCAGTCAGTATTGTAATGCAATATATCAAAAGTCTGTATACTGTCAATAAAGTAAATGAGCACAAATTATCTTTCCCCATATAGAGACTCCATTCACATTTTCATAGACACAGACTTGTATTTTTTGAATGAATTACACTGGGATAACAGCCATTGGAAACCATTTCTATTTGCATATTGAGAAAAAAATAAACTTCGAACAGGATGACAAGTTGGAGCTTTTAATTATAATGGTTGGAAATGAAGAAAACAGTCAGACTTGGGATGTATCTGGGTTGGCTGGAATGAGTCTAGAGGGGCCCAACCTTTCCTCCGGTGTCAGCTTCGTGGGGGTCACATTGTGTTACACTTCGGAGGGGCTCTAGCTTAGTTCTTACAGTCTTGAAATTCTCTGTGTGTGTGTGTGTTGGTATGTGTGTGCACATGTTTGTGTGGACCTGTGTATGTGGAAACCAAAGATCGATGCTGGGTGGTCCCCCTCAGGTGGTCCCACCTTAGTTTTTGAGACAGGTCTCTCACTGGACCTGGGGCTCACTGATTCCGCTGGGCTAGCTAGTCAGCAAGGTCTAGATGTTCACTTGTCTCTGCCTCCCAAGCTCTGGGATTATACTCTACAGATTATAGTGATCCTGCATCCAGCTTTTTACGTGGGTGCTGGGAATCGAACTCAGGTCCTTATGCTTGTACAGCAAGCACTTTACCATACTGAGGCATCTCTCCAGCCCCCCTTGAAGTTCTCAGTACTGCTTTTAAAGGGGGCCTAGCATCTGTCTGTTGCCCAGGGTTCTGAAAACTCTAACTTCTCAGGATGAAGGTTCTGCCATCAGCTCTTATGTCCAGGAAAACAGACTGGAGGGTGGAGGTTCTTGTGAATTTTCTTCAACTGATAAAATTTTGCTGAATCCCATGGCCCTGGGTACCACCTCAAACTTCACTATGTATATTAATCGCTTAAGCATCTGTTAAAAAGCTCAGTGGGAATGGGGTGGGGCCCAGGGTACAACAGTACTAGCAAGTTCCCAGGGGCGGAAGTGCGCAGGCCCAGTAAGTGAGGAGATGGGTCCTCCTCCTCCTCCAGGTCCTCACAAACTGCTTACCCATCTACAGGAAGACAAATTCAGAAACTGAGAGAAAACATCTGGGTATGGTGGCTTGTAATCCCACTTTGGAGCCTACATAATCCCAGCACTTGAGAGTCTATGACAGGAGAATTTCAAGTTTGAGGGTAGCCTACATAGCAGACCCTATTTCAAAACACACACACACACACACACCAGAAAGAGAAATAGAGAAATACAAATATTGATGACAATTTAATGAGAATCTAATTTTTACTTCATTTTTCTAATATTCTTCCTTTATTGTGGTTTTGTTATAAGCAGCCTACAGAGGCTGGAGGGATGGCTCACTGATTAAGAGTGCTTGCTGCTCTTGCAGAGGACCTGGGAGGCTCACAACTGCCTGTAGCTCTGGTTTCAGGAGATTTAGCATCCTCTTCTGGTCTCTGAGGGCATGTGTGTATACACATACACACATACACACAGAGACACACACACATATAAAAGTAATAAATCTTTTTAAATAACCAAAAAATAAACATAGCCTATGATAAATTAAAATGTTCTAAAAATATTTCCCATGGCTAATTTGAAAAGTTCTTTGGGTGAGAACTAGACAGAATTCTCTTCATTTTAAGTCATTCCTATCTACAGCTACTCTGATACTGGAAGGACTTCGTCTTGTGTTACTAGCTCATGAACTTTGGGGGTTCTACCGGCTTTGGACTTGTGAGTTTATGGGACCTCATGGCTTATGGAGCCAGTGAAACACAGATCTGAGGACAGTGAGGTCAATCAGGGGTGTGAGTGTAGGAGCTGCCTGGGAAGCCATGTTCTTCCACTGGCTGGCAATCAGAATTTGGCTGAGTTGAACCTGTGTGTGAGTCTATCTGCTTATTTTTGATGTTTTCTAAAAGTTCTTTCATGACTACCCAGGTGACCCAGCAGGTAAAAGCACCAATCCTGTTGACCTGAGTTTGATTCCCCAGATTCCATACAGTGAAAAGAGAGAACCAAGTACCTCAAGTTGACCTCTGACCTCCACACTTGGGCCATGGTATTCAAATCTTCACATACACATGCACACACACACACACACACAGATTTTTTTTTTTTTAATGTAAGTTATTTCAGGGGCTGGAGAGGTGTCCCAGTGGTTAAAAGTACCGACTCTTCTTACAGAGAACCTGGGATTGATTCCCAGAACCCACATCACAGCTAACAACTACCCATAACTCCACTTCCAGAGGATCTGATGCCTCTTCTGACTTCTTTGGGCATTACATGACACAGGTGCACTTACACACATGCAGGCATTGCACAAATACACATAAAGTAAAAATAATTTTAAAAAATTGTTTTGGTCTTTTTGAGACAAGGTCTTCCTATAGCCCGAGTTGGCCTGGAACTCCTCATGTAGACCAGGCTGGCTTTGAATTCACAGAGATCCACCTGCCTCTGCCTCCTGAGTGCTGGAATTAAAAAGGCTTGCACCATCCATACCTGGCAGTAAAATATTTTTAGAACATTATTTCAGGCAGTTCTAGTCCAAGTTCACTACTGATCCTGGTACAGGTGTCTACTGTTCAAGAAATGGGTCTTCCCCATGCTCCGTCACCCACTTTCAGTAATGTGTACCCACTAGAAGGAACATGGGAGCACAGACATGAGTTCTGCCCTCACTGTCCCACCTCTGAGCTCCCCTGAAACTCAGTCTACCCCATTTTCTCATCCTGCTCCTGCTCCAAATGTGTCCTCAGCCAGCGACACCAGGCTCCTGTTCCATCGTTCTGCAGGGGTGAGGCTGTGGTGCGATCTTCCCTAATCAGCACTCTCCAGGCTCTCCTTCCTTCCTTCCTTGGTTTCTCCAGCTTCTCCTCTGCCAGTGTTTAAAGACAGCAATACCCTGATTTCTGCCCCGGTAACTTTCTTCTATCTTCTGGGTCGCAGGCCTAGAAGCCTCAGGAGTTCTCTTCAGAGCTTTAAAACATACAGACGCTGGGCCTCATCCAGAGGATATCCATCAACCTGGCTCTCAGAATTGAAAACACCTTTGTTGGGTGTGGTGGCTCTTTCCTGTAATTCCATCACTTGTGCAGCTAAGGCAGGATGACTGCACATTTGAAGTCAGCCTGGGCTATATCGAAAGATCCTGTCTCAAAACAAACAATAAAACCGCTCTTGGTGATTCTAACAGGGAGCTAAGGTTAAAAACCATTGATTGATTTAGCAAAGAGCCTTCTCAGGTACAGCAAGGGCTGGCCTACCTACTACTGTTCTGAAGTTGATACATCCTGCTTCCAGGTGCTAAGTACCTCCAGAGCCACTCCCTACATATCCCCCTGGGCTATTCAGTCAGGTGCCCCCAAACCTTGCAAAGTCAGCATCATCAAAGATAAATGCACACAACCTGATTTTTGTAATGGGCCAATTTCTCAAGAGATTATTCAAAGTACCCAAAATCTTAACTCCAATGCTCATCAGTGGGTGAGTGGATCAAAAATAAATTCTAGATAAAGAAATGCTGAGCCTGAGCATGGGGGTGCACACCTTTAATTCCAGCACTTGGGAGGCAGGGGCAGGTGGATCTTTGAGAGATCGAGGCCAGCCTGGTCTACATAATGAGTTCCAGCTGGGACTACAGGGAAGACCTTCTCTCAAAAAGACAGAAAAAAAAGCAGATCTTGAGCTCTGGGTGACACAAAAACATTTGGGGTAAAGTGTATTGATGTTCAGCATCTGGACTGGTCTGCAGAGTCCAAAGCTGGACAACTTGCACAGGCCCACAGGGAGGGCCATGGCCATGAGCAGGACTCAGAGGACACTTGTGAGGCACTGACCTGCAGACAAGTGGCCATGGGACTTCCAGATATGGCTGATACTGAGAGTCCATCAATGCAGTGCGTAGTACAGAGGTTCTGCGGGGCAGAGCCTGGGGTATGCCTGCACAAGTCATCCATTCCCTCATCCTAGGAAACCACTAGGATGGAACAGCTGAGCCAGCTGGTCAGGCCAGAAGCACAGAGTTCCATCATGGAGGGGCTCCTCACTCGGAGCTGTCACACTGTCATCTTAAAAGCTGTGGTACTTCCTGAGCAGGAGGGTGTACGTTCCCATTTTGTCCTGGGTTCTGAAGACCATATAGCTATAGACCAAGGTCACATAGTCACGGTGCAGTGACAGTATTCACGGTGTGGTGGTGAGTACTGATTGTCCACTTGTCAGGATCTGTAATCACCTACAGGACAGGCATCTGGGCATGTCTATGAGGGAGTTTCTAGACCAAGTTAACTGAAGTGAGGAGATCTACCTGAAGTGTGGGTGACCATGCCATGGGCTGACTTCTCCAATGACACAAAAAGGAGAAACATTGCCGAGCACCAGCCTTCGTCCCTCTGCTTCCTGACTGGGGATGCAGTGCAACCATCCACCTCATCCTCCTGCTGAAACGTCTTTCTTGCCACAATGAACTGCACCTTTGAACTGTGAGCCACAGTAAGCCTTTTCTTCCTTAAATTGCTGTTGTCAGGTATTTTGTCACAGTAACAGGAAAGTTAGCTACTACAGCTCTGTGAACCAGACCGTTAAGGGGCAGGGACATCGCACCAACCTTTCTAGTCCTCAGTGCCACCTTCTGCAGGCCGCATTAGTTAACGGCAGGTAAACTCAACCCAAATGTCCCCCAAACATGCTTGTCAGAACCCCTGTCAGGGACAAGGCACAAGGAGGAAGGCCCTTAGGAGCTCACAGAGCTGGGTGTCTCATCTACTCTTATAAAGATAAATGTCAACTGATGCTGATGGGGACGTGGGGAAGGGAATCCCTTCTGCACTGCTGGCCAGAGTAAAATAATGCAGCACTATGGAAGGAGCCTGGACAGTCCTCAGAAACCTAAAAAGAGAATTACCATATGATCAGCTACATATCCAAAGGACTCCATATCCTACCACAGAGACACTTAAAAATTTTTTTTAGTATATTTATTTATGGGGTGGGGGGGGCACACATGTGTCACAATGCCCATGTAGAAGTCAGAAAGACAACTTGTGGGCATGGGTTCTATCTTTCTACAGTAATGTGGGTCCCAAGGATCGAACTCAGGTCTTGGCAGTAGGTGCCTCTACCTGCTGAAACATCACATCAGCCCCCACAGAGATACTTACACATCTATGTTTACTGTAGTACTGTTCACAATAGCGAGGAAATGGACTCAGCCTCGATGCCCCTCACTGAATGAATGGATAATGAAAATGTGCTACATATACACAAAGGAATTTTATTCAGCCACAGAAAATGAATTGTGAATTCTGCAGAAAAATATCAAATGTTATATTAAGTGATGTAACCTGGGCTCAAAAAGACAAACACTGTATGTTCTCTTTCATGTGTGGGTGCTAGCTTCTAGTAAGTATATATTACATATATATTATATATGTATGTATACATGTATATATGTATGTATATATGTGAGATGAGTGTGTATAGGGGCCAGGAAACTAGAGAGGGGTCCAGGAGAGAGGAAAGTGAAAAGGGGAATCCTGAGGTGGAAAGGCGCAGGGCGTGGGGAGGATCAGCCAAAATAAAGTATGCATGAAAACGTCACATATTCTGCATGCTAATTAAAAACCAAACAAAGAGAGTCAACGAAAAGGAACTAGCATTCATCATGAGCCCACTACTTGGCAGGGAGTTAACCATTTTCCACAGAATCCTCACAAGCAGCTGGGGCTGGCCACCTCTTCTCCTATGTTACAGAAGAGGAAATTTGGCCCAGACAGTTTAAGGAACTGGGCCAAGGCCACACATCTGGGGAAAAAAAAGAAAAGAACTGAGACTGGAATAGTATTGTCTGAAGCAGAAAGCTTCTCTGGCCCAGCATCCAGCCATCCTCGGCAGCTCCCCAGGAAGGGGAGTTCCTGTTTGAGGATGCTCTTCCCCAAGGTTCCAGGGGCCTCTGAGCACCTGAGATGACAGCAGGAGCCCAGGCTGGGACCTCAGCAGAGAAGACAGGGTTAGCTGTCCTTCATCCTACTCAGCCTGCTGCCAGCCAGGACAGGCGTCACCCCTCCATCCCCCTCCCCACCTCTGGTCACATGGAAGATGGCCTGAGTAGTCACAGTGAATTGCAGAGGAAGTAGATATCCTCCCAAGGGAGAAGTGAGATAGACACTAATCAGTTCCAAAGAGAGAAAAAGAAACAAATCACTGTGCACCCCAAGCAGTTAGGAACAGCTCGCTCTGCAGAGATACAAGGTACCGGCCCTAGCCTCCAGGGCAAAAGATAAATCGCAGCTGGAAACTAGCAAGGATTAGCAATTCCAGCACCTTCCACAGTGACCATGCAAGCATTTGTAAGCAATATTCGTTTTTCTCTCTTCACTAGTTTAAGATGGAAGTCAGGTCCTGTTTCTAAATCTTTACTTCGGTTCATCCCCCGAGGACATTCTTCTCTTATTTCCTCCTGTTGAAATGCTAGTCCAGGGCTTGTGTGATGGCATCTGCCTCTATCTGAACAGTGAAGAGACTGAAGCAGGGGGATTGTACGTTCCAGGCCACCACGGGCTACTCTAGGAATCCCCCACCAGTGTCTGAAACACGGTGAGATTTTACTTCTCCTTCCTAGAGATGAGGAAGCTCAGCCCACTCCCAGGTGCTGGTGGTCTAACCTCCTCTTCTGTTGTTGCTTTGCCTTGTTTGGCATGCAGTTTCTCCCTCACAGTCCAAAACAGCTACCTGACTTCATCATGGCGGCAACTTCATGAGAGATCCGGAGTCAGAACCAACCAGTTAAACTGCTCCCAAAGTCCTGACCCAAGTAGGTCCTGATGGCACATACCCAACATCCCAGCACTCGGAAGGCTGAGGGAAGAAGAAGCTCAAGTTCAAGGCCAACTTGGGCTTCATAGCAAGATACTGTCTCAAAAAATAACACCAAACAATCGACAGAAACTGTGTGAAATGAAAAAAATTCATTATTGTATTTATAGCTGTTAAGTCAGCAGTTGATTTCATATACATCAATTGTGACAAATACGCTGATATTGTATACACAGGCCCTCACCCTCACCCTCACCCACACACTCCTGAGCCCCTACCTAGTATATGTGGATGAATGGGACGGAGTTAAAGATTGCCTTCTAAACACAAGTTCTGTCCTTATGCCTGTGATAGTGCAGCCTGAGACAGCCCAGGACTGCCGCCAGCAGCCTGAGGAGTTCCCGAAATCCTTTAGGTACCCATTTAGGTAAAGCTGAACCCTTGACTTTGCCACAGAAAGGGATTTCAAGATGAGCCAGTAAGAATCAGAATTGGAATTCATTAAATTCACAACTTTAGTCTCAGTACTTAGGAGGCAGAAGCAGGCAGATTTCTGTCAGCTTGAGATCAGCCTGGTCTACATAGAAAGTTCCAGGTTATCAGGGCTACAAAGCGAGACCGTATCACTGGAGAGATGGCTTAGTGGCTAAGAGCACTAGCTGCTCTTATAGAAGACCCAAGTCTAGTTCCCATCACCCACGTGGTGGCTAACGACTGTTCCTAAGCCCAGTTCCACACCATCCAACATCTTCTGGCCTCCTTTGGCATCATACACACAGTATACTTATATACAATGCAGGCACAACGTGCATACACATAAAATAAAAATAAATGCATCAAAAAGGATTTTTTAAAAAGCACTCAAGGGAGAAGAGCATGTGGGCTTCTCAAAGAGATTTTTCTCTTATATGTTCTGGTGGTACCTGTGTATTGGGTTTTGGAAACTTCTCAAATTTCACTGCTTAATGGGTTTCGTTTGTTTATTTGCTTGGTATTTTGAGATAGGATCTCACTATATAGCCCTGGCTGGCCTGGAACTCACCATGTAGACTGGGCTGGTCTCAAACTCACAGAACTCCACCCGCCTGCCTCCAAGTGCTCTGCTTAAAGGTGTGCGCCACCACATTTAATGGGTTTCTAAGGGAACTCCTTCTCCCTTCTATCTCTAGTCCCTTTTTTGGTGACTGAAATTATGAAATAGCTCCTTAGATGGATTTACAATCTGATACTGTAAAACCAGGAGCCACTAGGATTGCACAAGGCAGTTAGACTTCGCATGGGGTTGCTGGAAAGAGTCCTACAAAATTGCAGGCATGTGGCTGGGAGGCAAGAAAGGAGCTAAGGAAATGTTTGTTGTGTTGGAATTCTAGATTCTCAGCTGGCAAGCAGCTTCAGCCAGAGTGAAGGCTCCACATCCCCATAACTTTTTGTCTTTCTTCGGCCTCCCTTCCCTCAGTGTGGGCACACAGTAGGACTGCAGTGCCCAGCTCACAGTGGGAGCTTTTCTCTCCAAGGATGAGCATGACTTTCTGGTTTGCCTTCTGGCAAACAGGCAACTTGAGGCACAGCTGCTTAATGTGTAACCACTGGCCTCCCGTCAAAAATGTAGCACAGCTTCCCGAGGTCACCGTTTCAAAGTCTGTTTCCATCCCCTCATTCCCAGGCCTGCCAAGGCGAAAGCTGAGCCTGCCTGAACCAGCTGCCAGCAGCTAAGCAGTCAGGGCTAAATTCTTTTAGGCTCCTCCTCCCACAGACATCTGTGACCATCCAACATTGGTGGGAGGGACAAGAAAATAATATTCCAGAAAAATTACACCTTGTGCCTAATGTTTTTGAAGCACATTGTCAGAATGACTTGAATGACAGTAGTAACTCACAGCTTTGATTTTTAAACATAATAAAATAGGGACTGGAGCAATGGCTCAGAGGCTAAGAGCACTGGTTGTTCTTGCAGAGGACCCCGGTTTGATTCCCAGCACCCACATGGTGGCTAACAACTGATCACAACTCCAGTTCCAGGGGATCCTATGACTTCTTCTGACCTCTGCAGGTGTTGCACGATACAGTGCACTTACATACATGTAGGCAATATACTCATACATAAAAATAAATAAATATATTTAAAAGATAATACAATATACAATGCTCTTCATTATGAACTCCATACAGCTTGTCCACAGAATGTTCTTACTGACTCTTGCCAGCTTCTTACCCTCTTACCAGCCTCTTTGCAGCTGATGACATGAACATTGTAAATGAACAGTTTTGTTTACTGCCAAAGGGAAATAACAAAGGCACAAGCCAGAACTCTACTCACTGTCGACAAGAGCAACTTTGTCCCATAATCAGATGATGGTTTTCAAAAAGTGGAAGCATAATTGTTCTACATTTTGTACTTTTTACAACATAATGGCTTAAGAAAAATGTGATGTACTTTCAGAATCAGCTTCTTAGAAGTGTAACTGGTTCACGATAATCCTGTGAGTTTAAGCATACAGTTTGATGAGTCTAGATAGATGAATAGTCTCACAAAAACCATCACCAAAGGACCCAGCCAGATGTTCAGCAGGTTAAGGCTCTTCCCATCAAGCCTGACAAGCTAGTTTGATTCCTGGGGCCCACATGGTGGAAGGAGAGAACTGATTCCCACAAGTTATCATCTGACTTTCACATATGCACTGTGGCACAAGCATGCCCGCACTCACATACACACACACATACACATACACATACATACACAATAAATAAATAAATAAATAAATAAATGTAATTAAAAAAATTTAACCACCACAAGTGAGATATTGAACATATTTATTATTCCCAGAGTTTCCTCATGCGAAGACTCAAGCTGTGACACTTATTACATGATGGATTATTAGATGAAGGAGACAGACAGAGAGGCTGAGTGGGTAGAGTTCTAGGCTATGACAATTTCCCTTTCCAGACTGGTCATTTTGATCAGGTTTCAACCCCTTCCCAACATGACTGAGGGAAAAGTTGCCCCCTAATCCTTGGGTCAAGTGTAAATTCTTAGTACCAAGAGTCCATCAGCCCTGCTGTTCTCTTAGTCACAGGGCAGGCATGTGACATACACTGGCCAATCCCACTGTAGGACTTTCCACGGGATGGCCCAGATGGCGTGATCCTGATTGCTGTTAGGAGCTGCTTTAGAACCATGGGTCAATTAGCCTTAGCTCGAGGTCAACCCAGAGGAGGTCAGAGCAGGGAGAAGGTCTGAATGTCAATAGCAGGTGGCAATGCCCAGCTCCTGGTAGCTTTGCACATGGCCGCAGCTAGCTATCTATGGCTAGCTACTCAATGCCTGTCACACCCACACTAAGAAAAGCACCTGTGATTTCTTTCTGACAACATAACAGGGCAAGGGTTATGGGATGTCATCTCCATGATTAGGTTGTGTTAAGACTGGCTTCAGTGCCAGCACCTTCACCCGATGATCTTCTCTGAGGCATCGAGGACCTTGTGAGAGATTTCCACATGGCAAGGTGCTAAGACAGGCAGCTGAGGCTCTCAGCCCAAAGCCCTCAGGGAGCACAGTCCTGCCAAAACCCCTGCCTGGGAGCAGATTCCTCCCTAGCCAAACACATGGATGAGGTTCCAGTCTGGTAGACTTGGCTAAAGCACTTGCTTCAGAGGCCACCCTCAGCATGGGCCCACACTCCACCTCAGAGAGGGAAATACATGCGGGAACTTTGTACCTGCTGGCAGCTTCCTGCAGAGGCTGGCAGCCTGTCACCTCAGACCTTGCCCAGTCATAGCATACTATGAGGCAGGCACTATTATTTTCCCACCTTACAGATGAGGAGACTGAGGCACAGAGGGGCAAAGTAACTAGTCCAAGTTTGCATAGCCACTAAGTCCCTGGCAGCCTCAAGGCCTTGCTCTTCTCATCATCCACTACATGACAAAACATGCTGTTTGCCGAAAGGTCTTAGCTCAAACAGATCAGAGCAAGATTTGGGGAGGTATTGAAAAGCAAGACTGAGTTGTGAGACCTTGTCTTCACTAATAATCCCTGAGACTCCAGGAGGCTCAGAGTTGGTCTCCCATAGAAGTAACCTTGCCCTGAAAATCCCAGGATTCCTGCCAGGGAGCCAGTTGAGTGATGCTTTATCTGTGAACCAGTCATAGTGAAGGGTATTTGTAGCGCTCTGACGGCCAGAGGAAAATTACTTGCTTCTTCTAAAATGGGGGTTTCTGCTCCTCCAGAGGATGCAAGTTTGGCTCCCAGAGGTCATGCCAAGCAGCTTGCTATAGATTCACCTGTGTTTCTAGCTACAGGGAATGTGACTCCCTCTTGTCCCCCTAGGGCACGTACACCCACGACATACATTTATACAAACACACACATTAAAAACAAGTCTTTACAATGACAAGTGGGTGTGGTCATCATCACTTGAACTCAGCAGATGGGGCGTGGGCAGAACCTGGGTTCTGTTACCAAATCTGTGAGCAAGGGGAAGGAGCTTGCAGGTCCAACTTGTGCTGTCCATCAGGAGTGCCGAGATGCAGGAGAGGGAGGAGAGTGGGGTGAGGACTCTGGAATGGAAGGGGGATTCAGGGAGAGGGCCAAGACAGGCTGACCCATGTCGTTACCGACAGTGGCTGCTCAGCTTTCTGAATCTCGGCAGCTTTACCCCTGCCCTCTTCTGTTATCGGCTGCAGCATCTCCATGGTGCATACTTGAGGAAGTGTGGCTTCTCAGAGCAGCTGATAGTCCATCTTCAGGAGGTCTCTGGGACAGGAGGACCTGGGGCTATTCCAGACTATGAGGGGTTTGCCCTGTGTCCCAACAGTGCCCTGGAGCTAAAGGAAACCTTTTCCCCGCTGAGACTGAAAGCACAGGGTTACTCTCGTCCGGATCAGCCTCAAGAGCCTGGCCAGGTGCAGTACTAAGCACAGACCACTGTCTTGGGTCCTGGGACACCCGGGGGTGGTCTGCAGGCTTGTTTGAAGAGTGATGGAATAAAAACAGCTCCCTGGAGGAGGTTCTTTCTTCCTCACCTTATCTGTGCTCATTCTAGCACAGAAGAACAAGCAAGACTCTAGGAAGGACATGCCCATTGCTGCCCAGCTAGAAGATTCTGGGCTTGGATTTGAACACGCCTTCTGTGGCCACCTTTCAAACAGGAAGCTACAGTCTTGTTGCAGGAGATGGTGGAAAAGGTGACTGTGGTGCACGGTAGAGTTAGATCCTGGCAATGAGAAGCCTGTGCGGCTTGGGAGGGGGGCTGGCAGTACAGAGGGGAAGCCGTGTTGGCTAGAGTGGGCACGGTGGCCTTCTGGAGACCACATTTTTTGTGCTTTCTGAAAAGAAAAGCTAGTTTTATTGGGATACAATCCACCCACTTACAGCCTATAATTCAATGGTTTTCAGTACAGCCACAGAGTTGTGCAACCCTCACCACAATCAATTTAAAAACAATTTCATCACCCCTGAAGAAACACTGTAGCCGTTACCAGCTACTCTTTGCTCTCGTCTCCTAGCTCTGGCAACCAACCACCGGTTTATTTTCTGTGTCTGTTAATTTGCCTATTCCGAACACTTCATACAAATGGAATGTGTGCTTTGTGAGTGGCTTCTATCACTTAGTATGCTTCTCAAGGTTCATACACATTGAAGAACCATATTGTTGGGACTTTATTTCTGTTTATGGCTAATATTTCTGTTTATGGTGGTATGAATATGTTATGTCGTTTATTCACTCATCGACTGATACTTGATCGTGTCCATATATTGACTACTACAAATAGTAGGTTTATTGCTTTTTTTTTTTTTTTCCAGTTAGCGCTGAGGATGGAACAGCTGCTCTCCCGCTAAATTACAGCACCAGCCCTGGCTAATTTGAATAAGGCTGACCTGAACACTCATAACAAGCTTTTGAATGGACACACCATGAAAGTTCTCTTTGCCTACTTGGTACAACATAAAATCACCTGGGAAGAGAATCTCAATGAGGGATTATCTACATTGAGTTGGCCTGTGGGTTGTCAGTGAGGGAATTGTTTTAATTAAGTTAATTGATGTGGAAAGACCCAGCCCGCTGTGAGTGGCACCAGTCCCTAGGTAGGAGGGTCCTGAACTATACAAGAGTGGAGAAACAGCTGAACACAAGCAAGTGAACACACGTGCCAGCAAGCCAGTATGCATGAGCTCATTTCCCTCCGTTCTCCACTGTGGATGTGAAGTGACCAGCTGTTTGAAGTTCGGGCCTTGACTTCCTCACAAGGTTGTGCTGTAACCTGAAATTGTAAGCTGAAATAAACCCCTTTCTCCCCTAAACTGCTTTTAGTCTGGGTTTTTATCACAGCAACAGAAATGAAACTAGGACACACAGGAGAGGAGGACCCAGGGAGCACCGGGTGCATGACGGGGGAGGGGGTGGGGGTGGAATCTGGGTAACTGTTTCACCTTTTCAGGAACTGCTCTGCTGCTCCACAAAGTGGCTGTCTCTTCCCAGCAGGAGGCTGGGCTGTTAACTGTACTGCTTTTCACACTCAAGTGCACAGGCTGATCTGGAGGAAATGCCAGAGAAGAAGGGGGGAGGGTGGTGTGGAAGACCGCCTAGCAGAGAGGTGTGAAGGCAGGCTGAGGGACTTAAGAGTACATTCCCAGGACTTTCAGCCCTTGGCTTTCACTTGCCATGTGGCCACAGTAACTCACCTCCTCTGTTTAGGCCTCAGTAACCTTTTTATAAAATGAAAATGGGTCACACCTGGGTGATTTTGTCTCCATTGAATATCCTAGGGTGTCATGGGATAGGGAATGTCTGGAAACTAGTGACTAGACGCCAAGAATGCTGATGGACGTTGGGTTGCTCCTGCAATGCCCAAAGTATCATCTGTCCCCAACTGTCTACATAATGGCCAGGCTGAGAACTTTGCATTAGACAAGGTGATATTTTGGGGTCCAGTGTTACCCATTTCCTCGGCAGAGCAGGCTCAGGAGACATTTTTGAGTGCCTGGGCACTTAGAGGAGAGGCTTCTGGATGGTTATATTTGTGTGAGCTGGCAGGCTTTCTGCCTCTGTTTGCCATCTAGGTGTGGTACCAGGCATAGGTGCAATTAAATGTCAGGCTGGATAGATGCTGACTGCCTTGTTAGTGAGCTCACCGACAGACACAGGAGGCATCCAAGAGGAGACAAGACAGCACAGTCACCTGTCAGGGATGTGGAGGAGGAGCCCTGCATTGGCCGCTGAGATTGTTGGTAGGTGATATCCAAGTCCCTAGGGCCAGGCGTCAAGGTCGTG
This sequence comes from Eospalax fontanierii, assembly GCA_035773235.1. Lineage (NCBI taxonomy): Eukaryota > Metazoa > Chordata > Mammalia > Rodentia > Spalacidae > Eospalax > Eospalax fontanierii. Next base: position 70,541,125 of record CM069536.1, read on the forward strand.
GCTCCCTATGGGGTCCTGGGGTCTCCCCACCTGCGGCTGGAGGGCGCCTCCTTGCCTCGCAGCCCGGGACCCACTTGGAGGCTTTCCCTGCAGTTTTCCCCGCAGGGTCCCCCGCGGGCCGCAGCCGAAAGGCTCTGACCACCAGGGCCAGCCTCTTCCTGAAAGCCCCGCGCGCTCCCATCCAGGAAGTAGAGCGAGCGGGCGGCCCCGCGCTTCCCCACTGGGCGCGCGGCTGGTGGCGGCGCCCGGCCCGGCCCTGGGCGAGGAACCCGGCCTGCGCCCCGCGGGCGTCACCGCGCGCCTGAGCCCCGCGGAGCCGGTCCCCGCCCGCCCGCCGCACCATGCGCCGTGCCGGGGCGCGCGTCGTCCCCGAGGGGTAAGTAGGAGCTCGCGCCCGCCGCTCCCTGCATCCCGTCCCTCTGCTCTGCTGGGTCCCCGAGGGTCTGGGACGGTCGGGAGGGACCCGGGACTGCGGGAGTCACGCTGACATGGACCTCCCCTCACCCCAGACAGGACCGAGGCGAGATCCGGGTCCTGCAGGCAAGGGGCGGCCCGGGTGAACTTAGCTAAACTTTGAAACACAGACTTGGCTCACTGGAAGTGCAGCACATACTCTGCGACTGGGCGGCTGGGCAGCTGGGTTTGGTCGGATGGAGTATGTCTGTATCTGTACTTGTCCTAACCGGGGTGTCCGTGTAGACACGGCTCCTGCCGGGTCTGAACTCTGAATGCCAGCACACACATTCCCGGCCCCGCCAGCCGGATGCACTCTGGAGCACGGCTGCTCAGCACAAGCCCCCGCGTGCGCCCTCCGGTCCTGAGGCCCCACGGAGAGTGGGGTGGTGGATTCCAAGCACCTACAGCTTGAGGCAGTCCAACCCGGGAGCCGATCCTTCTGCCCTGACTGAGGCCCCACCAGAATCCCCTCTCCTGGGCCGCTGGCTGGGTTGGGGACGGTGACCTTTGGACTGGCCTTTTCGCAGGGTGGTGCGTGAGGTGGTTCAGGGTACCTGGAGTGCTTATAGTTGGCGGGATTCCTAGGGTGAAGACTCAGTATGAAGTGAATGAAGCGAAATGACTTGGGTTCCTTGTTTCAAGTCCTTCTCTGTGCCCCCAGCCCCATGACCCCTGACACTGCCCAGAGCTGTACACCTGGGGGAAGGGGGCGCGTGGTCATCCCAGTCTAGAGGGTGGCAGGGAAAGTGCGGGTTTGAAGGGGCGCCCCCAGGTAGGAAACGATTTCTGCCAAAGCTTCCCAAGGGCTTTTCGCAGTCCTTCAGCTGATCGGCATCCGAGGAGCCGTTTCCTTTCTATATAAAAGTCCTGGGCCTGGTCCCTGATGGACATCCGTGTCTGCCTGGTCTAACCCTATGACCTCATCTCCCAGGGCCTCAGGTTTCCACCCTGTAGAACTGGAGAGCTGTATTGCAGTCCTATCAGATAGGGGACAATGGTCAGTGATGGCCCCCACTCCTGTGGGAGGGACTGGGACTGAGCTGGTGAGGCACTTAAGTCAGGTTGATCTGGCTGCCTCCCTCCCTCCTACCCCCCACCCCCCACCTCCCACACCAGCTGTAGCCACTGCCCGGAAACTCTGTGTTGTGGAAGCTTCTCTTGGAAGTGGGAATTCCAATCCCAGAACAGGGAGCAAGTATCTGACACACTCTGAGTGGCAGAGCAGAGCCAGTCAGGAAAGGAAGGTGAGGAACCAGGCTCTGACCTCATCTGCTTCCCGTGTTCCCTTGGGATGACCTGGCCTGACCGACTCCCTCCTGTTCGTGCTTGGGCCAGTGATTTAATCTATGCCTCAGTTTACTTTTAACAATGAGCAATAGTCTCTACTCTTGACAAGATGTTTTTGAGGATTAAATTGGTAGAAAGCATTCAGCAGATTGGCTGGAAGGGACATCCTCTTCAGTTGTTAGTCATTTGTTGGGTGGGACTCTTCCTTTTGCCAACTGTATAACTGGGAGAAGTGAGCTGGCCTCTGCTTCTTCTGTGACATCAAGAGTCCTATAATCCCTCTTTCATTGGGGTTATGTTAGATAAGTTATGTTTTGTGTATGTGTGAACCTGCATGTGCACATTTGTATGTAGAGGCCAGAGACTGATGTCCCATGTCTTCTCCTGTCACTCTCCACTTTATTTTTTGAGACAGGGTCTCTCACTGAATCTAGAGCTCACAGCTTCAGCTAGACTGGCTGACCGTATAGCCGTCCAGTCATCTCTATGCTGCCCTCCTCAGCAATGGGGTCATAGGCCAGCACCTGGCTTTTATTTTACTTGGGTTCTGGGGGATCAAACTCCAGTCTTCATGCTCACAAAATAAACAGCATACTTGCTGAGACAGTTCCCCAGCTCTGAGATGAGTTGTATTTAAGCAGCTTTCTATAGGCAGGGTAGGGTTTAAGATGCCACTCTGGCCTCTAGCACTCAGTGCCAGGTACATGCTAAGCATTCACTGAGTGGAGGTTTACTGCTAAAATGCTTTGATATTTTAGGGGTCCCCTTTAGGTGGGAGGAATCCTAGATAGCATTTGCAGAACCATGCACCTGGTAACATTTTCAAAATATGTTTGCATACATCTACTGACAGAAGACTTGCCAACATAGGTGGCTGCCCTCTGCAGACAGAAACCAACGTCAGCTTCCATCTAACTCCTGGTCCTTGAGGCCTTTGGTCTCTGCTCAGGGGCTGATACCTTTCAAGTGCTAGGGATGCTTTCTGAATCTGTCTTTGCACCATGCCATGCCAGAGTCCTCTCCTTTTGGAGGTGGGGGACGTTCAGTCAGCTTGAATACCTTCCACCTCACCTCCAAGTGGCCAGGATGGTGTATCACTTGAGTGTTAGCTCCTGATATGGAAATCTAAGAGAGTCTTTGCAAGCAAATTCTATTTGCTTCTTGTTGAAATAATTGGCTGAGGAGAGAGAAAATGCAGATGGGTTGCTGGCTACACTGGATATAACCACTTTTCCCAACAGTTCCTAAACCAGGCCCTGCCCACTGGCTGGTGTCCTCAGAGGAGATGAAATGTTAGGTAGGTGAGGAACTGTCAGGGCATTCTAGACAGATGGTCAGAGGAGGCAAATGAGAGGTGAAGACGTTCATCAGAGGCTGAAGGAAGTAGGGAACACTGTGGGGGGATGTGGTTAGTTTGAGGGGCAGAGGGAGACAGGGCTGTACAGGGTGGGGCTGGGAGATCACTGGTGAGTGCTCAGAGCAGGCCAGAGCCCAATGGGGTCTTGCACAGATAGTGACAGATGATAGACAGACAGCAGCTGGTGGGCTCCTGTGGTAGCCAAGAGCTGACAGGATGGAAATGGAGGGTAGTTGAGGCATGAGAAGTTACAGAGGCAGAATTTGCTGATGGATTGACATGAGATCAAAAGAATGAGGAACGAGGGGGACTCCAGAGAAGCTGAAATGAGGTGAGTGTGTGTGTGTGTGTGTGTGTGTGTGTGTGTGTGTGTGTGTGTGGTGTGGTGTATGGGATAGTGCTTGGACTCAGACACCCAAATGTGTGGAGTCCCTAGAACATGAACACTTCTCTCAGAACCCATTAGAAACGGGAGTTTTCAAGGCACAGGGGAGACCTGGTACACACCCCACACTGCACTGCCATGGCAAACCAACTGAGAGCGTTTTCCTAGATTTGCTCTGTGGAGGGTTTACTTAAGATTGCATTTGTGAAAGAATTCCACTCTTGGAACAAATGTGGCTGGCGCTGACCTAATATCTCCCCCATGTAACATTGAGGAAATGGAGACCCCGAAAGAGGAAGGTACACTTGCCTCTCCTGAGTCTTAGGCCTAACATGTTATAGGTACTTGTCAAGACTCTGAAGAGGAGCCCTTAGCCACTCCAGACTCTGAGACTGGGGGCGCCCCACAGAGCAGGGGTCCCATTCCTCCAAATCTGCTCTCACCCTGGGAGCTTTTTGGCTTTCAGAGTCTAATGCTTCTAGATGGTCCTGACTGGCACCTACCCCATGACAGAAACCCTGGACTTGGGCAGTGGAGGGTTCCCTTACCAGCAATTTGGTGAGCAGGCAGGTCTACCTGTCGAGCAGTGAGTCATCCCTTGGTTCATGTCACTAGACAGCAATGAATGAGCTGAACTGTCAGGAAGGCAGCCCCCAAGAAGAGAGGGAGGGCTTGCTTGGAGGAGAGAAGAGCCTGGAAAGGTTCAGAGTTGAGAAACTGGGCAGCCCTGGCAGCGAGGGCATAGTCTGCAGACCCCAGCAGTGGGTGACCTGTAGCTTCTCAGTAACAGGTGACCATTGGTCGGGAAAAAGAAGGCAGACTTTGGCCTAGGGGAGACTGGCAGCAGGTGTATGGAAGGCCTGCCCTGGTCACTGCAGAGGGATGGGGGAACCGTATACTTAGAAAGAACCCCAGCATAGGAGGGGATCCAGAAGGCTCCTGAGTCCTCCTTTTCTGTCTGCCCCTCATTAGGGAGGGGGTAGGGGATTATGAGCCATCTTGTCCTTGGTTAATGGGTTAGTGCTAATCTGATGACCAATTCTAGACTTTTCTGTTAAGGCACCTGTTCCTGGAACCTGCCTTTTATTCTGAGAATTAGAAAGTTGTACTGTTTGGGGGCTCTGGACCATGGAGGTCTCTCCCAGTTACAAACCTAAGGGTTAAAACTACAACTTTAGTGGGTTTTCTGACCTGTGTCCCTACCTCTCATCTACCCTACTAGGGGCCCTTTTGGTGGTACAATTTTGCTGATAGGAAAGAGGGCGTCTGCTTCAACTGCTATGAACAATGCTCAGGAGAGGCAGGGAGAACAGCATGTTCTCTCAGCCCCTTCTTATACTCAGGTACATGCTCACCTATTGAAAAAAAAAACAAACCCTCATGGAAGCCCAGACTTCTGGGTAGGGTAACCTCCCAAGGCCACTACACACTCCCTAGACTGGAAAGCAAAGGTGACTGAATACCTCGGGCATTGAATTGGGGACCCAGCTGAGCCCTAAACTCCCTGATATTTAATTGCCAAGATGTTATGGGCCTTTCTCAAGGAGGTGGCAGGGTGCAACAGCTCCTGAGCCAGGAGAATGATTGGGTGGCCTGGGGGTACAGGTCTCTGGTCCCCAGAGAAATTCAGAATTTAAAGGTGCTATGTGAAAGAGGGGCAGGAGGACATCCTGGGGTCCTGTCCCCTATGGAGTTTTGGGATTACATTCCTAGGAAAGAAGCCCCTTATTCTCTTTTGCTCTGGTCCCCAAATGTAGGCTCTTATTCTCTGAGGTCACTGCTCCATGGGTGACCATTTGGTGATTCCCTCTAGTGTTGACCCATAGCAGCAGAGGGGGTCTTACAGTAAGATAAGTATACAGCGATAGAGGAGACTGATTCTTCTTGCCAGTGGCTGCAAGGGTAGCTAGAGAAAGAGTATAGAACATGCAGTTTACTTTCCTCAGAAGCAAAGGCACAGAAAAGCAGCTTCTAGGTCATCTCTCTATCCAAGCACCTGAAAGGAAATGTTTTCTCACTGCTATGGGTTTATTTTGACAAAAGTAGACTTGCAAAAGAGCACTGAGTTTGAGAGGCCACTGTGGGTAGGGCCAGTGGCTTCCTCGTCGGGCTTTCTGACTGATGGTGAGTGGGAGGGCTTCTCTGAAGTCATCAAGCATGTCTGATGACTTCCCAGCCGGTAGAGCTAAGGACAGTGGCGAGGTCCCAGCAAGCTTTAGTTTTCTTGGCTCTCTAGAACTTGCCAGTGACATCAGCCTCTGTGGGGGTGGGAAGGGGAGATGTCCGAGGAGGCCCTGCCTGGGGAGGGCCCTCTGCCTCCCTGCCGGAGCAAGGCCTTTCCACCACAAGCCCAGGGCTTCACCAGGAAGTGACCCTGTGCCACTCATCTCTGTTCAGTGTCCCAGAGTGTCCTTGAGGAGACAAGAGATGGGCATGCCAGAAGAGTCTTCCCTCGGGTATCCACAGGGCAGAGGGGAGGAATTTCCTGCTCCATATCTGTGAAGCTGTCAGCTTCAGCTTTTCACAGATGGATGAAAAAGCACCTTAGCTTCCACTTCAGACACAGCTTCTCTCTACCAAGTCAAGGCTCAAGAGAGAACCCAAAGAAGGACCAATGCTACTGGTCAGGAGCTATGAAAGAGGTCATGATACCCATGTGTTCTCTTGGCAATTCCTGGGATGTCCTCACTCTATCTACTTTTAAAAGAATGAGCTTCCCTGAGACAGAATATTAGTTCCTTTCAGAAGTGCCCCAGCTCTGGAGTGGTTGTGGTCAGGGCTCATCTGTATCTGAGACAGCTACAGTAAGCTCAGGCCACATCCTATGGGCTGGTGGCCCTAGGCTCTGGGGCAAGGTTGCATCTTCCCAGTCAGAGCCAAGTAGACTGAGAGACCCCCAGATCTGGCCTCCTCCACAAGCCTGAGGCCTGGGGATGAAGAAATTCATGAGAGGGAGGGAGGGAGGGAGGGAGAGAGAGAGAGAGAGAGAGAGAGAGAGAGAGAGAGAGAGAGAGAGAGAGAGAGAGAGAGAGAGAGAGAGTAGTTGGGCTCTATGAGGCCTCAGAGAAGCTGTCCTGTCACACACTGCCCCCCTGGGAAGGTGACTCCATGTTACTGCTGACTCTGAGACCTTCAACCAAGCCCTTCTTATTCCCTAGTAAGAGACAAAACTTCAGATGTATACACCACCCCACTAGTGAGTGGAGCCTAATAAGATTGTAGAGGCCTAAAAAGGACACTGTTTTCTGCAAGATTATCTGGGGAGGTGTGAAGAACTGGTCCAGATGAGGCGGGACAAGCTCCCTAGGGCTCAGAGAGTAAAGATGAAAGAGTTAAGTCCTGACTGGTTTGATGGTCTCTGGCTAATAAATAAGCTGTCAAGCATATATCTGGTTTCCTTCTTCTCAGATACTAGTCACATGAATGTCTCTGGGATATTAAAGTTCAAAGAAGGACAGCTTCTGAGGATGGTATCTGATGACATCATCAGTTACTCATGTATCTTCCTGATCTTCACATGTTGGGCAGAGCATCTAAAACATATTCAGATATTCTTGTGTTCATGAATGCCTTTCTGTCCACCCATCATCCATCAGTCTTCCTACAGCCAGCTATCTGCCACCCATCTACCCATGAACTTATTTATCTGTGTACCCAGTCATCCAACATTCCATGCAGTCTGTCAACCATCTGTCCATCCATGAGTCCATCTATTCATTTATTCATCTCTCCATATATCCATCTATCCGTCCATTCATCCATGTGTCCAATTCATGTCTCCGTTTATCTAACTATCCATCTGTCATCTATTAATTCATCTCTCCATCCACCCACCCATCCACCCATCCATCCATTCAGTTCATCTCTCCATTTATCTCTCTGTCATCCATTAATTCATCTCTTCACCCAGCCACCCACCTACCCAGCTACCCATCCATCCATCCATCCATCCATCCAATGTTCATCTCTTAATTCGATTGTCCATCTACCCATTCATCTTTCTATCCGTCTATCCATTCATTCATCTATTCATCTCTCCATCCATTCCTTCATGAATCACTTCATCTATCCATCTATCTGTCCAACCATTCATTCACCAATTTATCTTTCTGTTTAATCATCTAACTCAAACATCTAGAAGTTTCCAATTTATCTACTAAGGAAAAAGAGAATGGCATAACTGAGGTATAAGGAATTGTAGACAGAGGTGCCAAGGTTCTCCTGCCCTTGGCTGTGGTGAGCAGGGAGGACTCTCTGGCAGTGGTGTGGCACTAGGCTTGAAGGACGAGGGAGTTAACTTCTGAGATCAGGAATATACAGAGAAGGAATTCAGATAAGTGTTAGCCTGGGTGAGAGATGGGAAAGTTGACACCAACAGGTCACATGTGTGGAGCCATGATGAGTCTGGTGTGGGGCAGCAAAAAGTACTACATGTGAGGGTCTGGAGAGGGTCCTTCTTGGCTTTCTGTGGAAAAGATTGGCTTTTATTTCCTGGTAGTGATGAAGACCATAGGCCTGAGCTTCCACTTAGTGGCTCAGCAATGCTGGACAAGATGCTGCCGCCGAACCTTCCACAGTGACTTCTTCCTCCTGCGCTGCTAGTGAGGTGGTCACACCTACCTTGCACAGTGTTGTCGGGGTTTGGAGAGATGGTGTTCTTAGCTCTTTGAGCTATTAGGCCGTTAGGAATTCTGTGTGTGTGTGTGTGTGTGTGTGTGTGTGTGTGTGTGTGTGTGTGTGCTGTTACACATGTGGGCATTATGGATATTCAAAAGCAGTGTTGTTCTATACCTTAAATAATTCAAACATAGACAAACAGTGAAACTGAAAGCCTCACACATTTTTCCGAGTCTATACCCAGATCAAATGTGTATTTATACAGCTTTACATGTGTATATGATGATATGTATTCCTCTTTTTGCACTGAGGGTTACTTTCTACACATGTTTCTACATGCTGCGGGTAATGTGTATTGCCTGTAAACCATTCTTGGTACCATGTAATATAGTCTTAAATTTTCATTTTATTGATTTTGTGTGTGTGCGCACACATGCGTGCACACATGCACATGCATGTGCTATGGTGCATGTATAGAGGTCGGAGGACAGCTTTGGGAGTCAGTTCTCTTTCCACCATGTGGTCCTGGGGATGGACCTCAAGTTTTCAAGTTTGATGGCAGGTGCCCTCACCCTCTGAACCGTCTCACTGGCCTGTGATATGGTCATGTAATGGTAGAGTCAGTTTAAGTCATTACCTGTGTTGAGTTCTTGGCTCTATTCCAAGCCCTTCTGTGTTAAATGAAGTTCCCGAAGCCGTTTGTAGACCTAAGATTTGGGAAAAACTTCCTCAGGATCAATCACTACCTTAGAATCTCCGAGTTTGAGGTGAGGGTCAAACAAAGCTTATTGGTTGGCTCCTAAATTTTATCTGGGTAATGCTTTTAAGCCAAACATTTCCCAGTTTTCTTGCAGGTAGATATGGCCATTTGATTGCGTTCAGGACAGTAAGGTGTCAGTAGGGAATGAAATTTGCTTGAAGGCATCTTTTAAATGAATGGATCCTTTAAATGAAATACAGATCTCATGACTGGTGCTGAGGCTGCCATCTTGGTTCTGAGATAAATTTAAGAATAGCAGCCATGCAAGGAGAGATAATAGTATAATAAGGGTCCCAAAACATGTTGGAGCATCGTTCTAGTTCCGCACTGTTTACCCAGAGTTACACGTGAGAGGGGAGTGCACATATGTATGTGTCTTGTTTAAGTCTCTATGATGGTACTTTTCCTATTACAAACTGGACCCTAACTGACAGTTTTGCATCTCTGATTCATGTCTCGAAATACTGAGTTTCAGGGCTGCATGCAAGTCCTTCTTCCCAGTGAAGGCAGGAAGAGGAAGCGGGTGGGAGCGCCTACCTTCGGGAGCAGATTCCAGGCATGTTTTCAGGTGAACGTCTGAGTTTTAGATTTCACCAGGAGCGTTTGGTTATTTATTCTGGTCTGTGACTGACTGCAAAGTCTCTAGGCTGGATGTTGTTGCTGATCAGGGCAGCCATGTTTCTTCCCCAGCCTCAGTTTCCCCATGTGAGCTGTAGACTCAGAACTCTTTGTGAACCTTCCCAGTGCCTGTGCTCTGCAGATCCCGAGAGGACGGTTTGGTCTCAAAAGCCTGCATCCTTGCTGGCTGCCCCCGCATCTACTTACAGCGATTTTATTGAGCACTTGCTATATGCCAGGCTGGATGTGTGCCAAATCCTGGCCACTGGGGTTTCAGTGACCACCTCAACTCCTGGCCCAGCCTTCAGAAAGGTTTGTCCTGACTTTCCAGGATCTTGACAACCTCTCAGGGGAAGCACATTCACTCTGACCTCAGAAGCTCACATAGCCAAAGATTACCCCTGCACTTGGGAAGTCCCTGTGTAGGGCCTGTGTTGGAACAGCATGGGCTATATGGGAAGGCTGGCCATGCACCCCTTGGGTGGCTTGAAGGACAGCCGTGGGGCTTATCCCCCAGTCAAAACATGCCCCCAATTGCAGCACCATCAAGCATAAGCACTTATATTCTGGAGACCCTCTGAGGCAGCCCCTGCCCACAGAGAGGGGAAATGGCTTTCGTGCCTTCACAGACAGTCCCAGACTCACCTGGAGGTACCCAGGCCACTCCTCTGTGCTGGGCCCCAGGCATAAAAGAACAGATACTCCACCTCACTGGCTGCCTCCTCAGCCTCTGAAAAGGGTTTGAACTCTTTCCTGCCTCAGGGCCTCAGCACATGTGTATAACTCACCACCCCGAGAAACGTCTGGACTGTGCCAAGCCTCTCCTCGGGGCTGTTGTTTACCATTGATGTACAGGTTATTCACTGCTCAAACGTGCCTGGCCGAGGAACCCGAAAGGAAGGGAGGTCGTATTCTGCCCAGAGCTGAGCGTCCTGACAGCTGTGTGGCGGGTGGGGTAGGTTTGACTTGCTCCCACAGAAAGCATGGAGCTCTTTCCTCAGAGGTGCCCTATGGGCAGTTGGGGACACCAGCCAACAGAAGATGTTGATCTGCATTGGGCGGGGCATAGAGTGCTGAGTCCAGAGGACACTTATGGTGAGGGACAGTGGCCAACGTGGCAGCACAGTGGGTTGGGGGTAGGAGCTTGGAATACAGACCCAGGGCTTGGAGGGTACATATGTGATACTGTGTTTGAAGAATGTCAGCTCCAGGGGCCCTGCCCCACCCTTAATCACTCACTTCTGTTTTGCTTGTCAGTTTTGCCTGGGCCAGGGCCCTGTGAATGGACCCAGTGTGCCCTCTGTGAGTCTGGATGCTGCCCCTTAGCTGGGTGCATTTGAGGCCCTCTAAGTTGCTCTGAGGCTGGTTTTACTGAGGATCTCACTCGGTGGGTGTACCTGTTTTAGTATCCAGCCTCCTGATGCCCCCATAGGCTGGTTGGGTGGTCACAGGCTCCTTGAACATCTGTGCCAAGATTTCCACAGTGCAACCTATCCAGGCTGCTGGGTAAAGAGGGCATGTGGGCCAGGCTATGGCGGCGGCTCAGGGCTCAGGGCCTGGACCAGTTCTTAGCAAAACAGACAGGGAGAGGTGGCTTGCAACAGTGTCCCAAGAAGGAAGAGTACATGGGACCTGGTAGGGATGCGGGGTTAAGTATGCATCTAAGGGTTGGGAAGCTGTCATTTCCTCCTGCCCCCCACCCAGGCAGCTACCCAGGAAGAGGGGCAGCCATGTCTCAGCAGGGTCATGTGGATCTGTAGTTCACACTGTGATCAGAGCTGGAGCAAACTGCAGGACTCAAACTCCTGTCTCTGCCTTCAGTTTCCTCCTTGTACAAGTATGACGTACCACTGACATGCCATCTTGAATGCAAGGTGGCTGTGATGTGTCTGAGAACAGATCTGTGGGTGTCGTGGATGTCATAAGCGTCCTTCAGGCTGTGGCCACGAGTTTGGTGATATTGATTAGAGAGTATGTATTCACTCAGAAACATACAAAGCCAAGTTGAGGTGTGGGTTAAGATGAACCAGAAGGGAGTCTGGGCCACCCTACAAACAGTGGTTCAGTATTCGCCAGCCTCATAGACACAGAGACTGTACTACTAGGAGTGAAGAAAGCGGACTGTCTCTGTGAAGATAAGCCTGCCCCACTCCCTCCTTCCTGGACTCTGGGCTGAGGAGTGTCCATCTTGTCTTATCTGTGGTCTTTCCGGAAAAGCACATGTCCTTGGGATATACACTGATCCTTGGGCACTGGGGCCCAGTGCCTCTCTTCCCTCCACTGAAGTCTGAGGCTTGGAAAGGACAGCTTCCTGAGGAAACTGGCATTTCTGGCGGCTCTTGTTCAACTCTAGTAGAGCTCTTGGGCTGGGTTGTGTGCTGCCTTGTCACTCACAGCCTCTGCTTACATCCTGGGCTTCTACTTCAGGACTTGACTGGGAGCTCTCCCTATCTATTGTCATAGCCCTTAGAGGCTGTGGTGCTGGTACCCTGTTCACAGGTAAGGAGACTAGACCACAGAACTGGGCCCCGAATACTGCTCCCTTAAAGGCCAGCGCCTGTGCTTCTCCCTGAGCCCTCTGTATCCTCAGAACCCCGTGTTCCTATACTGCCCCTGCGGCCCCAGGCCTTCTGCCCCACTCGGTCCGGAATGGCGGGTTCAAGCTGGTCACTGCTGGGACCTCCCCAATCCAGCCCCATGTGGGGTGACCCAGCTGGCAGGCACAGAATGGGCGTAGGTTCATCCTTGACACTTGCCTGTCAAGCTCTATCCTTGGAGTCTCAGGGACACTTAAACTGGGTATAAGGAGCAGGCCCATCATGCCTTGGACTCTTCCTACAACTTGAATTCTTCTTCAGTCAACTCCAGTGTCTCTCCCGTTCTCAAGTTCACTGGATAGCATCTTGTCAGCTCTGGCTGCTATGATAAAATACCAGAGGCTGGCAGTTTATAAACAACAGTGGTTTCCCTCTGATAGTTTAGTGGGCTAGGAAGTCCAAGATCAAGGTGCTAGCAGATTCAATGTCAATGGGGGCACTTCCTGTTTCTTGCCCTGTCCTAATATGGCAGAGAGACCAGGTAGTGCTCTGGGGTCTCTTTTATGAGGAAGAATCCTTTCAGGAGGTTCCACCCTCATAATGCAGTTCCCTCTCCAAAGTCTGCACCTCTGAAGACAATCCCATCAGGTGAAGTTTCCACAAGAGCCTTTAGGGGTACACAGACATGGGTCAGTGACAGTGTCTTCAGCTTCCTCTAACCTCCCAGTGGAACACTCACGAGCTGCTGTCTCACACCTGTGCACTCATTACATCTGGGCACTGTTAACAGGGAGCAAAACTGAGTTGTGCAGTTTTGGGCCAGGGCAGGTGACAGTGTTTGACTCTGGGAGGTAGCTCTGTACCTGGGACAAACACAGGACATACCTGCTCCCCCAGCAGAGGAAATGTGGCCGCAGCAGCTTTTCAGTGGTGTGTTGGGTGACTTGGTGTCACCAATGCTGGGGGAACATAATGCAGCAGTGGTTTCTACAAGGTGTAGGGTGGGCCTGTGTCCTGTCTACACCCGCTCAGCACTAGCAGTGACCTTGCATTCTGACCCACCTTTCGGTTCAGAGAGGGGCACTCTCTTTGTCAAATTATACTTCTTTCTCCTACAAACATTCACATCCTCTTAGCAGCCCTATTAAGTAGGTGGGGATGTGGAACCTTTCTCTTACCTTACTGCTGAGAAAATAGAAGCCCAGAGAGGGAGGGAGACTAGCAGAAGGTCACACAGCAAGTTAATATTAGAGGTTAGAATGGATGATGGCCTCCTTTCCAGGAGAGAACCCTCCTATCCCACTCAGAGCTGCCCAGTGTGAGTAGTAGCCATAACTGCCACTTACTAAGCCATCCTAACCTCCCAGCACCCTAATCCTCTTGTCTCATAGCAGCCCTACTAGATCAGTAAGGTTGGTACTGTTACTGGAAGATCAACTTCCATTCTCAGTACACCTCAGGCAGACAACTGAGTGAGGCAGCAAGGTCCTTTGTCCCCTTCTGGGGTGAGTTGTGTCCCATTCCCTTCCTGAGCTGCTCTGATCATGCATGGGTGGGGAGAATGCAGTTCCTTCCCGTTTCCCTCCTCAACTCCAGATGGAGAGAATCAGGAGTAAACAGTGAGCAGGGCCAGAGATGGGGTCACAGGAGGATGTGTGGGGCTCTGTGCACTCTAGTGCTCAGAGCTAGAATGGCCTCCTGGGCCAGCAGTCTATTCTGCAAGCCTCCTTGCTCCTGTTTTCTCAGTGGTTCCATCCCTGGGAGAAGGCAGTGGAAGCAAGGAGGACACCGAGCTGCGAGTCGCCTCATGCAGCCTGCCACTCCCGAGAAGGGCCATTTGACCCGACAGGCGGCAGGGCTGGCATTTCCTTCCCTGAGGAACTTTGTCAGCAGAGAAGTACTAAGGGTAATAATGCCCAATGTGACTGCCGTTCTCCCTTTTATTCCTGTTTTCTTTCTAACTGAAAGCAAGTTTCCACAAGTAGCAGACAAGTTTATTCACATGCTCAAAGAGGCAAGCCATGGAGGAGTCAATCCTGCCTCGGCTGATAGGGTATTTTACAAGCTAAATGGGATTAACGAAGATGGCATAAAAGCCACATCAGTCACAGTTCAAGCACTCAGTGGTCACAGGACGTGGTAACTACACTGACTGGAGCAGATATAGCAGATTTCCAGTGTCACACAGAACTCCAGGAGACAGCACCAGCTAGACTAGGGAAATGGACTGGCAGCCAAAAGTTAAATTTTGGAATGAGTTGGATCCCTTTGGACTTGTCTTATGTATTGGCACTCTTGAATCCATGGACACAGCATCACTGTGTTTATACACTTCCACATACCGAAGTCTATCTGATCCTCCAGGCTTCTGAAGGCCATGAATATTTTCTCCACTTTTTTTTTTTAAGCCAGAAGGGGAAACTGAGTGTATTAGTCAGCTTTCTGTTGCTCAGACTAATATACCTGACAGAATCAATTTAGAGGAAAGGTTTGTTTTGCTCCATGGTCCCTGGGCTCCATTGTTTCTGGACTTGTGTATAGCAAGGCAGAGCATCGAGGCCAGGAACAGAGTGGCTCATCTCATGGTGGATGCTTAGCAGAGAAAAAGCTGTAGTAAAGTGCTTCCAACAAAGCTCATGGAACCGTGGTGGGTCTGTGAATGATGGCACTGATGAAGTCAGAGCCCTCGGACCCAGCACCTCCGACAGGCCTCACCTCTGAACCTTGTTACATCTAGGATGAAGCCACTCACACACAGACTTGGGAGAGACACTTCAGGTCCACACTGTGATGCCGAGGCACAGAAAGAGCAAAGGGCCACAAGCACGGGGAGCAGTGATGTGTCCTTACCCACTTGTTGTTTTTATTCTTCTTCAACCCCTGTGCTGTGCTGGGCCTGAGTAGTACACATGCCATCTCTCCAGCCTGCTCACTGCTCTTTGACAATAGTGTTGAGCTCGGCCTATAATGGCCAGACCTACAGCAAAGGTGAATTAATAAGAATGAATGAATGAACAGAGATGGATGGGTGGTACCAATGTTATTGGATGTTGCTGTTGGCTGAGTAAGCTCTCAAGCCCTTATAACCAGGATATAAGGTAGTTGTGCTTAGCCCCTCCCACCCTCCCACTTAAATATAAGCACAGAGAGGCAAGGACAGGAGCAGTCACTGATAAAGGCCACCTAGGTGAGACTCTTTCTGCAGATTGCCTGGTTTTCAAGCTCACACCAAAACCACCAGGTCACACAGACCTTGTGTTGATGGCTGGGTTTCACAGCTTTGCAGACAGAATTGGCATTGACATTGTTACGTGTGAGCTGGGACTCCCTGGGAGTGGACGGTCCTGCCGAGGACTCAGGGGGCTGGCTGTCTAATAGGATGGGCCTAGTCAAGTCAAATGTGGACAGCAAGGAGCTGGGATCTCTGAGTCTGAGGAGGTTCTAAAGGGAGGTAAAAGAACTTGGCTCAGGTGAGTGGGTGTTCCGTCTGGAAGAGAAAGCATCCAGGGATGGAGCCAGACAGAGGAAGTGACATGTGAGCCTCAAGTCAGAACATCTGAGAAAGGAGCTCAGGGCTGGCGTGGCATAATGGCCACCAGAAGAGCCTCAGCCCTGAAGTTGGTGCCTCTGTGGCCTCTGTGGGGCCTATGTTGGGTCCAGTGGAATAGAGGAACCCATTGTGGAGTCAGGAAGGCAGGACTGGGAGCTGGGCTAAGGCCGACACATCACAAAGGCCTTTGCAGACAGACACAGCAAAAAGGCCTTTGACTTGCCAGACCCCTTGATGTGGGCTTTGACATGTGACCTGGCCTGCTTTCAGCACTTCCGGAGACAGGAAGACCTGTTTGGGCTGACTTCCCCTCTGAGAGGCTGTGGGCAGCTTGTAGAGCTGGCCAGTGCTGGGCGAAGTTGTAAAGGGCCCACCTCACTATACAAGGCCTTCATTGTTCAAGGGGAGGAGAAACTCTGGAAGCAGGGACTCTGGTGACTGTCCTTGGAGCCCCAAATGCTTGTGGGTACCTGGCCTGGGCACAAAGTAGTAATTCCACCCTGGAACTGGGCTTCAGGTGTTGGGAGCTTTAGTGAAAGAGTTCCAAATCCAGTGGCTTCTCTTCTCTCACAGGCCTTGGAACTCTGGTTCTGGTCTTGCCATTCTATAGCCTGGGTCAGAGGAAGAATGAGGCAACAACTGGGGCTGAGCTCTACGCACTTGGGAGTAAAGCATCCAGTATAGGAGACAAAGCTGGCCCAATCACTTTCCTTTTCTGGGCTGTCTTCTGGGGCACGACTGACCTGACTGGAAAGAAAGCCTTCAGTGGCCCCCTAGCCAAATGTCAGCTGAGTCACAGAGTCATGGAATTCACAGGGCTGGAAAGAGCCTTAGTCTTTTGCAGGGCTTAGTCCTGTGGCAGTCTACAGTATATAAAGAAGCAGTCAAAGCTGTTCACCTGTGTGGAACACCCTGAAGACATCACTGATAGATCCCCATGTTCTCACTCAGTGGAACTCTCAGCATAACACTTTTTACCAAGAAGTTAGGATTTGTGTAGGGAAATTCAACCATCCAGCTGCTCTCCTAGAGGCTGCTGAACCTAGAGAGGAGTGAGGTGCCCAGCCTTAGAAAACAACAGAAGCATCTGTGATCTGACTCCATACTCAGCACCACACCTGTTTGCTAACTACAGTGTTGGTTATGCATTGCTCAGCGTGTGAACCCTTTCCTCTCTCCATTTCTGCAACACAAACCCATGCTCAATACCCAAACTAATTTACAAATTTGCCATGATTTCCCAAATTATTCATGAGCTATAGAAGCTGATGCAGTCTCAGGTCCTGTTAACAGAAGTTGCTTAGGTAGGTAAAATGCAGCCTGTCCGTAGAATGAAATGTAATCTGTCAATAAAAAATGAAATATTGATATAGAAACCCTGGTAGATTCTACTAGCCTCTGCAACTCAGGCGAATCTTGGAAACATTACGCCAAGAGGAAGAGACTGCACAGTGCTCCCCTTACAGGAACTCTCTAGAACAGGCAAATCAAAGAAGGAAAGTGGACGAGTGGTCGCTGGGGGCTGGTGGAGATGGATCCTGACTGTGATGATGAAAATGTTCTAAGGTTGATTGTGGTGATGACTGTACAACTGTGACGCTATTAAAAACTATGGAGTTAGACACTGTAAAAGCTATTTAACACAAGACCGCTTGGTCTGCAAATGCCCAGAGGTACTGTATGCCAGCTCCCAGCTCAGTATCTATCTGGGAGAAGCTGCTGACAGATGCTCCCACTGGGTGCCTACATGGGGAGGGGACTGGACTGCCCAAGATCCTGGGGACGGTGTATACAACATCATCACAGAGTTGAGGGGCTGTGCGGGGTGGGAAGTTTTCCCCACGGTGCAGAAAAAGCAAGAGACGGAGCTGCAGGGGCTAGATAGGAATTGAGAATTACTGCTGAAATGGGCCGCCCAGCAAGGCGGTGAGTGCCATCTCTATGGGCCCTTCCTTCGGAGTCCACTGCTGGGCAGACACAGCCAGAGGGGGCAAGAGGCTGGGGAGAATATGAGGTTCAGGGCAGATGTGACATCCTGGGGAGCGTTGCCACCAACAGGTTC
The DNA here is from genome assembly GCA_035773235.1 of Eospalax fontanierii. NCBI lineage: Eukaryota > Metazoa > Chordata > Mammalia > Rodentia > Spalacidae > Eospalax > Eospalax fontanierii. Next base: position 70,558,754 of record CM069536.1, read on the forward strand.
ACCAAAGTCCGGCATGCAGAGCTTTGAGAGCAGGTGACTAATGGATGGGAAGTTTGGTGTGACATCATCCACAGTGGGAGCCATGCAAACTGCAGTCATCCTGTATTGGGCTTTTGTGGGGGTGTTTTGTTGTTGTTTTTTTTTTTTAAAGACAAGGTCTCACTCTGTAGCCCAAGCTGGCCTGGTATTCTCTAGGTAGACCAGGCTGGCCACAAACAGGTGGCAGTCTTTCTATCTCAGCTTCCCAAGTGTTGGACTCACAGGCATGAGTCATCATGCCTGGCTGGGGCTTTGGTTTTTGATTGACTGTCCCAGATGGGTGCTTTCTAAGTACCCTGCCCACCCAAACCACATACTCCATTGAGTGTCTCCGGGTGCTTGCCCACCTCTAAGTCTTTCTCCATCCATTTCTCCTCTTTCTCTCTCTCCCTCCTTCCCTCCCCCCTCTCTCTCTCTTTCTGTGTGTGTGTAGATGTGGAAGGGTTTGCATACATGTGTACATGTGGAGGCCAGAGGTGCATTTGGGGCGTTTTTCTCAGTTGCCCACCTTATCTGTTGAGACAGGGTCTCTCACTGAACCTAGAGCTCACTGGTTGGCTAGACTGGGCCGACAAACTCCACAAATCCTCCGGTCACTGCCCCCCCAGTGCGGGGACTACAGACAGGCGTTGCCACAGCCAGCATTTTATATGGGTGTTGGGGGACTGAACTCAGATCCCCGTGCTTGCACAGCGAGCACTGCCACCTAAGTCCTTTCCCCAGCCCCATCCACCTCTGTGGGACTTCCTTCCCAGCCCTGCCCATCGTCCCTTCGGCCTCACTCCCTCCAGGCCCTGTCCCATGTCTTCTGTCTCATTTTGTAGTTGCATTTGCTCTGTGTCAGTGATGGACTATGCTGTCACCGTTAGTCTTTACCTCACCTTTAGGTAGGTGACATCTTCTCCCTGCTTTACCAAGAACACTAGGCTCACCAGAGTGGAGGGGATGACCCTGCCCTGAGGAGCAGGTCCCTCCCACCAGGCCTGCAGTCCTCCTTGAGCTCCTGTGAGCATCTTAAGCCCAGGCTTTTAGGTCTGATGACCTTCAGCTTCTGCTGTTCTGTGGCTGCCGCAGGAGAGAGAAACAGTCCCCAGCAACCCTCTAGGGCTTCTGCCCTCATGTCCTTGAGATGAGTGACCAAGCATCTCCCTAAAAGTGCCCTAGGACCCAACTTTCTGGGTGGCCATGAACTGAGCTCTGATTCTCTCCTGGCACGAGTCTGTCTGAGGACGTACAGCAGGGGTGTCATGGGGTAGAGGGGTTGGACTGGCAGAAGAAATAGGCTTATGGTTCTCATACTGCCCTCCCCGACAACACCTCAGAGAAGGAATGCGAGCATGTAAGCTTCTTGTTTTGTTTTTCAGTCCTATATTCTGAGCACAGGGCCAGTGGGCAAAGGCACTTGTCGCCAAGGCTGATGACTGAGTTTGAGCCCCAGGACACACATGGTAGAAAGAATTGGCTCTGTCAAGTTGTCATCTGATCTCCACACTACATTGAGGTACATAAGCCATCTTCCCCCAGGCACACACAATAAATAAATGTAATTTAAAATTTTAAAAATATTCCAAGCCCAGAGACATCTACAGAAAACTCGGCAATGCCCTGTATAGCTGTAACTCAGCTTATGACAGCCATTTCTGTTGCTGTATTGTTTTTACAGGTCTCTTTTTAAGTCTAAGTCTTAGAGCTCTGGTCAAAGGCTCTTTCACCCTGCCCAGGAACACGTCACCCCATACTCATGAGCTGTGTCCTCAGGGGAGACATACACTGTTGGGAGTGCTTTCTTACCCCACAGGGGTGTTTATGTTCCTTCTGGAGTTTGCTTATTGCACTCGAATTCTGGAGCTTTTGTTTGTTTGATTTTAGGACTTTCTCTTTGGACTTTCTCTTTCCTTTGGCTTCACTCCAGACTCCCCAGGAAGTTTGCAAGAATAGAAAAAAGAATTCCTGCGGCCAGCCTTCCCTCAGCAACCTTAACTCTGTGACTGTTTGCTCCTCTGTGTCTCCTCCTCTTCCCTCTAATTTTAGCCCTAGATCTCAGTGGGCTGTTCTCAGACCCAAGGACGCCCCCTTCACCTCTGCCCTAGGGTCAACATGAGCACTGATGCAATCCTTGGGATTTTGAGAGTTTTCTGTATTATGTGGTGTTGGTTGCCTTGTAACAGCTATATGAGCCTAGAGCTGATCCCCTCACGGCTCTATCTATCTATCATCTATGCATTTCTTATGGATAAATGGGGTTTTTCTGTATGTGGGATGTGTATGTGTGAGTGTGTGAGAGAGAGACAGAGAGACAGAGAAAGAGATGTGTATATGTGGGGGTAGAGTGTGCTCATCCGTGCATGCTTGTGTGGAAGCCAAAGGTCACTTAATCACTTTCCACCTTTATTTGTTTTTTGTTTGTTTTGGGTTTGGGTTTTTTGTTGTGGTTGGGGGGTTGGTCTTTTTGAGACAGGGTCTCCCTGTAGCCCCAGTTGGCCTGGCACTTACTATGTAGACCAGGCTGGCCTTCAACTCACAGAGATCTGCCTACCACTGCCTTCCGAGTGCTGGTATTAAAAGCTTAGTTTTGGTTTTTTGTTTGGTTTTTGGAGACAGGGTCTCCCTATAGTCCTAGTTGGCCTGGAACTCAGTATGTAGACCAGACTGGCCTTGATCTCACAGAGATCCACTTGTCTCTGCCTCTTGAGTGTTGGAAAGTAAAGGCAGATACCACTATGCTTGGCTCCCACCTTGTGAGACAGGGTCTCTCACTGAAACTTGAGCTTGCCATTTTGACTAGTCTGGTTGGCCAGCAAGCTATGGGAATCCCCCTGGCTCTGCTTCCCTACCCCAGCACTTAGGTTACAGATATGTGGTAACATACCCAGCTTCTAGGGATCTGAACCCAGGTCCTTATGTTTGCATAAGCACTTTGTCCATTCAGCCATGTCCTTGCCCTTGGACACTGGTTTCTCCCATTTTTCTCCGGCCCATGCTGTAGCAGTATGGCCTTTGTCACTGTTTCCAGTAGAGGGAATGCTGGGAAGTAGGGCTAGTATCATGTCACCTCTCAAATTTGACATTTATCGTGCTAACAGACAACTTTTCATCTCAAGGTGCATCCCGGCAGTGCTCACATGGCTTTTGGGGGCCAGGTGATGGTTCTTACTAGCCTCTGCCCATTTCCTGTGCTGTTTCACAGCAAGTGGGGAGTGAGATGGACCTGGGTGGAGTGAGGCCAGCCAGTGACCCCAGTGTACAGTTATCCCTAGGAAAAGCACATAGGAGACCAATATAGTTACCCAACAAGGCTGTTCTTGTGAGCCAGGCTTTTCCAGCTCCACAGTGCAGAAGAGAAAACTTCTAGTTTAAGATGACTTCATCATAGAAGCAAGTATGAGTATCACAAAGACTTAAGCCAACTCCCTGCATTTCTCAGAACTGTCTGTAATGATACATGACCTTCTGGAAATTACTTCTGCCTATATTTATATGTATGTGTTTGTTCCTTAATGAGATTTTTTAAAAAGATGATTGACTTTTCTTTGCCAGGTATTTCAAGGGTACATAAACATGGGAACTTTCAAAACAGAACCACCTGTTTCTGAAGTTTGAAAGTTTAAACATTTTGAAACTCAAAATTTCTTATGACATTAATCCATTTACTTAGTTATTTACTGTTGAAGTGGGGGTTGTATGTGCCATGGAGCACGTGTGGAAGTCACCATGTGGGTCCTAGGGACTGAACTTAGGTCATCAGGCTTGGCAGCAAGTGCCTTGACTCACTGAGCCATCTCACTGGCCCCATTTTTTGAAACCTTTTACTTCAGTGGTGAGAAGCAGAGATTCCAGAACCAGACCCCAGTATGTCTCATCTCAGGATCCTTTACTTGATTCCATTGGCAAAGACCTTTTTCTAAGTTGCCATCCACAGGTCCTGGCATTCAGATTTGGACTGCCTTTGGTGGGACACAGTTCAACCTGCTGCAGCAGGTGTGAGAGTATATGAGCTCATAGAATGGGCCCACGTGGGCACTGTGTGCTATGGACTCCAGATGTGTAAAATAGGCATGAGGCTGCCCGTGGGCTCCCAGGATGCCTATGTGCACCTCTTTCTGCCCTCTGCTCCCATGGAGCCCTGTCCAGGCCATTGCGTAGTAGACATTTCATGACCCACACTTGGCCTTCGCTCCTGAGAGCCCTCTTGGATCAGGGACCAAGCCACCTATCTCTTCCTCTGCTGTTGTCTTGTCAAAGCTGGACACTGGCTTGCCTGAGGTCAGGATGGTAGATAGATGGAAGGCCCTTTCCTGGTCCTCCCATCCCCTACACCCTCTGGATAGGTCTACACAAGAAGTCCCAGGTCTCCCAGTGAAGGTTCCAGGGGCTCAGCAGTCAGCCAAAACCTCTGACTCTCAGCTAAGAAAGTTCTGTGCCTTTCTTTCAGGTCGGTGGCTATCAGCCAGAACACCATACCTCCAACCCACTGCTCTGTCCCTCAACAGGGTTTCTGTCTTCTTTCCATTCAGGTTGAATAGGCTTTGGCAGAGCCTAGGCCTTCCTTACCATGCCAGGAGCCAGTTCCCTCTTTTCTTCCAGAGCTGCTCAAAACATTCCCAGAGAACCTGGGTGCTGAGGTGCATTGTGGGCCTTTTGAGCAACATTAGATGGCAGGTGGGGACAGCCAGTGTCCAGGGACAAGTGTGAAAGGGAAGTCTGTGGGGCCATCAGAGCCCCTGCTTTGGCCACACATCGACGGGCGCCTGTCTTGGAGGGCTTTGGTTTGTGGCAAAGCTCCCCTGTCTCCCCTGGCCTCGTACCTTGTTCTGGCAGCTGTTCATGACAGCCTCATCGGTGCCTCACGTCATTTTGCTTGCTGTTTCATCTGCAGTCAGGATTTCAGGATACAGTGGCCTCAGCAGCCACTGTCAAGGAGGCAGAGGGAGAGCGTGAGTGTCAGAGTCCCTGCTCTGCCAACAGATGACAGGCAGGGTGCCAAGCGGATTCAGTGGCCATTGCTGACAGTGGGAGTCAAGCCACAGGCAAAGGCCGGCCTGAGCCAGCTCATTCATCCCACCACCTGCCTAGTCTCAGTTCCTTTGACGTTGGCCAGGACAATTGAGGGCTCAGGTGTCTCTGACTGCTATCTGCATGTGGCTTTGTGTTAAAGGAGGCTGTAACTCCTGTAACCTAGTCTGAAGTCCATACCTCCCCCAGCCTTGACTGCTTCATCTCCAGCTTCTAGACCTTGCCTGGAGACGGGGTGCTAGAGCCTTTGACCTCTTAACAGAGTTTCTGGGTCAGAAACCCAGAGGGCTCTGAGCCAGCCTCTGTCACGTCCACATGCAGTGTCTTTGGGGCCCATGTTAGGTTAGCCTGTGAACAGCCTGGGCCTTGTCTGTCCATCCAACCAGCTTGGGCTCAGAGAGGAGGAGGGATCCTCCCTATGGTTTGTCAGTCAAGAAAATTGGGTTCTCTTAGCAACTGTGTCACATTCGTGCCAGACCACATTTCCCATGCACTTGAACTTCTGGGTTGATGCCGGAGCCAGATGATGTCTTGGGTGCAAAATAAGCAACACACAAACGGGAGCCCCACACATTCCAGTCAAATGTGTCAGTGAGTCCACATCAAGGTTACTCTGTGTTTGGGTTGGGGAGGAGTGGGAAGAGAATGGCAGCTGGAGATTAGAGGGATAGAAAAACACTTGCTAACACTGATGAATTATGTACAGGCAATGCTAATTCTTGCTAATTCTTCAGTAGTCTGTACAGTAACCCTGTGAGGCAAACATAATCAAACAAACAAAACCCAGGTGATTAAATTTCAATTCACTTCAGCCCAGAGAAGTGACTAGCCTGGAGTCATGAACCCTGAATTCAGATCTGGGCTTCTAGTATAGCAGGCAGCCTTCATCAGGATGAAGTTTACAAGATAAGAACTTTATCTTAAGCAGTTTTCTAACAAAGTAAATGAAATGTTAAACATAGAAGAGGAGAGAATTTACCTTTAGTGTTTATCCTTGTTTGCATTATCTTGTCTTCAGCTATTCATAAATACACTTTTTGTTGTTATATTTTTGGTCTTTTTGAGAGAGTGTCTCTCTGTAGCTCCAGCTGTCCTGGAACTCTCTATGTAGACCAGGCTGGCCTTGATCACACAGAGATCTGCCTGCCTCTGCCTCCCGAGTGCTGGAAAGGCATGGGTCACCATGCCTGGCACACTTTATTTCTTGTGCATTCCATAGAAAGTTCTAGACCTTCCTGACTATGTTAGCATGCGCATCATTAACTTGAGAGTTCAGCATTTAATGACAGTTCTACTTTATTGTTGTACTATAAATTAGACACAGAGCAAAGCAAACGTATGTATCTAAGCATATACCATTTGAACTTCACATGATTCATGGAATCTGGGCGTTTCACCTGCGCCTGGCTTTGACTCAGCACGGCATTTTGTGATTCAGTCCTTGTGGTTATGTTTTAGTGGTTCTTTTCATTACTGGCTGTTCCTCCTGTGGGCAGCCCAGCCTCCTCATACTCCTCCCATTCATGAGCATCTGGGCCTGTTTTGAGCTATTATAAGTAAAGCTTCCAGGGCCATTTCTTTGGCCATCTTTCTACAGATGAGGACTTTGGTTTCTCTTTGGCACCAAGGCCTGGGACCTGCCAAGAGCCAGTGCATGTTCAAGTTATGACAGCCTGCCTGTCTTTTCTACAGTGGTTGTACCAGTTGCCATTTCACCAGCAAATCAGAGAGCCTTCTGATGCTGAGCCATCCTCAGCCACCTGTGGCAGAGGTGGGCCTTATAATTGAAGCCTTTCTTGTGGTTACACTGTGGTGTCGCCTTGTGGTTTTAATTTGCGTGTCCTCAATGACCAAGGATTTTGAGCACATTTTCACCTGTTTATTGGCCTATGTGTATCTTCTTTGGAGAATCTGTTCAGGTCTTTTGACTTCCCCTTTTGAAATTGACTTGCCTATCCTTTACGAGGCACATTTTGCAAATATTTTCCCTCAACCTGATGGGCAGAAGTGTGTGTGTGTGTGTGTGTGTGTGTTGATACACGTGTGTGTGGAGGCTGAGGACAACCTCAGTACCATGCTTTGGGTACCTTCCACATTGAGATTGAGACAAGATCTTTCAGTGGCTTAGAACTCACCAAGTAGGCTAGGCAGGCTGGCCAGCAAGCCCCAGGGCTCTACCTGTCTCTGCAAATGCATGCCACCATACCCAGCTTTTTATGTGGGTTCTTGGATTGAACTCAGATACTCGTGCTTGTATGGCAACACCTTACCTGCTGAACTAGTGCCCCAAGCCCTGAGCAGAAGCTTTAAGCTCTGATTCATCTCTTTTTCCTGTATGATGGTCATTTTCCATGGTGATCTCATACATTTGCCTACCAGCTGGAGAGATTTTGGAGGGAAGTTTGGGAGCTGCAGGCAGACTTGAGCAGGAGACAGGAGGAGGGTGTGCAGGTTTTACTGGAATGATAGACAGTGGCCTTTCAGGTGTACAGAAGCAATAGGTACAATGCCTGCCAGTTACTCTTCAATCAAAAGATTTCAAACTCCTCTTCGGGGTTGTACTCAGATGCAGCAGTGCTTTCTTGACTCCACCTAGGTTGAACTTAGTCACTGTGTTACACTGTAACCCTGTTATATCTGGTCCCTCCTTGCATTGTAGCAGTCTGCTTCTGTGAATTATCCTACTTGATGGAATGTTCTAGGTGGATACTCAGTTTATAAACAAGCAGGGTTGGTTCAGTCCCCACTTGTTATCCATCCTCCCAGGCTGGCTGCGCAGGACAGACTGACCACTTGACTCTATGTCCCATTCTCAGCCCTATTCCAGATGCTGACAAAGAAGAGGGCAAGGAAGAGGAAGAAAAAGACGGCATGAGACTTGATCTACCAGCCACCCCAAAGAATTGCATCCCTCGCCGGGGCATTAGTGTCCTAGAAAAGCTGGTGAAGACGTGTCCTGTGTGGCTGCAGCTGGGGCTAGGCCGGGAAGAAGCAGCCAGGATCCTGCAGCAGGAGGGGACCGGGGTGAGTTGACTCTGTCCACCCCCCAGTCGGGCAGGTGCGGCTGTGAGGGGCTCCCGGTGCAGAGAGTGACTGTCTGCTCTTCCTTTTTGCCTCTGTCCCTGTGCCACAGCGCCTGTCCAGAGTCAGCAGCAAATGAAAGTTATGCTGACAGGGGCTTCTGGGGCATTCAGACACCAGAGGACTGTGCTGACCTTAAGACCTGGATCACTGACCGGGAACAAGAGTGTCAGAGGGAACATGGTTTATACCCTTTGTTTATGGATAAAGATAAGATGTTGTGTCAATCAACAGACATTTAGATTCTGGCTTTGAATTGGGCAAATGGCATTTTTTCTGTGCCCCACTTTTGTTCCTTTGAAATGAGAGCTTTAATACCTCTTTCCCAAGGTGCTGTTCCTAGTGCATGGGAACAGAGTGAGAGATGGATGGATAGTTAGAAGGAAGATGGATGAATGAATGGAGATAGCTAGAAAATGGATAGAGGATAGATAGATAGATAGATAGATAGATAGATGATGGACAGATGGATAGAGAAAGGATAGATGTACAGATGGTAGACTGATAGATAATTACTAGAGAATGAATAGAAGGAGGATGAATGGAGGATGAGTAACAACTAGAGAATGGATAGATAGATAGATGATAGGTGGATGGATGGAAAAATAGATAACTAGATGATAGAAAAATGACAGTGGATGGGACGAGCCATAGCTCCTTACATGCTCCCATCACCCACACCGGCATTTTCTATTATATGCTTCTCCCCTTTGAAACTAGCATGTGATTTCTTTAATTATAAAAGTTATACATATATGCATTCATCATTTTTTAAAAAAAACAAGCTGGACAAAAATGAACAAAATTGTCAAAAGTAAAATGTCTCAGAAAGGCTTTTTCCACCCTCTCCAGCCCAACTTACTCCCCAGAAGGCTTTTAAAAACCATGTTAAGGCAAAATACATATCATGTAAAAAGAATCATTTAAAACACACCATCCATGGACATTTGGTTAGTGGCCGACCCTATATAATCACCACCTCTATCTGGTTCTCGGTCATTCTCATCATCCCAAAAGACAGCCTCGTCCTCAGTCATCAGTTCCTGTCCACTCCTCCCCACCCCAAAACTCCACTCTGCTTCACAATCATTTTGACAGAGGCCAGTTCTGGTCATCTTCCACACAGTGTCCCACGCCCTAGCAGCTGTGTTCGGAGCTCTCTCCCATAGTCTGCTCAGGAATAGACCACAGTCCCCGCAGAACCGTATAACAGCTATTGTGATTATTTCCAGGGAACACAGGGAAAAAGTAGCAGATCCAGGATTTGAACCCTGGCAGTCGTGGTGTTTCTAGGCTCTTCCCCATTCTGTGTCTGACTGATGCTGTGGACTCCTGCCTCTGAACTACTCTTACTGAGTGGCTTGCATCACTTCTCTGTCTCCTGGGAACCGTCCTCATCACAGGACTTGGAGCTCAGTTTGCTCGTAGACTCTCTTACCCTGGAATAAATAAGATCAATGCCACTTTTATTTGTGCCTGAAAACAGAGATAGTTGAAACTCATGGGACGTTTAGAGAAATCCCAACTGCCCTGCCACAGGGTGTGGGGCTGGGGAGGAGACAATACCCCTCAGAGAGGGAAAAGCTGCAGGCCCACTGGCCAGCCCAATGCACCCCACTCCAGCGCACCCCAGCCCACAAGTCAGCCTAAGCATCTGTAGATGCCTCTATTTCCACAGGGGTATGTAGCAGACAGCAGATAGAAGGCAGGGGATGCTGCTGTTTATTCCTTCTACTTAAGGCTTCTAGTCCTACAGTGACCAGGGCCTATACGGCTGATACCTCTAGCAGCCTGGTTATCTTCCCCTGTGAAGCCCTGATGGATTTGCTCCCCTGTTCTTAGAAGAACTCAGCTTAAAAGCAGGTAGAGGAGCAAATGGATGGCTGGTCATCAGGAAGGGTGTGTCTAGGGTGTATGGAGACGGCCTCTAGTGGTGAGGGACAGACCCCAGGAGAGTGCAGGTAGGACCGTGTCCCAAGCTGGGGCAGTGTAAGAGCCTCGTCAGAGGTACTCCTTGGGCTGGAGTGGGGCTCAGAGGGAGGGCTCATGCTGTGCTGCTTAGCCTGCACAGAACTTGGGTACCATGTTCTCTTCAAAAAGCAGCAAAGGGTGACCTCTCCCAGGCCCTATATGGGCAGGAATGGTTCAATTATTGTGAGTGCCATCCCTATGCTCTCCAGGTGCCATCTTATCATCAATCAGGCTCTGTCTTTGTCCCATTTCACAGAGTCAGAAGGAGGCCTGAGTTTCGGTTTCCCTAGTTAGTGCAAGAGAATTACAGAGCCACTGGTTTACTAGGGAGAGGTCTCCAGGAAGCAGCAGGAAGAGATATCGAGGGGCTAGGGAAGACGGGAGAAAGGGGCAGTTATGCATGCAGCCTCTGGGGACACTAACTGGAAGGCAATGTAGAATGTATGCCTTGGGGCTCTGTCACCTGAGAGCCTGGGAGCTTTATGCTAGTCATCCGCTTGTGACCATCATGGGTTAAAGACTATGGGGTCTGAGGATTCGTTTTCCAGCCCTTTCTCTCTGCACTGAGTGAGAACAGCCGCCTGCCTGCAGCAGCCTTGGGGTGAAGAGATGCAGAGCTGGCTGAGGGAGGCTGGGCTGGAGTCCAGGGAAGAAAAGGCCAGGGCACTGAGTGGACAGGAGGACTGTACCAGTGAGGGAGTGAAGTAATCTGCCCCAGGTTATAAGGCTAGTGAGTGGGGGGTCTGAGACTGTAGTCCAGTCCTAACTAGGTCAGAGTGGAGCCCCCAAAATAGAGAAACAGGAAAGAAACAGTCACCCTCATATTCTGTGCTAGACAGCTTTAGTTGTCAACTTGACATCCCTGGGTTGAGGGAGTCTCAATTGGAGAATTGCCTCCATTGGACTGGCCAGTGGCCATGTCTGTGGGGTAGTTACTTGACTGTTGAGTGATGTAGGAGGGCACACCCCACTGTGGGCAGTGTCAACCCTGGGCAGGTGGTTCTGTATTGTATAAGAAAACAGGCTGAGCATGGGCCAGGGAAGTAAGCCAGTAAGCAGCATTCCCTCATGGCTGTGCTTCAGCTCCTGCCTCCAGGTTCTTGCCCTGAGTTCTTGCCTTGGGTTCCCTCAGTGATGAACTGTGACCTGGGAGATGTGAGGGAAGATAAAATAGACCCTTTCCTCCCCAAGTTGATATTGGTCAGTGTTTTGTCACAACAATGGAGAAGTGAACTAGAGCACATCCTTACATTGATTGTACCTGCACATTCAACCTTGGATAGAAAAATATTTGGGGAAAATAATTGTGTGTGTGCTGAACATGTACAGACCCTACACAGAGTTGCTGTGTGTTAGAGATTACATGTGATCTAGAGATGGTTTAGCGGGTACGGGAGGATGTAAACAGACCCTATACAAATTCAGATGTGTGGGTTAATGACAGGGGTATGTTCTGAGAAATACATCAGTGGGCAGTTTCATCCTAGTTGAACTAACATCTTATAATGTACTGACACACAAGTGAAGATGGCTACTTGTGCAATATTATTTGATCCTCATAGCAGGTTCGATCAGCTAGGTATCATTAGTGTACCCCTTTCCAGATGAGGAAGTGGAGGCACAGAGATGTTGACTCATTTGCCCGAAGTTGCACAGCTAGTAAGAGTGAGGCTGGAGATACATAGCTCAGTAAGTTCCAACCTGGACCACAGTGTAAGACCACATTCCAAAGGAAAAGGAAAAAGAGTCTATTGGCCTGATCTTCAAGGATTCTGGGAAAGCCCTTTGCTGTATTGTATCATTTTCACAGAACTGTCTGAAATTCCACCAGCACAGTGACATCATTGTTTTGAAAGACAGACACCATGGGTGGCCCCAGTGCCTTGAGAGTGGCCAGATACCTCATGGGTCCACCTCCTGCTGTACAGTGAGAGACAGCCTTCATCATGCCTGGAGCCAGCTCCCTTTCCCCAGTGTCTGTGTGGCCTTGGCTACATCCCCTGCCATCCCCAGGACCCGTCTCTGCTCCCCACAGCCTCCTCACTGATAAGGAGTTGGGAACACTCTGATCCTTTTTTTATTTTTAACTTTTATATATCCAGCAACAGGACGATCAGAACATTGCCTTTATTCATTCTGTCCTCAAGCTGGTTTGTTATTTTAGTTAAAATGGTTTTTAGTGTTACAGGAAAGTTGCAAGCATAGGACAGAGTATGCTCCTGTGTCTGGCATGCAGACTCCTGGTTGTCAATAAGTAAGCAACATTCAACACACAGTCATTGTACCATGTCAGGGTCAGTGAAAGCCCAAGCTGGATTCTGACTTCCTGACTTTTGCCTAACCCTGACTTTTACCTATCTTTCACCCCTCCTGCTCTGGGATCCCATGCAGGATACCACATTCCATGTCATGCCTCTTCCCTTCGGCGCTTGTGGCTGGGAAGGTTTCTCAGACAGTTTTGAGGAAGATAGTTTCATTGGGGTTTGTCTACTGGTTAGGCACAGGACGAAGGATTAGACAGAGTAACTGAGGCAAAGCCATTCCTAGCACATCCTAACAGAGTCTGTGTTGATGACTTTATTTTTGCTGCTGTGGCAAATCCCTGAAAGATGCGGTTTAAAGGAGGAAGGATTGACTTGGATTCAATGGTTTGAGAGAGCTAAATCAGTGGTTTGCGGGCACCATGGCTACGGGCTGAGGTGAGGCCGAACAGCATGGCAGGGAGCCAGTGGTGAGCAGAGCCCGTTGCCGCGTGGTGGACAGGAAGTGACAAGCAAAGGCTTATGGCAGACAAGAAATACACAACCAGACAGGAAGAGGCCAGGATAAAGACCCACCCCCAGTGACCTACTTCCTCCAGTCATACTTCTCAAGGTTTTCAGTCCCTCTGAATTAGCACCCAAGTCAGGGACCTCGGCTTCAGCACATGAGCCCGTAGAAGACATTTCCTATTTGAAGGACAGCAGGTACCACAATTCAAAGTGACTTGTCCCAGTGATACCGACTTTGGTCACCCACTTCCATGGATGAGGTTCCCCCTCACCTCACTCATACTCTCCTCTTTTTCTATAACTCTTTGCAAGGAAACCACTCTGCTGTGAGGACTGGTGAATTATACCCTGCCTCCTGAATGAGAGGGCTCCAAGTGGCATTTAGAGTCATGCACAAGATTCATCTCTTTCTCTCCATCTGTTTTGTTTTCATTATTTTTTTTATGTGTATGAGTGTACTGCCTGTATGTGTAGGTGCACCTGTGTCCTGCAGTGCTAGTGGGGGTCAGAAGAGGGCTTTCGATCCTCTGGTATTAGAGTTACAGATGGTTGTTAGCTGCCATGTGAGTGCTAGGAATCGAGCTCAGGCCTTCTGTAAGAGCAGCCAGTGCTGTAAACCACTGAGCCATCTCTCCAGTCCCACCTCTCCATCTGTTCACTCAGTCATTTCCATCAATATGGAATCATGGGTTCTTGTTTTCTGCTTAGGGCTACAATCCAATTCTACTTGAGTTATTTTATTACAAGATAATTTGCAACTCTGTGTGTCTCTGTGCAATGGGGGCCTGAGGTCAACCTCAGGTGTGGTTCCTTGGCAGCTGTCCACCTGGGTTTTCTTGTGACAGGATCTCTCATTGACCCTGGAATTTACTGAGTAGGCTAGGCTGACTGCCCAGTCAGTCCCAAGGATGCACCTGTCTGCCTTCACAGCACTGGGATTACAAGTACAGCTTTCTTACTTAGGTTCAGGATTTGAACCTTATGCTTGCAAGACAAGCACTTTACCAATTGAGTCATGTTCCCAGTTCCTAATTTGCAACTTTCATGGCAATGTATTCCCAACTTTGGCCCACCTTGACTCAGGTGGCTCCTGTGTCCTGGATATACCCCACTATTTTGAGTGCCAGGTATCTTTGCCTACTTTGGGTTTGGGTCAGGTCCTTAATAGAAGCTGCTGTTACTTTGTATGTTCCCTGTTCTGCCCCCAAACCAGCCAAGGTTCCATGTCTCCAAGGACTTCTGTGTCCTTTTATTAAAGAACTGTCGTAGAGGCCAAAGTCTATGTGTCTGTTGCTACTGGGGTGTTATCTTCTAGCTTGAAAGACAGTTTCCTTTTTTATTGCATTGCTTTATTTATGGGGGAGGGGCACACATGCCACAGGCACATGTGGAGGTCAGAGGAAAACTTGCAGGAGTCAGTTCTCTCTTTACACCGTGGAGGCTCTAGTGGAGGCTCTAGGGACAGAATCCGGGGCCATCAGACTCAGTGGCAAGTGCCTTTATCTGCTGAGCCATCTCACCAGCTCTGAAAGGCAGTTTTCAATGACAGAAACCTCTTGTCCATGTGTCTTTGGTAGTAAGGGCTTAGCTCAGAGCTGTGGGAATACATGCTGTCAGACTGACCAGCAGGATGGTTCAGAGCACCCTCCCCAGGTGGATCTCTAAGGTGCTAATTCTAGGTTTAGTTGGTAAAACTCTAGGGATGCCCTCTTTTCCCCTGCATGAGGCCAGGGGAAAGGTGCCATTGGCTCTGGTGAGGCAGTTCTGGGCTGATCCCCTCTCTCACCCTGTGGCAGTCCTGGGGGATGGGGCATGCATTCCTTTCACAATGAAGAAACAGGTTAGGCTGCATAGTAAGTTCCAAGCCAGCTTAGACTACCTAGCAAGACCTTGTGTCAAAAAAGAAACCAAAACAATTAAAACCACCCCATACTGGCCAAGGCAGACACAGAGAGATCCAGGGTCATCTGTGCCAGCCCCAAATATTGTCTTCATTAACCACAAAATGAACTCTCTTGAAAGTTTCTAGGGGGCTGTGAAGGTCCCCAGAATACTAGGGCTAGAAGAGCATTTTCCACAAGGAAGGAGGCCTGTAATCCTTCATCCTGTCTCCCTCACTACAAAGCTATCTTAGAGAGGAGAGGTGACCCTCCCGATAACACAGGGCAGTCCCCACCATGCCCAGGCTTCTTACCACTGCCCTACTAGTGTGTGGAGGAAGTTCAGCTGTGAGAATCCTAGCTGTTTGCAGAAATTAGACCCCAGTGTGGGCATGCAGATCAGCAGTTTACACGGTTGGGGGAAGAGCATTGTGGTTTTTGAGGGTTCCTAATTGAATGTGATGGGGAGCTGCCAAAAGGAGAAAAAGGACAGAGTGGAACTCTGACCCAGATGTCAGCTCAGCAAGGTTTAGACATCTTATGTTCCCAGAGAGGAGGTTGGGTTTGTAAGGACTTGGATCCAGCAAGGTTAGTCAGGGAAGGCTCTGAGGAACAGCTACTGATTCATGGAGGCCACTCTGAAGGCAGGAAGGTGAACAGCTTGGGCAGCAACCCAGGTGGCCTACCCTCCCCAGATGCAGTGAGCATCCCAGTGGGAATACGAAGGCCCCAGCACTTGCTGGTGTCACCTGTGTTTCCACTGGCACCCTCTAGTCCCTTTCTAATCAGAGCTGAGGCCACCCTGGTCTAGTCTCCTTGCCCCAGGAGCCTCCTGCCCACCCTGTTCCCTTTCTGGTTCACAGAGGGCAAAAATGCCAGGGGTTCTGTGTTGTTTATTCTTGGGTTCCAGGGGAATGGGCAGCAAGTGCTTATTACAGACCCAGCACTCTTAACAGTTAAGTCAGCTGTACAGCTGCTTCTGTGACTTACTGAGTCCCTGGGTCGGTAGGGAATGCTTCAGCCTTCTATAACAGCATGCTGACTGATGGCAGCCTCAGCCATTATGGTACTATTGTTTACCTAAAAAGTCTAGAGATGCATTGGGAGCTAGTTTTATAACTCAGTGATGGCTTCAGGTCCCGGGTTCTTTCTGCCTTTCTGTTCCTCATTGTCAACTGTTGACTTTTGGTCTTCAGGTTTGTTATCTCATGGTTGCAAAATGGCAGCTTCAGTTCCAGCCATTTCACTCGTTCAAAGGGCAGAGGTCACAGGCAAATGGCTTTCATGTCCTAGGCATTCTGTCTTTTTGTTAGGGAACAAATGCTTTTGCACACAGCTCATGGTGAGGAAGGCAGGGGTTAGGCGAGTAGATGGCAAAGGGGAGCCACGTAATCATGATGGGCTCAGACCAAACATGATGTACCCTCAGCATCAGGGTTACAGTCAGTGTCTTCAGTCAAGAAAGGAGAGAAAACTGTTCTTGGGGACCTAACTCATAGTGACTGTCACAGGCAGGAGCAATGGTGACCCCATTTAACAGCAGCCTAGAGAGGTCACACAACTTGAAGCAACCAACTAAAGCTGAACTTGAAGAATTAGGTGCAGAGCCTGCAGCTGAAGGCTGACGATGCTCTGGGCCTTCACTGGAAAGTCCTTCCCCATCCCGTCCCTTCGCCAGTCCACGCACACTGCTTTCTCATCAGTACAGTAGGTATAATCCAAGTCTCAGTGAGGAAGCAGCCACTGGTATCAGAAACCCTCATCCTGGTGCTGGCGGAGTATGTCCTCAATTAACACTTGACACACTGGTTAGATGGGAGGTCATGTGCTGTAGTGTCACAATCCTGGCAGGAAGGCCATTGCTCTTGTGTTCCCATCCGGGCTTTGTCACAATCATGTCAACTCTTGAAGTCTTCTCGTAAGCTGTGTGGTACCTGTCCATCTGCCCATGGCTGTCTCCATTGCCTGCTATTGCATAACAAACCACCATGACCTTCAGTGCTGTGAAACAGCTCTCACAGTTCTTCAAGCCAGCATCCTGGGCTGGGTTCAGTTGAGTGGTTCTTCTGCTGGTCTGCTGCAGTCCATCATGCAACTGTGAGCATCTTGCAATCTGCTGGCTGGTCTATGATGGCCTCTCTGATGTCTTAAGTTGGGCTGATGAGCAGCTGGGCCATATGGCTCCAAGAGGCCAACACAGGATGTTTCACATGACATCCACAGCCTAAAAGCATGCTCAAGAGCTTAGGCTCAGGGATCCACAGTGTTCCTCTGCTATTTTCTTCTGGTCGGTGTCCCAGACTACTCTCTCCAGAGGCTGGGAAACAGACCCTACCTCTTAAGGGGAGGAAAGACAAAGACCTGGTGCCATATTTAATCTGTAATGTTGGTAAATCATCTTTCTGCCATTTTTTATATCTCTCCTTTAGATCCAGCTTCAAGTATAGTAATATTTCTGATAATCATTAATTATGCACTGTGCATGTGAAAATCTAGTGCATGGCACAGTGTTCAACAGAAGGTAGCAGCCTAGTCTTAAGTGCGCAGACCATGCTGGGCATTTTGTTCATACCATTGGCAGTTCTCATAACACCCTGAGGGATGGACATGCCTGTGCTCAGATTCAGATGACAGCGCCTTGCCTGTGTACCAGCTGCTGGCTGGTAGGGCAGTGTCTGCCTGCATCCTCAGACAGCAGGCCCCAGGGTAGAGAGAGAAGCAGAGGGGCTTGGAGGATTTACACCTGGAGCCACAGGCATGCTGGAGAACTGGTTTAGGTGATCTGACCATCTCTTCTTCAGCCTCTCCAAATTGTCACCCACCCCCTCAACCGCCGCCTGCCCACAACCAGCACCACAGAAAAATAGCCAGTACTCCCTAGTGACAGGAAACAGGAGGAGAAGGGGACTGCCACAGCCTCACAAAAATAGTCTGCCAAGCCTAGGCATAAGGAATTTCTCACAATCCTTCTCACAGGGATGCTGTTGTACAGCGTGGCTGTTTTCAGATGCTGTCTATGAGTTTTGCCAGAATGGCCTCGTAGCTCATCAGATGGGCCTCCCAGAGAAGAACAGAGAGGTCCTCTAGCCCTCTGACCCAGGCTTACCCCTCAGTGGGCACCTGAAAATGGGCCTTACCCTCCCCTGGGCAGGAAGTATCAGGGAAGTCCTGGAGCCAGACCACACTCAAGATGTCCTGCCTCACTTCTGTTCCCAGTCCAGCACCTGCTTGGTCACACTTTTCACACAGAGCCTGTGATTGAGCCCTGGCTCTAGAACCTCCTGAGAGCTTGATGGCCGTGTGGGCACCTCCAGTCCCTACAGAAGCTTGAGACTGCTCTTCACTCCTGTGGATGATGGCCAGAGATAATAGAGGTCCTACCAGGGATGATTATGCCATCTGGCCTGAGTCTTGCTTCTGCACCTGGCCCCTGTGTGGCCTGGGTTTTGATTGACCTCCCTGTGCCCCAAGTCTCCATCCCCAAGGGGAATATTCTGGACCCTCCAGACCAGTGTGGAACTGTGTGATGCCTCACTATGGCACCAAATGGGAAAGCTGCCAGTAAAGGTCCATCTGACCTCTGAGCATGGACTAGATCCATCCCTCCTTGCTTTGTGGTTTGACGTATGCCTCATGTCCACATCTGCAGTCTTTGTCTCCAGCTTCTCAAGGGGTCACTCCAACTCTCTCCAGTGACATAGGTGGTAGACAACATGCCCAGTTCTGAGTAGAACTGAGAATGGGGAACCTGAAAAGGAAGCCCAACCATGGACAGGGTGGGGCCGTTGGAGACTCTGACCCTGTGGGGAACCATTCACGTGGCCACTGCAGCAGCATTTCCCACGTGGGAAGCAGGGCTTCTGTTTCTATGGGGTCATGGTATGTGTCATTTCCATGTATAGAAAGAATAGAAGCTCAGGGAAACCACACAGTTCCCCGGGGTCACAGAGCTGGTATCAGGCTGCCTGGGGCCATCTGAGAAGTATGGCCTGGGCTTCATGTTGAAGGATTTCCTGTCCTGGGAGCCCCTCTTCCTCTGCCTGCAGGCAACATGTGTGTGATGAATGTGGGGCTGAGTCTGAACAAAGTGGAAAAGTTAAGAAATAATTATGCACTGGATATGAAAGAGACAGAGACAGGGAACTGCGGGGCACATTAAGGTGGTCCTATGTGAGGCTGGCAGTCTTAATTTGTCATGAAAGCCACAGAGGAGGAGAGGTCGCAGAGAGAGAAAGAGGCAGAGGTCATCAGAATGATGTTCCCAGCTAGACAAGGCCTTGCTCTCATACCGTGAAGCAAGGAGTGACATATCTAGTCCTTGCTCAGGCGTCGGATGACCTTTAATGGCAGCTTTACCATTTGATGTATTCTTTTCTGTTTTATTTTTTGGGAAAAGCTGTCGATGGCATTGACACTAAGAAGTTGTGACCCACAGATTAGAAAGACTGTACTCACTTCTATACCATTCTGACCCCAACAGACAGGCAGAGACAACTCTGTCAAGTGCTTGAGCCCTCTCCCGCCCCACGCCTCTTTACGTGCTCCACACACTAAATAAATAAATGTTAAAGATGATTTTAGAGAGCACACTTATAGAGAGTCTGGTTTGGGCTCGGGGTGGGTGGACGTCAGCTCTGCTCCTATCCTGCCTCGGGGTCAAGGGTTAAAAGGGCTCAGCTGTTTCCTGCTCTGGCTTCTCTTCACATATTGTGATCACTGGGGAGGCTCTGGGGCACTCCAGCGTCTGTACATGCATGTATGTGTGAACTCATGCGCACTCACACACCGACACGCCCACTTGCACAGTCGGCTCTCTTTCACTATGACAGCACCTGAGATGGTCACCCTATAAAGACCAAAGATGTCTTTGGCTCACACATGTGGAAGTGGCAGTGTGTGCATGATCAGTTGACTCCATTGCTTTGGGCCTATGATGTCACATCAGTGTGACAGGAGACAGAGCAAAGCCACACAGTTCACAGCCAAGACTCAAAACAGATGAAGAGGAAGGGTCAGGACCTCCCTGTCCCTACAAGGGCACACCCCAGTGACCTGAACACCTCCTGCTCTCCTTTTTTCCTAATTGTTTTAATTGATTTATTTTTATTTCTTATGCTGTGCAGTGTCCACAGAGGTCAGAAGACGGTGTCAGATCCCTTGGAACTGAAGTTATGGACAGTTGTTAGCTGTCATATGGGTGGGGATTTGAACCCCAGTCTTCTGCAAGACACTGAGCCATCTCTCCAGCCACACAGCCTCTCCTTTCTAAAGTACTACAACCTCCCAAGAACACCCCTTGGAGGAGGAAATCTATAGCCATATGGACATTTAAGATTTTATTTATTTATTTTATGTGTATGTAAGTGTGCTCTTGTCATGCAGTGCCCACGGAGCTCAAAGAGGGTGTCAGATCTCCTGGTACTGGAGTTACAGATGATTGGTAGCCACTGTGTGGGGGCTGAGATTTGAACCTAGGTCTTCTGTAAGAGCAGTCAGTGCTCTTAACCACTGACCCATCTCTCCAGCCCCAATTAGGATTTTATAGTTTGTGTGTGTGTGTGCACACTCATCACCAATTCTTAAACACCAGATGGGTGTCCAGCAATTCAGTCTGAATCTTACCTAGAATCAGTACCCTACTCCCCAGTGAAGGGCAAGGTCTCTATACGACTTCCCTTAGATGCCTCCTGCAGGTGCCCTCTGCTCTCATAGGTGACCCTTACTCTGTCCAGCATGGTTACCCCATGTTCGTCTCACAGGGCTCACTACCAGTCTCACCTCTGTGGTTTCGTTATAAAGGCTACGACTTGGAAACTGCCAAATGGAAGAGAGACGAAATGAGGCAGAGGACAGAGCTCTTACACCCCCCCTCCAAGAAGCAGGCCCATTTCCCTCCTTCGCACCAAGCCAAAGGAAATGTGTGATTGATTGATTTGGGCGGGGGCGGTGTTGAGGGGACATGTAGCCCAGGCTGGCCTTGAATTCACTCTCTAGCTGAGGCTGCCCTTGGACTCCTGATCCTTTTGCATGTGCTACCACTACACCTGATCAGGAGCATTTTATTGATGTATCATGGCCTGGGTTTGGTTGAAATCACAGGCCCATGGAAGGGATCCCACCCCAGGCAGGCTCACCTCCCACAGGCCAGGCTGGAGCTACACAGTCCATAGGGGAAAGCTTTTTTGTTCCTCCTCTAAAACCAAGGGCCCAAGAGCTTCCTGTTAGCATAACCCCAACCCTTGTCAGAAGGGGTCCTTATGAATGACAGACACCCCTCCCTCAGGAAGTTCCCAGCTCTGTACCAAGAACTGGGAACAAAGACCAGCTGTATTTCGTTTATGACACACCCACACACACTCATTCACACGCATTTCCTCCAACAGTGCTGGTTCTCATGGGGCTGGTAGGCAAGGAGGCAAGTTGACCTTGAACCTCTGTGTAAGAAACAAAGTGACCTCTTCTTTATAAGGCATCTCTGGGATGATTCAAGTTCCTGATAATGTGTAGGATGAAGTCTGCCACTGAGACAGGCATTGTCTCTGGGCAGGGAACAAGGTCTTAAGGAACAATCTAGAAACCAGCAGGCAGGCAAGTGCTCCTCTCCTCTACCCACTCCTACTTCTGATTTTCCAGATCTTCCTACCATGCCCAGCATGTGGACAGAAGCTGCTCTCTCCTTCCCACCTTGGCTCCCTTCCAGAAGGGCCATGTGTGCCCACAGAAAGCCAACCCTCAAAACATGACAAGGAGGGGAAGGTCACACGGGGATTCAGAGTCCAAGGGAACTCAAACCCAGGTCCAGTATCTCCCCCTGTGCCATTTCAAGCATTACCTGCCTCTCTCTGCCTCATTTTCCTCGTAAGCACATAGATTTAACAGAAGTAAGTTGGGGTCCTGGGAATCCCAGGCACCGTGAGGCTTAGGCTTGGGACCGACTGGAAAGGCAGTAGGTGCCAGCCGCTCTGAGTCGGTAGTAGTGAGCTCTCTGCCTGTTTATAAGCAGCACCATACTCAGACTTTAAGATGATATGGCAGTGTCGTGATGGGGTTAATAACCAGGAGCCATAGCAGCTGAATTGGACCCTGATAAGAAGTTGCCTCCAGAGCCTCCCACACTTGAGGCCCCATATTTTGGGATGTCCCAGTGGCCCTGCTTCCCGGCCGGCTCAAAACAGCTTGGCCACTCTCCTGGCCTTGCAGATTCCAGCCAAGCCCCTGGGACCTGAGCCCAGGAGACAGTGAGGATGGAGGGAGTGGAGACGCTAACCAAGCCTGTGCCCTTCCCTGGGCAGTATGTGCCAGGAGGCTGGGGACATTCCAGAAGCCATTAACTGAGAAGGAGGGGTGAGCCTGGGCAGGGACAGTGAGCATGTAAAGGACACAGTAAAACAAAGAGGTACAAGCAAGGAGAGGCCGCTCGCTATAATCGCCTCCAGAAGGCCACTGCCCCTGGAAACCACCGTAGTGGAGCTACGGCCTGATCAAGAGTGGCACAGCCTGGAGTCTATTAATAGCTCCTGTTCTGAGCTGTGAGTGACTGACTCGTGCTGGATTAGTAGAGGACAGACATGTCTGCCCTCTGGCCTAGAGAGTCCTTCTGGCAGCTCACAGGGAATCTACAGCAGAAGAAAGCTTCTGGAGTGGCACTTGGGGTCAGTGTAGAGAGCCTCTGCAGCATTAAGGTCCTGAGTATCCATGCC
Organism: Eospalax fontanierii; assembly: GCA_035773235.1. Classification (NCBI taxonomy): domain Eukaryota; kingdom Metazoa; phylum Chordata; class Mammalia; order Rodentia; family Spalacidae; genus Eospalax; species Eospalax fontanierii. The sequence goes on from CM069536.1 coordinate 70,581,209, forward strand.
AGCTGCCTGGGACTGGATCCCATTTTGCCCTTCATTTCTGAGAAACCCTCCCAGGCCTACCTCCCTGAACTCTTCCTGTAGCCCAAGCAGCATTTACTCAGTTACCTCACCCTTCTAAGGGAGCAACAATGGTCAACAGAGTCCCTCAGTTTCCTCACCTGCAAAATGGGACTAATAAAAACAACTTCATACCATAGGATGATGGAGAAAATAGAATCAGTTAATGTATCCCGACAGTCCCCATCACAGAGAGTTCCACGGTAAATATAGCTATTTTCAGCAGGGCCTGGTGACAAAAGCCTGTAATCCCAGCTACACAGGAAGGAGGATTGAAAGTTCAAGTCCTGCCTGGGCTATAGAGTGAGTTCAAAGTTCAAAGCCAGCCTGGGCAACTTAGTGAGACCCTGTCTCAAAGAAAAATAAAAACAGCACTTAGTTTGCTTGGGACCCTCCAATACCATAGCATTCAAAAAAGAAATATTGGTTATTTTTGTTTTAGTAAAGGGAAAAAAGTATGAATTTTCTGACACCGTGATTGTTTCTATAGCCTTCCCCAAAGCAGGTGCCAGTGAATGGGCTGAAATTCACCCAACTCCTGACCATCAGCTCTTTCCTGAGCATAGACCCTGAACCACCCATCCCCGCCCCATGCACTATGCAACACCTAGAAGCACTAGCAATTGATCTGATCTGCTCAGCGCAAGTGAGAAACTGAGACTCGAGGAGTCCCAATTTGGATGTGGGCCAGGTCCCCGGGATGCTGGGGTACAGGCCTACTTCTCCCAAGGGATACATGACCATCTTCTCTGAGTCTTTGTTTCAGAGACCACTAGATGGTTTCTGCTGTCCTCCTGACTCTGCTTACACCCCCAATTCATAGAACCTCTGTCTCTGCATTCCAGATATTTCTGGTGCGCCGGGACAGGAGCCTGAAGCGCCTGGTGCTGTGCATCCACTGCCCTTCCCAGAATGAAAGCTCCTCTGAGGTGCTGGAGTACCCCATCAAAGAAGAAAAATCCAGTAAGTTCTTGCTTGTCTTCTCCCCTCCCAGCAGTGACAGCAGCGGCAGCTATGACACCTACTAACCACAAAGTCTCCTCTCTGAGTCCCCTGTGTTTAAAATTAGAAAGGTAAAAATCTTTGAGCTGGCCAGGCTTGTTTTATCGCTGAAAAATAAAAAAGTCAAATTTGCCAGACATAGTAGTATATGCTTACAATCCTGGCCCTCAGGAAGTTGAGGCAGGAAGATGTGCCACAAGTTCAAGACCAGGCCCGCATAAGTGTTAGTCAAAAATGGCTACCTAGAAAGATCCTGTGCTTTAAAAAAAAAAGTCTTCACCTGGACTAGAGAGATGGCTCAGCAGTTAAGAGCACTGGTCACTCTTGCAGAGGACCCAGATTCCATTCTTAGCACCTACATGGCAGCTAACCACCATCTGTCACTCCAGTTCCAGGGAATCTGACCACCCTCTTTTGCATCCACGGTTTTACTTACATGCAGTCAAAACACTCATATGCATAAAATAAAAATAAATCAATCAAAAAAGGATTTAAAAAAATAATTAACAACAATAAAAAGGCAATGTTAATTTCCATTTGCTCTGCTCACAAGGCTTGTTGGCTTTGTTTCTCCCTGACCATAGTCAAGTTCTGTCTTGTTTGCTGAGCACAGGGCTGATGAAGAAAGGGAGGGAAAAAAGACAATGAAACGTCTGGTCCTGAGTACCAGTGACATTGTAGCACACTCTCAAACCCCTATCTGGGTCATGTCATGTAGCCTCTCTGATGTTTTGCTCTCTATTCCATGAAATGGGACACAAGACTGCCATCCACTAGTTACCTCCTAGCTTTGAGGAACCCCAAAGGCCAGAGTTTCAGTACTAGTATCAGGAAGGTCTGAGAGGGGAAATGGTGAGGTGCCCCAGGTGTCTGTGACAGGAGTGTTGGTCTGGGGCAGGGTGCCCAAGGCTTCTTGCAGGTGATAGGGGTGGGGTGAGGCTGGTCCGGCAGCTGTTTGGAGTTCTGCTCTGCTCCTCTATCAGATACTCCTGTTCCACCTGCCTGCACCAGCCTTTGGTGTCATCATAACTAGGTCTCCACACCCCAAATACAATATACCTCCTGGAAACCAGGGTGAGGGTTTGATTTCATGTCCCATTTCCCAGAGTAGGACAGTGGTAACAGCAGTCAGAACAGATTGAGTTCAGAACCACCGCAGCCAGGGAAGTTGTTCTCAGCGCAGAACTGGCCCAAAGTCGACTCAGCACACACATGTGAGGGTTTATAACCAAGGAACAGCATGGGGATCTGTGGGTGGATGAACTAATGGGGTGCTTGCTGAAGACAGGCAGAGTGGCCCCATCCCAGGCGTGGGGGAGGGTAAGAAACTCAGTGGGATGTGGATGGTGATCAGACAGGGTGGAAGTTCCTGCTACAGACTTAGCAGGGTCTTGGCTAAAACAGGATTTTACAGGGAAATACACAGAGGGAACTTTAAGAGGTCCAGAACCCACTGAGAGTTTCGTTGAGTAAAGTTTTGCTGGGGCCAATGAACCAACCAGTGTTACCAGACCTGGTAAGGTCAGAGCCTGGTACTGGCAGACCCGGCAAGCGAGGCTTGGCTACCTGTCCTCAACAGGCCAGTTAGACAGACAGGAAAAATGAGAGCAGAGGAAAAGAATGTACTCAGTGTGGGGAAAGGAACAAATAAAACAATCCAAGGCTATCCCTCAAAGCCCATCTTCAAGATCCTGGCATGAGGTTTAGGCTTAAATATAGGGCAAGAGGCATGTGTAACTAACCAGTCCTGGTCAGGATCTGACCCCGGCCATCTCTGATCCATCCTTGTTTGGGCTCCAGTCTGACCTGCAAGGTCCCCCCTCCTTCCCTCTTTCCTCTCCTCTCTCTGTTCAAATCCCCCGTCTGTCTCTTGCTATCCCGTGTGACCAAGGGTAAGATACTCCACCTCACCAGGCCCCAGCAACCCTGTCTATGAAGTGGAGTCAATGACAGAGCCTCCCAGAGAGTCTTAAGAGGAGTTGGTATGTCAGGGGGCCCAGAATGTGAGACTCTCTGGCCAACGTGACTGCAGTGGGGTGGCCTGAGCAGGAAGTGGGCAAGGGAAAGGCCCAGGCCTGGAATTAGAGCAGATTGGACTTCCCCACATGGATTAGAGGCGAAGGGAGGAGACCAGGGGATACCCCCAAAGTGGTCAACCTCATCTGTATCCTCATACCACTTACTTTGACCATAGCTGTGCTTTGGGGTACTTGGAGTGTCCCCCTAGTTTCTTATAAGGAGTTTTCTTAAAAAAAAAAAAAAAAAGCTCCTGAACCAGACAGCCAGGCCAGTCTTGTAGAGGCAGCAGACGGCCCTAAACCCTAGTGGTTTGCACAAAGTAACATGGATGTACTCTTAAATATAACTCTCTTGACCACATAATATGGTGGGGTCAGGGCAGAGATCCAGTGAAAGAGGCCTTGGGGCACCGGCGTGGGGTGAAGGAGCAGGGTACAGAAGGGATGGGGCTACGCCAGCTTCTGGGCAGTAGTCCTTCCCGTCAGTGGCTGGTATCAAACACTTGCCCAGCAGAGCACCACAGCAGGAGCGTCCTTTATCCGAAATGCTTGGACCAGATGTGTTTCAGACTTCCTCTGGATGTTAGAATACTTGCACATTGTAATGCTAACGTTATCTTGGGTATGAGACCTAAGCCTAAACACAAAACTTCCATTTCGTATACATTGTATACATATAGCCTGAAGGTAATTTTTTTTAAACAGTCTTTCCAGTGCACCCACCTTTTGACTCTAACTTGTCACTTGACATCAGGTGTAGATTTTTTTTTTGCTTGTGGCTTGATGTGGCCTAGGAAGTTTTGGGCTTTGGAGCATTTTAGATTACCTATTTCCGGATAAGGATGCTTGCCTTGTAGCTATCTTTTCATTAATTTGCTTAGAAAGTGGTGACAAGGACTTAGTCACAGGATGGCATTTTCCTGGTGATTGCTGAAATTAGAAAGGAAAAAGCAAACCCTTTGGGCTTGTCTCTACCAGAGCAGCTCTGGCGCAGTGATGGCACGGCCTTCCCCACGTAGGAAGCAGGCTATGCAACGTGCACTGTCTGAGCCCCAGTTCTACTCAACGCTGCTTGGTCCCTCTGGCGCACTGATGCCAGTCCAGCGCATCCTGAGCAGATCTCCAATTTCAGGTGCATTAGGTCAAGTTGGATACATTAGCTCCTGGGAAACAGCCCATGTCCTGGGCAGGTGTCATGAGTTCTCATGCTGTTTGGTGCTGCGGGGAGCTTTATGACTGGATGAGAGGGAGTGATCCCAGGGGAGTCCTCCTGGGCAGTAGAGATCTGTATGGGCAGGGAAAAGAGTCACCTGGATGCCTTTGGTTTCTTTTCCTACCCTTGAGTGTGATTGTCACTGACTGACTTACTAAAGTCCATGAGGTCAGAGTGTTTGGGGAGGAGCTGATGTAGAGACGTGACCTCCACACCTTGGCGTGAGGAGCATTGATTGCTTTGTGCTGGACCATGGAAGCTTCCCGGTACAATTTTCCTAATTGCTTTTTTTAACACAACTTTTGGAAAGAAAGACTGTTGGTTCTAGATTTTTATTTTTGTGCAATCAGGCTACTTGCCTGATCTCTGTACTACTCGCCTGTCGAGTGAGGGTGTCTCCAGGACTGCCGCTGGCAGATCCATGAAGGAAGTGGTCAGCAGTGCCTGGCTCGCCTGGCTCGTGGGAAGTGCTCAGCATCTTTGTATCAAAATGGAGTCATTTCTAGGAAAGTCACAAGTCCATGTGCAGCAGGCTCTCGGCGCACACTGGCAGTTATAATTAGCAACATGCAGCTCACACCTCTCAACCCTTCACTTCCTGTGCTGCTGGCCCTGAGGTCTGAGAAGCAGATGGGTCCTGGGCTGCTGGGTGCCCACAGGGGCTTCAGCTGAAATAGCCACAGCTCGCTTCTTTCTGCTTTCGTCATTCATTCCCCTTGTCAGCGTCTAGACCTGGGGCTGGGCCAGGATGATGTGGAGAGCACAGTTTGACTCGGAGAACTCTACTGCAAGACCTTACTGAACTTTCTTTTCTTCTCGCCCTTCCTCCGCCCCTTCCCCTTTCTTCTCCTCTTGTTTTCCCCCTCCTCCTCCGCCTCCTCCTCCTCCTCCTCCTCCTCCCCTTCCTCCTCTTCCTCTTTTTTTTCTCCTCCTCCTCCTCCTCTTCCTCTTCCTCATCCTTTTCTTCATTTTTACAGTTTTGAGAAAAGGTCTCACTCACTATGAAGCCAGGGCTGGCCTCAAATGCGAAATCCTCCTGCCTTGGCCTCCCAAGCATTGGTATTATAGACATGTACTATCATGTTCTCATCTATCTCACTCTCTATCTCTTATGTTTCCTTTGAAATTTTTTTCTATTCTTTTCATTGAATTTTTGTGCATTTCATACAAAACATCTTAATCATATTTAGACCCCCTCCCCTTGTTGAATTTTTGAATGTTTGAATTTCTGGCTGGGGCCAGAACTCTTCATCCCCTGTCTCCCAAGTGCTGTGATGCACACATGTGCTGCCATGCCTGGGTTTTTTTTTCTTTCATTGGGTTTTTAAATCATAGCAGTGGCTTATCGCTATTAACCTTCCTATGCATTTTCTTATGAGTTTTCTCTGCTCTGTGCTATTAAACATTTCACAGAATTTATACTCAATTAAATGTATGCTGAACAGCTTTTGTGGGAAAACGCTTAAGAGAGGCTCTCTAAGACACTGCCCTGGGGAGACAGGCACATAGACTTAACCACAAACACAAAGCCAACTGTCCTAAGTCCTAGAATGTAAGCATGCTCTTGGGACATCAAAAGTTATCATCCTTACTGGGGAAAATCACCTGGGGCCTCCCTTGGGTCTGGGAGTTGAGAAATAATTGTGAGGAAGATTAATTGAGAAACAGCCTTAGGAAGTTGAAGCCACAGCCTGCTACATCAAAATTTAGAAACTAGGAAACAAATCAGACCAGGGTGAAGTTGCGCCGGCCAGGAGGTTACTTAAAAAGGAGACAAAGGCTGAAGGTGGGATTCCGCCTGGTCACCAGCAGCTGTGACAACCATGCTGCAGTGTTAGAGATTTGGTCTGCATTGCTATGAAAAGGTTTTGAGAAGGAAATGGCCTGATAAGACTGATACTTTGGGATCACTGGGCTGTGTGGCAGCTGGAGGGGACAGTGGCCAGCCACAACAGAGGAAGGAGGGAGGAGCTGAAGAAAAATGCCAAAGATAAAGCTTGCCGGTGCTCAGGAGCAAGGGCTAGAGAGCTAAGACACCACCCACGGGAAGGAGAGCACTGGGGCCCCTGCAGGAGAACAGAGGCACCCAGGCCGGGTTGGGGCCTTGTGAGAAGCCCAGGGCAACGCCCCTCCAGTGAACACAAACGTGGAAACTAGGGAAGAGCGTTTCTTTAGAGACTGCACTCTGATTTTGACAGAGACGGAGAACCATCCAGAGCACAGGACCTCAGTAACAGGCGGGGATTGGAGAACAGGTTGATGCCTCCGCGGCCGGGACCTGCTGTACACAGACTGCTGCCTTCAAGGACTTTGCAGCTTCAGGAGCCTGGATAAGGGCTTTCAGCTTGCTCAGTTATTTCTTAACCAGGGAACTCTACTCAATCTCCCTTCTAAGAGCAGTTAGAGGGGATGTCAGGCCAAGGTCCCAGGATCTCCCAGCTTCTTGTCCCAGAAGCACCCTGGGCATGGGTGATCTTGGCTAGGACTGTGTAAGGTCTAAAGAACATCATTTCTTATAGTTCTGGAGACTGGAAAGACCAACAGTAAGTCCTAGGCAAGCTCTCTTGTCTTCTGAGGTCTGCTCTGTGCTCCAGAACAGTACCCTACTGTTCCTCCCACAGAAGGGCAGAAAGCTGTGTCCTCCCATGGCAAGAGGCAAAAGGGCCAATGAACCTGAACGCTGCCTGAAGCCTTGTAAAGACCTTAAGGCTGTGGTATAGCTCAGTGGTAGAGCACTTGCCTGGCACGTATAAGGCTTGGATTTCATCCCCAGACTACACAGAAAGTAAAATAAAATAAAAATAGTTAAGGGGTTGGGACATGACTAAGTTAGTAGGATACTTGCCTGGCATGCATGAAGCCCTGAGTCCAATCCCCGGCACTATATAAAATCAGATGCAGTCTAATCCATGTATTTGTGTACTGGGGAAACAGAAATAAGTGGACCCCTGGGGCTCCCTGGCTAACCAGCCTAGCCTGATTGGTGACCCCTAGGCCACTGAGGGGCCCTATTTCAAAAAAACAAGATGGATGACTCCTGAGAAACAACACCTAAGGTTGTCTTGTGGCCTCTTCATGGACCTATACACACACACACACACACACACACACACACATACACACATACCTGGTAGAATTTCAAGAAGAAATAAATGAATCTATTGTCAGAACTGGAAATTTCAGCATCCCTTTATCAGATAGAAAATCAGTGAGGACCCAGTTAAGTTCAACACTATCTATCGATTGGATGTAACAGGTCAACTAGATCCATGGACCACTTCATCTACCAAAAGCAATATGCATATTCTTTTCAAGACTGTATAAAAAAAATTCATCAAAACAGACTACAATGCTCTGGGTCAGAATGTACACCTTAACAGATATATAAGAAAAAAACTTCATACACATACAATGTCTTCTCAGATCACGTGGAATCAAACTAGGAATCAACTAACAGAAAGGCAGTGGCAAATGCACCCTGAATCAAACATATCATTGAATGGCATCTGGGCCAAAGGAGCAATCTCATGGAAAATTCAAAAATACTTTCAATGAGAATGAAAACACGAATTCATTAAAATCTGTAGATTGTACAGTGAGCTGTGCTTAGGGAGAAGTACATAGCATTGAATGCATATATTAGAAATGGATAAAACCTGATTTCCTATTCAGTTCTCTTATTTAGCTAGCTCTCGGAACCAAAGCAAGTTATGTGACCTGTGGTCCTCATTCCCATCTACCTCGCAGAGGTCCCTGATACTTCCAAGGAAGCTGTTAGAGGAGCAGACACAAAAAGTAAACACACCTAAGACCTGCAGAAACATGAGTGTGCATTCATTCACTCATGAGTATAGGTGTTTTGCATTTGTTAGGTCCTGGGTAATGATAACGCAGGGTTTCCCATCTTCAAGAAACTCAAGTCTGGCCAGGGAGAAGAGCAGAAGTCACAGCACGGTGTGATTGGGGTTCTTGATCGAGTGAGAAGGTAAAGGAGAGGCTTGGCAGTATAGTATTATGACAGAGGTCTCCACATGGGCACCAGAGTTTGCTGGATGGGGCAAGGACTAAGCAAAGTGCCTGTGCATTGTAGTTCTTAGGACATCCCTGTGTGGAGGCTGAGCTTGTGCTGGAGAGATTGTCTGATGTAGAGAACATCTAAAGATAGATTCCTAGGAACCTTAGGTTTGGGGAAGTTGATATTACCTCTGAGCACCTCTGGCTTACATCCCGGGTTTGCTCTGCTCTGGGAGTTTCCAGAAGCTTTACCCTAGAAAGAGCAGACAGAGCAGAGCCAGTGGACAGAGCTCTAGGTGGGCGTGAGAAAAGTGGGTTCCATCAGGCTTCCCCAGGAGCTTGCTGTGTGTTTGGTTTCTTGAGATAGGGTCCTCCTAATAGCTCCAGCTGGCCTGAAGCTTGCTATGTAGACCAGGCTGGCCTTGACCACACGGAGATCTGCCTGCCTCTGCCTCCTGAGTGCTGGGGTTAAAGGAGTGTGCTACCACACCTGGCTGCTGTGTGTTCTTATTATAAGGCACTCAATGCCTCTAGGCCTCCTGGAAGAAGAAACCTCTGACTTTATGTGGCAGGTGATACAAAGTACTCTGGAAGGATAAAGCCCCTTACCTAACCCTGCATGCCCCATGTACCTAGGTCCAAAAGCCTCACCATGGCCTAGAAAACACATGCTTCCCAGTGTCCTGGCAGCCCAGCTGCCACTTGAGAAACCATGTTAGTGTGCGTCTCCTACCAGTTTCTTCCTTTAAGGAAGAAATCAGAGGTAAGACCTTCTGGAAAGTTCCATGAAAATGGACTGGTGTCTTCTGTGGCTCTTTGCATCCATCTCCTATTACTTGTCAAGATCAGTGAATAGTTTCCCCTGCTCTTATTGGCAGACCTGGCCCAACCTTGGCCAGATAAGTACACATATTCCCATCTGTCTTGGTTTTCACTTTACTGATTTTTAGGGAACTTGCACCAGAGGAATTTCCCCTGCTGGAATGTTCCTCTAATATAGTTCTTAGTCCAAGGCTGCCTTTGTCAAAGCACCTACAGAAGCAGAGGCCTCCAGGTGAAACCCAACCTTCCCCGCTCCCCCACCCCCTGCCATCACTTAATCTTAAGCCTTTGGCCTCAGTTGTTGGGGACTTGTTTGGCAGGGACTGTGTGACTTTGGGACCTTCTATCTTCTGTCTTCACCATCTCTGAAGTGAGCGTTAGGATCTCTGCTTTGAAACTAAGGCATTGGCACCCAAGGATGTAAGATTCATCCAGAGTCAGAGATGTATGGTGAAGCTTTTCACCTGAGCAAAGTTGTTTTCAGTAGTATTTCTTGTATTACTCAAATGACTCTCCAGGGGGTAAGGGAGGACAGCAGAGAGGGAAGTAGAGCAGACATAATCCAGTCATTAATACTCGCATGGTCATGTTATCATTTCCTCTTTCAGAAGGGGATTTATTTAGCAAAGAATGTGCAGTGGCTCTCAGAGTCCAAAGCTAAAGCTGAGTGTAGCATAGAGTTTTTGTTTATGACAGAGAACCAAAGTCAGACAGAAAGGAGTAGGTGAATGGAACTACACGACCTCAGTGCAGACAGCCATAGGGGCAGGAGTCACCAAGTTCCAGGCTGACCACGTCTTCCAGTAGCTAAGCATAGGCAGCCTTGTCCCTGGGCTGTGACCCTGGTGGCACAAGAGCTGTCTCAGTCCCACTGGGATGAGCCATCTATGCCTCTCTTCCCAGCCAGGGTGGGAAAAGAAACCAGCAGGTGCTATCTTCAGGGTGGTTTTTCTCAATAAATCTGATTGTTAAACACTGACCAACAAACTGTGCCTCAAATTCCCATCTGAAAAAACAGGTTGGAAATACCCACCCTAGAGAATTCTTGGGCTATGACATGTATGTGAAAATCTTGCAAACCAAAGCATGAGGGTGTGTGTGTGCATGTGTGTGTGTGCGTTCGCACGTAGTGATGGTATATTTGTACATAGTTATTCTTACATGAAAAACTGTTGCTGCAGAAACAAGATATAAATTGGAATCTGGACCAGATACAATAGAATCATAGACTCCTAGAGAAATCAGATGGATGGTATAACTAATCTACTCACTGCTAGCATTTGCAATCATGTCGACCTTCCTAGTGCACATATATGGAGCTATTCATTGAACATCTGAGGGGCTTTTCATTGGTTTCAGCATCCACAGCCTGTTGTTCACAGGATGCTATAGAAATTATCCATGCTTCTCTTTGAGAAATGTCAAGGGCAGTGGCTATGGAAGAAAAAGCCAACTGGTAGACTTAGCTTTGAAGCCCAGTGGCCACTTACTACTTAACTGAACTTGGGCAGGAGCTCAGTCTCCCTACCTGTAACGTATGGGACTTTGCTATTGAGGAGTCGAGAGGAAATTCTTAGAGAAGGGTCCATTAGATTTGTGTTGATTCTTCATAACTCTAGCTTCCTATGAACATTTCAGACTCCAGCTGGATCCTAGGTTTGCAGAACACAACTCAGGTATTTGTATAAGAAACCCCCTCTTATAGCCTGGCCTAGAACACTTTCATATGCCTCTTCCTCCACTGAGCTATGACATAAAAAATATTTAGCAAGACTTGACTGGGAGCTGAGTCTTGGCTAAGGTACAGTGGGAGAAACTGTAGAACCATAGCTAACAGCAATCATTTGTTAAGCATTTGGTATAGATTTTTCTTTTTCTTTTTTTTTTTTGAGACAGGGTCTTGCTATGTAGCCCAGATTGGGCTTAAACCCTCAAATGCACAATCCTCTTGTCTTAGGCTCCCAAGGGCTAGGATTACAGGTATATGCCACCACGTATGTTCTTGTTATGCTAAATTTAACCTGCACATCAGCTTTAGGGCATGGGCACCACAGTGTGGCAGATTGACGGCACATTCTTTGACACATCTTCCTTCCAGACGTAGAGTCTATTGCCTCTTCCTGGAGTCTATGCTGGTTTGTGATGTCTGTAATCAGCAGAATAGGCAGAAATGAAACTATGCCAATTCCACACAGGTTTTTAGAGAGCTTGCAGCTTCTCCTTAGGTCTATAAGAGCTGAGTTGCCACCAACTTAGAGAAAAATGTCTGGGGATGATGGGAGAGAAAAGGTCCCAGGAGAGAGACAGAATTGACTCAATCTAGCCTCTCAGCTATCCCTGTCAAGGAGCCAGACTTGTGGAAAAAACATACTGGGTCCTCCAGACAAGACCAGCCCCCAGCTGATATCAGCCAGTAAAAAAGTTCCCCAAAGAGTTCTAGAAGAGTTCTGACTCTGCCCAAGCTTCAGACCCACAAATCTTGAGCTACAGTGAGATGGTTGTTATCTTTAAGCCACTAAATTTTGTCTTTTGTTACACAGCAATAGATAACAAGAATCATAACCCTGAATTTGCAGAAACTGAGGCACAGAAAAGCCTCAAGGCTGGCTTGCTCAGAGCCACATGTTAGTGAGTAGCAAGGCCAGGATTTAAACCCCAGCACCCTGGCTCCAAACGCTTGCTTCTAGCACTCTGTGGTACTGTCCTTGCGTTGAAAACATACTGGGTCATACACACTGTGGCACGTGCATTGTGACATGCACATGCCCCCACCACCTGCATACAAACAAATACATAATTTACAAAATAAAAAATAAATGTTTGTGAGCCCATGCCCGTAATCCCAGCACTTGGCCCGGCAGGAGATGAGGAGATGGAGAGCAGACAGAAAGATCTTGAGTTCCATGCTAGGCTGCACTACAAAATGAGACTCTGTCTCAAGAAAAAGAAAAAGTAAAAGATAGCATGCTTCAGATCTTCAGGAAGCTTCTATCCAAGACTCACTAACCACAATTAGAGGGTGATATAAGACATTAGTTTGTTTACTCAACTAGGCCTTAGGGATACAAAGATGACAACACTAGAGAATGCTAGGGTTTGGCTGCCCTCAAAAGAAGAACCTCATCACTGCTGGATAGGTGTGCAGACATGGGGTGTATCTAAGGACAGAGAGAAATGTCCTATTTGGTTGTGTGGGGAAGTACATACTTAGTGGTAAGATAGCCACAAGAGTGCCAATGTGCCAGGTAGGTCCAGGGTAAGTTCACTGAGCCCAGAATGTGGGTGTGTAGAAGGGAGGGGTGAACAGAGAACCCAATGCCATCCAGGGCCCACAAGGCTGTCACAGAGCTGTGTATGTAGGCCCTGTGGTACAGTCTTTGTCCTAAGGCCTTGGGAACCCAATGAAAGATATGTGGAGGGGACCTCATCCGATGTGCCTTTTTTCAGAGAAGTTGCATATCTGAGGTCAGGGGAGGGGTCGCCATGAAGGCTGGAATGCAAGGGAGGCCTGAAGTTAAAGACCAAGAAGAGTCCACAGTGGTGGTCAGGAACAGCATGGTGGAGCTGGACCTCACCATTATGGTGGGCACAGGAAAAAGGGACATGTTTCAGAGGTATTTAAGAGGACTGGTGTGTAGAAGTGACAGAGGAAGGAAGAGGAACCAGTAATCCCTCCAAGGTCCTGGGGACCCCAGAGCATACATAGCAAGGGGCATGGCTGTCTGTGGTACCTGGGTAGTTACTAAGGAGAATTCAGGTGAGTTGGTCTGTTAGAGAAACATGAGACCCACGAATCCATTGTGAGAACTTCCAGCCATGTCCCAGCTAGCAGGCAGGAAGGGCAGGCTCGGGAACTGTTCCCAACAGTGGCACCCTGTTGTGGATGGCTTTGGGTTGTCAACCTGCCATACCTGGGAGGAAGGAACTTCACCTGAGGAACGTCCTCTACGGGACTGACCTGTGGCCAGGTCTGTGGGGCATTTTCTTGATTGTTGAGTGATATGTGAAGGCCCAGTGCACTGTGGGTGCTGCCACTCTTGAGCAGGTGGTCCTGGGGTGTATAAGAAAGCAGACTGAACACAGGTCAGAGGAGCAAGCCAGTAAGCAACGTTCCTCCATAGTCTATGCTTCAACTCCTGCCTCAGGTGCCTGCCTTGAGTTCCTGCCTTAGCTTTCCTTGTGATGAACTGTAACTTGGAAGAATAAGGATGAAATAAACCTTTTCCAAGTCAGTTTTGGTCAGTGTCTTATCCCAGCAACAGAGGAACCAGACTAGGACACCCCCATCCTGACCTGGGGTGCTGGGGATGAATCAGGAGCTGCTGCTGTATGTTCAGGGCCTGGGAAAGGGGGCCTCCACTCTAGCAGCACCTTTCTCTCCTGCCCACACTCAGAACCTGTATCTGAATAAGCAAGGTGCAGAAGAAGGAGGTGAGCATCTGACTGGGGGTTGGACTGTAAGATGCAGACAACACACAGCCCCAACCCAGTGCCCAAGTATGCACACCTATTGGCCTTGCTCCCTGGACTCTAGGCTGAGCAAGGATCCAGTCTGCTTAGCATGCTATAAAGTCAGCCAAAAGGAAAACTGACGCTTATGAACATGATTCAGTACAGTCTCAGGAACAGGTGAAATGCCACCTGGGCCCTTGTTCCTGATTCTTGACTCAAGTCATGGCTGTCTTGTTACTGCATTGCTAGTTTAGGACATGGGAGCCTGGTTCCTCTAGGGCTGAGGTTCCTACTGAGTCCAGTTGCAAGCCTCAATATTAGGTACACACTATGTGCCAGCAGCAGGCTAGGAACTGCCATCCACAGCTCTCCCGGGCCCAGGTGTCTTCGGGTATACACACTGGTTCCTTCCCTAGACCAGGGTTTCTGAAACTTGGCACTGGTGACCTTTGGAGCCAGTCTTCCCTTGTGAGGGACTGTCCCGGGCGAGGCAGAATGTTGGCAGCATCCCTGACCTCTGACCACTAGATGCCAGTACTGCCATCACCAGAGAAACAACAACTACTCACATTGTCAAGTCTCTCTGGGGCACCAGCTTGCTCCTGAATGAAGACCAGGGTTTCATCCAATGTGGTGACTCTTAAACCATTGAAATGTGACTGGGCTGAGCTGAGATGAGCAATGAGTGTAAAGTAAACCCCAAATCTTGAGTACTTAGTATGGGGAAAAACAGAACACAAAATGTCCCCTCATTCACTGCTCAGTATGGTGAAATACTATTTGCACAGACTTTGTAAGATCCTGAGTTGGAGATGATGCTCTCTGGACATTCATGGTGAGGCCTTCGTAGCATTCAGAGCTGACATCCCTATTAAGATGGCGCCTCTCCTTTTGTCCCCTCTCTTTTCATGTAGTAGGCAGTCACGGGCCTCCCTGACCCCCTTCAGTGTGGCAAAGGGAAGAGGAAGGGTTCTCCTGGCCCCCAGCTCCCTTGAACAGCCACCTGTGCTCAGGGTCCCCACCCCCACCTGCCTTCTTCTGTCTCGTACTCTTTATTTAGTCTTCCCGAACACTTGGCAATTCGCAAATCTGTCCAATGCCCCCTTCTGTTTTGGCATCTGAACCTATAAATAGTTCCCAGATGAAGTCCTGTCTGCGTTGTGACAGTTCATCCTGTGCTCCTCCTCAGACTCTTGAAGCCTCATGTTTGCACTTGCTCAATAGGAAAGAGCAGCTTCCAAAAATAGGAGCCTTTTATTTTAGCAAGAACAGTGTAATGGGGGGTTTCCGCGATGCGACTGCCCCCTTGGGGCTCAGAGACACAAACGCAGGAAGTGTATGACAGGGTCTCCAAAAAAAAATCCTAGACCTGGGAGGGCCTAGGATCCCAGGGAGGGTTTAGGGTCCCTGGGAGGGTCTAGGGTCCCAGTGTGCTAGGAGCTTCATTCTGAGCCATTGTTGGGCCTGTGACTTCTGATGTGATGATCTGCTCTGGATAACAAGGTGTACCTAGTTCTCCAGATCAGAAGGAAGGGCCAGCAGTCTTCCCAGGAAGGCCTCCCTGAGTAGGGGTGCTTGCCAGTGATAGGGGAGGACCCTGAGGCCAGGAGAGGTCTCTGCTGACACTGACAGGCACGGGCAATGACTGAGTTCCAGTAGAAACCCTGGTGCCTCCTTCCTGCGCCCCTCTGCACCATGCCACCTCTCCTGAACGAAAGGTGCCTAGTGAGCTTGCTAGTGGTACCCAGTATGATCCGGCCACACCCTTGGGTCATCTATAAAATATAAATAATGAGGCCCGTGAGATGGCTCAGCAGGTAAGGGTGTTTGCCACCAAGCCTGACAAACTGAGTTTGATCTCTGTGACCTACACGGTGGAAAGAACAGATTGACCTCCACAAGATCACAAGATGTCCTCTGTCCTCCACATGCATACTGTGTCACATCTGTACCCTACGCACATATACACATGAGTAAATAATATAAGGAATTTTTAAAAACATGGATAATGGAATTGTCATAATGATTGAGGAGTGCAGACTAGGAGTTATAATTAAAACCTTGAACTCTATAGCCCTCCATTATTGACCAGGACACAGCTTAATGCTAGGAGGCTAGACAAGAGCAAGTCGTGACCAGTTCCAGAATCAGAACCTCTAGATTCCAGGAAGTACCCAAAGCAACCTGAAAGGCACTGAGCTTATTTCCCCTCTCAAGATGAGGAGGACTTCTCTGGGCCTCAGTTTTCCCTTAGATGCAATGATGAGGGAGGACCAGAGCAGTCTTTCTGGGCCCTTCCTTTCTGGTTGTCTCTGGTTTCCTGCCCTTAGTAATGGCTTAGGCATTTATAAGGGACTCTGCTTAGACCTCTGTCTGGGCTGCTGGGCCCTCCAGGTACCTGTCCCATTAGCCTCCAGCTGAGAGACCCTAGGTGTGTTGGATAGCTTCAGCTGTCAACTTGACAGACCTAGGAATTGGAAACCTCAGTTGGGGAATTTCCTCTATTGAACTGGCCTGTGGTCATGTCTATGAAGCATTTTCTTAATTGTTGAGTGATGTAGGTGGGCTCAGCCTATGCGGGTAGCTCCACTCTTGAACAAGTTGTGTAAGAAAGCAGGCTGAGTCAGGGGTGGTGCGCGCCTTTAATCCCAGCACTCAGGAGGCAGAGCAGGCAGACATCTGTGAGATCAAAGCCAGCCTGCTCTACATAGTGAGTCCCAGGCCAGTTGGGGCTACAAGGAGACCCTGTCTCAAAACAGCAAGAAAAGAAAGAAAAAAGAAAGCAAGTTGAGCACAGGCCAGAGGAGCAAGCCAGTAAGCAGCATTCCTCCATGGTCCCTGCTTCAGCTTCTGTCTCTACGTTTCTGCTTAACTCAAAGTTAAGTCAAGGTTCCTGCCTCGCCTTCCCTCGATGATGAATTGTGATCTGAATGTATAAGCTAAGTAAACCCTTTCCTTCCCAAGTGGGTTTTTGTCCAAGAATTTTATCACAGTAGAAAGCTAACTATGACACTAGGTAAAGCTCGTCCTGTCCCCCTGCTCAGCGTCCTGTTGGAGCACTGATGGCTGGAGCAGCATCTCAGGGCAATGGGACTTCAGACCTGTGGGTCTCCAGGACTCAGAGTAGTTCTTACCCTCCACCCCTGCCAGCTCTGGAAAAAGAGGGAACAGCTTTCATAGATTTTAGAACATGGGGCCTTTGTCTAGGCCTGCCGAGAGAAGCAGGCAGTCTTTCCTCTATGCCAGACACAAACTGGCCAAGCAGTGGTTCCTGAAGCAATTACAGGTACTGTGCACACAACACACACATACATGCTGTCACATGAGACCCATCTGTGAGGCTTCCTGTCAATTTCCTTGTCCACTTGCCCTTTATTTCTACAGACCGTGAGCATGCTCAGTGCATGCTGATGAATGAATGCATGATGGAATGTCCTAACCAAAGAGCGACTCTGACTCAAATGGGGAACACAACTGAAAATATTTTAAGATTTATTTATTTTATGTGTATGTGTGTGTGCCTAAATATCTGCATGAGTGCAGGTGCCTGCAGAGGCCAGAAGAGGGCTCTGGATCCTCTGGAACTGGAGTTATAGGTGGTTGTGAGCCACTCTGTGAGTGCTGGGAACCCACCTTGTGTCGTCTTGGAAGAATAGCAAGTTCTCTTAACCACTGAGCCATTTCTCTAGCCCCACAACTAGAAATTTGTTAAGGGCTGTTGTTGACAACACATGTTAGAGCTGAGATCTCGAGGGTCAGCTAAGGCATCTGTTAATGTGTTTCCCAAGTAAATGTGCACATCACAAACAATCATCCTTAGCAAGCGGGATTCTCATTTGATGTTTTCGTATAATCTCATCAAAGTCTGGGATCAGGTTCCCAACTACTTGTCCTTTACTTGTTAGTGACTATGACTCAGACCCGTGTCAGTAGCTGTGCCATGCTTCCTTACAGAGAACTGGGTGGACAGCAAGTTTTTATTTGTTTGATACAGTTGCCTCAACCACTGGGAATTTGTAGTAATTAAAACCAGGCATGTCTGAAATTAACTTTCACACCATGAATGAAAACAGCATGTGTGAAGACTATAGTGTTGATCCAACTACAGGGAAAACTGCTTAGAATAATAACTAATCAAAGTCCCAACATGTGTAATACATTAGTTACTTTTCTCATTGCTGTGACAAAAGGCCTGACAAAAAGCAAGTCAAGAGAGGCAGGGTTTGTGTGGGACCGCTGTTAAGGGTTTATGTGGGACCACTGTTAAGGGTTTATGTGGGACCACTGTTAAGGATGAGGCCCACCATGGAGGGGAGGTGTGACAGGAACACGAGGCGGCCAGGCATATGGCACTCCCAGTCAGGAAACAGATGAATGCTGCAGCCCAGTTCATTTTCTGCTGTGTGAGACCCTAGCCATGGGATGGTGACACCCACATTTTGGGTGGGTTTTTCCACCCCATTAAACCTCTTTGGAAACTCCCCCACAAAAATGCCCAGAGGTGTGTCTCCTAGGTGGCTCTAAATCCTGCCAAGTTGGCAATCATGTAAACGATTTCAGTGGGTAGAAGGAGTGATTGTTAGTGAAAGCTGGCTAGAAATACTCTACTGACTGGGTGTGGTGGCACATATCTTTAACCTTAGCACTCTCCAGGAGGCAGAAGCAGGCAGAGTTCTGTGAGACTGAGGCCAACTGGTTTACATAGTGAGGTCCAGGTCAGTTGGAGCTATAGGGAGACCCTGTCTCAAAATAATAAAAGAAAGAAAAAAGAAATACTCTGCTGAATCATTTATATGACACCTCACTGATCATTAGGGAAATGTAAATCAAAATCACGAGATATACTTTACACCCACTGGGATGGCTGGAAAAAAAAGTCAGACAACAACAGGTGTTGGCAAGGATGTAGAGAAACTGAAACGCTCACACATGGCTTGTGGGAATGTAAAAGTGCTGTCACTATGGAAAATAGTTTGGAAGTTTCTTAAACATATAGAGTTACCATCTGACCAAGGAAATTCTGCCTCTAGGTATACAACCAAGAGAAATAAAAACACATGCCCATGCAGTACTCTTCATAATAGCTAAAACGTGGAAACTACTGAAATGTTTAAAAACACAATGTGCCATAGCCAGACTGTAGAATATTATTTAACCATGAAGAGTAAAGTGTTAATCTTTGCTATAATGTGGACAAATCTTGAAAACATGCCAATTGAAGGAAGTCAGTGACAAATGACATGTGTGTATATACATTCTATAAAATGCCTGCGATAAGTAAATGCATGAAGACCATGAAGTCATGGTTGCCAGGGCTAAGAGGAGAGCAGAAGGGGCAGCCCCTGTTCATGGCTTTGGGATTTCGTTGGTGGATGAGTAAATGTTCTGAAATTTACTGTGGTGATAGGTGTACAATTCTGCAAATATACTCAAGTCCATCCAGTTGTGTACTTTGAATTGGCAGAGCCCTGTGCTCCTAAGTACCCTGTAAATTGTGTCTTAATAGAAGACTCAGAAAAAAAAAAACCAAAAACCTGGAGCGTTAAAAATGTGAAATCCAAGGCCTGGCCTGATGGGGTGAGCCACGTTTTTAATTCCAGCACTCAGGAGGCAGAGGCAGAGGCAGGCAGATCTCTGTGAGTTTGAGAACAGCCTGGTGTACATTGCAAGTTCCAAGCCAGTCAGGTCTAAAGAAAGACACTGTCTCAAAAAAAAACAAAAAACAAACAAAATGAAAACAAGGGCTGGAGAGAGGATTCAGCAGTTAAGAGCACTGAGTGCTCTTGCAGAGGACCCAGGTTCGGTTCCCAGCACCCACACTGCAGCTTACAACCATCTATAACTCCAGTTTCAGGAGATCTGCTGCCTTCTTCTGGTCTCCGCGAACCTTACATGCATGGGTGCACTTACATGCAAGCAAAACATTCATACACATAGAATAAAAATAATTTTTAAATTAAAAAATATTTTAAAACCAGGGCTGAATTCAGCAATAAAGTATTTGCATGGGTTCCCTAGCATTACAAAAAATAAAATCTTTAAAACACAATCTGAAGCCGAGCATGGTGGTGCACGCCTATAAATCCTAGCACTCGGGAGGCAGAGGCAGGTGGATCTCTGTGAGTTCAAAGCAAGCCTGGTCTACATATCAAGTTCTAGGCCAGCTGGGACTACAGGAAGACCCTGTCTCATTAAATAAATAAATAAATAATCTATCTGATTAGAAAATGTGCAAGAGACATGAACAGGCATTTTACCAGCGAGGATCTCTGATGTCAAGCCACCACTCAAAAGCCACATAATTCGTCACTGCCTCGCTCCATCCATCCTTCAGGGATGTGGATCACCGCTGTGTCTACCATATTCACTGTGTCTGCACCCATTAGTCACCTAGCTGACCCTGGTCAGTCAGTGATCAGACTGACTCTGAGTGTAATGAAGTGCTGTCACTCTGACTCTATTTAATAATGTCACCAAAATGCAAGAGAAACAGTGCTGGCAATTCAGCTATGCCCAAGAGAAGCCATCAGTCAAACAGTAAAAATTCTCCACTTAATGAGAAAAGCAAAACAAAAAATTCTTACACTGTGATTACTAATATCTGTAGTGCAATAAGATAGAGAAAGAAAGAGAGAATAGTCACATCTTTTCATCTTTTATTATAATATTACTTGATTTTATTTAGTTATTGCTGTCAGTCTCTTATGGTGCTTAATTTATGAATAAAACTCTATCGTAGAATGCATGTATACAAAGCATAGGGTTTGGCTCTATCTGAGCTTCCAGGCATCCACTAAGGATCTTGAAACACCTTCCCCTTAGGATACGGGGAACCCAGTGTATCTGACCTTCCTGAAGTATTCATAGAGGCAGATTAGCAGTTGCTAAGACGGGCGTCAACAGGGACCCAGTTAAGTGTCTTGATTTTGGTAGTAAGCACACAGAGCTGCTCCTATGAATAAAGCAGCCTGGTACTACACACACACACACACACACACACACTCACACACACACACACACACACACACTTACACACTCACAGTGAGTGCATCTAACACCGGTAACATTTGAATAAGGTTAGGAAATGATACCAAGGTGAGTTTGTAATGTTATAGTGTAATTATACCAGGTTACTCACCACTGGGGAACTGAGAGCTGGGCACATAGCACTTCCCTGTACATTGCTTTGCTACTTTCTGAGAGCCAAGTATTTCAAAATGAAAAGTTATGAATAAATAAGTGCATAAATATTTGAGAACCAACAGTGTGCCAAGCACCATGCTAGGCGCTGGAGGTACCATGCAGAATCAAAGAGCCACACATAGTCTCGGCCTTTGGCAGGGTATGTGTTGACAGAACAGTGAAGTAGAATCTCTCTTTAAAGACCTAATAGCTTTCAAGGTTTTTGTGGCTGTTCTACTCTAATGTTGAGATTGTAAAAGCCAGGAGCCAGGCTGGTGCACCTCTGCCTGTCCCAGCCCAGTCTTGATGGGGAGTAACAAGGTGAGAGGCTTTCTTCCCTCTAAGAGGAAAAGTCTGGTTGCTGCCACCTGTGGTCACCTCAGCACTGGATCATGCCCTGCTAGAGGCACATCCCTGACATGGTTTAGATGACCTCTGGAGTATTCTCACAGAAGCTACTACTGAGGGACCATGACAGTCCAAAGTGACTGGCTGGCCCACTGGCCACGTACAGAAGTGGGTTCTGGATGCCTCCAAGGCTGTTTAAAGGCAATGTGGCATGGTAAGGGTGACACGTTCCCTTGACAATAGGGATTTTAGGAGGCTTGTCAACTTGTTTGCAGAGCTGTAAGCAGCTTCTGAGAAGACATTTGGAAACTAATCTTCAGTGGAGACTGCCAAGTCCTTGATTACAGAAATCATATGTGTTCATTTTTTTAAATCCCAGCAAAACAAAGCAGGAAGTGAATTCAGCCTATCCCATGGGCCTGGCCATTCTCTATTTTTTTT
Source organism: Eospalax fontanierii (assembly GCA_035773235.1). Classification (NCBI taxonomy): domain Eukaryota; kingdom Metazoa; phylum Chordata; class Mammalia; order Rodentia; family Spalacidae; genus Eospalax; species Eospalax fontanierii. The sequence goes on from CM069536.1 coordinate 70,602,758, forward strand.
TTATTTTTATTTTATGCGTTTGAGTGTATTGCCTGCATTTAGGTTGGGCAAGGCCCACAGAGATCAGAAGAGGGCATCGGATTCCCTAGAACTGAAGTTACAGACAGTTAGTTGTTAGCCTCCGTGTGGGTGTTGGGAACCAAACTCAGTCCTCTTCAAGAGCAGCCAATGCTCTTAACTGCTGAGCCATCTCTCCAGACCCCTCTTTTAATAACAGCTTTATATAGACTTTTCAGATGAGTTTATTTAATGTGTTTAATATACAATTCACCCATCTGAAGTATATAATTCAATGACTTTTAGTATATTCAGACATGGGCAATCACCACCACAGTCAATCTAAGAACCTTTCACCACCCCAAAAAGAAACTTCATGTAGTACCACAGCATGAACATATGCAATGTCACTGAGCTCCTCTCACTTAAAAACGCTTGATGCTAAATACCATCTATAGTTTAGCACATAGCCTTCCATTCCACCCCCATCACATGCACACACACACACACTGAGTCCAAATCAACCACTCTTCTTTCTGTCTCTGGATCAGTTCTACTCTTGGGTTTGACACCAGAAGGCCCATTTCTGTCTCTGCCCCCTGGTGTAATACCTTACATGGTATTTCTTAGTGGGCCCTCCCTTTGTTCATGGCCCAGTGATGTGCTGGGCACACAGGCAGGAAAGCAAGACCTACCTGAACTGTGCGGAGGGCGGGTCCAGAATGAGGAAACAAAGGCCAGGGGCAGAGGGTGTATTGAGAGCTGAACCCTGGAGCAGAAATGGTGAAGACAGACTGCTGGAGATGGCAGTCGGGGCAAAGTTGAGGAGGTAGAAATCAGGATTGTGTGATGGGAAAGGAAAGAGGAAGAAGGGTCCAGCCTGGTGCCAGAAGAGTCCAGCTTAGGGAACTGCCAACTGCCTCTATGATCATCTTACTGAAAATTACCATTTGGGACAATGACTGTTGGCCAGAAGTACCACGTGCTGACCTGAGCGCTCTCGAGAATTGCCTTATTCATGCACAGGGAGTGGAGTGTTCCTTTCCTCCTGGTGCCACAAGGGCCACAAATGGATAGCTTTCAGTGTCAGAAACGCATTCTCTTACAGTTTGAGGGGCCAGGGATCTTAAACAAAGGTGTGGATGGGGTCAGCTTCCAGAGCCACAGATAACAGATATTCCTGGTCTCCTAGCCCCAGTCTCCACCTCTGTCCTCAGATGATCATCCCTCCTCTGTGCTCCCATGTCCTATGTCCTCATACGGCCCCATATAAAAAGACACCAATCATGGGAAGGACCTTATTTCCAAATAAAGTCATGGATTGTACTCTAACCATCAGGACTTCAGTACATCTCTTGGGGGACGTAATTTAGTACTTGACAGATGGGTATTCTATTGTGGCTGTTTCATGGCTGTTGAAACTGAGGCACAGAGAAGCCATGACTTGATAGATATGTGTCTAGCTCTAGTGGTTTGACCCCAGATGCATACATAAGTCCCCAGGCAGGTGCAGTACCAGGCCTTGAAAGTTTGGTCCACCACCTACCCAGACAAAACATGGCCTATGTTTTACTAGCTTGCTTGTTCCTCAGTTCTAGAAGGATTCAAGGCTGTGTCTAGACTCCCTCAAGTCCAACGTGCCCCTTTGAACCCCTAGAGAGAAGGGCTGTGAGCCCTGCAGTGGGGGTTCTATGACCATAGACAAGGTGCCCTGGAAGTGCCCTTGTTCATCTGGGGTCTCCCTCCCAGAAATGAAGAGGGAGTGTTATAAAGTGTTTCAGTGTTATTGCGAGCATTTATTAACCTCACAAACCACCATGCCTTGCACTAGAAAATGTGCCAAAGAAGATCCTAATGGGCAAAGCCCTATATGCTCCTGAAAGACAGCCTTGGTGTGAGGGATGTGTTCACCGGGTGTCTGGGGGCTAGGTCTGAGGAGAAGAGGTCTAATTACAAAGAAATAAACAAGAGGCATGCTCATGGCCTGTACTACAATTTCCACTGTAGAAAGGACACTGGACTTCTGTGTCTAGAACATGGAGCTGGTGAACCCTGAGGTCTGGATACATGCTGGTGCAACATACAGTGATGCTGAGTGCAGGATCCGTGTAGGGTACCAGGGGGCAGAGACAGGGAGGGACTTGACTGACTTTGTGTCCCAGGTTTAATCCGAAGTCTGTTAAGGTCCATCCATGTCACAGTGGTCAGAGGGAGCTGCTAATTGAGGGGGTATTTTGGGGTGCTGGGCTGGATTTCTAAAGTGTCTGCTGCCACAATTCCACAGGAGGCATTCCTGAGGAGGATTTTTCTTTTCCTGTTTCCCAGATGGAACGTCCTCCCTGTCACTCAGGAGAGGAGGATCCTTAGGCTCCATCTCCACCATCAAGCTGCCCCTAGTGGAGCATATAATTCAAGCATGCCAGAGCTAGATGGTGCTGGGCCACCTTGGGTGGCTTCCACTTGTCCCCTCCGCAAGGAAGTAATAGAGGGCGGAAATACCAGGGGCAGGTCTCTGAGTTACGTCATTGGTGGGCAGCCTCTGAAAACTACGGTTTTTCTTGATGTTTTTCTAGAAAGTCTCTTTATAGATCATTGTGTCTAGCCAAATAGGAAGCCATGATCTATTTGTCATATATAGATGAAGGTGATGTTTCAATCATATGAGATGCGGAGAATAGTGTTTAGGTGCGGCAAACACCTCCGGCCAGTGGAGGAAGAAAGCACGCGATCACGAGGAGTCTTCCAGTATCACACTTTATTGGAGAGCCTTTGATTAACAGATGGACGATGATGGCGAGAGGCGGGGAGCAAGGCACCTACGGCTGTTTATAAAGCCTGGAAGGAGACGGGGCACCTATTGATTGGCTGCAAGTAGCTAACCACAGGTGGACGCCACGGGATAGGCTCAGGACAGGTCATGTGGCACGCATGTGCAGTAGTAAGATCCAGGTTGGCGCCAAAGCACTACCTAATTAGGAGTTGTTACCACAACGCTGCCAGGAAGCCAGCGCCATCTTGTAATGGCGTTTACGGCTCCCTGCATTTAGGATATGAAAAGAAAACAAAAAAAGAAAGAGAAAGAAAAAAATCATCAGAAAAGTGATTAGAATGTGTCTGTCACTCTCCAGCCTTCTCCCTACCTCCAGCCCAGGGGAAGGCTGGCTTAGGCTTTGCAAACAGCACCAGGCTGGTGTCACCTAGATGCATGTGGGGCTGGAAGGTCCTGTTCCTCTGGCGAGTGGAGAACTGAGACATTAAGAGGGATGCACTCAGAGCCAGGTTATCAGTTCTAGGGTCAGAGCCAGGCCAGTCTTGCCTTCTCCTAAGTCAGCTGGCAAAGAAACCCAAAGAACTCAGTTCACATGTTGCTCAATACCACGGAGGCCCAGGAAGCTGGGTGTGGGCTCCCAAGTTCAGGAATCTGGAGTGAGGTGGTGGGCATGAGAGTTAGACATCATGAAGAGTGTGTACCTGCCGGGACCACCCCACAACTGGCTGCAGAGCTGTGATCCCCTGCCCTGAGTCTCCGAAGCAGGGGGCCATGCGGTGCTGGTCTTCACTGTCCCTGCTCCCAGCTTCATCCCCACCTTCCCATTCTGCCCCTCACAGATGGGCTTGGGATGCACGCATGGATCTCACTGCCCAGCTACAACCCACTGCTTAGGTTACCTGAGCAGTCAAGACGGCCCAAGGGATTTAGGGAAAAGAGTAATGGCCCCATTTCGCCATCCCTGGTCCAAGGCATCACAGACGCCTCCTGGAGGCAGGACTGGGCGACATCCCTCCCACTGATCCCTCGCTGTCCTCAGCGTTGCCGTGTTATGAGACCATTCCTTAGATGACCCTGATCAACAACGTGTGTCATTCTTCTTTTACAGTTTGGAGCCATGACAATAGGCAATCTCTGAACTCCTAGCCCACTGACAGACACCTTGAGGTCAGTTGCTCATTCACTTGAAGTGCATTCGGCAGCTGACACATATGAGGTCTTGCAGGCGGGCACTGTGGAAGGCATTAGGACCCACAGAGAGCATGACAGGCATGCATCACCCCTCCAAACTCTGGAGAGCAGCCACCTCCTTCTCCTTACCATTGGAGGATACTCATAAGAGCCTTTCTTCTTGTCTCTCCCCAGTACTGTACCTGGAAGGCTCGGTTCTCGTGTTTGAGGACATCTTCAGACTGATTGCATTCTACTGTGTCAGTAGGTAAGTAACCTGGCCCTAGAGGAGGTCCTGGGAGAGTGTTTCCATTGCTGCTTTACAGCTGGGACATAGCAGAAGTTCATCTGTTGCAACAGACCCATTTGGTGGCAAAAGATGTCTGTGCAACCTTTGGTATGTTTGTGGGTGGGAGAGAACAGAGGAAAGGGGGCAGATGACACAGAGAAAAGGGACAGTCCCTTGGCTTTGCCCTGGTAACCACAAGGGGAAAGATTAGCTCTGATGTTTTCTGAACTCCTCCAGTAAGAATTTCTCCCACCGCCACCTGCCCCTCTGACCCCCTGCCTGTCTTCCAACTTCCTGTGTTTCCAATACAGATAGCTTGGTGTCCTGCCCATTGGCCTGTGCCAGGGGTTACAGAAAGAACTTCCTGTAGGGACAGCAAGAGGGACTGATGCCCCTCATTGGTAGGAGCCTAGAATCATTCAGCACCTGCTGGAGGGAGTGGTCAGCGCCCCCAGTTCAGCTCCAGTCACCCAGAACCGGTTTCCGATCAACAAGAATTTGAAAATACATTTTAGTGCCATAAGCCAACAGCTTAAACTACAGGGCCTGAGCAAGGGCTGGTTGGAAACTGGGCAGGATATGTTGGGGTCCTTGGCCCCAGGCTGCCTCTGCTGAAATCCACGCTTAACCAACTATACCCCTACCCACCCTCCAGTCCCCACTGGGCCCAGTGAGCCAGCAGGGCAATACTGATGCTGATGCCGAGAGGTGCTGCCACTTGGGAGGGATCCCTGAGCACATAGTGAGGCACAGAGTGATTTTTATACTCACTGTCCTCACTGTATTTTAAGACTTATTTATTTTTATTTATAAAATAAACCCGGGTGCTCTGCAAACGTAGCAAGTGCTCTTAACCACTGAGCCATCTCTCCACTTGCCAGCAACTCCGTGGGTAACTTGAAAGTGTTCCTACTATCCTCATGGTATAAATGAGGAACCTGAGACTGGTAGACGGCAGAGTGCGTGTCGATCTAGAGAAAATCCCCAGACACTTGCTGTCTGCTGTGCGGCACCCCACACCAGTGCGCCCTGCAGTCGTTCTGTGAATTGTCAAGGCCTGCTATGCTCACAGGGCAGGACTGCAGAGGCCCTGGACCTGTGTGCTTTATGCCACACCAGACTCTGGGAAGGGTGGGCTCGTCCCTGTCTATCTTAGCTGGAAGAGTCCCTGCCCCGTATTCGATACATGTCAGGTACAATGAATGAATGATTGCTGATCCCAGATATTGATCTGGTTACTTAATGTCTGAGTCTCAACTTCCTCTCCTCTGAAAGGAAGTGACTGTGTCAATTTGATGCTGGAGGAAGGGTGTTAATGCTCCTGAGAAGTTTGACGCCCGGTGCTCCACGGGTGCTCTTGTTCCTTCTCTGCCATTTGAGCTGTGGGAGAGTTTGCTGGGGCATAGGCTTTGGATTCAGGACGATCAGGAGCCTCAGTCACCAAGCTGACCCCTGTTACCTCCCAGACAGTCCTCTTCTGGCTGCTGCTTCTCCACATTCCTGAGAAGCAGGTACCTTGTTCTCCTGTCTTCAGATTCCCAAGCATCTCTGAAGGAGATCATGGGGCACAGAGGCTGGTTTGACCCTATTCTGAGAGAAGTATGTCAGGCAACAAGGCCTGAGTTCTGACATCTTAGGAGCTTGGAGCTCAAGAGACCTATCACCTTGCAGCTGTGTGATCCCAGGCCAGTCACCTGACCTTTCCCAGCACTGTTTGCCCCTCTGTCAGGGGATCTTAGCCAGGAGGAGCACTAGATGTCAGAGTCTGTAACTGTGAAACTCTTAAGACCTCACCTGTAGACTCCTTCAGAACCAAACCCTGGAGGCAGCTGGACGTACCAGAAACATGAAACATACCAAAGATGTTTCATGCGGCTTCATGTCACCTCCAGAAGATATGTCGATGCATGCTTGTTACTTCAGGATTTTTTTAGCACTGTGCCCTATGCCACTAATCCAGGCCCATTCCTGAGCAAGCTCACTAGTGTCCTCCTCTACAGAGCCTGCTCCTACTGAGCACCTGAGGTCCCTGTGAGCTGGTGGCTTCTCATGGAGACATTCCCAGGACAGCACATACTGGAGGTCAATGCACAGGGAAGATTTCATCAGAGCAGGAACCTGCCCTTCTCGCCCGTAGTACCTGATGGATGTAATACTTTCAAGACTTTGTGAGCTTCTGGTATACCAGGATAACAGGCCACAGGTGCCAGCCCACAGGAGAAACTCCCTCTCTAGAGGGAAGCCCCAGTTCTAGCTAAAGCTTTTTACTTTTGACAGGGCCCAGAGGCTCAATGATTAGTGTACAGAGCTGAGGAAGTAACTAAGAGGTCTGCCGGCAGAGACTCCATAACCAGCCTCTGTTGCCTGGGCATCTGTATTCTGGCTGGGTACTACATGCCCACTTCTTTCTAACCCTCATAGTCACACACCACAAAAATGGAAGCTCTTGTCCCCGGGACTATACTTGGGACCTGTGCTTGGGCCCTAGCAGAGCAGTTGGCACCAAGTAAGTACTCAGGAAACTACTGCATGTATTCTTGGGCTATTAGGGATAAGGAAACTGAGGCATGAATGTGACTGGCCTCAAGTGGCATAACCAAGTTCTCAGCCAGACTTGAGGACAGCTGTTGTACCCAGGCTGTGGTAGAAAGGATGTGTGTGTTGTTCCCTAGCAGCCTGTCCCCTCCATCTATGGAGAAAGGAGCCCCCCACCCCTTAAAGACAGGGGTATGGGAGGCCAGCAAGGATGGCAGGAAAGGAAGCCATCTAGGCAGAGGAAGCAGTATGAGCGAAGGTCTAGCCTCTGGAGAGTCACAGGCAGCCTCGAAGTTGCTCCATGGAGAGTACAGACGATACTGGAGTTGCCTGGACTTCTGTCCACATTCTCTATGAGCCTCACTGCCAGCCATGGTCAGATGGCCCATGACAGTGCAATGTGCTCACAACAGGAGATGCTAATGAAGGAACAGTAAAGAACAGCCAGGGTTACTGCCATCATCTAGGCCCACCAAGAGCTGCCACCCAACAGGGATGGGGCAGCCTCTGCAGAAAGGAGGTGGAGCTGGGGAGATGGCAGGGCTTCCTTCCCAGGTGACAGTACTTGAGGCCACTGCTTCTTGAGTGTGTCCATAGTGCCAGTTGCTCAGCTAAGCCCCTTGACAGGATCCTGGGGGCTGGTCTCAACAAAACTCTGGGCACAGGGTCAGTGGCCTTAAGTGAATGCCATTACCCTAAATGAGGAAGGAAGGAATGCACCTCACTGGCCTGCCCGCTCTCAGAGAACCCAGCACACCAGCACAGACACCACCCCCACCTCCTTGATGAGGGAGCAGCTCGTTGGTCACTCCCACCTTTGAAACCTGCTGTCATCACAGTGCCTGGGAAGCGCTGGTTACATCAGGGGCTCAGAAGCGCTGGCCACCCAGGACTTGTGACTGACTGGCGGTGGAAGCAGGGGATCTCGTGGGACTGACTGAGCCCCGAAGTGTACAGAGTCTGACTCCAACTCCAGGCAATGAACAGTGGAACCAAATCAATAGCTGGATGCTTGGTGTCCAGAGAATTAGAGAACTAGATAGTGGCACTGGAAAATCCCTCTGATAGGGACAGAAAATCAATTCAGTGGCTCTGCTGGGGGACAAAGGGGCATGATGGCCCAGTACTCGAGAGACAGAGGCAGGTGGATGTCTGTGAAATCAAGGCCTGCATGGTCTACATAGTGAGTTCTAGGCCATCTGTGGCTCCAGGAAGACCCTGTCTCAAAAAAAAAGAAAAAATGAATCTCTATTTCTGTGGTGACTTTTACTTGACTTTATAATTCTTTTTTAAAATAATTTTCTTTTTATGTGTATGAGTGCATTGCCTGCATGTATGTAGGTGCAACACTATTGTTAAATGCCCACAGAGGTCAGAAGAGGGCATAGAGGTCAGAAGACATCTTATGGACATCTCCATAGCACACACATACACACAGCCCCCACATGCACATACCCCACACATATATTACATAAACCACACCACCACCACAACACACACACCACACTCCACACACATACACACATATACACCCACCCCACACTTACCACACCCCATCCACATACATACATTACACACCACACCTCCACAACACACATACATACACACACATACACATACACAGACTCTTTTAGTCCCAATACCAGGAACGCTTGGACTTGGATGCAGGAGTCTGTGTTTTCTAGCCTCTCCCAAGAGGTCCTGACCCAGGCAGTTCGCAGAATACAGACAGGCCTTGAAAATGTGGTGGAGCCCCTCAAAAGAGTCCTGTGCCCTTTGGGGTCTAGTTGCTTGTGGGTTTTGTGGGTATACAGGCAAATGCCCACTACCCCGGAATGCGCAAATGCCCATCTGAGAGTTTTCCCAGTGTCCCCCAGGGCCCAGGGACTTCACACCAGGGTGTGACTGTGATGGGTTTCAGCTGCCTGCCTTCCACACCTTCACGCCCTACTAAGACTTCCTTAGTCAGGCCAAACCGCACACTGGACAATGTGCATAGCTTGATCACTGACAGGGCCTACCACCAACACCACTATGGCTGAGATTGGAGGAGTGGGCCACCCAGTCGCTACTTTCAGGATTCAAAGATGCAAGCAACACTGTCACCTGGGGAACCAAATGTTGGAATATAAATGGGGACAAGCTGGGGTATGGGGTTAGTTTGACAAATGCTGTTGTTTCTTAAAATATTTTATACTCGGTGGCATAGCAGAGCCACTCTAGGAATCTACCCAGAGAAACTACTAGCCAAGGGCAAAACTACCAGGAGCTAAAATTGTTCTTTGCAGTACTGTTTGATTCAATGGTAGTAGAGAAGTAAGTTTTTTACTAAAAGCCAGCTGAGTTCAGGGGGGGAGAGTCTGGCCTAGAATCCAATCTGCCTGAATTCAAGTTCAGACACCAACATGCTGTGGGATGAGGAAAGCCAGTGAGTCTCTGAGCCTCAGGTTGCTCCACTATGAAATGGGCCTAGAGAAAACACCCACTTTGTGGAGTCCTTGAGAACATTTGAGAGAATACCGGTGTCAAATGCTAGACCAGAACCCAGCACAAAGGAGCTCTGCTCCCACATGAATGAGAGAGAGAAGAAACAAGCCTAGATGCCCATCCAGAGAAGAAAATAAGTGACCATCATCCTGTGGAGTACTCAGAGGCACAGAAAAAGAAGGAAGCTGTGCTTATGTATGGACTAGAATGTTCCAGCTTCGTTATTGCATGAAGAAAGCAGGCTGCAGATCAGTGCGTGGAAACAGACTGTCATTTGCTTTTGATAGTAGGTGTGCGTGAGTGTGTGTGTGTGTGTGTGTGTGTGTGTGTGTGTATGTGCAGAGAATGATGGGGGTGGGGGTCATTCATGCCCTAGAGCCTTGACAGTGGGGCTCTGAAGACAGAAGGCTTACACATTTTACTTTAAGCACTTCAGGAGTATTTAACTGAGACAGTGAAAGTGTGTTTGTTTTTAATTTTAAAAAGAAAAAGAATCTAGGGCTGGGATATAGCTCAGTGGTAGAGCTTGTGCCTAGCAGACATAGGACCCCGGGTTCCAGCCTCAGATTCTACCATTTTTTTATTATATTCATTAATTTGTCTGAGGGCTGGAGCCCTGGTGTGGGTATGGAGGTCAGGACAATTTTCAGGATTTGGGTCTTTCCTTCCACTGTGCAGGTCCCAAGGATCAAACTCAGGTCATCAGGCTTGGAGGCAAGTGCCTTTAACCTGCTGAGACATCTTGCTGGCCTCCAAAGTCTAACATTTTAAAACGTGAAGATAGCTGTTATACTTGCCTCTCAGGCTGGTTCTGAGGACTGGGCAGGAAACCAAAGGTAAAGCTCTTGGAGCTTGATCGATAGAGCTTGGTAAATGCTTATAGTCCCTTTTCTCTTAAAAAATAAAATAAAATAAAACAAAACTAGGGGGCTGGAAAGACGGCTCAGAGGTTAAGAGCACTGGCTGTTCATACAGAAGACCCTGCTCTGAATCCCAGCACCCACATGGTAGTTACCAACCATCTGTAACTCCAGTTCCAGGGGACCTGACACCCTTTTCTGTTCTCCTCAGGCATTGCACAACATGAGTGCACTTACATACATGCAGGCATAATGCTCATACACCTAAAAGTAAATAATTAAATAAAACTAGGAAGTGATTCATGATGCTAGATGAAGGTGGTTTCCTAGCTGGTTTCCTAGCTTGGACTGCAAGTCTCTTAACCTCTCTGAACCTGTTACCCACTGTAAAGCTGGAATGAATGTCTACCTGTGTGGTTCTCATGACATAATAATGTATTAGGCCCATAGTGTTGCTCAGTCAGTTCCTAAGTCCTGCGTACTATCCTTCATGGAGAGTAGAGGTGGATCAAGCCCTTGAGCAGCAGGTCTGGGAGGAAGAAGAGGTCCGTGGTGTGGCCTTGAGGGGTATGGCATCTAAGCAGAGGTGGGTGGAGGGGACAGGTAATTGTGCAAAAGGCACATTCACAGTGAATTTATGGGGGCAGGAGGGAGTGTGGGTATGTGGTGAGCTCTCTGGAGAGGTGGAGCAGGGCCCAGCCAGTCTTCTGGTGCTGGAATTTGAGGAGGGGGCGCACATGGGCATCTTGAGAATAACAGTGAAGTGACAAGATTGCTGGCAGTATGTGAGCTGGGTGACCTCCGCTGGCAGCTGTGATAGGTACTTCGCTGGGAACAGAAACCTCTCCAAACCACACCAGCAAGCCAGGCAGTCATCCAGTAAACTGAGGCTACTTGAGAGATGAATTTTGCCACCTTTTGAAATTGGTAATGATAGTGGGACACTGATGAACTTTCCAGAATTGAGGCTGGACCAGACTTGCCTAGAGAGGCAGGTGAATGGCGTCAGATGGCCTCGGGTCGCAGGAGAACCACACCATGATGACAGTACAGGTGGATGCTCTGCTGTTCACTCCTCCCATCTGACAGTAAAGAAATCAAAGGCTACCCTCTCCCGGGATGCACAAAAGGGCCCCAAATGTGCCACAGCCACCCCTCAAAGGTGCTCCTGGGAGGTGGGCACTCCCAGAAGCCACCATCATTGTCACCAAGCAGAGGTGCCTCAGACACTTTCAGGGCAGTCTGGATACCCTCTGCCAGCCCCATCTCAGCCACTGCTGTCACTCCAGTGCAGTCCTCTAGTCTGAACATGTCTTTTGGCCTCCATGGTGTATACTGCCCACCATAAGGTGTCTGAGACCTGAGACACCGTTCCACCTCTGCCTAGGGCTGCAGGGAGAGAAGAGACAGAGAGGGAGGCAGGTGGCCCTGGGGGAAGCTGGCTCTCCAGGCTGCCTGTAGATGACAGTTGTATAGTTGTTAATTGGTGTTTGTTGTTGTTGTTTTCTCCCTAGGAACTGAGCTGGAGAGGAGGGGCCAATGATGGACAAGCTTTTTAATTTTGGTCACTCCTTGGCTTTGAGGTCCACTATGTGCTTTTAGTCCTCTGGTTGGTTCCTGCCTTTACATAGGGGAGACAGGCAAACAGGGAGGTGGTGGATAAGGAATGAGAGCAAAAAGTAAAAAGGCTGGAAGATAGTGGACAGGCCGTGAATGCCAGGATAAAATGTAGAATCAGGACCAGCCATCCTGGCCCAAGAGGCAGCCCTAGGCTGGAGTCTGGAGGACCAGGGCTTAGTACTCACTGATCCCAGCCCACTGTGGTGTTGAGCAAAACCTTTCCCTGCTCTTGGTCTGTTTCTCAGTGACTGCCAGAGAGCAGCCAGCAGGTGGAGCCAGCTACATGCACGTCAGGGTGCCTGTGCTTACTATCCTTCCATGTGGAAGGCAGGGGTCAGACGTCTCTAAGCATGCCTAAAGAATGTGAGGCCAAGAGAAACAAGGTACTCCCCCATTCTAGCCCCCACTCCCAGGACTCGCCCAAATCCTAGGCTCCCTGGTACTGACATCAGACCTGAATTCAACAGGGAAATGTTTAGGCTACACAGAAACCACCATAGGCTGTGGGATGCAGGTCTGTGCCTCTGGAGGATGGGGAGGGAGTAGGCACACTGGACCCCTTCAGTGCCTAACTTGTATCCCTCTTATCTTCACAGAGACTTACTGCCCTTTACACTGAGGCTTCCCCAAGCCATCCTTGAGGCCAGCAGCTTTCCAGACCTTGAGACTATCTCCAACCTGGGCCTGGGTAAGTTCTCTCTGCAGGGAGCAGGTGAGAATTGAGGCTTGTGGGTACTAGGACATCCCCCATGGTTTATGTAGAGGGAGTATCCTGGCTGACAGCATGCTAGATCTTGAATCCCAGCTTGGAAGCAAGCCACTTCTGGCCCAGAAATGCTGAGCCACTGGTGAGGAGATCCTCGGGATTCTAGGCACCTGTCCAAGGGGTCCCCATGAATAGCCAGGAACTGTAAAAGCAAGGCCAACATCAAGGCACTTCTGAGGGCTGGCCAGAGTCTTCCCTGCATCCACCACAGCCCTGGCCCCAGTCCCAGCCCTGCCTTCATCAGAAGGAAAGGCAGCGTGGACACAGTCACACACTGAGGGCTGTGCTGGAACAGTCTGCAGTAGTGCTGACCAAGCCTGGGCCTCCATGCTGGCCCTGGAACAACCGAGATCTTTAAGCTGGGAGCTGCTAGGACACTAGACCAGCATCTGTTAGGGACAGGAATTTTCCTACATCTGTGTGGTTTTCAGGGCAGTATGTGTCAGGCCATTCCTTCAAAAGCAAAGGAGTGCCCAGGCAAAGGCCCAGGACACCAGCACTCAGAGCCAGGTTGGGTTTGTGGACAAAGCATCTTTTTCACAATTCATCTGTGTATAGGACACTGAGATGTCTGGGCCTGATCATAGCACCAGGAACACTGAATGTGCTTGCCACGACTGTTGACTTGTTGAACAGAAAATCAACCAGACTGAAGATCCAGGTCACAGAGGAAGTTAGCGATAAGTTAACAGAGTAAACGATCCCCCGCCCTCCAGCTCCCAGGCCAGGCTGCATCTTCGTCCCAGAGGGGCAAGAAATCCAAATGCAGCCCAAGGTCAATGACAGGAAGTCGAGAGGCTCAGGCCCTTGGGGTTAACATCAAGTGAGCATTGGCTGTGTTCTAACCTCTTTGGCTGTGTTTGCTCATCCCTGAAGAATAGAGACTACTACTCAAAAGTAAAATAGAGACTACTTCATAAAGGAGAAGGCTAAGATACAAGAGGTCTATGATAGAGCTGAGGTTTGAGCCCAGTCCGTCTGACTCCAGAACTAGTCCTGCTTCCTTAATGTCACCAGACTCAGCTATGTTGGTCTGCTCGGTTTACCAGGAATGAGCATTAAACTTACGTATACCCTTTGCTCCTGCTTTGGGGCTCAGGCAGAGTCCCTGGGGCTGATGCCTAGGGTTCTTTGTACGTTCCTCCTGCTTGAACAGCTTAGGAACATGTTGAATTGAAATAAGCCACATTCCTGGCTGGAATAGACTGGCCTGGTTCAGGCACAAAGTGGGCTAGAGGCAGAGGTCATTATGCAGTAAGTCATGAACGGCCAGACTAGCCTGCCCAGAACTGATTTTCTTGAGAATAGGACATTGAAACTCACATACACTGCAGCTGAGGAACTACCTGGAGGGTTCTGATCCAACCCAGGTGTCCCCAGGGCAGAAGGGCATGGAGCCAGGCTCAGAAGACTGACTGAAGCCAAGGAGAGGTTGGAATTCCAATCCATCCCCTCAATAGATAGAGACCTGAAGTTGTCAGCAGCAGGCTGCTCATCAGCCTTTGCATGCTGTGATGGTAATTGCAGAGAACATCTATCTGTAAGGCTCCAGGCACCCAAGGCATCATGCCTAGCCTATCACATGTCCACCAAGCACATCCAAACTTCTGATATAGTCACAAGATGTTATCAGCTACAAAGTTCACATCTGAGAACCATGCAATCAGGTTACAAAAAAAAAAAAAAAAAGTCTCATAGTGTTTTAAGTAACTTTACAAGTTTGTGTTAGACCATGTTTATATCTGTCCTGGGACACATGCAGTCTGTGGGCCAACGACATGTTAGAGCAGACAGCTGAAACCCGCTAAAATCCCTAAGGGTGTAGAGGGGGCAAAGAACACTGGAGAATCTTTCAGAGATGGAGCTTTAGGGGCAACAGTCTCTGCTATGTACCCCAGCCCCTTGCCATCTGCAACAGCACTCTGCTCAGAGCCCAGCTCCTTCACTACTCCAGCCCACCAGGCTCCGCCTTCAGCCTCAGCCTCAGCCCCAACCCTACCTGGCTACTGCTCTTTACACAGGAACCTCAGGGAGAATCAGGCAGATCACTAGACAGTCTCAAGGTCTTAGGAGCATGCTTCCCTGGTCCAATCGGCATTTCCAGGAAACCCAAATGCACCATGAGAAGCAAACTCATTGATGTAGGTGCATACATTCATTATTTCATCTTAACCCAATTAATAGATGAGACAATGGAAATTCAAACCATCCAAGGAGGTTATTCAGCTATAAAAGGAAATGAAATGCTGCCTTATGGTACAATGCAGTTGAAAACACAGTGCTTAGTGAAAGAGGCCAAACGCAGAAGCACATGTGTGCCTCCATTGTACAGGCCCAGGGTAGGCAGATTCATAGACCCAGAAAGCAAGTTAGTGATACAGATTGCATCAGTTACTTTTCTCATTGCTATGACAAAATACCTGACAGAAGCAACTCAAGGGAAGAAAGGTTTATTTGGGCTCGTGATTTGAGGGGATGCAGTCCATCATGCCGGGAACTTATGGCAGGGGAATGTGTTGCTGGGACACCTCAAATATCCATCAAGAAACAGGAGGAAGAGGCAAGATCAACCAGAAAGAGGACCAGGATGTAAAACTCCAGGCCCATCTGGCAAATAGCCCCTTTTCTCCAGAAAGCCCTATCTCCTAAAAGTTCTACAACCTCCCAAAGCAGCGTCACTAGCTGGGTATCAAATATTCAAGCACACAAGCCTCTCTGTTGCACATTCGAACCATAACACCAGATGGGGAACGACTTCAGATGGCCATGAGGTTTCTTTTGGGGGAGATTAAAATGCTCTGAAATTGACTGTGAATATGCTGAAATTTTCTCTAATAGGTAAATTATGTGACTAGTGTTCCAGCTGAGATGATGGAGAGAGAGAAAGGGACCGTGGGGCTTCCTGTACAAGGGTGTGGCTGGAGCTGGATGCACACAGGCTTTCGGGGTTGGACTCCCACTGCCAACTAGATCCTTTAGGAAGTTCACTGCTTCCTGCTCTTCAGTTTCCTCCTCCAGGGAAAAGCAGTGTGGTGCCCTTCAGCTCAGGGGGCCCAGAGTCGGTATTGGGGTTGGGAGGCAGCAAGCCCTCCCTCTGCCCTGCACTCTCCTAGCACTTTTTTATGACATCTTTTTCTTATTGTAAAATCCCAATATGTGTGTTTCTTTCTGACTGACAAAACCAGAAAGGGAGGGCACTGAAAACCATGGGTAATCCTTCCACTGCTGCAAAAGATACAGTTCTACATCTTTTGTTTTTGCTTTGTGTGAACATATTTGTGAGTCAAGAAGTATGTAGTTAGTGGTAGTCACCAGGTTTTCAGCGCACCTAATGGTCTCACAATTATACTTAGTTTTTGAGACCGTGTGTGTTTCCTTTCTCAGTGCCAGTGTTTGCTTTTCCTGACATTGTACTCTCTCTCTCTCTTTCTTTCTTTCTTTCTTTCTTCCTTTCTCTTTCTTTCTCTTTTCTTTCATACTAGACTAAACCCTGCTGTTTGGACTGGGATGATGTCACCCAGGCTGAGCTATTCTCTTGCAGGCTCAGCACTGTGGGATGTTCCAAGTGTTCTTTTATAAGCTGAAAGGCCAAGTTTGGACTTGGAAAAGCCAGCGTTCATCAGTGCAGGCTATATAGGGTATTATCCTGGATACAAAATCTTCAGGCTAGTTGGGGCCATAAAACTAGCACAGGATTTAATTCAGACTGAGTGATTCAGGATTTAATACAGCTGATCTGAGTGCAAAAGGAACGTGGTAAAGAGTTATGTGTAGTGGCTCTCAAATATGTCTGCACTCTATCCAGGTTTAATTTTTAAAACATTTGTATTTATTATTTTTATTTTATGCATATGAGTATATCACCTGCATGTTTATAAGTGCACCCATGTCATGCAATGCCTCTGTAGCTCAGAAGAGGGTGTCAGATTTCCCTGGAACTGCAGTTATAAACAGTCTTTAGCTGCCATGTGGGTTCTTGGGTTTAAACCCAGGTCCTCTGCAAGAGCAGCCAGTGCTCTTAACTGCTGAACTATCTCTCCAGTCCTTATGTTTAATGTTTTAAAGATATTTTTAGGAGAGGTATATGCTGTAACCCTCTTCCAAGTTTGTATGGACATTTCATTTTCCTTTATAAAATACACTGAGAATTTTGTTAAAGATCTGTTAAAAACTTGTGTTTGAGATGCTGGGGAGATAGATTAGTCAGTAGAGTACTTGCCATGCAGGCATGAGGACCTGATTTAGAGCCCAAAAGCCCACTTTAAAAAATAAAATAAAATTGAGGTGTAGTGGACCCCACTTGTAATTTCAGCATGGGGGAAGTGGAGACAAGCAGGTCTGGGGCTCCCTGGCCAGCCAGCACAGCCTACCTGATGAATTTCAATGAGAAACCCAGTCTCAAAAAATGAAGTAGATGGTGCCTGAGGAATAACACCCAAGTTGTCCTCTGGCCTGCATAAACATACACCTGTGCCCCCACACAAAAGGACATAGACATAATAGATATATGCATACATATGCAAAACAAACAAAACAACTTGAGCTTGAATGATGGTCTAACAACCCAACAAAAATAGGCAGTCCTTAGATTCACTGGGCTTTTGAACCATTTCTATGGTGCCTGGAGCCTTTGTATGTATCCATCCCCTCTCTGTCCTTCTGCTGGCTCAGAGCCCTCCAGAATGAAACCTTGCTTTGTCCTCAGGTCCTATAACTTGGCACCTGGCACAACCAGGTCTTCAGAGCATTGTAGAAATTGACAGCTGGTAAGAGGCACCCCCTGCCCAGCTCCAAAAAGCCACGGGGCCAGCAAAATGGTTGCCTCAGTAGTCAGAGATTCGGGCCCTTCTTTATGGGAACTTAGGCAGCTGAGCCAAGACTTGGCACAGTCCCACCCAGCCACTGCACCCACAGCTCTGCCAACCGCTGGGATTGCATGGCGTAGAGTTCCGCTTCTCTGTCCTTGACTCTGCAAGCTGCAGAGAAAGTTTCCGGCTTCCTTTTTTTGTAGCATAATACCCTCCACTGCCCCCAGCGCTTCTCCCCCGCAGCCCCAGGCCCTGTGATACAGCCCTCAGTGACAGTATCACCCTCCCCTGCGAGTAGCACTGCCTTGCCTGACCAGGTGCAACCACAGGACTTGTCTTAGGTCTGAGCCCATTTCCCTGAACACTGATGCTTGCTCCACACCTGCCAGATCCTGTCAAGAAGTGGAAATATGTTGTTTTATTCTGCCTGCTGCGAGAAACCACCCCCCCACCCCCCCCCACATCCCCCACGTCCCCCACGTCCCCCACCACAGTCCTATTGACAGTCCTTCCCCATCTGGAGCTCCTCCACCTTCCTTTTGCCTCCCTCTCTCATGGTCTCATGAACTCATCCTCCCACGCCTTGGGCTATCCCCAGCTAACCTATAAAGCTAGCCTTGCCTTGGTCCCATCCCTCTAGAAGGCTGCCTTCACTCTGGCTGAACTAATTCACTCACAAGTATTGGAGGTTGACATCAGGCTTCTGCTCTTGCCGAGCGCCACCCTGGGGGCTGGAGATGCACAGGTGGGTGGAGCCCTGGAGCAGTCAGACAAAATCAGATAATGGCAGCCCCAGTGGTGGGTACAGAGTACATACTAGATCAAGGGACACAGGAGTCCTACATGCATCAGAAAATTTACTGCAAACAGGCAACGTGTACCTCAGTATCGGAAGATTAACAAGAGATTGGCAGGTGTAGAGTGTTGAAAAGCACTCCAAACAGAGGGAATAGCACTAGCTGTTCCAGGCATCGCCACAGTCCATGGCTGACACAAGGCGGGAACTGTGTGAGTGCTCATGTCTGATGTCACCGTTGACGTTGCTTTGCATGGTTGTACTGCTGAGGAGCTCCGACAGAGAGGCCATGCTCATCATTCCCCAGGAATGCTGTCCCAGCCTGTCCTACCCATAAAATGACCATGTTGAATGGGCCCTCGGTCTCATGTTCCTCTCCAGGTAGAGCCACTTGGATGGGCTCAACATGGCCTGCTCTCCACAGGCCATGTCCCTGTGCCCTCTGGAAGGGTCCTTAGTGGCCCTGGGTGTTTGCTGGAATGTAGTCCCCAGAGAGCAAGAGTTCCCAAGCCAGGCCTGCTTTTGTGGCTGTAGCCACAGTAGAGGCTACAAGGACTGGTCAGTAGGTAGCCAACAGGGCTGGCTTTGCTCAGTGGTAGGAGCCTGTGCTAGCCGAACCCTTACTTGTCTCCTGGCCCAGCTCCAGCTCCTCAGTTAGCATCAAGATCCTCCCAAGTCACAGTGGCCTTCAGTGGACAAATTCAGGACTAAGTCCATCACCCTTAACTCACTGGTTTCTTCTTCCTGTATGTGCCAACTGCAGTGGCTTTGATGGGTCCTGGGAACTTCCCTAATACGGTAGAGTTCCCTCCTGGCACCCTTTGATGTTACTGTTGAAACACCCTTGGAGAGATGGCTAGCCAAAGACCTAAGACACAAACAGCCTCCACTACCTCCAGCTGGCCAGCTGCAGAAACTCTGCATGATTGTCCCTTCTGTCTCTCCCATTCTCTCCTCCAACATGCCTGAAGCTCACTTGGCTCAAGAGCACAGCTGTAGTTACCCCCACCCTGAGTCATAGGTTCCTTCCATGGCAAGCTCTCACATGTGTGTGGAACTGAAGCTCAGCCTATCATGTCCCCTCCTTGCCCCACCCACCCCTTCTGGGGACATCACATGGGACTTCCCCTCTAGGCAGGAAGTGGTGGGAGAGGTCTAAGAGTCCAAGAGGAGAAAACAACCCTACGCAGTAGCAAAGGCCCTTCCCCCATGGCCCAGGCAAATGCCACCACCTAGAGGGCTGATCTCCCCTCCTCTGCTTTCCACAGGCTTCTGGGACTCCTCACTGAACCCTCCAAGAATTCCAGCCGAGCCCCCCAGAGGCCCTGCTCCTGGGGCCCCTGCAGCCTCCGGCCTCCGGCCCACCACACATTATGCAAACTGTTCCTGCGAAATTGAGCTGTCGGTGGGAAATGACCGCCTCTGGTTTGTGAACCCTATTTTCATTGAGGACTGCGCCCTACCGGCTGATCCATCACCTCCGGGCAGCTGCCCCCTGCGCCCTGCACCTGCCACCTTGGATGCTACCTCGTCCACCTCCAGGGGGTCCCCACGCCGCCCTCCACCTCCACCCCCAGTGCCTACCCTTCCTCCTGCTGGCCCAGCCCGTCCTCCTGCACCTCTAGTACCCCCTGTACCTGCTGCTCCTTTGCCCGATCCCCCATTAGTACCCACCTCTCACCTTGCACCCCATGCCCCAGGTCCCCCAGGCCCCCCAAGTCAGCCACCTATGACAGCCTGTGAGAGGCCCCTGCGCCCTGCTGTAGTCCTGGGCCCCCTCGGGGAGGAAGAGATGAAGCCAGGGACGGCCCCCTGCTCCTTGCAGCCCACCTCTCCCCCTCCTCTACCCTCGAAGAAGAATCTCCCAGCAGCTCCTCCCAGACGGCGCATCTCTGAGAGAGTGTCCCTGGAAGGCCAGAGTGTGGGCATGGTGGCAGAGGGGGACCACCTGGGTGTTTCCAGGGCAGCCTCTCTGAACCTCTCTCCCCAGGGCACCTCAAACAGCCCTGAGGACCAACCTCAAAGGACCACAGAACAAGGCCAGGACACCGAGGCCAAAGCCAGCCATCCCAACAGCATGCCCATGCCAATGCTTCCCGGGAAGAACAGACAGCCCCCGGTCCCACCCCCCAGGAAGAAGAGAGTCTCTCGACAGCTGCCTCCCACTCTCCCCGGTCCCGTGGAAGGTCCTGAGCACCCCACACGGGAGATAGACTCAGAGAAGCCTGCACCTGGTGCACCTGGGGAAGGCTCTAGTCCTGTCACCCAAGCTGGGGTGCAGCATCTCCAGCCCCAAGCGGGCACCTGTCCTCGTAACTCTCCAGAGTTCAAGGGCTCGCTAGCCTCGCTCTCAGAAAGCCTGGGAGTGCCCGCCTCAGCCGCTGACCAGGACTCCTACTCAACCAGCAGTGCAGAGGAGGAGCTGGAGTTCAGCAGCCCCAGTGTGAAGAAGAAGCCCTCGATGATCCTGGACAAGGCCCGCCATCGCCTCAGCTTCGCCAGCTTCGCCAGCGTCTTCCATGCCTTCCTATCCAATGACCGCAAGCTGTACAAGAAGGTGGTGGAGCTGGCGCAGGACAAGGGCTCATACTTCGGCAGCCTGGTGCAGGACTACAAGGTGTACAGCCTGGAGATGATGGCACGCCAGACGTCCAGCACTGAGATGCTGCAGGAGATCCGCACCATGATGACGCAGCTCAAGAGCTACCTGCTGCAGAGCACCGAACTCAAGGCCCTGGTGGAGCCCGCCCTGCACTCGGAGGAGGAGCTCGGTCAGTACCCAGCTTGGGAGGGCAGGAGGGAAAAGGATGGACTCGGGAACCCCTAGACTCAAAGCAGTCTCTGCTGTAGGCACAGAGGCACCCTTGCATCCTTTCCTGGGCACGTGTGCCCATCTCTACCTTCTACAGGATGGATTGTGTGCTAACAGAAGGTCAACCTCAGCCATATAGGGAGCATGTTGTCTACACCCTCTGCCTACCTGCCTCCTGCCATAGGAGGAAGGCTAAAAACTGGGCCTGTTCCCTCAAGGCAGGGTCAATATGGTGCAGTCTATGCCCCACCCCAGGCTGTAGCCAAGACTTCATCTTCACTCAACCAGTCTGCTGCATCCCATTGCCTCACTCTCCTTCCTCCCCCACTGTCCCATAGATCTCCTAAACCCAAATCCCTCTCTCAGGGTCTGCTTCTAGGAACCAACCAAATACACCTCACTGCCATGACCACTCTCTCAATCAACCCACCAGCCCTCCTGTCCCCACCAGCTTCTAACCCAGTGATTCCCAAACCTCTCTGTCATTGGGGTTTATGGTAGAAGGTCTTATTTTTTTCATTGCAGTTACCTGTACGCCTATATAAGCATCAAAAATATTCAGTCCCATCACAGTGCTGTAGCCAGGTATGGTAGTACCCACCAGTAATCCCAGCACTTGAGAGGCAGAGGCAGGAAGATCGGGAGTTCAAGGCCATGCTCAGCTACATGGTGAGCTGGAGGTCAGCCTGTGCTACCTTGTCTCAAAACATAACACAATGAAACAAAAATGTATTGACAGGTTTCCGAATTACCTGATAAGCAATGGTGCCCAGTCGCTCCAAGAAACACCTCCAGGGGGACCCTGCGCCCTCTCTTCCCCCTTCCAGTAATTAAGAGCATCATTACTGGACATGAAAATGGAGCTTTGGGACTCCACAGCATGACGGTTTATGGTGAAAGGTCCTTGAACAAAGAGTGCTAGTTATCACCTGCAGGGGGAGACTGGGCTTGAAGCGGGGTTCATGAAGACTGATAGGGTTGCCAGTGCCCAGTACAGGGGCACTGCAGTCTGATGGTGGGTGATGAGGTTGAGGTCTAAGACTGTCAGCTGCCTCCTCAGGAGGTCAGGGACTGTGTGTACAGGGTGGAAGGTTCACCTGGGCAATGTTCAGGGTGTAGCACAGTGAGGCCACCCACACAGCCTTTGACTTTTCCATAGATGGTTACCACATCCCAGCAACCCAGGGCCTTGCCCCCATGGAGTTCATCTGGGGAGGGAAGGAAGTTATGTAAGTAGCTAGTCAGAGCAGTGTGCCCCCAGCTCCTCCTCAACTGCTATGCTGGGAAAAAAAAAAAAAGCAAAAACCAGGAGCAAGGGTGTCACAAGTTCCTTGTGCCCTGAGGGACCTCACATTCTGACAAATGACAGGCAATCTACAAGAAAGCCAGAAAGTGAGGGTACCTGAAGAGAGAGCAAGCAGGAAGTGAGGTCGGGAGGCTGTGGGGAGGCAGGTCACAGCATCATGGCGCCCAGGACCTGGCATTTCTGCAAGGGACATGGGGCATAGCAGGTTCAAGGCGGGCATGGCAGGTTCAAGGCAGGCGTGCTGGGACCACTAGCGTGTTCAGCATGGCTCTGGCTCTTGAGCCCAGCAGGAGCAGAAAGACAGAGGTGTGTTAGGTTACAGTTTTCATGAAGTGTGCCAAGGGCAGGGTGGGGTGGGCACAGGGGGCACAGATCTGGTCTAGGGAAGTGGGTGCAGGCCTGGTTGGCTCCATATGGCTAGTGAGAAGCAGGGGGTCAGTGTGGGACAGGTGGCCTCCAACCTCATTGGACATCTAGGCAGGAATGGGTGGAGGCTACTGAGCCTGACTCTGCAGCTCTGGGGAAAGTATGGACTGGAACCCGACAATACACAAACAGCCACGAGATCATGCCCAGGGCCTCTGCAGGCAGAGTGCAGAACAGGAGGGTGTGGAAGGGCATAGACAACTCAAAGCCGCCCAGAGGAAGCTGTGGTTAGCCATGCCTGCCAGAGCAGAGAAAGATAACAGCTCTGGCCTAAGCAGAAGAGAGAGGGGGTTGAGCTGTGGAGAGGACGGTGGGAGGTTTCTTCCGGGCAGAGATGATGCTGTGGACATAGGCAGAGAGGTGAGGGACAAGGCAGGAGGACAGTGGGGCCACTCAGGTCAGGCTCTGAAAGCCAGGCTGAGAATTTGGCCTGAGGTAATGGATCCCAGAGGGTGTGTGGAAGGCTCAGTGGAGGGGATTATGATCTGGGGCTGGACCAGGGGGGTACAGAGCAGGGCCAGTTGTATTAGTTATTTTTCTCATTGCTGTGACAAACTACCTGATGAAAGTGACCTGAGGAAGGGTTTATTTTGGCTCAGGATTTGGCTCAGAGTCCATCGTGGTGGGAAAGGCATGGCCGCAGGAGAATGAGACAGCTACTCACACTGGGTCCACCAGAAGCAGTCAGAGAAGAATGTTAGTTCTCAGTTCACTTTCTCCCTCGTATGAAGTCTGGAGCTTGGACCATCCATCCAGTGGGCTCTCAGGGTGGGTCTTCCCACCTCAGTTAATCTAATCTAGAAACTCTCTCACAGACATGCCAGAAGACTGATCTCCAAAGTGATTCCAGAGCCTGTCAAGTGAACAGCTGGTAGAAACCATCCCACTAGTGCAGGTGACCCTGGACAGTCAGAAGCAGTGGAATGACAGCAGCCCCAAGGTAGCCAGCTGGAAGGACACAGATGCCCTATGGGGTCTCCAGAGACACTATTTCAGGATTCCAACAGGAACTAGACTTGGGTGACATGGCACAGTGCTCTCAGAGCCTGCCATGGGTGCGAGTGTGGGCAGAGGTTTCCAAACAGGGAGAAGATGGCTGCTGAGATGGATCACCAAGGACAGGGAGGGCTGGAGCTGCAGGTGGCAGGAGAGGGCCCTTCAGGGGACAAGACCCCAGTAGACATCCAGACCCTGTGCCTTTCAGCCATGGTGCCCAGAGATCCAGCCAAGATGACACAGTCCAGCGGGAGAGCCAAGCTCAGACCAGACATTTGCCTGCTTCTTTGAACCACCCACTCTGTCCTGTGTGCATCGAGCTGGGCAGACCGTCAGGCACGGGAGGCAGCAGGACCCTTGGTGTGCTGCTGGCTTCTCAGGGAAACAGGCACAAGAAGTAGCTGATACACAGTCCAGGCACAGGTGGCTACAGGAGATCCTGTGCTCTTGGGGCCTGAGGACGTGGCAGCCTTCTCATTCTGCAAATGTGGAAAAATCTGCCAGTGAAAGTGAAGAACTACAGGGAAGGTTATACAGGAGTTCAGGGCAGCAGGAGGCACAAATCTCAGTCCCTGGGTCCATGTTTCTCTGGGCTCTGAGGGATGGAAAGGAGCTGGCTGAAAGAGCCAGGCAGTGGGCGTTCTCAGGTGAAGGGACGTAGGGAGGCACAGAGCAGCCAGAACTGACCCCCAACCCAGGCCTATATGGAGGGAACCGTTGTCCAGCCTCTTCCTTCAGGGACAGGACTTGAGGCCTTGCCTTGTTGGGCCAATAGCTGAGACCTTCTCTAGAAATGGGATAGTGCCAACACAGCTTCCTCCTGTCACCCAGAGCACCTGGAGTCATGTTGGCACTGAACAGCCATGAGTTCAAAGCCTTCCTTAGCCTCCCCCTGCTCCATCAGAGCCTAAGCTGTTTATCCTTAGAGGAGCAGTTATCGTCAGATCAAAGCTCACTAACTTCTCACCTACAGGTTGATCAGGTCTCAGATAATGTAGAATGGTAAAGGGCAAACCATGTGAATTGCTGTGAGGCAAGGAGAGCAGTAGGTACAAGGCCCCAGGGCAGAGACAGGCCGGGTAGGCTGGAGGAACCGCATAGAAAAGTGAGAGAAAGGGCGGGGCCAAGCGGGAGGACCTCAGGATTGGGGCAGGTGTCTGAGCACATGAAACATGAAGGAGGCACTGCTTCTACGTGGAGAAGAGACGAGGGGCAGGGCAAGAAGCTATTGACATAACGCAGGCAAGAGATCATGGTAGCAGCCTGACCAGCCCAGGCTGGCATGGTAGCCATGAAAGTGATGAGAAGCCAGGTCCAGAATAGAATCCTGTTTTGAGAGTAGAGCCACCGGGGTTTAAGAAGCACAAGAGGCGTCAATAATAATTCCACCAAGCATTTACTGGGCACGCAGGCCCTCAGCATATAGCTGCCCAGGTTGTATACTACACAACTGCAGTGTCTAGTGTCTTCCAAAATAGTTGTTTGTAGGCGGCTTCTATGCCCAACCCTGGGAAAAGCACTATATTAGAATAACCAACGATTTTAGTCCCCAGAGAACCTGGGCCCAGTGCCTCTGCAATGTGGCTTTCTGTCCTGCATGTCAGGACCACAGGACAGAGGCACTGGGTCTGAGTAGGACCAGGCTGTGCTGCTGGACCCCACAGCTGCCTTTCTCACCCTGAGCTCTCACCCCACAGAGGCCATTGTGGAGTCAGCCTTGTACAAGTGCGTTCTGAAGCCGCTGAAGGAGGCCATCAACTGCTGCCTGCTAGAGATCCACAGCCGGGATGGCTCGCTGCAGCAGCTCAAGGAGAACCAGCTAGTGATCCTGGCTACCACCACCACTGACCTGGGGGTGACTACCAGTGTGCCTGAGCAGGCTGTCATGGAGAAGATCCTACAGAAGCTGACCAGCATGCACAAGGCCTACTCACCCGGGAAGAAGATCTCCATCTTGCTGAAGACCTGCAAGCTCATCTATGACTCCATGGCCCTTGGCAACCCAGGTAGGGGGGCAGAACCAAGGGAGGGCAAGGGCGGGAGGCATTCGCTGTGAACCTCACAGGGTGCCCTGGGCAGGAAAGGAAACTACATTTACTGATGCTCTCAAGACAGGAACAAAGTCTGACATGCCTGTGTACATGTGCATCAGGAAAAAAAAAACCCGTGTGAGTTTACTGGGACTGCTAAATTAATGGTTCCACAGGCCAGACGGCTCAAACACAGAAGTACACTGTACACTGTTGGTAGAGGCTAGAAGTTCAAGATCAAAGAGAGACAGGGCTGGGCTCCCTCCAGGGGTGCTGGGCAGGCCAGCCTCTTTCCTCAGTCTGTAGACTCCCAGTCTGCACCCAGCCTTCTCCCACGTGTTGTGTCTACATTTCCCTCTAAAGTGGACATGGGCTGTAGTGGATCGTGGCTGCCCTGCTCCAGTGTGATTTCATCTTGGCCAATCATATCTGCAGTGGCCCCACTTACAAAGAGATCACCTTCTTAGGCACCAAGCATTGGCTCGTTAGCATGTGTGAACTTGGAGGGGGCAGGTTTGGCCTGTGACGTTGGATCACAGAGGAGCCAGGCAGTTCTATTGGCTGGTCAGCCTGCCAAGGTTGCCTGGGCTTGCCCAGCCTCAGCTAGACTGGCTGGTGGGAGATGACCAGGCCTATGTGTTGGTAGGTACCTGGCTCTGGGCTACCTGGGTGGACCTCAGGGCCCTGTTGGCCCAGGCTTGTGCCCGTGACCAGCTAGGATCCAGGACGACAAGCAAAGTCTGCTGGGGTCTGGCCTACACTGGTACCAGGTCATTCTACCCCTTCCACTGCCTTATTTAGTCATGAGATGAGCCCAGGTTTAAGGAGTGAGGAAGCACATCTCCTTTGAGTGGAGGAGCTTCAGTGTCATATCGCAGAGGGTATGGCAGGAGGGAGGAGGTCCACCAGGCCCATTTGTTACCAGGTTACCACAACACTCCTGCAGGCACACAGGATCAAGAACCTGTATACCACAGTGAGTAAAATGCTGGCCGGAGTTCATCTCCCAGCAGCCCTTTAGCAGGGTGCCCCGGGACAGTGAGCAACCATGGTAACAGAGAGTGGAGAGGCTCACTGGTGTGGCCTCCCAGACCTGGATTCAAATTCCTGGTCTGTCACTTCTTGTGTGACCTTGAATGACTCACTCCTCAAGGCTCCACTTCCTCATGTGAAGAAGCTTCTTTAGAAAGGGGAAGCCAAGGTTCCTAGTGAGCCAGAGGCACTCTCAGATACTTGTGACTATTAGAAACATCCTTATGTCATTAGAAACCCAGGTGCCCAGTACCAGCAGGTGCAATATTGGAGCTGGTTGACAAGACTCCTCTTCTTCTCCCTGTCCTTCAGGGATGAGAAGGCCAACTGGTCCTCTGGCAACAGAAAGCATTTCTTAGTGTGGCACTGGGGCATGGGGCAGAGTCTCTTAGCCCTAGCCAGCTTCCTTTATGAGCCTGGCTCAGGCGGAAAGTCTATGTTAAAGGTATGCTTTTGTGTTAAGTTCATTTGTGTCCTAGGACTGAGAAATGAACAGAGTTCCCAGAGAACAGATGCCACGCAGGGTTAGAGCTACACATTGTGTTGCCATGGTAGAAGTATGCTCAGATGCAAGACGATCAGAAAGGGTTTATCTTTGGAAGTCAGAGATCTTGTGCAGTCTGCAGACCAGTAAACAGTCTCAGGCTGTGAGCACAACTAAGTCCCTCCTTTAAACACCCATAGATGGAAGGCAGCAACAGTAGACAGTCTCCAGAATTCAGAGCCTTAGGAGTAGGTGGCACAGCTAGCCCCTGAGGCCCAGAGCCCCAGGAGGGCACCCAGCAGGTTTGACAGCAGCAACATGAAGCTGAAGGTTAGGTTCCCATTGATGCCAGTGGAAAACAAGCCAGGATCGTCTCAGACCTATCTGTAGCAGCAGGAACAGGATGGCAGGCCTGGGTCCTGTATGAGTATGGGAGAGAAACAATGCAACTCAAGGAACAGTGCAACTTGAGCAAGCCAGAAAGGACATAGACTCCCAGGGCCCTGTGCTCAGGCCATCTCCGAAAGAGCAGATACAGGTCTGCAGCCTGAGAGGGATGGACATAGAGATCCAGACCCAGAAGTCTCTCCAGGCTCTGCTGCTTCTCAGCTGCCAGACTTCCCAGGGAATGAAGGCACCAGCCTCAGAGTCCTCCTGCCTAAGCAGGTGTACTCCTGGCATCAGGTGGGCTGTGGTTAGCATGTTAACCAATACCTCACACTTGCCCTCCAGATGGGACATGACAAATGAATCCCAGGTCAGCCTCACGTCCAGCAGCCTCAATGGACCTGTTTCACATGGGATTTTTTTAAATTATTTATTTATTATTTTTATTTATGTGTATGGGTGTTTTGCCTGCATGTATGTAAGTGCACCATGTGCATGCAGTGCTCTGCAGAGGCCAGAAAGGGGTGGCACTGGAGTTATGGATGATTGTTAGCCACCGTGTAGGTGCTGGGAATTGAACCTGGGTCCTCTAGAAGAGGACCGAACCATCTCTCCAGCCCCCTGCATGGGATTTAATTTGGAATTAATAGTGTCTGGGACTCTGTGTGTGTGTACCACAGTGTGCATGTGGCTGTGCATGGGGGACTGGGGTCCAAGTTGGGTGTGTCTCTTCCATCTTTCTTCCATTGCTTGCCTTTTCATTTTTTGAGACAGAGTAATCTCATTGAACCTGAGTTTTTAAAGATATATGTTTATTATTTTTAATTATGCGTACGTGTGTGTTTGTGGGGAGTATGTGCACAAGAATACTGGTGTCTTTGGAGGCCAGAAAGAGGACAGCAGATTCCCTGGAGCTGGAGTTGCTGGCAGTTAAGCCACCCGACACGGGAACTGCATTCCCGTCCTCTGCGCTCTTAACCCCTGAGCCGTCTCTCCAGTCCCAATGCTGATGTTTTGAGATTGAAATGCAGGTTTCCTCCCTGCCCTCCCCGTTTCCCCCTAAGCCACGGCTCATTTCATGGTCTTACAATGATTACTGTCTCAGTTACTTTCTCCTTACCAGGATAAAATACTGACAGAGGTGACTGAGAGAAAGGGTTTATTTTAGCTCACAGTTCGAGGGCACAGTCCATCATGGTGGGGACATCCAGCCAGGAGCTTGAAGCAGCTGGTCATATCGCGGTCACAGTCATGGAGCAGAGAGCAGAGGATGTTGACGCTCTGCTCACTTTCTCCATGTCATTCAGTTCATGATGCCCTGTGCGGGAATGGTCTCTCCCACAGTTAAAATGGGGCTCCTCTTTTAATGTAATCACCAAAATCAAGATAATCCCCATAGGCATGCCCAGAGGTCCCTCTCAGGTGATTCTAGCGACTGTCAAGCTGAGGATTAACCCTGAACATCACAGTCACACACTGGAGCAGGGCATTCTCAGCCACATCCCAATAGACTCATTCTCTTCCATTGTGACACTGGCTGGTTTTAAGGCCAGGCTTCCGACTCCCCACCCCACCCACCACTGTGTTCCCCACCCACCACTGTGTTCCCAGGGGCTCGTGCTGCCTGCAGCCCTGTGACAGGAGTGTTATCCATGGACCAGCAGCCCTGTGCTGAAGGCATGGGAGCCCCTAGGGACTCTGTGACAAGGCAGAGCTGCAGCCTGAACTCTGCCTCACCTCCTCCCTGCCTCTCCACCCTGACCAATGTAGGGAAGGAAGGTGTTTGTTCCAAGTTACAATTCCGGGTTACAGTCCATTATTACTACAGGGAAGCTGAGGCAGGAATTTAAAAGCCTCACATTCACAGTCAGGAGCAGAGAGAGAATCAACACCTGGGTCCTTGCTTATTTGCTGATGCTGTTGGCTTCCTCTCCTCTTACACAGGCCGTGGCCCAGCCCATGGAGTGGTACTGCCCACATTCAGAGTGGGTCGTCCTACGTCAATTAGCAGTTAAGACAATTCCCATAGATATGCCACAGTACAACCAGATCTAGATAATTCCTCAGTTGAGACTTTCTTTCCAAGTGATCCCAGGTTGTAGTAAGTTGACATTTAAAACTAACCAGCAGTCATCAACCCTGAGCCAGATAGAGTCCTGGCCTGAGCCTTGTCACAAGGCAGCTGGTCCACAAACAAGTAAGCAGAAGCACAGAGCCTGCCATCTGATACTGCCTTGTGCTACTCGAGCACTGAGGCTCTGGGTGTCCAGGTATTTGTCAGGAAAGGTTGCTTTGCATTCCTGTGTGATGTTTATTTTTCAATAAACATCATTTATTTTTCAGTGACAGGACCCAGACACCCATTATAAGGGCCTCAGAACTAGCAGTGAGGGTTTTCAGGAAGGCTTCCAGGAGGAAGGCAGATACTTTCAGCCAGAGCCATGTTGGAGGGCAAAGGTCAATGCAGTTTAGTCAGGAGCCTAGAGATGCTCCCAAGACCATTGCATCAGCCACCTGCTTTCAGGAAGAGTCCAGTCAGCAAAACTGGGAGAAAGGGGCGACAACACGTTGCACCCTTTCCTCTAGCTCAGCACTCTCGAGGCCACAGCCCCCACTCCTCTGGCCTGCCCCTTGGTTTTATATCTAAGTTTCTATTTCAACTGCATCAGTTTATTTGCATTGGGTCTGCAGCAGCTTTGGGAGCCGAGGTTCTGTAGCATGGTTGGAAATGAGACTGTATGATCTGGGAAACCAAAGTTATTTCCTATCTGTTGCTTTGAGATAATACTTCCCAGCTGACCAAACCTCACATCAGCCACTCATGTGATGCCCACAACAGCCCTGAGAAACAGGTGAGGTTGATGTTACCCCTTGGCATTTTCAGATGGGAAACTGATCCACAGCTAGAGTGATCACAGAGCTGGGGGCTTCATAATTAGCTATCCCAGTCTACAGGGCCCAAGCAAGCACGTGGGCTCATTTTGCTCTAAACAAGCGCTCACCCTCTACAAAGTCCCGCAGCCCATGAAATGCACAGAAGGTCCCTGCCAGCTCTTGGCAGTATGATCAGCTCGCTGGTGTGCCCACAGATGGTGATCAGATGAAACTGGAAGAAGCTAAAGCCGCCAAGAAACACAGACTGCCACTGGCAGAGCGAGCTTTGGTCCACACAAGCCAAGTGTCCACACAAGCCAGGTGTTTGGATCACAGGAAAATCATTCTACAGCTATGCTCAGCACCCCAGGGAACACTGCCCGAGGCCTGTTGTGCACAGCTTGTGCTTGAAGCTGGGGTTGGTACCGGTCTTTGAGCAGCCATCAGGCTACACTGCCCATATGCAAACTCCTTGCCTACATCAGGAGGAAAGACCCAGATCTAGTCCTACCAGTGACCAGCATAGGATTTGAGCACAGGCCTCCCGGCTCTGAGCTTTGTCTTGCCCATGATGAGGTGACCTGTTGCGTCCGAGGCCACTGGTGTGCTAGAGTCCCCGCATACCAGCTCAGGTGAACTAGTTAAACATCTCTTCCCAGCTCCATGTTCATGCTGGCAGCTTAAGCTTGGCCTCTGTAGAGACAGTTACATCATGGAAACTGGCCAACATACAAGTCAGTTTCTGTTTCTGGTTTTCCCTTCCAGAGTCTATCATGAAGGATCTCTCAGTATAGCACTGCATAAGGCCTATGGTAGACCCCAGTCCTTGTGACCATTACTCTGGCCCTGCAGTCCACTGAGAACGCACATAGGACTCAGTGTGGTCTGCTGGCAGTGGAGATCTTGGGTGCAATGCTAGATCTTGGGGCCATGGTGGGTCTTGGGGGAACACTGATGGGCCCCATGGGCAGTGGAGGATCCTCCAGGTGGAGATCGCTCTTGGGGGCAGTGGTGGTCTTATAGGCCGGGACAGCTTTTGGGGGCAGTGGTCAGTCTCAGTCAGTGGTGGGTTTCAGGGCCATGGTGGATCTTGGATTAGTGGTGAGATATCAGGCTTGCAGGGAAACCAAGGAAGGCCTTCTGTATAGATAGGACCGGAACCCTTCCCAGAAGACATGCACACAGGAGTAGTGAGCCTGTGAACTGAGTACGATATGAACTTGATGGTTCCGCAAGCAACCAAGGGTGGCCACAGGGAAAAGCCAGGAAAGGACAAGAAGCCATGTCTTCTTCACCGCAGCCCAGGGCTCTTTCTTGTTTCCGTCTTCCCAACCTGTACTGGGCCCCAGGCCCACACCCTAGAGTCGTCAAGGTCCGCATTGTGAAATCCTGAGTGTGGGAACGTTCTTCTTCCGGGGTGGCCTCCCTCCCCTCCCTGGGTGGGGAGTGGCTCACAGAAGCCTGGGTCTCACAGCCTTCATCCTGGTCTCCTTGCAGGGAAGCCCTACGGGGCCGATGACTTCCTGCCTGTGCTCATGTATGTGCTGGCCCGCAGCAATCTCACCGAGATGCTCCTCAACGTGGAGTACATGATGGAGCTCATGGACCCCGCCTTGCAGCTGGGAGAGGGTGAGTCACCGCCACCCCAACACCTACCCAGACCCATTGCCCACTTTCAAGCCAGGTGACCCAGCAAGCTCAAGGAACATCCATGCGCGTGTACGCCCCATACAGGCTGTGTCGAGCTCACAGTCCAGGAGGACAGAGGGAGTATGAAGGAAATGTCACCACTGCTCATCACTGAGAGCTGGATGGCAGGAAGTTCAGAAGGACTGGGAGCAGCCACCCAGACAATGCAGTCAGGGAGGGCACCTGGAGGAGGTGATAACTGAACAGAACATTGAAGGGTGAACAGGAGCCAGCAGATAAAAATAGGGAGCAGGATTCTTCCTGTAGAACACAGCAGGAGTTGATAGTGTAAAAGGCCAGGCGAATGTGGCGGGCAGTGTCCACACAGGCGGGACAGGGAGAGATGGCCAGTTCTTAGATGGGCCGGCCCCCTGTGACTCTAGGCCCCTGCTTATCCAGCCTTGGCCAAGGCATCAGAAGGAAGTTGCTGAGATGTCAGGGGCCCTGCTGTCCTTGGGGATGTGGCTTGCTGCACCCCACCCTCAGTTTCCCTTCCCCTGTCCTCTTCCCCACCATCTTCTCAGACCAAGGCCTCACACACCCAAGAATACAGCAGTCCCCTCTGGATGGTAAAGTGCCCCCGCACGTCCTCTGGGCCGCCAGCCTCTAGTGGCAGAGCTAGTCTCCCAGTAGGTGTGTCCCCTTTGGGCTTTGTGGTTCTTGAGAGTAGCTGACTTCTTTGCATCTCTTTGCATGTGCCCATCTTTGGGGTGGAAAGCTTGACGTAAGTGCTTCTTTGAGGTCTTCACGGCTCAGGGGAGCAGGGAAAGCCATGAACTTCGCTGTAACATGCAGTTTGGGGTTATGACTGTGGAACTCCTAGAGCTATATTTTTTTCCTCTCTAGTTAAATGTTTCCTGCTGTTGGAGCAGCTTGTCTTCTAGGAAGTCCAGGAATTCAAGAGAAGCAACCTTTGTTTAGTCCATCAATCCCTCTGTGCACCTACCTGCTCAGTGATCTATTCATCCATCTACCTGTACACCCATCTGTCCGTCTACCTGTACACCCATCTGTTCGTCTACCTGTACACCCATCTGTCCATCTACCTGTACACCCATCTGTCCGTCTACCTGTACACCCATCTGTCCGTCTACCTGTACACCCATCTGTCCGTCTACCTGTACACCCATCTGTCCGTCTACCTGTACACCCATCTGTCCATCTGCCCATCACCCTAACCGGTTTCTGTCCCAAATCCTGAGCTCCCCATTTCTTAGGACATCCCCATAAGAGTGACAGCAGCCCACCCAGTGTTCTCCTAGGAATCTTCACTGTGTCTTAGGGCTGCTTCATGCAACCACTAAAGGTTAAAACTTTCTCATGCAAAAAATGGCCATAGAGCTGGAGACCAAATCTCAGAAAGGGAGCGAGCATGAATTCTCAGTGGCAGAGTACTAGCCTATTATGTGCACAGTCCTGGGTTCCATCCCGAGCACCAGGGGATGAAATGACCACAGATAGAAAATACTAACTGTAAACTGAGGGATTTTCAATCATACAAATCCATAAAGCAAGAATAGACAGCCTTAATATGTAAAAGGCTCTTATATATCAACAAGAATGTATATATATATATATATGTGGGAACCTGGGCAAGGGACCCTTTTTACTCATTTTCTGAAAAGGTACTGAGTCTCTACTTTGCACCCAGTGATAATGTTTTTCATGGACTTTCATTCCAGCTGGGGGATCAGTCCTTGAGAAAGTTAGACAGACAAGCAGACAACATCACTTCACATCCAGTCACATCTGGTCAATAAGGGACCCAGTGACCCAGGAAAGCCCTGAGCTCAGAGCAGTTAGCAGTTTCTCTTCACTTAGTTTTCCAAATTTGCCACATGGTGCTGGTGTGACATACTCGGAGAGAAGCCACCTCCAAACCCTACTGAAAGAGACATCGGCCCTGAGACAATGTCCAGAAAGTCCTGGGTCTAGGAGAAGGGATATGAGAGCAAGGGGCTCTGTGCAGGTGTCCATGCGTGTCACGGCCACTCTCTCCTACCTGTCCGTCCTGCCTCCCGAGCCTACACAGTGTGCCATGGTGTGACGTAGCACAGCTCTGGTGGCTGGTTCCATGGTCTTCCACTAGGCATTGGGTCAGGAGAGATCAGGGATTTCCTATGAGCTGAAAGCAGGGCTGGTGGGGCTCCACTCCTTTCTAGATCCACCCCTCACTCCCACCTCCCATCTTAGAGAAAGCACCTGGCTGGAGCAACCCTGCTCATAAGTGGCCTTATAGACAGACCCTTTGCTCATGCCTCCTCCCCGAGGCTGGCCAACAGGGGCCCATGCCCAGATAATCATGGACCAATCAATGAACCACAAACTAAGACTCCAGCACTCACAACGTTGTTTTCTGTCATCTAGTGGTCAAAGCTGGTACTACATAGTTTCTACCAAAGAAAATGACTAAATGACCATGCAGATTTGACCAGTCCGCATTGACCAAATGTTGGGGTTAAAGATGTGCAACACCACATCCAGCCCATTTTTAAACTTTCTTAAAAATATTCTTTTTCTTTCAGTCTTTTTAAGACAAGGTCTCCCTGGAGCCCCAACTGGCTTGGAATTCAATATGTAGACCAGGCTGGCCTTGAACTCACAGAGATCCACCTACCTCTGCTGGGATTAAAGGCACATGCCACCATGCTTGGCTTTAAAAATATTCTTAATTTCTAGGGCTGGAGAGATGGCCCAGCAGTTAAGAGCACTGGCTGCTCTTCCGCAGGCCCAGGGTTTGGTTCCCAGCACCCACGTAGTGGCTAACAACCATCCATAATTGCAGTTCCGGGGCATCTGATGCCCTCTTGTGACACCTCCTCTGGCACTGCACAACATGGGCACATTTACACACAAGCCAGCAATATACTCATTCTCATAAAATAAAAATAATAAAATACTAAGAAATATTCTCTATTTCTAATGTTTTCAAAAGTAACTGAAGTTTTGAGGGGATAATTCAAACATGGACTTTTAAGATAAAAGACAACACTTTACAGGGACGTTTATCTGGCCATTAGCTTGTCAGGGGCTTAGAACCTTGATGAGGCCCTTCACTTTAAAGGATGATATTGAATCCCAAAAAGGGAGAGTGACTTGCCCAAGGTCACACAGTGACACTCCCCTCTCCTGCTCTCTCTGGTCCCTAGTTTTCCTGCCATTCGCTAGACCTTGTTCCCTGGCCATTAAAGCCAAGGCAATGACTTTGGATACAAGGTTGAGTCGGCCAGTGACCCGCTCCAATTCATCTTCCCTTTTTAACTAACTGAACTCCAGTGTTATTTGAGCAAGTGTTTTTAGACTGAAATGCTCTCTTCCCAGACTCCCTTGGGCTGGGCTGAACAGGTAGATGACCCTGTTTGGGCTCCTTGGATGTGGAAAAACCTTTGGTAGAGCTTCCAGGAGAAGGTGCTTGGTTGATTTGGGCCAGTTCTTTTTCTTTTTTACCTGGAACACAGAGGTAAGCTTGGAGGCACAGCAACTGTCTTGTAAACAGAGGTGATAGGCACAAAGTCAAAGAGTGCCATGCCAAAAGAACAGTGAAATAGCCAGGTCTATGGTTATTAGATAGCAGGGCTACAAGCTGCCACCCTTCTCAATCGCCTACCCTGCATTTCTTGATACAGATACAAACCACTTCCTTGTTGTGATTCAAAATATTATTCACTGCAGCTGAGTTATTTGCAACCCAAAGCATGTCTGTTACACTGGGTGAAGCTGCCTGCTTATTCCTGTAACTGCTACGGTCAACACGAGTCAAGTCCCCATGTTGGCCAGAAAGGGTGGGGGTAAGATAAAGGGACTGTGGCCACAGGCTCACCCACCCTTTCACTCCAGTATAGCGAATAAACACTTTGAACTATGTCTATCAACACTAACATGGAAATTGGCTTGGTCCCTAACGGGAGGACTCAAGCCCTCCCGGCCTTCCTATTCTGGTTCAGTTTGAGGTCCAGTGGCCAGGAAGCTGTCCCTGGTGCCTCCTGCTCTTGTTGTGGCAAGAACCCTTGACCCCCAGATGGCATGGCCCTGCATCCCGCCCCCTGGGGGTCCAGGCTGTGGTGTGAAGAGGGTGGAGCACAGTCAAGAGCGTGCCATTTCTCAGTCACAGGGCCGGGCTAGGCGTCCTGTGGCATCCAGCCTGGCCACCTTAGCTCAGCCACTCCCCGCTCTATGCTTCAGTTTCTTCATCTGCAAATCCCATGATGTGCTGTGAAATGAAGCTGGGCGAGGGGCGGGATTTAGTCATGTGCAGGTAATGCGTGGCTGTATGACCTCAGCTCTAGAAGCTTCTGGCCCTCTCACGGGCAGTAGGGAGGAGCACCAAACCCTGTCTCTGTCCAGGTTTCAGGCCGGGAGTGGAGGCATCAAGATAGCTTTAGTGAGTAAAGGTAAAAGTGCTTGGTGCCAAGCCTGAGGACCTGAGTTCAGTTCCTAGGACATATAGTAGAAGAGGAGAACTGACTCCTACACATTGTCCTCTGACCTCCACATGCCCATACACACATCACCCAAATAAATACATAAAAGTGTAATACAAACGATTTAATGGAGAACTGTATCCAATTTGTTACTATTTTTAATCATTAAAAACTGCATGTAATAACTGACATTTCTGTACATCTTTGAAAATTATTTGTACACCAGACAAGACATTCATGGGCTCAACACCTGAAAGCACGTGTAGGATACAGTGCCTCCCATCTGACTCCCTGAGTCTTTCGTTCCCTTCCAGGTCAAGCATCCAGGTCTCTTAGTGACTTTGGAGACTCACTGGATCTCCTAATCCCTCTTCCCAATGTGGCCATATTGGAAAAGTATTCTTAGTGAGGTGTGATGACACCAGCCTTCAATACCAGCACTCAGGAGGCAGAAGGGAGTGGATCTCTATGAATCCAGGCCAGCCTCCTCATACAGAGAGTTCTAGGCCAGCCAGGGCTGCTTAATGAGACAGACAGACAATACACACACACACACACACACACACACACACACACACACACACACACACACACACACACAGCTTCCTTCCGGAAGGGGGCCAGGGCTGCTTCATGAGACAGACAGACACTACACACACACACACACACACACACACACACACACACACACACACACACACACACACACAGCTTCCTTCCGGAAGGGGGCTGAGGGGTTTGAGAAGTTGAGCAGTGGGCTGAACTGTAAGACATAGGTTAAAGCAGGTTGTAGAGTATGGACGCCCCCTGGTGGTTGAGGCCAGGGCTGCTTAATGAGACAGACAGACAATACACACACACACACACACACACACACACACACACACACACACACACACACACACACACACACACAGCTTCCTTCCGGAAGGGGGCTGAGGGGTTTGAGAAGTTGAGCAGTGGGCTGAACTGTAAGACATAGGTTAAAGCAGGTTGTAGAGTATGGACGCCCCCTGGTGGTTGAGGCAAATGGGACAGCTGAAGCTGTATGCCCCGCTAGGCAAGCTCCGAACGCCGCCCACCCCGAGACCCTCCTAGCTCAGCCTTTGCACCTTTGGCTCCACAGGTTCCTATTATCTGACCACCACCTACGGGGCCCTGGAGCACATCAAGAACTATGACAAGATCACGGTGACCAGGCAGCTAAGCGTGGAGGTGCAGGACTCCATTCACCGCTGGGAGCGCAGGAGGACGCTCAACAAGGCCCGGGCCTCCCGCTCCTCCGTGCAGGTGATGCTGGGGACCATAGTGAAAGGGGACTGTGCACAGATAGCGCCCATCTTTCTTGTCATGACGCTAGCTGGCTATATCAGCCAACCAGCCCCTGCCCTCAGTGGACCAGTGGAGCTTCCATACCACAGTGTCCAGCCTTGCAGGGCCCAGGTGAGCCTAAATGTCCCTCCAGGCTGGTGTAGATGGAGTAATATAGGAGCATCATTCCACACTCCCCGGCTGGGTCACTTCCAGCCACTCTTATATTCCCAAACAGCGCAACACAGCTGCCTGTTGCTCAGCCTCCACCCAGGCTGCTGGGTCTCTTCTTCACTTGCTGGCACCTGCTCCTACAGGTGTCTCTCACAGCCTCCTCTGTGGCGCCTCCCGTAAGAGCCCCCATTGCCTCCTCTGTGCTTTCCGCGCCTGCCTCCCCAGTTCAGCGCCGGTCCCACCGTGTTCTAAATCCTCTATGTACCAAGCCCTCACTTCTGGGAGGACAGTGCTTATGGTTCTTGGGTCTCAGAGGCCCCAAGCCCAGGGCCTGGGACAGAACAGGACTATATGTGGAGGAAACGAAGAGCATTAAGCCAGGAAGCCAGGCAGCATCCCGAGCTGTTCAGAACTGTGCAGACTTGCTCTTTTGGCCCCCAGAGCACATCAGTCCTGAACCACACTCCTAGCTTTCAATGCAGCCCATCTACAACAGATGGAGCCCAGGCCTCTGGGAGGCAAGAGGCCTGAATTTTGGACCCAGCTTCTGACTAAGAGTTGTTTTTAATCCATCCTCTTTAGTTTGGCAAAATAGTACATAAATAAACCTTTATTACAGACACCCAGGAGACAATGATGGAAGAAAGTCTTAGGTTAATCAATTGAAAACAGTAGCTACCAAAGTTTGCTGCGTGACCTGAACACCCCTCTGACACTCAGTTTCCCCATCCACACGGGCAGGCTGACCCAGATGATCTCCGCCCTCTCTCCATACTCGAGGCTGCCAAGCTAATGCCCATACTCCCTAAGCAATAGCAACTTATAACCAGCCAGGGAAGCAAAAGAAAGCTCTGCTTTCGGCTTCTGTCTCTTTCCAGCTTGGCTAATTTCAATTTGCCCTGCTGATCTTGGAGTTGGAAGGAAACAGGCTCTCCCAAGTTGGTATGCATTGACATGAGCCAGTTCTAGCCCCCTCCCACCACCCCCCACAACATCCCTGAACCACCTTTCCCTCCTGGAAGAAACAGGACTGCAGTGAGGCCCAGAGCCTGGCACCCTGCAAGCACTCAGCACCCAGTGATGTGATCTTTAGCGTCTTCATCACTGCGGCTGAACCACCTGCTTGATGTTGCCCTTCTGGCCACAAGGGGGCAGCCTCACATAGTTTCACACCGGCTTGGAGGCCCCATTCAGACCTCGATACCTTTACATGCTAACTCACTGCCGTGAAGTCATAACTGCCAGCCTCAGTTTACAGTTGAAGCAGCAGAGGTCAAGGTCACACAGCGAATGGAAATGTATTCAAAGCCAGGAAGGACCCTGAACTCATAAGCTGGACTGTAGGCAGGAGATGACCCATCCCCAGTACCACAGGCCTTGCCTCCCAAGCCCACCCACCCTAAACGCCTTCCTCAGCTGCCCACTTAGCTCCCGCCCCCAAGCCTCCTCCCTCCGCTTCATGCCCTGCCTCTGACCCAGAGGCAGATCCTGCTCTTAGAAGCTAATGAACTGTGAGGTGCTGAGAGTAGGGTCTGCACGACCGCCTCTATGCCACCCTGCAGCATTGCGCCAGCCGTGGGAGGTAAAGGAATGAATTTGAAGAAGGATGGCGAGCCTGTGCACAGACTGGCCACCAGGGGGCGCATGGGTTCCTTGCCAGGGCTCAAAAATGACCAGTCCTGTCTGCCTGACGGTCTGAGTTCCATTCCTAAAACCCACATAATAGGTGGAAGGAGAGAATCATCGCCACAGAGTTGTCCTTTGACCTCCACACACGCACACACTGTGCACACAAGGAGAGAAATAATATTATTTTGAAAAATGACTGAACCACCCAGAGTCAGCCCTGTGGGGAGGTGAGACCCAGAGAAGGAAGGGTCACCCGATAGGCTCCATGGCAGAGTAAGAAGAGGACACAGGTGCCCCCCAAGTCCCAACTTCACAACTGCTCTTGAGACTCTTTCTGTCCAGAGAGGAGCCTGGGGCTCACAGAGGGCAAAGACAGGTCCAGGGTCATTGCACTCCCTCTGCTGGCCAGAGCTCCTGATGTTGGGATGGGGGTGACTCCGGACACTGCTCGGCCTGGTAGGTGACCTCAAGCCTCTTCCATCTTGCCTGGTACAGGACTTTATCTGTGTGTCGTACTTAGAACCAGAGCAGCAGTCTCGGACGCTGGCATCGCGGGCGGACACAGCAGCCCAGGCACTGTGTGCACAATGTGCTGAGAAGTTTGAGGTGGCGAAACCCCAAGACTACCGCCTCTTCGTGCTGGTGGACGGGCGCTGCTTTCAGCTGGCCGACGAGGCGCTGCCCCACCGCATCAAGGGCTATCTGCTGCGCAGCGAGCCCAAGCGAGACTTCCACTTTGTGTACCGGCCACTGGATGGCGGTGGGAGCCCCAGCCCGCCCTGCCTGGTGGTGCGGGAGCCTAACTTCCTGTGAGATGATCCACCGGGCCCTGCAACGGCAGGATTTCCTGAGCCTGGTGGACAGAGGGACAGCGACTACACTCCCAGACACATGCTCAGCCACACCTACTCATTTATCAGAGCATCTCACCACACACGTGCTCCCAGCACGGGTGCCCACGCTGGTTCTCCACCCACTGAGCATGCCTAAGTCAACAGGGCAGAATGGTTGCAAAAATCTCATGAAACAGTGGCCAAAGGCACTTCCTGAA
This sequence comes from Eospalax fontanierii, assembly GCA_035773235.1. Lineage (NCBI taxonomy): Eukaryota > Metazoa > Chordata > Mammalia > Rodentia > Spalacidae > Eospalax > Eospalax fontanierii. Next base: position 70,643,478 of record CM069536.1, read on the forward strand.
GCAGAGTTATAGCCTGGGGCCATGGTCTTCATTAGATCGAAAGGGGAGCTGAGGCCCTGGAAGCAAAGAGGCTCTCTAGACAGAGAACAAGCCAAACTCTGCTCACACCCAGCCAATCAGACCATTCACCCTGTCTTCCCCTTGACCCTACATCCTAGTCCTTCCAGACAAGAACCTGAGTTCACTTTCCGCAGGACTGTCTGCGGAAGGGGTTCCTAGCTCCAGCTGCTCTCAGAGCCTCAGGATGAAGCTGGGATGTTTTGCACCAAGTCAGGATCTCAGGAACATCTCTATGTATGGGTTCACCCCTGCCTCAGAGCCTGCCTTTAGCCCCCAGAGTGCCCATAGTCTGCCAGGGCACCGAGCCTCGCCTGAAGCAGACAGACCCGTACACCCAGACCATCAAGCCAGGCCAGCTCAGGATACATAGGCAAGTCTTATCTCTGCCCCGGGGTTGGGGGAATCCACGGAGGCTGTCCCCTGGTGGATGCAGCACTGGGTTGTGGTGGTGGTGATTACAAGGTGCACTGTGGGAGTTAATAAAGGCCTTTTGCAAATGGTAAGTCCTGAAGGGTCTGGAGTTCTGTTTACCAGTCCACATCCCCATTGTGTCTCTGTCATCTTTGATTCTCCGTCTCTAGCTCTAGATCATTGCTAGAAGCATCTCTTCTACCCTCTGCTACTCCTCTGAGGAATACTATTCCCTTTGACCTTCACCTGGTAAGCTCTTACACATCCTTCAAAACCCATCTATTGCCGGTGTGGTGGCTCTTGCCTTTAATCCCAGTACTCAGGTGAATCTCTACGAGTTTGAGACCAGCCTAGTCTACATAGAAAATTTCGGGCTGTGTAATGAGACCATCTCAAAAACTAAAATTGGGACTGGAGAGATGACTCAGTGGTTAAGAGCACTGGCTGCTGTTCCAGAAGACCAGAGTTTGGTTCCAGCACCCACATGGCAGGTAACAACCATCTGTAACTCCAGTTCCAGGGGGTCAGCACCGCTGGCCTGGAACCTTCTGTGTAGACCAGACTGGCCTCCATCTCGTGGAGATCCACCTGCCTTTGTTTCTCTGAGTGCTTTGATTAAAGTCACAGTTCAATTGTGATTAATATCACAATTCAAATTTCGAGGGTTGAACGTGTTTACATCCTCAACCATCCCACAATCTGTTTCTTAATACTTTTGTCATCCTTGAAACAAAACTGGTATATGAATCAGACAGAATGCACACCTGTGTCCTAGCACCTTGGAAGGCTAGGTTTTAGACCTGCCTTGGAAAAGAAACAGGGGGGGGGGACTTACAGGTATCAACAGTCACTCATTTCCCTCTCCTCTGTCACTGTCACCGATCCCCCACCCCCCGCCGCCTACTCTGCACACTTCACATAAACAAAGCTGTACATAATATGTGTTTAGTGACCGGCTTTGTCCCCCATAGGCTCCAAGTATTTGGACATTTTGTCCCCAGTCAGTGGCACTGTTTTGGGAGGTCTTAGAACGTGTGGCCGTGCTGGAGGAAGCATGTCACTGGGGGCGGGCTTAGAGAGTTCTTAAGCCTTGCAGATATCCAGTCGCTCTTTGCTTCCTGTGCCTGCCTGAAGTTGTAAGCACTTAGCTTCTGCATCCTCTTTAGCCACCTCCACCATGACTCCCCGCCACGATGGACTCTTGCCCCTGGAACCGTAAGTTAAACATACTCTTCCTTTTATAAGTTCCCTTAGGCAGCGTTTCTATCACAGTAACAGAAAAGTGACTAATACGCCCTGTGTAGACACTTCATTCCTTTCACTGCCACACAGTATTTCCCTGTATAGATATAGTTAGTGTTGCTTTCCCATGTCTCTGACAAGCCCATCACTGGACCTTGGGTGTAGGGCAGTGTGCCAAGGAGTTTGGGTAGCCTCAGCCCTGGCTTGTTTGCTCCTTGCATGGACCTGGTGTAAGGGCAGCCCCTTACCATGCTGCTAGAGATGTATGACCCAGGGAGGTCCTGCTTTTGAGTGATTTCTGGATTATTCAGGATTTTGGTCACGGTGACAAAGTACCTGAGGCCTCATTATCCTTTGCTTCATAGCTTCAGAGCATTCCATCCATGGTCACTTGGGCCCCGTGTGCTTGGGCAGGCAGGAGTAAATAGGAGAAGAAGTCCTCTACCTCCCAATGGCCAGGAAACAGTGGAAGAAACGGGATCAAGTATAACCTTCCCAGGAAGGTCTGCAGTGATGTGCATCCTCCAGCATCCCAAAGTTTTCAGAATCTCAAAAGAGTGCTTCCAGCTGGCGACCAAACATTCAGTGTATGAGCCTGTGGGGGCCACTGCATATTCAAACCATAACAGATGGGAGATGGAGAGAGAGAAGGAAGTTCAGAGAAGAGGCCCCTGGCGTTGGAGGGTCTGAAGACCTGAACAATAAGACATTCCAGGCCAAGAGAAGCAGCAGGCAGGGGAGAATGCAAATTCAGATTTCAGGGGCGGCAAACAGAATAGTGGGGGGCCACATGGACCCTAAGGCTGCAAACAGACCCCAACAGGGGCATAAACTGAAGCCAAAGGGCAGAAACAAATACTTCACTTCAGTTATAAATCTTTTATTTCTGTAGGACATCCGTTATTGCAAAAGAAAATATAAAAGCAATCAAAAGTTATAATATTTTCTAAATATAATTTTCCTTTTGGGGCTTGCAGCCCTCTTCAGTAAAATCATTTTGAAGACTTAAAAGAGGTTTCAGCCTCAAATTTCTCAGAACAGATTCTTTCACCAGCTACAGAAGCCCCGGTAAACTCACTCCTGAACGTTAATGGGCAAAAAAATGCCACAGAGGCAGAAGTTCCTTCTCCACAAGGAGTTTTACACACCCAAAGTAGTTGCTTAGTGAGCCTCTTATGAAGGAAAGGCCTGGAGTGAGGCCTCGGGCTGGCCCGACAGCATTCCAGTGAGGCCAGGGCACAGTCTCTGGTCTGCATGTGTTTCACAGGATGGTGTTCACACTTGGAGAAGCAGCAAGCAGGAACTGTTCAGTAGTGACTGAGACACACCTTGTTCATGGCCAGCTTGATTCTGAAAGAGATGAGAAGATGCGTTAGGCCAACCCTGAAGGAAGCGGGATAGACGTAATCCAATGTGGAGCAGAAGTTGTTTAGGACAGAGCCCCCAGCCATCACTACTGTGAATGGAGCCCTTCTGATCCCACTGACAAATCTCCCAGAACAAAGCTGGGCTGTGGCAGGCAGAATGGAGGCTGCTGTCTTCTGAGGACAGGTCTGCTGACAGCGGTGTGCTCCCTTCTTTCAGAATGATGCCCATCTTCCCAGTGCCAAGTGCTGCTTTACCTGTCAATCGGATATGGCTTCTCACAGAGGTTGGCCAGCACATACAGATGTCTCAAGGCATACTCGTACTGTAAGAGAACCAAGACCTGCACATTAGCTCTTACCACGTTCACAGTTTGACTGGAGAGACTATGCTTTTGTACTCACAGAGACAAGGCATTTGAGCTAGGGGTCCCAGGTTTGTTTAGGTCATGAGTTCTCCCTTTTCCTTTTGACAACCTAGAGATGTTTACAGACTATCCCCCAGGAAGGATGTGCACGTGCAAAAGCTGTACCCAACCTCAGGGGCTGACAGGCCTTCTGAAGCACTCTCAGTCTGAAGGTAGGACACCCGGGAGAGAAGCAATGGCCCTTCCCCCTAGCGGGGATCTCTGCCTTTTGATTCTGGGAATCTAACTCTACACTGAGGAGGCACACAACAGCCAAACTGTCTGAGAGAATTTCAACCTTGGGAGAACACAGAAAACGTGAGGGTAAAGAAAACAGTGAGTCCAGGAAGCAAAGAGGCAAGACCAGGGGTGTAGCCACATCTGCACAGAGCCCTGTAGACAGCCAGCACCAAGCAGAGCTTGGCTGAATTCCAGTACGTTAGCTCAGAGCAGGCTCTGGACGGGGCTGGGTCTGCGGGCCACAGGTAACTTGTCCACCTTTCTCCAGCAGGATCTAAACATCGCATAGTAGTAATCATGGACTTTTTTAGGAAACAGCTGCCTGACATTCTACCACTGGCAGAAACAAGATTCTTTCTTCTCCATGGACCAGGGTGACTTTAGAGACAAATCTTGGGGAAGACACTAGCAGGGAGGAGCCACGTATGGTGGCTGATAAAGGTGAGAGGTGGGGCCACATCATGAGAAGTAAGCAGCCTTCCAAGTCAACAGAAATGGGAGTCATCACCTATGACTCTGGTAGACTCTCTGGGGCTAAGACAATGAATCATCCAGCTTCCCTAAGGCCTAGATGGAACTTTCTACAAGGCAATACACCTGAATTTAGCTTTTGGATCAGATGGGGATGGCCAAAGGACCTTGCTGCTCACCGTGGAGGAGTGCCAATTAAAGCAGTGTGTTCGGAAGTGGGTCACAGCCTCCTGGTAGCAGTCATGATCCGTGAGTGGGGCTCTCTCTGACAGAAGCTCCTCAGTCATAGCTCCAAACCCTGTCAGCAAGGAGACGATCTTGTGCACCGACTTCTCTATGACATGCCTGGCCTGGGAAGAAAGACAAGGTTTCAAATATGTCTGGCTTAATGTACTCTCTCTGGATCCCAATAAAAAGCATATTTAAAGACCTGTCCTCACACGGTCCCCAAACCCCGTCCCAGTGGGTTAAATAGAGGCTGATTATATTAAGTGCATTTGAGAGAAACCAAAAGTCCGTGCTCAACTACTGTGACATCCGAAAGGCCTGGCCTTCTTGCATCTTCTACGGTGAGCCCACTGGTGTCACCTGGCACTTGAAGGGCAGCATGTACTGCTCAGGTCATAGAACCCACCTCCAAAGCAGACTGCTATCTACCAAAAGTGCTGCATGCTCACCGCATATTTGCCTGCAGGAAACTATCACTAGTTGTATAAAGGGCTCCATGTTCCTCCCACAGGGTAAAACATGGAACCATAAAAAGAAGACATTGCTGTTCCCATACCTTATTTCTCCACCAAGGACTCTGACCCAGCCAGCATGTTTCCTTCCTGGCTAAATTCTACACATTCATGACCCACTATGTGCTCAACCCACATGGAACGTGTGGTCCTATAAAGTCTTCCCTGGAATCTCATGCTTCAGCCAAAACCACAGAGCCACTCAGAGTAAACAGAGTACAGCCATCTTCTCTGATGCTAGACATAGAGGGGTTTGCAAAATGCGGCTCTTCTCACCGAAACTGCTTTTGTTTTGAAAAATGGTTATTTTTCAGAAAATATACATGAACACAAAATGTATATCTTATGGTGATTTCTGAATGACTTAAGGATGTTCTAATCTCAACTTTTTTATTCTTTATTTTACACAAAAATTTAATGATGCAACCATTACCAGGAAAGCTGAATCACATAAGAAGCAGGTAGGTTTGGAAATAGTTTTCAAATTTCAGCAGATATGAGAGAAATTCTACGATTTACACAACTGTCCGAGCCAACACAAGGATATGTTGATCCAGTTTCTCTGACTACCAAAAGGATAAGACCATAATGCCCTTCAATGTCATTTCTTTGGAGACGGACTCATGTAGCTCAAGCTGGCTTCTAATGCACTATGTAGCCAGAGAATCACCTTGAACTGATTCTTCTCCTTCCAAGTGTTAGGATTACAGGTGTTTGACACAACACCCAGATCATTTTAACTATGAATGCGATATCAACAGACATAATTTATCATATACAAAAGCTCCTGGGATCAGTAAGGAAGTATAAAGTGGCAAGATTAGGGAGCACCAAGACAGCCATTTCCTGTTTGACACCAGCTAAAAACACATCCTGGCTAACCTGGTTGTTGCACACAGGGTAATTAGAGTTACACATTCAAAACAAACCCATGGAGGGGAAGAATGTAGCTCAGTGGGTGCAGTGCTTGCCTGGCAAGCACAAAGCCCTGGGATCAATTTCTCATCCCCAGAACCACTAAAACTGGGTAAGAGGAGTGTCCCTGTGATCCCAGCACTCAGAAGTAAAGGCAAGAGGATCAGAAGTTCAAAGTCATCCTCTGCTACATAGCAAGGTGGAGATGCACAGCCTGAGATATCTGAGACCCTGCATAGAAAAGTAAAATAAATCAAACATGACTTTGTAATCTTGTCTAGAGAATCTGGCCATGTTTCAGTGCATCCATCGGTGTGTAGGGCTGACTGGGAAACAGGCATTAACACAGTGGCTTTGTTGGATGAGAAAGGCAACCCTTGTGTCCAACACTGATAACGAGTACACAGCTATGACCAGAGAGATAATCCTGCCAGTTCCATCAACTAACTACTGAACCCAGTTCAACGGTCCTGAAGGACAGCCAGCAGTTTCAGGAGATGTTTCAGACTGTGTCCATGAGTGCCTGAGACAGCAGAAGAATTTTATAGATTGGATTTGTAACAACAACAAAAAAAAGAGCCAACAAGAAGCAAAACAGAAATATCTTCTAAGTAACAAGACATGGGAGGGAACCAGCCATATGCCAGGGCTTCCTGTCAGGGGGCTGAAGAACAGGGCTTCCTGCTGCTGAAATCAAGATTGGTTTATGAAGAAGGAATACAAGCACTACTCCACGCTTTGCCCTGCCCCCCGACGCCACAGAGAGGCTCGCCTCCTGTCTGTTCTCCCGGAGAGCAGCTTACATTCCGACTGATGGTCCTAAGCACACCAGACACTAGTCTGGAGGCAGGGTCACACACGCATACTGCTCACTTCTGCTGGTCCATCCCCTAGAAAGAGTCCCTTTTGTCATTACTTACATCCAGAAGCCGCTGGATTTGCCCAACAAGATACTGGGATTGCTTCAGGTCATTGGTGCTCATCAGCTGCCTTTTCATAATGGCCAGGGGCACCTCAGGGCTCGGGGTGAGGTCGAGACGAGTGACTGGAGGCAGAGAGATGGGGGAACTGGCCCTGTGCTTCATACCCTGAAACTGCATCAGCTTCATGCTAGAGATTGACTAGAGAGAGAACAAATGAATGTGACTTTGGTAAGAAAGGCAGCTAGGTCAAACATACCCTGGCTCCTCTGTGGATGGCTCATGGCCCCTGTCACAGCCTGAAAACATGTGGTCAGCCCTGGGAGAAGGCAAGATGACATACTTGTGCACCTGAAATCTACCACTGAAGAATTTAAAAAAAAAAAAAAGCACAGTTTGCTGCAGACAGCTTCCCTTTACATGTGAAGGCAGTTGAAGATCAAGAGTCAAGCAGAGCTTGGATCAATTGTTTTAACTTTGGACGTCCTCATCACCCTGCTCCCTAGACTGTCTCCAAGGACCAGGAGGGGAGGTGCCAAGCATCTGTCCAAGCTAACACTGAAGCGTGAGTCTCCTGAGAATGGCAGAGCTAGAGCCACAGGGGTCAGGCTGACACTGGGCCTCAGACAGAGAAAAGAAGCACAACTGCTAGGCTGTGTCTGCTTATGCAGGTCGAGACAGACCCAACTCCAGGGAAAGAAATGAGGCAAGTCTTGTTCCCAGAGCAAGCAACACTCATCCGAAACCCACTCTGAAATTAAAACCAAAACATACACAGGGCTCAAGAGGTCGCTTAGTGGTTAAGAGCACTTACTGCTCTTGCAAGGGACCCAAGTTCTCCTAGCACCCACATGTGGCATATCACAATTGCCTTTAACTCTAGTTTCAGGGAATCTGATGCCTTTGGCCTCTATGGGCACCTGCACTCCTCTGTGCATTCTCTCTCTCTCTCTCTCTCTCTCTCTCTCTATCTCACACACACACACACACACACACACACACATACACACACACAAAATGAACTACAATAAAAGTAAACCCTTTTTTAAAATGCAGTTTTCAAGAGATCCTTCATACACACACACACACACACACACACCAGCCCAGAAATGACCAAGCTGAGGACATCTACTAAGAATGGAAAGCCAAAGGCAAAGCCACACAACACGGCTGGCCATTCCCCAAGTCACCTGCCATGACTGCTCTGTCCTGGTCTCTCTTCCACCCAGCCAGGCCACAGTTCCTAGCTGTAGTTCTTGTGTGCTGTGGCTGCCCTGCTGTGGACAGGTGTACAGCTCCTCGGGCCACTCTCCACAGGAAGGGCTGAAGAGAGCTGGACTTCCTGTCACACGTTTTCTTTTAGAATACCAGAACTTGCACCCAAGAACATATCTTAGCTGGTGAGATCTTGAGCTTGGGGAATGGTGTCAGAAGCCCCCTGTAAAGTTTTTCAGCCAACTTGCACATCCCAGCGGCTCACCCCAGAGGTTTAGTCTTCCACAGACAAAGACCCTTTGAATTCATTATCTGACCATCTCTGTCCCTGCTAGACAGAGTTGGCGGTGGGTGAGTGTGAATAGTCTCCAACTTTTAGTCACAGAGGGAAGCTAATGGCCTGTAGTTTGGCATGAGACAGATCCTAGGAGAATGCAGGGCTCAGGGTTCTATGGGTCAGAGCCATGAAATGCGGAAGGGATGCTTCCGGTCTCCATAGCAGCTTGCCATGTGACAGGCCCTTGCTCAGTGCTTATAAAGCAGCCTTCTCCTGCACACCTTGGCCACCTTGCAGGCAACAGTCCTGACAAATGAGAACAAAGGTTCAGAGAACTCGGACATGTGCCCAAGTCTGCAAGTGGGAACCCGGCAGCACGTCGGGTCTGGCTCCCAAGCCTGAGACCCTGGGACAGAGTGGCTGTGTGAGGTAGAGCCATTCCTCAGCCATTCCTCACCAAGATCCTATTTCTCTTCATCAAGCAACAAGTGCTCCAGGAGTCCACCTGGGGCCTGAGACTAAGGAACGCGAGCAGGAGGTTCCACTCACTTTGTTCCCGTACTGCATGACGTGGCTGGTGTTGGTGTGCGACTTCACCAGTTGATACTGCTTGTGGAGGGTTTCCTTGGTTAGATCCTCCTGCAAGAGGGAAAACACCAAAGTCCTTCAAGAGCCTGCGAGCTACACTGTAGCCGGCTGACTGGCCCCCACCAAGGGCTCACCACATCCGAGTCTTCCATCCAGTTAACGCTGTACCAGTCACCCAGGTAGGTGCCCCTCTTCTCATCGTAGTAGCAGGCATAGGATGACTCTTTGGGGTTGGCTGCGGTAGTTGCATAAACTACAAGCAATTAAAGGTATCGTTGAATTATGTTTCACTCCCTGCCTTGGACTGTTCTTGAGGCTGGGGTCCCTTTCTCCCCTGGGGACCTCAAAGCTATCCCTCTACTCAGCACAGGAAGGTCAGTGGACAGAGCTGGCCAGCCCTGCCCACTTAGAACAAAAGCTTCTCTCCAAAAAAGAGAGAGGAGCCAGTACAGGACTCTTGTTGCAAAACTCTATAAGCAAAAATATATGCTTAGGACAGCATGTTCCTTGTGGAGCAAAGGAAGTCAGAGCTGGCCATAGGCATGTCCCCATCTGCACACCAGGCTGCCATCAGTGGCCCTGCCCACAGAGAATGCTTGTTCCCATGTAGGTACTATCCAAGGACAACCAACCTCAGCCTGTTCAGCACCTACCATTGATGTCATGAGGCAGGTGATTCATCATGGAGCCAGACTCACACGCTTCAATGTAGAACACCATCTACGAGGCAAACAGGACAGGTGAGCTCCCACTGGCCAGCACCTGCTGCTGGGCTGTTCCTCCTTTCTGTCTCTGCCCGCTATCTTACACTTTGGATTTGGGGTGTCACTGGCACTGTTAAGAGGTCATTATTAGAGGCTAAGGAAACCACTTGACAAGAAATCAAATTTCTTCACTGCTAATGGAATGAAGTGATCTGTGAGTTCGCAGGATGCAGGAAAGATGGAACTGTGTAATGCTGAGGAAAATAGTTCTGGTGTAGGGGCAGCCCAAGAGAGCAATGCCATGCAGCACCATCTTTCTGCATTAACGTCATGTACACCCTGTCCTATACAGTTTCTAAAGAAGGTGCAGAGGAGACAGCCAAAGTGGACAGAAAACAAGATGGTGGGCATTTTTCCTCTACTGTCCCAAACTGGGGTGAGTTCCCATTAACAGTATTCCTCAGATGGGGTCCCCATATCTGCAAGAGCTAATTCACGCCCCCCCCACCTAGATCTGCTGGGTCCAAGCTGAGGGTAAGGCCCATACTCTGTGTCTAAGATTCCAACTGAAGAGCTAAAGCCCTCAGATCACAAAGGGTCAGTCCTGGGATACCACAGGTCAAAGCTGACCAGATGGAACACTTTTCAGCATGCCCAACCACCCTGTCAGAGAGTGAGCTGTGCCACTGTGGACCCCATTTCTGCCATCTTCTCTGGCTCTTTCCTCAAGGTTACCCAGGGGCTGACATTACCTTCTGGTACATTTTGTGTTCATACATGTAGCGGATGGTCTTGTTCAGGTCCTTGACATGAAGCTGAAAGGTAAAAACCAGACATTCAGACCAGCACACCAAGAGAAGCCACTACCAGAGAAACAACCAACACTTCATAAAGTCCTTTTCCCAATCCTCAGACAACCAGGGTGGGCTGGCTCAGTGGGTCCAATCCCCGGAAACCGTGTGGTGGAAGAGAACTGACTCCCACAAGCTGTCCGGTGACCTCTGCACATGCGCACATGTAGGCACACACACAAAAATAAATTATAAATAATTTTTAAGGGGCTGGAGAGATGGCTCAGTGCTGAAGAGCCATCTGCCTAAGGCTGGGGTTCAATTCCCAGCACCCACATGGCAGCTAACAACCATCCATAACTCCAGTTCCTTTCACATGTTCCTTTCTAATGAATTGACCATTACATTTCCAAATTTCAGAAATGGCCAACAGACCATAGAAAGACATTTCTTTAGGCACCTGCTTGAAACCAACAGCTTCAGCAAACTGTTGGCCTTGATTCAGGGCCACCATTCATATATTTATGAAGAGAATAAGCTTCTTCCTACACAACTTTGCCCTCAGCATTTGAAACCTCCTTATACTGTGTCTAGTGTGATACATTCAGCCCTGAGATAGAGACTGACCCCATGGCAGAAAGAGAAACAGCTGGAAATGACAGCATTCCAGTTGCAACCCTTGCCCCCCTACCACCTGCAGGGGATCAGAAAACACACACTACAGGTTAAATTCCAAATTTGTCTTTAAAATGCTAAGAAGGGGCCATCGAGTTGGTTCAGTGGCAAAGGTGCTTAATGCCAAGCCTGATGACCTGAGTTCAATCCCCAGAACCTGCAAGATAAAAGAGAACCAATTCTCAAAAGTTGTGCTCCAATCTCCACAGGTATAATATGGGATTGTGTGTGCATCTTTGCACACAGATATGAACACAAAATAAATAAATGTAGGGGGCTTGAGAGATGGCTTAGCAGTTAAGAGTACTTGTTGCTCTTCTGGGGGACCCGAGTTCCATTCTCAGCATCCATTTTGGGTGGATCAAAACCACCTGTAATTCCAATTCCAGAGGATCTGATGTCCTCTTCTGGCCTCTGTAGGCACCCATACACATGTGAAATATACATACTCAGAGACACATACATACACACAAATAAAAATAATAAAATGAATTTTAAAATAAATAAACTGATGCTAAGGAAAATTGGTAGGGCCTTCAGTGTAGATCACTTGACCAACGCACACAAGAAAAAAAAAAAAAAGGCAAACACCCCAAAGAGCAAGTCGTAAGCAGAACTCACATCATCACTAGGAAACACCAGGATTCCGGTAGCTCCATGGTCAGTGAAGTAAACGAACACATGATCCTGGGGGCCGCTGAGAAGACAGCAGAGGACAGTGAGCCGGACAACCCACAGCTTCCCATTTCTGTTTCCGTGTCCGCACCTCTGAAAAGTTGCTTTCAGCAAAAAAGTTATTAAGTTTGAGCCAGGCATGGTGTATACTCCTTCAGTCCCAGGCCTTGGGAGGCAGAGGAAAGCAGATCTCTGTGAGTTTGAGTTCAAGGCCAACCTGGACTACACAGAGTTCCAGGTCAGCCAGGGCTACATAGTAAGACTCTGTCTCAAAACAACAACAACAACAAAAAACTACTTAAGAATAAGTGTGGATTGAGGTTACTCATCAGAGGTCAAGGAAAACACAAGACCCTGGGAGGAGCCTCTAGGGGAAATTCTGGTTTTATTGTTACTGTTGTTTGTTTTGAGACTGGGTCTCCAGGTAGCCCCAGCTGGCCTGGAACTTGCTACATAGACCAGGCTGACCCCATCTCACAGAGTTCTGCCTGCCTTGGCCTCCCAAATGCTAGAACTAAAGGCGTGCACCCCCACACCCAGTGCAAGGGTTATTCTAAACCACAAGTTTGTCTTAGAGCCTCAAGACTGAGCGGTGGTTGGAAATGGAGAGGTACCTTTGCTGAGCAGCCCATCACATAGCCAGGTGTGACTCAAGACAGTGGGTCCTTGGCAACTGGACTTCATCCTAGGCCACCACAGTTTTCAAGTAACCCAACCCCACATAAGTAAGGGAGTCAAGACCTAGGCCAAGCAGTCCTGCAACTACCCAAGGGTGTCACCCACTTCCCCAGGGCTCCCTCTTGGAGGACACTGCTTCTGGGCGCAAAGATGCTCAGTTCAGTTGGAGTCAATTTGTTCACCCTGCACAGGGTGCTCTAACTCACAAGTGTGTGTGAGTGTGTGTGTGTCTGTGTGTGTGTGTCCAAAGCCTCTAATATCTCAAAAGGTGTTACAAAGGAATACTAAGCAGTAAGATCTCTCTAGCCACACAGTGGAACAAGCATTGAGATTAGTTTCCCTAGTCCCATCACTAGCCCTCCAAAGCTTGGCAGCAGGCCACAGCTCCAGAACCTGGGCAGCCATTTAGGAGTCACATCTGTCTCGGTGTGTTCCATCAGTCATGAAGCAGAACAATGCTATGATTCACAAAGATCACTGGGCTTAAGTGGCAGGGGACAGGAGCAAAGAACAGTGCCCATTTAAATTCTCTGTATAGGGTTCCAGGTCACAGAATGTGGAATCCATGAAACAGACGTTACCTCTTCAGGACTTTTCCAGACCCCTTGCCCTTCACAGCTTCAGCATCACCTCTCAACACAGCGAGAAAGTTCTCTGGTGTCACATCCTACAGGGAATAGGAAGTGAAAGCCAGATGCAGCCATTAGTTCCACCCACAGTTCACAGAGTCCATGACAGGCACAAGCTGCAGGCCAGCTAGCTTCAAGCCCAAGAGCAAAGGCTCTGAACCAAGTCAGACCCAAGGCCAGGGCAGCTTTCTTGGAGCCTTGGGGTCTGACTCTCTCTGAATGGCAAATGTCATCTTGTCTGTAACTTGCGGCAACTCAGCAAGACTTCCACGCCTTCTTAACCTTTATGAAGTATATGTGTGTGTGTGTGCGTGTATGCAAAGATTCTGCCAACACAGGAAAAGAATACTCCTTCAGAGTCTGAGTCTCAAGGTTACCAGATGTCCTTAGAGCACTTTATAAAACTGATACTCTGTCATTAAAAGCAATACACACACACACACACACACAAGAAGAAAAAAAAAACCTTAAATCCTACCACCTAGATTCTAAACATATCCCAATAGAACTTTATAGAAAGAAACATATGAGTCAACTTATTATATATTACATTTACATTTGAGGGGGCTACAGAGCTCACCCATTAAGAGCGCTGGCTGCTCTTACAGAAGACCTGGGTTCAGTTCCCAGCACTCACATAGCAGCTAACAACTGTCTGTAATTCCAGCTTCAGAGGATCAGATGTCCTTTTCTGACCTCTTCAGGCACTGCACCCACTTGGTTCACTTACATACATGCAGGCAATACTCATGCACATAAAATAAAAATAAATACTAAAGAAAAAATGTTTAATTTACATTTGGATCTAGGAGAAAATAATTAAAACTTAAAGAAATGTTAAACTTCAGGTGAAAGTTTCTTAGCTGCAAAGAGTATTAATTAGCTCCTGCAACATCCTTCTGAAATTGTGAAAAAAAGATCACAAAACCATGAGACTGAAGCCATTATGTTGTCAAAAGGCCAATTTATATAGTATCAATAAACTAGGAGTAATTTAAAGATTTGGAGGAGGAATGTATTAAAATTATAAGTTTTTAAACTTGTCCCAGAAAAATCTTGATACACTTTGCACTAGATGTGAGAAAATGGATTTTCACAAAAGAGCGTAGATAATCTACAATTAGATTAACAGTGATCTTTCAGGACAAAAGAGCATAGATAATCTACAATTAGATTAACAGTGATCTTTCAGGACAATTGGGTTGTTATTAAAGGAAATGTAATATCAGGTTCAAAATATGAAAAGACAAGAGACTAATTATTTGTAGACAGTAACTTATTTTAAACAATTTACTTTTTTTTTTCTTTTCTCTTACTTTCAAAACTCTCATAATTAACTGCGCATGGTGGCGTGTGCCTATGGTCCCAGCTACTTGGGAAAATGAGGCAGGAGGACTGCATGAGTCCAGGAGTTCAAGGCCAGATTGAACAAAATAGACTCTATCTCAAAAATAAATAAATAAACAAACAAACGAACTGGGGCTGGAGATGTTAGGTAGAACATTTGACTAGACAGTATGAGGCCCTGGTTCCATCCCCAGCACCCTCTCCCTGTTTGTTTCTCAAACACAAATCCTAAAACAAACCTAAAATACAGACTAGAATCAGTGTAGCCAGGCTCTGATCCTAAAAACACGAGAACGTGGAAAAATTATAAATGAAGCAAAAACCCAAGCCACTGGCTCAGGTGGAAATGGCCTCACCTCTCCGGTATAGTCCTTCAGGACTCCTTTGTACACATCTGTGCCGTTGGGCCGGTTGATCACAACACCCGGAGTAGGGTTGCTGAAAATGAAAGGCCACAGTTCAAACATACAAGGTGTCTCCCTTCAAAATATGCATTATATGTTATACGAAAAGCCAGCAAACAACTGTACTGTTGAAGATGATTCTTGTCATACGCTGGGTTATCAATGTGTATGGTTTTCAAATGTGGGGATCTCAGGTCCCGAACCCAAGTGCTCTTTGGGGAGCACGGAGGGACAAGACTCTCAAAACCCAGGAGAGGCACCAAAGTGAGGTGTCCTGCACCTGCTGGGAACCAGAGCATCCTTGAGCAAGATCAAACCAGGATTGCTTGAGCAAAACTGCTCTCACAAACAACAGGATGCAAAGCAAAACCCAAACACAGGAACTCAGGCCCATAATCTGGAGGGATCCGGCCAGCACCCAGGTATGACCTCAGTACAGAACAGTATTCCTCTAGGGACATCTCCAGTAGCTGGAGAGCCAGGAATTTCTTAGCTTTGCTTTTTCTCAGTTCCTCAAAGAACTCTGGAAAAGTGGGCAAGAGAACCATTTTGTAAAATTAAGCCCAAGCCATAAATGTGAACAGGTTCAGAAGGGAGTGCGGTAGGCAGTCCACAGACGAGGCCTTCTGGGGGCAGGTGCCTTGGCTTGGGGGTTAGGGAAGGGCGCCGCAGATCCAGAGAGGAGCTCCCAACCATGAGAAGGGCCTCTGCTTCCGTCTCCACCCTAGGGCCCCCAGCAACATGGTCAGATGTCAGCATTCAGCATCCCTATGACCTTTATCTGCGGCCACTTCCCTTCCTACAACGAGCTATTGTCTAAGGAGTCCCAGGAGCCCAGATGCGCTGGTGTTTATAAACTTGGTTTCCAAGCCAAGTTTCAAGCACTCCTCACTTACTCTTCAGAGTTGGCGATGTCATCATACATCATGACGATGATCTGCTCATCAGGAATCCCATTTCGGTGAATGATCTGGTAGGCATGGCACGCATCTGCCTGGGAGAAATGACTCTGTCAGCTTTCATATTTTGCAAAGAAAGAAGCCCATTTGAAGGCACGTTCTATGTCACAGAAGGCTTGCTGTGACTTGTTCCCTAATGGTCACGGTTTTTAAGTAATTATTTTTTAAAACATCCACTTATAGTTTTCATTTCAATTTTATAAGATCTCTATATTATCCACATTCTTATCTATTAGGAAGTCAGAACTTATATGGGCTACACAGGTAGACATAGGGGCACATGTATAAACTCACAAAGGCATAAGTGTACATATACACACAATATATGGCATACACACACAGGTACAGGTGAGGTATGCACACACACACACGCTGCCACATTTACAGGTTAACAAAGGCCTCTGAAAGTCTAAGTAACTTATTTTCATGTCCCAGACCACACCAAAGTGTCAAAGCACAGATTTAGGTCTCACAAACAGATGCCTCAAAGGATGAAGTAACAAGTTCCCCCTTCCCAGCTGTGTACCTCCATATCATAAAGCACTCATCTGATCCACATAACCATCTGTCAGTCACTGTTGAGAAAAGTGAGTGAAGACTCACATGAAACTCAGAAGCCAGGGATAGTGACACACATCTGTCATCCCAGGAGGTTCAAGAGTTTCAAAGCCAGGACTGAAGAGATGGATCAGCAGTTGAAAATACTGGCTGCTCTTTCAGAGGACCTAGGTTTAGTTCCCAATACCTACATGGTGGCTAAACACTCTGGTTCCAAAAGATCTAGCACCCTTCTGGCCTCCCATGGGCATTATATGTACGTGGTGTACTTACATACATGCAAGCAGAACACTCATACACATAAAATAAAAATAAATAAAATTTTTTTATGGGCTAGAGAGTTGACTCTGCAGTTAATAGCACTGGCTGCTCTTGCAGAGATCCCTGGCACTCAGATAGTGGCTAACAACCATCTATAACTCCAGTTCTAGGGGATCTGACAGCCTCTTCAGGGACCTCCAAAAATTTGCATACATTTGGTGTACTTACATACATGAAGGCAAAACACTCAAAATATATAAAATATATTTAAAATTTTTTAAAAATAATATAAGGCCAGCATAGCCTCATGAGACTATATCTTTAAAAACAAAAAATAGGACAACTCAGAAACTGGAATGGGAAACATGCTGTTTAGTTTTAAAAAATAATAAGGGCTGAAAATATACTCAGTTGGTAGAGTGCAGTGCTTGTCCAACATGCAAGAAGCCCTGGGTTCTGGTCCCAGCATCACACAGACCAAGTGTGGTGGTACACACTTGTAATCCCAGCATTGAGGAGGTCAAGGCAGAAGAATAAGATCCAGTCTATAAAATGATAATGAGCCAGGTATTAATCCCAACACTGGGAGGCAGAGGCAGGCAGATCTTTGAGATCCAGGCCAACTGGGGCTACACGAAGACCCTGTCTCAAAAAGACCAATAATAATAATTATAATAATGATTCTTGTTATTATAATAATTTGAAACAAGGAAAGGCAATCTCAGGGGAAACAGAAACCATGCCTAATGCAAGTCTTCGCCCAGAGGGTGAGACTCTGCTTCCTTGTTTCTGATGGCACACTTCACTCCACACAGGAGGTCAGCCAAGGACAGGAGGAAAAAAACGCTGCTTAACGTTTTGCTAATAGGAACAGGGACCTAAGTAAACAGAGAGAAGGGAGTGTGGCTAATGTCAGTCCCCCTCAGGGCAAACACAGCTGCACACACAAGCCACACCTGGGGACTAAGAAAGCAAGGCTAATCATTCGCCATGCCACCTAAAGACACCCACCAGATGGACCTGTGCAATGGCAGAGATGGCATTCAGCAACCAGCCTCTGCACACTGTATGGGAAGCCCAGAGCCCAATACTTGGGACCCACTGGACAGCCAAGTAAATGGGAAACCAAACCAATCTGCCTTCAACTTGCCAGGCCCTGAACTGACCTGGCCCTGAGCAGGTTTCAAAAACTTTCTCACATTGGTCCTTAGTCCTTCCAGCAGGTGAGGAAGGTCACCACCCCCATCTTACAGTTGCAGTGGAGAGACAGGAAGGGACCCACACAGACTAGACTCACTCTGTAAGAAGCCAAGTATTCTGACTCCAGAACTTGATAGTATCTCATACAGAGGCAACAAGGAAATTAAATTTATAAGAGAAAGGATAAGAGTGATAGTCTAGACAGAGATCGTTTAGTTTTCTTTTTTGATTTATTTCTATTTTGTGTGTGTGTTGTGTCTGCATGTAAGTGCACCAATGTCATGAAATGTCTGCAGAGGCCAGAAGAGGGTGTCAAATTCCCCTGAACTTAGAGTTACACAGGATTGTAAGCTACCATGAGGGTGCTGGGAACCAAACCCAGGTCCTCAGTAAGAGCAGCCAGTGCTCTTAACCACTGAGCCACAGAGATCAAATCATCAATTATCACACTTAACAACAGGGACAGGATCTGAGACATGCAACATTCAGAGATTCTGTTGCGGACGTACACAAACTAAGGCAGCTATCACATCTAAGTAATCAATTTCATGGGAACACAGTCACACGTGCGGTCTGCCTTCAACCAGCACATCATCATGTGTACATGGCTGTATGTATTGTTAAAATGTTAAAATCCTCATTTCTGTAGAATAATGAAGAACTTCCAACACCAACTGTGGGAGATACAATAACACCCCCACCAAGTTTCTAATACCTGTACCCCATGACTATGAGACCCATGGTGAAGGCAAGTCAGAACAGCAAACAGAGTTGAGGCTGTAAGTCTGCTGGCCCCAAACCGGGGTTTTTCCTGTATTATTTCAGTATTCCCAATTTAATCACAGAGATCTTTCTGAGCTTTGTTTTGGTTTTGTATTTATTTATTTTATGTGTATAAGTACACTGCCTGCATGTATGTAAATGCACCACCCACAGAGGCTGGAAGAGGGTGTTGGATTCCCTGCAACTGGAGTTTCAGGTAGTTGCTAGCTACCATGTGGGTGCTGAGAACTGATCCTGGGTCTCCAGAAGAACAGCCAGTACTCTTACCTGCTGAGCCATCACTCCAGCCCTGGTTTTTTGTTGCTGTTCTGTGGTTGAGTTTTTTTTTCTGGTTTGGTTTTTTGGACAAGGTCTTAGGTAGCCCAGGCTGGCCTCCAACTCACTATGTAGCTGAAACTACCTTGAACTCCTGATCCTCCTGCCTCAACATCTTGAATGCTGGATTATAGGAATGTTCTACCACACCTGATTTCTGTGGTTCTGGAGATGGAACCCAGGACCTCATGCCTGTTAAGCAAACACTCTACCAACTGAGCTACATGCCGAGCCCTAGTCCCAGAGACCTTCCTAAGTGAGGACAGAGAGGGGACAAGTCTATGTCCAAGTGACACAGTACAAGGGCTCCATGAATTTTGCTAGATTTGAGGACAGAAGAAGGCCATTAGTACAGAGAACACAGGGGCCTCTCCAATGCGGGAAAGGCAAGCTCCTCTGAGCCTCCAAAGAATAGGGTACCCTATCCACACTGGCTAGCACCACGAGAGCCGACTCAGACTGCCAGCTGCCTTAGGATGGCAAGTACATGCTGTTTCATATCGCTACATTGGTGGCCACTTGTTACAGCAGCAAAAGACAGCCAATGCTCTGACAGGTGGAACAGGGTGTAAGGAGACATCTTGAAATGTCAATCAGGTTCAAGCACACACCCTCAACTCCTACTCCCTGAGTGCACCCCACAAACACCATCTCTGCCAGGAGACTGTTCACAGCATCTCAAGAGCTACAAGTAACCCATGTGACACCGACATCACATGGCAAGAATACCTGGTCACACGCACAGGCAAATGGGATGGCTGAAAATCATGAAGGCTCTGAAAAACAGAAGGCTCTGAAACAGATCAGAGAAATAAAATGGGAAAAAGAAGGGATCCCAGAAAAATACCTTCACAATGACTGTGCTTCAGTAACGGTCCAAACGGGTGTCTCTACATTGTTTGCAGTTAAATAAGCATACAACAAAACTATAAAGCAAAGCAAAGCAATGAATAACAGAAAGTTCAAGAAGCGGGGTGGGGGTCCCCTTAGGGAAGGGGGCTCCATCAGATGTAGGACCAAAGTCTAGTAGTTTCTTCTTCTTTAGCTGGGTGCAAGGAACAGAGTTACCTTTCTGCTCTAGATGTGTATTATTTGTTTCCAATTTCACAAGAAAAACATCAAGTCATAGTATGTGAGATTTAGCCCACCCACCGGCTCCAGTGCCAAGTCACTCTACATTTACTCCTGTTAAATGCCAAGAGAAAGAAAGGTCTATCCAAAAATGAAACAGAACACTTAAAAACACTGTGTGTGTGTGCGTGTGTGTGTGTGTAGACAGAGTTTCACGTATCCCAAGACAGCCTTGAACGCACTCACTCCTAGCAGAGAATGAGCTTGAACTCCTGATTCTCCTGCTTTCATCTCCCACGTGCTGACCTCAGGCTGGCACCACCATGCCCAGCTAGGAATTTTTTTTTAAAAAAGAATAAGAGTTGTATAATGAAAATAGCAAAGAACTACTGAGTGAAATTAAAGACATGCTAAAGTTTAGATGAATGTTCCTGGAAGGCCTGTTAAAAGCTAGGTCCCCAGCAGAGACCTACCTCAGGGTACGGGCGCGATGGAGAGGTGGTGGCATCTTTAGGAGGTGGAGCCTAGAGAGAGATCCTGGGTCACAGGTGTGCCCCTGCCCTACTTCCTGGCACACTCCCTGCCACTGCCCTCCGGCCCACTCACCAGAGGCCAAAAAGTGACCAGGACTCCTAAAGCTGTTGACCCAAAATAAACCTTTTCTCCTTATAAGTTAATTCTCTAGAGCATTTTGTTATAATGGCAGAAAAATGATTAATATGTGATCTAAACACATGGATAGCACTGACAGGCTATGCCTTACTCTTACTCTGAGTTATTGTATATCATGTAAAGAGTCATTGTTTTGTTATTATTTATTATTGTTGTTTTGTTTTTATGAAACAGGGTCTCCCTACAACCCCAGTTGGCTTCAAACTTGCTATGCAGACCAGACTGGCCTCCATCTCACAAAGACCCACCTTCCTCTCTCCCTCCTGAGTGCTGGGATTAAAGGTATGCACCACCTCATGCGATTACAAGTAGCTTTTGACTCCATCTTGAAGGTGGGAGCTAACTGCGCCCCTGGTGGGCCCACAAACACTAACATTTGTCCAGCACTAACCACGCAGCACAGATTGACAAATCACATTCCCGGGAGTGTAGTGTCCCCCTAGACATTTATTAGGGTGAATTCAGGCTGTAGTGCCACATGGACATATTAAAACTGTATCAGGGAAAACAGACTCGAGAATTTATCAGATGTGCCAGATGGGCAAAGGGTATAATTCCCTCACCTGGACCCGGTAAAGTAGTAAACATCTAAAAGTATGATGGCCACAGCTCCACACCAACCTATGATCTGATAGATACCTGGTGTGTGCACCAAGAACTCCCAGGCAAAGAATGCCAGATTGTCCCTGGGGCCTCTCCTTTGGCCTCAACAGCAGCTTTGGGTTCGTTATAAATACAGACTCTACATTCCTCTCAGTCTCTCTTGAACCTCTTGAACTCTGCGATAGCTGTGGCAGTAACTTTTGCAACATGGACATGATTCAGACTGATGACTTTTAACTAACTTGCAACTAAAAGTTGTCAAGTAGGCATGCTCACTGAGCCATATACTCTGGTGTGCTTGTTTAACATATCAAAGTCCTGGAAGGGGGACATTCTCATTGAAAGTGGTGAGAAAAATTGAGAAGTCTGTGGGTGTGTGAGATATTTTAGACCAAGTGACTAAAGATCAAGATTCTCTGATACAGTAAGGGTGGATCCTAGTTTCTATTCCCCAGTTGACTGGAAAGACTGCTTTAATAAAAGTGTAAGTGGCGGCTGGAGAGAGGGCTCAGTGGTTAAGAACACTGACTGCTTTTGCAGAGAACCCAGGCTGGATTCCCAGCACCCACAGGGATGGAAAGAAGGAATAGGGGGCTGGAGAGATGATTCAGCGGTTAAAAGCACTGACTGCTCCTTCAAGGACCCAGGTTCAAATCCCAGCATCCACATGGAAGCTAACAACCACCTGTTACTCCAGTTCCAGGGGATCTGACACCCTCCTCTGACATCCTCGGGTACTGTATGACACAGGAGCACTTACACACATGCAGGCAATAGACTCATACACATAAAAACTAAACCTAAAAATAAATAATAAAATATTTAAAAAAAAGAAAAGATGAGACGGTCTGTTAAAATCAGGGTGGAGCCACGCTTGTTCTTTCCCCAGTTGAAGCTGGAAAATCCATTTTGAATAAAATTATGGGTGTGGCCTGACTCAGGAACACAGTTCCAAACAGAGTTCCATCAGCACAGCTCCAGGCGATGGTTCTAAGAGATGTCTGGGGGCGCAAGAGTCATGCTTTTTTGTTCAAGTAATTGTAATGTTGGTATAATCACAGTACACAATAAATTTTGACGCTGTGGTATGGTCTGCATTTCTGGCATAGCACACTCATGGCAGAGAGACATCTCATGTCCGTGAATCAGAAGATTTAAATAATCATTTTAAAAGATGAGTAGGTTCCTTTTGTAGAAATTGAGAAGTTGATCCTAAAACGTACACAGAATCATGAAAGACCTAGAATACCCAAACAATTTTAAATAGGAACAAGAGGGAGGGAGCTTTCACTTCCTGATTTCCAAACCACACTAGGGAAGAAAAAGCCTCCCATTAGAGTGCTGGACCAGTCGAGAACCTACATGCAAAAGCAAGAAACCCTCACCTCAAAACACACAAAGTTAGCTCAGAACAGATCATGGCTAGAATGAAACTTGGAGAAGGTAACAAAGGAGAAAATCTTTAGGACCTTGAATCAGAACAGCAAAGTCATCCAAGAATACCAAAAGCACAGCCTCTAAAGAAATGAATAAAGAACGAATAAACCGGACCTCGCAACATTTAAAACTTTAGTGCTCTAAAAACAGTGTTAAAGGACTCTCCGGAGAGATGGACCAATGGTTCAGAGCACTGGCTGCTTTTGCAAAGGACCCGGGTTCAGGTCCTAGCATGGTGGTTACAACCACCCATAACTCCGGTTCCAGAGGATCTGACACCCTCTTCTGACCTCCTCGGACATTGCACGACACAGGTGCACTTACATGTATCTAAGCAATACACTCATCCACGTAAGATAATAATTTTAAAAAGAGCCAGTGCTGCTCCTGCACAGGACCTGAGGTCCATTCCAAGCATACACATAAGATGGCTCATAACCACCTGTAACTCCTGCTCCAGGGTCCATAAGTGTCCATGCATTCACAGACACAAGCACACACACATACACCTAATTTAAAAATAAAAAAATAAGCATAGTGGCACACACCTTTAATCCCAACACTTGGGAGGTAGAGGCAGGTAGATTTCTGTGAGCTCGAGGCCAGCCTGGTCTACACAGTGAGTTCTAGGCCAGTTGTGGCTAGAGGGAGACTCTATCTCAACAAGACCAAACAAAATAAAACAAAATGATGGCACCTGAGGATGAACAACAGCCAACATAGTCTTCTGACTTCTACATACACATGCATGTGTATGCATAGGAACCCATACACACAAACACACAGGCCAAAACAAACAAAAAGACAAGCAATAGAAGAGGTTTGCAAAACCCACACTGGATAAAGGGCTTGCATCCACACACAGAACTCTTGGTCCTCAACAAGTCAATCAACTAAATGCAAAGCTTTGAACAAGTCTCTCATCTATGAAGACACACACAGATGGCTCTAAGCACCCAAGGAAGATGCTTAATATCATTCGTCACTAGGGAAACACAAGATGCCACATCCCATCCAGACAGGTACTGGCAAGGACCAGAAGACCAGGACTCCTGGGAATGTCAGGTGCATAATCACTGTAGAAAACAGCTGCATAGTTTCTTAACAATGCCTCCAATTATCTTAGGTGTCAAGCCAGGAAAAAAAAAATTGACCCAAAGACCTGTACACAAGAGCTCACCAGCATGCTGCACAGAGCCAAATTAGAAATAACACCAATGCCTAGGCATGGGTAAGCAAACTGTGGCTGTCCACCCTGTGAAATACTGTGTGGCAATGAAAAGGATGGCAGTACTGACACCTGCTACAACATGAACTGTGCTCCATTATCACCTAATGGAAACCAGATCCCAGAAGACCACACACTACAAACTTCTGAATACACCAACTTTCAGAATAGGGGCTGGCGATATAGCTTAGCTGGTAGAGTTCTTGCCTAGCATGCATCTGGATTCAGTCCCTCGCACCACATAAACTGGGCATAATCCCAGCATCAGGAGGTGAAAGCAGGGCAGGAAGACCAGGAGTTTAAGGTTATCTTCAGCTACAGAGTGAGTTTGAGGTCAGTCTGGGCTATAAGAGACCTCATCTTTAAAAAAAAAAAAAAAAAATCAGAAAAGGCCAACTTATATAAAAAGACAAAACCACGCATGGTGACGCACACCTTTAGTCCCAGCACTTGGGAGGCAGAGGCAGGTGGATCTCTGTGAGTTCAAGACCAGCCTGGTCTACATAGTGTGTTCCAGGCCAGCTGGAGCTATAGGGAAACCCGGCCTCAAAAAGACCAAAAAAAAAAAAAGCATACAAGTAGGTTAATGGTTGCCTAGAGCTACAGGTTGGGACTGAAAACACCCAAAGGACCACACAGGGGACTACACACAGGACTACCCACAGGGTCACCCAGGGGACTGCACAGGAGAACCACACGGAGTGACAGAAATGTTCTAATGCTGATTTATGGTGAAGTTTGTACTACCTGGTAAATTTACTAAAATAACCCAGAGTTGGAAACCTGAAATGGATGGATGACACAGAAATAATGCCTTGGTCAAAGCAGAGGCTCTAAGAGGTGCAGAGAATGTGTCCAGGGTAGGTACCATCCAGCGCAGCCTCGGGCCCTCAGGGCCATCCTAACAGGAATGTGCTCATGTTCTGTTTTACAGGTGGGGTGAGTTAGAGATTCTGAACCCAAGTCTCCTGCCCACTGTCCCTCCCTGCACCCATAGCAGTCTCCAAATGAAGCCAGGGCTCTGTCCAGGCCTCGGAGAAGCACGCAGCTGCCTCGACCTATATTAGCACACTCAAAGTGCTCCAGGTTGAGTCACTATGAAATAAAAGCAGAGTTTAATGAACTCAGATAACATGAGAACAGCACAGCTGGTATTTTCCCCTTAGAAAAGCCACAGGAGGTGATCCTGGAGCATTGAGCAAGACCTCACCACAGGGCACAGCCTCTGCAGTGGGAGCAGAGATTGCTGTGACTCAGTTGATTTCAGAGCTGACGCTAGGAGTTGGCCAGGCTCACTAAGGCATCCCGTGACCTCCTGATACAAGCTGGTGTCCACACTATGTCCATATGTACACTGACCATCGCCCATCCCTGCCAGCTGTACGCTTAGTAAGACAGGAGATCTGGAGCAAAGGCTAAATGCAGTTGGCATGCTTGAGTCATGGGAAAGGGGTACATTTTCTAGCTGTATATGTCCACCTCCTGACTTGCATCCCGCACCTCCATCCAGCATCCTACATCCCAAAGTTTCTGCACCCCCAGCATCCTGCACGCCCAGCTTCCTGGACCCAAGTAGAGTGGCATGAAGGGAGATTCTGTGCAGTACCTGGTCCCACATTCCAACAAGCCCAGAAGAGGACAGGGAGGGTTAAAGAGAGCTGGTATCATCTGTTCAGACTACATATCACATAAGGAGAGAACAGCAATCATACCAGAGGTCTGTACAAGACCTCTGACCATATGGACGGTCCCGCCGCACCAAACACCCCGCACATCCATCGCACCCAACACTCACTCTCCCTAACCCTCTCCTGGCATGTCCTCTTCAAAAGCATGTTTCGTTTTTCAAATACTAGTAGTCCTTTGCACCATCACAGACTAACCTCAAAGACGACATTCTAAATGAAGTTTGTCTAAAGGACAGACTGTGTGGCTCGCACCCCTACGGCACCCTCCCCACCGCTCCCTACAACCTAGCTCCCACCCCACCATGCAGATTCTGCCTCTCTGTTCCCCAAAGTCTCAAATATTTACTCTCTGGCCCTTTCAAGGATATGTTTGCAGATTCTGATCTTGAGTAGTGATAGAGCTCTGAGTTTGTGGGCGAAAAGGGCTGGGCAGGAGCTTACAGAGTACCGGAGCCTCACCCCCCACCCCGCCGACTCCTGCTATTCTTGATGCCGGGACCAATCCAACTTCTCCATCAGGTTATAAGAGTCTGTGTCTTTCAAAAGGCGGCTATGGGCACCGTAATCTTGCCCTTCTTTTAAATGCCACCCACTGTGTGCTCGCTTGGCTAAGCTTTCCAGCCTCCCTCTCCGGTTTCCCCTTCCCCGCCTCTCTAGATTGTTTCATACTTTCATAATCTCTTGTCAGGAGCTTCTGTGAGTCAGAACTAGAATTCCTCTTCCTTCACCAGGAAGTCATCTGAATATAAGCATGTGATGTAACTGCTGTCAGCCAAATAAGAGCAAAGTTCCTTGCTGGCTCTTAGAAAAAGGCTTGTGCTCTGATTAATAGAGTCAGACAGATAATACATAGTTGACCTCTCTTTCTTCTACAGAGCTTCGTTTGGATGTGACACTTAAACTGTAACTAGAAAGAAGGCTTATCTGAAATTGTGTCATCAAAAGTAGGAAGACCTGGGTTTGAGATAAACAGACCTAAGCTTCTTAACTGCCCTACCCAGGAATCTCCATATTTGACATTTAAACCACTGAGTAGAGTTCTGGTTATTTATAGACTGGACTGGGTATTTCCTTCACTGTGGTTCACAAAGGACTCAAGTTCTCCCATAGCTCCTGCAGAAGTCTCTCCCTTCTACAGTCCTCAGGGTCTGCACGAAGCTGTCCTACACACACACACTCACACACACCTGACCAAGTGCAGCTATGGCCTGACCTACACCTGGCTCCTGAGGGAACTAGCCTTTATCAACTAGACTATGCACCTACCCCGAGGCTGATGAGCCCTACCTCCCATTCCACAGCCCCCACACCTCACCTTGCAAACCAGGAAAAAGGTGTTAAATGAAATGGCCTAGCATGTTAAACTGATTCAGTCTTGATGCCTTAGGGATGCTGCTGGGGGCAGGGAGGGGCAGTTTAGAATGTGACACCAGAAACAGTGAAGCGGAGGGATGGAACTTATGCTTTGTGTATCTGATTTTGCTAAGTTTTCTGGATTTGTTCATTTGTCTTATTTTTTGAGACAGGGTCTCACTGGGTAGTACTGGCTGGCCTGGAACTCACCATGTAGACCAGATTGGTGTCTAACTCACCAGATCTGCCTGCCTCTGCCTCCCAAGTGCTGAGATTAAAGGCATGCGCCACAACACCTGGCCTACATGTATTAATTTTTAGCAAAACAGAAAGGAAACTGTTTTAAAGCAATTCTTGATAAAGTAATGTTAAGATACCCTGCACCATGGGAGTCGGGAGAAGAGATGTGTGAAGACTGTGGAGCCGCATTACCTGGGTTCAAAATCCCATCTGTACCTCTCACTAGCTACCAGACCTTAGACAAGTTACCTAGCCTCTGAGTTTGTCCATCTTAGAATGGATAACAGGACTTATCCTCTTGCGCTGTCTGGGGGCTGAGATAATTCATGCCAAGTGCTGAGCACTGGGTCTGGCACCTAGAAGAGGCCTCATTCTCCTTCCAGAACGAGGGCACCATTATGGCAGAGCCAGAAGTGTTCCGACATTACCAGCCCTGTGAGCTGGTCCTGCCAATGGTCCTGACACATGGTCCTGACAGCATGCCTGGGGGAATGAGGAGGAAGGGCTACCTCCAGATGTTTAGCTCCTGCTTATTCTGGAATTAGCCTCAAATTCCACATTCCAGCTCCTCTTTCTAGCCCTAGCCATCTTGGCTATACCCTCCAATCCATGTGGCACCAAGGGGTTCCCCATTCTCCAAGCCACCAACCTCACGCCTACATCACTCCTGTCCACACATCCCCCCACCCTGGCCTCCCTCTCAAGCCCTGGGCTTCCAGAGGCCTCCTGCCTGCCCTCAGCTCCAGAAGCTGAACACAGAACAACCACAGGCAAGGAGATGCTGGTGCCTGGTGTGACGTGCCCCCAAACAGAAGAGCTGGGGAGTGGAACTCCCACTGATCCAGGGAAACCAAGCCTCCACAAACATACCCAGTTAAAGTCAGGCATGGTGGTGCATATCTTTAGTCCCAGCACTTGGGAGGCAGAGGTAGGAAGAGATAGGCGGATCTCTAGGAGTTCAAGGCCAGCCTGGTCTACATAGCAAGCTCCAGGCTAGCTAGGGCCATAGGGAGACCCTGTCTCAAAAAAACCAAAATAAAGCTCTGCAGGGGGTCAAGGGGCAAGTTCTTGAGTGGTGACCCTCCAATGTTGGCCAGAAAAGAACATAGACATGCTCAGGAACATGCAGGCCTGCTCCTGTACCACAACTCTTGTGTCATCATCCTTTTGTCTGTGGGGACAAAGATTTGGGTCTGTGGCTACTGCTTGCTTGCTTCTTTTCTTTTTTTTTTTTTTTTTTTTTTTTGCCTTAACTCCTTTCTCTCTATCTCAATATTTCAGATTTTACCAGGGAAAATAACAGCATGTTTTTAAAAGGTTTCTGGGAGCAGCTGAGCATGGCGGCTCATATCTACAATCCCAGCACTCTGGGGTCTGAGTGAGATGCTTATTGTGAGTTTGAGGCCAGCCTTGGCAGCAGTGTGAGACCCCTATTTTGAAGGAAAAAAAAAACAGGGGGCTTGAGAAATGGCTAATAATCAACAGCATTTGTTGTCCTCACAGAGGACCCATGGCAGGTCGCTTACACCCTCCTTTAACTCCAGCCCTAGGGGTTCCGACCCCTCTTCTGGCCTCTGCAGCCACCTGAAGCCCCCACCCCCAAATACAAATATAAATAAAAAATAAATTTTCAAAAGAAAAAAAACAATCAACAAAGCAGAGGGATGGTCAGGAGTTAGAGGCCAGTCAAGGCTACCAACAACAACAAAAAAGGTTTCTGGGAGCTAAGATGAACTGGTTGACTCAGACTTTGTAATATTTAACCAATATATTTTCCTAAAGTAGGTTACATAAAAACCAGTGAGCTGAAGAATTTGTGTGCTGTTCACTGCCTGTGGCTTGTGCTTAATTTATCTTTTCACTTAAAGGAAAAGGGATCATTTGTCATGATAATTTTTAATCAAGACAAACCTCATATCTGGCTGGCGCACAAAAGCCATTCAAGAGGAGTCAGAGCTTCACCTAAGCCAACCCTCTGCCACTGATGAATGTGAGACACCTTTTGGGGAAATGCACCCACCCCAGTTCTCAATAGAAAAGACACCATGGCAGATGGGAACACAACCACAGCTCCACCTGTGCTGACCCTCAAGACTGGCAGCTACTGGCTATGTAGCGATCAAGCACTTGAACCGAATCTAGTTCAAACTGAACCATCCTGGGACTCAGTTCCGTTATACTAGATTGCAATGACTTAGCACAAAAAACAATATAAGGGCTAGCGAGATGGTTCAGCGGGTAAGACACTTGCTGCCAAGCCTGATGACTAGAATTCTATCACCAGGTCCCCTATGGAGGAAGGAGAGAACTGACTCCCCCAAGTTGTCCTCTGACTTCTGCATGAGTGTGGAGGCATGTACGTGCCCACACATGCACACACACAAACAAATGTAATACTTAAAAAAATAAAAAAAACGGAAGCTATCTCGTTATCTCTACATACATTACATGTCAACATGATACTGATTTGGACATGTGGGTTTGAACATGTCAAAATGCACGGGGCTTTAGAGCTGGAGAGATGGCTCAGTGGTTAGAAGCACTGGCTGCTCTTTCAGAAGACCCAGGTTCAGTTTCCAGCACCCATATGGAGCATATGTCCTTAACTCAGTTTCAGGGGATCTGACACCCTCATCTGACCTCCACAGGCACTGCATGACATGGACACACTTACAAACATGCAGCAAAACACTCATACACACAAAACAAAATTTTTTTTAACTAAATTTTAAAAATTTATTTCCTATATACATTTTCTGGGTATGAATGTGAATTCATATAGAGCGGCAGATGTGTAGACAGGTCCAAGTGGCGGCCAGAGGACAATCACAGGTGATCCTCAGGTGCCATGCACTTTGTTTTTGTTTTTGTTTTTTGGAGACAGAGTCTCTTCACAGGCCCCAAACTTGCCAGGTCAGCTAGGGATTCACCTGACTCTGACTCCCTAGAGCTGAGATTTCAACAAGCACAGACCACCATTCCTGGCTTTTTAAAAAGTGTATTCTGGGGACTGAACTCAGGTCCTCCTGCAAGGAAAGCACTTTACCAACTAAGCTGTCTCCTTAATCCTTCCTATATTTTTTTGAGCCTTTAAAAAAGTGGCTACTAGAAAAATTTCACAGGGCTCTTATTGGACTGAGCAGCTCTGGTTAAGTCTGAATCCCACCCCACCCTCCATTTGCTATGCCCTGCCCAGACCTCCATCCAATTGCTGGTAGATAAAAAGGGATTAAAATCAAGCCCCACTGAGCATAGCCCCACTGGGAGGATTAAAATGCTCTTAGGAGAGGACTTACAACATGGATCCTGCCAAAGTCTGCACACCTTGCTTCTGAGAATGAAAAGTTTACACAAACTTTTTTAAACAGCAGCTTTATCATTCACATATAAGAGAATTCAGAAAATACAGTGCAATAGCTTCTGGTTCACTAAGCCATGCAATGACTACTGTCTAACCTTAGAACATTCTCACTACCCCGCAAAGAACCCTATATCCATGAGCAACCACTCCCCACTCCCTCCTCTGCCAGCCCTTGCTATCTCTGAAGATTTTCCTAATTTGGAGTACCAATTAATTGGAATAGTAATGATCTCTGACTCTTCTTTTTCTTAACATGTGTCAAGGTTCTTCCATACTGAAGCACGTGTGATCACCGCTCTCACCCCATGTTCTACTCCTGGTATGAATGATTCTCGACTGCTTCCACACATTGGCTAATGTGAGTAAGGCTGATTTCCTTTCGTCTTTTCAGGAACTGCAGAGCCACCCCACATCCCCATCCAGGCGCGAGACTACAGGGGTAACTCTGCTTCTTTTCTCTCTGATTCAGAGGAAAGGCTCCTGGTGATGGTACGGAGTTGGAGCTGGGCAGAAGCATGGCGGGCAGAGGGGCCCGGAGTGCGCTCCCCACGGCTTCATCCCTCTCTGCCTCCACTTGCCATGTGGCTTCAATAGACTTCATGCTCTCTCTAGGCTCCTGCACCCTTCCTGTAAATTGTAGATGTTAGCCCAGGAGGCATTTGGGGTTGTGAGAAGCAGAGCACACCCAGCAAGGGACAGCCCTAAATAAGGAAGAATACCTGGTTCCCAAGGCCAACCATACAGATAGGGAAGCAATCCTGCATTAGACTAGCTGCCTAAATGTCCACACCATTTCAGAAGCCTCTACAAAGAGTCCTCCAATTTCTCCATGCCTTATCCCCCACATATTTTTGCCAGCATCACAGACACGTGAATGGCTTTTCAAACACCATTTTCTAGCACATGGCTGAGACTGACGCAGGAAGATTTTAAGTTTAAGATTAGACTGGACTACATATGGAGGCCCTGTCCTGACAAATGAGCTAGGCTTTAGTGGTACACATCTGTTACTTCAGCATTTAGAAGGTGGAAGCAAGAAGATCAGGAGTTCAAGGATAGCCTGGGCTGCACAGTAAGTTCCAGGCTAGCCTACACAGGAGACCTTGTCTCTAAGCAAACAAACAAAAACTACAAACAACAAAAATGTTTTCTACTAAGAGCATCCAGGGTTGTAGACATAAAGGAAGCTTCGGTTTCTTACCTGGTGCCTGTAATTATACCAGCCATTGGAGCCAGCGACAATTACCACCCAGTGCTTGCCACCATCCTCAGGACTGTCTGTATCAACAGGAACGGCACCAGCACCCAGGAGCAGGCTGAGCAGGACAGTCACTTTCCAGATCATTCTGTGCCTTGGTGTCCACTGCAGAAGGCTGGAAAGGAAACCAGAAAGTTGACTTTAAAGGTTTAAGAACACCTAAGATAACATCTCAGGGCATGGGTCAAGGGGACGGGCCTGCTTAGCTCTGGGGAATGTGCTGAAGAGAGCAAAGACACACAGGGAGTGGGCTGCCCGGTCCTTACTCCCAGACTTCGGTAGGAGAGCAAGCTATGCCCTGAGAATATACAGAACGAACTTCCGGCAACTATTTCAAGTTCCTATCACAACTCTAAATTCCAGCAAGTGACATTCACCAGCAAGCACCATGATGGCCAAATATCTACAGCATATGCTGAACTGTTTGTATGAGAACACACATGTATTATAAGCTGTAAACAGAAAAACATGGAAAGCAGACATAAAAGTTTAACAGTAGTTATTGCTGGGTAGAATTAAGGTGATATAATTTACTTCTTTTGATTACAATTAACACAGTACTTTTGAACTATTGTTTACATTTTCTTTTAATTTATTTATTTTGGGGGGCAGGCATGAGTAGAGGTCAGAGGACAGCTTGAAGGAGTTGGTGGTCCCAGGACTGAACTCTGAGTGTCAGGCTTGGCAGCATGTGCCTTTACCCACTGAGCCATCTCACCAGCCCCAGTGTATGTCACTTTTAAAGTCTGTAAACATTTGGTACATGATCAATAGTATGAACTGAAGAACTGAAGGGTTCCCAGGAAGAAGGGAGAGCGGAAGGAGAGAGAGAAGGGGAGAAGCTTTACTTGTAATAAAGATTCCAGTAACTCAATGACTTTCAAGATTATGAAAAGCTAAAATATTGCAGACCAGAGTCAAATTATCTTGGGCATTTTCAGGTCCTTTGAAAAACATCCCTGGCCCACACCTCCTATATCTGACCCAACATCTTTCTGCCTATCAAAACCTTAAGATGTGTTCTTGAACAGACCTGGCTCTCATTAATTCAAAAATGTCAACGGATCTAAAGCCCACAGCAGAGTCACTTTGTTGTGACCCATCCATCTATGACTTCCACCAATATACTTGGTAACTACTTTGATTTATGGCTTTCTTTGTTCTATATAATAAAAAAAAAATCTCATGTAGTCACTTACACAGTGGAACAAGAAAAACCCGAAGCTGTTCCCAAGCCGTGGTCACTCCTATTTGGCCTCAGAATGATTACCTTTGAGATGAGAACTGTTTCTTTTTATGTTGACAACAGTAGCAGCATGGATGGGCAGTTTAAGTCTACGGTGAGCCGTCTGGAGAAGCTATAATCAGCTTTAATTCTTGTTTTTGACACTTAATGGAACATGCACTTGTGTCCCACGCACCAGTAAGGGCTTTACAGAAAGGGGAAAGGGAGGCACCGAGGACACACCCCATGTCCACGGAGAGTCAGCTTTGGTCAGAGACCAGACCAGTGGATTCTGAATTCCTGGCCTGTTCGTTTCTGCCCTGTGGTTCTGTATCTTAAGACTTCCTTACTTACTTTTTGAGAAAAGATCTTCCTATAGCCCCAGCTGGCCTAGAACTTCATGTGTGCTATGTAGACCAGGCTGGCTTTGATCTCACAGAGATCTGCCTGCCTCTGCCTTCCAAATGCTGGAATTAAAAGTATGCGCCACCACACCCAGCTCCAGACTCTATTCTTAAGGAAGTACACAGCCCATATTATATTTTAATGTCAAAACATGTTTTATTTTGTTCAAAATGAATGCATAAATTTTTCCTCCAAGGTTGGAAAAAAAACTTTTTTTCCCTAGGTTCTCCAAAACCTGGGAAGCACTCAGCTTCTAGAGTAACTGGGACTACAGGCATGAGCTACCATACCCTACTGATGCCAAAACTTTATAAAGAAAACAACGCAGGGGGTGGAGAGATAGCTCAGTGGTTAGGAGTACTGATCGCTCTTGCAGAGGACCCAGGTTCGATTCCCAGCACCCACAGGGCCAACAACTATCTACAACTCCAGTTCCAAGGGATCTGACACCTTCTGACCTCCTCAGGCATTCACGATATGGGTGCACTAACACACGCGCAGACAATACAGTCATCCACATGAAATAAAAATAATAAATAAAATATTTTATAAAAAGATTAGCCTCTCCCCATACACTGATCTACTGTTCTAAACTAACATCAGGCCTGTGACTGTGTAAAAAGAAGTGAGAAAGGACTCTGCGGGGCTGGCTCCCATCACCTCTGTCCTCAGGAACACATTAGCAGCCTAGGGATAGTCTGAGCCTATCCTTCTGTGCCTGACCTTCTCAACAGCAGGAAAGGAAAGAGAAAGGAGAGAGGTAAGATCCCAGGGTGCCTGAGGCAGCGTCTCTAGTGAGAACAGACCAGGCACCAGCTCACATGAGCATCTAGTTAGGAGCAGGCTGGGCCAGGTAGAGGCCCTGCATTTCTAATGTGCTCCTGGGGATGTAGATGCTTCTAGTCTCGGTTCCTGCTTGGATGCAGAGACTTCCCCATGAACCCTATGGGTTCCCATCCTTCTTGGCCCCTAGGCCCAGCATCCTGGCCAAAACACTGGGCTGCTCAGTAGATGTCTCAAACCAGAGTATGCAGTCCTCAATCTATAAGTCAATTCAGATAAATTTCCTCCCCCGCCTCCCTCCTTTTTTGTCTGTTTCTCTGTCTCTGTGTCTTTCTCTCACACACACACATATACACACTCTATGTGTGTGTGGCAGGAGGGTCTAATGATGTAGTCCAGTCTGGCCTCAAATTCTCTATCCTCCTACCTTAGCATCATTCCAGGTGCTGACATCACATCACATGCCACCATAACCAGCTTCAATTTCAACTTCCTGAGCTGCACTGCAAGGTCCACAGACTGGCAACTATGGTAAATGCTCCAAGATTTGCTTTGTTTGGTTGTTTGGGGGAAAGAGGTTAGCATACCATGTAACTGAAGAGGTCGGTGAGCTGTTGAGGTTACTTCAACACCAGGACCTGCTGATCTGTTAATACACACTGAGGAAGCCTCCCCAACAGACCTGCTGGCCTGGCTGGGGTTCCCATGAGGCACATAGGACAAAGGTCAGGCAAGAGCTCATCAAGGAGCAGAAAGCACCTGGCTCTCCACATCCGAGGGTTTAACCAACCTTGGATCAGAAATCTAAATTTTAGGGGGTTGGAGAGACAGCTCAGTAGGTCAAGGGCTTGTTTTGCATGTATGAAGACCTGAGTTCCAAGTCCCTAGAACCCACATAAAGCTGAGTGTGATAATGTGCCTCTGTGATCCCAGCACTCTTTCAGTGAGACGGGAAGTGCTCAAGAGACTCCCCGAAAGCCCACGGGCCGACTACTTTAGTGTGTAGAGCAGCCAAAAACAAAAAGGCTGTCTTAAACAAAGGGGAGGGCGAGGACTGACACTGAGGTTGCCTTCTAACCTCTACATGCACTCACACACATGAATGTGCATACATACACATACATGCACACACACGCACAAACATATATATTTTAGGGGGAAATACATCTGCACTGAACTTGTAACAGACTTTCTCTCCTGTCACTATTTCCTGAAAAGAACAAATTTCAACTTAGCTAACACTTACAATGTACTAATATATA
The DNA here is from genome assembly GCA_035773235.1 of Eospalax fontanierii. Classification (NCBI taxonomy): domain Eukaryota; kingdom Metazoa; phylum Chordata; class Mammalia; order Rodentia; family Spalacidae; genus Eospalax; species Eospalax fontanierii. The sequence continues at coordinate 70,678,893 of CM069536.1, forward strand.
TATACTAATGTACATTGTAAGTACATAACACTAATGTACTAGGCATAGAAGTCATCTAGGGAGGAGTTCAAGTTTATGGGGGAATAAGCCTAGGTTCTATGCAAATATGAGGTCATTTTACTTTGGGGATTTCAGCATCTACATATCTGGTACCCAACAGAAACAGTCCCAAGGCCACAGAACCACTGTGCTAGAATCAATGCCTTGCCTGTGAACAGTGGAGCAGACACCGCCAGCCCAACTAGCCAGCACTGCAGCAGCCATAAAATCACAGCCCTGGGTTATTTCACAGTATCAGGTGAAGCTGGCAAGCTGTTCCCCGGTGAGAAAAAGCACTTATTCATTCCCAGATGCCAGTTCACAGTCAGTATTTGGGGATAACTCTCCTCTACTATTCTCTCTTCCTTAAAAAGGATGCACAGTTGTGCCACTGAACAGATGGTTCAGTGGGTAAGAGCTCTGGTTGTCCTTCCAGAGGACCTGGTTCAGTTCCCAGCACCCACATGGTGGCTCACAACCATCCATAACTCCAATTCCAGGGACCCAACACCTTCTTCTGGCCTCCATGGACACCAGGCATGCATATGGTACACATACATATGTGCAAGCAAAACACAACATAAAACTTTTTAATCTTAAAAAAAAAAAAAAAAACAGTTGTCGTTCTCTGCATACAACAATAAGTATGAAGTCACACAGTATGCCATTTCAAAAACTCTAATGGGCTGGAGAGCTGGCTCAGTGGCTAAGAGCCCTGGCTGCTCTTGCAGAAGGACCCAGGTTTGGTTCCCAACACCCATACGGCAGCTAACAACCATTGGTAACTCCAGTTCCGGAACTCTGTCACCTCTTTCGGCCTCTTTTCAGCATTGCATGCCTGGGTGCACTTAGCTCCATGCCAGCAAAACCTCATACACGTAAAAATGTTTAAAAGAAATTTTAAAACCTTCTACAGCGTTTAGGGAAACACACCTGGAGTAGAGGGGCGGCTGGGAGGAACAGTCACTCCACTGCCCTTGGCACCCAGCACCTGGATGGCAGTTTCCTGATGAGCATCACCCACAAACGTGTGACAAAATCAGAGCATCCAACAAGTCACAAGAAGTCCTGCAATGTCTTATTCTCACTGTATCACAGAGAAAGGATGATGAAGGAAAGGAAATGACTGTGGATGGGGGACATACTTCAGTATGGAAAGTGCTCGCCTGGCATGCAGGAAGCCCTGCATCCATCCCCAGCACCAACTTGACCAGGCATAGTGGCACATGCCCCTAATCCTAGCACTTGGAAGGTAGAGGCAGGAAGACCAGAAGTTCAGGTTCATCCTGGATTACACGGAGAGTTCAAGGGCAGCCTAGGTTACATGAGAACCTGATATATATATATATATATCTCCTATCTGTGACCCTATTTCTGATCAATCCTTCATGGCCTAGCCACACCTACACAGACATCATCTTACTCCTTCCTCCCTTCAATGGCCCTCATCTCCCCCTCTTCCAATATGGACTCCCTTCCATTCAAGTCCCACATGCCACTCATAGGCAAAAAGAACTATCATTCGAAGGGATGGGATGGACCATGGGGAAAGATACAGGTGTCAGATGATGAGAAAAATAAGGCATCAGAGGGAGAGAGTCCCAGAAGTGGAAGAGATCTTTGGGGTTTTTGTTTTTTGTTTTTTTTGGAAACAGGGTTTTGCCCTGTAGCCCTGGTTGGCCTGGTCCTCCCTATGCAGCCCAAGCTGGGTTACTCAAATTCAAGGCAATCCTTCTGTCTTAATCTTTTAAGGAATCATTTTTTCAAAGGAAGGCTTTCAGGAAGTGTAAAGGAGTTGATCCCATTAAAAGAACAAAGCTCTTGAAGCCAGGAAGTTTGGTCATCCCCTGGGGGCAATGATCCATTCTTCTAGTGAGAGACATGGATTCTTTAGAAAGAACAGGTCTCCAAGTGTCAGGAATGGAAAGCTCTTGATGGGTCAGAGTTGGGGGATGTGATATTTATTCTGCAAGTCACACACGGGAAAAGACACAGACAGTCACAGGAGATGAGAGACTCCCCAGAGTCGCATGCATCACTGTGCTGCAGGCAGGAGTGGACGGCCAGGCAGGAGTAGACGACCGGTTGGTGTCTGTCACAGTCCCCGTATTTACACCATCCTCATAGCGGATGGTCACTGAGCACACGCTGCTCCTTTCAGACAGCAAGAAAACTGAGGTTAGGAGAGGGAAAAAAAACTTGCTGGTTAGAGAACCTGCTTGTCCCACTGAACCACCTGTGTGGATCCAGTGAAAGTTCGGCAGGCCCCACAACCATAGGCCCTGCAGGCACAGAAAGGGCTGAGCAGAGCAAGCCCTCAACCCTTCCTCTAGCAGGACACCCATGGCATCTCACCTGGTATTTTAAGACACTGAGTAAAGAACTCTTGTCTGCCAATGGAGAACTTGAGCCACACAGTTGGTCCATAAGTCAATCAACAAACCTCACAAAATTCCCCAGCAGCCAAAGGTGCTTCCTCTGCCGCCATGACACTGTTTATCTATAGGACTACCCTAGGTCAGGAAACCAAATGAGGAACTCAACTCAACTTTAAGAAACAGATCTTCAAGTGGGGTTTACTCCACCTGCAAAGGTTTAGGTTCAAATTCCCACGCTAGATAAACGATACACACATTAAGGCCAAGGTCATGGGGCCATCTAAATACCTATGTCAAGTTCAAAGCCAAGTATGAAACCACAAGCCCATACCTCCATCACCTCAGGCATAACCTCTCATTGACAGTCATCCCTGCTTCTGTCTGTAGGTCAGGCACAGCAAGCCACCAAAGCCAAAGCAATGCAGTTAGATGATGACATTTTTAAAGAACTTTCCAAACAAGGAAGTAAGTCTTCATCCTACCTGTTCTCTGGGGGGGTTAAAATAAAATCATCCTGCAAAGGGCTAACTACCTGGGAAAGGAAGGAGGAAGCAATGAGGGCTATCTGCTTGTCTTCTTTTTTGAGACAAGATCTCACTACATAGCCAAGGCTGGATTGGTACTCACAATCCTCCTGTCTCTAATTCCAGAACACTGAGATTACAGATGTACATAATCATCTCTGGCTAGTGAAGACCCTTTCCTTAATGAAACTGTATTGTTCTTGTTTTATCTTTTGGTAAGCTAGGCTGGCCTCAAACTCACTATGTGGGCAAGGATGACCTATGATTCCAGATCCTTCTGCCACTACCTCCAGCATTACATATCCAGGATTGTTTGGTTGTTGCTGGTTTTAAAGTGCTGAGGAATCAAATCCAGGGCCTCACACGTGCTAGGCAAGTGCTCTACCACTGAGTAACATCCCCAGCCCTAATTTCTCTTCTTTTTTTAAAAAATTATTTTTATTTTAGTGTATGAATGTATTGCCTGCATATATATAAGTGCACCCATGTCATGCAGTACCTGGAATTGGAGTTACAGACATGTTAGCTGCCATGTGCATGCTGGCCCCCAGACAGCCCTGTTTTAAAGAGAAGTTAGGGGCTGGAGAGATAGTTAAACAGTTAAAACCACTGACTGCTTTTGCAGGGGACCCGGGTTCAATTCCCAGCACCCACATGGCAGCTAACAATCATTCATAACTTGAGTCCCTGGGGATCCAACACCCTCTTCTGGCCTCTGCAGGCACAACACTCATATATATAAAATAAAAATGCATGAATAAATAAATAAAACAGGGCCCTTTATTATGACGGGGGGGGCGCTCCCTCCCTGGGCCTTAACTGTCCATCTATGAAATGAGATGGTAGAACTAAATTATGAAGGGCTCATTCAGTTTCAAATCTTTTGGTTTTCTGTTAGAGAATAAGATAACAAGATCCTATCTCAAATGAAAATGTCTCTCACCAGATGATTCAGTAATGACATAGATTCTACATTGGATAACCTTTCTAGGTCATTGATTTCTAATTCCATCCAAACTTTTGTCTACTTCTGCATCCTGTGGATAACCAAAAGCCACGCAAATAACTCTAATCTAGACATGCAAATGAATTCTAATAAATGGAGGTACAACTGACTTCCTGTCTGTCACCTCATCTTCATACTCCAACATTTCTAGTCTACAGCCATGACTGCACTTCACAGTGTCCTTTGAACTGGCTGTAACACTGCAGTAAATTTCCTTATTAATAAGTTACATGAAATCTCTTTAGATCTTTATGGTGATAACCTTATCTTTTAAAGAAATTATCTTTTACCATTACAGAAGCCACAAGTATCTAACATATTTCCAAACAGACACAGTCAAAGTCAGTTGGTGAGGAGATTCTAGTATCTAGTACGGTAACCCCTGGTGAATAGTTAATAGCTTCTCCATATTTTTTTTTCAATGCTTATTTAGCAATTTTTCTTAACCAAGATTACATTTTCTGAGACTTAGTTCCAATACCGTCTGTGGTCTTTTTCTAAAGCGACTGAAGAATTTATAGATAGATGTTAATTATGAAATTAGATTTTTACTATATCATATTGTACTTCAAGAATTTTTGGTGCCCAGTGTGGAGAGGAATAGTGATGCACAACTTTAATCCCAGCACTTGGGAAGCCAAGGCAGGAGATCTCTGAGTCTGAGGCAGGTCACCAAGGGTTAGATAGTGAGACCATATTGAAAGAGAAAGAGAGAGAGACAGAGAATTTTAGAAGTTTATATTAAATTACAGAACTGTACAATAACCACCACCCCCTCGCACACACCCTACCCCGCACCTGTTAATCTAAACTATCAGCTCTTAATATCTTGTAACTCTATTAGGTCTTTCCCCCTCCAAGAAACACGCAAAGCATTACTGTGAAGTTTTCCCCAATGCAGTCCCATTCTTCTCTCCACACCCACAATAACCATTATTCTAAAATAGCATTTCTTTCCGGTTAATTCACTTTTTGTTTTGGCTTTTTTGTTTGTTTTAAGTTTTTTGAGATAGGGTCTTCCTGTAGCCCCAGGTGGCCTGGAAGTTGCTATGTAGACCAGGCTGATCTTGATCTCACAGAGATCCAGTTGCCTCTGCCTCCTGGGTGCTGGTATTCAAGGCTTGAGCCACCAGTCCACTTTTAAACAGATCTTTAGCCATACTATAAATATTTCCTACAACTCTGTGATCACTGGGTTGCCAGTGGCTACACTGTTCTAAGGTATGTTTGCACTGTGAATGACAATCTCATTCTCTTAAACATTTATCAAGTCCAGATAGTACCAAACTTCACAATCCCTAATCTAAGGGACACAGGAGGATCTAATTTTGGTTTTGGTGGCTGCAAAAAATTTTAGTCTTATCATGCGCTTATTTAATCACCCAGATTTCAACACCCTCAATATATGTGACAACTTCCCTGTCATAAACTGAGATCTGAATTACAGTCTACGAAGCAACTTTTTCTGCAGTTTAAAAAAAAATACTGCAAGGCTAGGGAGTAAAAGCACTTGGTAAGCAAGCCTGATGACCTGGGCCAGATTCCCAGAACCCATGTAAAAAGCTGAGTCATGCATCTGTAATTCCCGCACTCCTATCCCAAGATAGGATACAGGAGAGTCTGTAAGGAGTTCAGAGGGCCAGATAGCCTAGAGTAAGCCAAATTGCAGCAGAAACAGGCTCTACCTCAACAAGGTAGGAGAGAACCGACCTAAAGTTGTCCTCTGATCTCCACATGCCTTCTATGACACATGTCTTACACACACACACATACACACACACACACACACACACACACACACACAATTTAACTGGAGCCAAGAGTACAGGCACAAATCTAAAATCTCAGCATTCAGAGACCGAGGCCTGGGCTACAGATTGAGACCTGTCTCAGTAATATCAATAATACCAATAACAATAATTCTGACCATTTCTTCAAAAGGCCATCATAGTTAGGAAAACTCCAGAGACAGACTTCATTTCAACACACCAGTGATGCAAAGCATGGTGTCCTTTGGGTCAACAGCAGACCATATGTTCAATGGTGGACTCATAAGATCATAATGGCCCCCCTAAATTTCCCATCACTAATGACACTGTAGCAGTTACAGTGCTCTGGCCCAGCACTTTACTCATGTGTTTGTAACAATAAGCCTACTGTGCTGTGCTGCCAGTCACTTAGACACACAGCACATATAATTATGTGCCGGCCATGACACCCCACTGGTTTGTATAGTACTGTACCATCTTGTTATTATTCCACAGAGTCTTCCTAGTGATTACAAATACACAACGTTCACTGTGAAATAGCAAGCAAGTTGCCCAGGCAGCAGCCTCATATATCTCCCGCATACCAAGAGGCCCTGTCCAGGGATCACCCCACACCATGTGCTTGTGCAAAAGCACTCCTTGGTGCTTGCAAAGCAATAAATCACTTATTGACCCATTTCTCATTACCTGTCCTCATGAATAAGCAATGCCTGGCTGGGTTGTTACTGAGCTATCCTGGGTATAGTACAGTCTAATTCCTAAGCAGCTCTGGAAATTTGTCTACCTACCGTAGCTGTGACTCCCCTGGACATTACTGTGAGTGATGTCCTTAATGTCTTCACCGTGACCTCTCCAACAGTTTCTACCCTACAGAGCCTCTAAGACACAGATTTACTGTAAAGGCAGCTCCCTGGGCATTCAGCAAAACATCTATATTTCCCATCGCACCATTGGACAACGGGACCAGGGCACCAGAGGGCCTGCCAGATATGCCTGCCTATTTCCCCCACTTAAAATCCTTCGCCCCAACTAGACTCCACAATCCCAGGTCCAAAGGCACTATCCACACCTTCCACGTGGTGTTTCAGGTGACTTGCCCTCCTCCTCCATCTCACTAGCCCACCGTTCCAGCTTCACTCCATGAAGTCCTATTCTCACACACAGCAGGGTGGCATGCTGTCACTGTACAGTATACATACATATACATTAGAACTGTTCACAAAACATTACCTCTCTTCTTTACACAATAATCTCTCCTCAAGAAGCTTAGGACAGGGTCAGGCATGGTACACATGCTTGTAATCCCTGTACTCAAGTGGTTGAGGCAGGAGGTTCACGCGTTCAAAACTAGCCTGGGCTGTGAACTGAGCTCGAAGCCCAGTTTCAATCAAACAAAATAAAAGTTTACCAAAGTTCAACAAATGCTTTGCAGCCCTGGAGAAAAGATTTATTCCAGACGTTACAAACCCTGGCCATTCACTTTCATCCATAAAACGGAGCACGCGAGACAAAGTTCCATCCTCCCGCTCCCAGTGTCTATACTGAGTACATAAAATAATCCTAACCCTAACAGGGATAGGGATTACATAGAGCTGGCTTTCATTTTCAGGGTGGATGTATGCCATCCTGAAACCCACCAGAGCGTCTGGGAAGGGATATTTTGGGTATTTCTGTGTGGGTATTTTTGTTGTCGGAAACAGCCCCTCCCCACCACCGGCGCAATGCTTCAACTTAAAAGCATCAACAACCTGAACCACGCCCAGGACCCTGCCGAGCGCTGCCTGGCTGTGGGACCTCAGAAAATCGAGCACCCTTCGTGCCTCAGTTTCCCCTCCAGGGCAACCCGCCGTTCCAGCAAAAATACACACACACAACACACAAACCGTCTGGCAGGGCGGTCGCAGGGGGAAATATGAATCAGAAAGGGCTGAGGCATGGAAATCCTGACCGAGAACCCCAAGGCGCCTTCTCCTGGCGCGTGCGCCCGGGTGCGGGTCCCCCCGGGGGTCCGAGGTTACCTGCGGTGGGCGATCACGGCGCTGTCAGCAGGACCGTGGGAACTCAGGGCGCCGCGCAGCCTCAGTCCAGCCACCTCCGACGCCGGCCTGGCTGTGATTGAGCCCGGCTGCCGCCGCTCCCGGTGCCTGGAGCCCCTGTCCACGCTGATTGGTGCAGCCTCGGGGCGTGGCATCTACAAAATCCAATAAGAGCCGAGCATGAAGCGGGCCAGCCGACGGGACTACGAATCCCAGCGTGTGGGGGCGGGGCTTCTGGGCCTCGCTGTTTTCCCCCCACCCCACCCCACCCCAAGGCTGGACCGGCATCTGTACCAGGAGCTGGGGTTGAGTGCCAGGGTACCTGAGGATGCCAGTCTCCAGAAGTGTCAGCGCACTGGACCTACCCAAAGAATGTTCGAGCAGAATGATGCTTCCCCGTCGTCCATCTTTAGAGACTGTTGTGATTTCGTATTTATGTGTGCGGCCTGAGTTTGGGAATCTTTAAAGAATCCCAGGAAATTCGGGCCACCATCCAAGAGATGGGCATGGATCTTGTCACCCCAGCTTTACAGACAGGACAACTGAGAAAATCAAGGAGGTTAATTTTCCCAAAGTCCCAATACGCCTTCAGGAGCGGAGCACGGAGGAGAATTTTAGCAGTCTGGTTCCTGAATCCCAAGCTCTTCATCTCCTAGTCCTGCTGCTTCTCAAGTGTTTGATGTGAGTTCAAAGCAAGCTAGAGAGAATTTAAAATACTGTACGTGCAACCGCCATGCGGTGGTGCTCAGTAAACTGAATGAGATGGAGCTGTTGTGACAGAAATCATGCAGTTCTGCCTGTGAACATGAGGGCCAGAGACAAGGCCACCTTCCAGGGTGGGTTGGTTGGTTGATTGAATGATTCATTGATTGTGTGTGTGTGTGTGTGTGTGTGTGTGTGTGTGTGTGTGTGTGACAACCTCTGACGTTTGTCAAGAGTCATCCACCTTTTTTTTTTGACACAGAATCTCATTGTCCTGATGCTTACTGATCAGGTAAGCTGGCTAGCCAATGAGCCTCAGTGATCCACCCATGAACCCCTCCCCAGGGGTGGGATTTCAGGCATGCCCTATCACACAGGGTTTCTTTTACATGGGTCCTGGGGATCAAGCTCATGTTTTGGATGTAGCAAAGCCAGCATTTGGCCGAATGAGCTATTTCCCCAGATCTCATCGTTTTTGTTTTGTTTTGTTTTGTCTTAACAGTAAGTCTTAAGCCAGCATCCCACACCATTTAGGCTTGCTGCCTAACTTGATTAATAAAGGTTTCTGTGCTAGATAGCTTTAGTTGTCAACTTGACACACCTGGGTAGAGGGAGCCTCAATTGGGGAACTGCTTCCATTGAACTGGCCTGTGGCCATGTCCATCGGGTATTTTCTTGATTGTTGAGTGATATGGGCCCTCCCAGCCCACTCTACATGGTGTCACCCCTGGGCAAGTGCTACATTGTATGGCAGAGTGTGCCCAGTTCTTTCTTTAGTTTTTGAGACAGGTAGCGGAGAGCCATTTTAGAATGAGCCTTTCTAAAGATAATCTGACAGTGGGGAATGAAACGAGAGATTAAAATTATAAAGCTTCTGAGCTGGGGAAAGTGTGAAGCTTGTACATTAGGTTGAGAGCAGTTTCTCTACCTCGGTATTATGGACATTTGGGGTGTGTGGTGGCTTTGAGGAGAGCTGGCCTGTGCACTGAAGGGTGTTTTGCAGCACACTTTGCCTCTGACAACCTGATGCAGATAGCAGCCCTCCCCCAAGGTGCATAAGAACCACAATGGGCTAATTCAGAGAGAGGGCTGAATGTATTCATTCAGGCATGCATGCATTATCCACTCATTCTGTCTCAAGTGGGGCTTGAAGGTGTGGCCTCTGGGTCTGGGTTGCCCGGGTCTCAGTTCTGGATCTATTACTTCCTGAATGTACAACCTCAGACAATCATTGCATCCTTTCCAACTTCTTCACTGTGAACTGGGAATGACAATCACAGTATTCTGTCTTAATTCCATGTGATGGTTTGGAGATGCAGTGTCTAAAAGGTCAGAATTCTTGTGGTTCAATACATTTCTGATGTGATGTCACTGCCCCTATTTATGGGCTTGAGCAATTAAGAGCACCAGCCGCTTTTCCAGAGGACCCAGGTTCAGTTCCCGGCACCCACATGGCAGCTAACAACTGTCTGTAGCTCCAGTTTCAGGAAATCCAAGGCCCTCTTCTGGTCTCTGTGGACATTCCATGCATACGCTTACATCCATGCAGGCAAAATACCCATAGACATTAAGTAAATGAGTAAATGAATAAACCCTCTATTGTTCACTAGTCTCCCAGTCTCTAAGTCAGTTTCCACAGCACAGGGCCCCTGGATTATTACACATGCTACAGTAGACAGCCCTACACCTCTGTGTATTCAAAAACACTGATTAGACTAGGTGGTTTTAAGAGAAAGAGGAAGTTTTGGGAGGAATAGAAGGGGAGGATCTGAGAGGAGTTGGAGGGAGGGTGAGGGGTAGATTCGATCAAGATAAAATGTATTCATGCCTGAAAGAAAATATGGAAACAAACAGCCAGATGTGGTGGTATACTCCTTTAATCCCAGGACTCCTGAGGCAGAGCAGGTGTGTCTTTGTGAGTTCAAGGCCAGCCTGATCTACACAGTAAGTCAGGCCAGCTGGGGCTACAGGGAGACCCTGTCTCGAGTAACAAACAAAAACAAAAAAAAATAAAAAGACAAAATAGGCTAATACAGTGACCTTCCTAAATGGGTTAATATTTTAAAGTTGAATATTCATGGACACAATTTATGAATGTGAAGCTCAATAAATATTCACAAAGTGAACACATCCAGATAAGCTGCCCTCAGTTGAGAAATAGACTGACCAGCTCCCTGGGGTCTCTCTTGGGCCCCCTTCAGGTGAGGCTTTAAAGTGTTCCAAACCCTCCCCTCCCCTGGAAATGTAAATGTTCTTTCCTGTGCTCAACTGCTTTTATTGTTATTCTGATTACATAAGATTTATTATTTTCTTTTTAATTTTTGAAACTGTGGTAAGTACATACAGCATAAAATTTTGTTTCATCCTTTATCTTTTAGACTTTTATTAAAATTTACACGTCAGTGTGTATGTATATGCAAGTATGTGTGGGTGCCTGAGGCCAGAAGTGGGTGTTGGACTCCCTGGAGCTACAGTTACAGTGGTTGTCAGTTGTCTGATGTGGGTGCTGGGAACCTAACTCAGCGCATCTGGAAGAGCAGCCAAGTGGGCCTAATCACTGAGCCAGCTTTCTACCCCCACCAACCCCCATTTTAAGTGTGTGTTTACTGACATCAGTGACACCCACATGCTTGTTGAACCACAACTGCTTCCAAAACTTTATATCACTATCTCCAGCTCAAAACTGGTTCCATCCGTCCTGGAATAAATGCCTATGGTGTTAACAGCCTGTGATCCTGGTCTCTCAGTGACCTCATTTCCTGCCATTTCACTAACTGGCCCTGCCACAGCGTTTACATCTAAGGCAGCCAGTTCCTGAAAACATCCTTCCCTTCCAGTCACACAGCTGGTTTTTATGGCCTGAGGTAACTGCTTTTCAGAGCAGCTGTCTTGAACCAGTTGGTCTAAACTAGCCCAGAGGTGATAAACCACTGTAGCTTTCTACTGGCTTGACTCTCTAGGTATCTAAATTTGAAAAGCAGGGTATGGTGGGGACCTTCTGTAATCTTAGCACTGGGAAGGCTAAGGCAGGAGGATTACCACAAGTTTCAGGCCAATCTGGGCTCTGCATAGTAAATTCTAGTCACAGCTTGGAGTGAGACCTTATCTTAACCCCCCCACAGAAAAGGGAAGTGAGATCCTGGAGATATAGCCAGATGGTAGAGAGCTTACTTTGTATACACATGAAGCCCTGGGTTTGATCCCCAATACAGGAAGGAAGGAAGAAAGGGAGGAAGGGAGGGAGGGAAATAACTAAATTTGTTAATCTTCTAAGTGACAACTAAAATTTAAACTGCTCAATATCTAGAGCCCCGCCTATTTATTTCCTATACCCCAAGATCTAAAATAGTAGATATCCTAATAAGTGCTCAATGAAATATTATTGAGTTAAATGGTATGGTTCCATAAACCTGTAATCCCAGCTCTTACAAAGAGGAGACAGGAAAATCATGAGTTCAGGGCCAGTGACTGTCTCAAGAAAACAAATACATGGTATCATAAAGCTAATATTTAGCTACACTGTAAAGCTGTTGCCAAAAAAAATGCTTAAATGCCTGGGTGGTGCACACCTTTAATCCCAGGACTTGGAAAGCAGAGGCAGGTGGATCTCTGTAAGACTGAAGCCAGCCTGGTCTACATAGCAAGATCCAAGCTAGCTGGAGCTACAGGAAGACCTTGTCAAAAAAAAAAAAGGCTTATAAAAGCCAGTGGCTTACCGTGCTCCTGTCGCTAAAGAACTTTCTAAAGATTTCCTATCAACTGATCAGGATTTACTTACCTCAGTGATAGGCTGTACTCGATAACCTTACCAGTATACAGCATCCCCTTCTTTAAGAAAGGGAGAACCCCCTGAATATGATGAGATAGTCCTCCGTGATTAAATGGCAAAGGGGTGGTTAACTGGGCAGTGAGACCTTTAAAAGTCGAGAGTTTTCTCTGTCCATAGTAAATAGATTCACTGCTGGCTGGAAGATGGAAGAACCATCAGTCCTGCAGGCAGGCTTGAGGAGCTAGGAGACTTGCCCAACTGACCATCAGCAAGGAAATGGGGCCATGAGGCCTACAACTGCCAGGAACAAATTAATCCAGTCAACAACCCAAAGGGTGTTTAGAGGTGGATCTTCCCTGGAGTTTGCAGGAAAGAACCCAGCTGTAACCACAGAAAAGCAGTGCCCATTGTGGATGGCAACTCCCATTTTGCACATAAGGGAAGCGATTTGCCTTAAGTCTTAAAAGCTTATGTACAGCAGAGAAAGAGAATCCTGTGAGCTGACCTGTGGCCCTGCTAAACTGCCTCCAGCACAAGCTTTGGTCTTCATGGGACACTAAGCTAGGTTTGAGTCCTGGTGATACTGCTTGCCAGTTAGATGTTCTTGTCTTTCAAATGGACCGATAGCTAACTTTTTCTTTAACTGTAGGACGATGGAGACACATGGGAGCTGCTTAGTAATCGTTTGGTTTCTGCTCGGTTTGCCCCCACTGTCCTTTCTTAGTCTCACTACCATCTTCAAATTCCACACAGCAGCCAGAGTGTGTGTTTACTTTTGTAGCCCTAAAGCCTTCTACATGCTAGGCAAGCACTCTACCTTAGAATCACACTTAAAACAATTTTTTTCATTACATTTATTGGGGCTGGAGAGATGGCTCAACAGTTAAGAGCACTGGCTGCTCTTGCAAAGAACTGGGGTTTTGTTCCCACCACCCATATGGCAGCTAACAACTGTCTGTGACTCTAGTTCCAGGGGATCCAACACCCTTTTCTGGCCTCTGTGGGCACCAGGCATGCAGGTGGTACATATACATACATGCAGACAAAGCATTCATACACAACTGTCTGTAACTCCAGTTCCAGATGATCTGATGCCCTCTTCTGACCTCTGAGGGCATTGTATGACATGGGTGCCCTTACATACATGCAGGTGATACACTTATACACATAAAATAAAAATTTTTATAAAGACATTATTAATGGAAACATCCAGGAAAGGCTGAAAATATAACTATTAATTAGGCAGCTCTAAGCCTCTTTAAGTCTCAGTGATTCTATTAGTAAAGAAAAAGAGGATGAAGCTGGATGTGATGGTGCACACCTTTAATTGCAGCACTCCAGAGGCAGAGGCAGGAGGGACTCTCTGAGTCTGGGGTAAGACCCTCTACATAGTTCTAGGCAAGCCAGGGGTGTATAGAGAGGCCTATCTCAAAGGTGGGCGGGGGAGGTACCTGGGGACAGCCACCAGTTCCTGCTCCTAAGAAGATGGCCTTGAAGACTATCCACTTGTCCAAAGAGGCTGAAGAAAAGTGGTTTAAGCCAGAAGACTCTGTGAAACCACTGACTGGCCACCTTGAGCAAGCTTGCTGTGGACACTGGCCCCTCCTTCTCCCTCAGACTACCATATTCTTCCCTGCTTTTCTGCCTTCCACCATGGAATGAGGCGATGTGAACGCCCTTGAGGGAACCCACTGCCAAGCTCTTGATCTTCAAGCTTCAGAACAATGATCCAAATAAATCTTTTATATAAAAAACTCTACCTCAGGTATTCTGTTATAGCAACATAAAATGGACTATGACTCAAGATCATACCAAAACAAGTTTAAGGAGAAGTTTAAGAAGAAGTCCCCTGAGCATTCAGCTGGTCCCAGGTGATGACAGAAGAAGTTGTAGATTGACAGGGAATAGGCTGGAAGTCAAGGACCCCATCAGTCATTTTGACTTTTACTTTGTTTGTTTGTGTTTGTGTGTGTGTGTGTGTGTCTCCCTATGGCTCCAGCTGGCTTGGAACTTGCTATATAGATCAGACTAGCCTGGATCTCCCAGAGATCTGCCTACCTTTGCCTTCCGAGTGGATTAAAGGTGTATGCCACCACACTAGACTTCCATCAGCCAATCTGAAACTTTTTCCCTTTTTAGTGTTATGGAACTAATAAGCACACTTGGTATCATTGCTCTTGATGTTATTTTTCATTTTTTTAATTTTTAAAAATTATGTATGTATGTGTATGTGGGTAGATGCACATGAGTGTAGGTGCCTTAAGAAGTCAGAAGAGGGTGTTGTATTTCCTGAACTGGAGTTACAGGCAGTTGTAAACTGCCCGATGTGGGTGCTGCAAGAACAGTATGTGTTCTTGACTGCTGAGCCATCTCTCCAGCATATTGAGGTTACTTTATCATTAATGGTCAAAACATCATGAAGAAGAGATTACTATTCTCAGGTGACAACTGAGAAAGCTGAGGCTTAGGACAATTTAGTAAGTGGCTCCAGGGGTGTGAGGGAATTGGTTCTGCAGAGCAGGGCTCAGAATCTGGGGCTTTTCTTCAAGGGTGGCTTTCACTACCTAAGGGAGAGTGCTCTTCAGAGTTCCATGAGAAATTCCAGTCTAGTCTTAATGTGGTTGATTCCCAAAGAGAGACATTGGGTTATATAAATGAACTAACACTCTCTCTCTCTCTTTCTCTCTCTCTCTCTCTCTCTCTCTCTCTCTCTCTCTCTCTCTCTCTCTCTGTGTGTGTGTGTGTGTGTGTGTGTGTGTAAGTGAATGATAACAGAATTTACTGAAAAAGCTGTGTCCTACCTGCCAGAGCCCACCGGCAGAAATCAAACTGTACCTGAAGTGGAGAGTGCGGATTGAGAAATAAAGAGAGAGAAAAGATAGATTCGGGAGGGCTGTCAGTCAATACTGAGGCCCAGACTTTATTTTGCTCAGTGTATTTATACCTTTACAGTTGCATGAGGAGCAAAACAAGTCAAGAACTCCAAGCAAAAACAAACATGCATTTACATAGACAGAACAGATGTAGAGCTACCTACATCTACTAACAAAAGGTCCTCAGCCTTGGGCCCAAGGCAGACTTCCATTCAGGAGTCACAAAGTACTTGCATAGCAAAGCATCCTGCTCCCATAGCACTTCTATGACTGACTTCGGCTCAGCCCTAAACTAGGGCACAGTTCAAGGCAGGGAAATGGCTCCCCACACCTACTCAAAGGAAAGACAACTCAACAGTATCCAGACTCATTCTGCCCACACATCTGTCAACATAATTCTACTTTCACTTCTCCTTTTTTTTTCTCCATAAAGTCATTCTTTCAAAACTAGTTCTTGGGAAGAAGAGATGTGATTCTTTGAAATCAGCCCCAGATATAAAAGTGAGTGTGTCAGACTTTTAACATCAATGCGGAAAAAAAAGATCCTTTGTTTGTGTCAAGAAACCCTATGGACAATGAATTCCATGTCCTTACTAAGATGAATTCCACCTAATTCTCTTTAAAACGTATCAGCATATATATAGTCCTAAGGAAGACGGGTTGTCCCAAGTCAGATCCCTAAAAGCAGAGCATGGGAGGTGACCCTGCGGGAGTTATTTGCGGGGTGTGCTCGAGAGAACCCTGGGAGGAGTGCTGAGAAGCCAGCGGAGAGGAGGAAGGAAGAAGCTCGGCAAAGGCACTGGTTCAGGAGGCTGTGGCACTTATCTTGTCCCAAAAAGGAGCCCTGGAGCCTGCTGTGGACCATATAGTTGTTCTACCCAGAGGCAAGAAGACTGAGCAATTACATGCCCTCAAGTTAATCACTCAGTGTGACTTTTCAGCTGTTCCCATAACTACTTCTTTTTCTATGTTTTATTTTTTTTATTTTATGTGTTTAAGTATATTGCCTGCACAAATATAAGTGCACTGTGTCATGCAGTGCCTGCGGAGGTCAGAAAAGGACGTCAGATCCCTTGGAACTGGAGTTAGAGTGGTTATTAGCCACTATGTGGGTGCTGGGATTCAAACCTGGGTCTTACATGAGAGCAGCCAGTGCCCTTAACTGCTGAGCCATCTCTCCAGCCCAGGACCACTTCTTATAACCAACAGCAGACTGAGAATCATTTTGAGAAGGATGCAGAGTGAATGCTCAGCAGCCAGCACCACAGCAGGCAAGAGGCAACTTGTGTGCCCTATACCAGGGACCAGACCGGGAACCAAGGGCCTCTGCTGCACTGGAGCCATCACAGCTCCGTCAATATGCTACAGGCAGGTATACATGATAGTTTTTTTGACTGCATTATTTATTTAATTTTGGTTATGTTTTTTAAAACCAATGATTATCTTTTAAAGCAGTTTTAAGTTCACAAAAAAATTAAGAGGAAAGTTCAGGTTTTCCTGGAATTCTGTATTCACTGCAGAGTTCCCATATATCCTCTGCCCCCCACCACTCACATGAGGTTTCCCTGTTAGTAACACCCCACAGCAGAGGGGAAAGTGCATTCATTATAATAATGGAACACTGCTGGCACATCACTACCATTCAAAGTCAATCGCATTGGAGCTGGTTCTTCATGTGGTCCATTTGTTGGGCTTGGAGAAGTTGTAAAAACACATGTCTGCTACAATAGCATCAGACCGTATAGTTTCACTGCCTTGAGAATCCCCTCCTCTCTTCCTCTCTATTCTGCCTGTCTCTCCCAAACCCTGGCAATGACCAACTTCTGTCTCCATAGCTTTGTCTTTTTCAAACTGTTGTAATAATCACACAGCATGTAGTCTTTCCAGATTGGCTTCTCTGATTTAGTAACAGTCCATTTGAGTTTTATTTTTGTCTTTTAAAGATTTACTTTTTTTTTTTAATTATGTGTTTATGTAGGCACATCCATGTGTGTGCCATGTATATGCAGTGCCCAGGGAGGCCAGAAGAGGGAGTGGAATCCTCTGGAACTGGATTTATAGGCAGTTGTGAGCTGCCTGACAGGGTGCTAGGAACTGAAACCTGGTCCTCTGCAAGAATAGCAAGCAATCTTAACCACTGAGCCATCTTTCCAGTCTCAACATCTCTGTCTTTTTGTGGCAATAGCTCTTTTTAGCCTGAGTAAGTATTCCATTGTCTGGATGGGCCACAATTTGTGAACCCAGTCACCTTCTGAAGAACATATTGTTGGTGCTTCCAAGTTTGGGGGACAAGTAAAGCTGCTTTATTATAAGTGTTTGGGAACAGACATACGCTCTCAGTTCCTTCAAAGCACAAATGGGTGTGCTTATTGAATCATGGTACTGTTTCTCAATCCTGCCAGCAGGGAAAGGGCATTCGTGTGACTCCACATTCTGGTCAACACTCGATGAGCCTTTCCACTGTTTATTTGCCATTTGTACGTCTGCATTGCTGGGTATTTATTCACATCCTTTGTCTACTTTTCAATTTTTATTTCATTTTTAATAATGTGTATGTGTGTGTTTGGAGGGGGTGTGTGAGTGCAGGAGTTCACAGAGGCCAGAAACTTCAGATCTAGCATGTTCTGCATAGCAAGTTCCAGGCCAACCAGGGCTACATAGTAAGAACCTGTCTCAACATACATGGTCTCATAATGTACTTCAGACTGGTCTGGAACTTTATATTTAGCTGAGGCTCACTTTAAACTCAAGATCACCGTCCTGCCTCAGCCCTCAGCCTGCGGAGTGTGGGATCATAGGCATGAGCCACCACTCCACATGGGGCTTTCCCTTCCTCCTTAGTTCAAGCTCTCTATGTTGTGCACACTTGAAAACCGCCTTCAGTCCTTTCTGGAGCAAGACTGGGACAGAAGATAGAAATTCCCAGTTCATCTTTCCCCAGGATCCCTGACCCTGAGAGCCTGGAGCTTTTACAGGCTCTGTAAAAGGGTATTTTCCCTTGAAGTGCACTTTGCACAGTGAAAGTAAAACAAGGATATCTGTGATGCTAGATCCAAACCCAGGGTTGCAAGTCACATGGCCTAAGCTTCCACATCTAGAGGAAATCCCTTTACTTATTCATGCAGCTGACATCTCCTCCTCTGTCCAGTGAGCACTTCTTGGTCACTGGACAGGTGCACTCTATAGACTCTGGCTGTCATGAGATGGTGTAGACTGATCTGGGTCAGGTAAAATTCGTCAAGATTTCCACAGCTCAGTTAAACCAGGCACTTCCCCTGGAGCTGTGCTGAGTGAATTGGCCTGTTTAACGTTTTGACTTGTCTGGAATGTTATTCTTAAGGGAAGTGATAAGGCTAATAAATTTCTCAGATCCTGGAGTCAGAAGGCATCTGGGGGCAGCCGTGGGTGTCAGGAACAGCATGAACCCCCAGAACTGGTCAGGGAGCCTCAGAAGAATGACTACCATGGGCGTCCAACTCCTCGTGATCTAGAATGAGTGTGTTGAAGCAACAACCCATGAGATCTCATTCAGCTTCAATAGATCAGTTGATCCAGGACTTTCCAACCTGGACTTCACAGAGCAGCAGGTCTTCCTTACACTTCCAAGAATAGACACAGGGCACTTGCTTTTGTTTTCCAGGGCAGGAAAATAAAAATCAGTGACTGCTACCGCTAATTTACTATACCACATGATTTTCAGAAAGAACGGACTTTTTTCTTTTTTTAATTTTTTAAGACATGATCTCCCTGTAGCCACAGCTGGCTGGAACTTGCTATGTAGACCAGGCTGGCCTCAATCCCGCAGAGGTCCACCTGCCTCAGCCTCCCGCTGCCTCCCGAGAGCTGGGACTAAAGGCGTGCATCAGCATGTCTGGTGACCTTTTTTTTAAGTGGAACAGAATGTGCTGGCACACACCTGGGACCCTTATACTTTGGAGGTGAAAGCAGGAACTGAAGGCCAAGCTTGATTCCATAGCAAGGCTCAGGCCAGCCTGGACTGCATAAGATTCTATCTCAAACAAACAAAGAAGAAATAATCTCAGAATAAAAGACAGTCCTTGCTATGACCTTCAAGATAGGCACAATGTTCTATCTTTTCTTCATGTTTTTTAAAAAATATTTTATTATTTTTTAAATTTTATGTTCATGAATGTTTGCTTATACATATGTAACTGCACCATGTGTGTGCAGTGCCCACAGGACAGCAGAGGGTGTTGGATTCCCTGGAACCGGAGTCATGGATAAGGTTGTTAACTGTCATGTGGGTGTTGGGAATCGAACCCAGGTCCTCTGGAAGAATAACAAGTGTTCTTAACTGCTGAGCCATCTCTCCAGTCCCCTTCTTCGGTTCATAAAAAGTTATTTATTGTTAGCTGGGCATGGTGGTGCACACCTTTAGTTCCAGCACTTGGGAGGCAGGGTATGTGCATCAGTCATATGTGAGAGGGCAGACACATCATGCCACAGTTCATGTGTGGAGTTCAGAGAACAACTTTTGGAAGGTGGTGCTTTTTTTTCAACAGTGGTTCAGGACTCAAACTCAGATGGTCAAACTTGTGCTGTAAGCACTTTTACCCACTGAGCCATCTCACCATCCCTCATCCTTGTTTTTTTAAAACTGCAATGTAACAATTTATAGTAAATTTATCCAGCTGTGCAACCACCCCTACAGTCTAATGTTAGACCACCCCCATTACCTCAAAAAAGCCCACTCCCCATCAACACCTACCGGATCCAGTGAACCTCAAATCTCATTTTTGTCTCTATAGATGGATGGACCTCGTATGGACATTTCAAGTAATGGAATCATGCAGCACATGACCCTTACATCTGGCTTCTGTCGTTTAGCTTGTTTCCAAGGATCTCCATGCTGCTGCATATATTGGTACCCATTCCCTCTTATTGTTCAATGATGTCATACAAAGATAGTATATCTTGTTCATTCATTCACCTGGTCATGGATAATTGATTATTTATCAATGGACATTTAGGCTGTTGCCACTCGTGGAATATTGTAAATAATGCCAGTATGAACATTTTCATATACTTTTTTGCATATGTATGTATTATGTGGGTATATGCATATATGTACAGGTGTGTGTGTGTGTGTGTGTGTGTGTGTGTGTGTGTGTGTGTGTGTTCCAGAGGTTATCAGACTTGGTGGCAAGTGCTTTTACCCGCTGAGCCATCTTACAGGCCTTGACACCTGTTTTTAGACAAGTTTTCTCACTGGTCTGGAATTCACCAAGTAAGCCAGACTAGCCAGTAACTCCCATGAGTCCACCTGTCTCCTCCTGTCTCCTTCTTCTCAGTACTGCTGTTATAAGCACACTATGGCCAGCTTTTTACATGGGATCTGTAGATCAAACTCCAGTCCTCAGGCATGTTCAGCAAGTACTTTATTGACTAAGCTATTTTCCCAACACTGCATGCATTTTTATCATAATTTCAACACATAATTATTGTACAGATGAATGTGTTTCACCATGATACTTCCACATATATGCAATACAAGTTTCTGTCTGTGCCATGTTTTCAGTTACCTCAGGCAAACATTTATGCATCAATGATGGACTGCATGCACAGTCATGGTTCCGTAGATTATATTGCCTACTGATGATTTAGCTGTCATTGCACCTAACATTGCATTTCTCAACTTTATTCCCACTGTTAGACACCTGACTGTGTGCCTGTGTGACAGCTGTAAATGACAGGTAGAGTAATAGCCTTCTGAAGATGCCCAAACCTGAATCCTTGGAATTTGTGACTGTCATCATCCATGCAGAAGGGGTTTTGTGGGTGTGATAAACGACCATAAGAAGAAACAATTTTGGACTATCAATTTGGGCCCAATGGAGACATACAGATTATTATAAAGGGGAAAACGGAGAGTGCATCAGAGTAACACAGATGAGAAAGATTTATCCAGCCACTGCTGGCTTTGAAGATGGAAGGAGACTATGAGCTACAGACAAAAGACAAAGTCCAAGATTCCGCTCTATAGCTTCTGGAAGGAAGGCAGGGTGCCATGGGCCCCATTTTAGAGTTCTGCTCTCCAGAGCTGTGAAAGAACAAATGAGTATTTTTTCCAGCCTTTCAAGGCCGTGGCAATTTGTTTGTAGCAGCCACAGAAAACTATTATACTGTGTTTTACGGTGACCCCAACTTCATCTTAACCCATTTAGGAAGGCATCAAAAGTTAAGACAAAGGGCACAATGTGCCAGGTGTATGGGTTCGTCTCTACCACTTAGTGCAATAGGTCTTAAATGTGCTATTAACTTCCTGTGCCTCAGCTTCCTCATCTGTGAAATACCTCCCTCACTCTCTGTTGTGAAGATTAAATGAGGTTCTCTGTGTTGGATGTGGCCTAGAACAGTACAAAACATATGGATACACAGTCATTTGCTCTATCCCATCTCACATGGTCTTCTAAGAAAAAAACAGCAATAACCATCCAGGCGATGAGAAAATAGATCCACTTGAACTTTTTCAAAGCCATTTACTTCCTTCCATCAGACCATTCAAATCATTGAGCTCTCAGATTGAGATTCCCGTAGAGCCCAAGCTAAAAGCTTTTAAGACAGTCCCCTCCCCAGACAATAGAACACTATCCCAGGCTCTGACTCAGGAAGCTGAGAGTTGATCTGTGATTTTTCCTGAATATATTTTCTGTTTCCTGTAACTGTGTGTTGCTCAGAAATTACTCGTTAGTCTACAAATGAGGTCCAAAACGTACTTTCACCCAGATCCTCAAAAACACCGTAAGCACTTAGCAAATGCAGGCTGAGTGTCAAATTAGAAGTTGACCTGAAAAGTTTCCCTCCAATTGCTGCTGGCTTTCTACAGTAAATTTTCTCATCCCCCTACCCCTGAGTCTCACGTAGCCCAGGCTGGCCTTGAATTCACCACATAGACAAGAATGACCTTGAACTTCTGATCCTCCTGCCTCCATCTCTTAAGTGCCATGATTACAAGCATGTACTACCATGTTCAGCTTTATGCACTGATGGGGATGGAACCCAGGGCTTCCTGTTGCTCGGCAAGCCTCTACCAACTGAGCAATATCCCCAGCCCTCAAGCCTCTTTCTGACTCTTGATTGTAGAATTTTAGAACTGGAATAACTTTGGCCATGAATAACTCAGGACCTTGGTTCTGCAAACACAGAAACTGAGACTCTGAAGGATGCAGGTGTCTTGGGCTCATGAAATATGAGCACATATGCAGAGAGCAGTTCTTCTGGTTCTCAGTGTCATCGTGGGCTGAACTTTAGCTGCCCTCCAGACACACCTGAACAAGTTACTTGTTGACTCAAATTCCTATTATTACTGTGTCTCGTTTTTTTATACTTCCTTCACCAAAATTAAACTTTTTTCAAATTTAGATTTCAGAAAAAGCCAAGAAATACTACTAATATTATTTCTTGTTGCATCTATTTCCAGCCCCTACGTGAGTATGAAGGGACACTGGCGAAATCCCCTGTGATTTTCAGTTGATATACTGGTACTTCTGATTTTCCAGACTGTGTCTGAATTGCAAAAGTGTAAGTCAGGCTAGTTGAAAACACACTCAGGACGGTTAGCTCAAAAATAGAAACAGTTAACAGGAAAACAGAGTTCTGTTTTCCCCTTTTCACTACCAACAAGCATTTGGTTAAAAGTCAGATCACTGACTGAGGAAATTTAAAAATCAAAACAGGAAGCAGCAAGTGGCTAGCGAAGCTCTGTGCTCAGCAGAAGACTCCCAACTGCCTTCTGCGCTCATGGATAGTGGCAAACCCCCCACCCCAGTGATGCAAAGCTTAACAGGATGGGTAGATCAACACCCATCCTGTTAAAGGGTGCTTTGTGTTAATCAACTCCCAGGGCCCCTCACCTTTCCACTGTCTTTCAGAGCAGGAACTCAGGTGTCTTTATTGTATTTCTTCCTCCTGAGCACCTGCTCTTATTGGTTACATGCCTACATAGAAAAAAAAAATCCTTTACCCCAATCCCCTAAATGATCTATTTCAGGTACTGTGACAATGTGTGCATGGTTTGCTTCAATTTGAAACATTTTATTTCTTTTTCTTCTTTTATTGTTTTGGCTGGGGTTTCTCCTACAATCCTGTAAGCAGAATTTATCCTGATTTTGTTTTGGGTTTGGTTTTTTGGGGTTTTGTTGTTGTTGTTGTTGGGTGGTTTTTTCTGTTTTGTTTTGTTTTTGTTTTTGGTCTTTCTTGAGACAGGGTCTTTCTGTAGCCCCAGCTGGTTTGGGGCTTACTGTGTAGACCAGGCTGGCCTTGAACTCATAGAGATCCACTTACCTCTGCCTCCCAAGTGCTAAGATTAAAGGCATGCACCACCATGCCTGGCTCTTTTTATAGTCTTTTTAAGACAGGGTCTCCTTGTAGCCCCGGCTGGCCTTATAACTTGCTATATAGACCAGGTTGCCTCGATCTCTTGATCGCTCAGAGCTCCGCCTGTCTCTGCCTCTTGAGTGCTATATTAAAGGCATGGACCACCTTGCCTGACTTTTTTTTTTTTCCTTTATTTTTGTTTCTTTAATGAATTTTTGTTCATTTTGTTCATTTTTTTTAAATATTGTATTTATTATTTTTACTTTATGTGTATGAGTGTATTGCCTGCATGTGTGTATGTGCACTCACGTCGTGCAGTGCCCATGGAGGTCAACAGAAGGTGTCAAATCTCCTAGAATTGGAGTTACGGCCAGTTGTTAGCCACCATGTAGGTGCTGGGAATCAAACCAGGGTCTTCTGCAAGCACAGCCAGTGCTTTTAACCTCTGAGCCATCTCTCCAGCCCCTCATTTTTTGTTTTGAGGGGGATTTTTAATCATTATTTTTATGTTATGTGTATGAGTGTATTGCCTGTATGTATGTAAGTGCACCTGTGTCATGCAAAGTCTGCAGAGAACAGAAAAGGGTGTTGGATTCCCCTGGAACTGGAGTTAGACAGTTGTTAGCTGCCATGTGGGTGCTGGGAATCGAAGCCAGGTCCTCTACAAGAGTAGTCAGGGCTCTTTACCAGTGAGCCATCTCTCCAGCCCTCGTTTTTGCTTTTTAAGGAATCATTTACTTTATTACTGTGAAATGTTTCAAGATGAGACTACAAACTCTCTCTCCTCTCCTCCTTTTTCCTCTCTTAGCCCTTCTGTCTTCCCCTTCCATCCCCTCTCCTTTTCCCTTCCGAGCCCTTTCTCTTCTCTTTCCTTTCCTTTCTCTCCCCACCCACCTTCCTCGCTGCCATGAGCAGCCTTCTGGCCCAGAAACGTGGAGCCAAGTGACCGTGGACTAAAAAGACCTTTGAAAGCATGAACAAAAGTAAACATTTCTTCCTTTAAAACAAAAATGAGGCAGGAAGCGTGGTTCATTCAGTAAAGTGCTTGTCTTCCAAACTCGAGGGCCTGAGCTCAATTTCCAGAACCCAGTTAAAAATGCTAGGCAAGAATATAGAAAAGTGTGATGGCACGTGCCTGTAATTCCAGCACTGGCCAGTCAGTCTAGCGGCATTGGTGAGCACCAGACAAGTAAGAGTCTTTGCCTCAAAGGAGGTGGAGGGCCTTCCTGAGGATGACACCCAAGATTGTCCTCTAGTCTTCACATGCACACACTCACACACACAAACTGGGATAAAAGAAATAAAGGCTATATAATAACAAACACCCATATATTCACCCTCAACTTTCCTGAGTCATAGCATTATGTCCTATTTGTTTCTGACTCTCAGAAATTGATCAGTTCTGCTGGGTGTGGTGGCACACACGCCTTTAGTCTGAGCACTTGGGAGACAGAAGCAGGCCAATCTCTGTGAGTTTGAGGCCAACCTTTGAGACCAACCTGGTCTACACTGGGAGTTCAAGGCCAATCAGGGCTACATAATGAGATCCTGTCTTAAAAAAAGATCAGGTAGACAGCCTGGTCGGGCTACCTGGGAGAGGAATCTAGCATTTCCTGTTCTTCATTGACTCTTTGATGAGCTCTAAGCACATCTCACTGAAAATGGACCTTAACGATTTATTTCTTACAAGGATCATCAGGGATCATTTTGAGGACCTCAGATGAGATAAAAACAATGTCTTTAAAGTAACTTCTAAAAAATAATCTGAATGGGGGTGACGTGGTGGAGATACAGAGCCATCAGATCAATTTTGTCTTACTGGAGTTTAAGGGCAAAAGTTACTGTTTCTAGGAGTCCCCACAGAGGCTCAACCATGTGTGCCAATATGACAAAGAGATGAGATGGGGTGAAAGGCAGAGAATGGAAATTTTGGTCAATGTGGTCATATTGGGAAAAGGAACAGAAAAGGGGTCCAGTGACTCCCCAAGTCTATCTTTGAGGTACTGATAGAAGCTTCAGGTTTAAATAGAAGAAAAAATGGAGCTGGGGGTTAGGGGTTTGCATAATTAGGCATTCTTGGTTAAAGTGTTTTTGGTTAACCATTATCTCCTTCAGGTTCTGCCATAGGCTCTAGAGATATGGTTATCACCATCATCACTTGAGGGGAGCAATCCCACAATATGGCTCTGCCTGCCCTAAGGGGCAGCCTCACCTTCATAAATTACTGCCTTCATTTAGGGGGTGGTCTATCTTGCTAGACTTGCAATTGCTTGGGTGTAGTTTTGGCCCCTGGTCACAAAGATATATATCAATCAGTCCTATTGTTCCTGGAATCCAAGGAGAAGAGACTGACTCCAAAGGAGAACAGAGTTCAAAGTGTGATATCATGCTGACACTAAGAAAAGACAAGCATAACATCTAGAAGGCCATCTTTAGGGATGTTTGTTCTGAGGTGCTGATTCTGCACTTAGATGCCCCTTAGAGTGGGCACCTTGCTTAGCTCAGAGTTCTGACCCTGACCGGAAAGCCAGCTGCCATTCAGTCAGTGACAGTAGTCCAGCACTCCACCAGTAGTAGCCTGAGGAGTTCCTAGCCCAGGGCCTTCCAGTCACATAAGCCTGATACTTGACTATACCACACAAAAACTGTTAGGGTCTAGGGATAGAGCTCAGTTGATAGAGTACTTACTTAGCACCTATGAAGCCCTGAGTTCCAACCCCCGAATCTGCATAAGCCATGGGTTGGGAGGTGGAGGCAGGAGGATCAGAAGATTAAGGTCATCTTTGGTTATATAACAAGTTGGAGGCTACCCTGAGGTACATGAGTTCCTGTTTGAAAAGCAAAAAAAAAAAAAAAAGAAAAAGAAAAAAATTTCAGTACAAGTCAGAGTGAAAGACCAAAGTTTATTAAGTATAGATAAGAGTACACTCTTCAGATTTAAGCTAGGGGGAGGGAGGGGAATAAGGGAGGGAGAGAGAGCAGCATTTGGGCATCTTCGCAACACACACACACACATACACACACGAGGATTCTGTGCTTTTAAAAGTCACATTGTTCAAAGGGTGAGATTTTTCCACCAAGGTTTAAAGATTAAATAAAGTTTATAAATTAAGTACAAAAATATAAGCTGCTTGACTCATTTCTCTTATCTAAGGATTTCCTTTTGTAAATGAGGTTGTAAGATGGTTTGTGAGGAGCACTGCTCAGGTCTAGGGATGAGAGTTGAGTGCTGATAAAATCAAACTCAAAGGTCACACTCATTCTGGTCCTGCGTTAAGCACAGTTATTTGATGCTCTCAACATTGTGTTTGAGATGTTTGTATGAAAATGAACGCTGGCTCTGCAGGAAATTTTGATTTTTATCAGTTCTGTTGCAGATTCTTGAGTGTTTGAGATGCATATATGAAAAATGAACATTGTGTTGGTAGCAATTTTGATTTTATCAGTTCGGTTGCAGATTCTTGAGTGAGGGGAGTCTTTCCCTTCTCATGACCCCTTCATGTCCCCCGTCTTTCTTCATGTCTCAGAAGGAATAATATACTATGAAATTTAGAAATTTTGGGGGGGATGGTGGAGAGATGGCTCAGTGTCTAGGAGTGTGTACTACTCTTGCAGAAGACCTGAGTTTGATTCTCAGCACCCACATGGAGCAGCTCATGACTGCCTATAACTCCAGCTCCAGGGGGGATCCAATACCTCTGGCCTCTTGGGTGTGCATACAGATATACACATAGTTTAAAATTAAAAGAGAAATCCTTAAAAAAAAACTTTAGACTCCCACAATTTCCTAGGCAGAAATCAATTTAAGAAACCCTCTGGTCAGTAAAGCTGGGCTGTTTTTACAGATATAAAGTGATAGCAGCCAGTCTCACTGGTGCCGGCCTTTAATTCCAGCACTTGGGAGCAGAGGCAGGCTGATTTCTGTGAGATTGAGGCCAGCCTGGTCTACATACACACTGGGTTCCAGGCCAGCTGGAGCTACTGGGCACTCTGTCTCAAAACAAACAAAAACCAAAGAAAAAACTGATAACAGAGGGTTGAACAAGAAGTACATGGAGACTTTTCAGGCCTTTAATCTCAACCAGGGAACAGTTTGGGCCCTCTTGACTCAGAACCTACTGCTGTGGAGCAGGGCCTCCCGGTGCCTGCCCCCTGTGTTTGCACGGGATCTAGACCCATGACCAGATTCTTGCTCCACCACTGTGTTGGAGAGGGGTCAATAATTTACCTTTTCTTAAACTCCCTTTGTGGGTCTGTATCTGTGCTCATGTGGGTGTGCATGTGCACCTGAGTATACATGTGTGGAGGTCAAAGGTAGACATCAAGTGTCCTCTTCAGTTGCTCCCTTACAGCCCTGGAACTCGTTGATTTGGCTAGGCTGACTGGCTTGCGAGCTCCAGGGACCCTCCCGTCTGCCTCTCCAGGGCTGGGATTACAGGAGTGCACCACCATGCCTGGCTTTTTTATGTGGGTTCTGGAGTATTGACTTTAGGTCCTCATGCTTATGCATCAAGCACTTTCCCCTACCATTCCCCCAGCCAGATACCTCAGCTTTTGGCTTACAGATTATAGTATCAGGTGACAATAGTACTTGAAGAACCTGAATATGATGATCTTCTTTACATGATGAGAGTCTACCCTTAAGGTGAGGCTGTGATTAACTCCATGAGACCCTGGAAGGTGACAAGTGTATTTTTCATGTCAGAAGGACAGAATAATTGGAGGTCAGAAGGAAGGCTGCCCTCACCAGCCTCCTGATCCACAGAAACTGTGGACAATAATAGCATTTAGGGTTGTGGTAAACCAGCAGGTTTTAATAGCTGATTATGGATTAATAGAAAACTAATACATACTACATAAATATTTCCACATAAAAAATTTCAGTATATAACTCTAAAAAACAAGGGCCCTGCTACAGGTTGGACATTGACTGTCTCCAAAGGCCCATGTGTTAAAGCTTGGTCCCCAGAGTGCCATCATTGAGAGGTGATGGGACAGTAAAGAAGCAGGGGGCCTATCAGGAGGTCTTTGAGTCACTGAGAGCAGTCTTCACTGGGGATTATGAGACTTCAGCTCTGTTTTACTTTCTGCCCCAGTGATCTAAGCAGTTTCACCCCATCATGTGCCTCCATGGCTGCTTTGACACAGGCCCACAGCAACAGAACCACCTGATGGACTAGAGCCCCCCAAACCATGAACTAAATGAACATTTTCTCTGCATGTTATAGATTGGGAATCTGACTAACATAACATTTTAACTTTAAAAAAATCATTTGTGTGTGTGTGTGTGTGTGTGTGTGTGTGTGTGTATGCATGTGCAAGTGTGCATGTGGAAGTCAGAGGACAACTGTGGGGAATCAGTTCTCCCCCTTCACCATGTGTTTCAGGAACTGAACTCATGTGGTCAGGTTTTTGTAGCAAATACTTTTACCTCCTGAGCCATCTCACTGGCCCCAGTTCTTCATTTTGAAATAATTACGGACTCACAGGAACTTGTAAAAGCAAGTATTCAGAAATCCAGAACCTGTAACTGTGGTTCAATATCAAAGTCAGGAAATTGGCATTAGTACCATGCTACACAGATGAATGTTTCCAACACGTAAATCTTGAGGGACATACATTTGTGAAGTTTGGGGCCCCAGAGTTCAAAGGATCACTGGTTGGGGGAGACAAGTAAATTAACAACTAGGATCAAGTGGCAAGTCCTGCAAGAGATTTGAGGAATAACCACATTAGGGAATCCGTGAATGAGGACATCTGGTAAAGAGTTTGGAAATAAGTGCAAGAGAAGAAGAGGGCTAACCTCAGCTTTTCTCAGAAATTGGTTCCAGTGATAACTAACTCATTGCTATGATAACAGCACTGAGCCACAAGGTCTGCCCTGGTGACCTAATCACTTGTCTTTATTTTTCATTTTATTTATTTTTGTTAGTTCTTTCTCGGGACAGGGATTATCTGTAGCCCCAGATAACCTGAAACTATGTAGACCAGGCTGGCCCTAGTCTCACAGATATCCACCAGTGCCTGCCTCCTGAGTGCTGGAATTAAAGGTGTACACCACCATGCCTAATTTTTTTTTCTTTTTTTTTTTTTTTGAGATTGGGTCTCTCAGAGCCCAGGTTAGTCTTGAATTGGCTATGTAGATGAGGTCTAACTCCAACTCCTGATCCTCCTGCCTCCTACTAAGCAATAGGATTAAAGGCATGGACCCGCCCAGCCCCTAGTAAGTTATTTTTTAAATGTCTCACTTATTTTTATTTTATGTCTGCAAATGTTTTGCCTGCATGTATATAAGTATGCCACATGTTTGCAGTGCCCACAGATACCAGAAGAGGGTATCATATCCCCTGCAACTGGTGTTATGGGTGGCTTTTAGCTGCCATGTGGGTGCTGGGAACTGAACCTCAGTCCTCTGCAAGAACAGCAGGTGTCTTACCCACTGAGCCATCTCTCCGGCCCCTGCCTCTCAATACCTTCTTAAATGTCCCACTGTCAGCATTGTTACAGTGAGGGTTAAGTTTCCAACACATAAATCTAGAGGGACACAATAAACCATATTATGGTAGGTCTAGGAGGCTTCATCAAGGGCTTACTGGGACAGGAACTCATCTCTCGGAGCAGTTTAGCCTCCAAGGAAACAAGAGAGACACTAGAATTGACCTGTCACAGCTGAAGGAATGTCCACACAGGTCCGGGAATATAAAATATTCATTCATGAAAATGCACTCTGTACTCTATGAAGAAAAGGAAAGGATGCTCTACTTGCCAATCCAGACGGACTGCACAGACATATTTTTAAGCACTAAGTGCCCTCTACTGCTGGCAACTGAAAATGCACACACAAAAAAACCTCAATTTCATTCTTGCCATGTGTACAGCAAGAAAGTCGGCTCCCAGAACCAAGCTGAAGGAACACAAGACTTTGCAGCAAGGATCACAGAATCCCCAGGGAAAGCCTGCAGGGACTGGGCTGGGTCCTAATGAGGGGTCTAAGAATTCCCAGGGACAGAACTGAGTAGAACTGTTGACTCAGGGTAGGCCTTTGAACTTTGTGGGGTCACAGAGCAAGCCTGTTTAACATCAGGTGACACAACCAAAGGTTTCTAAAATGGCCTGTAACATCCTGTAAGGAATGTGCCGCTTTGCCACAGCCCCCCCTCCTCAGCTGTATGAGGTATTTCCCTTCTTTTTATTCTTTAGCGGATGTGGAGTGGGTGCTATGGTTTTCACTGGGGTTTCAATTTGCACTTCCCTGAGGACAGTTTCAAACATCTGTTTCGATGCTTTTGGCCAGCTGGATATTTTCCCTTATGAAATGCTTATTTAAAATATTAGTCTGAGGAAGGAGAGATGGCTCAGGGG
Source organism: Eospalax fontanierii (assembly GCA_035773235.1). Taxonomy (NCBI): domain Eukaryota; kingdom Metazoa; phylum Chordata; class Mammalia; order Rodentia; family Spalacidae; genus Eospalax; species Eospalax fontanierii. Next base: position 70,709,688 of record CM069536.1, read on the forward strand.
TTAGGAGCACTTGCAGCTCTTATAGAGAACCTGGGTTTGGTTCTTTGCACCCAGCACCCGCATGGGTGTTCATAATGCCTGTAACTCCAGTTCCAGGGGATTTTACGCCCCTTCTGGCTTCCATGAGCACTGCAAGAACACGGTGCGCCTCCGTACATGCAGGCAAACACATACACATAAAAATAAATAAATAAATCAGTCCCAGCATTCAGGAGGCAGAGGCAGGTGGATCTCTGTGAGTTCAAGGTCAGCCTCATCTACACAGTGAGTTCCAGGCCAGCTGGGGCTACAGGGAGATGCTGTGTCGAAAAAGACAAAAAAAATAAATATAAATAAACAAAAGTTTTAAAAAATCTTAACATTAAGAAATTAGTCTGTTCTTGTTGGAAGGATTGTTCCTGTTTTTAAATAATGTCTTTTTGGAATGGCTTCCTATCCTCTGGTTATAAGGTGTTTGTTAGAAGTGTGCACTGTAGCTTTTCCTGACCATTGGCTCTCCTTTCACTCTTTTTTTTTTTAAACAAAAAATAAATACTTAATTTTTTAAAAGTTCAAATTAAGATTCTTTTGGAGTTGGTTGGTTTTGTTGGCATTTTGGCCATGGCCTGAGTAAATGTGTTTCTGCCTGCCTCCCATCGTGGAGATAATCCATGTGTTTTCTTGTAGAACTTTGAGTTTTACCTTTTGTATTTTGACCTATAATCTTTTCAGGAATGACTTTTATGCATAGTGCCATAGTACATCAAATTCAGCAAGGGCTTATGAATTTAAATGTTGTTATGCATTTCTCTGCTTCCTTGTCGCCCCTCCATAGAGGTCCAGCAATCTATGTCTATCTATTTGTGCACAGTGTGTACAAATATCTGTGTCTCTACACTCTTGTCAAAACTCCCCGTATTTTTTAAGTTTAGGCATTTGTTTTCTGTGTGTGCGTGTGTGTAAGCATGCGTGTGCCACAGAGTGTTCATGGAGGTCAGAGGACAACTTACAAAAGTTGGTTCTCTCCTTCCTTCCGCCCTGTGGGTCTCAGAGATCAAACCCAGGTCATGGGGCTTGACAGTATTTTCACCCACTGAGCCATCTCACTGGCCCATCTGAGTGCAATTTTATGTTTAAAAAAATCAAATATTGTTCTGATGCCCAAACCAACAAAAGTAATGGAGTAAATGGGTTCTTTCACTGGTTCTTGCTATAAATCAGACCAATTGAGGTAGGTTGGTTGGTTTAGGAAAAGAGCTGATACAAAATTACCCTTCAGAAAGAGCTTTATTAGCAGAGAACTTCCCAACCTAGGGGCAGGGGATCCACCCGGCCTTCAGATAGAAGAACATTAAGAGAGGCACAGCATTACTCCAGAGGAGGCATGATGGGCCTTCAAGGGAGAGGGCCTTTCCTTCAAAATCCAGAGAGGAGATTCATATGAGACAGTGTTTAAAATGGGAGAGTAGGAAAGCTGCCGTGAACAGCTTGACGGATCCAGAAGGAAAGCCTTCAGATCCCCTAAACAAAGCGACTCTGATAATTTTTACAGATTTCCAGGGGATGCTGGGATGTCCCACACTATGTAATTTAGCCAAGATTAATCTACTGGCTCAGCACAGAGCCAGGTACTAGATGGGACCACAAACTTATCTTACAGCTATAAGCAGGAGGGGCTGGGCTTGTTGTCTCCCACCCAAAGGTATGTATGCTCTAACCTTCACAGCAGGAACCTGTCAGCCACAAGAGGGTGTGGCCTGATTTCTGGGAGAGAGGAGAGCATCTAGAGCTCCTGTGACCCAACATTTCTTAAGCAGGATTGCCTTAATGTGTGTGTATGTGTGTAGGCAAGAAGGTGTTGGATCTCCTGAAGCTGGAGTTACAGGCAGTTGTGAATACTGGGAACTGAACTCAGCTTCTCTGCAAGGGTGCAAGGGTAACAAATGTTCTTAACCACTGAGCTGTCTCTCCAACCCCATCCCTCTCTTCCTTTGGAGTTCTCTTTTACAAGGGTTACTATGCATGATGATGTCTGCATTACTTTTCTCATTGCTGTGACCAAATACCTGACAAGAATCAACTTAAGGGAGTTTATTTGGTTCAGTGTTTTAGGGATACAGTTCATCACGTTGAGAAAGGCAGAGTGGGGAGCAACACAGTCTGTTGTGGTGGTAGCTTATAGTACGACTTACATCTTGTTGAACCAGGAAGCAGAGTGCTTAGGCAGGAACCAGAGCTGGACTATAATCCATGCTCAAGCCTTGCCTCGCAACCCTCAAGTCTACCATCTAGGCCTTGAGTTGCAAATCTTCCACAATCTCCCCAAACAGCAGTGGGGACCAACTGTGCAAACACATGAGCCTGTGGGGGGACATTACACAATCAACGAATAATAATGTCTCAGAAGTCTTTGACATTCTTTCCTCTTGCCCTCTTTTCTTTCTATTGATTGGACAAATCCTATCGATCTACCTTAAGCATCATGATTCTTTCTTCTATCAGTGCAAATTTGTATTGTGTCCCTTCAAGTGCTACTGTGTTTTTCGATTCTAGAAATTTCCTTGAGAGTTTACTTCTTTTGGCATATTTATAAGTGTTGCTTTAAAGTCCTGTGGGAGCTGCAGAGACGGCTCAGTGATTAAGAGCACTTACTGTTCCTGCAAAGGACATGGGTTCAGTTCCCAGCCCTCAAATCGGGCAGCTCATAACCGCCTAAACTTCACTTCCAGGGGACCTGGACCTGATGCCCTCTTCCGGCTTCAGTGGGCACTGCCTAGGCACACACACACACACACGCACACTCATTAAATAAATAAATATTTTTTAAAGTTAAAAGATCTGCTCTCCCTCCTTCTGCTCAAGACTCTATTAACTTTATTAAAAAGAAAGACAAAACAAACAAACAAAAGAAACCTAGTATGGAGGCACACACTTTTAATCCCAGATCTGGACAGGCAGAGTGTAGCAAAAATTCCCTTCTGGAAGGTGTAAACATCCGTCTCCCACTCCCACTCCTTAGTCCCAATGGCAAACAGAGGAACAATTTCACCCGACTGCTCTGGGAAAGCAGCGAGTTTATTGGGCTAGCTTACAGAGCAGTAGGCAAGGGTTTACTTACGGAAGTGTGAGTGCTCCCCTCCTAAGGACACACTGGAAAGTCTTCCTCCAAACACGGATGATGGCTTCTTCACAGCCATACAAAATAGTGAAAGAGCCTCCCCTCTCCTTCCTCGGCTTGTATGCCTTTAGCTCTTTCCACTCATGCAACTAGGGCCAACTTCGCTTGGGAGGATCCCACTCCCACGACTCTCCCTGCATGTCTTTCCACAGTCAACAAGCTTAGTTGCATAATCCCAAGCACGTGGGTGCAACCAAACTTGGGAAGATGGCATCTGTCCATAGTCTGTCTGTCCAGAGGACAGTACTATGCATGCAACATAGGAACAAGTAGATCTCTATGAGAACGAGCCCAGCCTGGTTTACATAGTGAGTTCCAAGTCAGATGGGGATACAAAACCCTGTCTCAAAACAAATAAAACAAAACAAAACAAAAATAAGTCCCTATATGCCAAGTCCAATATTTTAGAATATTTTTGTTAATATCCCATAGTGTATGGTTACATTTTCCTGTTCATTTGTGTATCTGTTTATTTTTGTTGAAAACTGGGCATTTTAGCATTTTATAGCAACCTCTGTATTCTGGTGTACCCCTGAAAAGTGTTTTTTTTTTCCCTCTCAAATAGGCCAATTTTAATCAGTTCCTCTATAGAATACTTATTACTAACAATTAAAAATAAAATTTCTTTTTATTGCAAATTTCTGAAAGCCAGAATATCTAAAGATCTGCTCTACCTCCTTCTGCTCAAGACTCTATATACATTCTCTCAAGTTATTGTATTTCGTCTCAGACTTGAGGCTTTTAAAGCACATGGAGTATTTGAGAGTCACTGGTGCTTCTTTGGGTCAAATCAAAACAAAAGTAAAATGACGTCACTCACATGCACTCAAACCACACAATTCCTTATAGATGAATGGTGACAAATTTGGAAGAGATTCTCAGCACTAAAAAAAAAAATGTGAGAAGAGAGATAATCATGTACACAGATTATGCGATAATCTTTAGATACACAGATTATTCAAAATGATTGTTGTACAGTCTAATCTCAAAGAATAGCTTTCTCATTTCCTGCATAGCATTCCCACCAGGAAAGAACAGTATGAAACGTAGGCCTACACCGACTTTGTCATAATCATATCCAGTAAAAATATGAACTGCTTCACGAGTTTGCATGCCATCCTTGTGCAAGGGTCGTGCTAATCTTCTCTGTAGCCTTCCAGTTTTAGTGTACATGCTGCCAAAGTCAGCATAGAGAAGGTGATTTTCGTTTGTGTATTTTTGTTTAATGACTTGTCTGAGGTTGCCCACAGTTTTTCTTCTCCACAGTGTTCTCATACTGGCATTTCTTTTCTTTTTAATGTTTTATTTGTTATTTTTTTATTTTATGTATATGAGTGTTCTCTCTGCCTATGTGTAACTGCACCTGTGTCATGCAATACCCACAGAGGCCAGTAGAGGTCATTGGATTCCCCTGGAACTGAAGTTATAGATGGTTGTTAGTCCCCATGTTGAGTGCTTAGAACCAAACGTGGGTCCTCTGAAAGAGCAGCCAGTGCTCTTAATTGCTGAGCCATCTCTCTAGTCTTTATTTTAATTACTTAACTAACTAATTAATTAATTAATTTGAGGCAGGGTCACATCTCAACTCACTATGTAGCTGAGGCTAGCCTTGAGCTTTTGATCTTCCTACCTCTACCTCCCAAGTTCTGGGATTACAGGCATGTACCACCACGCCACACTCACACTGGTATAACTGCCCAGCTTCTTTCTCTTCTTTTCTATTTCTGAGGCTGATTTCCTGATGTTTCCAACAGAGTCAACATAGCTTAGAGGTCATTTAGTGATTAGTCAGCGATGGGTGCTTAAACACCACAAACTGTTAAGGCTTTTACCCTCAGCAAAACGTATTGAGAGACTGGGATGTAGCTCAGTGCAAGGTCACGTACCCAAAATACAGGAAGTCCTGGGTTTGGTCTCCAGCACTGAAAACTAACCAAAAACATGGGTTGGAGAATTCAAACAGTTAATCTGACTGCTATGGCTTTTAACTTCTTGGTCTGTTTGTTTATTCATTTACTTACTTACTCCTTTTTAAAATCTTTCTGAGGCAGGGTCTCCCGATAGCCTCAACTGGCCTGGAACTCACTATGTAGACCAGGGGTGGCCTTGAACTCATAGATATCCATCTGCCACTGCCTCCCAAGTGCTGAGATTAAAGGTGTGAGCCACCACACCTGGCTTGTTTATGTGTCTGAGTGCTTTGCCTGCATGTATGTAAGTGCACCTTGTCATTGAAGTGCCCACAGAGGCCAGAAGATAGTGTTAGATTCTTTGGAACTGGGGGTACGGATGGTTGTTAGCCACCACACGGGTGCTGGAAAACAAGCCTGAGTCTTCTGCAAGAGCAGCCAGTGCTCTTAACCACTGAGCAATCTCTCCAGCCGCTTTGTGGTGCATTGTGTGTGTGTGTGTGTGTGTGTGTGTTTCTGCTTCTGTGCTTGGGTTCACACTCAGTAGAGATGAGTGGATGACTACAGCTTTTATGAGACGCTCTAAAACTTGAACACTGCCCTCTAGGCCACCACACAACTTACCAAATCCACTATGGCTAGCTCATTACTTGAGCTTCCTTGCCAATCTCTCAGCAACCAACCTAGTCAGCTGTTTACCTGACCACTATTATAACTCAGGTATCTAAATGTTGGCATTCCCAGCTGAGCCTTCTCCTTGGCCAAGGGCCTTTTTCTGATCCCACCTCTAATTAAGCCAGCCCTTTCCAGACACCATGTTGCTAGTTTTACAAGTTTACCCAACCTTGACTGAATTATCCCAGGGAACTAGGGTCGCTGAAATTTTCTCAGGCTAAAATGCCACAGATTCATGATTCTTACCCAAATTGTAATGGTTTTCTTAAATAAATGTTTAATTTGTGTCATATATGTGTCAACATCTTGGAAGTTGAAATGGTTGTTTAAAATACTTTTGGTACAATTTTATCATAAGAAGTAGAACTTTGCCAAGTTCCTTGCCCTGTCATTGCTAAATTCACACATTAGCTGCTTAAAATGTCTGAACGGTCTCTCCATCACCGTCCTTGCACCATCCCCTGGCGGAGACTCACTTGGCCACACTAGAGGCTTCCAGCTCTGCTGATATCTACTCACCCCAGATAAGGGCACGGACAATAGACCAAAGAAATGATTTTGTCCAAGTCCAGCTTGGTGAACCAACGAGTTTATTAGGGTTTCTAACAGGATCTATTTACAAGAATAAGGGTGACTCAGACTGCTGCATCCCTGTAAAGCCCACCCTGCATGGGGGACAGTTCATGAAAACTGCATCCCTGGAGCTCCCTGAACAGCTTACACGTAGTAACATCACAGAAGAGTCTCCCCACCCAGCAATTGTTTATTGTTTATATATTCTCCTGGTGTGCCCTGAGATTCTTGTAACTTTCTTATGAGTTTTGTGAGTACCCCCCCATTGCTCCATAAGAAAGGCATAAGTACACATTAGGGATAGAGGTAGGTTCTTGAAACAGTTTTTAAAATGTGTGAGTGTTTTGTCTGTATGTAGGTAAGGCATCCATTTTATGCAATACTCACTGAATTCAGAAGAGGGCATCAGGTGCCCTGGAATTGGAGTTATGCACGGTTTTTGGGAACTGAACCTGGGTACTCTGGAAGGGTAGCCAGTACTCTTAACTGCTGAGACATCTCTCTAGTCTTTTTTTTGACACAGGGCTTCATGTTTCTCACACTGGTTTGAACTCATTGTGTAGCTGAGAATGACCATGACTTTCTGATCCTCCTGCCTTTATCTCCTGAATGCTGGGAGTACACACATGAACCACTAGGCCTAATTTATGCAGTGTAGGGATTGAACCCAGGGCTTTGTGTATGTTGAGCAAGAACTCTGTCAACTGAACTATATCCCTAGTCCATACTTTGGGGGGGTCCTGTCCACTGCCAATATATATATATAGATTTACTTACTCTTATTTTATGTGTATGAGTGCTTTTGCCTGCAAAACATAATATATATATATATCATATATATGTTATATATGATATGTATATGTTATATATATATATATCATATATATATGATATATATATATATCCTGTATGCATTTTGTGTGAGGCTGGTGTCCTTGGCGGCCAGAATAGGGCATTGGATGGCTGTAAACTATCATATATGTGTTGGGAACTTAACAAGGGTTCTCTGCAAGAGCATCCAGTGTTTAACTGTTGAGCCATCTCTCTACCCCCCGCCCCACTGCCAAATATTTTTGATGTGGAAGATTTGGTTTTGTCTCAACTCTTTTCATTCTTACCCTTCCATGGTTAAGGACATTGCTTCTGGGGTCATCCTAATCTAGGTTTAAAACTTGGATGTGCTGGGTTTGGTGGTTCCTGCTTTTAATCCCAGCACTCAGGAGGCAGAAACAGGTGGGTCTCTGTGAGACCGAGGCCAGCCTGCACATAGAGAGTTCCAGGACAGCTGGGGCTACAGGGTAACTGTCACAAAACAAACAAAACAAAACTCAAAATAACCCACATGTAACATGGGCAAATCTTACTGACTGTGGAGTATTTGTTTATAAGAACAGTTAAGGTATTAGGTTTTATTAGGTAAAGTTGTGGAAAAACCAATCCTAAGTCTCACTAGCTTCTAAATGCCAAGGTCTATGTCTCACTGATATGACATGTTGGATGTGGGCTGTTTCACACTCCATTTTTTTTCAGGACCCAGGCTAATAGAACAGTCCCACCTGGGACGTGTATTCTCATGAGAGAAAAGAGAGCTGGCAGATGCATCACAGACTCTGAAGCCTTCTGCTTAGCTGGGGCAAAAGTCACATCTGCTCACATGCCATTAGCCAAGAGTAGAATATATCATCAAACTGACATCAGTGAAACTGGAAAGGATGCTTCCCTCCTGGGATGTGTTGCAGTCACCTGGCAACCATCGTGGATAAATAACCCTTAGCAGTAAGAACAGCTTAATAGTCAAGAACTGCAATACCACCTACCATACAATCACAACAGTACATTGCTTACAGTTATTGTGAGAATTAAGTGAAGCACAAGCAACTCTATGAACACAGCTTTGGTTGTGATTATGAGCTAAAGCCATGACTCAGTGGTTAAGAATACTGTGGGCTGCTCTCGCAGAGAACTGGGGTTGGGTTCCCAGCACCAACATGGCAGCTCACTACTGTCTATAACTCCAGTCAGTTATGGGGATCTGATACCCTTTTCTGGCCTCTGTAGACATTGCATGACATGGGCTTACTAACATACATGCAGGCAAAACACCGATTTTTTGTACACATAAAAAAATTTAAAAACATTTAGAAAGGAAGAAACGGTGTTATAATTGGATATTTATTATTTATTTTTAAGATTTTATTTATCTTTTTAGTGTATGAGTATTTTATCTGCATGAATTGTGTAGGACCTTCATTTTTCTTAAAAGACAGGACCCTCACTTTAGCCATTTAAACCTCCTTGTCAGCTCACCCCTCCCTAACTGAAAACTCCCAAAAGTCATAAGGGCTATGTCAGCATCTCCTGTCACAAAAGCCATGTCAACAACTTGTGGTAGGTGAGATAATGTCTGGGATAATAACAGAAAAAGCCCCTTTTCTAATAAAAATAGACTCCTGGTCAAGACATTTGTCAAGTCAACAATTTGTAATGTGTCACAATGCTTGTGGCATTACTGAGAAAAAGGTTGGACTATGTAAAAGTTGTCTTTTTGTAACCCTGGTCTGTGCCAATCTATACCCTGTATGTCAATATATGATAATCTTGTGGTTTTTTGCTATAAGAGCTTGGTCCGAGCAGGGCCAGGGGGGGCTTGGCATCCCGAGGCCAAGTCACCCACTTGTACAAGTGTAATAAAATCCTCATGCTGCTTGCATCTGACGGTCTGGGTTCTTGGGACTGACACTCAGGCAGCCTGAAGGGGTTCGAGTCCCCTAGGCTGAGAGTGGGAGTGGGGTGAGGCTCCCCGAGGTTGGGCTCTCAGGCAGCCCTGGGAGGGGTTCGAGTCCCCTGGGCTGAGAGTGAGAACCAACAATTGAAGTATACCATGAGGGTGCCTGGTCCCTGTAAAGGCCAGAAGAGAGCATAGGCTCTCTTGGAACTGAAGTTACAGATGGTTATGCGCTGCCACATGGGTACTGGGAACCGAACTTAGGTCCTCTTGTAAGTGCTTGTGAGTAAGTGCTCTTAACCACTGAGTCATCTCTTTGCCTCCTATTATTTATTTATTTTAAATATTTTATGTGTATGAGTGGTTTGCCTACAATTAAGTGCACCTGTGCTGTGCATAGCCCACCTATGCCACACAAGGATGTTGGATTCCCCCAGAACTGGAGGTATCGACAGTTGTTAGTTGCCATGTTAGCTGCCATGCTGGTGCTTAGAATCTAACCCAGGTCCATCTCTCTAGCCCCTTATTTATTTTTTATTTTTTTTAAAAATCTTATGTGTGTGAGTGTTATGCCTGTATATAAGTGCACCTGTGTCGTGCAGTGCCCACAAGGTAGAAGAGGGCATCAGATCCCCTAGTACTGAAGTTGTTAGAGGATTGTTAGCTCCCATGTAGGTGCTGGGATTCGAACCTGGGTTTTCATTGTTCTTAATCATTGAGCTGAGCCATCTCTGCAGCCCCCTTATTTATTTTTTATGCATCTTTATGTGTGTGAGCAAGCGTGTCCCTTGAATCCCATGTAGAGGTCAGAGGACAATTGGCATGACTTGAAGCCAGGTCAGGGCCCTTTGAACCTCACGCTCAGCTCACCTCTGTCGTCATGTGGCTCAACAACAAGCCACGCCCATTGTGGGCAAGGCCGGCCACATTGCGCAGCCTACCCGCAGGCCGCGGTTCACGTCACACGCACGCCCGCACGAGCGGCCGCGGGGCGTGGCCAGGCGCGAGGGCCCCGCGGCCGCCGGCGCTGCTGCCTGAGTGGTCTGCAGGCGGCCGCGGCGTTGGGTGTTCGCTGCTCAGGCAAGTGAGCGGTCACTCTGTTTTGGGGTCCTCGCCGCCCTTCCACGTCTCCCGGAAGAGGTAGCGGGGAGGTCCGGGAGGATCCTCCTGCTGACCGGGCTCGGGCGGTGAAGAATCTGCGGCGCAGCCGCTCGGTGTCCTCAGGTGAGGCGGCGGCCAGGCCCCGGGCAAGACGGGCCACCCGAGCGGCAGCGGCAGTGACAGTGGCCCCGGGAGCGGGTCACCCGACTCGGTCTGCGCCTTGCCGGGTTGCCCGGCTAGTCTTCGATCCCGGGACGCGACAGCCCTGGAGACTCACGCAGACAAGGCTGACTATCCTAGGTTCGATGCTCCGGGGTGCCGTGGGGTGTGTCCTCGCCTCCGGGGATCTACGCACCGCCTGACACTGCCCAGGCTGACCCCAAACCCCAGCCCCCCTGCCCCTTCCAGGCAGGTGGTCAAGCGCCCGGCTTTGCACCGTGGATGTCCCCTCAATGTCTGCCCCTAGGACAAGAGTCCAGGCCCTAGTTCAGTGTCTAATCCACGAGGAGGTCCAGGACAGTGTCTTAATGCCCTATTAACTTTCAAGACGGGAGGCAAGATAATATTAATAAATGCTTTTAGGCATTTTTGTTATATGTAATATTCTCCTGGTCATCACCAGTTTTTACTTGAGAATAGTTTTCTTCTGTTTGGAGATGTATATGTCAGAATGCATTTCACTTGTATTCACTTGATTTCTCACAAACTGAAATAGAGAGGTAATAATTTTCCTAAAGAACAAGTTGAAACGAGAGCTTCTTCCTTGTGTGGTTATTTTGGTGTTGAGCAGTTCGAAATGGCGACGAAGGGGTTTAAAGGTGGGTTTGACACTGGGCTGGCTTAGATCTCAGTATCTAAGTGCCACCTGGGCCCTCGCATTTTTCTAAACTCCACATCTGTTTGTTTCTAAAGGACTTTGCTGTTTACCGTATAATGTAGCTGTGAGAATTACATGTGATAATGTTTACACAGCATCTGGCACATAAAAATGAATTTGTTCAGTATTTTGGAGAGTTGCCTGTGTGCGCTAGATTCTGGGAATTCATTGGTGAGCGCAAGAGACATGCCGGTTATCCAACCACTCCCTTTTCACCAACAGGGAGAGACCAATGTCTTGAAACCAACAATTAACATGAAGGACTGTGAGGTGAAGAAAGGTATGCAGAATGATAGGACCTAGGAGACATGGAATGGAGAGCTGATGCCTGTAGTGAAGAAAGTTGACAGTTAACCGTGTCAGTTCCAGGCCCAAAGAATGATGGCCATAGTCAAGAAATGCTTATTGGCTTTATAGTGTATTTTTCTATCATTAGAATTAATTACTTCATCATGGCCTTGATCGAATGTGGCACCTATAGTATTGGTTGAATAAATTATTTATGCAATCATTTTTTGAAAGTTTGAACTCTGTTCAACACGTGGTAGGTACTGAGTATTGATTTTTTGAAATTTTGCTTTAGACATACGTGTGCATACCTGAGTCTTGACATTGCTTCAGTTTAACATTGATCCTTTTTGTATTAATCTTCTTCTTTTTTTCAAGTCCATCAGTTTGAAACAAATTTCAGAGAACTGTTTTTCTTTTTGTATAGGGGAAGTTTGATGACTGTGTCAGTTGCTATTTGGATACTGTATAAATTCCTTGGGGCAGACATGAGAAGGTAGCAGACTGGGTGATCTGGACAATAGAAATTTTCTCACAGTTCTAAGTCCAAGACCAGGGTGTTGGCAGGGTTGATTTTCTGAATATTCGTTTTATTTTGTGTGTGGGAGGGAGCAAAGGGTGTGTGTTGGTCAGAGGACAACTTTTGGGAACCAGTTCTCCCATTACACTGTGAGTGCTGTGGGTTGAACACAGGTGTTTGGGAACCTGCAGAGCCATCTTTCCTGCGCAGCAGGGTTGATTCCTTAATATTTTCTTTTGCCTTGCAGATGGCTGTCTTCTCCCTGTCATTACGTAGTCTCTCTTTCCGACTGTGTATACATGTCTTCTTGTAAAGATATCGCTTTAATTACCTCTTTAAAAACCCTCTTTCCAAAAAAACAGTCAACCTTCTGAGGTCTTGGGGTTTGGAATTCAGTATGTGAATTTCATGGGAACACCACCCAGTGTCTGTCAGGTGCTTTTGCCGTGTTAAGATTTGCCCTTCGTTGAAATAAGGAAGGTGGTAGACGTTAGGGTAGTAGTAGTAACACCTGCTAGAATGAGTTACTGTCTGTCAAGCATTCTGCAGTGTTTGTTTGTTTGTTTCCTGTATTATTTCATCTTTAAATCCTGAGCTAGTGGTGGTCATGTGTCCCTGTAGTCTTTACTACTTGGGAGGTTGACAGGAAGGCGGCTTGAGCCTAGTCTTCAAAGCGAGGCTACTCAGCATAGCCAAAACCTATCTCAGAACAAATATACAAACCAAAACATTCTGTGAGTTAGTAAACTTCTTTTTCTCTATTTTCAAGATAGTTTCTTGACTTATTAACAGCTTGTTCAAGGTTGCCTGGCTAGTGAGAAGAAGGTTAGGATTTTAATCAAGGGTTTTGTTCAGAGCTTGGTTGTAATGATTACATGACTGTATGTGACTCTGATCACATCTTGTTCTTTTTACAGGCTCATCAGTAAAATTAGTCTGCTACCATAATGTCTTGGTTTGCTGATCTTGCTGGAAGGGCAGAAGATCTTTTAAACCGAGTTGATCAAGGGGCTGCAACAGCTCTCAGAAAGGAGAATACCAGTAACGCCTTACATAGCAGAAGTACTGGCTATCCTGAACTTGACCAGCAAAACACAGATTTGACTTACCAGACTGGACCTAAAGCTACCTATATTTCCTCAGCTGCTGATAACATCCGACATCAAAAAGCCACCATCTTAGCTGGCACAGCAAATGTGAAAGTAGGATCCAGGACAGCCGGGGAGGTCTCCTATCCTCTTGAACACGCATCTGTCCCTAGGCCTTCATCCCAGTTTGTCCGAAGGAAAAAGTCCGAACCTGATGATGAGCTGCTGTTTGATTTTCTTAATAGTTCCCAGAAGGAGCCCACTGGGAGAGTGGAAATCAAGAAAGAGAAGAGTAGAGCACCTGTCCTTCCAAGTTCTCAGCCATCAAATGTCAGTTCTGTCTCAGCCTCCAATGTAACTGCCATTAAGACTACTGAAGAAAATTCTGGGAGCCAGAGCCATGGTAGTTCATCAGTCTTCTTTCTTTCAGAATTAAGCAGATTGGATGTGTCATCATAAGTTAAAATGTTATGATAGTACTTTTCATCCACTGTTGTAGGATCTGTCCCCTCAGGTCTGATAGAAGGCTTCTTGTCAGTGTATGTCGTAAACAAGGGTGGCAGTGTTGTCTTATACCCTTAGTCAACACCTGGTTAGACTAGGGACTTTGAATATTGTCTGTTAACCTTTGCCAAACTTAGCATCTAGGAAATTTTGTCAATTTAAGATATGAAAATTATTTGGGTTTTAAAAATAATAAGCTGGCCGGGTGTGGTGGCACACGCCTTTAATTCCAGCACTGAGGAGGCAGAGGCAGGTGGATCTCTGTAAGACTTAGACTGAAGTCAGTTGCAGACCAGCTGGGGCCATAGCTGTCTCAAAACAACAAAACAGATAAGTTGTACGTTGTGTTCCTGGATGGGAGGAGGGGCGTGTTCCCCGTGTCCTGCACAAGGCTGAGACTAAACTTTGATTCAAGTGAAGAGCTGAAGACATTGACCTGATGAAGTTATAACTTAGAATTCTGCTTCTCAGTGACTTACTGAGCTGCAAAGTTACCTGAGCAAGTATATCTCTTCCCCTCTAAGATCAGGCTAGCATGGTAGAGTGGCTGTTGAAATACCTGTTAAGCATTTGAAGTCGTGGTTACATGACAGATTTTTGCAGGAATTTATTTATTTATTTGTCTTCTAGTACAGGGAGCCTTGTACTTACCAAGCAAGTATTTTATCAACTGAGCTGTATCCACAGCCTTCTTTTTACTTGCCAGTTTGAGACAGAGTCTCACTAATTGCATAGACTGGCCTTGAACTTACTCTGTAGTGCCCGAAAGCCTTGAACTTGCAATCCTTTGCCTCCGTCTCCTGAATTGTTCTGATTCCAGCTTTACAGAGATTATTTATAGTTTCTGAGTAACAGGAACATGTTCTTAAATGTTAAAATTTGTCTGACAATCCTTGATAAGTGAAATCTGTATCTTTGTTTTAATTTTCTTTTAAATTTCTTTTGTGTTTGAGTGTATTGCCTGCATGTATATAAGTTCACCCATGTTGTACAATGCCCAAAGAGGTCAGAAGAGGGCATGGGATCCCCTACCACTGGAGTTAGGATGGTTGCAAGAGTAGTAAGTACACTTAACTGCTGAGTCAACTCTCCAGCCCCTGAGATCTATATCTTTAACATACAGAGTTGTGTGAACTGGGCATGGTGGTACATGCCTTTAATTCCAGCACTCAGGAGGCAGCAATAAGTGGATCTCTGTGAGTTCAAGACCAGCCTGGTCTGCATAGCAAGTTCCAAGCTATGGGAGACCCTGCTTCAAAAGACCAAAAAAAAAAGATACAGAGTTGTATAGAAGAGGAAGAGTGGGCTTGGGGCTTGTAAAATGGGACAGGTAGTAGCAACTGGCTCACCACGTTCATACACTCCCACATTTCTTCGTAACAGTCTTTTAATTATACAAACATGTTGGGAACTTGGTGGGTACAAGGTTAAAGAGGTGCCCAGTCGATAAACGCAATGTATAAACATAATTTACTGTAGTGTAGTCAATGACATAACGTTTAGGAAAGAGTTGTGGAGGTATAACTAATTGCTTAAGGTATTAAGGAAAGAATTTACAGAGGGTTTATATTGTAAGCTGTATGTTAAAGGATACATAGATCTCCAGATTAAAAAAAAGAAGAAGAAGAAATTGGAGACAGCATTCTAGACAGAAAGAACAAATTCTTCAAAGGGTGCTAGTGTAGAAAAAGGTTTAAGGAAGTTCTGGAACCAGTGAGTCTATGATGGACAGTAATGAAGAAAATGGGGCCAGCAGAGGAATTGGGAACTCTTTGTGAAGGCCCTGGGCAACAGCTCACTTGTTTAAACTTATCATTCCATACCTCATTGCTAAAGATTGGTCCCTGAACAACCACTTATGTGACTAGTAAAAAAATGGAATTATTGGGCACTTCCCCAGACCCCCAAGTCAGATGTTCTGGATGAAACAGGCCTCCTGAATTCTTTTTGTTCCCTAGCTAGCTGTTAGGCCAGTGAGCAGAAGCAGGTGAATCTGTGAGTATGAGGCCAGTCTGATCTACACAGTGAGTTCCAGGTCAGTTCGAGCAAGATAGTGAGACTCTGTCTCAGAAAGAGGAGGGCTGGGGGAAGGAGGGAGCAAGTGACTGCCATGGACAATATGCTAACAGAAGTCTAATTGAGCATTTTTGTTACTTTTAAGGAAAACAACATTTCATTGTAAAGAATGAACCAAAAAGAACCTGGTTGCCAGAGAAATGGATTAGAACTAGTCATATTACCTTGAAGTTATAAAAATTGAAGGTTGTTTTCCCCTAATTTGGAGTCAGCCTCAGGACTAACCACATTTTGGGTCAAGTAATTTATCCTTGTAGGAAGCTTAGCAGCTTTCTTGTTTCAGCCTATTAGATGCCAACAGCAACCCAGGGTGACAGCTAGATATGTCTCCACACCCTACCAAACGTCCCACGTAGAGATGAACTGCTCCAGTGGAGAATCAGTGCTCTCGGGTGTACAGAGGCGAGGTTACTGAGTCGTAGGGTATGGAAGAGTTCAGCTGTGCTCACAACACCAGAGTGGCTTCTTGAAGTTCTCACCAGTCTAGACTTGCCAGCTGTGCCAAAGATTCCTTTTGTTCAACATTCTTGCCAACAGTACATGTTTTCTACATGAAGCTTCCTTTTCTAGTCAGGCTTACTCCAGGTTTTCTATTTCCCTCACTGCTAGTGAGAAATGTATCAAATATTTGACTATTGATTTCAATTTCTATTCAGATCTTTGTCATTTTTTCTGAATCATTTGTCTTTTCTTAATATTCTGCACTCTGCCCACTGTGCCACATCACCAGCCTGTCCTATATATTTTTATATATAAAGTCACGATGAGAATCAGCATTTATGCTGAGTTTTCTAGTCCCTTAATATGATAATTTCAACATTTTTGTCTTTCATTCAGATTTCATCATTTTCTCCCTAAAGATCCTGCAACCTTCTGTGCGGTTTGAATAATCCACCTTTTGTGCTTGTGCATGTACATGTCATGCTAAGGACGGAGCCCAGGGCCTCATGCATACTAGGCAGGTGTTCTACTTTGGAGCTTTATCCCCAGCAGTCTTTACTTTTTATTCTGAGACAGCATCTCAGTAAGTTTCATAGGCTGACTTTGAACTCATTCTGTAGCCCAGAAAGGCTTTAACTTGGATCTTTCTGGCCCAGCCTTCCAAGCAGCTGGTATTAAAGGTTTGCCCTACCAGGCCCAGCTAGTTTAGATTTTTTGATCTGGTATAATGGACAGTCCTTAGATGTTTGCTTGCTGCTGTTGTATTAGACACATAGCAACCTAGACAGCTCCTAGTTTCCATATGTCCTGTATATTTAGGTCTTCTGCATAATCACAGCATCTGTGATTGTTTCTTACTAGCTTTTTGTTTTTTGGGTTTTTTTTTGAGACAGGGTCTCCCTGTAACCACAACTGGCCTGGAACTCAGTATGTAGACCAAGCTGGCCTTGAACTCACAGCAATCACCTGCCTCTGTTTCCTGAGTGCTAGGATTAAAGGTGTGCACCACCATGCTTGGTTCTTACTAGGGTTTTAAAAAATATAGCCCATTTCAAGTGTTTTTTTTCTTAATTTTTTATTTCACGTGTATGAATGTACTGCCTGCATGTAAGTGCACCCATGTTGTATAGCATCCAAGAAGGTCGGGGAAGTGCATTGGATCCCCTGGAACTGGAGTTATGGATGGTTGTTAGTCACCATGTGGATGCTGGGAACTGAACTTGGGTCCTCTGCAAGAGCAACCAGTGCTTTTAACCACTGAACCATCTCTCCAGCCCCCATTTCATGTAATTTTGCATTAGGTTTTTCCTAAATTATTTTTTTAGTTTTACATGTATGAGTGTTATGCCTGCCTGTATGTAAGTGCACCCATGTGTGCAATGCCCACAGAGACCGGAAGAGGGTATCAGATCCCCTGGAACTGGAGTTCTGGATGGATAGTTATTTACTACTATGTGGGTGCTGGGAACCAAACCCAGATCATCTGCAAGAGCAGCCAGTGCTCTTAAATGCCTGAACCATCTCTCCAGTCCCCTTAAATTCTTTATAGTCATGTTAAAGAATTCTCTTATATAACTAGTTTGAGTCTTGTGTTGAGTCTTAGTGGTTTGTTTCCCATCTACTTATGAAGAGGATATGATTTAACTAATACACTAATCAGTTGGTTTTGTTGTTGTTGTTTTATAGGAAGACAGAGTCTCATGTATAGTCCAGGCTGCTCTTGAACTCACAGTGTACTGAAGATTGTCTTGAATTTTTGATCCTCCAACTTGCACCTCCCAAGTGCTGGCATTACAGGCTTGATTCACTGTTCGTAGCTAAATAAGTTTTGTTTTGTTTTTTGCAGTGTCTCACTGTATAGCTCTGGTTGACATGGAACTCCCTGTATAGAGCAGGCTGGCCCTGAAGTTATAGTGATCCTCCTGCTAAATAATTTAATTTTTTTAAAGACTTTAAATTTTTTACTTTTATGTGTATGAGTATTTTGCCTGCAATGCTCATGGTGGTCAGAAGAGGGCGTCAGATCCCCTGGAACTGGAGTTACAGACGATTCTTAGCTGCCATGTTAGTACTGGGAACCAAACCCCGGTCCTCTGCAAGAGCAGCCAGTTGTTCTTAGCTGCTGAGCCATCTCCCCACCCCCCATTCTTTCTTACATCTGCCCTCCACTGAATTTTTGTAAAGAAAATCACAGATGTCATGTTATTTTTTTTCTATTAAACATTTGTCCTTGTTGCTCTAAAAAATAATTCCAGTCATGGGATTTCCGCACTTTTATGGTTTTTAACTTAATTGCATTGAGATCAGAAGAAATAGTTTGTGTCTTTCTTAAGACAATTTATATGTTCCATATAACCTTTGAAAGAAAATGTTCTCTGTACTTGGGTGCTTATGTGTATTTATGTGTATGTGTGTGTATGTGTCTGTGTATGGCGGTCAGAGAACAATTTGAGGCAGTTGGTTCTCTCTTTCCACTATGTAGGTTCTGGAGATCAAGCTCAGGTTGCCTGGCTTGGTGGGAAGTGCCTTTACAAACTGAACCATCTCCCTCACCCTGTACTCAACTTTTGAAAAAAAATTTGTGTGGGTTGGTTAAGACAAGGTCTAGAACTTGTAATCTTCTGTCTTGTCCTCTTGAGTGCTGGGATTACTGGCATGTGTGATCAGCCTGGCTCTCATTTAGCTCTTTGTTTTGAGATCAAGTTTAAGTATGTAGCCTAGGCTGGCTTTGAATTTACTATACAAACCAGATTGGATTCAAACTTATGGTGATCCTCCTGCCTAAGCCTCCTGAGTACTGGGGTCACAGGAGAAATAACTTAAATGTGTTTTTGCACATTTAGTAGTAAATTAAAAGCAAGATGAATTTGAGTTCATGAGGCATTCTTTGGAAGGACATTTTAGATTGTAGTTGGATTGTAACAAGTGGCTCTGACTTGTTCTCTTAGCCCACTTGCCTTGAAATCCACAATCCATTCTACTGTACTCTCCCAGTGTTTTCAGTGTTGACACTCCTAACCCCCTCTTTCAAAACCATTTCAGAAACAGCATAAATGGTCTTTGGTTTTCTTCTTCCTGGGACTGTTTTTATATTCTGTGTGTCTAGACGTCAAGGATCCTTGCAGGTCTGTAATCTCCATTTGTGAGATGGGTTTCATCCGGACTTTGTTGAGGATTAATGGTACCTCTATGGCATGCTAACTGTAGTAAACAGCTCTCCAGAAGACATTCTCAAAAGCAGGTCTCTGCTGCTGCTGCTAGTATAACAAAGCATGTTCTTTTATTTACAGAAGTGAATAGTTCTGATTCTGTCCTTGAAGGCCACAAGGAATCCTCAAAGGAAAGCCCGTCATCAGATGCCACCAGCACAGAGCACAGCCCAGCACCTGGTGTTGGTGACAGATCGCATGAGCTGTCTAATCTCCGATTGGAGAACCAGCTGCTTAGGAATGAAGTCCAGTCTTTAAACCAGGAAATGGCCTCATTACTTCAGAGATCCAAAGAAACTCAAGAAGGTAAGACCTTAATTAAATAAGGCTTAGGAAATGTTCTTCTAATACAAAACACAGAGTTTTAGCCAGTTGCGAACCCCTAAAGTTTTCGTAGCTGATCTTGAACTCGCTGTGCTGAAGCTATCCTTGGTCCTGCTCTCAGGCTGTGAGTGCTGGGTTTGCAGGTGTCGACCATTTAATTTAAGAACTGATAGGAAGATGCTGGAGAAATGGCTCAGTGGTGAAGAGCACTGGCTGCTCATCCAGAGTATCCAGATTCAGTTCCCAAGAGCCTCATGAACTCAAATTCATCTTGCTTTTAATTTACTACTAAATGTGCAAAAACACATTTATTTCTTAAAATACATGATAAAATTACTTATTTAAATGATAACACTGATTAAAATAATAACTGTATGGGCAGAAGAGGGCTTTTCACAAGGTTAGATAAGCTGTAATAACATGACAACACTCTCACCTTTAGTGATCAAGGAAGTGCAGATTCAAAATACGAGAAGTCAGGTACAAGCCTGTGACCCCAGTACTCAGGAGGCTTAGGCAGAAGGATCACCATAAGTTTGAATCCAATCTGGTTTGTATAGTAAATTCAAAGCCAGCCTAGGCTACATACCTAAACTTGATCTCAAAACAAAGAGCTAAATGAGAGCCAGGCTGATCACACATGCCAGTAATCCCAGCACTCAAGAGGACAATCCCTGTGGCAACTAACAATGGTCTGTAACTCCAGTTCCAGGGAATCTAACGCCCCCTTCTGAGCTCCACAGGGATTGCACAACACAGGTATACTATATACATGTAGACAGTACACTCATACACATAAAAACAATAAAAATAAAATTTTTTTAAAAGATAGTTTTTTAAAAAAAGAACCTATAGGATCCAAATATTAATCATCTAGTTATATAGTTTATTTTCCCTAAACCTTCAGGGGAATTGTCTCATAAAACAAAGATGGGGTTAAGTAAGTCCCAGAGAGTATGAGGCAGGATCACAATGTTGCTGCTCCATGGAGCATAAATGAGCGTGGAACTGAATGGAGAGTGCCCTTCAAACCTGGGCAGTGGCGTAACCGAGGGTAGAAACTTCCAGTTCCTCAGAAATGATTAGTTAAAAAGGAATAGCCCTGAGGCTGTGACAGAGGAAGGTGTGAACATTATTGTGAGTGTGGCTGAGGAGAGAAGAGAAGAGACAAAATGGCTGCCTGGTTACTGGGGCGTAGGAGAGCAGAGTGAGGGGACAGTGGGCAGGTTTGGTTCAGGAATGGTTCAGGAAGGCCAGAGGAGCAGAATCAGAAGATTCTGACTAGAAGATAACTAGAAAAAGCTTCACTTTCTCAGGCTAATGTAGATATAACATCAACTGTTTCCTGAAATCCTGTGAAATTTGCTTTAGCATTTTTTTAATTAAAAAATGAATTTATTTTTATCTGTATGAGTTTACGACCATGTCATGCAGTGCTTGTGGAGGCCTGAAGAGGGCATCAGATCCCCTGGAACTGGAATTAGAGACAGTTGTTGGACGTCGTGTGGGTGCTGGGAAAGGACCCTGGGTCCTCTGCAAGAGTAGTCATTGCTCTTAACCTCTGAGCCATCTCTCCAGCCCCTGCGTCAATATTTGTTAAAAAATGTTTTTTGTTATTGCTGGTTTTGGTTGCAGACTGCTTACAGATGGGGGATGAGCATTCTGAAATGAACGTCATTCCTCTTTTGCACTAATTTCCTAGGTTAAAAGAATATTTTAATTGAATGCATCAGGTTCTTTGCTCTGTTTCTCTTGAGGTTTTGTTTTGTTTTGTTCTTTCCTTCCCGGAGTATAACTTGTTTTGCCTTTCCAGTCTTTTACCTGTCGCTAGTAGAATTCCCCAGATCCACTGACATGTTGGTCCTGTTAACACTGCTGTCTACCAGTTTGGGCTCCCAGTGCTTTCTGATATATTCCAGAAAAATCATTGTACAAGATCTGTTTACCTCCTTCATTCCTCTTTCTAGCCTGTTAAATCTCGTGTAGGTTGTGACTATTAGCCTTGAAAAATGGGTGTCCATTTGGGGCAAAAACAAATTGAAAGTATTTGTGATTTTGACCTAATTTTGGCAATAAGTGAAGAATGGAAGGGACAAGAATCCACGTACATCATGGAAAAGATTGATTTGATTTTGCTTGTAAAGAGAAATTTCATTTTTTATAGAATTAAACAAGGCAAGAGCAAGGGTTGAAAAATGGAACGTTGACAATTCAAAGAGTGATAGAATAACTCGGGAACTACGAGCCCAAGTTGATGACCTTACTGAATCAGTGGCTGCAAAGGATTCTCAGCTGGCTGTCCTCAAAGTGAGACTCCAGGAGGCAGACCAGATGCTGAGTTCTCGCACAGAAGCGTTGGAAGCCTTACAGAATGAAAAGTCACGGTAGGCAGTTCTACTAATAAAGAAAAAGTAAGCTAGACTGTTTCTCTTTCCAGTACTAGTAATGGTAAATACTTAATGTATTCTACTTAGGAAAATTTTACTTTTTGCAAATTGATAAGAGGGAAAATTTATTGGGTAATGTTGGAAATGTATTGATTAAAATGGATTGTTCGACTATTGAGATTCATGTTTAGTAAATTCTGAATTAAGAATATTTAAAAAGCATAGTGCTATTAATCATTTAATATATGGTATGTACTTAAATGGCCTGAAAATATAGAACTCATTCCATTAGGAAAAAGATTTCTCTTCAGAGTGCTTTCGGCCCTCTTTTTGGTTACACTAACGCTTAGACATTCTGAAGATTATACTGCCTGATCACTGTTCCCTGGAGAAATGGGTTCTCTCATGGGATGCCTTTTCTTTTAGAATAATTCAGGATCACAGTGAAGGCAGTAGCCTACAGAATCAAGCTCTGCAAACTCTTCAGGAGAGGCTGCATGAAGCGGATGCCACTCTGAAGAGAGAGCAAGAGAGCTACAAGCAAATGCAGGTTAGAAGGGGACAGTGCTCTGTTGGCGCCTGGACAGAGGGGCAGTGCTCTGTGCTTCACAGCACATTGATTCTTCAGGAAGCTTTGTGTGCATTTTGTAAAGTGCTGTGATGGAAACCCATATATTTGAAAATTTTTCTTGATCCTTGCTTAATTTATTTTATGTGCCAGAGAAAATGAAAATGGCTAATGTCCATCAGGGACATGCGTCATTCACTGAATTTGGCTGTACAACAGCCCTTATTTCAGCAAATGCAAATTTGGGGCATCTTGTTTATTTTTATTTAATCTTGTCTAGTTTAACTTGATTCTTTTATTTTAAGAGGAAATTACATATTACCAACAGGTCTACTTGTAAAGGAGTTTTAATGTGTCCTTCATTACATAGTACTTTTTGTTGCTTGGTATCCACTCCCAGAGAGTCTGGATCTATCATACAAGGCAGGTTGTAGACTTCGGTGGTTTGTTTTTATAAGACTAGAAGGAATCCTAGCCAAGATTACAAACTCTTGCTTTGTATATGCAAGTGTTCCACAGTCTGAGAAAACATATGAAACACTTCTGTGGTCTCAGGCATTTTGGATAGAGGTAGACAAGCTATCTATTATCTCAGTGTGTCCATCTTAAAAATTATTAAGATTTTTCACATTCTCTTTTGTCTACTAATTCTTTAAAACATGATGTATTTTACACTTGCAACACATTTCAGTTCAGATACACAAGACATTTAAACTTTCTTCAGGGATTCTTGATCTGTATTTAGATTTCTTAAAATTTACAGATAGACAGGGAGAGTCACATACCTAAGCTGTTCTAAAAATATTCACAAGTTTTTTTTAAGAACAGACAATGCCTCAAAAAAAAAAGCAAAACATGAACAGAGTTACA
Organism: Eospalax fontanierii; assembly: GCA_035773235.1. Classification (NCBI taxonomy): domain Eukaryota; kingdom Metazoa; phylum Chordata; class Mammalia; order Rodentia; family Spalacidae; genus Eospalax; species Eospalax fontanierii. Next base: position 70,732,981 of record CM069536.1, read on the forward strand.
GCCTACCAGTTCTACTCTAGGTATCTACTCAAGAGAATGAAAATATATACTGACATAACAACTTGCTAAATGCATATGGCAGTATTATTCGTTATAGGTCAAAGCTAGAAGCAATATAAATGTCTCTTATCCCAGCACTCAGGAGGCAGAGGCAGGTAGATCTCTTGAGTTTCAGGTGGACTGGGGCTACAGGAGACCTTGCCCCCCACTCCCAAAAAAGGGCAAGCTGATGAGATGGGTCAGCAGGTAGAGGTCTTGCCACACAAACCTGACAACTTGAGTTTGATTCCAGAATCTATGGCAGAAGAAAAGAACTAACTCCTGAAAGTTGTCCTCTGAGCTCCACAAGTGCACCAGGGCATAGGCTCCTCTCTCCCACAGTCATACACACTAATAATAAAAATAAGTAGGTAAATAGATAAATAAATACAAAATATTTTTAAATAAAGTGTTGATACATGCTACAACTTGGATAAATTCTTGGATAGACCTTGGAAACATACATTAAAGATGACAGACACAGAAGGCCATGTATTGGATGATTCCATTTATATGAAATATGTCTAGAACAGGAAAATAAACAACATAACAAATAACAATGCTGACCACATATATATTAGTCATAACAGGCCAAAGCTGGGAGTAGCACAGTTGTCTGTCAGACACTGCTGGGATGAACAGTGCAGTGTGCTCATACAGGGAGATCTCACTCAGCCCTGAAAAGTGATGAATTAGGAGCTGGGGTGGCAGTTTCATCAGCAGCATGCCTGCTATGCCAGCGTGAGGGGAATAGGTAGAAAAGCTCTTTCTGAGTTGATGAAAATATTCTGGAACTAAATAATAATGGTTGCGTAGTTCAGTGAACTCAGAAAACCACTGAATTGTATGTCATAAAAGGACATTGTAAATTATATCTCAATGACTTATTTTTTTTAAGTTGCTAATAACTGAGTGTTCATTATTATGTTTCAGTTGAAGTTAATGACCATGAACCAACTTCCGTAGCCTCATCCCATCCATGCATGTACACGCATGCTTCCTAGGCCTCCACAGTCGCCTTGCTGCTCTCTCCAAAGCAGGCTTGATCTCAGAGCACGTCTCTGGTGTTAGTTATTGGCATGCAGCTGGAAGTTTTCTGACGTCTGAGTTTTCTAGTGAAGGAAATATTGAGTATAAAGGTAGTATTCTCAGAACTGGGGGATTTTTTGCTAAATCAGCTAATAAATGACAATTTTTAAAGCTAAAAATCATTGAGTGGTTGATTACAGAATTTGAAATAAAGGGAAGACATTAACAATATTCCAAAGTTTAGCCATGTACTTCTTGTTTTCTAGTAGACCTCCTTGCTTTCTCTAGACCCATTAGCCATCATCAGACTAGATCTAGTGTCGAAGTGGCCACATTCACTTCAAAATTTTCCTTTTTGTTTTTGAAAAAAACAACAAGATCTCACTATGCAGCCCTCACTGACATGGTCCATAGCTATAGGTTGCTTCAGATTGGCAGCAGTCTCCCTGTCTTAGCCTCCCAAGTACTGGGATTACAGGTGTATGCCACCTCACCTGCCTCAGCTGGCATGTTTCTGAAAAAGCAGGTTCCCCAAGCCCAGTATCGCAAATTGTAGTTCACTAAGCCTGGAAAAGGTCTCGCAGCACGTTGAACAAGCTTCCTGTTTGGTTGTTGTATATTGTGTGTAGGAGACACAACTTTAGGTCTGCTATTATTTTTATCCTTGTTGGTCAGAGCTAATAAATCCTCAAAGATATCTGAATGCATGGTTATAAATGTATTTCAAAGCTAAATCATACAGTAAGTTTCCTCAAAAATTTGCCACAGAGTGAGTTTGCTGCACGCCTTAATAAAATGGAAGTAGAACGTCAGAATTTGGCAGAAGCGGTGACTCTGGCAGAAAGAAAATACTCAGATGAGAAGAAGAAGGTTGATGACCTCCAGCAGCAGGTCAAGCAGCACAGGTTGAACTTGGAATCTTCAAAGCAGGAGTTAATTGACTACAAGCAAAAAGCTACTAGAATACTCCAGGTAAGCACAAAATGTACACTTCTCAGTGTGCGGATGCGCCTTGACTGGGAGATGCCGGCACTCTGTAGGTCCTGTGAGAAGATTTGTTTATACTTGGCTGCTGTACTTAGAACGCCAAGAACTGAGAGACAGACTGACTGAGAAAGTGCTCATTAAAGTCTCGGACTTAGGGCTTCTTAAAGAAAAATGCTCCCACTGCTTAGGTGAAACCTTCAACCTAGCACCTTCTGCACTTTGGTGATCCCAGTTGTGGCTGGACAGCTGTTTTATCATGCTCCTCTGGTGATTCCTGTACAACCTGCCATCCCCCAAGGTAGTCTTCAACTACTTGTTGCTTTGACTGTCATGCCATGGCCTGTGGTTTTTTCTTAGGATAGTCTGTCTTCACTGATTCTGTCTCCACCTCTCCTTTCTTGGTAGGTCTGTTTTCTTGTGTGTGTCTCTACTGATGCTCTGACTTAGCTCACAAAAGAGTAGGTGGTCACTTAGTGGAAGAATGAAGACTAGTTTTTGGGACCCCTGCCAAAAAGACAGAAATCGGGTTTTGTTGTTCTTTTCTTAGCTTTTCTTCCCTTTGGACCATTTCTGCCCTTTCTTTCTTTGTCAGATGCATCAGAATGGTTAGACCTGTGCTGTCTTCTTTTCTTTAGAATTTGTTCACTTTAATACCTTCATTTAATTCTGTCTTGATTACATTTCTGAAATTGTTTTCTCAGCAAGGTCTAGGGTGACCTGTGTGTTCCCTGTCCCTGTTCATCACTGTTCGTTCACATGCTCGATTTTGGTGCACAGTTGACACACTGTTGCACTCCCACCCTCTGTGCCTTCTTGTCCTCTCTTACCACTGCTTCTGACTGCAGGACCTTCTTCCCATTCCAGAGAGCTGACTATGTCTCTAAGTCCTGTCCTAACCCTCTTTCATGACTCTTTCTGACCTTGCCAACCTTCTGACTCAGTATCTGGCTGTCCAGACGTGAGGAGATCCAACTCTCGTAGTAGCGTCTTCGTTGTTCTGTCCTGGTAAATACTACTGTCATCTGTCAGTAAAGCATGGACTCACACCGTTCTTCACAAAGTTTTAGTTTTTATTCTTGTTTTAAGGGAGCATTCAGCTTAGCAGATTAAAAAAATCAAAATAATTGATAGGGTAAGTTATTGATGCACTACAGTGGACTTGAAAGAAAAAAACCTCTGTTCTCACTGGGGATGGGATGGTTCACTGCACTGAGCCAGCACTGTGTAATGAGAATTCTGAAGGATGAGTAGGAAGACTCAGACAAGGCTAGAGACTCCAGATAGAACAGCTGTGTCAGAGGCAGGAGACCTGAGAGAACATGGCATGCCTGGGGGAGCTAGTGCCCTTTGTTGGAGCACAGCCTATTAGAGATGAGTGATGGGAGATGAAACCCAGTCAGCCCCGTGGTGGAGGCTCTTGCTTATCCTGTAGGCGAAGGGGGAGGGTGCTGACGGACTTGAGTGTTGTGATGAGATTTAACTTGAGAACTGTGACCTGGTGAGGGGCGTAGACAGAGCAGGGCTTCCCACTTCTTCATCAAAGTCGTCACGAGATTCCCTAAGTGCAGTGAAGGAATAAGTGGGATTATAGGAGATTATAGAAGGTGTTGAGGGCCTGATCTTGGCTTGCAGAAGTGAGGATGGCAAACAGGACAGCTAATGTGTAGAAGGTAGAATGTTCGAGACTTGGAAATTTGATTGGAGGGAAGAGGAAAAAGTCAGATGGAATGTGTGATGGCCCCAGTTTCTCTGCGTGTGTGAATGTTGATTCCTTGACCCGTAAAAAGGGAGGCAGAAATGACAGCCTGTGAGGGTTGAAGGGGGTTCTCATAGATGATGACAAGGTGGGGAAGAGTGATGTCACATTGCAGTGGAAGTGTCAGGAAGCTCGACACAGAGGCATGCGCATTAGCCATGGGTGATAGCTTGTAAGTTGGGAGTGTGAGTAAAATTAATCGAGAACAGAATGGAAGCTGGGGGTGGTGGTGTACGCCTTTAATTCCAGCACTTGGGAGGCAGAGGCAGACTGGTCTCTGTGAGATCCAGGCCAGCCTGGGAATTCCAGGCCAGCTGGAGCTATAAGGAGACCCTGTCTCAAAAGAGAAGACCACTGAGACCACTGAGTGAGAAAGCCTGGCGCTCAGTGTAAGGTCTTGACATTAGCATTTGCAAGCTGGGCAAAAGAGGTCTCCTGAGAGAAGGGGTGGCACTTTGGGGAGAACCAGGAGGACACGCTGGCAGGATAGAGTGCCCCGGGGAGCGATGGACAGCTAAGCAGGTGCCGTGTTGTGCTATAGGCTCCTGGAGTCCTTGGATTTGGCACTGGAAGGGCCCTGGGACTCTCAAAGGAGAGGTCTGCAGTGCTGTGGGATGTGACAGCTGAAGACATTGATAGCTTAGAACAGTAGCTAGCATAGATGTGAGGGTGGGAGGCTGGGGTCTCATGATTGAGGGGCAAATATAAATGTTGATGTTCAGTGTAGCAGACTTGAAAAGTAAAGGTTGAAAAAAATGGAAACCACCTGTTCTGCCACTTAGAAAAGAAAGAACTCCTTCTGATAAAGGAGAATAACTTTAGAGTGTTTGTATTTAAGATGAAAGAGCTGTTGATTCTTATTTATTACTGGCTGAGAATTGGTACTTCATAATGTGATCTTTTCCTCCCGCTCATCCTGCATGCCACAGACTTTTCTATAAAGTTCTCAATAGTAAATATCTGTATACTCTGTGGGCTGATATGGCCATCATCACACATTATTTTGTTTTCACTTGTTAATGGTCCTTTAAAAACGTGAACTGTACAGAAACAGGCCACATTGGTCGCACATGGTGGTTTGGACCCCTGCTTTATAGCACTGCTGCATCAGCCTTCCTGAAATGCGTCTTGGTCACATCACATTCGTGTTCACCTTCTAGTAATGCAATTTGGCCTACCAAGTCAAATTAAAGTATTTTTGGGCTTCCAGTTGTGGTAGCACCAGCCGTAATCCTAGCACTTAGGAGGCTTAAGCAGAAGGATTTACCCAAGTTTAAGGCCAGCCTGGGCTTCAGTTGTGGGACCCTGTCTTAAAAACAAAACATGAGCTAGGCATGGTGATGCACATCTTTAATCCCAGCACTTTGGAAGCAGAGACAAGTGGATCTCTGTGAGATCGAGGTCAGCCTGGTCTAACTTGTTCCAGACCAACTGGGGCTACAGGGAGACTGTCTAAAACACAAAATAAAAATTAATCAATTTTAGCTTGGCATCTGGAGCCTTTACAAATTGGTTCAAATATTCTGTCTGAGCTGCCTCACCTCACACTTTGAGGTAGACCCTGTGCTTTTGAGTTTTTTACTTTTAAAAACTCAAATTTTAAAAGTCTATACTTTTTAAAATTCCAGCCATATTTCAAGGCCAATGTAAATACTTTCACGTGAAACCTCTTCACCAAAAGTGGTTTCTCGTGCTCAGAACTCTGCATTAACATGAACATTTCCCTCTCAGAGCTTGAGTTTACTGCATTCTTTCCCTTTTAGTTTATGAGGCAGAGTGTGCTATCCAGAGGAGGACACGTTGTCTTTATTACACAGAGCTCTTAGTGCCGTGCCAGGTGCATCATAGATGTTCCGTGAATGTTTGTTGAGTGGAATATAAGGGAAAAGAAGCATGAAAAGAATGAGAAAAACTTTGCTTATGAGAACTTTTCAACTATAACCTGATTGTGGGGACTAAGATCCAAGGACATTCTACAGTAAGATCCATTATATTTTATCCCTATGGCTTTAATAAGCTGTGGACTTTCCTAGAGATAATAATTGGATGAATCTCTAGTGGATTTGTTTCTGTATGGTAGGATGATATGCAGTGTGCAAGCTAGCTCAGTGGAATAGTACATGCTTAGCACATGTAAGGCCCTGGCTCAGTCTCCCTGGTACCACATAAAATAAAATAAAAATGCAAGCTAATGTCCTCCATGTTTAACCGGACTTCTTTGTTTCCTAACAGTCTAAAGAGAAGTTGATCAACAGCTTAAAGGAAGGCTCGGGTTTTGAAGGCCTAGACAGCAGTCCTGCTAGCAGCCTGGAGCTGGAAGAACTTCGACATGAGAAGGAGATGCAAAGGGAAGAGATCCAGAAGCTGATGGCCCAGATCCATCAGCTCAGATCTGAGCTACAGGTAAGAGTCACTGTGGCTCAGCGTCCTGACAGCCATTTACAACCCCAGCTCATCAGTTTGAGAGGAAAATATTTGGGGGAAAATGGCATTATTGAAATAATGTGTCAACTTCTGCTCATATATTAGTTACTGTGTAGAAGTGAATCTACAGCAATAAGTTTCTTTAAAGGGGGTAAAAAACACAAGTGACCAGATTCATTCATTCAGTAAGTACTTAGAGGTTCTGCCATGTGCCTGCGTTTAGAGTTGTAACAGGAAACAGACAAGAATCTTTAAATTTATGGACCTTAAATTCTGCTACTCAAAAGCAAATTAGTTTAAGGTTTGTCTATAAAACAGATTTTTCTGATATTAGAATGGGCTTAGAAACTAATTATAGTTTTTATGTATGTTCTTATTGTGGTTTATATATAATTACTGTGTTTAATCTAAAAGTAATGGTCTGGGGATATGGTTCAGTGATAGCACACTTGGCCTAGCATGTGGGAGGCCTTGGGTTCAATTCCCAGTACCACAAAAACAGTAAATCAGGCCATTTATTTCACATAAATGTAGGATTTTTGACATTAGTCATAGGAGAGAGTCTCTGAGGATAGGACAAAATTAACCGCAGGGTAATGAATCTTTTAAAAATAAAAATAAATATTTGCAAGGTGTTCTATTGCGATGATTAAAAACACTGACCCAAATCAACTTGGGGAGGAGAGGGTTTATTTGACTTACAGCTCATAGTCTGTCATCAAGGGAAGCCAAGGCAGGAACCTGGGTCATAGACTGTGGAGGAACGCTGCTTACTGGCTTGCTCTTCTGGCCTGTACTCAAACTGCTTTCTTATACAGTACATAACAACCAGCCCAGGGGTGGTACCGCCCACAGTGGGCTGGGCCCTCCCACATCACAAGACAATGCCCACACAGACGTGACCACAGGCCAGTCCAATGGAGGTGATTCCTCAGCTGAGGGTCCCTCCACCCAGGCATGTCAAGTTGACAGCTGAAGCCTCCCAGCACACAAGGAGTGTTCATTTATGCATTGCATTTGCTCTACAAGGTTTTGATTTGTCAGACTGATGTGAACTGCTAAGGAACAGTGCAAATTGTAACAGGATTTTTGTCAGGAATGGGCTGGAATATCGGACAGACCTGACTCATAGTACTTGAGAGATGTTAACTCATATAAGGCAGTTCATCTTCCTGAAGTTCATTCTCATGTATAAAATGCAGCTAAACAAAGGTTCTCTTGAAAATAAGAGATAAGGCCAGGCATGGTGGCATACACCTTTAATCTCAGTACTCAGTCAGTCATTAGCTGCTATGTGGGTCCTGGGAACCAAACCTGGGTCCTTTGCAAGAGGACCCCTAAATCATCTCTCCAGCCCCAATAATAATTTTTAATTTTAAAAAGCAGGTATACAAATGAAATATTTTTTTTAAGTTGCTAGTAATCATTAAAGTGTCGTTTACTCTATCCCCACACACTGGACATCTGTCCTTACAGTTCTCCCCATAACACTGAGAGGTGGAACTTGTTCTCCTTCTGCCTCTGAAGAAAGCAGCTCATCACCAGGCTAATGAAGTGCTAGAGCCAGGATTAGAACTAACTCCAGAAGACATGTTCTTAGCCACCTTGTATTCTGCCTACTTGTTAAGAATTTGCCTCAGCCGGGTGTGGTGATACTACCTTTGATCCCAACACTTAGGAGGTGGGAGCAGGTGAGTTTAAGGCCAGCCAGGGCACACAGCAAGACCTTGTTTAAAAAATACAAAAATAGTTTATCTGAGTGAGGTTTGAATAGATTAAGCTACCTCCTGCTAACCTTTTGAACTCAAAAATTGGGAAAAGTAATTACAACTGTCGTTTCCCCTCTAAGTCCACAGAGTATGTGAGTTTAGAGGATTGTACTGTGATATCAGTGCTTCAGAGAGTTTGTGGAGATAAGTCTAAAGACAGTGTCCCCAAGATAAAATGCAAAAATAAGGTTCAGGTTTTAATCTCTTGAAGTAGTTTATGGATGGGCTTGTGCTTAACCTGTGTGGGGAAAATATAGAAACCTAGAGTTGTGTTCTTTGTACTTCTGGATTTGACGGAAAGTGCAGGCTTCTGAGTTTGCAAAGGTAACAGAGTAGGAAACGTGAGAAGATGCGACAGCAGACGCTGGAAGCAAAGCTGGAAGAAGCTAATCTAAGCTCAGGTGAGGTCCAAGTAGCAGGTCTCCGTATGCTGGGAACGGGTGCACACTCCAAGTACAGCCTGCACAGTGCAGCGGATGCAGTGAAGTCTTTTTTGAAGTACCCTGAAGTGTCTTTGAGTGGAGCCCTGAATCTCCCAGTGAGCCACTGTCTGCTCACATTCATGAAGCCAGTCTGGTAGCTGCGGCTTCCTGCTCCTTCACTCACAGTGAGCTAATTACATAGTGAAAGTACCAGATGAAATTCTTGTCATAGGCCCATCATGTCCCTCTGGGGCCTGCTGAGCCCAGTGTGCTGTGTCCACAGCTGTGATGGGTGCTCGATATGCACTGAACGGAATGGTTGGGTTTTGCTTTCAAACGTAGGTTCTTCTTTCTAGGATGTGGAGGCTCAGCAAGTTAGTGAAGCAGAATCAGCAAGAGAACAGTTACAAGATCTGCAAGACCAGGTAGCTGGGCAGAAAGCATCTAAACAAGAGCTGGAGACAGAGCTGGACCGAGTGAAACAGGTAAGGACTCGAGATGGGCACTTACCTGGGAAGATGCTGTCTTCCAGCGGTAATGTGAGGGCGTCTTCCAGGAAAGCTTGTGACATAAGCAGAGTGTTAGCGGTAGACGGGTGCTTGCAGGTCCCTTACCGTCTGTCCATCCCATGCCCTTTTTGTGGTTGCTTATTGTTGTTGTTGCTTATTTTTTATATAAAAATTTAAGTTTCGAGTCTGTGCATTATGATATGTGACTGTGCATGTGCCATGTGTGTGTAAAGGTCAGAGATCAACTTTGTGGAATTGGTTTCCTCTTTCCATGTTTAAATGGTTCTAGGGATTGGTGTCAAGTTGTCAGGCTTTGGCTCCAAGAGCCTCTACCAACTGAGCTGTCTAGCTGACCCATGTTGTTTGGTTTTGATCGATTCATTGGTTGATTGATATTGCGGGGTTGGTTGATTGATTGATCGGTTGATTGATTGATATTGTGGGGGCCTGTGGGTGTGTGCACAGGCAAGGAGAAAATGTCAAGTGTCTTCCTCTATCACTCTCCAACTATTAATACCTTTGAGGCAGGGACTTTCCCTGCACTTGGGACTCATATTTACTCAGCTTAGCTGGAAGCCAGCCAGCCCCAGTGATCCTCTTATCTCTGCCCCACTCAGAGCTAGGGTTATAGGTATATGCCAGAATCGCAGTTTGTTATATGGATACTGGGATCTGAACTTTGATCCTCATATTTGTAGAAAGTGCTCTTAATCACTGAGCCATCTCAGAATGATGATATAACTCTGATATCATAACACCAAATAAGAGAATAAAACCCAGTGTTCCTGTCTTGGAGCCACACACTGTCCCCACACTGTGTCTGTATTTTATCATATCCTTTTAGTGCATAGAAAACTTTAAAACATACTTCATTCATTGGCTTTTCATAGTTTCTTATGTCTGTGCTTTCCAAGAACTATGGTGTTTTCTAAAAATGTGCTGTCAGTGCCATATTAGCTACTCTCTGAATAGTTATTTGTTCCTCCAACCAGAGTGCTTTATATTAATATATTTATGTAATAGTTTCTATATCAAGGCAGTTATTAGTAAACATAATTATAACCACATTTCAGAATAAGATTCTGTATCTAATATTAATATCTGAGTAGCAACATTAGTATCAGCACTTACTATCTTATTTCATACAATAAAATAACTCCTGTTCATTTTATAAAAACTATTATTGTGAGTCTTAGTATATCACTTATAAATTTCCAATTCTGTGTATTTGAATTATCTTTTGATTATTTTATGTACATTTTTTATGAAGATTTATCATGGAAATAGTACTTAAAATTATTTTCTGTTAAGAGAAAAACCAAACAGTGATCTTCAGGGTGTGTGTGTGTGTGTGTGTGCATGTGTCATAGATTAACTGTCCTTTCAGAATTGCATTTTAGCTTTTTCAGAGAGCTATTACATATGAAAGGGCAGCAATTTGCTGTACTTGATAATCTTCATCTTATTACAGCAGATGATTTTCCAGCACCCTTCTCAAATGCCCTTTTTAAATGATGGAGTTAAGGAAAGAAACATGAACTGACTGTAACTGGAGACTACTTATTTTCAGTCAGAGATTTCAGATGTAAAGTATTTATTTTTAGGATCAAATGTGTACCTTATTACATATTTTCAGCATGAATTTGTGCAGACCCAGAGCTTGGAAGAAATCTGGCACTCCCTCCTGATAAATTATGACCATGTCGTCAGGCTTGACAGCAAGCACCTTTCCCCACTCAGCCATCTTGCCAGCCCTCATTTTGTTTTGGAGGGAGTTTGTCTTTGATTTTGAGGCAGGGTCTCATGTGTCTCTGGCTGGCCTAGAACTCACAGAGATCTGCCTGCCTCTGCCTCCTGAGTGCTCATTTTGTGGTGTTTTTGTTGTAGTTATTTTGTTTGTTTTTGTTTTTTTGAGAAGGGTCTCCCTGCAGCTCCAGCTGGCCTGGAGCACCCTGTCTGGACTAGGCTGGCCTCGATCTCACAGAGATCACCCAGCCCTGTGTTGTTGTTTTTAAGTCATTTTGTGAACATCATATTGCTAACTATGTAGCACATCTTCAGTTTGTTCTCATGATTAATAATAATGTTCCATGTTTTACATTCATAAATGGTGGCCCATTCTTCCTCAAGCTGTAGGGTAAAAATATTTTGTGTCTTTTAATGATTTATCCTATTAACAGATATTTCCAAGCCAGTATTTACAGCATCATGCTGAAGTATTAACTTTTTTGTCTTTTTAAAAATATTTATATATTTTTTATTTACTATTTTTATTTTATGTGTGTGTTTTGCCTGCATGTAAGTGCACTATGTACATGCAATGTCCACAGAAGCCAGAAGAGGACATTGGATCCTCTGGAACTGGAATTTCAGATGGTTGTGAGCCACCATGTGGGTGCTAGGAATCAAACCCTGGTCATCTGAAAGAACAGCAAGTGTTCTTAACCCCTGAGCCATCTCTCCAGCCCTTTCTTGGTCTTTTTTGAGACATGGTCTCTGTCATCCCAGCTAGCCTGGAGCTCACTGTGTAGTCCGGGCTGGCTTCCATCTCACAGAGATCAGCCTACTTCTGCCTCTACCTCCACCACCACACCTGGCTGAAGTGTTAGCTTTTTATTCAACCATTCAAATCCATGTCTGGTCCACTCAGTGTGTCCAGTCCATCGAGTGTGTGGGTGCTCAGGGTGGGTCAGGCACTGCTGCTAGAGGCACTGGAGAGGGTGTGGGGAGCACTGACTTAGTCGTATTCGTTTTTGCCTCACTGTAGGAATTCCACTACATGGAAGAAGATCTGCACCGAACAAAGAGCACATTGCAAAGCAGGATTAAAGATCGAGAGGAAGAAATTCAAAAACTCAGGAATCAGGTAGGAATGGGAAAAGATCCGTGAGCCTGAAGGTTGCAGTAAGGTCTCCTCTCTCCATACTTCTGAATTCCACTGTGAGTATTTTCAAGCTTATGTCAAGTTTTCATTGAACATCCCTTGAGCCTACACTTACTATTCTGTGGCTTGCTTCTTTAGAAGTATCTTGTAGCCAATCATCTGAGGTTAGAATTTTCTTTAAAATTCCATAGCTTCTGACTTTAATGTGGTTGTGTTGATTATCACATCCACTAGTTTGCTTTTTCCTAAGAAAAGTCTAATGATAAATCTTCCTATTATCAGTTGAAAAGAATGTCCATAAAGTCACCACAATGTCCATAAAGTCACCACAATGTCCATAAAGTCACCACAATCTTTTTTCTAATTCTGAAAATATAAGAGAGAAAGTAATGGCTCCCATCTATTGTCCACCCAGATTTGCCAAAGCCAACAGTCTTGCATTCACTTGCCCTGCGATTGGATGTGGTCCTCTCCTCCTCTGAGTTTAGATTGACTTCCTATACAGAGGCTTGATATTGTGCAATTTTTGTTACTTTGTTTTTGTACTAAGGGCTGAGCCTGGGGCCTGGTATCACTTACTTCCTCCCCTAATTTGTGCTGTTTTTGTTAATCAAATATTAACCCTACAGGCGTTCTTCAGAACAAAGAAAAGCCTTGTCTCATAGAAGGAAATTAATTTGTACAATTTATAAAGCAATTAGCATTTTAGTGCATTACAGAAAAACCTCTTGGATCCAAATTCAGGCATTCTGAGTTTAAAAAAACTGCCTCTGCCATGTGTAGAGGCACACGCCTTTAATCCCAGCACTCAGGAGGCAGAGGCAGGCAGATCTTTGTGAGATTGGGGCCCAAAATATTTGATTAATTAATTATCTAGTTAGTTAATGACAACATTAAAAACCAGGCTACCACAAAATAATAGTGATACTCTTACATACTGCGTATTATATTAATCTCAGGAAGTATCTCCTTCTGTTACATTTTCTAAATGCTGATATGTAGCCTACTGATACAGTTTGAAAATCATTTATATAGACATTGAAAGAATCGTTACAGAGATTTGAAAACTTAGTGTCCTTTCTATAGTGTATGATTTTGATTCTATATACTGATTTTATGAACACTTTACCTTTCAGCTTACCAATAAAACTTTAAGCAACAGCAGTCAGTCTGAGCTGGAAAGCCGACTCCATCAGCTAACAGAGACACTCATCCAGAAGCAGACCATGCTGGAAAGCCTCAGTACAGAGAAGAACTCCCTGGTCTTCCAGCTGGAGCGCCTTGAGCAGCAGGTGCACTCCACCTCTCCAGATCCCAGTAGTGGGTCTTCCATTAACATGACTGGAATTGACAGTGGCGAAGGTAACCAGAGAAAGGCTTGGTGCCAAAACAGGACTTTGAAAAATTACAGAAAGATCATTTTTCTTCAGTGAGAGGCCTGAGTTTTCTCCTAATGTGTGATCCAGGTGCGGTGCTGTCAGTGTCATCATTACTCAGGTGTGTACAGGACTCATGTCCCTCACAGGTATCAAACTTGGAGAAGGAAGGCCTGTGACTGAGAGTCATGTTGAAATAGATGATACTTGACAGGGCAGGTAAGACAGTAACTCAGTAGTGCAGAGATTTCAGGAGACGTGAAGCAAATAGGTTTTCATAATCTAGTGCTTATTGGTATTCAAGTTCATACATAATTTGACTGAGTTTGTCCTTGTACTTTAGTTTCGATTAGAGAAATCTTCAGGTTTCGAAGATGCACGTTCAAATGAGTATGTTAATCCAAATAAATGTCAACAGATCAGAGTTTTAATCTTAGAACCTCATAAAGTCTGTAAGAGTCATTGAACAAATCTCTCAGTTCTTTGACTTTAAAATTCTTTTAAAAATTAAAAAAAACTTAAAGAGAGGGTCCCAAGTGTGGGATGAATTACAATTTTAGTAGGATGGTCAGTAGCTCTAATTGAAAAGTGGCACTTTACAAAAGTCCCAGAGGAGATAAGGGGGTGAACTGTGAGGAGGGATCAAGAAGAAGGCATGCAAAGGCCCTGAGACAAGTGTTCCTAGATGTTTCAGAAACATCTAGAAGTAGAGGTGAAAAATGGTGTCAGGTAAGCTCAGAGAGCTCGAGAGGCCTGTGTAAGGACTTTCATTCTGAATGCGGAACCGCTGAAGGAGTTAGAGGAGCAGCAGATCTGACACAGTGTATTACCGTATCTCTAGATAACTCATGTAGACTTGGTATGGTGATATGATTTACTGATACGGTGTTTGCCTAACATGCAAGAGACTTGGGTTCTTTTCCTAGCACCCCTCTCCCTGCAAAGATTGCAAAGAGCAGAGGCAAGGGACATATTGGGGTCTCATTGCATTCATCCTTATAAGAGGTGGTAGTTTCCATCAGTGGGATTTCGAGGGATGTGAGAATGTATTTGAAAAGTGAGCTGATAGATTGGATGTGAAGTTTGAAAGGAGGGCATGAAAGACTTTGGCTGTGGATGGAAGGATGGCGTTGTTACATACGTGGATGGGAAACACTAGAGGGGGGTTTGCCAGTGAGGGTAAGAAATTGGAATCATGGTGATGGTTTAGATGCCCAGAAAGAAGTGTGAGCCGTTGGAGGGTTTGGGGTGGGAAGCGGAGCTGGAAGATCTTCTAGTTGTGTCCTCAGCTGTGGAAGCCACTGACAAAGTGGCTGTACTGGAAGCATAGTACAAAAGTCCAAGGTGTTGTCAACTTCTTCATGTTTGCTGAGATCATCTTTTAGCTTGTAAATTTGGTTTTTTATGTATGTGGAAGTTGAAGCATTTTCTGTCATCAGATTTATCTGTGTTTTCCTTATGATTCCTTATACTCCAAGCACGTTGGCCTTGAGGGGCTGGAGAGATGGCTCAGCAGTTAAGAGTACTGACTGCTCTTACAGCGGACCTGGGTTTGGTTCCCAGCACCCACATGGCAGCTAACAACCATCTATAACTAATTCGAGGAGATCTGACACCCTCTTCTGGCCTCGTCTGGCATTACTGACACAGGTGCACTTACATACATGCAGGCAGTACACTCATACACAAAAAATAATAATAAAAGAAAGTTGGCCTTGAGAGTTCCTTCTTCATAGAACGTGATACACTTTTAGTTCCAGTTTTCCTAGAAAGTCGATTTTAGTATCAGCATATATTAATCTGTTTTCTCATTTAAACAGGCGCCCGCCTGAGAAATGTTCCTGTTCTTTTTAATGACACAGAAACCAATCTGGCAGGAATGTATGGAAAGGTTCGAAAAGCTGCTAGCTCCATTGACCAGTTTAGGTAAGCGTCGCCCTCAGGATGAATGATCGGTCTGCAAGTATTTGGATAATGGCTTCCAGACAACAGTCACGCTGGTCCCACTGGCAGAGCTGTGCTTAAAATGGCAGCTTCCCGTTCCTTTTGTGATCCTTCTGTGCTGTGAGGTTGCTTCAAGCAGCCACCAGTGCCTACATGTTGCCAGTGATTATTAGCCTTGGCCCCTCCTCTTTTTCCAGTAAACCCTACATGGAAGCTCATATTATATCTCACTGAGACTAGACCTGTCCATTCAGGAGACTGAGACAGGATCATTTGGACTCAAGAATTCAAGACCAGCTTATGAAACATTATGAGTTCCCTTTGCATAAAAAGAAAAACCCTCTGTCTCGTATGAACGTGTTGGTTGGAATGCTTTATTACAGTACTTTGTCATGGATTTGAAGAAAAGATGCCACTATATATAACTGAACAGTACTTTTTGCTAATATCTGTGACTCACATGTTACAGATGCAGAATTTGTTACATATATTTACAGAGAATATTTTATACTAGCAGACATCCACCTTATCAGGAAAAATATTTTATTAGTTAGCCTAGAGTATTGATAAATTTCATATCTAAATAAGCTGGTGTTTATAATTAAAAAGAGCTTTAATGACTCGTCATGTGATAAGCCTTTCTGTGTCAGAATAGAGCTGTGGTGTTAAATAAGGAGGACGATGGAAGATCCTGAAGCCACGGGACTCAGGGAAAAGTCACTGTCTCCCAGTGAAGTGACTTGTTTCAGCTCTGTATTTTCAGTGGAGAATTTAGATGCCTGTCATCCAGTGGCAGAGCAGAGCGGGGTCTCCTTGTCCATGTGCCATCCATAAGGAAAACATTTCGGGACAGGAATGGTTCCGCTGCGCAGCTCTGCCCTATGGGTCTCGGGCACCGCCTCTCCGCAGGAATCACTTGCAGGTTTGCAAGAGTTCCTCAAGCTTTGTCCTCTTGAAAGGGGTGCCTGTGCAGAAGCTTCAAGATTAGCCATTTCCAAATGAGTGCCAGCCAGACTTTTCCCCTGTTCCTGTGATTAATCTTATCTCTTATTTCTGTAAATCTTAAAAGTTATTTAGAGAAGGACCTGGTTTCCCTTCTACACTTGGATTCATGGAATTTAAAGAAATCCCAGCAGTCTAACAGCTAAGCCCAAGTAATGATGAGAGTATTTATTTACTGAGACCTTTCTGTGTAATTATTTAGTGATCATTTAACAGTCTACAGTAAAAATCGTTCTTCTGTGATGGTCACACAAATAGTTTAATGAGTCAAGTTTTTAAAACCATTAGGTATTAACTGAGGAGGACTTGCTCTCATAGTCTCTTTTCTCTCTCACTTGAATTTGCACAGTATTCGCCTGGGAATTTTTCTCCGGAGATACCCCATGGCACGTGTATTCGTAATTATCTATATGGTGAGTAAACCCATTTGGTTTTGATTTTTTTGAGACAGGGTCTCCCTGTAGCCCCAGCTGGCTTAGAACTTGCTTATGTGGCCTCTGTCTCCTGCTTCTTCCTCTCCAGAGCTGGGATTAACACTGTGCACCACCACACCCAGCTGAGTAAACCTGTTTGAAATAATTATGCCACACTCGATTCCTATTTATTTTTTTAGCTGCAAATCTTACTGACCTTTTAGCAATTAACTTTGAAAGAGAAAAATAACTGAATTTTGATAATTAAATTTTTCTTAAAGTAGATTACAAGTTCGAAATTTATAATGTCAAGAATATAAATTGCTCAGAGGCCTGTCCTACAAATAAAATTAATTTTTAATGCAGTTTAATCGTTACCTCCATTTTTTAAGCTCTAACAGCAAAAATACAGAATAGTTGACTTAATTTTTACCTTAATGCTGGAAAGTTGCTTTAATTATTTTAGTGTGTTTTACTGTGTTTTTTAGAAAACTCTTAAGTCCGATTCATTTTCTTCTGGCTTTTTAGTTACACAGAATAAGTTGTGGTAGTCTGGGGTGCTGTCTCATGTGCCCCATGCCTGAAAAGCCACTTACTATGTATGCTGAGTGGGGACCTTTGAAGAGGTCAGGCTGTGTTAAGAAGGGCTGTTTTCCTAAAAAGAAATAGAAACCTACTTAAAAAATAAATTTCTCTGTGATCCTCTAGAGGTGGAGTTAGTCATTTAATTAGAAAGTTTTCAGGAAAGCAGCTGAGTGGGGAGGGGAACAGGAAGGACATCAGAAAGGTTCAGAGGGTGCCCTGTAGGGCCCACCCTAGTCACTGGCGGTCCCCAAAGGGCCTGACCCCCAGGAATTGTCTGTCTCTCCCCGTAGGGCCTGACCCTTCCCCCAGGGACTGACGGCCCCCATAGGGCTGACCCCCAGGTGCTGGCAAATGGAGTGACGGGGTATTGGTCAGCATTAGATGCCATACTAGTTGCTTTCTGTCGCTGTGATAAAACACTAACCTGAAGCAGCTTGGGCAGGAAAGGGTTTATTCATTTACAGGTTGCAGACAATCACTGAGGGAAATCAGTGCAGGAACTTAAAGGCAAGAACCATGGAGGGACACTGCTTCCTGGCTCGCTTCCCTGTCTAGTCCAGCCTCCTCTCTTGTACAGCCCAGACCCATCTGTCAGGGATGGCACCACCCAGAGCCGGCCAAGCCCTCCTGCGCCAACCAGCAATCAAGAGAGTGTCCCCACAGGCCCACAGGCCAGTCTGATGGAGGAAATTCCTTCACCAGAGATTCCTTCTTCCCAGTTGACTCTAGTTTAGTCAAGTTGACAAAATCCAACTGGCGCAGATGCTCTGGTGACTTCGCAGCAGAGATTACAAGCCCTGAGTATCGGAATCTCGTGCTGTTCCCGCTGCTCTGAGGGAGCTGGGATCATGCTTCAAACCCTCTGACACGGGCACATTTACTCATGTCGAGTGTACTTTCCAGTCTCACCAGCCAGTCATAACTATTCTAGTCCTTCTAACAAGCTTCCTGTCCACCTAGCAGCTCTAACCAGGCCCTCTACCGAGCGTGCTCACCTGAGTGGTCATGTGCACGTGTGCATGCCTATTGTGAATGTGCTGGTGTTCGGGACCTTCCTCAGCGGAGAACTCTGCAGTATAGAAACTCTGCTTGGAGCTCATTTGCTCATCTAGTCTGTTCATTGGTCCCTTCATTATTCACTTAGTAAACGTGCTTTGAGCCCTGTCATGTTTCATACTCTGTACCCTGGAGGAGCACAAGAACAAGACATGGTTCCTGTCCTCTGCACAGGGGTCCTTTGATAAAGACTGACTTATTGGCTGACACATAGTCTTTCTTTTCTAGGCATTGCTTCACCTCTGGGTCATGATTGTCCTACTGACTTACTCACCAGAAATGCACCATGACCACCAGCCAAATGGCAAATGAACTGAGCCAGTTGATTCCATGAGCTCTTGTTTCCTAAACCTGGATCTGCAGAAAGGCAGTTGCCTAAGACTGCTTGGAAGGGTGCACAAGATGCTTTATCACTACAGCTTTTAACTTTTTAAATTACTGTATGCTCCACTGTCTCATCTCTCTCTTCCTTCAGACAGGAAGAGTTGGTAGAGCGGGCAGACAGTAATTTAAGAAACTTCAGCGTCCTCTGAGTTCAGTTGTCCTGCTGTATATATAGAGAGAGCTAAGAAGAGATACTGAGTTGTTCACCTCTGTACAGACCTTCTTATATTTTAGGTGATGCTGATTATGGATTATAATTAGGGAAATTAACTGTATCTAGGGATGAAAATAAAAAGGTTTCTTTTTTGATAATTCAGTCTTCTTTGTATTTCCATATATTTAACTTTGCAAGTAGAGATTTAATTTTTACATGTTAAAGGCCTGATTGGTGTAAATCTTTTTATAAATACAGAAATAAAATTCACTTTGCATTTTTCTTTTTTGTAAATAACAGTTTTTTAATCCCCCATTAAACCAGATCTTTCCAAATGGATTTCAGCACATGGGACCGGAAGTCACAGCTGCGGTCACTCCACATAGGTCGCTGTAGTGGTCCCCACCCACCCCAGTCCTCTTCGCCTTCCTGCTTTTCTCCAGCTTTTCTTGAGCGGGCTTATGGCTTCTGTAGCCTTGCTTGTAGACGTGGGAAATGTGTTTATTCTCTCCCGTGCTGAGGGCTCGTTACCCGTGCAGGTGACATTCCCCGTGAGACCACCACGATCCCGGAGTGTCTTTCCTTCCACCTTCGTCTCCACATTCACAGGTTGTTTTGTCACCTGGGGCTTGGCGGTCTCTTCACATGTAACTAGTTCATGTGGATCTTGGACTGTATGCAGGAGCAGTCCTCCTCGGGCTGGGCTTTGATTGGTTGCTTGATGCTTAGCTGAAAACCTAGCCATTTGATTCTTGATGGTAGTCTTGTCATGACTATAACTGCCATGTGTGCCTTAACGAGCGCTCAGAACCTGCGCACATGTTGCGGGGGCAGGGGTCTTATTTTATAATCAGTTGATGTTTTAAAGGTCATATTAGGTGTGTTTATGGGTCCCCCCCCCCTTCACTGTGGCAGGAATAAAAAGGCAGAAAGTTGCATGTCATATAACAGGAAACATGAGTGAGGGGCTTGGCAGAGAGTTCATCGCTGAATCTGTGGGGTTTGTGGCCCAGTTCTGACTCTGGAATGAGAGCCCCTTACAGTCTGAGCTGTGAAGTCAGATCTGTCTCAAACAAACAGTAAGAGTTCAGTCTTGGTAATGGGTTTTGGGGGTTGTTTTTTTTTTCCCTTCTTCTAATTTGGAAACATTCCTGGAAAATGATTAAAACCAGGTTACATCCTTAAAATGGAAAACAGCACATGTTCATCATTGCGTGTTGCCAGACTTCCCGTCTCTGGTCCTCCTGGCTTTTGTTGGGATGGCTGTAAATCTTTTGTTCGGTCTACACATTCTTGGCTTTGGAAACGGTTTGACTAAGTGTTTCCGGGATTGTTTTTCTTCTGCAGTTACTTAATTTTTAATTGAGTTTCAGTTTCATTATTCTTGACCACTAACAAACTGGGGGATGTTTAAAGTGTTGCCATTCGCTTTATCCTCAGATACCACAAAACCTTCTTGACCTAATTAAAGGGCCAAGCTTGTGTCCTCCAAAGTCCAGTTAAAGGGATCTCCTCTTTCTCTTTTTTCACACATACATACACCTTATACTGCTTTGTATTTATAGATATTTGCTAGAAAATGAGATTATTTTAAAAGTTCCCTTTCTCCAGACAGTGTGATTTGCAAAAACTGCCATTTCTACTGCTGCAGGGTAAAGACTTCAGAGGAACGCCTGGAGTTTTAAAACCTGATGGAAATGGTTCTTCCTGTTAGTTCGGTAGCTGAGGGAATAGAATGTGCAGGCCCAGCGTCCCCCTTTAAGACGCTAGATGCCCAACTCACCTGTAGAATTTGCACATTTCCCTGGCTGCACTGGGCCATGTGGGTAGAAGGCGCTGGTAAAGCCTAAGAGGAGAGTCAAGGCCAATGGACTGAGGGGCTGTGATTGTCCTAAAGGAAAAATGTGATGGAGAACCAGACCTTTGTGCTTTCAGCCTCTTGGACTAAGTGATAGACATCTCTGAGGGTGTTAAGAGGTTGACCAGAGAGCCAGGGAAAGGAGCTAAACCGTTCCAGTGACTGAAGGTCAGTGCAACTACAAAGCCCTGTTAACACCAAGACCACTCATAACCGTCTAGGGCTATCATGGATGACCACTACTGACCCTTCCTGTTCATGACATCTTCATAACATGCAGAAGTTGTCCACCCCATCATGTATCTGACATGTGACACAGCCAGAAAATCTGTATAAAGATAGAAAAGGGGAGTAAACTTATCTCGGGAAATTCCCTATCCGTTCCTGGAATCTCCTGCCTGGTATGGTTTGACCGTAAACCGTCCCTCACCGCTGGGGTGTTTGAACACATGGTCTCCAGTTGGTGGCGCTGTTTCAGCAGGCTAGGCACCTTTAAGAGGCGAGGCTGGCTGAAGTAGGCCTTTTAAGTTCACAGGAATTTGCTACAGTGACAAAATCATAGTGTCCCTGGTGATGAGTGCTGCTGCTCAGGACTGTCACAGGGTCAGTGCGTCACCACTCCAGCTGGACCCCAGGCTTCAGATCGCTCCTTACAGTTGTTCCCAGAGTCATAACATAATGATAACCAAAACGTCAGCCTGTGCTGTGTGCAAGGTGCCGTTTAGAACCTTTAAGGCATGACCAGCAGGATAGCTCAGCAGATGAAGGTGTTTGCCACCAAGTCTGAAGCCCAGTGTTTGATCCCCAGGACCCATGTGGTAGAATGAGCAAACTGACCCCTACAAGTTGTCCTCTGACCCCACCAAATAAGTGAAGCTAACAAATTTAAAAGAACTCAAGACAGATTTGTAGAAAACAATTTCAAAACCAGAACTAGTAAGAAAATGATGTGTACCATAGATGCTACTGTGTCTGACTGGATGGCACAGGCTTCAGCCTGTCCACCACTAACCCTCACTTTTCTCCTTAAAAATGGAGAGAATGCCACTGTTGTCAGAAGAGTAATTTTGAAGTTGTAAAGTCACTCAAATGTCAGTTTTATTGGTGCTGGGTTCCTTCTAAACCAGGAGACTGGGAAAGCACAAAATGACCTTGCTGACGATCAGTCCGCATTCCCCCATGGTAACGTAAACAGCCTTCTGAAGGCCACTTGACAAGGCCACTCAGGAACACCCTGTTAGGCACTGCTCCTTGCTGAGATACCTCTGCTGCCCTACCAGTAACAGCACCAGGCCCTCCTCTAGATGACAGACATCAGGGTTCGGAGGTGCCAGATAGCCCTCAGAGTCGGCCCCCAGCTCACCAGCCTCCCTCCCACTCAGCACAAACCCAGGCCTGCTAGAAGCCCCACCCCCATCACTGCCACTGCCTACGCCTGACTTTGGGAGCTGGTGTTCAGTATCCTGACTGTGTTGACCACAGGTAGCTTGGACAGATGCTCTCCCTGTTCCAGTCCATGAATTTGTAGCCAGGCAGACAGGTTTGGACAGCCACTAAGGCCCTCCAGTCTCTCCTAAGTGGGGTCACACATCTGTTTGTTTTCTCATTGCGTGGGTTTGGACTACTTGATTACAAACAGGCAGTCCCTCAGACCTGTCTGGAACACAGCCCTTTGCTGCACATCTTGGCTAGAAGCTCCTGAGTAGCTTTTAGTTGCTGGAAAAATCTGCCATATTTTGTCAAATAACTCTCAGCCCTGGGACAGAGCCAGCTGTGCTCTGATGAGAGATAATTGTTCTCCATCAGTGTGAGGAAGCAGGTGTGGGTCCTCGCTTAGGTCTGAGTGATGTCTTTAGACTCTAGGAACAGACACTCCACCAGCCACCCAGGCAGGAAATTGCCTTCCCGAAGCAGGTAAACACTAGCATTTGCTTTATTTTTAGTCGTAAAATTGGACCTGAAAGCATTTCAAATCACTTGAATTTTCTTTCCATCATTAGAGCAATATTCCTTAATTGTGGAAAATACAAAGATGTTTAAACAAGGAAATACTCATTTGCAATCCCACCTAACCAAGCTAATCAGCCATCATATTTTGGCCTGTTTCCTTCTAGTTTTTTGTTGATTGTGTATGTATGTCTAGAAAGCCTGGAAGTGGAGGGAGAGAGGCTTTAGTGGGAGTCATACCGTACGTACAGTCTTGTTTCTTTCCCGTTTGTTATTTCAAGTCTGCTGTAGGATGAACCCAGAGCGTCACTATGTTAAGTACCACAAAGCTCCACCCCATCCCCTCCCCCACCTGCAATATCCGGGTTTTGTTACTTTTTTGTGTGTATGAGTAGTTTGCCTGCATGTTTGTGTGCCACATGCTTGCAATAACTGAAGAGGCCAGAGGAGGGCATCAGATCCCCTAGAACTGGAGTGATGGATGGTTGTTAGCCACCATGGGGATGCTGGGAACCAAATCTGGATTCTCTGCAAGAACAGCCAGTGCTCTTAACCATCGAGTCATCTCTCCAGCCCCACAATTTCCATTTTAAATTATATTTCTTAATCATGCACTGCAAAAATCATGTGTATTGTGAAATGCTGAGTAAGACCATATGCCCCTCAGGGATGTCCCTGCTCTGCATTCCGTGGGCACAGCTTTGCTGATTTAGGAAGACGTGCTGTAACAAGACCATTTGTGTTCAGTGAGTACACGCTGCGGCATGGGGAAAGAAGCCATGATGGGTTTGAGGGGATTTCTCCTAACCTCTGTGATGACATACCCTGACTCCTGCCTCCTTCAGCCACGCTCTGATGCCATTCCTTCTCAGGTGTGCAGCTGGGGGCTGTGACTTCTGACCTACAGGCTATGACAACACTGAAGTGAGGCCACTCCTATGACTAGGTTAAACTGTGGCAGAGGTCAGTTTCATGACTGCATTACATTGTAAGATTCCATCTTATGGCTCAGTGGGCAAAATGTTTGCTACCGAAGTATGAGAACCTGAGTTTGGATCCCCAGAAGCCATGTAAAAGCCAGACAAGGTAGCCAGAGTCTGTAAGCACAGCATGGTGCAGCAAGATGGGCAGAGATCCAGGAGGTCCTGGAAGCTCCAGGACACTCATACAGAGAAAATTTAAATAATAAATAGAAATATAAAAAATAGGGGGTCTTCCAGTTAAAGAAGTAGGTCAGAGGCCTGGGGGAGTTGGGTGACAGCACTTCCATGCATGTAATGTGCAAGGTCCTAGGTTCCATTCCCAGTGGTGCTAAAAAACAACCAAAAAGGAAGCTGTAATGAAGGCTTAAACGACAGCCATTCACTGAATGTGTATGCAGATGAGCATACTACTCTGTGTGCAGTGTCTGTGTGTTGTAGGGGTGTGCTCAGCTGTGCATACATGCTTCCATGTCAAAAGTCAACGTCAAGTCTCCATCTTTTTTAAAAAATATTTTATTATTTGTATTTTATGTGTGTAAATGTATTGCCTGCATGTATGTAAGGGTTTCTGTGTCATGCAGTGCCCATGGAGGTCAGAAGAGGGTGTTGGATTCCCCTGGAACTAGAGTTACAGACAGTTGTTAGCCACCGTGAGGGTGCTGGGAATCAAACCCAGGTCCTCTCTGCAAGAGAAGCCAGTGCTCTTAACCACTGAACCATCTCTCCAGCCCTTCCACCTTATTTTTTAAAGGCAGTCTTTTACTGAACCTGGAGCTCACCATATTTGCTTGTCTGGGTGGCCAGCAAGCTCTGGAAATTTGCCTGTCTTTGCTCCTGGTGCCCTGGACTACAAGCACATACTTACATGTGGCTTTTTATCTGGGAGCTGGCAATCTGAACTTAGGTCCTTATACTTAAGCAACAAGTACTTTACCCAATGAGTCCCCTCCCCCACCTCAAACATACTTTATGTCCTTTTTTACTGACATAACAATATGTAATAATATTGTAGTTAAAGACTTCCCAGTATAACTTACAGTATTTAGGAAAATAAACATGAAAAATCTCAAACAGGAAAAAGTGGAAGAAAATAGTGAGCACCTGCTTGTCCTTCACGCAGATGCCTCCAGTTCCTCCTGTGTCAGCCACGTGCCTCCTCTGCTCTCTGCTCTTTCAGGGAAACTTAAGGTCAGCCGCGTGCTTCATCTGCTCTCTGCTCTTTCAGGGAAACTTAAGGTCCCGTACAGACCTCCTGACAGCTTCATCTCAGAAAAGTCGATCCTGGATAGCTACAATACCAATGGAACTTAGATCTGTGTATGATACTGCCTTCTGTTCAGCACAGATCCAGTTTTTTTCCAGCAGTCCAAAAAGAGTCCTTTGTAAGTTGCTGTTACATTTTCATGATCCAGGATGAAATCTAAGATTTCTCAGAATTCTTTGATCACTTTGGTTTCCTTTATTATAGAGTGACATCCTGCCTTTTGTGGCGCTTCCTGTGTTGGTATTTTGAAAGGCATGAGGCAGACTTCTGGTAGAGGAACCCAGGATGTAGCTTTGTCTGTTTCCCATGATTCAGAATCAGCATTCTGGGGAAGAACACGCAGGTGCTAGGAAGGTGCATCAACTCAGGAGGCGCAGACATCAGCTAGGCTGTTTGATCACTTAATTCAAGTGATCTCTGGGGTCTGGGGACATGGCTTAGTAGGTAACAGGGCTTGCTACACAAGCAAGAGGACTGAATTTGAGTCCTCAGCACCCGTGTCAAAAGCGCACATATAACTGTAACCGCAGCACTGTGCCCCAGTGCTCCCTCCACAGAGCCAGGAGGACCTTGGATCTTGCTGGCTAGCAGCCCAGCTCCAGTTTCCAGTGAGAGACCCTGTCCCAGGGGAATGAGGTGGAGCGTATACAACAGGAGCCTGATATCCTCCTGTGGCCTCAGCATTGTGTACTTGGGCCTGTGCTCCTTTACGCCCGTGTGCGCACACACATACACAGAATGACTTTGGCCAGATCTCTGCACTATGAAGCTCTGGTTCCCCATTGCAGTTAATAAATGCCTCATAGGTAAGGTGACAGGTGATGGCTTGCTGCAGATTTCCTACTCCCCAGCAAAACTTCAACAGTGTGTGGAAAGTGTGAATGGCCCTTACCTGGCTTCTATCAGTAGCTGCAAATGGTGGTTGTCAGTCTTCCTGTTCCTTCTCTTATTGTTTAGCAGCTGCTTTCTTTATGTCCCCCACTTTAAATTCTGTCTCTGTTCTTACAGCAATTTGTGAAGTTCAGTCTGTTGAAATTCATTATCCTCGTTGTTCTTACTAATATTTCAATCATCCCCAATCCGCCGGCAGCCTGACTGGCCTCTCCCCGTTACCTTCGGAGTACTTCTTTCCTGTGGGCACATCACTATGTCTCAGGCTTATCTAGAATTTGCCTAGACTGTGCCTGGGATCCACCACTCCGCAGAAAGTCCCCCGGTTCCCTTAGATGGAGAATGCCATTTGGAACCTGAGAGACTGACACTAGGACTTCTATGCAGGTCTTAAAAGTGCCAGACATCATTTGAAATTGCTTCCTTCTATTCCCATTAAGCCAGTGGACCATATAATTTCCCTGTTGCATTAACACTGAGCGTTTGGGGGAGAGAATGCACTGTTCACAGTAATGCTGTCATGAAAAACTGGGTGAGCGAATCTTTGCTTTAAAGTAAGACTGCAGGGCTAGGGTGCATACAGCGTCCACTGGGTTGAAGGGTAGAGACATGTTTTGCAAGTCACCTAATTGCTCTTCAGAAAGACTGTGTTGATTCACCCAGCCACCAGCCATGAGGCAATCTCGGTGTGTGCCCACAGTCCATATTAGAAAAGCAGCAACTCTGTACACTCAGCAGAACACAGTCTCTCTGGTCTGATGTTCATGTTTTTAAGAAATGGAGCTAGAGAAATGGCTCAGCTCTTAAGAGCATATATTGCTCTTCCAGAGGACCTGAGTTCAATGTCCAGCACCCACATCAGGTGGCTCACTCTCACCGTAATTCCAGCTCGAGGACATCTGATACCTCTGGCCCCTGTGGACTCCAGTTTTAATGTGCACATACACAGATACACACATACATAAATACAATTTCTTAAAAAGGAAATGGCCAGTTCTTCGGGACTGGAGAGATGGCTCAGCAGTTAACAGCCCTGGCTGCTCTTGCAGAGGACCCAGATTCAATCCCTAGCACCAAAATGGTGGCTCACAACTGTCTGTAACTCCACTTCCAGAAGCTCCAGTGCCCGCTTCTGACCTCTCGAGGCATTGCATACACCTGGTGTATTTAGATACATGCAGAACACTAAAAACACACAAAATTAAAAAGAAAAAGTCCTTTAAAAGTGGGGGCATTTTAACCCCTCATTTTAACAGACCTGGAACTGAGGGTTCAGCTCAGCTTCTAGTAGTTGGTTGGAGAGCTGCCGGATGTGGTTCTGTCTGCCCAGTCCCCTTTCTACTCTGCAATACCATGAGATGTGTGGCCAATCTGGTCTGCTGGGGCCCAGCCCAGGCAGCCCTACCTGAGCTACTGCTCCTGGTCGGGACTGTGAACCTGTCTGAAAACCACCCAGGAACTTCATACTGGCACCCTGGGAGTGTGTGGAGTTAAAAAAAAAAAAAGGTTAATTACATTTAGTTATTGTGTGTGATGCATGCTATGGCACATGTTTAAAAGTCACAAGACAACCTGCAGGAATCACTTCTTGCCTTTCACCTTGTGGGTCTCAGAAAGTGAATGAAGGCCATTGGGCTAGGTGGCAAGCCTTTACCCACTGAACCATCTCGCTGGCCCAGGAAGTATTTTTTTAGCCTAAGCAAATAGAAAATCTGGGTCTCTCTGTGACATGCACATATGGGAAGCTTTTGAGTTTGGGGAAAGCGTGGGAAGCTTGCTCAAAGCTTCATGGGTAACAGCTGTCCAAAACAAAGTGACTCCCTGGGTCCTGCCCCTTGTGCTTGGCTTCCAAACCAGAATGAGATCCATCCCCAGGGACACAAATGTAGGACAAGTTTGTTAGTTGCTTTACAAATAAATAAATAAAAACAGGCTAGAGTTGCTGGGGTCGTGGATATAGTAGAAAGTGGGAACATACTGTGCCCAACACTGCTGTCCCTGAGAACAACTTACAAAATGATGACTGCATCAGTGAGCTACTGCTTTGTAACAAAGTCACCTCCAAACTCAAGTGATCCAAACCATATCAGTGCTCACAAGTCAGTAGGAAGCTCTGTTGATCTATCTGGGTCAGGCTCAGCTGATCTTAGGATGGTCCACTGAGTACTGGTTGATCTAATCGGCCTTGCCCTATGCATGAGTTGGTGGTCTGCCATCTGAAGTGAAAGGGTAAGTGGGTTATGTATCACTCACCATCCATCCAACAAGATAACTTGAGCTTCACCACCTGATTGTGGCCAGGATCCGGGATTGAGGGAGTGTGTAAAAGCAGACCTGGAACAGCATACAGCATCCTGTCTCATCCCATCCGCAGAGCTGTGTAAGGTCACCCAGCCCCAAGACCTACAGGATCTCTCCCTCTCTCTCTCCTCCCACAGTGCATGTGCAGAGGTCAGAGGACAATTTGCAGAAGTTGGTTCTCTCCTTCCACCATGTGGGCCCCGGGGACTGAACTTCGCTCGTCAGGCTTAGTGGTGAGTGTCTTTATCCCGAGTCCCCTCACTGTTCCCCAAGCTCTAGTTCTTTTTTCTTCTTTTGAGACAGGGTCTTCCTGTAGCCCCTAGCTAGCCTGGAACTCACTGTGGAGATCAGGCTGGCCTTGACCTCACAGAGATCCTCCTGCCTTTGCTTCTGAAGTGCTGGAATTAAAGGCGTGCACCACTCCACCTGGCTGGACATGGGGAGAGTGGGAGGACTTGTGAATCACTGGGGCCATTTGTTCCAAGCAGTCTATCAGAGTGGCTCTGAAAGAAAAGCCACAAGTCAGTGTGACTCTAGAGGAAAAAGCAATCTCAGGAAAAGAGCAACTCCTGGAGACCGGGCCCCACACTAAGATGTGTCTGTGTGCATTTGTATCTATCATTTGCTCCTGTGATTCTCTGGTTAGGCACTTCCGGTGTGAGACCAGGAACCCGAGCCAAGTGGCACGGCAGGGAGGCAGGCAGGCCAGGAGGTGAGGCATGCAGCAGAGCACCTGGGCCAGCTCTGACGGGCCAGATCCACGGCCCCACTCCAAGGCTGAGCACATGGACCCACGCCTGGAGCCGTGCACACCACAGACCCTCTAGGCTTCAGGTACTGCACGCTGTTCTTGGCATTAACAAATGTGAGATTAAAATAAAATATCACATGTTGATATTTTGGAACCAGAAAAATACAACACAAATAGAGCTGGAGTGAAAGCTGTCATTGGGGCTACCCCTCCAGTGACAGGTGGTGGAAATGTGTTGTTTGCAGCTCACAGACTGGGGTCTGTCCACTGCTTGCCAAGTCACATAGTTTCTCAGAACCTTTGTTTTCCTGTATGAAAAACAGGGACCATCTCCTGCAGCGATTGTGAGGATTAAGGGAGATAATGGGTTTGATAATGCCTGCGCCTACCAGGCACACAGCAGGTGCTGCGTGAATGCAGGCTCCCTTCCTTAGTGTCCCCTGGTCACCGCAGGTCACTGGGGAAATCCTAGGTACGCGTGGAGGGAGGCAGCTCGGCCAGGCCCTGTGAGAACAGGGATCTTTGCAGGCTCCAAGTCCTCAGTCATCTCTTGTGGTTTGCTCTTTTTTGCCAGAGTATAATTAAATCCTGGAGCAGCGAGCACAGATAATGGATGGTGAGGCTCCTTAGGCGTGTCTTCGGTTAATGCTTGTGACTGTGGAAGGGTCCCGCCATGGGCAATTAGTGATTCTGGTATAATTGGATGCTCAGTTGGCAGGAAGGTGGCAGCAAGCAGCTTGCCTGTCTGGGGCAGCAGATGGAGGCAGGGCCTAGCCTGGGCCTTGCATGATAGACGGGGGCAAGAGGAGGTTGTGGTGCAACTGATCTCTGGATGTGAAGGTCACACAGATGGCTCAACCCAAGTGCCTCTGCCCACAGCTGGCAGCTTTTCTAGAACAGAGAGTCCACATTGGAAGCCTGGCTGGGCTTATTTGAAGTTTTAGTTACAGTACAATGAAAATGAATTAAACATTTACATTGTAGTTATTTATTGGTTTGCATTCTGAATAGGCAATGCTTTCACATGGTTCTAACATCAACATTTGAGAAAAAGGCCTAATGCGTTGGCTCCACAGGTGAAAGAAACACTTGAGAGCAAGACTGACACCCTGTGTTTGATCTCCAGAAGCCAGGTGAAAAAGCCAGATGCAGTGGAGACAGGAGAAGCACAATAGCACACACCTGCCTGCACACACGAATACTACACACGCACTCTAATAATAATAGTAATAATAATAATAATGATGATGAGCATTTTGCCCAAATGTATGTATGTGCAACACATATGTGCATAATGCCTTCAGAGGCCAGAAAAGAGTGTCAGATCCCCTGGAACCAGAGTCACAGGTGGTTGTTAGCAGTCAGGTGGGTGCTGGGAACTGAACCCAGTTCCGTTGCAAAAGCAGCAAGTGTTCTTAACCACTGAGCCATCTTTCTAGTCACAAAATAAATAGATTTAAAATGTATGAAAAGGGGCCCAGTATAGTAGTGCATACTTGTAACTCCAGCCTGTAATCTATTTATAATCCATTTACAGAAGGCAGAGGCAGGAGCTTGCAGGTTTGTGTGATCTACATGAGCAGGACCCTGTCTCAGAATAACAAAAAGCATGAAAAGACACTGAGACCTTCTTTCTGTCCCCGACCATTCCATAAACATTCAAGTACTTGTCCTCTCATTTGTTACAAAAACAGTGTTAGCAAACAGTTCACGTAAAATTTTCATATATATGTGGTTTTTATTATTTTTATTTTATGTGTATCAGTGTATTGCCTGCATCTATGTAAGTGCACCCATGTCATGGAGTGCCCTCCAAGGTCAGAAGAAGGTGTTGGATTCCCCTGGAACTGGAGTTACATATGGTTCCAACCTGGGTCCTTTGCAAGAGCAGCCAGTGCTCTTAACTGCTGAGCCATCCCTCCAACCCCTTAAATTTTTCACACACAAAAAAGCTTTCATTGAAAACAGTGGGACTGCTTCGTATTATGCATGGTGGGTGTGAGTCATGCATACATGTCTAAACCCGTGGGATTTACATAGCACAGGTGAAGCCCAGTGTAAACTGTGAATCCCGGGGCTCATCTGTCTATCCTAGCAATGCGCCTTTCTGGTGAGAGGCTAAGAGTGCAGAAGACTGTGCAGGAGCAGAGGGGCTAGTGGGAACCTCTGCACCTTCCCTTGAATTCTGTCGAAAGGTAAGCGTCCCTGTTTTAATGCCTGTGTGGGATTCCGCAGGACAGCTGAGTCTCAGCCTGCCATTTGCCTGCCGTGGACATTCCGGTTGTTTTCAGCCTTTGGAGATCACAGACATGCCCCAAGAATTCACAGTGGACAGTGAGGGTCATGGATCTTTTGCCAAGGGCGCGTGAGTGAGTCAGGGTACAGAACAGTCTAAAATAAAGACTGATTCGAAGCATAGGATGGCAAACCGAAGCCGGCAGGCTGGCCAAGTCCTGGGTTCTGTTTGTAGCAAAGAGAAGGAAAAGCCAGGGAAAACAAGTCCTTAAACAGCAACGGCAGCTGTTCAAATAGCTCTGTCCCAGTTCTGTTGGTGACTAGGCAATGGCTGCCTGCTGGGAAAAGCATGCTCACAAAGAAGGGGAGGAAGGAGTTGGGAGGACCAGCCATCAGTCACAGGGAAGATACCTGGAGCTGGCCCTGCTTGACCAAGGGCAGATTTTGCAAGAGCGAGTTCTTGGCATTACAATTAACATATTGTGATATTTCCATACAAGTATTCACTGATCATGTCTACCCACCTTCTCCCTTTCCTCCCCTTTCCCAGTCCTTAATAAGCCTCCTTCTACTTTTCTGATGTCTTCCTGTAAGGCTTTCACATGTAAGAGAAACATGTCACGTGTGTCTTTCTGTGTCTGGCTTGTTCTGTTCAGCACGGTGCTCTCCAGCTTCATTCATTTTCCTGCAGATGACAGTGTTTCTCCTTTATGGCTGAATGATGTACTAGTCTCTCATTCTCTCTCTCTCTCTCTCTCTCTCTCTCTCTCTCTCTCTCTCTCTCTCATTTTCTTTATCCATTTAGCTGTTGAGGGGTACTGAGGCTGAGGCTGATCCCATAACTTGGCTCTTGTGACAGTGCTCTGATTAACCTGAGTGTGCAGCTGTCTCTTGTTTGTGGTAAAATCTGTTTGGAAGGCAAGCATCCCTTTAAGCCTGGTGTCAGGTGAAAGGCACTGAGGGTGTAAAGCATTGACTAGATAATTCCTTCTGGTTCTTAAAAAAACAAAACAAAACCTTACGGGCCTAGAGAGATGGCTCAGTGGTTAAGAGCCCTTGCTACTCTTGCAGAGGACCCAGGTTTAGTTCCTAGCACCCACATGGCAGCACATGATGGCCTGTAACTCCAGCTCCAGGGGATCCAACACCCTCTTCTGACCTCTGCAGGTACTGCACTCACTCATCATAATCACTCATGGACATGCACAATACATAAAATTAAAAATAAACCTTTTTAAAAATCTGTGTGTTTTTTTGTTTGAGACAGGGTCTCCCTGTAGCTATGTAGAACAGACTGGCCTTGATCTCACAGAGATTCACCTGCTATGTCCACCACATCCAGCTCTTTTTTAAAAAAAAATATTTAAAAGTGAAAAACACGGACTGGAGAGATGACTCAGCTGTTAAGAGCACTGGCTGCTCTTGCAGAGCACTGGGGTTCAAGTCCCAGCATTCACATGGTAGCTAACAACTGTTTGTAACTCTAGTTCCAGGGGAATCTGACGCCCTCTTCTGACCTCTGCAGGCATTGCAAGACACAGGTGCACCTGCATGCATGCAAGCAATACAATCACACATATAGAATAAGAATAATAAAATATTTTTTAAAAAGTGAAAACAAACCTGAAAATCTCAAATGTTGGGCAGAAATAGAGATATCAGGCCCCAGTGAACTGTGGGTGAGATTGACCTGTGTTAGGTATATTTTACACGACTTTCTTTAAAAAAGAAGACTCTTTAGGCTCATCAAGTGTAACAAGCATGCAGCACAATACAAGATGCTCTCAGGAATGGGGGGAGGATGCTCAGGGGCATGTGAGAACTCTCTGTACTTTCCATTCCATTTTTGTGTAAACCTACAGTTGCTCTCTAAAATAAAGCCTGCTCGTTTTTTCCCTCAGATCCTCATCTTGCTTTTGGTTGAAAGCAGGACCTGGTTCATGTCAGCAGCTGTCCCATCTTTCTGATGGGGCTGGACAGGCTCTTGTGCTGGGAGAGTGGTTCAGCTGGGTCTCATCCCCAGGTCAGAAGAAAAACAGGTCTCGTCAGACCCTGAGAGCAGTTGTTGTTCCTCCTGGCAGGAATGGTGCTCTCTAGGGTGCTCACAGAACAGCAGAGACTTGTTAGCCTTGCCTCCCCCATCTGTCTGTCCACAGACGGCTGGAGCTCAGCAGTGTCAGAATGGGAAGAACTCTGGGGCGTCAGGCAGAGATGGGGGTATATCAGCACAACCCCCTCAATCTCACTGGCTCCAGAAATAAATGTCAATCACTTGTCTCAAGTGGCAATAGAGATTCTTCCCCAGGCCTGCCATGACTTCCTGGGCACACGGCATGCTGGGAGGGGAGTCTGGGGAGCCAGGATGCAACCTGCATCCAGAGGAGACAGCAGAGGCCAAGGAGGGGTCCGATGCTGGCCTTATGGTCACTGTGCCCCTGGACTGGGGGTATGTGCATACTGGTGCTCGTAGAGGGCTGGGTCAAGCTCTTCGTTGGTTTAAGGCAATCTTAACCCCACAGATACCCAGGCTGAATTTTTTTTCCTGGCTTTCACTTTATGTTTTTAAATAATTCACAGTTTTTAAAAGTAATCGTGTTTGTGATTTAGATGATCCACGGTTGCTTTAAATAACTGCCTGAATTGTTTTAGATGCCTTTCTAGAAAACCCGTCAGTGTTCTGTGTGGAACATGTAGACCACACAGGTACACAAGAGGAAGGGAATTAAGATCAACCCCAGGGAAACAATGGAGAAATGCAGCTAAGGGGTTTGAAGTCAACCCTCTGGTTCTGTTCTTCCACGGTCCTTTACTGATGCCTGAAACAAGCCTTGCACTGCCTGGGCGTCAGCACTGTCCTTGCACTGGGAAAACAAAGGTCTGGAAGACCTGGGTTCAGGAAGCTTAACGTGGATGCAGGCGTTCAGGCAGAGCTTGGCTCGGGCTGGTGTTGAACACCATGTTCTGGAAACATTTTCCCACCCAACACATTATGAACACCTTCTGTGCAGCTAAACACTGTTTAGCTACGATGGCTACGTGGTACCCAGCTCTGGGATGGGACTGCCACTTACTGAAGCCAATCTGTGCTTGACATCTAGAGCTCCAGGGAAAGTCTTCCCAGCTACATCTCTGTGTACATTTATGTGCATTTCCTTTTTTTTCCCAGTTCTTTCCACTGTGGCAGAATATACGTAACACAAAATACCATTTTAGCTGTTTGTAGGGGCATGGTCAGTGTGTTTACAGTGCTGTGACTGACCATCCCTCCCATTCAGCATCAGAAGTCTTTGATCTCATAAACTTGAAACCCTGGATGCTTTTATTTGGGGTGGGGGTCTTTTTGACACATGGTTTCCCTGAAGCCCCAGCTGGCCTGGAATGGAACTCACTATGTAGACCAGGCTGGCCTTGAACTCAACAGAGATCTGCCTGTCTCTCTCAAGCGTTTGGCGAAAGGCTGTACCTTTTAAATAACCAAATCCCCAACCAGCTTCCCATCTCTGTAGATGTGATTATTCTAGTCATGGATGCGAGCAGACTCAGACAGCACCTATCTTTTTGCAGCTGGCTTATCACAGCGAGCATGGTGTGCACAGGGTCCCTCTATGTTGCAGCATGTCAGAATCCCCTTTTTTGGTAAAGCTAAGCCACACAGCACTGTAAGGGACAGGCCACATCTGACTCACCATTCCATGATCACTTCTTTAAATGAAATACCTGGACATGGTCTTGGTGGGTGTAGAAGGTTGGTTTTCCATTTCCTTCCCTGCTTTCTATTTCCTTACAAGCACCACCACACCATCTTTCTACATTGGTGCTGGGGGATGAACTCAGCCTTCATGCTTATGCAACAAGCTCTCTACTAACTCATCTCTCAGATCTACTATAAGAGTTTTTAAACAAAGCTATCTGCCTGCTGTACTTTAAAAAATCTCTTCATGTATATTTTTATTGAATTTTTGTGCATTTCATAGAATACAACTTAATCATATTCAGACCCCTCCCCCATCTGCACTCCCCAGAGCCTCCGGACTGGATTTATGCATTTTGTTATATATATTGAGGTCTATTGAGTCAAGCTTTTTTTTTTCAGACAGGGTCTCACTGTAACTCCAGCCAGCCTGGAAATCGATATGTAGACCAGACTGGCTTTGAACTCACAGAGATCCATTTGCCTCTGCCTCTTGAGTGCTGGGATTAAAGGCACATACTTACCATACTTGTCTGAGTCAAGCTTTTATACATAGATGTCCCTTTGTGCACATTTATCCACTGGAGTCTAGTTAGCCTATCCTGAATCACTACTTTAAAGAAGATCGACTCTCTCTCATCCAGCTGTAATCAGTTGCAAATAGTTCCTTAGCTAAGGTTGGGACCTGCTGCCCTTTGCCCCAGTTCTCTGCTGGGTTTTTATCTGAGTCAGCAAGGGTCTTCTGCATGCTGAAACCATTGCTGCAAGTTCACGTGAGCAAGTTCCCAGAGGCCTGAAGACTCTTACCTTATGTTCACGTACCACCAACCCTGACTCTCACAATCTTTCCACCCCCCTCTTCCACAATAGTCCCTGAGCCACAGGTGAATGAGGTTTAATGTAGGAGTCCTGTCCAGGGACATGCACTCTGCAGTCTCTTGTTCTCTACACCTTGGCCAGTTGTGGCCTTCTGTGTGCATCTCACTTTGTTGCATGAGGAAGCTTCAAGTGGTGAGAGTTGAGGGTTGCATTAGTACTCTCTCTAACCCCTCATCTAATTTGTCCCATGAGCCTTAGGTGGAGAGTTTCCATGTGTCACTTAGGACTGGGCATCTCTCAGACACATATTCTCTGTGTGTGACCAATTGTGGAACTCTGTGATAGTCTCCAAGTGTCATTTGTCTAGAAATACGACAGAGACAGGGTTTTCTGCAGGATCTGTGACCTCTCCAGCCCTGTGTATTTGGCTGTGTTTACAGTACCACACACGAGTTCCCTCCCATTAAGTAGGCTTTAAGTTCAATTAGATAGCTGTTGATTACTCCTAAATAACAGTGCCCCTACCACACCTCTATAGTTTGCTGTACCAGCTGAGGCTGGACCATTGATTGATTTTCTCCCTTAGCAGCTTGCATAGTTTCCTCTAAAACTATGAGAGCTAGTCTTCAGGGAGGAGGCTTCCAGGTCTGTTCCAGTTCCATTGCTCCAAGTCCTGTATCTGAAGTATGTCCTGTCTTCAGCAATAGAGTCTTACCTTCAAGTTCTGGGAGATCATCAAGGGCTGTGGCATTAGACTGTGTTATTTTGGGAGTCTCTTGGACCACCCTGACCAACTCGAATGGAGGTCTCTCCTGTCCGTCACTGTGTTTCTTGTTCTATAGCCGCAGTATACACATGCACTCGTGTACATACTGCATGTGTATTTTTCAGGGGTTTTTTGAGTTAATACATTTCCCTCTGGGTTTTCACACCACCTAAGCTTTATTTAGCTCTCCTCTGTCCCCCTCCCTGTCTAACTTCCGGTTAAAGTGCCCCGTTTTCCTCTTGATAATGTCTTTGTCTCCATTACGCCCCCTTCCTTGAGCTGCTTCTTCCCTTTTATCTCTATGGTTCCTCGTATGTCCTTCCCTCCTCCCTTCCCAGTCGAACACCTCATTCTCCCCTTTTCCCCCTTGGTAACATCTGTCTCCCACTGTCCCCTCTTTTGAGCTCTTTCCTTTAGCTCCACAGTTCTTTTCCATTTTCCTGACTCCTGTGGTTACATCAGGGTATATACTCACATAGAAGGATTTGGTGCTAAGATCCACAAATGAGGATCTTGTTGCGTTGCTTGTTTTTCTGAGTTTGTTGCCTCACTTAGTATAACAGTTTCTAGTTCCATCCAGTTACCTGTAAATCTCATGGCTTCATCTTTCAATTCCCCTGAGTAGCACCCATGATGTAAATGCACCACATTTTCATTATTCACTTATCAGTTGAGGGACATTTAGGTTGTTTCCATTTCTTGGCTGTTGTGAAAAGAACAGCAACAAACATGGATGCACAGATCTCCACAGTAGATCCATTACAGGATTAAAAGAAACAACTCTTAGATATGAAGAAAATTTAGTTTTATATCATTTGAATTTTATGGAAATAAATTGCAGATATAATTTTCAGTTTTCAGATATTTGTAAGGAGACTTCAGGTGTCTCCCTTTCACCAGCACTCGATAAGTGTGGTGTTGTCCTTGGTACAGCAGCTCCTCTCCCCCTCCCTCCCTCCCTCCCTCCCTCCCTCCCTCCTCCTCCTCCTCCTCCTCCTCCTCCTCCTCCTCCTTTTTGATACTGGGTCTCCCTGTAGACCCAGCTGGCCTGAAACACACTACATAGACCAGGCTGACCTCGATCTCACAGAGACCTGCCTGCCTCTGCCTCTCAAGTTACTGGGACTGAAGGTGTGTGCTGCCACATTGGCCTCACCCTTCTTCTGCAGCCCCTACAACACTTTACCTACCACACTTGGCAAGTGCATTTTCCTAACAACCTCTTACATAACTGTCATACATGTATAATCTGAAAATTTAACGCTGATGTAATGTAATCTTGATTATAACCACACCCCAGTTCCAGAATTTACCAAGGA
Source organism: Eospalax fontanierii (assembly GCA_035773235.1). Lineage (NCBI taxonomy): Eukaryota > Metazoa > Chordata > Mammalia > Rodentia > Spalacidae > Eospalax > Eospalax fontanierii. The sequence goes on from CM069536.1 coordinate 70,770,539, forward strand.
TTCCAACAATATTCTTCAAGACATCTTCATTCAGGACCCTAATATAGAAGCACAGACTGTTTAGTTGGTATATCTCTTTGGTCACCTTTAATCTGGCTACTATCAGTTTTAAATACATTTTCCAACTTGAAAGGCCCAAGATGGTGTCTTGTTTTCATTTCTGACAAACTGAACTTCTGATTGTATAAATTCTCATATTCTCTCTCTCTCTCTCTCTCTCTCTCTCTCTCTTTCTCTCTCTCTCTCGTTCTTCTATACATACCTCCTGCTGGACACTGAGCCCAGCTCTATGCAAGTACTCCACTGTGGAACTAAAAAAATCTTCAGTCCTGGTCCTCTTTTGCACACTGCCCACTGGCGTCCTTACTCGGTCCTCTTTTGCACACTGCCCACTGGCGTCCTTACTCCCTCTTTTGCACCGAGACTTTCCCCAGCTCTTTAGTGCTCAGAATTGACCTCCCATAAACAGCCTCCAAGGCCTGAAGAGGGGGACAAACCTGTTGCCCTGGCCCTGGCCCCTCAGATCAGCCTCTTGCCAGGGTTTTGAAATAATACAGTTGTCTGCCTCAAGCAAGGACGCCCCATTTGTCCTTCCAAACCCCAGGAGTAGAAGCGAGTGATTCCTGTTTGTGTTCAGTGTTTCCTACAGGATCTGACCCTCTGCCAGCCCAGTTCTACTTCCAAGAGGCCACCTGCTGAGTGTTAGCAGTGGTCAGTGGCCCCCAAGGGTGCTATTGATCACTGTCTGTGGCAGCCAGGTCCTGGTGTCCAAGGCCTGGTCTGTGTTCCGGGAGGGTGCTGTGGTGCATGGGAAAGCTCCTGGGGCAGGGGGAGCCGGAGAGAGGGGGCAGGAGGGTGCTGCAGGAGACTGTGACCTTAGTCCAAAACAACCCACCAAGCAGACTGGGATGCACCTGCTCGGCATGCACAGACCTCTTAACAGGGTTTGGAAGGACTGCTCTAGAAGGATAGAAAATAGTGAATGGAATGTCCTTAAAGCTTCTGCAGCGCAAGGACCGCCTCTGTCACCGTGACAGCCCCTGCCGCGCCTCCATTGTTTCTTTGCATGCAGACTGTTGTTCAATTAGTTATCCCTCTTTCCTATTCTCATGAAAAGGAAATGACAAGAAAAATGAAATTCACCGTTGGCCTTGATTCTTTTCTATCACATTTTTTCTGTCTTTTTATTTTCTGAGATAAAAGTTAAATGCAGGCTGTGCGTGGTGACTCACACTCAACTTGGCCTGATGGTTGATTGGTTTTTGGTTTGGGTTGTGTGTTTGTTTTTAACTTCAGCACAATAACGTATTGAACCTAAAGGATAGCAAAGATTGCTTGGAGTCATGGAAATACCTAGTCAAAGTCTCGTCCTTTTTTCCTGTAGGTTCAAGCCAGCGTCCAGCACCGTGCATTTGCTTACCAAGTGCTGTGATCTCAGTATGTCCCTAAAATTCCATATCTTGAAACATAATCTTCAATGTGACGGCATTAAAAAGAGGGGAGGGTTAGAGAGCCGGCTCGTGGGTAAAGATTTTGTCTTATGACATGAGAAGCTGAGTTCGGATCCCTGGCAAACACACAACAAGCCTGATGCTGTGTGTGTGCGTGTGTGTGTGTGTGTGTGTACACATGTGTATGTATGTCTTTAACTCCAGTCTAGGGATGGTGGTAGAGATAGATGGATCCTGGAGCTCAGTGGCCAGCCAGTCTAGCCAGTCTGTGAGCTCCAGGTCCAGTTAGAGACCCTGTCTCAAAAAAAAATAAGATAGAGGACTGGGGCGATGGCCCAGAAGTTAAGAGCACTGGCTACTTTTGCTGAGGACCCAGGTTGGGTTCCCAGTACCCATATGGTGACTAACAATCATCTATAACTGCAGTTCCAGGGGATACAAGGCCCTTTTCTGACCTCTGGAGGCAGTGTACCACACAGGTGTGCTTTCATACATGCAGGCAGTACATTTATACACATAAAATAAAGAAAGAAATAAGGTAGAGAGTGACCAAAGAAGGCATCAGCCTCTGACTTCCACAGGCACGTGTACACACACGCACACACACACACACACACACACATGTACACACACAGTGGGACCTTAAGAGCTGATTGAGTCCTGTCAAGTTGACAGTGAAGAGGAACCATCACAGAAGACCTGGCAAAGATTAGAAGTGACTGGAGAGATGGCCCTAAGTGCACAGATCCAAACATTACTGGCCCATCGCGTGAGCAGATCTGAGTCAGTCACAGATTTTTTTGTATGTTTGTTTTTTGTGTTGACAGGGAGATAGACATGAGGTCTCAAGGTTCCCCCACAAAGCTGACTTTTTGACATCAGTCAGGTCTGAGGCTCCAGAGGAACACCTAGCTGGAAGACGCATTCAGCCCAACAACCAGAGGCCAATGGCCTTCCTGGAGTAAGTAAGTGCCAGCTGTCTGCACAGATGCAATCAGACCTTGGAGGAGGCACCGGGAAGCCAGCCCGATTTATAGACTTCTCATGGAACTCAGACCCACCCGGGCCTCTGGTCACACTCACTGGAACATCTGTCCCCAGATTTCCAGTGAATGCTGGCTCTGTCTTTGGGCGCATCTGAAGCAGCCGCAGGCCTCCCAACACACAGGTCAGGAGTCCTGGAAACACCCCACACCTTTCCTTCTTTCCTCTCGCCTTCCTCCTCCTCTTTTCTCTCCTCTCCTCCAGTCCTCTGGATTATGGACTTTGTTTCCCTCTTTAACAACCAAGTTTGTCGTTTTCATTATCTAGTACTCAGTGTACTAAGGGAGTTGCTAGGTAATGAAACCTGAAGGGACCCGGCCTGGGCGTGGGAAGGGCTGCCCTCTGATTTGCACCCTGCACAGAAGGATTCTGTTGCATAAGCAGAGACCATCTCTACACAACATTACTCACAAGACACAGATGGGGGCCTTGTCTCCTAGTCAAGAAGAACACCTTTCCTCCACGCCTGGGGCTGGGAGCCATCCGGCCTGGGGCAGTGCGTCTGTGCTTGGGCCTGTGACTCTAAATCTTTTCTGGAGTTGGGGTTGAAATATGGTTTCCCCGTCGCTCCAGCTGGCCTGGAACAGGCTATGTAGCCCAGACTGTCTCCCATATCACATAGATCTGCCTCCTGATATGTATACCTGGGAGAACTGGAGAGATGAATTAGCAGTTAAGAGTACTTGCTGTCTTCCAGAAGGTCTGAGTTGAATTCCCAGCACCTTCGTCTGACATCTCATAACCATCTGTAACTCCAGCTTCAGGGATCCGACACCTTCTTGTGTCCTCAGGCACTACATTTACATGCACGCACATACACGTAAATAAAAATAAAATTAAAAGCATCTTTTGGAGTACCTCTGGAGATAACTGAGTACTTTTTCTTGGTGAATTTGTGTATTACTTGCAGAGTTTATTTGCAGACATCCATTCTTGGGCTAAATCCTACTTGGCTGTGGTCATCCTGCTCTCAATAGGCACTTGAATTCTGACCATTATGCTCCACTGAGGATCTGGGCTCTGTTACTGGGGGATATAGAACAGACGTTGCAGTTGTGTCTATTTTATTTTATGTGTATGAGTGTTGTGCTTGTACGTATGTAAGTATATCCATGTCAGACAGTGTCCAAGGAGGACAGAAGAAGGTACTGGATCCCTTGGAACTAGAGTTATGGATAGTTGTTGGCTACCATGTGTGTGCTAAGATTTGAACCCAGATCTTCTGCAAGAGCAGCCAGTCCTTTTTAAGCACTGAACCATCTCTCTAGCCCCATTCATGTCTAGTCTCCTGCTTTTGTCTGTGTATTTCAGGTACAATCCAGGGTTATGTTGGCTTTATAAAATACACTGAGGGACTGAGAGATGGCTCAGTGGGTAAGAATGTTTGCTGTAGAAGTGTGAGGACCTGCAGTTTCTACATAAAAAAATTGTGTGTGGCCTCACATGCCTGTAATCCCAGTGCTCAGTGGGGACAGAGACAGGAGACTCGCTGAGACTCGCTGGCCTTCAGCCTGGCTGGCAAACAGTGAATTCTGAGTTCAGTAGAAGATGGAAGCCAGGCATGGCGATACACGCCCAACACTTGGGAGGCAGAGGCAGGCGGATCTGTGTGAGTTTAAGGCCAGCCTGGTCTACATAGCAAGTTCCAAGCCAGCTAGGGTTACAGGGAGACCCTGCCTCAAAAAGAACAAAACAAAACAAAAAAGCCAAGAAGATGCTATCTCAAAGGTATAAGATGGAAAGAGATAGAGTAGAATATCCAACATCCTCCTCTGACCTCTGTACATACTTTACTGTGCACATCATACACATCACGTATACACCTGCATGCAACACACACACACACACACACACACACACACACACAGAGACACAGACAGGAAGTCTTTCTCTTTATTCCTTGTCTCCCTTTGTTGGTTCCTTACAAAAACATTTACGTCCTGTTTCTCTGCCTGTCGGTAGCCTCTTTCCTTCTAGAGAGTGAGGGGTCCCTTATGGGCAGGAAACCTGTTATACTCAGCCCAGCCCTAGCACGCATTAGTATCCCAAAGCACTTGCAGAATGATCTATGCATGCAGGAAGGAAAGCAGCGAGTGAGTGGCTATCTTAGCTCTTTTTCTCATTGTTGTGACAAAATTCCTGGCAAAATCAACTTAAGGAAGGGAGAGTTTATTTTGGCTCATAACTTGAGAGTGCAGTCCACCCTGGTGGGGTGTCATGGTGACAGGAATGTGAGGCGGCTGGTCACATGGCATCCACAGTCAGGAAGCAGAGAGAAATGAAGGCTGTGCTCAGCCTGCTCTCCTTTTCAGTCCAGGATCCCAGCCCATGGGATGGTGCCACACACATTTAAGGTGGGGTTGTCCATCTCACTTAACCCACTCTAGAAACTTTCTCATGGACATATCTCCAAAGTGATTCTGGATCCTGTCAAGTTGGCCATCAATATTAACATCACACCCGCTCTCTTCCAAGTAGCTTTTTTCCACCCAGCTCCTCTTAATAGATCACTCACCCATGAATCCCCACCTTAGAGTTTGGTTTAGATAAGGCTGACCTACAATAACCTCTGTGAAGAGTCTGAAACTAGGACCTGAAGTCTGAGAAGCCACTAGCTGTATTGCAGCTGGAATACAGGGACTCGTTACTACCTGCAGATACCAGTGAAGAGACAGAATTCTATCTTAAAAACTGCGTTAGCCAGGCATGGTGGCACATGCCTTTAATCCCAGCACTTGGGAGGCAGAGGCAGGTGGACCTCTCTGACCTCCAGACCAGCTGAGGCTACAGGGAGACCCTGTCTCAAACAAACAAAGCAATAATAAAAAGAAACAAAACTGTACTTAAGGAGCAGGAGAGATGGCTCAGTGCTTTAAAGTGCTTGCTGCTCTTTTCTTTTTTTTTCGTTCCCAGCACCCTAGTTGGGGTGACCCATAACTGCCTATAACTATAGCTGCCTATAACTCCAGCTCCAGGACATCTGATGCCCTTTTCTGACCTCCTCCTGGAGCTGAATCTTTTGTCTCATCAGGTGGTCAGTCACATTTCTGACTAGTGATGTCTGTCTTCTCTTCCTCATCCCTTGTTTGGGTTCAGACTTCTTAAAACTCCAATTAGTGTCTGCTCATATCAGGAAGATGGAGCTGAGAGAGATTAACTCAGAACAAAAACCATTAATAGTGTGTACATGCAAAGATATTAGTAACATGTAGATCCTTTCAAAAACAGGAAGTATAAATGCGTCTTTATGATACAGAATATGAAAGTGTCCCTATCAATAGGTGCATGGGGAGGGGGAGACTGTGAGGGAAGATATGAGAAATCAAGATTCAGGCAGAGAGAACATAATGGGCAAAGGCCCTGTGGTGGGAAGAGGCTTGTTAAACTTGAGGCATGAAAGTGTGTTTTGTGTGGGAAATGGTAAGTGGGCGTTGTGTGGAAGGGAGGGCAGGCCAGGCTTGAAGAGTGAAGGACTTTGAATGCAACATGCATGGGCTTAGTTTATCCTCAGGTGTTAGGGAAACACAGAAGGATTGCTAGCAAGCAGGATGTAGATTGCAGCAATGTGGGTATCCTACACTCTGAACCACGGAGCTGTCTTTGCATGCAAATCAGAAGAAAAGAGCCCCCTAGGGTGCCTCCATGGTCACTTTACGGACCTCCCCTGGAGGCCCCCAGAACGATCTGCCAGGCAGCAGTGACTGGCAGGAACCACTGGGGGTTTTCAACAGGGCAGAAATTTGGCCAGATCAGCTTTGTAGAAAGATCCCTTAGTCAGTGACACGACCGGAAGCAGAGGACATCAAGATTAAGGACAGACAGGTCATGGGGGCAGGACGCAGCAATTCTGGCCTGAAGTTATGTGGGTCTGAACTCAGCGGCCCTGTCCTGTGGTGGCTGGAGGAGATCGCTAAGAGAGATTCAGAGATGCTGTGGAGAGACAGCGGTCAGCTTCCCAGGGACAGAATGCCAATGTCAAGAGCAAGATGTGGTGATGAAAGGACATGAGCAACAGGAATAGAAGATTCCAGAAGAAGATTTTCCCCAACGTGAGTCTTTCAAGCAAGGTCACTTTTCTGAGCAGCGTTTCCAGCATAGCTGGAATGCAGGGACACCCGCATCCCTCATGCAGGACATGGAGGAGATGATCCATCAAGGTCCTCTCAGACCTTCCCCATGAGACTGCTGTGCTGCAGTTTCCAGCACCCTACAAACCCCTCTGTGAGCTCCTGGAGACCCTGCCCTAGCAGGAAGCAGCTCTCCAGGTAAGCAGAGACCCAGGACCAATGGCAATCCCTGGCGTTAAGTGATTCCGAATGGCTGTGGGAGCGATTAAATTTGCCACTCACCAAATTGCTCTCTGTTGCCTTGATCGGATGCAATGCAGGGAGATAAAGTGCATAATGGCTGAAGCCCAGCTGGCCTGCGTGACTAATGAATTAACTGCTCCCTCCCGATGTCACCTCGTGCCAGCTGGCACCCAGCCCCTTGCCTGGCCCCTCTCCTGTCTGCTCATTTTCTGTACAGAAGGCACTGATGTCATGGGGATCACAATACCCTGAGGATAGCCAGTATGGTCCCCTGACACCTACTCCCCACCCGCTGATATGTTAGGCATTTTACTGTTACAGAGAGCAAGCACGCAGCAGGGAAAGCACACTCGCTTAGGGAGCTAGCATGCTAAGGAGACAACATGTCAAAGCAGGTGAGCTCTGAGGCACGGCAGCGGTTCCATGTTAGGAGGAATTGTGAAGCCAGGGATGAGGCCAGGCAGCGGGCTCACACAGGGGAACCTGGGACAGCCCATATTTCGGCCCAGATCCCAAGGAGGTGGTGGAATGAGGTAGGTGAGTGTCTGGGGTCTACATTTTAGCAGAAGGTGAGGGCAGGCTCAGTGCTGCCAGGGAGGTGGGACATGTCCAGGAAACAGTGTTGAGGCACAAGAAACTGACTCACAGAAGCATCCAGAACACAGGGGTGCGACAGGGGGGTGGGTGGATGGACAGGCTGAAGAATATGTGGGTAGAAGGAAGGAAGGAAAAAGGAAAGAAGAAAAGAGAGGACAGGAGGTAAGGTCAAAAGAAGCAACATGGGGCTGGAGAGATGGCTCAGCAGTTAGGAGCACTGGCTGCTCTTGCAGAGGACCCAGGTTCAATTCCCAGCCCCCACATGGCAGTAAACAACCATCTGTAACTCCAGTTCCAGGGGATTCGACGCCCTCTTCTGACCTCTGCAGGCACTGCATGACACAGGTGCATTTATGCAGATGCAGGCAATGCACTCACACACATAAAGTAAAAATAATAAAAAAAAAATTTTAAAGAAGCAAGAGAAAAGCAGAGTGTAGGCCTTGAGGACCATTGTGAGACCCTCACACTGGGTAAGATAAGAAGACGCTGACTAGAAGGTTCCATCCAGAGAAGTGATGTGATAATTATTTCTTTTTGAAAAAGAGTCTCAAATTTGAGCCCAGGCCAGTCTCAAATTCACAGCAATCCTCCTTCCTCAGCCTCCCAAATGCTAGGGTTATAGGCATAAGCCACCACATCTGGTATGAATCAGTTTTGACAGGATCATATTAAGAGCTGAGAGCCTGGAGAGATGGTTCAGCAATTAAAAGCACTGCCTCCTCTTGCAGAGGACAGAGGTTTGGCTCCCAGCATTCACTGCTAACAACTGTCTGTAACGTCAGTTCCAGCGGATCTATTGCCCTCTTCTGTCCTCAGTGGGCATAGTAAGTGCACTTACGTTCATGCAGGCAAAGCACTCATCCACATAAAATATAAATAAATAAATAATAAAATAAATAAATAAATAAAATTTAGAAAGCAGAGCTGATAGCAGGCAAGGGCAGTAGTGGATGAAAAGCCAGAAGATGAGCTGGGAGAGGGCTTCTTAGAGTTCAGCCATGGAAGTGGTGAGAAGAGGCTGGATTTGGGACACAATTTTTTTTGTTATTTTTCATTTGTTTGTTTGTTTGTTTTACAGCAGGGTCTCTCTGTAGCCCCTGCTGGCCTGGACCTCACTACATAGACCAACCTGGCCTCGATCTCAGATCTCACAAAGATCCTCCTGCCTCTACCTCCCAAATGCTGGGATTAAAAGCATGCACTACACACCCAACTGTAACACAGTTCTGAAGTAGTCAGTGGGGTACTGAGTTGGGCGTGGGTGAAAGGGAAAGATGTCAAGGACAGCTCACCACCTCCAGCTTGATCACGTCTTCAGATGGGGGCAGGTTACAGGATCACATCTTGGGAGGAAGACAGAGAGATTTTTGTGAGACTCATATGACCTTCAAGAGTCACGACAGAAAGAGAAGGAACTAAGGTTTGAGGCAGGAAAGATAAGAGGGTGCCAGTAATGGAAACTGAGAAGGGACAGTCACTGGGGTAGGAAGAAAACCAAGTGAGAAGGACTCAAGAAGCCAAGAAGAATGTGCTTCCAAGAAAGGCCCAAATATTGCCAGATGTCAAGTAAGCTGGTGACAAGTGAAGTTTTTCCCTAGATTTAGCATAGATTTAGCAACATGGTGGTCATTGGTGATGTCCTCCAAGTCAGTTATATTAGACAAGAGAAGGGCAAAGAAGGCACACGGTTGGGGAGAGTGGAGGCTGTGCAGTGAACAGCTCTTCCGAGGAATATCGCTGTGAAGGGAAGGAGAGAATGGGGAATCTGGGAAGGAGTTTGTTCTGTCTTTAAGTTAGAGAAGCCCATGTTTGCATATTCAGAGGAACAAGTTAATTCATCCATCTACCCACCTATCTATCCCTCTACCAATCCATTCGCCTACCCACCTGTCGTCTATCCACCCATCTCTCTACTCATCCACTCACTCACTCATCTGCCTATCTCTTTCAGCCATAACTGTCCATTGCCCCTAAACGCTCATGTTTGTCTATAATGTAAAATACAGTCTAATTTTAAAAGTCCCCAAGGTCTTTTAAAACTCTGATGCTTTTAAAGCCCAAGGTCTCTTAACTGTGGGTTCCCAAAAAATTAAAAATAAACTACCCATCTCTGACCTTTAATGTCATAGAATAAACGTTCCCACCTCAAAATGGAAGAATCAGGGCACAGCAAGGATTACGACCATATCCAGCAAGGAAAACACAAAATCCTGCAGTCACATGAATGGCATTTGGGATTCGTGGTGAATTTGGTGAGGTCCCAAGGGGCTGAGTGACCCCATTCTTCCACCTCTGTCACCTGTAGCACACGTAGCTTCTTTCTTAGGCTTAGGGAAGTGCCATCCCCATACCTGCAGCTCTTTTTAGTGGATATCCCATGGTCCCGGCATATCCAATATCCTGGGGTCTCCATCACAAATGAGCCTTCACCTTCACAGCCACACACGTAGCCTCTCATGGTCTCTTTGCAGGGACTCCAATCAGGACACCTAGAGCCTGACCTCAGCTCTTCTCCATGGCCCCCTCAGTATTGCATCTTTCATGCCTTTAAAACTAGAACCATGTTGATGACCAATACTGCCAAATTCTGTTGCCAACTCAAGATGGAGCCCAGCCCTTTTGGACCACAGCTATATCAGCTTTTATGTGTGCTGACCCTAGGACACATTTTGCTAGGCAGTTACTTTTGAGGAATAGAGAACCCCTTTAGTTTAGGCGCTTTTTTCCTTTAAATTAATTTGGCTCTTCACAAGATGGAGTCTCTGAGGGGTGAGATTTTGCCCTGAGGACATTGTCCCCATTCTCCCAGTGCAACACAGGAAATGGCGCAAATTCTTCTATCAGTTACAACTGTTTTTTCAGGACCAGCCTGAAGTCCATCCTACTTTGATATCTCTGCCACAAATCAGTCCGTCACCTTCAAACTTAACCTTGCTCAGACTGTCAGGACACAGGCAGAATGAGGCAAAACTCTTCCCCAAATATCATGTGAATGGCTCCATCACTGTTCCTGATAAAGTCCTTGTTCCCCTACTGAGACAGGCCTCTTCTGTCCCTGTTTTTCTAGCATTACTGTCTTACAAGCTCCCACCGAGGCAGTCACTTAATCTCTATTTCTAGTATTCAGCAGCTTTTCTATTTGCAGTGCACCAAACACTTCCACGCTCCTCCAAAAAACCAGTTCCAGTGGCTAAAAGTCACAGGGTCAAATTCAATAGAATAAAGACCTCACTTCTCAGCACCAGTTTCTGTCTTTGTTTTCATTTTTGTTTCTGTGATAAAAGCAGCTTAAGCGAGAAAGGGTTTATTTGGCTCACAGTTCCAGGTTCCAGTCCATTGTGGCTGGGATGTCAAGGTAGTCAGAGCCTGAAGCAGCAAGACACGTTATATCCATAGTCAAGAGCAGAAGGCAGTGAACTCATATAGCCATGCTTATTCTCAGTTAGCTTCCCCGACTCTTAGGCAGTTTGTGATCCCCCGCTTAGAGAATGCTGCCAGCCACAGTGGATGGGTCTTCCCATTTCGACAAAATCAAAATATTTACTCCCCAGGCCAATCTGATGTAGACATTCCCGTGTTAAGACTCTCTTCACCATTCTAGAGTGTGCCAAGTTGACAATTAAAACTCGCTATCACAGTGTGCAATGGCAGTGATGCCCCAGAAGAAGTCTTAACCTTCCTTTTCCATCTGCTCTCTTCTTTAGCCCAGTCTGGCCCTTGTCGCTTGTTACGGTTCTCTGAAACCCATGTGTTGAGAGAGACCATCATCAGGGTGGTGGTGTCTACACTCAGAGCCTTTGGGAGGTGACTGGGTCACCAGGGCAGATGAATTGGGTCATCAAAGAAACCCCAGAGAGCTTACTTCCTCCTTCTGTCACATGAGGAGAGAAAACACTATCCTCAGACCAGAGAGAAAGCTCAGGAGATAAAGACGATTGTTATCAAACCCAATGACTTGAGTTCAATCCCCTGGACCCACATGGTAGGAGAGAGCCAACACCCACAAACTGTCCCTGACCTCCACACAGGTGCCATGGCATGTGTGTGCCCCCACACATACAAACACAAATGTACACATACACACAAATAAAATACATTCATCCATACATACATAAAATGTAATTAAGAAGAAAGAAGAAAGGAAGGAAGGAAGGAAGGAAGGAAGGAAGGAAGGAAGGAAGGAAGGAAGAAAGGGAAGGAAGAACCTATGAACCAGGATTTGAATCTTATTAGACACTTAGTCTATCAGTACCTTCATCTTGGGTTTTCCAAACTCCAGAACTATGAGCAGTAAATGCATGTTGTTCTTTTTTAAATAGAATTTTTAAAAATTATCTTTATTGATTTTTTGCAAATTTCATAGAATATATGATCATATGTAGAACCCCTCTTTTAGTCCCCCCACAGCTTGATTTAATGTACTGTCATATATATTATGGCCTATCAAGTCAGATTTGTGTCCCCAAATGTCCTTCTGCGTATGACCATCCAAATGGAGCCTGGTTAAGCTATCCAGAGTCACACCCTTAAAGGAAGCCGACTCTCCGTCTCCCAGCAGTTCACTGTCCCCCAGCTACGGATGTGCTACTCCCTATGTCTATCCTGGGGTTTGTCTGGCTTGAGCTTCATGGGTCTTGTGCACACTGCCACCATTGTTGGAGTTTATATGAGTAACCTTCCAGCTATCTGGAGAACCCTGTTTCCTTGTGGTCATCCACCACCTCTGGCTCTTACAGTCTTTCTACCTCCTCTTTGCAATGATCCTTGAGCCTTGGGTGGCAGGGGCTTGATATGGGTGTACTAATCAGGGATAAGTCCTCTGTGATTTTTTGTTCTCTGCACTTTGGCTAGTTGTGGTTTTTGGGTTAATAATCTAATGCATGGGGAAGCTTCACAGGTGAGAGCTGAGAGATGTATTCATATTATTTCCACCTTCTGTTACTATATTATCGGAACTTGAGGTGGAGAGGTTGCATTGTACATGTGTCATTTAGGGCTAAGCACCTCACAGATACTTATTCTCTGCATTTGACCAGTTGTGGAACTAGTAATAGCCTCTATCTGCAAAAAGCTTCTTTGATGAGTAGTGAGAGGTTTACTTCTCTGTAAGTATAAGGAGACATATAAAGAATAGAGTAAGAAATTACGTTGTTCTAGGAATGTGACAAAAGTAGGATTTTCTCTAATGTCTGCCATCTTTAGCCACGTGAATTTGGCTATGATTACACATAAGCTCCCTCCCAGTGGGTGGGCCTTAAGTCCAGTTAGACTGCTGTTGATTACCCCCAGATAAAAGTGCCACTATTGCACCAATAGCGATTATTTGCTGGGTTGTCATTGTTGTGGTTCATAGACTTGAATGAGAGTTGGATGAGATCATTTCTTTTCTCGACTGGCAGTTTGCATAGTATCTTCTAATACTGTGAGAGCTAGTTTTCAGGGAAGAGGCTTCCAAGTCAGTTCCAGCTTGACTGTTCCAAGTCCTGTGTCTGAAGTATGCCCTGTCTTCAGCAATAAGATCTTGCCTTCAAGTTCTGGGAGGTGATAGTGGACTGTGGAAATAGCCTATGTTATTTTGGGAGTCGGTTGGAATACCCTGACCAACCACTCTAAGGGAGGTCTCCCTTGTCTGGCACTGTGCTTTTTGCTGTATAACCTTCAGCTATCCACCTGCACACACACACACACACGCACACACACACACACACACACACACACACACACACCCCTCCCTCTGATTTTGCACACCACTTCAGTGTTACTTCTCATCTCTGTCCCTGTATAGCCCTCCCTGTCCCCTTCCCAGTCAATGCATTCCCCGTTTCTCCCTCGATAACACCTGTCTCCTGCTGGTCTCCCTCTCTCAAGCACCTTCGTCCCTTTACTCCCATGGTTTCTTTCCATTTTCCTGACTCCTGTGGTTTCAACAGGAAATATACTCACATCTAAGGATTGGGAGCTAGGATCTACAAATGAGAAAGAACATATGTCTCATTTTTCTGAGTCTGTGTTTACTTAGGGTATTAGTTACTGTGTTGCTGTGATAGAAACACTGACCAAGAGAACTTATAAAAGAAAGAGTTTATTTAGCTTACTGTTCCAAAGGGGCCTGAGTCCTTCATGATGGGGACACATGGCGGCAGGGGTGGCTAGAGTAGACGCTAAGCACTCACATCTTCAAGCAGACACCGGAAGTAGAGAGTGACTGGAGATTTGGCTCTCTGAGCCTGCCCCTAGTGACGTGCTTCCTTCAGCATGGCCACACCTTCCAAGACCTCCTGAAACAGCACCACCAACTAGGGCCAAAATGTCCAAATGCTTAGAGCCTATGGGGGACATTCTCATTCAAAGCACTTAGTATAACAGTTTCTAGTTCGATCTGTTTACCTGAAAATTTCATGATTGTTGTCTTTCTTTACCACTGAGTAGAACTCCAGTGCGTAAATGCACCACATTTTCATTAACCACTCATTGGTTGAAGGACATTTAGATTGTCCATTTCCTAGCTATTGTGAAGAGCAGCAACAAACATGGCTGAACAATGTCTCCGTAGTAAGACACTCAGTCCCTGAAGGATAAGCCAAGGAGAAATACAGCCGGATCATACGGTAGATCTATTTTTAATTTTTCAAGAGTTCTCCACACGGATTTCCATAGTGGTTGCACCAGTTTGCACTCCCACCAGCAGCAAATGAGCATTTCTTTTTCCCCATACCCTCATCAGCATCTGCTGTCATTTGTTCTCTTGATCTCAGCTATTCTGACTGGTTAGATGAAATCTTTTTTGTTTGTTTGATGTTCTTGTTTGAGATAGGGTCACCCTGTAGCCCCAGCTGACCTGGAACTTGTTATGTAGACCAGGATGGCCTAGATCTCACAGAGATCCACCTGCCTCTGCTCCGAGTTCTTGTTTAAAGGTGTGTGCCACCATACGCAGCAAGATGAAATCCTGAAGTAGTTGTAATTTGCATTTCTCTATTTACTGACAATGTTGAATGCTTTTTAAGGTGTTTCTTAACTATTTTTATTTCTTCTTTTGAGAACTCTCTGTTCAGATTCATAGCCCATTTTTTAACTGGATTATTTGTTTTCTTGATTCTTTTTTAAAAATTATTTTTATATTCTGGATGTTAACCCTCTGTCAGATGTGTAACTGGTGAAGATTTTTATCCCACTCTTTCGGCTTCCTTTTCACTTGATGGGTTGTTTTTAGTTTTAGGGGGTCTGTTTTATCAAATGACCTTAATTCCTGAGCAACTAAAGTCCAATTAGAAGGTCCTTTACTACACCGATGTCTTGTAGGGTACTGCCTATGTTCTCTTTTAACAATTTCAGTGTTTCAGGTTTCACATTGAGGACTGTGATCCATTTCAAGTGGACTTGTGTAGGGTGATAGGTCTGGGTCTAATTTCACTCTTCTACATGTAAAGATCTATTTTTCCCAGCATCATTTGTTCAAAGATGTCTTTGAACTGTCTTTCTTCCAGTGTGTGTTCTTGACACCTACGTCAAATATCAAGTGGCTGAAATCGCATGCATCCAGGCTCGGGTCTTCTATTTTGTTTCATTGATCTACATGTCTCTTATTGTGCCAATATCATGCTGTTTTATGGATATAGCTCTGTAATATAATCTGATATGGAAATTCCCCTAGCGTTGCTCTTTGTGCTCAGGGTTGCTTTGGCTATCCAGGGTCTTTTGTGATTCCATATGAATTTTAGGATTTTTTTTTCTATTTCTGTGTTCTATTTTCTATTTCTGACCAAAGTTAAACCAAGAAGAGATCATCAACTTAAACAGAGCAACAACAAATGATCAAAACAGCAATGTGAAGCCTCCAGTCTGAAAAAAGCCCAGGTACAAATAGATTCGCAGCAGAATTCTACCAGATCATCAAAGATCTACAATCAATACTGCTTAAATTATTTTAAAATGATATAACATAGGGAGAACTCCTAAACTCCTTCCATGAAGCCAGTATTTCTCTAAAACCAAAATAAGTAAAGATCCAACAAAAAGAGAAAACTATAGGCTCAAATCCCTAGTGAACATAGATGCAAAAATTCTCGACAAAGTGCTTGCAAATTGCATATAGACACATATCAAAAAGATCATCCACCATGATCAAGTTGGCTTTATTCCAAACATGCGGGGATGGTTTAATATAAGTAAATCAATAAATGTACAGGGCTAGAGAGATGCCTGAGACATTAAGAACATTGGCTGCTCTTGCAGAAGATCTGGTTTGATTCACAGCACCCACAGGGCAGATAACAAGCATCAGTAACTCCAGTGCCAGGGGAATCCAGTGCCCTCTGCTGACCTCCATGGGGATTGCATGACACAGGTGCACTTACATACATGTAGGCAATGCACTCATACACATAAAGTAAAAATAACAAGATACTTAAAATAGAAAATTAAATAACATTTCTCTGTGAAAATTCTATTTGTAGTGGGTTCTTCTAGAACATTCTCATTCGGGCTATCACATGCATACACACACATTTCCTGCAAAATAATGCGTTATGGCAACACATAACATATACGATCGTGTAACTTGCTCATTATTTTTCATATACATCGTGAAAATGTGGCCCATCAGTACCCCTGGGTCTCCGGCGTCTTCTTTTCTGTAGTATATTCTACAGAGGAAGGGCTTTAATGGAATCACAGGCCCCAATAAGCTTTTCAGTTCACCCCCCTCTAAATTTTTCCAGTTGTAACTACTGCTACGTGCGTTCACCTTGTTCATGAGTCTGAGCAATAAGATGGTACTACTTAAACTTTGAGGCTCATATAGTACCCCAGTTCATGTCATAAAGGAAATTGATTTTTATTTTCAGAGCCTATGGTGATTAAATGAACAAGGGTTGCCAAGCAACCTGTAAGCTAGACTCTTGGTAAAGGCCAAAGCAAACAATAGCCTCCACTTGCATCCCAGGAACCCAGGGTGTCCCTGTGGGGCCTCCTGTGTCTAGATAATAAGGCTCTCCCTCCAAACCTCCTCCCAATCTGTTCCATCTCACAGAGCCACTTCAGTACTGGCCTCCTCTGGCTCAGTGTCCCATCCTCCCACCCTAGAAAGGAAGCCACTGGAGGTATCCTTCCCAAGAGATGCCATGACCTATGAGCATGGGGCTGTGTAGGTAGTGTGTCTTGAGGTGCTGCGTGTGACCGTCCATATCTGGATTGGAACCTCATCTCACAGAAGTCAGTCTCATTTGGTACCTCTTTCTCTGCAAAGGAGGACGATTGATTGACAGGACAGTAGTGCTGGCTTCTATCAGGAAATGGACTGCATGGCCTCTGAGAATGGCTTGGGGAAGTCGAGGGAGCCATGAGGCTCCTGGAACAGATGCTCAGGGAGGCAGAGAGATGACCCCAGAAGCCCTGGAGGAAGGGAGAGGTCAACAGAGCCAGTTCCTCAGCCGCTAGGTCCCTCCTTGTTCCTTCCTCTTGTGTACATGCACAGGAAACTTAACAACCATAGTCACAGGTATGCCCTTGTGTCAGGTGTGTGCCAGGGCCTTGATGCACTTTCTCACTGGACACTGAAGATAGCTCTGTTAGATGGGATGACAGGAGGCCATTGTTCTGGGCTGACTATTAGGTCTCAGCACATCAAACCAGACCAAAATGGAGCCACTCACGCTAATACTGCAGCATGAAGATGAGACATTGATGAATCAGATTCACCCCAGAACTAACCAGCTTTTCTTGAGAACAGGGTCTTCCCATCCACCTGAGCCAGTGACACAAGGACATACCCTCTGCTTGATGCATAACAGGAAAGTAACTAAGCCCCAGTCTATTCCTGTTGCTCCAGTTCCTAGTCCCCAACTTGCAGAACCCACTGAGCTGCCACTACTAAGCAGGGGCACACACTCTGTTTTGTAGAGTGGAGGCTGCCCCATCCTCACAAAGAAAACAGCCGCGAGACTTGCAACTAAATTTATCTTTTGACAGCATGATCTCTGTCCCCATTCACAAAAACAGAAACTGATGAACAGAATATTCTTTGCCAAGGAAGAGCAGCCAATCTCTGAACCCATCTGTTCCTTGTCCCACAGTCCTTCCCACTGCCACACCACAGCACCTTTCTCTTCATCCCCGTCCTCCTCACCTGTTCCTTCTCCTCCTCCTGTTCACCCCTCCCTTTTTCCTTCTCCCGATTGCCTTTAGTTTTATGGGACAGGGTCTCATGTACCCTAGGCTGACCTCATTATGCAGCCAAGAATGACCCTGAACTCCTGATCCTCTGGCCTCTCTCCCAAGATCTGGGATTATAAGCATACATCATCTTGCCCAACTTCCACATCACTCTCTTTAAATGGGATTTTTTTTTTGAGGTAGGGTCTCACTATGTATACCTGGCTGACCTGGAACTCACTATATAAACCAGGCTGGCCTCAAACTCACAGATCTGCCTGTCTCTGCCTTTCAAATGCTGGGATCAAAGATATGTACCACTACATACAGCTAAATGAAATATTTAAAAACTCATACATTTAAGTCCCAAGAAACCTGGGCATGTTCTGCCCTAAAACCATGTACAAAGGAAAAAGAGTGGGCCTTACTGTGCACACCACAGTGTAAGAATTATAGATCACTGAGATATGATTTCTCGGGCCCCTAACGTAGACGTGTTATGTAAGATGGACGGGGTTTTTCATTTGCGAATAGAAGATATCAAGTCGGAGGTGACGGGATTCGGGCAAGGGTGGAGATGAGGGAGGAGGGCTGAATACAATCAAAATTCATTGTGTGAAGTTCTTTAATTGATAAAGTTTCTCTTAAACTTAAAACAATTATTACATTTATTTGTTTTGTGTGTGTGGACATGTGTGTGCAATATGGCAAGAGTCAGTTTTCTCCTATCGTGTGTCCCAGGGATCAAACTCAGGTCATCAGGCTGGATAGCAAGCACCTTTAGCTCCCGAGTCATCTTACTGGTGCTCAGTGGAAATTTCAAATGGCCCTGGTTTCTGGGACAGCTGACCTGTGTGACTATTAGGTTATGGCGGGAATGGTGGTACCAGACTCCGAAACTAGACCACTAAAGTGGTGCTCTGTGATTGGTGCTCTCTCTCTCTCTCTCTCTCTCTCTCTCTCTCTCTCTCATCTCTATCTCTATCTCATCTTCTTCCTCCTTCTCCTCTTCTCTTCCCTCCTTCTCTGTGGCAGAGGTCAGTGGCTAAGTGATGAAGACCCCTGAGGAATGTGAAGGAGCCACCCACACAATAAGGAACTGGGGTCTCCTACCAGCATCCCAGATGGCTTTCATTGTGAGGGGCCCTGAAACCCAGATGAGCCTTCAGATGACCACAGTACAGGTCAGTATCCCAAGTGGAGCCTCAAGAGGAACCCTAGGCCAGGACCCCAGATTAGCCACTCTGAACTCCTGATCCTCGGAAACTGAACTGTCCAGCACTGATTGTCTTGCACCTTGAGATAGTCACACGGCCGTTGTAACTAGTTCAGGATTCACCTGGAGAAACTCCTGAGCCTGAGCGCTGGAAAAGTCTTTAAAACAAACATATTTCCCTCAAGAATGATACTCAAGACACATCAGCTTTGGAACATGTGTTAGAATTTCTTCAGGTAGGAAAGCCAGAAACTTAGTTCAAAGGAGCTTAAGAAATGAGAAAGCGGTGAGCCTCACAACTAGACCATGTGCCTGGGAAAGAGAGGTACTGCGAGTCATGGTGGGATTCAGGTTTACAAAGGACCCAGTGAGGGGTGAGCAGGGGCAGGGTGAGTAGGGCCTGGGACTCTGGCATCTTCTCTATAGAGGAATGTGCGTTTGAAATGTATCTCTAGGCTGGAGGCCTGAGACAGGCTATGCCTCTACCTGGGCCTCAAGTCCCCACACTCCTCAAGCTTGCATTCTCCAACATCCACTCTCCCCTGCACCCCCTTTAAAGTCCCTGTCCCTGTTGGGTCGTTCAGGCACTTGTGATCACCTCTGTCCATCCTGGTCACTCACGGTATGGCCCGCAGCGGTCCCAAGCCTGCCCTGCAAGAGCAGTGACATTGCCCTGGCCTGCCCCACCCTGCCTCAAGCCCAGATCCAACCTTCATCCCCTGCCCTGCCCTGTCCGTCCACCCTCACCTCCAACCACTCCATTTGACCCTTCATGCACACTGCGCCTCCCTACTCCCAGTCATCTCTTCTCCCCGAGTGATGGTCTCCACCTATCAGCTGTGCCCTGTGCCCATCTCCCCTCCTCTACCTTCCCGCCTCAGCATTCTGCACAAAGGATCTATTGAAACAGGTGTTGATAAAGACCTTCCCTAGGTTACTGACCACGCTCACACCCCGACTTCCTAGTATTAGTGGCCACTGGCCTGGGCATGTCTGGTCCAGCCTGAATCTGTTGTGGTTTGCGTGTGCAATGCCCCTCACACACCAGTGTGTTTGAACACTTGGTCTCTGCGTGGTGGTGCTATCCTGAGAGACTGCAGAACCTTTAGGAATTTGGGGACCCACTGGAGGAAGTGTGCTGCTGGTTTGGGCCTGCCTCTACTTCCCGATCTGTGCAGATATAAGCAAGCATCCTTACGCTTCCACTGCCATGGCTTCCCCCGATGACTGATGGCACCTTCAAACTAGCCTAGGACTCCCCTTCCCCTGTGAAACAGCCTCTTCTCAGGTATTTAGACCAGAAATAAACAACAGCAACACTGTAGCTTTGGACAAGGACCCACAAGCTGGACAGGGTTCAGCTATAGCATTATCAGATACCTAAAAAAAGAAGATTTGTTTACTTGAGACTGGAGAGATGGTCCAGTGGTTAGGAGCACTTGACGCTGTTGTAGAGAACCTAAGTTTGGTTCCACTACCCAAGTTGGGCAGCTCACATCACCTGTAACTCCAGTTCTAGGAGATCCAATGCCCTCCTCTGGCCTCCTTGAGCACCTGCATTCTCATGCACAAACCCACACACAGACATACACATAAATAAAAATAAATTTTTAGATATTTTATTTATTATTCTTATTTTATATGTACGAGTGTTTTGCCTGCAGGTATGTAAGTGCATTACATTAGTGCAATGCCCACAAAGACCATAAGGGGGCGTCAGATCCCCCTGGGACTGGAGTTACAAGCAGTTATTAGCCACCATATGAGTGCTAGGAATTGAATTTGGGTCCTCCAAAAGAACAGCAAATGTTCTTAAATGCTGAGCCAAAGTAAATTTTTAAAAAATCAGTTAATTTGTGTGAATGTATGTGCACTTGTGTGCAAGCACATGCACCTGTTTGTGTGAAGAGGTCAGAAAATGGCATTGGCTATTCACTTTAGACCTCTTTCTTTGAGGCAGGGTCTCCTCTGAACCTAGGCTTGGGTCTTCATGGCTAGGTTTGAAGCCATCGAGTTCCAGCAATCTTCCTCAGAGCTGAAGTTACAGGCAGATGTGGGATTGTTAAGTGTATGCTTGGATCCATACTCTCTTCTTCATGATTGTAGAGCAAAAATGCTGCGGAACCATCTCTCCAGTCTTACCAGTTACTCTAAACAAATGCAGTGGAAGCAGATGGCAAAATGCACACAGGTATTCTTTTCAGTATTGGGGGAATATTTTATTATCTCAAAATACATTTTCATGATGTAGTGGAGGGAGACACAATCCCACAAAATAGGGACAGTTGTCTTCATATTTTGATGAGAAAACTGAGGAACAGACAGATAAAGTTACTTGACCAGTGCCACACAGCTGACAGGAGGTGGAGCCAGGATTCAAACCCAGGCTATCTGGGTCCTCTGCAGGCGCTGCTGGGAGGTCAGTCAGGTAGGGGAGGTAGCACCTCATTAGTCAATGGAGAGGGTTGTAGGCAGCTGTGGAGGATCAGGGGAAGTTCAAGGCAGCCAAGCACAAGAGAAGACGGTCTGTCCAATCATTTGGCACCTCAGCAGCTTAGCTTATTTGAAGGAAAAGTGTCCATTAAGGAGAGCTCACAGTGGAGGCTACCGCAGCAGTGGCTATTCTCAACAGTGTTTAACAGCGCGGGCTGCCTAGCAAAATGCCTCTCCCTCTAACCTGCCTGGATCTTTGCAAGAACCCTGAAGAGTGTTACTAGCAATTTTTAATATCATTAACGAGTGAAGCTCTGGAAGGCTACGTGACTTGCTCAACATCATAAAGGTTGTGTGGATGGAGCAGGCTCAGAGCTCTGTGTCTATGAGGCTCCAACACCTTCCGCTCGGGAACATGGAGTCCCTGTGGACTCAGCTGCAGGTTCTTGGGTCCAGAACCAGATCTCTCATCCCCAGGAGGAGAGTGTGGTGAGGACTTCATTAGTCTGGCCACAGTGGTCCAACCCCTCCCTCATTCTGGATAATAGACTCCTAGAAATACATCCCCACATAATCCTGGCTTTGGGCCTTCCTTTTCTGTGTTAGAAGCATCCCCATGCACACCACTCCCTGCTGTCGCTGTGAAGGTTGCCACCTCCCCACAGTTCCCAGAGTCGGATGATGGGTGTACGATGGGATAGAACTAGTTCCCTCCCAGAAGACTCCTTTTCCCTTTTCCCCGGACCCCATCCTAAGCTCAGTTCAGCATCATCTCCAGCCTCCTAGCTAATTAACCACCACTTCCCATCACTTCTGATTAGACTCACCGGAGGCCTGAGCAGGAAGTCTGACTCAGACTCCAATTAACAGAGGAAGTAGCTGACTCAGAGGGCCACACAGAAAAATCAATGACCTCCCCAGAACTTTCATCCCTTGAAAACTCCATGGGACAAGTTCAGCCTTTCAACTGTACCTATTGTATACACACTCCTATTTTGACATGGTAGTAAGCAAGACAAAGTCCCCGTCCAGTCCTGTCATGAAGTGAGTCCCAGATAAACAAACAGGGAATATTCTGTGTTAATACTAAAAATAGTCCAACTACCCCTCCCTGTTAGAGCCTCATGGAGTTTTGAAGTCTGTTTTCGTGCCCTGTACCCCACGTGACTTTTCCCAGGTAAGCAAAGCCCCTGCCCTCAGACTGTGTATGGTGGTGCACACCTTTAATCCCAGCACTCTGTTTCAAATAAAACAAAACAAAAAACCCTGCCCTACTCTCTCCTTTGTGTGAGTGTGTGTGCGTGTGCGTGTGTGTGTGTGTGTGTTTGATAAGCATGCCCTGCTGGGCAGCACAATGCTGGCCGTACAGAGAAGGCAACTGAGGCTTACAGACACCGAGGCAGCTGGGGCAGGAGTTTAGGCCTATAGGTCCTGCATCCAACATCCTGATGCAGGGTGGTGCCTTCTACAGCAGGTGCCTCCCTGCTGAGCGTGGCGCATTAGGCCAGTCCTATGACGCACCTCGGCCACACAGGGAGCTGCTGGCTGACATACCCAGGTACCTGGGCCACATGCACAGTGTCATCACTTTGGGCTGTTCACACCAGAGACTTGAAGATTTAAGAGAGGGCTAAGCATTGGGGATGACCACCCCTGGAGCTACACATCTGGACAGATGGGTAGGAATGGGTGAGTCCAGATTCTCAGGAGTCTGAAGTAAAATGCTTTCATCCTGAAATTGCCAGTCTTTTGGCTAGAGGCTGTCAAATTGCTGTCAGCTGGTCCTCTTCCTGTAAGAACCCTCACAGGCGTAGAAGGAAGACAGGAAGCACTGGCACCTTCCACCCAACCCAGGACACCTCCAAGGAACCGGGGCTCCACAGAGCAGCTCTGAACCCAGGCTCTCATCCAGTTTTTTCTTCATACAAATGGGTAAACTGAAGCCAGATGATGAATTCGGGACAAAACACTGACGGACTTCACTTGAGGTTGAGTGAAGAGGGCTACTCCCTGGCCACACTACCTTCCTTCCTTCCTTCTACACACAGGACAGTGTGCAAAATCCTCCATCAGTGACAAGAGCCACCTGAGCTGAGAAGAAATGCCCCTGTTCCAGGCCCAAATCTGCAGTCATCTCCTGTGGAATTTGATTTGTGTTATCAGTCAGGATGGGCTAAGTTATGGTGTAGTAACAAGCATCTCCTTGATTTCAGTGGCTCAGACAACATCTGACCTTCCAGATTAGGTAAAAAGTAGAGTGTCACACCCTGGCTCTTTCATCAGGAACTGAAACGCACAGCTTCTGCTCACATTTCATTGGCTAAAGGAAGTCACATGCTCACCCTCAATTCAAAGCATGTTAGTGAATACCTAGAAATGGAGTGGCAGATGTGCCAACCATGCTTTTGCACAGCTGGCAGAGTACCTTCTCATCCACCCATTCGTGCACTCCCTTGGTTCATTCTGATGAGACAGCAGAGGATGCGAGTCAGGCCCTCGCTCTTCAGCCAGTGTGTGAGGGGCCCTTCTTATGCTCCGTGCTGGCCTGGCTCACATTGGTCTTAATCTGGGTTCTATCTGAAGCAGAGCTTGAGGCAAGGACTCGGAACCAGGGGATTTTCTCAGACGGCCATCCTGGAAGCTAGCACAGGGAACAAGCAGTGAGCCAGAGACGAAGGGAGCCACTCAGCTGTGTTCTGAGCTGTCGCTGATGTGGGTAGTGGGGGCGTGATTCCCCCAAACCTCTTGTGGAAGGGTGTGAAATGCTGCGGGGAGGCTGTGGCATGACATGTGTGCTCTGACAGGATTGTCTTTGGGGACATACACTTCTGCCTGTCACTGAGGAAAGCCCTGAAGTGAGGCACAGGAAGGCCTCTGTTTGGGAAGCTGACGTTGTGCCTAAGGAATATCCGTGGAGGCGTCAGCTGTGTCAGAGGTGAGCTGAGGGATGCTGAGGTGAGGAACACCAATGGCACCCACTGAGGAGACACGACGGCTGTCATGGGCCATATGGAATCCCAACACAAAAGCCTTGCATTGGCCAAACAGCAGAGGCGAGTGCATCTCGGGACAGCTGCTGGGCTATTTTCTTCTAACCTCCTTTCCTGATTTGGAAGGAGAGACCTCCTCCTCGGGAAAATACAAGTAAGTCAGTGCCAGTTATCTATGTGTGGTGACAGGATGGTAGTCACAGGTGTCCCGGAGAGAGGCAATTTGTTGGCTCTTGCATGCTGTGCTTGGAATCCAGGAGAACATAACTGGGACAGGCGAGGACACAGACGTATGTCTGTTAGGCACCTGCTGTACCCAGTACTCCCAGAGCTCTGCAGACAGAAGAGGCAGCCCTGCCTTTGGAGCCTGCAGCGTGCCCAGCACAGCTTTTGTGGCAGAGGAACAGTAGTTCAGTTGAGAGAGTTGCAGCCTTAGAAACAAAGGTCGTGAGTTCAAATCTTGACATATGATTAACCACACATCCCCCAAGCTTCATTCAAAGATCAGAGCACAGTGTTTATGCTATATGTTGTATTTTTTATGCGTATGAATGCTTTTACCTGTATGTAAATGTCCCATATGGGTGTCCAGGGAGTCAAGAATAGTGTCTGATCCCTTGGACCTGGAGTTACAGGTAGTTGTGAGCTGCCATGTAGGTGCTAGGAACTGAACCCAGATCCTCTGGAAAGGCAACAAGTGTTCTCAACTACTGAGCGGTCTCTTGGGTCTCAACCATATGATCTTGACTTTGCCAGAAATAGGCTCTGTCACACTCTATAGATGAAGTGTGTGGAATCAAAAGGTCAATCACCTGCCCTAGCTCATGCCCTGCAAAGTATCAGAACCCAGTCTTGAACTTTCCCCCGCTGAGGCCATCCCAAGCTCCTCTGAGCCTGTGTTTCTGGAACAAACACAAAGACAGCTGCCTGGGTGGTGGGTGCCCCCACATTCACACGACGAATTAATAAGGCGGTAAGGAGAAGAGATAAAGATGGGCTGGAGGGAGGATTATACATGTTGAATGCCTGGAAAAGTGCGGGATACTCACTGGGCATCAGGAAGACATAGTGAAGGTCAAGACTGTAAGGAGTCGTAGGCTGTCAACAGCAATTCAATTCCACATGTCCTTGAGTTGGCCTGGGCTTATTCTTAAGGCTGTTCAGGGATCCTTTAGAGAATGATCTTCCCTCAGCAAGCTCCTGGGCAAGGGGATAGTGTTCCTGTCTCCAAATCTTTAAGGAATGGAGATGGCTTACCCAGATTTCAGCAATCGGGAGTGTCGTAGTTTCCTTTCTTGTGATAAAATACCCTGACAAAAGCAGTTTTATTCTGCTTACAATTGCAGGTTACAGTCCCTCGTTTGGGGTACATCAAGGCAGGAACTTGAAGCAGAGGTCACACCCACAGTCAAGAGCAAAGAGAGAAGAAATGTATACGTACCTACTGTTCAGCTCACTTTCTCTGCTTGTACAGTCCGGGACCCAAACCCAGGGACTGGTACCACCCACAATGGGCAAGGTCTTCCCATGGCAGTTAACATAATCAAGACAATCCCCCACAGACATGGCCATAGGCCAACTTGATCTAGACAGTCCCTCGTTGAGACTCTCAGGTGATTCCAGATTGTATAAAGCTCTATCAGAGGACTGGAGAGATGGCTCAGCAGTTAAGAGCACTGAGACCTGGGTTTGGTTCCCAGCACCCACATGGTGGATAACAACCATCTGAAACTCCAGTTCCAAGGGATCTGACACCCCCCTTCTGGCCTCTGTGGATCTGATACCTTCTCTGACCTCGATGGCCATTGCCTATACTCATGTACTTACATACACGCAGGCAAAACACTCATACACATAAAATAAAAACCAATCAAAACATTTTTTAAAACCTAACCATCGCAAGGACTCTACATGATGTCTTTCCCTTTGGTCTGTTGTCCTTGCCTGAAAAATAGGCTAGTGTGGCTCCTGACCTTGCTCAAATCCTCCCTGGTAGTCAGCCTGTGCTCAGGACCTGACTGCATGGGATCATATACGAGGCCTGGTTTTGGTGGGAGGAACTGAGCAAAACGTCATATGTCGGACCGCAGCGCTTCTCGGAGATCCCTGCTATGCCGGGACAGTATCCCACACCTTGACCAGCTGGGCCTGTGCACTTGAGGTAGCTTGGGGCCCTGGAGCCAGTTTGTGGGTATCAGATCCACAGGCTTTGCCTGTTTCCATGCCGACTTTGTATAAAAGGAGCAGAGATGCAAAATGTTGAAGCAGGAAGGAACCAGTGAGAGGAAGAGGTGGCCCAGAGGAGTGTGTGTGTGTGTGTGTGTGTGTGTGCGTGTGTGTGTGTGCGCGCGCGCGCGCAAGTGTATGGGTGCAGGTATACATTCATGTATGTGCAGGTGTGCGTGAAGGCCAGAGGACAAACCTTGGGCATTGTTCCTCAGGAACCACCAACCTTGTTTTTTAAGACTAGTTCTCTTAGTGGCCTGAAACTTGCAGATTTGGTTAGACTGACTGGCCATCGAACCCAGGATCTGCCTATCTCCGCCTTCCTAGTGCTGGGATTACAATCAAGTGCCACCATATTCACCTTTTTTGTGTGTGGGAATACTCAAGATTGTACTCAGGCACTTCACCCACTGAGCCATCTCTCCAACCCAGTGGGGAGCCTCAAGCCCTAGAACTGACCATGTTTGGGATCATATAGCAGTGAGAGCATGTGGGTCTCTTCCCAGGTCGGCTTGTTCTGCGGGTTCAGCCTCTTCATCATGTACAATGGATAATAATAGAGCCTCCCTTCAAGGGTTACCGTGATGAGACGGTGCAGGGCACGTAACAGAAACCCAATAATAAAATCCCTGTAAACAATAGTTCTTTATAGATGACGTGAATTTTGTTGTAAGTTTATGCATTTCAGTACAGAATCAGTGTTGAATAAGTTAAGGCACATTTACACACAAGTGGGTAAAAGGTTGAAAGTGGATGGCATCGAAGATTAAAAGAGATATTTGATTTGTGACAGTCTAGTTCTTATGACCTGGTATCCATGGAAACTGCTGACTATTGATACTTGAAATAGTTTTTCTATGCCTTGAGTACAGGAGGTAGGTAAGGCCTCTGCTTTTTACCACTACAAAGGGTGAGGACACCCACTTTGTTCCTCTTTCCACCACGCAGTGAGTCCTTCAAGGAAGAGGTCTAGTTCACAGGCATTCAGAAACAAAGCATCCAGAGGCTGCTGGAACAAAGCAAGCGCTCATCCACAGTTGTTGAGTGAGTAAAGGAATGTAGTTGATGAACTCAGGAAATGGCAGCCCTGAATCTTTAGATACAAGACCTGGAGCTTCCCTCAGATGGTCTAGGGAAGCTGACTTCATTATCTCTTCTTGTGCTAGGCTAACACAGTGTCCATGAGACAGCACCAGCTCACAGGTACAATTCTAAAGGGTTGTGGGGCTGGGGGTCAATCAAATCTGGGAGGAAGTGCTGGCCTAGTGCTTTCTTGCTTTGTAAATTCAGGCCTGTTTCACATTTACTTCCCAGGGATGTGAACAGAAAGCACAGTCCCTGTGCTTGAATGTCCACTTGTCCACTTGCCCCGCAGAATCCTTGCCGTAATTGCAGGAAGTGGGGCAATAGGAGCGTTCTTCATCCAAGAGTTTGGGGAAACGTTGACCTTAAAAGTTGTGAGAGACTGCTTTGTTAACTGTCGGGGGCCATGTACCGCTGAGGGATCCCCCGACGGCTTGCATAGACAGAGTTGACAGAGAGAGTCTGACATCACTGCCACTGGAAGAATGAACTTTTCACCAAGGGATTAGACTCAGAAACACGAAAACCTGGGAGCCTGGTGAGGAACATCATGCATAAGACTGTGGACTTGGGAGTTAGACAGCATGGGGCCAAGGCCTATCCTGCCTGCTGCTTCGTGACCTTGGACCAAACACAGTATGGTGAGGCCTCATGTTCTTGGTGGTGATACGGGTGGTGGGTGGTTGTAGGGACTCAACAAGTTAAAGCCTTGAATGTAGTAGATACCCCATGAATGCAGCTGCCCCAGTTTCTCCAATCTCACTCTCCCAACTGCCCTTAGGGCTCAAGATTGCCTTGTCCCATCTTTGGTTTATAAAACATACAGAGAGAGCAAGCCCAGAGAGAAGCAAGATGTTGGTAGTGGGGGCAGTGCTGACTGAGCCTTAGGTAGCAGGTCATTATGACACGAGGCAGGGACCATCGCACAGGTCCTGTGCAGAGCCTGCGCTCTTCTGGCTTTTGCAGGCTCTGCTTCGCACCCACGCAGCTGCCCAGAGCTGGGGCAGGACACAAGGGACAGAAACCCAGTGGGTGCTTGGGCTAGCCTGGCCACCCAACCCAATTCTCACCATCCTCCAGCTCCTCCTGCTTCTCGTATGGCCCCTGGTCCAGGCACTCTCTTGGGATGGTGGCTCTGGAGGCCTCCCTAGAACACAGAGGCAGGGACAGGAATCACCGGCCTGGGTGTCCTTCCCTCAGCAGATAAGAGCACCCTTAGGCAATTGCATTTGTTTTATCTTACACCCCTGTGAACACAGTCTGTTCATAATTAAGCTATAAGTGCAGGTTGAGGGACTGCTGCCTGGGAGAAGTGTGCCAGGGATAGGAGATTGCATCTTCAGGTGGAGGAACACCCCGTCCCGCAGCTTGGGAGGTGCTGACAGGCCCTGGTGGCCCTTGGGAGCACAACTGGTACTTTGCAGAGAGTTCTGACTGGGAGAAAGACGCATAGATTTTTGCATGGGCTCGGCTCTGGACTGTGTGACCTTAGGGATAGTGCCTAAACTCTCCGTACTCCAGAATCTGCGATTAACTCTCTCCCACGGTGATCAAACCGACCTTGGAGACAGCTATGTATAATTCCTGTGTTCCTTGTTTGTTTGTTTGTTTGAGACAAGATCTCCCTGTAGCCCCAGCTGACCTATAACTGACTATGAAGACCAGGCTGGCCTGGATCTCACAGATTTCTGCCTGCCTCTGCTTCCCAAGGGCTGGGACGAAAGGCGTGTATCACTACACCTGGCTTACTCCCTGTATTCTTGAGTGTTATTAATAGCAATAAGCACATTTATTGACTTACATCTGTATATATTTAAGTTGTGCAGTTTGGTAAATTGTAACATGGAGGTACATCTGTGAAGCCATTACCACAATCAAAACAAGGAAGAGATCTGCTACTTCCCCAAACTTCCTCTTGACCTTTTGTGACTGCTCCCTCCCTTCCTCCCTCCCTCTCTCCCTCCCTCTGTCTTCTCTGTCCCTCAGCAGGCCCCAACCAATCTGCTTTCAGTTTCTCTTTATGTAGTTTATGTGTTATACAGATTTCCCGGCTTCTGTTTGGAGATTTATCCACGCGGCTGTGAACATTCCTTTTTGTGTGTCTGCTTTGTTTTTGTTTTGCTGTTGCTGTTTTAGTTTTGAGACAAGGTCTTGTGTGTAGACCAAGCTGGTCTCAAACTTACAACCCTCCTGTTCAGTATTCTGAGTGCTGGGATTACAGTCGTGTGTGACCACACCCTGCTTCTTCTCGGTGTTAAGCAGAAGCCCATTATATGAGAATACTGCAATTTATTTTCCTTTATCTGTTGACAGATATTTGGGTTGTTTACATTTGGGTTTTATTTGTTTGTTACCTTGAAATGGGGCTTCATGTAGCCCAGATGACCTTGAACTTGCTTCTCATCCTCTTCCCTCCAATTCCTCAGTGTTGGGATGACAGGCATGCACACCATACCATATGTATCCATTTGGGAGAGTAAGGGTTAACTAACAAGAACTTCCACAGACAAGTGTCCCAGTGTTTTCCTCTCTCTGGGGTAAGTGTCTAAGAGAAGGAGGCATATGGAAGCATGTGGATGGGGATATATACTTAAATTTGTAAATTATTTTTTCATGTGTATGTGTGCAGGATGTTCATACACATGTGTGAGTGCACATGTATGTGCACTGTGTGTGTGTGTGTGTGTGTAGACCCAAGTTTGTGCTGGTGTGACAGCTTTTTAAGAAAATATTTTAACTTTTAAAAAAAAGTTTACTTTAGGGCCTGTGCTCGGTAGGGTAAAAGCACTTGCCCCCCAGCCTAAAGACATGAGTTTGATCTCCAGGACCTACATGGTGGAAGGAGAGATCCAACTCTTGTAGGTTGTCTTCTGACCTCCACACCAGTGCTATGGCACCCACACATTTTTTTAATGTAAATAGATTTTTAATAATCTTTACTTTAGAAATACTACTATGTATGAAGAAACAAAAATCCCATAAAATCCACCATCTTCAGTAGCTGCTGTTAACACTATGCACATCCTCACACCTTCATGCATGTATGTGAGAATCATATCAAACATGTATTCTCCACTCAACCACACATCATGAGCATCTTGCCATGTTGACAAAATTCTAAAGCATCCATCCAAGTGTCTACTCCATGTTCCATTGTGTGTGAATTAATTGTACCCTCAATAGGTGGTGAGGGTGTTTGGGGATGTTTGTAAACAATGCTGTAATGAACATCTGTATGTGTTCCTCTTTGCATCTCTGCTGGTATCTAGGTTAAGATTTCTGCCAGCACATTTTGATTTCTTTTAAATCAGAGAATTTTGGCCTGGATCAAAGGTATCAACACGTTGCCATCCCTCTCTCTTATTTTAAATGAACAATCTAATACTTTTAATTCACACATCCATTTGCCACCCTTCTTCCCCATCTTTATTTTCTTCCTCTAAGAGCCTGGGTAAGGGAGATTCTGTCTCCCTGGAAATCCTATTACCTCAGCACCTCCCAGTTTCTCAAGCACCAAATAAATACTAGGCCTTGCACACAGCCGGTGCCCAAATACACGACTGTTGAATCAATGACTGGATGAATAAAAAATAATTGGTCATTGAATTCACCTGAGTGATCTTCTCACCAAACCCCTCTATGGGATAGGGACTGTAAATCCCAACCAGATGAGGAAATGGACCCAAAGGGCTGCAGAACTTTGTTCTAGGCTATAGCATGAGCTCAACTCAGACAGCAACTGGGTCCCGAGCCCCTTCCTCATCCAACTGTCCTTAGCTTGAAGGTGGGGTTGGGATTGGAGATCCTCAAAGTTCTCTGTGTGCGATCTCATTCTGTCTTCCTGCTATGAGAGAATTATGGATGACAGGTGACCTTCCAGGACCTTTCCAGGCTGTGAGTCCAGGACAAATGTACTGGAGAGTCAGCCTTCCTCACTGCTCAGAGTCATTGTCCCAGACCCACTATGTATCATTTACTGGTATTCAATACCTCAAGAATAACATCTCTCACTGGGATGCCAGGATTAAGGTTTTGAGCTGCCTGGGAAGTTGGGCTTATGTTGGACTTTCATCTGACTACTGGACCTGAACCATGTATCCTAGAGCTAGGAGCTGAGAGGGAGAGATGTGGCTTTTCCTGGGCCCTCTGATCAGGAGTGACTATAGATGAAGCCTTCTGGGACTGTTCAAATTGGGAGGCTCCTCAGTTCTAGGCTAACTCAGTAGTCTTCGGTGTCCCAAGCTTCTTGTTTTCAGAAGGAAAAGACATGTGACTGTTCTGTAGATGCACAGAACAAATGTTTGGATGTTCTTCTAAGACAAGAGTGGGTATCATGGGCAAAGCCTTCTAAATATTATTAGCAACTGGAAGGAAGTAGGGCCACCCACAAGAAACTGTCTTTTGATGTGATATGGGAAGTGTCCCAGTTTTTTTCATAGTTAGCAGGATAAGATATTTTTATGTGTATGTGTGTGTGTGTGCCCACTTGAGAGTGTGTGCACCATGTGAGGGCAGGAGCCTACAGCAACCAGAAGAGAGCATTGGATAATCTGGAGTTACAAGTGGTTGTGCACTGCCATGTGGATGTTGGGAACCAAACAAGGGTCCTCTACAGAGTAAAAAGCACTCCTAACTACTGAGCCATCTCTGCAGTTCCCAGAGTTTCTTATTTATTGTGGAAAGCTTTAGAGAAATATTAGAAATGTGGGAGATCAGGCCAGGGAATCAGAAGACAGACCACCAAAGAAAGGGATCTTGAGATAATCCAGTCCAAATACCTGCCTTTGCTTCCAGCATTTTATCAGTCAATGAATTCTCGTCGGTTAATATGGTTAATCACTTAGAGACAGAGTCTCACTATGCAGCCCAAGATGGCATCAAACCATGATCCCCCTGCCTCAGTCTCCCAGTCCCTGGAAAGGTTAGGCATCCACATGTAGGAGATTAAAACTAGGCTCCTATCTCTCACCCTGTACAAAAACCAACTCAGGCCAAATGTGGTGGCACACACCTTTAATCCCAGCTCTTGGAAGCCAGAGGCAGGCAGATCTCTGTGAGTTCAAGGCCAGCCTAGACTACTCAGTGGGTTCCAGGCCAGCCATGGTTACATAGTGAGACCCTGTCTCTAAAAACAAAACAAAACCTAACTAAAAACAGATTAGAGAATTTAATGCAGGATCTTTTTAAAGTTTTGAAGGGCACACAGGGGAAGCAGTTTTAGTGGCACACATCCCAAATCCCAGCATTTGAGAGGCAGAGGCAGGAGAATCAGAAGCTCAAGGCCAGTTTCAGTTATATGGCAGGTTTGAGATCACCCTCCACTACATGGGATCCCGTTCCCCAAAACACTTCCCTGTAGAGAAAGGAGGGTCTTCAAATCATAAAAACATTGCTGTAAGGGGAGATAAATTGCTTCTCTCCGTTTCTCTGAGATGAAAAACATCCAACTGGAAATTTGATAAAACTCCACAAATTGTCTGGGAACAAACACTGTTCTAACTATTCTGTCACGATTAATTTTTTAAAAGTTTAAGCCACTAGAAGAACATAATATTTTAGCATTTTAAAACTGATGCTAGCGCCGATTAAGGTAAGTCCCCAATTAGAGAACCTGGAGATGTTTCAGCACCACGGACAGCGACCTGGGAGCCCAGTTAGGCGATTTCTCTGCCTCTCAGCACTGCGCTGCGCTCACAAGTCACAACAAACTGGCAGCAATTTAACAATTCACTAGTACAAAAGGATCCAGTGTGATGGAGGGTGACACCCATATGAGGGTCAGGGAAGGGCCATCCCTCCAAACATCTCCCTGTCTAGTCTCCTCTCTGAGAAAATTAGTTCCACCATCAGCCTCATATTGGAATTAGATGGCTTTAAAGTATTTTTAAATTACTATATGGTATTGATTGATGGATTCACTGATTGCTTGATTGATGTGTGTGTGTGTGTGTGTGTGTGTGCGCGCGTGCGCGCGTGTTTGCCGTGGTACATGTATGGAGGTCAGAGGACAACTTTCAGGAATCAGTTCTTTCCTTTCATCAGGTGGATTGAGATTGAATTCAGGTCGTCAGGCTTGGCTGTAAGCACCTTCTCCTCCTAAGCCATCTCACCAGTCCTGGGTTAAGTGACTTTAAAGAATTAGTCTTGGGACTGGAGAAAAGGCTCAGCAGTTTAGAGCACTGGCTGCTCTTGCAGAGGACCCAGATTCAATTCCCAGCATTCACATGGTGACTAACAACCATCTGTAACTCCAGTCCAAGGAAATCTAATGCCCTCTTCTGACCTCTATAGGCATTGCACAACATGGGTGCACTTATATACATGCAATCAATACACTCATACACATAAAATAAAAACAATAATAAATAATTAGTCATATTCTTGCGACCACAGAGTTGGAGATGACTTGGAGCAATGTCTTTTCCTCAAAAGGGTTGAATTCATGCTGAGCACAGCAATCGACAGGGCTGTGCAGCATGTGCTGAGCAATGCTCCAAGGTTTGACTAGTCACAAAGACTCCTTGGGGCAGAAGGTATTGAGTAGGATTGGGCTGAGCCTTTTAGGTTGGGGAAGACAAATAATCAAGAAGGTACTTTGCTGGAGGAACATGTGGAATAAGAGGCAGGAACACACGTGGCATAGAGGTGGCGCATGGGGACAGTGGCGGGCTGTGTGGTGGAGGCAGTTACCGATGGAGGAGCGATAAGAGAGAAGCCAAAGACCTGGGAGGGGAGCGTGTTGAGAGTGTAAAGAGATGGGCCTAGTGTTCTGAGTCCTTCCCTTCTGATTAATACCTTCTCATCTCCATGTTTGTAGGGCCCTTTCCCCCTGAACGGGTCCCCATAATGCAGAAACACCTGGCTGATCATGCTCACCATATGCCTGCTTCAGACAAAATGAAGGAACTGAGCTGACCACAGGGACCAAGCACTTACAATGAGGTTCAGAGGAAGAAAAGAGAGAAGGGTTCTTAGGCAGATGGACAAAGCTGAGGGCACCAGGGCAACCCCTGATCTGATGGAGGTCCAGGTAAGGAGGAAGGCCTATGGTGAAGGCCCAAAGGATGCTGGGTTCTTGGCTCAGTCCTGCAGTGGGAGGAGGGAGAAGTGATAGCCTGGGCTGCTAGGTTCCTGAGCTATGTGTGGTCTCAGCAGAATGGTAAGGTGACAGCCTGTCCTGAAGGGAGAGGACTGTCAGTTAAAGCTTCCGAGATGTCATTGTGGCAAGGGACAAGGGGCCCTAAGCAGTGCCCTGAAACTCATCTGGGGACTCCCTGTATGGTTTCCACCAGTTCCTCAAAGATCTCTCTGCTGGGGCCCCCAACTTGTACTGACACTGGATGAAGAAAGGCAGGACCCAGGGCCTGGGGCTTCGGTTCACCACCCTCCCCTCAGTGAGGAACAGAACTAGCACCTAGGAGAGTCCTTTCCAGAGCTTTCCTTTTCAGCACTGGACAGAGCTGCAAGGATCTGAATTGTCTTGAACCACACCTTCAAGTCACTTCAATAGCAGATGGCTCTGGCCTTGACCTTGATTCACTCTGAGCCTGCCCCTTTTGATTCCACAAGCCCTCACCAGAGTTCTAGGAGATGGGTGCTGTCACCAACAGCCCTACTACACAGAAGAGAACACACTCTCCCAGAGGCAAAGTTGCCCAGTTCTGCTATGCTGACACTCAAAGATCATTCAGTCAATCAACTACAAAGCAGAGACACATAATAACCAAGAGCTTCACCAGGGTCCAGAGCCAGAGGAATAAAGGGAAGGGACAAACTGGGACAGCTACCTAGGGACCTGGTTGGTGGCAATCATAAGTGCTGAGCTCAGTCAAGGACTTTCCTTCATCTTATCAGCACCCCTGAGCAGGCCCCAATATAGCAGAAACTGATACATGTTGGTGAGACTTTATTTTCACAGATACAATCATAGAAAATTATTTTGGCCATTTAAAAAATAAAAAACAGACTCATAGAAGTTGTGGAAGTTTCTTAAGACTGTGCAGCAAGAACTATGCAGAGCAAAGATTCAAACCCAAGTTTCTAGGCTCCAAAGTGCACCCTGAGTTGCTTCTACCATCCAGTGAAGCTCTGGGGACAGAATCACCTCGAAGGCAGCTGAGACTCCTCCCTCAGAGACTAAAATCAACTTTGAGGTGTTGACAGAGTTGAGAGATGGGACTTGAACAAGGGGTCCCCTCTCCCTCTGAGACCTAGCTACCTCGGCCTTCTCAGCAGCTCTTTGCCTCACCGATTCCTACTGCCTCCAGCAGGTCCCAACCCCTCTATTGGGGCCTCTCCTTTCTCCCATCACATTCAAGTGGTCAGGCTATCTCCTCCCTCTCTTCTCTGTCTTTAACTCCCAGTGTCCTCTGCCTAAGGCCTTGCATCTCCTACTCTTGTTCACCAGCATGATCCTGGAGCTCGCCTGGCATGGCACAGTCCCCTGTCTCACCCTCCTGTGGCGCCCCTGCAGATTCCCCTGTCAGATGCTCCTGGTCTAGCCACATCAGCCTAGAAGATGCTGTGAATGCTTCAATGGAAGGTATCACGGGGGATCCTGTGGGCCTGTGACTGGGGGAGATGAGCAGGCAGAACAGATGGTAACTCCTCTGGCCTCTAAATTTGCTCAGGCTCGGCTCTTGCCAGCTTGCTTACTATGCCCATGTCCAATGTCCCTAGTGAACCAGCCTCAAGGTCTAGAGTTTAGGGTGTCTGACACTTTCTCCCCACACCTCCCATCACCCACCTGGGCTGGGACCCACTGAAGCCATCATCTAAGGAGGCCTGCAAACTGCTTTATTAAATGAAAACAAACATCTGACAAAGAAGAAACGCAAACCCTTAATTGGAGGCCTCTGGGGCTGTTTGCAGAGACAGATGGGAGAGGATCTAATGAAATCACCTCGCAAAGTCCTTGGTGCACACCTCATAGATAAAGCTGCATTGCCAGGCAACAGGCCTTTTCCACCTGGAGGCCCGATAAAGGGCTTGATGGAGCTGTGTGTTTGGAAAATATGATTTTGTAAGTAGGGCCTGAAGCATGTTGACTCTGCTGCCTAATGCCAGGCCTCACTGGCAGATAAGCAGCTGCTACTTTCCCAGCTGGTGGAGCTGTTCCCCAGCACCTCTGGGCAGGGCCTGTCAGCATGAAGATACCCCGAGACACAGCCAGAGAGCAATCCATCATATCCAGGATCAGATGCTGCCAAGCGGGACCCTTTGGTCAGCAGGGGTAGCTGGTGGCACTGGTGCTCTCTCTCCTGCTCCCTGACTATGGCACAGACCTGGAGATGGAATGGGAGGATGTCAGGGGCGCAGGGGATGGTTAGGTCTGATGCCATACCACAGCACCCTGTGCCTTCTTCCCTCAGACTGAAAGTCAAAGTCCTTCCACAGGCCACGAGGTTCCACATGACCCCAGTCCAACACTGTCTCCCATCCTGCCACACCCTGCCTGGCTCACTCTACTGAGCTCATTCTAGCCACAATGGCTTTTTTCCCCTCTACCTGACACCTGCCAGGCATGTGCCTGCTTGGGGGCCTTTGCATGTGTTGTGTACTCTGCCCAGGGTTCCATGTGCTACATGTCTCTCTCCCTCAGTTACTTACTCAGGTTACCACCGCCAAGAGGCCTGGTCCCAGAACTTCCCCCAGTGCTCCAGAGCCCCTCACCCTGCTCACTCACTCCTTTTCCACCACCACCTTCTTCTAACATGCCCTCTAATGTGATTCGTTACTGTGGCTCATTGCTCATTGCCTCCTCAGCTTACACTGAGCTCCAGGAAGGCTGACTCTGGCCTCCTATCCTTACTAGCCTATTCCAGGCATCAGCAACAGAGCCAGAAACACAACATAGTAGATGCTCAATAAACACTTGCTGAATACTGAAATGCCTCTTTCGCTTGGCTTCCAAATGGTTTTGGTAGAACTAGTGAAAAAGAGTTCATGCTCAGAATGAGCCTCTGCCAGGTCACTGAGCCCCCTAGGAAAATCTGGGGACAGACCATCTTGCAACACCATCACCTGCAACCTCGGGAAGGGGACAGTTTTGTCCACAAAGGAAGGCCCAAGGCTGGGCACCGAAAGGACTTGACTCACTCCAGCCTGGTGTTGATGTGCGGTGTGATCCAGGACAAGAATCTACTTATGTCTCAGTTTCCTCTTTCAAGGTATGATATCAGCATTTTCTCTTTGTCTAAAAGCAGCAAGAGTCTACACTGCAGCCTGAGTGCAGAGTCC
The DNA here is from genome assembly GCA_035773235.1 of Eospalax fontanierii. NCBI lineage: Eukaryota > Metazoa > Chordata > Mammalia > Rodentia > Spalacidae > Eospalax > Eospalax fontanierii. The sequence goes on from CM069536.1 coordinate 70,808,283, forward strand.
ACCTCCCACACACCAGTTGTGGGACAGTAGGCCATTTAGGCAACTTCTCTGAACCTCTTTCCCCTAATCTGTGCTTGACAATGGGTGCTCTTCCTTCACTGTAACACAGTCATTTGCCTTCTTGTCACCGTGAGCTGACAGCAGCATGACCTTATATGTTGAGCTGACCCTGGAGCCTGTGGGCGCTCCTCAGCCCTCACTCTATCCCTGCATCTTGGCTGAGATAAGGCCTCCTCATATCCCCAACCCAATGGATTCTGTCCTCAGCCCATTGTCACTATTTGGACCTCTATCCTAGTCACTGGGACTGAAATGGTCTCATGTTGACAAGATGCTTCTGAGGAGGAACAGGTGTCCCTAGACACATCTCCAAACTATGATCAAGGAACAGTGAATCCCCAGAGCCAGGGTGGGGGCGGGGAAATGTATCTGCCTGGGAAGAGGGGAGGCTTGATGGCTCCCAAGCTCCCTGTAGGAGTGAGGATGCGGTCAGACCACCCACGCTCCAGAAGCACAGTAAGCATTGACCAGTATTTTAGCTTTGATCCCCAAAGAGGAGGATTTCCATTTATCAGGGATCCCTGTGACAGAGGTGGGAAGAGTGACAGCAACAGAGGAGGGTGGGAGAGGGAGGGGCGCCCACAAGGCATCGATAGAGCATACACTGTCCATAGTGTATGCTATCCATAAAGGATGATATCAGTAAAGTATGCATTATTGATAAAATATGCTACCCATAAAGTACATTTCTTATGTAGTATCTGGTATTATAAAGTGTGATATCAATAAAGTGTGTTACTGATAATATATGCTATCAATAAGTGTGTGCTGTTGATTGTGTATGATAGCGATAAAGTATATTGCTGATAAGGTGTGTGCTATTGACAGAATATGCTATTGGTCAAGTGTGCACTATTGATAAAGTGTGTTATTGATAGTGTGCACTATCAATAAAGTGTGTGCTGTTGATAAAGTATGCTATTGATAAAGTCCACTGTTCATAAGGTGCACTGTCACTGGTGTGCATTATCTATAAAGTGTACACTAATGATAGTCCCAGCACTTGGAAGGCAAAGGCAGGTGGACCTCTGTAAGCTTGAGGCTAGCCTGGTCTACAAGTTCCAGGCCATCTGGGGCTAAAGGGAGACCCTGTCTCAAAAAAATTAAAAAAAACTAAACTAAAACAACAAAAAACAAATGTGGCAGGAGATTGTTCCTTCTAACAACAAAACCAAAACAGCCGGGACACCTATCTGTCGTGAATTAAACACCACAAAAGGGTGGGTGGTGATGATGCCCACAACACGGGTAGATATTTATGAAATGATATTCAGAGGGAAGTGTGTTAGGCACCTGCACATATCCACAATAACTTCATGTCCTAGGACCTCCCAGCATTCAGCTCGAGTCACATCAAATGCTGGAGATATCTCAGTGTAGACTGCAGAATAAATGCCTTCAAATCCACGGTGTTCGTCAGCAGGTGACACAGCACAGGGACTTTCTTACACTTCTCAGGTTTGAGATGAAACGTGTCCTACCACTCTTCCCCAGGGGTCCCTGAGTCCTGTGCTTGCTTAATGGGCCAGACGCCTTCCTCTCTTTGAGTTGTCAGCTCTCCTGGAGACAGATCCCTTCCTTCAGACACATGCTAGCCTGCTCTACCACCACTTCAAATGCCATCTCTCTGGCAAGGCCTCCTCAGAGCCCCCCTCCTGCTCTCCCCAGCACGCTGTCCCCTTCCCTGTTCACTACCTGACACTACACACCGGTTTCACTTCACCCCCCTTGTAAAGTTCAGGGCTTCCAGGAGCTGGCATACCTGAAATTCCGCCTCTCTTTGCTGTGTGAGGCACAGGCAAGGCACTGTCGTCTCTGAACCCGACTTTCCTCCTCTGTTCACTGAAAACCCTGCTAGTGAACCCCGCCAGGCTGCTGAGTTTCTCTTTTTTCTTGATGTCCCAGGCTGGAGGCATGCTCACCTTTCTAGACTCCCTGGACTAAAGCGGGGAACTTTACAAGGACTGGATTTCCTGTGCTGTCACTGCTGTGTGCATCTTTCAGCGTCTTGTGCAGCTGAGGGCTGGTCTAAGGTGTTCTAAGCCTGTGTAGGTGCTTAACCTGTGGTTGTGGAATGAATAAATGCTGTGCAGTTTCTCGGTTGAGGGACAGAGTGGGCAGAGGTGTGGGCAGGAAGCAGGAAACAGCAGCAACAGCTGGGGGCAGGAAGGAAGCAGGGGCTCCGTAGGAAGGAAGCAGGGGCTCCGTAGGATGCCAGGCAGTGCCAAACTGTTACCTAGAAACAAACGAGTTCACTGGGGTCAGGTAGCACAGTTTCCCACATGGGTCTCGCGATAGGAGGGTACAGGAGGAAACCAATCAAGAAGTAGACCTGCACCCCAAACGTCCAGGTTTTGAGAACATTCAAAAATAAGGCTGGGCTCCGTGGGGGCGCTGCGCTAGGGCTGAAGGTAGATGCCACAGGACTCCTGAGTTGTCTTAATGGTGATAATTGGTGCCCACTGCTGCCTACCTGCTCACCTGGGAGCTGGGAGCCCAGGACCCACCCACTCATGGGCTGAACCTTAAGCCACACATTGAACTTGTGGGACATTGCTGACGGCCAGGGGGAGGCACCCAGCACCGTGAGGGCAGTGGCCTCTAGCCCTTATTAAATAATTAACACACGCACAGTGGCAGAATGTGAGGCACAAAACTGGTTTCTAGAGAGAGGTCTTGCTCAAGCCGGGGTCCGGAGGCCTCTTTAGGACCGTCTACATAGTCCAGGGAGTCTAGAAAGGTGAGCATGCCTGCAGCCTGGGACATCAAGAGAAAAGGGAAACTCAGCGGCCTGGCGCGGTGCGCTAGCAGGGTTTTCAGTGAACAGAGGAGGAAAGTTCAGAGACGACAGTGCCTTGCCCGTGGCTCACACAGCAAATAGAGAGGCGGAAGTTCAGGTATGCCATCTCCTGGAAGCCCTGAACCCATCCAGCTCTGAGGAGGACGGAGACCGGAGCCAGCGGGAGGAGAAGCTGGAGGTGGGGCGGGACCCCAGGAGTGGCGAAAGAGGAGCAGGGGAGGCCTGATGACGTCATTTCCGGGTTCGGGGTGTATATAAGCCGGGCACAGCGCCGCCGTCGCCGCCGCTACTGCTGCCGTTCCAGCTCCCGCATTTGATTCCCGCCGGCCAGAGGTCCTGGTGGGCAGCCTGCAGAAGGACGCCCGCCGAGTCGCTGCGTCCCAGGCCCGCCATCCCCCTGCCGCAGCGCGTCCAGATTTTTGACTCCTGCCCGACTCACCATGCGCTCCGCCGCTTTCCTGGCGCTTCTGCTCTGCGCGGGGCAAGGTGAGCGGCGCAGGGCTCGGCTAGGGCCCCTCTCCAGTCGGGACCCCACGCGGCCCCTGCAGCAGCCGAGGCCTCAGCACCGCGGACAGCGCCCCGGCCTCCCCCGCGACCCAGAACCGTGGCTCCAGACAGCCCGCACCCGGCTGCACGCTTGGAGCCTGACCCCTAACCCGGCGGGGCAGGGTCCCCGCGTCCCCCATCGGTGCTCGAGCTGTCTTTGGGCTGAACGAGGCAGCTCCCGCTGCGCCTGGCCGGCCAAGGTCACTGGGGGAGGTGGGGGACTGCCGCGGTTCCCACCTTCCTCTCCATCCGTGCACTCGGCCGGCTGCCCTTGACTCCTGCCTCCGCGGATCGCCTCCTCCCCGACCCTAGCTCTTTCCCGCCACCTCTGGGATCTCTCTCCCTGCCTGCCTCTGTCCCACCCCAGTCCCATGGCTGGCCTTGTTTGCATTGCACTTGATTTTAGCTCTGTACCCCCTCCTCCCACAGGGAAGGGTTGAGGCTCTCCAGTGCAGCCTCTGGGAACCACCCCCTGGGGCAACATGAGGAGGAGAGGCAGCGCGAGCACTGGCCATGCGTTTGGGTGGGAATCATTTTGAGGGGGTGAGTGGGCCCTGGGAACCCCACCAGGAAGGGCTAGGCTTCTCTGGGTGCAGAATAACCCGTCTGTCTGTCTCTCTCCAGTCTCTGCCCTCCCTGTGAACAGCCCCATGACAAAAGGGGACACCAAGGTAAGACGGGGTGTTGGGGTGCCCTGGGAGGGGGAGGATGCCCTATGGACTTCTCATGGCCAGTTCTTGGGCAGCTGCAGGAGTCTGGCATAGAGCCAAAAGCCAGCACTGCAGCAGCTGAGCCTGGGCTTGCACAAGAAGACATCAAAGATCCCTCGCTTCCCCTGCTGTCCAGCTAGGGGGACTACCTAAGGGGCCTGTGCCTCACCTGCTGTGTTGTGAGGCCAGGATGACAGTTCTGAGCACTCGTATTGCAGTAGGGCCACCATGGTCCAGAGCCATGGTTTCTCCTGTCCCAGATATCCACAGACTTGCTTGGCTCTGGCCTGCCCATTGCTGCCTCCCCCTTCTGTCTCTGCCAGCAGCACTCCCCACCATAGGTCCTGGGCTCTGCCTGTCCCCAAGGGCCACAGTAACAGTCTTGACCATGGCTTCTCTCCCCAGTCCTCCCTAGTTGGGACTGATGGAGATCACCCAAAAAGGGGCCTTAAGGAACACCAGTGACAGTCCTTCTGTCAGTACCTAACAAACTATACCATATACGAGCTAGGCTTGTCCTTCCAGGAAGTTCTGGAACGTATACTTACCTCCATCTGAACATCAGAAAAATTCTGTTCCCCATGTTCCAAGAACTATCTTCTCCTATGAGAGGTGATAGTTAAAAATCAAAGGTATCAAAGAGAGCTCAAGCTCAGTTTGCTCAGTTATCTTTCCTGTGCATTTGTTTTAACTGCACCATTCATTCTAGTTGGGCAACCTTAGGGAAAATTCTTCATTCTTTCTAAGCATTCCTTTTCCTGTCTTTCCCTGGAGGAGAGATGTGAGGACTGGATTCATAGGTGAAGTGCCAGGCACATAGTAGATCCTCAGTTAATGGGCACTGATTTTCCTAGGACATTTCCTAGAGTCTCCCCAGCTGTCTTGAGATCCCTACCCAACTCCCATCTCCCAGAGTCTGACCTCACAGTCTGACCGTTGTCTGACCTTCCCCATGTGAGGCCTGGTGTTGGGGAGGTACAGGACACAGGCTTCAGGGGACTACTTGCCAGTTCTAGTCCCACCACCACAGAATGCCAGAAGGGGTCAGAGGCACCAGCAGCTGAATAAGACGGAAATGTTCCCTCTGAAGTTATGACTACCCACCTGAGAGCCTTTGCCAGCTTGCCATCCTGGAACGATGTATGCTTGTCTTGGCATCTCATAGACACAGCCTCCCACCCCTTCACTCCCCGCCAGAGTTGCCTGGCACATGTCTGACACCTCCTGCTCTTCCTCCCAGCTGCAGGCTGTTAAGCAGGTCTGAAGTTGTAAGCACCTCTCTGGGTATGTGACTCTTCCCACTTCACAGTGTTTTCTTATCAGTACATCCATACCTTAGGAGGGCCGTAGGGAATGTGGTCTCACTCCCAGTTTACATATGAGGAAGCTAAGGTCCAGAGAAGCTAAGTCACTTGCTCAAGATAACATAGCTAGCATACAATGTGACAGAGAGCACCATCTTCAAAGAGCATCCATCAGGTGCCTAGTTGTCTGCTGTACCTTACTGGACTGGATAAGATACTCAGAGATATATCTTGTTGGTATGGAATGAGCAGTCAGATGCAGCCTGTAGGTACCCACATCCAGCTAGGGGACTCTTCCCATGGGACAATGCGGAGTCATGCTGGGAGGATGTCTCTGCTTGTGTGTGGATACACCATGGGTGATGATCCTGTTTCCAGACTTGGTTGAACCCAGGTAGGTCTGTGTTCCCTAGGCATCCTTGAGGCTGTCTTGGAGAAGCTGATCCTTTATTCTGCTTTTATAAGACAACCTCTTAGTTCCCAAAGTCAGCTCCATCCTTAGAGAACCACCCTAAGAGCAAGAAGATTCTAGGCATCCACCACTGCCCCTCCCTCAGTGGTGATCTTCATAGGGGTACACGCTGGCCTGACCGTGTGAGGGGAGTGCCTGGCCCACAGAAAGCACCATGTGTATTCGAGGCGGGGGGTATTGTTGTCTGCATGGCTACTGTCTGGCTAAGAGCTGCACCCATGGGCTCTTGAAGACAATACAGATACCCTTCTGTCCTCCTGGGAAAGTTGCCCTGGGGTCTGCACGCTACACTCATATCAGCCTAGCTCACTCTGTTGTCTTCCAGGTGATGAAGTGTGTCGTGGAGGTCATCTCTGACTCATTGTCCAAGCCCAGCCCCATGCCCGTCAGCCTCGAGTGTCTGGAGACCCTCCAAGGAGGTAGGAGCTGGAGCTGGAGCTGGGGAGAGGCTGCAGGGTCAGGGGGTGAATGGGTAGCTCTTGATGGGATTAACTATCTCATCCAGAAGTCACTGTTCCAATGTCCTGGACCATGCTGAGGTCTGTGGAACACTGCTGATGAAGGGTTCACAGCTATTGTGGCCCTAGGGCATGTAGACTTGCAGAAGGACATGACTGCTAACTCAAAGTCTGGACGGAATGAAACAGGGCTAGAAGAGCAAGCCACAGACTGGACGTCCCGTGGGCCAGGGTTTTGTGTGCTGTATTCCCAATGCCAGGAACTTTTTAGGACCCAGTAGAAATACTGTGGGTCTGTGATGAATAAAGAGGTGGTAAGTGGGCCACATCTTTCCAAGCTGACAGTCCAGTTGGGCAGCACTGGCGATGGACAGGTAGAGAGAAAATGAAGGATGTCAGGAGGAGCAGACAGCAGGGGCAAAGGTGTGGATGTGGGCAGTGTTTAGAGTCCTGCACTGAGGCCTGCTGCCCCTTGCTGAGGGCTGGGCATGGGGTCAGCAGCTGACTTTTCTGGTGCACTTGGAAAATGATTGAGGTCTTAGAAATGAGGAATTTCCAAAGTATTATGTGCAGACACAGACTTGCTGCTGCCTCCCTGGTGCTGAGTTTCCAGAATAAATGCCTGGGCTCAGCTGAAAATATCGACAGTAATCTCTCCGGAGACTGTTCTTTGGAAGCCACTCATAACCATGTTCCCTTCCTGCAGACGAGCGGATCCTTTCCATCCTAAGACACCAGAATTTGCTGAAGGAGCTCCAGGATCTTGCTCTCCAAGGTATTTCTAGCACTGCACAAGGTTCTGAGAGAAGTCTAGTAAAAGAGCGTGCGAGTGCCTGTGTCTGTGTGGGAGGCTGAGGAAGGTCCTCTCGGGTGCTCAGTTTCAGAGCAGAGGGGTGGGGTCCTCCATGCCACCTGGTTCTGTTGTTGATACTGCTTAAGAGATCAAGACTCAGAGAGACCGAGTGACTTCTCCAAGGTCATAGGATGAATGCAATGTACCAAGAGCAGCGGCAGCTTGCTGACATCCTGTGGCCTCTGGAGGGCAGCCATCCAGGGAGGCCAGGAGAACTCCTCTCTCTGTAGACCCATTAGTGAACCAGAGGGGCCCTTTGTGTGACTTTATGGCTTGTGAGTAATGGAAAAGGCAGGGCCTTGACTCCTCCAAGCAGACTTCCAGTGTTCCTAACGCTAAGGGGTAACTTTTTGCAAGAGATTAACAAAATCCACAGACATTCTTTAGATAAGAGTGAGTGCGCGGTTATACGCTCACAGCACTGAGAGTGTCCAAGTGGACAGGACAGCGTGCGAGGGCAGAGAGTCAGGTCCTGTCACACCAGCACGGCCAGCCCTCTGCTCCTTCCTAGACTGAGGGAGGGCAAAGCACCACCCAGAAGGCCTGGGACGCCTGCAAGGGTGCCAGCTTTGCTTCCGCCCCTGGCTGGAGAGTGGCCATACTTGTTGGGCAGAACCACAGCACATTGTTCATGAATACTGCACCTTCCTCTAACTGAAACCTAAACCACCTTTGGGCCATGTCTTGGCTCTGGTGGGGGCATGAAGGCCACTCTGGCTTCAGGAAGGCTCTCACCCTGAGATCTTTGGGGCAGAACAGGCTATGTGAGAGAATGGACAGATACGAGGAAGAAGCAAGCAAACATTACGCCAGTGGCCCTTCCAAGAGCTAGCTCACTCTTTCCTCTCTCATTCACTGGTCTGCCTGGGTGACAAACACTTGATTGATTGATTGAAACAGGGTCTCACACAACCCAGGCTGGCTTGAAATTTACTATGTGACCTTAAACTTCTGATCCTCCTGCCTCTGCCTCCAGAGTGCTGGGATAACCACAGGGTAACACATCTGCTGCATGTGTACTGGAGATGGCGTCCAGGGCTTTGTGCATACTAGGCAAGCTCTTTACCAACTGAGTGAAATCACCGGCCTCAGAATGCATGCCTGGCACACAGGGTGGTGCTGGGGCTGTTATAATCAAGTTTGTCCTCATTGATCCTGGGTTTGTGTTTTTTCTGCTTGCTTTGAGACAGGGCCTCATCATGTAGTCTATCCTGCCCTTGAACTTGCAATCCTCCTACATCAACCTTTTGAGAGCTGGGATTGCAGGCATAAACCAAATTGCCCACTTGGGTTATGCTTTTAATGATCATCTTTAAAATTAAATATTGAATAGATACCCATTTAAAAAATTAAATATTTCAATAGAGACTACTAAAGAGAAATGTGTGCTATGCACACATCTGTATATCCAACATACACAGTATCCAGTACACACACAGTTGTTTTCCATTACTGGGGCACAGGGTGTGTCTTTAGCCGTCATCTCCATCCTTCCAATCCCTTTTGGACTCCCATATAGCATCCTTGCACAGGGACTTCTGTCTTAATGCTTTCCATAAGTCTGTTTATAGATGAATGCCTGAACCCTTGGGGAGCTCACATTGCCCAAGGTCACAGAGCTGCAGCTGGGCTGGGCATATTCTCTAGGCCACAACGACCCCCATAAGCTAAAGAGCTGGCCTGGCTGCTAGGGTGTGGTCCTCAAGCAGACACAGATGCAGGATGCTCAGGAAGTGGCATCAACAGGGGTTCTGGGATATGGAGTGGGTGCAGCCCTGGGGCCAGACTCGCGGTCCCAGAGCAGGGAGTTCTGCCTGAATCAAGAGCAGTCACAAGGACTCCAGCAATCACCATGACCTACAGAGTGCTCAAGCCGCAAACGGGCCCTCACTACTCCTGTTGCCCTGGGGAACCTTCTGCCCCATTTGAGCCCTTATGTTCTGTGAGGTACAGGAAGGGCACTCTCTCCTTTCCCAGTGGAAAAACTGGGTCAGAGAGGTGGTGTGGCCATCCTTTGGGCCTATGCCCTCAGCATCTCACTAAGCAGGCCTGAAACACGTACCTTTCACAGTAGCCAGGTGGGGCCTTCTGTGCCAAGGACAGATATGCTAGGATTTGACCCCATGGAACCTTCCCTCCTCCTTTCTACCAGGTGCCAAGGAGCGGGCCCAGCAGCAGCCAAAGCAGCAGCAACATAACAGCTTTGAGGATGAGCTCTCAGAGGTGCTTGTGAACCAGAGCCTTGAGGCCAAGCCGGGAGGTCAGTGCAGCCAGATAAAAGGGGATAGGGAGGGACACAAGGAGAACAGTGCTCCTCAGGGGTGACGGCTTCCTCAGAGCAGCAGTCCTCCCATAAGCTCTGGAAGATGGTTACCATTCCCTTCCCTTGACACATGGGAAACTGAGGCCCAGGAGACTCAGTCCCTTGTCCAGGATGAGCCACATGACTAGGGATTTGAATCTGGCCCTGTCTTATCCAAAGCATCTGACCTGCCCCCACACCAGCCTGCTGCTCTACGGGCAGCAGCAACTCTGGACTCATCCCCTGGGCCCTGACACATAGCTCCTGTCCCCAGCACCTGCCCTCCTGGGACTTGGTACCACCTTAGCTATTGAAAGGGAGTCCAGAGAAGCAGGCTCAAGGCAACCAAGTGATTCAGGGTCATCATTTTTCTCTTATTTCTTCTTTTGGATTTTTTGAGACAGGGCCTCCCTGTAGCCCCAGCTGGCCTAGAACTTGCTATGTAGACCATACTGGCTTCAGTCTCACAGAGATCCACCTGCCTCTGCCCCCTGAGTGCTAGGATTAAATGTGTGTACCACCATGCTCTGCTGGGTCATCATTCTTAAGCCCAAAGAGCATTCAGTGTTCTAAGCAGTCATCCAGCTTCCTGCCTGAGCAGTGTTACCCAGATTCCTGCCTGGGAACAACTACAAAACCCAACACTGTGTTCTTCACATGAGAGGTAGACAGAAAGGCTGATTCCCAGGGGCTGGTCCGTGGTAATCCTCTGAGCTAAGTGGGGATGCATGCAAGTGTGCCAGGAACCCACACAGTGGCCGTGTTGTCACCCTAGTGACTTCTTGTGCTGCACAAACTCCCACACGCAGCTCCCAGGGGAACGAGAATGGGTGTCTGGATCACTGGGGTACCTGCCATGGGCTGTGAAAGGGGATAGTGTAGCGTGTGTGTGTGTGTGTGTGTGTGTGTGTGTGTGTGTGTTTGTACACTGTGTACATTCATCTGGAGGCTTTAATGTAGAGATCCTGAACTTGGCATTTAGAGGTGTGGCGAGCAAGGTGCACTTCCTGGGCCAGCCTGAGTCATGACAGGCATCCTGTCTTTCTGAGCATCAATTTGCATTTCTGTGGACTAGGAACAGGAACAAACTTACCTATCGCTGGAACCCTGGTGACATTCAGATAGTACTTTGTGTCTCTGAGCACTTTGTTTAGCAGCAATCATTCCACAAATGAAAGGGATTTGTACTGATAAAAGGCTTTCTTCAAGAAAATACTTTTTAATGAAATGCTGGGGGAACCTAGAACCAAACACTTTGACCAGAAACTGGAAGACAGAAACCCCACATGAACACGCCCCAAGCACAGAGTGGTTAAACAATTTGCCCCAAACACACACAGGTCCAGTGTTGTCTTAATTTCAGTTCAGGGTCTATCTTCTTGGGTCATTTTCAAGTCCGTTTTTATTTGGGGTTCCATTTTTGCTTTTTAAAGCACATTCTGTTTGAGAAGTGGAATTGAAGAACCCTAGTCCTGCTGTGCCTACTCAGATCAAGCCCTGACTGGCAACCTCAGTCCTTCTCTGGGGCTGGGCTTCCTGAGAGCCCAAGGCACCTGAGAACAAGGACTGAACTTGGTCTCAGGAGTCTGAGGGGAGCCTGATTCCAGCTTGAGCCCTGTTGTTTCCTCAGAGAAGGCAGCAGAGGCATCCTCCAAGGACGCTGTGGAGAAGAGAGAGGATTCTGAAGAGTCACAGCAAGATGGATCCAAGGAAGCCACTGAGGAGCCCCCGGTCTTTCCAGAGCCTGGACAGGGCTCCATGATTGGAAACAGCCAGGCTCCTGGGGAGGATGAAGCCACTCAGCTGCCAGCCAACCTCCGGAGTCAGGAGCACCTGGTCCCACAGGCCACAGGGGACAGTGAGGAGGATCCGAGTACCCAGCAGGAGGCCAGGAAGGCCGAGCAGGAGGAGGAAGAGGAAGAGGAAGAGGAAGAGGAGGCTGGGGCAAAAGTGGGGCCTAAAGAAGTCCCCACTGTGGAATCCAGCTCCCACGCCCACCTCAGCTTCAAGGAGATCCAGAAAGATGAGAGTATGTATGGTGACAGGGACCTCAACTGAGGTGTCTGGAAGAGGGGTGGGAGGGTGCCTACCCTTCTCCATAACAACCCTGAAGGATGGGGATCATTCCCACCCTCCAGGAGGGCAGTTGAGGCTGAGAGAGGTTATATATACGCCTAAGGTCACACAGCTAATTGTTCCTGGGAGGCAGGAAGGGCTTAAGGGAGGCATTTGGGGGAATGGAGAGGATGGTGTGACAGGTGGGAGTTGGTCATGACAGGCGGATGGCGAGCATCAATGAGGATTTAGGAGACCTGGCTCCTCACAAAAGACAGTGGGTCACCCAAGCTGGGTCAAGGCTTCTGGGAAGGAAAGCTCTGCCAAGCCACCTCGCTGGGCTTTGGAGAGCCTAGCAAAACATGGAATCCAGATGGCTGTGCTCTGAGGGGGACTGCTGTGGAGATGCCGGCCTGGTCCTCGAGGTAGCCGCCTTCGCAGAGGTCCCTGGGAGTGTCGGGCAGGGGAAATGGCAGCCCTTCCTCACTTCTTGCACTTGCCCACCTCCTCCTCTAGGTCAGTCAGAGTCTCAGGCCCTGGATGGAGATGGAAAGAAGGCAGCTGCCAAAGTTCAGTCCCCTGAGAAGGAAGAGCAGGAGGAAGAGGAGGAGGAGATGGCAGGGGTCCCCCGGGGTCTGTTCCCAAGGGGGAAAAGCCAGGAGCTGGAGCAGCAGCAGCAGCAGCAGCAGGAAGAGAGGCTGTCCAGGGATTGGGAGGACAAGAGATGGAGCAGGATGGACCAGCTGGCCAAGGAGCTGACAGCAGAGAAGCGCCTGGACGGGGACGACGACCCTGACCATTCTATGAAGCTCTCCTTCCAGGCCCGAGCCTATGGCTTCAGGGACCCAGGGCCACAGCTGCGTCGGGGCTGGAGACCATCCTCTCGGGAGGACAGTGTGGAGGCCGACCTGCCCGTGCAGGCTCGTGGTGACCCTGAGGAGAAGAGGGAGGAGGAGGGCAGCGCCAACCGCAGAGTCGAGGTTGGTAGAGCCGAGGGCAGCCACGCTCAGCAGCTCCTGCCCCATAGAGGAACGCTGTTCTCTTAGCCAGGGCCTAGAAAGACGTTCACACGGGCTCTCAGCGTAGGGGGAGCACTGGGTCATCGCAGGCATTCAGCAAAGCTGCTGAGCCAGGTGGACACTGGAAGTGGCCAGGGTGGAAGGCCTCAGACCTGCCTGAGGGACATGGAGGCTGCCTCTGCAGGTGTTTGAGTAGGATGTAATGTGACGGGCAAGGTGTGCACTTTGGATGGAGAGCCGGCCAGGACTGACCCCTCAGTGCTCCTGGGGCCTCTCAGGGCAAAGGGAAGGGGATGCTAAGGGACCACAGGTAGAGACCTAAGACAACAGTGCAGCTGGTGGCCATGTTCTCCCTCAGGTAGCCCAATTGCCTTTCCTCTTGGGTTCAGACTCACATCCAGCCCATGATGGCAAAGCACAGATTGGGGCCAGTGGAGTGACAGGTCGTTCCAATTCATCTCATTATCTTGATTAGAACTCATGTAACCTTCAAAATCCTGGACAGCTTGGACAGCTGCCAGGGTGGCGGGGGTCACAGGGACATGGCCCCACGGGAGGTGAGAGCTGGGCTTCCTGGCAGACAGGACACCTCCTGAACTAGAGGAGGCCCTGGAAGCACCTGGCTAAGCCAGTGCTCAGGATGGAATCAGGGTTCTTTGGGGGGCCTGGTGTATCCACGGCCCTGACCCTAACTAAGGTTCTTCTATTACCAGAAGAGGTCGCATCTTCTTTGGGCCTTGTCCCTCCCTCTGGACCTGGAGCCAGGTCCTCTTGTCATCTGAGAACAAGAGAATCCTCTTGGTAATGGGAGAGGCATCTTTCCTTGACTTGGGGATAGATGATAGGAGCAGCTCTGTGCTCCTACCCCGACTCTGTCCCCAAACAGGACAGGCAGCCTCGAGAAGTCCCCCACCTACCCACAAACCTGGAGAGCAACCCCTGCCAGCTTCTTTCTCATGGGCAGAGGGAACCTTCAGTGGCAGGTGGAGAAGTGGGAACCCTAGATGTTACAGACCATGTGGGGTGGGGGATTTTCTTCTCAGAAACCTCAGCATCATGAACTCACACCCAGGGGCTGCTCTAAGACCAAGGGGTCTAGGATCCCTGTTTCCAAGGCAACCATAGTCAGTATCCTGTGAACTGAGGTCTCAACTGGGCAGTAAGTATGGGATGCCCTCAACAGCCTTACTGCAGCAGAAACCCCAGGGAGCAGGACATGCTGGATGTTGTGAGCATTCCAGCTCCCAACAGCCTGGAAACTCCCAGTGAAACTTGCAGGCTCAGAGGAGGGTCTTCTGCTTCCCCGACCATCTTGACTAGAGCATAGGATCCTCTAATATCAGGACCAAGGGCAGGCCCATGGGAAGTAGCTCTCAGCATTGGCGAGGCAGGCACCAAGGCTATTGGAAACCAGATTAACCTGAGCTGACCACTCACACCCTGGGAACCAGCCCTGGAGTCCAAGCTGAGGAAGGACCTTAAAGGAACCATGTACCCTTAAGGAATAGGCTCCCACCGGTCCAGAGCCCCACAGGAGGAAGTGGGGCTGAATAAAAGCCCGGTAGAAGAGAGTGATATCATATTCCTGTAACATGGATGAAACCCTTAAGGCTCAGAGAGGCAAAGCCACCTGATTAAAGCACACAGTTAGCCAATATAGAGCCAGTCTGGTGAACTGCATCCTCAACACTGCTGGCATAGGCCAGCCCTAAGTGACCCTATCTGTTCCCTCCTAGGACCAGGAGCTGGAGAGCCTGTCAGCCATCGAGGCAGAGCTGGAGAAGGTGGCTCACCAGCTGCAGGCGTTGCGGCGGGGCTGAGGCACTGGCTGGTGGGGCCTGGCCGGGGCTTCAAGGCCACTGTGGTCCTGGCCCCATGGCCTGAACACTGCAGTTGGGAGGCAACCTCCAACCACAGGAGCCCAGGCTGCCCTGTTGCCCCTCACTCCCTCTTGCTCTCAGCCCCGGCCCTGGACACTTCTGAAGGGAGATCCCCGTCAACACAGATTCCTTCTCTGAACACAGGCAGCTTTCTAGAAGTTTCCCGTCTACCTTCTTATCCATGGGGCCCAACTGCAATAACTTCTAGCCTTTGGGTAAAAGTTGAGAACTCTGACTGTAAGATATTGCAGATGAAATTTATCTAAGGAAAAATAAACGTGCTCTGGGCTCTTTCCTTTGTTTGATTCTTTCTTTCCCTCCCCACTGTGAGTTGGGTGGGAGGATTTGGGCCAAGGGCCAGGATAGACTCAGTCCACACTGGGGTAGGCAGATGTAACTTTCTATTTCCAACCCTGTTTTCTCATCGGTAAGACAGAGGTCCTGAACTGCCCTGAATGAGTGTGGAAATGGATAACACACTTTCACACACATACACACACACGTTTTCACCGCCTTCCTTTCTCTCCCACCTTCCAGTCACACCGTAGCTGGACCGTGTACAGGGGAGGCCGGGCTGGATGGTCCCCTAGTCACCTCGACGGTGGGAAGAGGTTGGCAGCGCCAGGATATTACCTTCTGTGAGACATAGGCACCAGGAGAGTGACAGACTTCCTGATACAGGCTTTTGCACTGCCTGGCACAAGTCCATACTGTCCCCCATGATCACAGGCCTGTGATGTGCAGAGGACTGTGGGATGTCTGAGCTCTCGGGCAGTGATGGTTTACTAGAAAACAACAGGTCTTAGGCCCAGTTTTTAGAATAAGGAAACAGAAACAGAAAAGATGAAATAGCATCAAAAGCACAGGCAGGGCTGACCCATCAAAAATTTAAGCAAGGGGTTTTTGTAGGAAAATGCAGTCAGGATAGCACAGGCTGTGGTGCTGGACCCATGGGTGCTGGTTACTATCAGGGCCAATCACTTAGTCATTCATCAAACATTTGTATGTGGCTTAGAAGGCCTGTGCACCTAGAGATAACCGGTATAGGTACTGGCTTTGGAGCATTGCCCCACAGAGGAAGACCGAGCCCCTTGTCGACCACAGCAGCCTGCCAGGATAGATGTGCATTCAGGGGAGGCTGGGCTTGGGTGGTATTTCTGAACTAACTGGCTTCCGATGGTCTCTTCACCTCCCTATGTCCTTGGCCTGTGCACCTCAACTAAAAACAGCTGGTGAGGGAAATCTGGGAGTGTTCATGAGCACGGGGCCTGGTCTGTCTTGGCAGGGGCTCTCTCTGCTAGAAGCAACGCCACTCGCAGCACAGGTGAGAGGCACTGCTCCCCCAGGAGGAGCCAGATCCAGGGTTCCAGCAGGGATTCAAGAGCCAGGTCCCAAGGGTCCGGGCCCCACCGGGTAGCTGGAGTAAAGGGAGTCTGCAGACCATCCACGCACTAACTGGAGGGCTCAGGCAGTTTTCTTGGTTCTTTAGAGAGCTTCACTTTCTTCATATGTAAAATAGGGATATTTATGGCTTTCCTGGACTGTGGTAAAGACTGGCAGTGTCAGACAGCACAGACCAAAAAATCCTGCTATGGTGGTATGAACTGTCTGGGGGATGTCTCAGAGAGCCTAGATCTTTCTGATGAGGCTGGGCTTTCCGCTGCTGCTGCCTATGTCTGAGGCAGAGGTGCATACTCTCTCTGAGGATGCTGCTAAAATGTATTTTTCTACAGATTTATGCCCCTCCTAACAGTTATGCAATAACACACACTTTATTAGGCTACCAGAATGCAAAAACATCTACCACTAAGACCAGGAGATAAACAGAACAGGGGTATGCCTTGTCCCCAAAAGATCCCATCCCAAAGACAAGCCACGTATATTGTCATGTCAGAGGGAGCAAAGATGCAGCCCAGGCAAGAGTCCATGGACAGAGCATGGCTTTGTAGACAGTACAGGGTCAAGTGCATTCCAGGTACCAACATGCACAAGTTAAGTGCCAAAATGCCTGAGACTCTGGAGGCGTTGCTCATGAACTCACAGGGGTTCTTGACTCCCTGGCCAACCCCATCAGCTGGTGCCACAGCCCCACCTCAACGCCTGCAGCTGGTGAGCCACCTCAGCAGCAGCGGCCAGGAAACTCAGGCGTGGACACTATCCATCCCTCCTGGTACACACTCTCTGTGTGAACCTGGCTGAGCTGACTCTAAGGGAGCCTCAGGGAAGTGTCACCTCCTATGCCCTGCAGGGGTCTCTCCAAGCTGCTGTGTCCCAGAGGACCCTGGAATGGAGAGAAAAGATAACCATATCTGAAAAGGACCCTGAGGTCTGGGAGGTCCTTCTGGTCACAATCAGAAGAAAAAGGACCAATTAGCAGGGGTCATGCTGCTGCTGACAGAGCCTGGGAAGGGCCATTTCAGGAGTAATGGCTTGTCAGAGGGAAGGGTTCACCGCACAGGACCTTACCACCTGGGGAGGACACATCATCTGAGTCACACTTAGCTGGGCAGGGTAGGTGAGCATGATGGCAGCAGCAAGCATGTCAAGCCCAACCCAGGCCAAGGCTCCTAGACCTGAAGCTCACACTGAGGGTGACTGCACCTGTTTACCTGTCCTTCAGGCCAGCTCAAGGGCTCTGGAACTACAGGGGCGGCAAGCCACAGGATGCAGGGTGTGACCGATTTGTAGGGGACAAAAGAAGGCTACAGTGGAAGCCAGCAGGCCCCAGTGATCCTCCTGTGTTCATCCCCCGCCCCCTCCGATACACAGCTGCATGATGATGCTGGATGCCTGGCTAGTTACCTACATGCCGGATTCTGGAACTCTGGACATGATGACTACGTAGCAAGCACAGCAAGCACTCTGAACCACCAAGCCATCTCTCTAGCCCCCTACTTCTTCTGACCTATTGCCCACTCAGCCACCTCAGAGGGATTTTCTCAGGCTGATTTTCTTCTTCATTGATGAGATAAAAGATGAGCAATTGGGCGGAGTACCCTATCATAGAATCCCCGAGGCTTCAGTGGGTCTGACTCCACAGGTCGGCCTACCCACGGTGTGTGGTAAACCCAAACACTTCTGTAACGTCAACAATGACCCAGACTCCACTCACCTCCCTTGATGAGGACAGACACCAGTGGCTAGTGCTCCGCAGTACCAGATTTGTGAAGTCACACTGCTCTCTCTCACCAAAGTATCTGCAAAACCTTGACCCTAGGCCTCTGCTCCCGTGCAGGTGGCCTTCAGAAGCTGCCAAAGAGATCACCAAAATGTGGCCTTGACTCCTGCTCCCGAACCCCTCAGCAACCCTGCCCATGGAACCTCAGCAGGATGAAAGCTGCAGGGCCCTAAGGGTCATAGGTCAACAAACTCAGAAAAAAATCTAGGCCTGAGCCTTGGCTTCTCTGAGCAGGCAGGGCCTTTCCAAGGCGACAGTCAAGGACTCCATGGGGTGAGGGTGGCAGAGCTAGGTACACCCTAGGAAAGGGGACAGCCACAGTACTTTCCTCTGTGGCTCCTTTCCCTGAGGCCTAGCCAGAGGAGGCCTCAGCAGATCAACCGTTAAGGCCTGTTCTGGGACTAACAGAATTCAGGTGACATTTAGAGCTGGGTTTCTCTCACCCTGACTGCTAAACAGCCAGTGCCTCATCACTGTCTGGTTGGCCGTGTCCACCAGCCTGGACAGACAGCTCCTCCCATTTCCCCAGGCCCTTAGGAGCCAACCCCGTTTCCAGCCCTGGAAAGTGCAACTATTTCCCCTCCATACCCACATGGAGGCCTATGGAAAATGCCATGTCACCAGGGGGTAGTTACTTGATACTTCAACCTGGTTCTCACCATGCATGACCCTGGAGAGTAAGGAGCTCTAAAGAATGTGATGTAGCTGGGGGACCCCTCACCCTGCCTGTGCTCAAGGCAGACAGACACTAGGCTTCTATTCTTGAAAGGCAAAGTTATCTATTAAGCATCATTTTTTTCTTTTTTTTTAAAGACTGTGAACACATGTGAAATGCAGTTTGATTTCAGTAGTTTATTCTGGACAAAGCAGTGCAAGAGCTGGCCACGCCTCCTGCCCCTGGGCTCAGGGTCAGGCCTGGGAACATACAGACATCAGGTTCACCGCTCAGGTGCTGTAAACTGGGAAGCCAGTTTCTTCTTGCCCAAAGGACAATCCCATCAAACCCCCCTCACCGTCGGGGCTGCTGGGTATTCCCTCTAATGTCCTCCTCTTACTGAACCTAAGGACAACCCAAAGGTCTACTCTTTGCAAAAGGAGCTGATATTTTGGACACAAGATCGGCGACCTCAGGAGTCCTGGGCTGCTCATCCTGAGCTCCACATCCTTGGAGTGGAGGAATCTCCTCAGGTGTCCCTTTCCTGCAGCTTTGGAGCCAGCAGGAGGTCTGCCAGCTGCTGTGGTAGCAGGGTCAGTCTGAGGCAGGGCACAACTCCCCTGGGGCTTGCCTAGCACTAGGTAAAAGGGACTCATAATGAATACAACAGAGCTGTTCTGGGCCTTGCTTCACCAGGGGATGACATGTAGAACCAGGAGTAGCCATATGTGCAGCTTCTTCACCTACGAAGGAACCCAGATGGCCACAATGTCCAGTGGAGTTTCCCCCGCTGTCCTCATCCAGATAACGCCATGAAGAGGCAGGCGTCCTTTCGACTATAGCACTAGGTCAGCCCTTTGGTTCTCTGGCCTCAGCAGCCACCCAGGAGGGATGAGAGATGGAGGCCTGAGGACTCCTGGAATGATTTGCTCCAAGTCTCAGCAAAAATCCCGGGCACTGACAAGACTCAGCCCAGGATTCCAGGCAGGCCGTCTCCCTCCTACTGAACAACAGTGCTACCGGGGACAGGCAGAGACAACAGAGTCGCCTGGTACACTCCAGAGCCAGTGAAGACCAGCGGCAGCCTAGTGCTTTGGCTACACCCAAAGGAAGGTTTTTCCCCTTCCACAACCCAGACCCCCACTGCAGAGCTCTCCAAGGGATCTACCGCTTCCCTGGCTTCAGGGAGGAATGGTCGGCTGCACAAAGGCAAAGAGTTAGCCTTGGAGGAGACCACATCTGGGAAAAGGGGGAGGGGGGTGAGGTCCGATGTAGGCAGGTGTGGGAGGGGAGGGAAAAGGGAACCGTTCGTTCTTGTCTGGTTAGCCCCGCCAGCCTGGCCAGGGACAAGCCTCCGTCCAGGGTCCACAGCAGCCACAAAGACAGACAGACATGGACGTGCAAACACACTTGCACGGCAACCACACACACATGCACACACCCCACCTCACATTCAGACCTAGTGTTGAGAACACAAGCGTGTGTAAACTGAGTGAGGAGATCTGCACAGGAGATAGGCGGGATCCTTGAGGCTGGACCACTTGGTGTTCTGTTCCGTCTCCCCCTCATTCCGATCATGACATCAGAAAATCAGGTTAAAAATTAAAACAAAGAAGCATCAGACCATCGGGAATTCTTAGTAGTGTCCCCGTTTAGAGCTGTGGGCCCTCGGGTGTGCTCCGTCCCTCTGGGTCCCGGACTCTGAGGCTACTGCGAGGAGGCCTTGGTGGCCAGGGAGGCCACACAGTGCTGCTGGAAGCTGGGTGACACGCCGGAGGTACAGCCAAGTCTCTGGTGTGGCAGCTTGGCGGAGCTGCTGGTGCCCACGTTGCCTGCATCGGCCTCGGCCTTCCAGGGTGCATCCTGGCCCCTCAAGCTGCCGCAGCAGCCAGGGTTGGTGCTGCACGTCCGCTCGCCAGCCAGGCCACCTGCCTGTTCTGCCAGGAGCCTGCTGTGCCTCGGCGGGGCTACATCGCCCGTGGCGGCTGTACCTGTGCTCTGGCCTTGCAGGACTGTGGCAATATGGTTCAGGAGGTCAGTAAAGAACTCACTTACACCCTCATAGCCTGGAGATGGAGAGACAGGATATTGGTGGTTAGCCAGGAATACAAGAGGGAGAAACGGAGATCACAGGCTGTGGGACTTGGGGAGGCACTTTCAGTGTCCACTCAAACACGAACCTCAGACTCCGCAGAAAGGTGGGCTGGTGGGAGAAACCGAGTCAAGTGCTCCGGTCTACAGGGCTGGCCCTTGACATTTGTCCCCAGGGTGTGAGAAGCTGCATAGCTTCAGCTGATGAAGATATATCCTGTCCTGGTTTTGGTACTACCACATCACCTCATTTAATCACCATCTCTTTCCCAAAGGCCCGAGTGTTAAATGCTTGTCCTCAGCTCATGGAGCTACTGGGAGGTGGCAGAACTTTTGCGAGGCAAGGCCTAGTGAGAGACCTTCCAGTCGTGCCCAGCTTGTCCATTTTCTCCCACCAGCTGAACTGGCTTCCTCTGCCAGTGTTTTCCATGACATCTGCACGGCCACAGGTCCAGATCAACAGGGTTGAATGATCGTGGACTGAAACCTTCAAAACCCAAGTAACTTTTCCTCTTTAAAGTGATCATCTCAGGAATCTTATTACAATAAACAGAAAGCTGGAAATGAACATAACCACCCAACACAGCAAGATGCACAGTCAGAGGCAGCTGTGCCAAAATCTCCTCATTGTGTTCTAAATAACATTGAGTCTAGCCTGACACCTGGTCCCTGGCCACCACATGCATCCTGAGCCTCAGCTTCCTAACAGCACACCACCTCTTACAGTGCAGGCAGGCTTCTATATAACAGAAGGGTTGGAAGCTAAGTGGGGTCTGACCCAAAAGCCAAGGCCCAAATTGAATCTGCCTCCTCTTGCCCCAAAACACCTCCAGGGAAGCCACCCGTGCTCTGAAGATCAGCACTGCAAAGAGGCTGCCTGGTGTCTCCAACCAGGCCAAGGTATGCATCTCTGGCAGATTAACTGCTGTGAGACCATCTGCTGGGGAGAAAGCCTCACTCCTCACAGATGCAAATGCCAGCAGAGTCCTTAGGAGCATTAGGATTGGGTGATTCTCAACAAACTCAACAAAATGCTTCCAAAGGGATCAGGTCCATGCTGAGCACTTCCTCCCTCCCGCCTGAACTGACGTGCCAAGATGAGAACTAGCACCCGCACGCAGCTACCAGAGCGATCAGGGAAGGAAGCCAGCCAGCTTTGTGGGCTCCAAGCACTGCCCACACCACGGCATCGATGACCACCACCATCCCATATTGCAAACAAGTTGCCAAGAGGTTAATGAACCCTGGCATGTGCTCCAGTGACATTCACACCACTGGCAGATGCTGAGGCGGCACTGTGCGGAGGGCACCTTGTGTATCTGGAAATTCACCAGATTTTTGGGTTCTGGGGTTTCGAAGGAGCCTGAAGCTGATGGGAAAGCAAGGGCCAACACAGTAAAGCCGACAATGTCAACGCAGCCGGCACGCGGTGCACCAGTGGGAGTGTCAGCATCATCTTCCTAACTCTGTCCCCACTGTACACATGGAGACATGGACTGCCAACCACCTGAGACAGCGATGACATCTGTGCTGGTGGTCACAGTGAGCGCTGGAAGTGCCGGCTACTGGGCCATGAGCTTCACGTTCCCTGGCTCATTGCAGCCCCAAAGTTCCACCTTACAGGACACTGAGGCTTTGTGAGGCCCTAGATCTCAAACCTCCTAAATACAGAACCTCTGGTCCTGTCTTTGTCTTTAATACTACCTGGTACTAAGAGGCCCCACTGCAGGATTTGATAGCCTGCTGTCCCTGGACAGGGAGAAGTGGGCCTGGGTATGATATGCAGAGGAGAGGAGCAACCAGGATCCAGTCAAGTTGCCAAGGAGCCCAAGAACCTACTCCCCAGCAACCACTTTGCTCTGGCTGCCAGACGAGGCCCAGAGGCCCGGAGGCCCGGAGGCTCAGGTAGACCAGGGCAAGCAGTGAGAGGGTGCGTCCCAGAGTACGGCAGATGCACCTCCTCAGGGGTATGCAATAAACAGGCTTCGTAGTTTGGTGCATGTCAGCCTGGGAGGTGAAAACCAGCAATGCAGGGTGTGGGCTCCATGCCCAACATCATGCAAACCCATCTGTTCACAGCATGAGGAATGTTCCTGTGTGCACAGAAGCGAATATGGGGGCCAACATGAGGTGGTCTAAACATGACAGACTGAAAACGTGGGCAAAGACTGGAACCCTGGTGTTCCAAGAAGCAGATGGCCTCAGGTTCAGAGTGAAAGCTCAACGCTGACAAACTCCAGTCCTATGGGGACTGTAACCTTGGATAAAGTCTCTTAGCTCTCAGCATCACCTCTCACAGGGAGGCAGAGATCACAGTACTCTCTGGGCCAGCAGCACACAGCAGAGCCAGCAGCATAGGCTGTTCCTGCTCTCTGGATCTCAGAAACCAGCCCCTTTAACAGGGCTGCCATGTGACTACCCCAAGGCTCCAAGGTAGCCTCAGCTGGGCCCCAAAAAGGCTAACACCAAACCATCTCCAGACACCAGCTCCTTTCTGTCTGAGGCCCCAGGGCCAGAATGATCCCCTGGGCCACCCTTCAACACCAGGCTCCTCATCTGCCTCTGCTGGGCTCAGCCTTATCACCCCACAGTCACAGATCCACCTCCATGCCAGCTCCACCTGAGCAACCTGACTCTGGAGGCTCCCCTGGCAGAGGACTCCATGTCCACATCAGCTCACCTGGGAAAGCATTGACATCAATGACAGCATGCTGCCCGGTCTGGTTGTTGATGATGATGTCGATTCCAAAAAGTGACACTCCCAGTGCCTGCCTCAGAGCCCGGGAGAGCTCCCGAATGACCTCGTCACTTGGCCGCTCAAATACACCCTCAATCTTGTCCAGCTGCCAACACACAGAAAGGTCAGGCTGGGGTGGGGGAAGTGTCATGCCATACAATGTAGAGACCCCTATCATCCTTCACACCAGGAGGAGGGGCCAACATCATGGCCAAAGCCAGCCAAGGCCCAGAGGCACCAGTTCATGAAGCTAGGTCCTTGTGTTTAAGCACTATTCGGTATTTTAGCAGGCAGGAAAACAGGCTGAGAGAGAGTCAGGGGCTGGCTCACGGTCACACAGCTTCAAAGCACAGGGGAGGATTTAGCCACCACTTTTTCAGCTTTCCAATCCCAATCCTTCTAGGAAGGAGGAAGGAAACTGTCATATACGGAGACATTAAGATACAGAGAGCATCAGAGCCAGGTCTTGATGGCAGAGAGATCAGGCTGTTGTCAGGTAGAGGTGGCAAACGGTCCTGACCAGTACCCCAGCATGATGCTTGCCCCCATCTTTGCTGGTGGACTATAGGTGTGTGACTGAGGGCTCTGTGGACTGGTCTTGTTTATTTCAGGGCTTCAGGCAGGCATGTGGTGAACTAGGCTGTTTGCAAACAACGGCCTATTCCTCCCATTCCGCATGATCTGGGCTTTCCCAGCGGGGTGGCTGGCTGCTGCTTATGCCTGACTCCAAGCCCAGCTTTCAGCAATGCTCCCCATGGACCTGCAGCCCAAGTCTTCCTACCTGCCTCAGATGGCCCCAGTGTCACATATTTTCTGCTCTAGCCCAGCTGGTCTGGGAGAGCCATGTGAGTCTTCACATACTCAAGCCTAGCCCCAGCCAGGACCCCTGAAGAAGAATGTAGCCCTGCCAGGAATTCTGGGGTAGGGATTTGGATTCAGATCTTTTCAGAGATTTCCCAGCTCCATGGACTTAGAGAAAAGTACTTGGTCTGTGGCTCCATTTGCTCATCTGTACAATGGGACTGATGAGGCCTCCATCCTAGACTTGCTGGGGGGCGTGGGAGGACAGTGAAGTATAGACCTGTGCTGCTCCTGAATACATGGACACATACTGCATCCTGTCACCTCAAGGTCAGCCATACCAGGGTGTCTACTAGGTACCAATAAATACTAGAATTATTAAGGAGTGTGAGCTTGGGTCAAAGTGGGAAATGCAGCTTAGACAAAAATGTAAACACACTGGGCCAGCAAGATGGTTCAGCAGGTGAAGGTCTTGGGGCCAGGTTTGATCACTAGAACTGGATTTCTGAGATTGACATGGTAGAAGGAAAGAAATGACTCCCATAAGTTGTCTTCTGGTCTCCACACATAAAATAACTAAGAAATTAATAATTAAGAAATTAATTTATAAAAGGCTAAACACAGAATTATCTTAGGACCCAGGCAGTCTACTCCTGCACTTACACATAGGTACCCAAGGGATTCAAACAGCCCCTTGGCCACCACTGGTCACCGCAGCACTCTTCAAAAATAGGCAAAGACTCCAGGCAACCCAAGTGCCCATCAGTAGAGGACTGGATACATTATAGTTTATCCACATGGAGAAATGCGGTAAGTCCATAAAAAGGCATGCAGTCCTTACATACACCATGCTGAGGGACAGGAGCCAGTCACACAGAGATATGTGTTGAGGACCCCACTTATATAAAATGTGCAGCATAAGTGACTCCTTCCAGATGCCAGGAGCTGGGGTAGGAGGAACGGGGAGAGCATGTTCATGGAACAGGGTGAGGGAAATGTCTTGAACTAGACAAAGCTGTGGCTATACAACACTGGGAATATGACTGTTGCTTCAAAATTAGTCACAGTAGCTAATTTTATCTTAATTAAAAGAGAAGGAAAGCCAGGTATGGTGGTACATGCCTTTAATCCAAGCTCTCAGGAGGCAGAGGCAGAAGGACCTCTATGAGATGGAGGCCAGCCGGGTCTACAGAGCAAGCTGCAGGTCAGCTGAGGTTACCAAGAGACCACGTCTCAAAGACAAAAAAAAAAAAAAAAAAAAAAAATGACCCTGGGTCAGGAGCATTGGAGACAAAGTCCTGGTAACCAAGACAAATGACCTTGAAATGAACAGCAGAAAACTTCCAGACATGTGCTGAGCAAGGACAGACATATGGGTGTCACCCACGCCCTGCTGTGCTGCAGAACAGGCTGAGCCCCTCCAGTGTCCAGTGTCTGACCCCAGGGAAGCTGCTTCCTCATGGGCAGTCGCCACCTGGCTACACTGGGCACTCAGTCCTGCCTGAGCTTCCTGATCACTTGAGTCAGTGGCTTGCCTCAACCCAGGTCTCCACCAAGTCAGAGGCCAGTCTGACCGTTCCGGTCTCCACTGTGTGCCTGATCTGTCACGCAGCCCTCCTGAACCTTGTTTTCTTACCCAGTAAATAGGTTAATAAAAATACCTAGGCTGTGAGGACTGTTCAGCTGGTGTCTGAGGTCTGCAGTGCAGGGTCTGGAAGCAAGGCCGCCCTGTCCACTGCCTGTTTCCGAGCATCATGACAAGCTGTTTATAAAAGCACTTTCTGAGCTCAGCTAAGGAATCTCAGAAATCCTTCCCAAGCTATTTGATTATTCAAAACCAAACAGCCGGCCTAGGACTAGATAAAGTCATAGAAATCGGCCTACGGCGTGAAACCAAGAGCCAGTGAGGTTCTGGGGTAAGGGAGAGTCGCAGGTGCTCTGCGAGTTGCCCTGGCACCACTTCCCGTCACTCATGAATCCCGCAGATTCTCTGGGGCAAGATGAAGAAACAGGCTCAGGGAAGCTGATGCGACTCAGGCCAGACCTCAGGCCGTTCCATCAGAACTCCCCTCCTGTTTCTGGAAGTGCCAGGAATGGACCCTGGGGCCTTGTGTGTATGATGCAGGGGCTCTGCCACTGAGCCACACTCCAAGAGCCCATGCCCTTAACAATCCTCTGCACTGGTTCTAATAGGCAAAAACGTATTCGAGGGTTTGTAAGCTGGGGCAAAGTTAGACCCACTGTCAGGGGGTGAAGTAGGCCTCAATGTTAGCAGGAGTCCTCATGTGGTACTCTTGGGGGTCCTACACGCATGGGAAGATGAGTAGTAGGGTTCTGGCCACTGGTTTCAGCTTGCAAGGTGTCCAGGAGGCTAACGACCCCAGAGCAAAGGTGGTGCTGACCACACTGCCTTCTCTGCTTTTGGGTATCAGCTCCGGTGGTTCCATGTGTTGAGGGGAAGTCAGAGCAGGGAGACCACAAGCCTCCAGGGAAGAGGAGAGATCTACTGCATCTAGCTGGACCCTTCCCATGTCTCAGATGAAGAAACGGGCCACAGGTCATTAGGCATTAGGCAATGATTCAAGAAGGTGACTTTTCATGTGGGTCGCTTTGTTCCCAGCCCTCACAGGATCTCTCAAGTCAGCTAACAGCCCCAGTGGTCACCAGCCCTGCACTGTGTAAGGACATCAGCAGGGACAGCCTCTTGGGAAGCCTGTGGATGGCTCACTCTCTTCTGTCATCCTGGTGAACAAGGTTCTAAATGGCCCCGTAGGAGGTGTCGGGTACTAGTGATCTTGACATGTGAGGAGGAAAGCCTTCTTCCACACAAGGCACTTATACTTTATTTCTCAGTGTGCGTGCATGGCCCTGAAAGACTGTTCGAAATCTGGTGGTCCAGGCAGGGGAGATGGCTCAGCAAGTAAAGGCATTTATTGTGTAAGTCTAGCCACCTGAGCCTGATTCCCAAAATTCACATAAATCTGGAAAGAGAGAAACAACTCCAGAGTGGTCCTCTGACCTCCGCACATGCACCATGGCATGCACTCCCCTAACCCCAGTCTCATAAAATGAAATATATCTGGTGATCCAAAGCATCCCTGATTTGTTCCCAGGGAAAAGAGGTGTCCCTCAGTTCCCTGCCTATGTTTCAGCACACAGCTGGTTCTTCAAGGGAACCATAAGCACACAAGGCTCCCAGTTCAGCGGGCAACAACATGAGGCCAGGTCAAGGCCTAGCAGAGAAGCTAGGCCTGGTGCAGGTCACTGGGGGCTTATCAGTGAGTCCTGCAAGGAGAGCAAGAAGGACCCAAGAGGAACTCCCAGTACAAAGAATGGCTGCAACCCCAGGGGAGCAGGAGGACAGCAAGGTCTCTGAGTTGAAGGAATGCAGCAGGGAGCCACTGGTAGCTAGACTTCTGAGGGAAAGAGCAGACTGCGGTCCTGAGGTGCTTTCTGTGACTAGCAAGGGAAGAAATTACTGGGAGACCCAGCGCTGGTATCAGACAGATGGGGGTCAAATCCCTTTTTGCCCCTGTGTAAACCTGGGGAAGTTACAGAACCCCAGAGCTGACCATCTCTCCCATGAGGCTCCGCAAGGCCACTACACACCTGGCTGAAGTCTGCCATGGCAAAGCTCACTGAATACCAACCATCATGTTGGGAGTGGGACTGCCCCACAGGACAGTGTACTTACTTGCCAGGCAGGTACACAGCTGTGATGTCACATGAGGGTCTGGCCTCTGGAACCTGCCTGGGCCCTTGGTATGGGGGCAAAGGCCCTTCTTGCTACCCTGGCTTGCCAGGAAGTTCAGCTGGGAAATCTAGGCACAGAGCACACCGATATCCAGGCTCAGATGGAGGCAGCCTTGCACAAGACCACCATGGAGGACAGACATACCTCAGTAAGAACTGATGAGGACTCCGGCTTTGACACGTTGTGGCTGTTGAAAAAGATGGACTCACGATCTGAAAAAGCAAACACAGAGCAAATTAGACCTGGAAGCAGGGACACAAGCGCAATGCCAAACACCAGGGGGCAGCACCGTCCCAGTCACGCTCTGGGGTGACGTCCGGCTCAGCAGCAGTAGCAATGCCGTGGACTCTTGAGAGCCGGGCACTCTCAGCTGCCACACAGATGGACGTGTGCCCATCAGAAACCCCATTTCAATTTGTCTTTTCACATAAAAATGATGGGTTTATCGGGCTTCCTCCACAACCCTCTGGGTTTCTCTAACACCAAAGGCCAGACATGTGTGCACAGGGGGCCTGGGAAAGGCCTGAAGTGTATGAAGGAAGAAGTCTCCTAAATGCCACTTGGTTCAGGTACCCGTGATCAGGTGGCCACCAGCACGTGAGCATAACACACAAAGGATTCTGTTGGTTCCCAGCTACTAATAGGAAACCTCAACAAGGGCTTCCACAGGATCCATCTAGAATAGAACATGGAACGCCTGTGCACCGTGCAGCGCCCCCACCTCCTCCAGTCCACATGTCCTGTTCCACACTGTCATTCACCTGTCCCTCAGTTCCACTGGACACCAGAGAGGCAGACCAGTCCAGGAACACAACAGTGTGTTCACTTCCCCCTCCCGCCACCACCATACCAACATTCTTGGGGCATCAGCCATGGTCGCTCTGGGGAGATACAAGGCTGGCAGAGCAGCTTGCAAAGTTCTCCGGTACTTGGAAGTGTGGACACACTAGGGCAAGAGCCACAAAACCACAAGCCTAGGGATTTAGTTCTGGCCAAGGCCATCACCCCCTCAGAACCCCACCCCCAACAAGAACAGCAGAGGACCATTCTGGGCTAGAAGCCCCCAAGGGATCCTGACAGCCCCTGCTCAATCCTTGCAGGGGAGATGTCATGGACCCCACCCCCCAGAACACAGCGATCATCCGTGGGACACAGGCTCCCAAGCATTAGGGCAGGGCGAGCCATGGCTGAGGGCCTGCGTGCCAGGGTTCAGGTGCCTGCTGTGGCTGCCATGACCCCCAGCAGCTGCACGACTCTATGGCGCCGCAAAAATCATGCATGAGGAAGTGATTCGGGCAGAGCCAAGCAGACAGGCGCTGAAGTACCTGGCATCCTTCCCGCCAGTGAGGCACAGAGGCCCCTGGCCACCCCGGTGTGCCCGACAGTCCTCCCGCTCCGACCAGAGCCATTCCAGACAGGGGGCATGAGAGACGGTCCCGGGGAGGAGCCTGGGAAAAATAAACACCCTGCGGGACTTGTGCCAAGCAGGCCCACCGGTCTCTACTCTTTGGCACGAGTGAGCCTTCAGGGATGGCAGATCCTGACAGGCCAGAGCAGGGCTTCATGGCTTGTTTGGTGATCTGGCCTTCTGTAGGCACTGTCCACCTTCTCCTCCTGGAGTCTCCTGAGCTTGGAGCACCTTCCCACCCAGGTCCCTGCAGGTCCCGAAGGGCAAAGGTCAGTGTGGTAGAAGAGGCCTGAGGTGAGGAGGTAGACGCGGCAGAGCTTGGGGAGGCAGGGAAGCCTGTAGGAGCTACAAGAACAGCACACGCACACAATCACTTGACCAGTATTAGGAAAGGACACAGCACCACGGACCTGCAGTGTCCACTAAACTGGACACAGATCACATCCCCATCAGCTTCTTATAGAAGGGTCAAACATACAGACGTCTTAAGGGGAAACCCCGCACCATTGACTGCTACTGCTGGCCTGGGGTACTCTGGAACGGAACTATTCTGAGGGCAGTAAGAGACGCCCCAGGCCCAACACCTTGCCGTGTACAGCAGAGTAGGGAGGGAACGGGCAGCTACCAGCCACTGCCTGTCACTAGGAAACTAAAAGGAGCTGAGATGGGTTGGAGGTACCGAGCTCCAGCAAAGAGCCTTGGTGCTTGATTCCTGGCGTAGCTTTGAGATCCCTGGTTCCTCTAACAGATGGGGTCTGGGCCTTGTTTCCAAAGTCAGCAGCAAGGCTCTTGCTCCTGAAAGCACTGAGAATTTGGGAGCCTCAGTCAGTGACTGCTTCTAACTAGTCCACAGAAATACTCAGCATGGGAGCCACCCTACTACTCTGTAGGAGTGTGAGGCCAGGGAAATGGGTGCTGGGTAGTTTTGTTCTCATTCTAGAGATGAAAAAAGCCAGACTAAAAAGGAGAGTGAACAACCAGATAGGCAACACGGCAATGTAGCTGTAAGTCGTGGCTATGCTATTTCTCCCAGGGTCCATGTCACAGTCCTACCACTAAATGCCATGTCTGCAGAGAGGCGAGTACAGGAGCTGCCTGTTTGGCACTTCTCACTCAGCTCCCTGAGCCCCCACTATCCCAGTACCTGCCTGTATCCCCTGGAGCCCTCTTCTCGGGCAAAACCAGCCTTCCAGTCATTTCTCCTGTGTGCTAGTCTCCATTGGAACACACACTGCTCAAGAGGACAGGCACCTGGCTAGCTGGCTCCTGGCACACAGGGTAGGTCTACAGAAAGTTCATAAAAGCAGCACCTAGTGACTTTAGATGCTCCGGACTCAGCTCAGCAAACTACAGATTGTAAGCCAGGATACCTGCATCTGCAGTCTCCTTGGCGCACAACCCCACTCACTCATTTGCATATCTCTACAGTTGCTTTTGCCTTGCAATAGCATCAAACAACTGGAGTAGCCCTATAGATGCTTATTTTGCAGTCCTTCACAAAGGAGATATCACTCTTTTATGTATCCCTAAGAGAGAAAGGACCAAGAGGGAGAGGGTACTAGAGCTCCTGCACAAAGCTGAGGTGATGTGGCTTCAGGGTCAAGGAGTGAGAAGCCCACCACATAGGAAGTGGGAGCAGAGAGCCACCTAGAGTATGAACCACCAGCAGAAAACATTAGGACATTCTTTGTATATTCCTTAGTGGCTAGCACAGGTTGGTGCCAGCTCTCTTGGAAAAAGCTTCTTGGGTTCCAGTCCAGGCACCTCCAAGATCATACATCTGACTTTGGATGCTGACATGTAAAGGATAGAAATGAACATGAGACTCAAAGCAGAATGGTGGCTGGAGTGAAGACACCCTTATCTGTATCTTATGTCCAGAATGAACTGAAGTCTGCAGACCTATCTCCCACAGTGAACACAGGACACCAAGGGACCTGACACATTTTGTGGCAGAAGGCTTTGGTGGTGGGGTGGGGACGGTGTAGAAAGAAGCCAGGGCCACAAAGTCCTCTTTCCAACTAGTCTAGAAGAAAGGGCTGCTAGGGCATGAGGCTGTGCAAAGGTTGAACTCCTGGAAGCTGGAACCATGCCACTTCCTGATACCGCCCTGAAAACTCAGGCCCAAGATCATATGCATGCACTGGAAGTCACTCTGATGTCACACATGCTTTTCTGCTCTCCAGCCCAGTGCTGTATTTGATGGTAAGGAGAGGCTTCATAGCCTAGAAAGAGCCACAAGAGAAGACACACTGGCAAGTTCTCGTCTGCACTGCCTCCAGCTCCCAGTGCCAGGACGGAAACTGGCCTAGCGCTTTACAACCAGGAAGAAAGAAGAGTCGAAAGCAAACAAAACACACTTTTATGGGAATAAGAAAGGAGAGCAGACGCCAATTTCTTTCAGAGATAATGTGATTTGGGAAAGAAAAGGACGACATAGGTAAGTCATAACTCTGTGTATATGTGTGGTACGAGGGACGGAAGCCACACCTCATTCATGCTAAGCAATATTCTACTATTGAGCTGCACCTCCAGCCCTAACTATTCTTAAATGGATACATTTTTCATAGATCCAATGCTTGTATTAAAAATATATATTTATTATGTGTCTTATGTGTGTGCCTGTGTGAATGTCTGTGTACCACGTTTGTGCAGAAACCTGCAGAGGACCGAAGAGGGTACTGGATCCCCTGGAACTAGAGGTACAGGCGGTTATTAACCCCCATGTGGGTGCTGGAAACTGAACCCAAGGGCAGCAAGTTCTCTTAACTGCTGAGCCATATCTTCAGCCTCATATGTACTTTTTAAATGCGTATGATGAGTGTTCTGCCTGCATGTATATGTGCACTCATATGTGCAATACCTACAGGGAGCAGAAGAGGGCATCAGATCCCCTAGAACTGGAGTTACAGAAGGTTGTTAACTACCATGTGGTGCTGGAAACTGAACCTGGGTCTTCTGCAAGATCAGCCAGTGCTCTTAACCACTAAGTCATCTCTCCAGCTCCCACATGTATTTTTAAAATGTGGAAAATAAAGATTTTTGTAAACACAGCCTCCTCTGTCCCACAGTTTGCAAGAATGGTTCTTGGTAGTACAGGTCACTTTTGCCCACCATTGCCCTGTATCATTCCATGGTCCCAATGGGCTGTCCTGGGACCAGTGTCAGCATGGGTCAGCCCCAAGCCCTGGCTGAAGGCCACCTAGCCTCAGCAGGGAAATGAGATTTGATGCAAGGTTGTGAAGTGCCTGCACTCTACTGTTAATGGGATGCAAAGAGACCCAAGGGAAGAAAGGATGAGGGGACAGATTAGGGAACAACAGGAGAGAGGGACAAGATGGATGGGAACAGACAGTCCCAGGAGGATGACCTTAGGGAAGCCCTCTGCTTGCTCCGCTTCAGCTGCACAGTGCTTCAGCTGCACAGTGCTTCAGGGTAGGTCTTTCCTCCCAGGCAGACACAAGTTCACCAGGCAATCCGCTGTCCTCCAAGAGCCTTCCCAGAGAGCTGTGCTGCTTCCAAAAAGACTGCCTGTCCCATAAGCTTCTGGAACTTGCCTTACAGAGGCCTTCGGTACCACAAGAACATTCTTTTGAGTAGCCTTAGTGCCAGCACATCTTTACCTGTGTGGCCAAGGACAGTTGATTCCCAGGATGAATGGAGGTGAGCCTCTGTTCTCCAGGCCCTCCAAGGCTCTCAAGATGATGAATCATGCAAACATCTTAACCATGTGGCATCTGAGGGACAACCGGACCCCATCCATCTACTCAGGGGCTGAGAACTATGGCAGAGCAGAGGAGACTTCACCCACTGGGAGCTGCCTAAGGTGACCTGCATGGATCCTTGTGCCACTGCCTGCTGTGACAGCCCTCCTGTACCTTGACAGTTACCAAAGCCACAGGTAACTCAGACTCAGAGTCCCCTTTTGGAAAGTGGATATGCTAGGCAAGGGTGGCACCCAGAGCAGCCGTCTCCCTTCCTCGCTCCATGCAGGTCCCTGGACAGCAGGCTGGCCATGCCTGCTCCACCACACTCCTCCTGCACCATCACTGGGTGAGCCCAGGAATGCGGGGGATAGGAAGCTTATCTAGGTGCTTCCTGGAGTTGATGGTGGCTCAGTGTACTGGGGCCCCACAGTGTCCTGGGGCACAATACAAGACCTTTTGATCCATTCATTATATACAACTCTCAACTTGGATCAACTTTCTCCTAAACCCAGAAGTAACATAGGATATCAAGAGAGAGACACTGGTTGTCCATCCCAGCCCTGCCCCAGGGTCTGGAACAGTGTGACAGTGCAAGGGACAGTGAGTTACCTGATGTGCCTGCAGAGAAGTTCTTGAGCGAGGGCCTCTGGACCACAGTGTAGGATTCGCCCACCACAAACACCTTGTACAGCACAGCATTGTGGTTGATGAAGTTCTGGACCACGCAGGGGGGCTGGATAGCATTCAGGCCCTCCTGGTTAAACACAATGGCCATCTGGAGAAATAGGGAGCCAAAGACTCTGTCAGAGTCCACCAGCCTCCAACATAGTGGTATGTCACCTTCCCAGGGACCCCCACCACAACCTCTCCCTAGTTCCATGGCCAGAGACTCCCCAAGAAGGGTCTCAAACCACAATGAGTGAAACAAGATGCTCCTCTGGAATGATCAGCTTGTGCTGTGGGGGCGGATTTGGAAACCCTGCAAACACTAGCTCGACCATGTTGAGTTGAGCAGCTGTGCATTGCAGAGCTCCTGAGTACTATTCGCTGTAATCCCAGGGAATGGTGCCCTCTAGGGTAGGTACTTCTCATCCCTTCTGATACCTGGAGGCATTTTCACAAAGATCCAGGAGGTCATCGCTCTCCCAAGGTGGGAGAAGAAGCTATGGGCCTGGAGTGGGAGGCCTTGAGTCAAAGTTGCCTCTTCTTAAAAACATCACAACAAGCTCTGAGTTACGTGGTATCATCCTGACAGTGCCCCCAAGATGGGCACATTGCCACCCCTTTACAGATGAGGAAACAGGCCTTACAGACTTGAGTGACCTGCGGGAGAATGCGAGGCTGGGATGGGATTGGGTCTGTATGGCACCCTGTCTTGTCTCTCACACAGAGTCACACAATGCCCAATGAACTGGAATGCAACTTTGTCCCCGTCTCCACTCCACTAGGAAAAACATGCTGATGGAGGTTCTGGTGGGGGCTGAGGCAGGGGGACAGCTGTGCTCTCTTCTCCACTCCACTCTAAAGCTGGGTCTCCATGGCCTGTCCTGAGGATGATGGAACCAAGGGGCTGCCCCCTGCTTACCTAGTCACCACTAATCCCTGGCCTATAGGGCAAGAAAGGAGGAGCCTAGCCTTCTGAGGTTGCTGAGCAGGGCTAATGGGCCTGGACAGCTAGCCACTGTATTAGCTGCCACCCTCACACCAGTAATAACAGAGAACCACTTACACAGGAGCTTGGCCAAGTAAATGGACAGCGAAATCCAGGCCATGTAGGAAAAACTAAGTAAGGGGTGAGGGGATGTCCCCTCAGCCTTCTGATAAGAATGAGGTAACCAAAACGGGAAGCAGGAAGGAGCCCAGGTGCTGTGGAGTTAACAGGCTCAAGTCCCTGACACTGGCACACACTGTACAACACAGGTCAAGCTAAGTTCCACTGAAAGCAACTATGACCAGCAAATGTGGTCATGGACTTTGCTGAGTTGTGAGTTATGTATTTCTTAAAGCGAGAAGAGAGGGACAGAGGAAGGGGACAGGGAGGGAGAGAGAGGGATTGATTGCTTCTGTGAAGCTCATGTGTGTGCTACAATGGCTTACAAATGCCCAGCAGTTCCAGATGCACAGGGGGAAACAGGTCAAGGAGGGATGAGTATAGTGCTGGACAAGGCAAGGGCAGGGCTCACCAGGCCGGGATGTGAATGAGGACCCCATTAAAAGCCCCTCTTTCCCATCTCAGCCCTCTACATACAGTGTCATCTCCATCCTCATTGATTCAATGTCCCTTGGTGCCTCTGAAAGATAGGAGGCATCAGTCCCCATCCTCCCCATTCCACAGAGGATATTCTCTGAGATGACAACTCCCCATGCTTACAGGTCTCCACAAGTCTAATGACAAGGTGTATCTGTTGGCTTCCGACTAGAAGAGTATCTGGTGCCGGAAAAGCGACAGAGGGATGCAGGGGTGTGCACCTGGGGGCCAGGTGGCTTCCCTGGGGATGCTGACTGCCAGTGACCCATTAGGGACCTGCCAAAAAGAGCCCACTTGGATCCAGAACTCCCACCCGAGGATAGCTGCTTCTGCAACAGCCTATCAAACAATTCTCATGGGTCAAGCACCACGGCAAGTCATGGAGTAACTCCCTCATTCTTCTCTGTAACTGCCAAATCCTCAATTATAAAGTGCTCAGAGAGATGTAGTGATTTGCCTGGAGGTGCAAGCTGGCAATGCACAGTACTGGGTGTGCTGTTTCTAGACCCTCCCAAAGCTGACATCCCATGCCTTGATGAGAAGCAGTAGCTGACCCATCCTGACACAGGCCACTGGGACCTTGAATCAGAGGAGCTACCTGGTGATGACAGGGAAATGGACCCAGGGAACAGCACTAGGGTTGCTCCGGAACCTGCCGGCTCCCTCCATGGCCTACTCATGAAGTGTATTCCAGGATGCTGCTAGGGCTAGGAGCCCAGAGGGCCATGATGCACCCACAAGGCTCCTGACCTTAGCAGACAGTTGCCCTCCCAGCAGGCAGTGACTTCCTACCCACAGCCGGGCAGGCCCCAGTCAGAGCCTGTCCCCTGCTGCTCTGTCACTGTTTGTAGACATTTCCCTATAAATATTGGCCAGGGAGAGAAGTATGACCTCAGTCTGGTAAAGGTCACAGATGCTGGGCTTCCATTTTTAGTCCTCCCTGAGGAAGCACTTCTGACAGGATGGCTGACTGGCAGGCTAACCCCAAAGGGCCATTAGTTCATCCTGAAGAGTATGGGGCCAGAGGGCTGAGAGGGCCAGGGAGGCCCAAGGGAGGCCCTTGCATGGCCACTGTCCCTCTCACTCAATAGCTGTTGTCTCTCCAGGGACTCTGTACCTGTCCTGGGGCAGGACTCCTCAGCAGATCCTCTTAACATTGAGGACAGGGGCAGGTAGTGGAGTGAGGCTGGAGAAAAGGCAGACCTACAGTGCTTCTGCTGAGCCCTGTAAAGGCCAGGAAGAGAGCTGTACCCGCAAGGAGTCACGACTCGGATGACAGTGCGCAGCAGCAGCAGTGCGGCTCTGACAACAGAATTCAGCAGGCCCCAGAGGGGATGACTGGCATGAGGCAGGGACAGGCAAGTCTTCCACTCACCTCATGAGAGTTGGTACCATGAGCCACTCTAGTCTTGCAAACTATATGAGGGAGAGAGAAAAGGCAACAGTTAGTGAGGCTGGTCACCACACAGCCACACAAAGGACTAGGTTCTTCCAGATAGGACTCTCCCATCCAAGTACTAAGACTCAACCCTGCTTGGCTTCTGAGGTCAAGCAAGACTACAATCATTCAGGGTGGCATGACCAAAGACCAGAGAGAAATTCTTAAGATATCTGTAGTCAAAAGGCAGAAAGGGCAGATGGGAGCTACAGTGATAACACTGTCACGGGGGCCAGCAGTACTGTGGTACGGATAGCCCCCAGCCAGGCAGGAAGACCTCCTTCAGTCTGTCCTCCAAGAACCCACTTAAGGAATGAGTGGACAGGAGATCCAGAGCTTTCACCTGCTTCAAGCAAGCTCAAATCTAAAGGAGACTGTACCCCATGCCACCAGGAGCAATGTCCACCCTGGAGCTCGAGGTATACATACTGAAGGGGAAGGCCAGGCCGTTCTGCTCCAGCAGCCTCATGGTGTCGTCCCCACACAGGCTTGTGAGTTCCATGAAAGGCGGTGAGCAGATCCTGTCATCTAGAGTAGAGGAGGTCTGGTCAGCACACTCCTCCAAAGCCACCCTCAACACCTGCCTCCACTCCCCAAATGCCTGTCCCCTGACCCCGCATCCGTGTGCATGCGTGAACAGTGCACACAGCACATTCTTTCATATATTTCCATTACTGCTTCTGTAAATATAAAATTCTCACACGCTAACTAGAAAATGTGAGGAGTCCTGAAGGAAACCACATTCTTTACAGCTATAATTACTAACATCTTAGCCTTTACGTATGCATTCACACATGAAGAGTTGTCTACCAGAATGGCATTATAAAACCCGAATTGTAACGTAATGCCCTGTTATCACCTCTGTAGTTCAACAGACTTTCCCCCCATATGTATCTTGGCTTTATGACAATCGCAGGACAATGCCACATGGTTAGCTCCACGCACAGTCCTGGCACTGTGCTGATGTCACACATGTCCTTTACAGTTTGCAAACCCATTAAAGGAGGAAACTAAAGTCAGAGGGATGAAAGAACTTGAATGATGACACTGCTATCACCTCACACCAATGCATCAGGCTCCCTCATCCCCAGTCTCCAATTCTCTCAGCTTCTCTGAACCTCTCTGCAGCCAGACTCTAGTCCACCCACACCCTCTGGCCGCAAGAGAGGCCCGTTTCCTGAGGTGTTCACCCCATGAGTTTTTAAAACACTTTTATTTGTTTTATTTCTGCATATTCTACCATGGTACATGTGTGGAAGTCAGAAGACAACTTGCAGAGGCTGATTCTCCTTCCTGGGGATTGAACTCTGGTCCTAAGGCTTGGTGGTAGGAACCATTGAACCACCTCGCTGGCCCCCTCACCCCTTGGATTCTAACACTGTTGGACATTGGGCAAAGTCATGGAAGTTGATTTACTCTATGTATACTTAGTGATAGTTCTGCTGCCAGGTACCAAGTCTGGTTAAAGCAGATTACTGGTAGGAAAGCAAATGTATTTTTTGATCTTTACTGAGAACTGCTGGTTTGTTATTGCTTCTTCTTGTCTCCCAGAAGAGACCATGAAGTCTCAGGAGATGGGACTACCCTGTACTGTTGGGCACAGGGGCTGGGGAAAAGTTGAGTGCTAGTGGGGCAGGAGCAGCCTGCCACCCACAGACTTGGAAACCAAGCCCAAAGCAAACCAGGAAAGGGCTGTCCCCAGTGTGCCCAGCTACTTAGATGATCACATTAAATCAAGACCCAGCCTCATTTACCTCGTAAAACATGCCACCAAGAGTTACATGGGGCATCTTAAAAGTGTTTTCATCTTTCAGCCCACTTACCTCAGGCAAAGTCTAAACTCTAATCAGGCACAACATTTTGGGGTTGTAGTTTCCTGGGAGCCCTGGGAGGAGGGTCAGGAGCTGGCATTTGCAGGTTGTCTGCGTAAGTCGTTCAATTTACCCTCAGTGTGCAGTGCCAGTGGTAAGCAGCACAGAGTCAGAAGCAGAGGCCCAGGAACAAGCGCTGTCCAAGGTCACCTGACAGTTCCCACAGAGCAGGCGGGAGAGCAGGCTGACCCGGCAGCTCTATGGAAGGGATGGCAGGATAATGCTGGGGTGCGGGATGAGGTGGAGGAGGGTGGTCATAGTGCACAGCTGTAAGCTATTATCTAAATGAGGTCCAGGTCGTCACTCTACCCAGAGCCAGAGTCTGGGCAGGAAGACTCATGAGTGGCTGGCAGGCCCTTCCAAAGCCGTCCGTGGAGAAAGGATACGGGCTGTGTAAGGGATTCTGTGCATTCGCTGCATTCGCTGTGGGGCTCACTCCGGAACGACCTGCAGGATTCTGCAGCGAGCAGGCGGGGGCTTCATCCTACCTCCAGCCCAGAACTTGGCCCACCCTCCTCTCCTAGGAAGACTCCTGGAATCCCAGCGGTTGTACTCTGTGTGTCTAGACTCCTCTTACCAGAGTTTTTAGAGATGGAAGACCATCTGGCTTTCTGGTTTTGGCTTCTCAGATTTCAATATCTTCTCTGCTACGGCCCATTCAAACTTTTACAATGTGCCCCAGATAATGGCAGCTTCTCAATAAATTGTACTTCTTCCGGGCCAGACATGGTTCTGCATGGTTCCACAGTCATTCACCCTCACATTGCTCCCCAAAGAAGTACCTGTGTCACCCCGTTCACAGGTGGGGAAACCAGCATGGATAAGGAAGTTTTGTGTGGTGCTCTACAGTGAGCAAGTGGTGAGGCTATGGGTGCACACCAGGCGGTCTGACCCTAGTGTCTATGCCGATGACAGAAACTGCCCAGTAGAAGTGTCCACTGAGGTGGTTCAGAAACTTACAATGGGTCACACTGCAGAGTGTCAGTGGAGTATTCAGCCACAAATGAGACATCTATATCACCCACCCCACATACCCCTAAGGCTCAGAGATCACAGTAGAGGCAGAAAAGTTTTAAGAACCAGTGGTTGGAGAAGGACTAGAGTAAAACAGTGAGTTCTGGACACAACTGCTATACTCACGAAGTCACAGCAGCTACGGCTGCCTGCACAAGACCTGTACAAAATCAAGTCAGTCAACATTCCAGCAGGCAGCAGGGAGGGAGTCATGAGCCCCTAACTGAGGAGCTATAGACAGTCGATGGCTTCTGAGAGAGGAAGAGTTAGTTTTCTAACTCTGTGACCCCTGGTAGGCTGACCATGCTCCAGTGGATGGTTCCATACCCATGAGTATATGGGCAGCACAAACTGGACTCAAGTAGTTATTTTTTAAAAAGGATATGAAGTTGGGGATGGTTAGGGGGTAGATCTGAGAGGAGTTAAGGGGAAGACTTGAAGATGAGTATGATCCAAATGCACTGTAAGAAACTCTCAAAGAATTAATAAAAATATTATATATTTTTTAAAAGATGCCTCCACTGGAAGTCTGGCTTAGGGTGAGCTGAAGAGCATGTTCACTAGCTCTGTGTAGCAAGTCTCCCAATGACAACACTTACCTCAATAACTTAATGATGATCCCAGAGTACAAGATTAGGGATGCTGCTGGCTGAGGTGGTATACACCTGTAATACCAAGTCATTGGGAGCTGAGGCCAGAGGACTGTGAGTTCAAGACAACCTTGGCTATGTAGCAAAATCCTGTCTCCACAGAAAAATAGGGGGTAGAGATGGCTCAGCATGTGAAGATTTTTGCTACAAGCCTGATGACCAGAGTCTGAAATCTGGAGTCTACATGGTCACAGGAGATAAACGATTTCCACAAACTGTCCTCTGCTCTCCACACATGTGCTGTGATACCCACCCCCACAACAAATAATAATACAATGTTTTAAATGTAGAGATGGTAGTGGGGCTGGAGAGATGGCTCAGTGGTCAAGAGCACTGGCTACTCTTGCAGAGGACCTGGGTTTAGTTCCCAGCAGCCACATGGCAGCTAACAATCACCTATAATTTCAGTTCCAGGGGATCTAATGCCCTTTTCTGTCTCTGCAGGCACTGCATGCATGTGGTGCACTTATAAAGCAAAACACTCATACCTACAAAAGTTTTTAATTAAATTTCTAATTTTTAATTTAAAAAATTAGAGATGGGACTGGAGAGATGGCTCAGTGGTTAAGAACACTGACTGCTCTTGCAGAGGACTTTGGTTCTTGCAGTGGGACCTAATACCCACAAGGCAACTGAAAACCATCAGTAACTCTAGTTCCAGGGGACCCTCTGTGGGCACTGCATGACATGGGTACACCCATCTATGTGCAGGCAATATACTCATATACATAAATTTTTAAAAAATAAAATATTTTTTAAAATTAGAGGTGGCAATTTTATTATGGTATATTGCTCTAATTCACTATAATTATTATTTACTTTTCATTATATTGAATAAATCAAACTTTTGTGGTGCTAAGGATCAAACCTGGGGCCTCACAAATGCTCAGCACTCTGCCACTGAGTCACATCCTCGGTCTCACATTGAGACATCATCATAGGGACATATGCACACAAAAAACACTGGACACAGGGTTCAGTACTGCCTGAAGCTTCAGCATCTACTGAGGTATGTCAGGCAACCAGGGCTCTGCAGCTCAGGGTGTGCACAGCCATCTCCAAAGTAAGATAAATGAACAAAAGCATTAGTGGGTGGATGTGTTCCTCTTCCTTGGTCCTTCCCTGTCCCTCAGGTTCCCCTTTTGCCCACTAGAGGGTTCTGAAAGGCAGGGGGTTTGCCTAGTACAGAATATGACCTGTTAGCCAGAAATCTTACCTGTGCAATTTATCTGTTTGCCTGCCATGCCTCCTTTGGGAAGGAGGCACTTAGACTAACACTATTCTGATCCCACAGCCAGAACTCAGGCTCAGCTGCCAACTCCCCACCAAGGGATCAGCCTTGGGTGAAGGCAGCCCAGAACCCACAAAGCAGGCATGGGAGAGGATTCTTCCCTCAGTGGGCCACAGACCATGCCAGGCCCAGAGCCTGCGCTGCTCTGGCCTCTATAGCTGGAGTCATCCCTGCATGCCTGTGAAACCACAGTGAACTAGCAACCACTGTTCACTTCTTGGTTTCAATAGCCATTCACCACCATGAAAAGGATGGCCTCTACCAGAGCCAGGGATGCAGGAGCAGATAAAACAGAGGTACCAGGTTATAAAGTCAGACACATGCTGGAGGGCTGGTGGGGAAGCAAAGTTCCTCAGGGGAACTCTGGAATATTCTTGGAGATGGGGTGTGCATATGACCAACATGATGAGGGAAAGAACAGAACTGGGGAGACACACTGACTGGGAAAGAACAGAACCGGGGAGACACACTGACTGGTCACATGTAGGCAGAGAGGCCAGCCAACGACGAGGCCCAGCATACTACTGTCAAGACACATAGCCTGGACACAGTTTCTGGGATCAGCCCAGCAGGTGGACACAGAGGCCACCCCACTAAGGAGAAGAAAGGGTAGGACAAGCTCTCTGCTGCCAACCACCTCGGTCCTACCAGCTGCCTATGGGAGGGACAGGATCAGCAGAGCCTTCCCCAGCTC
This sequence comes from Eospalax fontanierii, assembly GCA_035773235.1. Classification (NCBI taxonomy): domain Eukaryota; kingdom Metazoa; phylum Chordata; class Mammalia; order Rodentia; family Spalacidae; genus Eospalax; species Eospalax fontanierii. Next base: position 70,850,279 of record CM069536.1, read on the forward strand.
AGCCACAAGAGGTGCAGTATGGCTCTCTAGTGCTTCTTTTCTTCATGTGGGGACAAGAGAAAAGGATTTTTGGTAAGTCCAGAGCTGGGAGCCTAACAGGCTATTTCTGGTTCTTGGAAGAAGGCTACTGTTGCTGATTTATCTGTCATCTTATTTCTGGATGGGAGTTAGCAAGAGGCTTTTTGTTTGTTAGATGGTGGGTTCCTTCAAGAGCTGATACATCAGCCCCTGGGAAACTATGAGGCTCCCAGCTTCCCACTCTGTTGCCCTCGACCAGATAGCATGAAGCTGGAGGGCCCTTGGGAAGGGGCAAGCCCCAGCCACAGGCTTTTACAAGGCCAGAGAAGGGAAGAAAACTCACAGCCTCAGGTAGGAACAAGCACTGGTGTCCAGGCCATGCAGTGTCCTGTCCGCTTTGCAGGTAACCTTGCTCTCTTGGCAGCATCAGTGGTTAGAAAGCTACCAAGAGGCCAAGGGGTCAATGGCAAACAGGTAGACACAAGAGGACAACTGGTGTAGATGGCACAGAAGATGACATGGGGTACCTGATTTTGACCTTGTGGTGAACCACTTACCAGCTAAAATCTTTGGGAAATGACTTGACAGGCCGCGTTGGCTTGTTAGGGGCCTGGCATAGAGCCAGCACACCCAGCTGAAAAGCAGGCAATTATGAATCATGGCCTCTGGTCCATGTCCACCTTCCCAAGGATGTCAGACATTCAATTTAAGGCCAAATTTTACTCTTGTTGGTTTCCCTCTTTTAATTTTTATCCTCATCTTCACCACTTTTTCAGTAAGTAAATTTTCCTTTTTTTTAAAACCTCTGCTTTTATATAACACCACCCCGCCATCCCTATTTATGTGATTTTGCATTTCCTGGCCACTTGACTGGTAACATTCACCCTTAACATGTAGTACCAATTCTCTGTCACAGCCAGGCTTCATCTCTCCTGCATGTGACTCTTGTTCCCACAGGCTGAGTTCCTTAGGAATAAACATTTGCATGGTTCTTCTGTCTTGTGCCCCCAAAGGACCGAGTTACTACACTGAGCCCCCAGCAATGATGATCCCACCTTCTGAGCCCATCCTCAGAAGTCGTGGCAGCATTTTCAGGAAGGGAGAGGGCAGAAGGCATGGTGAGAAATACCCTCCCCCCAGCCCCTACTTGTGATCACTCTGAGGCCAGCAAGCCTGACAAGGGGTGGGGCCCCCACAGGGAGCTCAGGGCCAGGCGCATCCGAACCTCCATAGGCAAAGCCTTGGATGTGGGTGCTGACACTAGGATATGCATTCACCGTGCCTGGCTAGCCTCACTCTGCTCTGTCCTGGCCCCCCTCCAGGGCACAGGGAAGGAATACTAGTTCCCCAAGGGGGAGGCTAGGGCAGGGTGAAGACAACAGGGACATGCCTACCCAGGCATGCTGGAGGCAGGGTCGGGAGGGAGGTGGTAGTTTGCATTTCCAGTCAGCAGAGCTTCCCACTCCCAGGAGAGCAGGACAGCTAAGGTGCAGGAGCCCTGGGCTGGAACTCCTCATGCAGGCTGTCCCTTCTAACTGTATGTGCCCTCGAGAGAGCAGGGAAGGCTCCACAGGAGGCTGCATGTGACCAGGCTTAGTGAGTCAGATTCTGGTCTATATAAACTGCAGACTCAGCCAGGGTTGGGTGCTTCCCAGATTCCCCAGATTTCAGCACAACAGGCCACAATTGGCTGTACCCTGAAGACCAGTGAACACACAGATGAACAACACATCCCCTAGGCTCCCACCTCCCCTGTTCTGAGGGAGGAGTCCACATGAAAAACAGGTTCCCACAGGCCTGGCCCAGCCATGTGCCTCAGCCAGAGCTTCTCAGAGCTGGGCTCAGCTTCTCTTTCTTGGCTACTCCTGGTTCCCAGTGTCTCTGCAGTATGGGAGGAAGAGAGGTGATGAGGGGTCCATTGTGTCCCTGGCACAGGAAGAGGCGGTACAGGACCAAGGCTCTCATCGATTCCTTTGAAAGCAAGTGTTCACACAGAGCCAAAGCCTGCCTTCTCTGGCCCTGGATCCTTTGTGTGTGCTGGTTCCTTAGCCTTGCAAGCCTTCTCTCCCAATCCCTCTTCATGGCCCAGGGAAGTCCTGTTTGAGACCCAAGCCACTACCCTGGTTCAGATGGCTTCCCTAAGCACTGCTTTCTACAGCTTGCATGGAAGGAGAAGCCCCCCATTGTGCTTGCTCCCACCTGCCCATCTTACAGCCAACGATGCAGCCCCCTCTCCAATCTGCCCCACTGGGAACTGAAGAGGTACTCAGAACTAAGTCCTGGTAAGTGCATATCAAGAACTGGCTATACTGACATTAGGGTGTGCACACGTACATTTGTGTTGTATATGTGCATGTGTGAGTACATGAGCCAGAGGTCATCATTATTAGGGGCTCTCCTCAGCCATCCTCTACCTTACTTTTTGAGACAGGGTCTCTCCTTGAATGTGGAGTTCACCAATTTGGTTGGACTGTCTGGCCAGCAAGCTCTGGTTACACTTGGCTCCACCACCAGCGCATAGCATGCTGCTACGTCCACTCTTACTTGAGTGCTAAGGATCTGAACTTGGATCCTCATGCTTTTGCAGCAAGTCCTTTATCAACTGAGCCATTCTCCCCAGTCCTGGTAGTACTGTCATCACCACCCCAGGATGTCACCTGTCAGCAGCAGTAGTGAGCGGTGTTGGAGGTGTTCAAGAGAGTACGTCAAAAACTGGCTATGCACCATGGGGCAGGGACAGTGGACATGCTCAGCACGGACATCTTGATACTCAGGGTCAGGAGACCGCAGGGACAAAGCCATCATGGAGGGGAGAAGAGTCCCCAAAGTAAAATGTGACAGCAGTGATGCGTCACCTGAGGCCCCTGAGCCAGCTGTCACTGCCACCCGTGCTTCCGGCTAGGCCACCCCACCGCTCCTTCATTTGGTCCCTCTGGTCCATAAGATAGGACAATTATGCCACCTACCACGTAGCCTGCTTCAGGGGCACAGGGAGGTCACACTTGCACGGTATATTTGGAAACTGTCAGGAAGGCCAGCCCTGTTTCCAAAGAGACAGCACCCTCAAGAGGGCATCTTGGATGCCCCAGCCTTAGCCCACCCAGTCCATATCCTCTTGGCCTGTTCTCCTAGACAACACCAGGGCAACCTGGTGGTCCCAACACTTTCCAGCTGCTCCCAGCTGTTCCTGGAGTTTGTGATCACGAAGTTGTCACTTTCTAGAATACTCACCCATACCATCCTCTCTCCACATAAGCCTCAGTTCCCAAACCTGTGGATCCCTGGCATCTCACCAACTTCCCTACCACCGGGCTACTCTAGGGTCCTCACAGCTGGAGATCTCAGCTCATTTCCTCAAGCTCTCCCTATGGAGGCAGCTCCCATTAAGGACTGTGACCAGACCCTTGAGTAAAAACTGAAGGCACCTCTGGAGTCCTTACCTGGTCCTGTTACCTTCCCATGTCTGGCTAAACTGTGTCCCCCAAAGTTCACATTGAAGTCCTAATCCTTTGAGCCTCAGATTAGGACTGAGGGGACTTTAATGAGTTATCCAGTAAACTCAGGGTAAGTCCTGGTCCAATAAAACTGGCATCCTTATTAGAAGAAATTACAGCTGAGCCTGATACTGCAAGTCTATGATCCCAGCCACTCAGGAGGTTGAGGCAGGGGAATTTCAAGTTCAAGAGACCTTGCCTCGGGGCTGGAGAGATGGCTCAGCAGTTAAGAGTACTTATTGCTCTTCTAGATGACCCATGTTTGGTTCCTAGCACCCAAATGGTAGATAACATTTATCTTTAACTCTAGTTGCAGAGGATCTGACACTCTTTCTGGCCTCCGTGGACACTAAGCACAAACACGGTACACTTACATACATGCAGGTAAAACATTAATACACATAAAATAAAAATAATAAAATATCAGAAAAAGAAATCTCTAAAGAGAAAGAGGGAAAGAGAGAGGGAGGGAGAGAGAGAGGGAAGGAGAGAGAGAGGGAGGGAGGGAAGGAAGCCTTGCCTCAAAATACAAAAAGGACTGAAGTGCCAACAATAAGAGCAGTTGCCATGGCGACAACTATTTACCATACATGCAGTCATTGTGAGCCCTCAAGAGGGTGATTCAATGGGGTCCTTCGGAGCCACTAGCGGAATGAAGAGAGCATTCCACGGTGGTCACGGCTGCTGTTCTGCTCCCTCAGGGCTTCGGAGGCCTGAGGCCTTGCTACCATACTGGCCTCCCTGTTAGCAGCGAGGGCCCCACTGGGCTCCCTGGCTCCAGGTAAGCTATTATGGGAGGATGCAAGAGCCCAGGAAGTCAGTCTGCAACTGGGGACTGGGGGCAGCGGGAATAAATGTCATGGGTGTGGCATTTCCCAGCAGGTGCCACTGTGGTCTGAGGAAACATGCCAGTCAGCTGGGTGGGAGGCTTTCCTCCCCCCAGACTGGTGACCTGTCTCTTCTCATGAAGCCAAGCAGCTATTTGCACCCGGAATGTTCAGAGCCCAGGAGTGGAGGGGCCAGACACAGGCCGGAGCACAGCCAGACATTCCTGAGCCCTGGCCAGCTGCTGGAAGTGTGGATTAGCTCAGTGGCAGCTGTCCCCACTGATTTACAGCCCCTCCAAACCCCAAAGGAGCTCCCCTTACCCCCAGTTTCAACTCCCAAACTGCAGCAGCCCTTATGTTTCCAAGACATAAAATACAATGCCTGGAGACCTCTCTCAGGCAGGAGATGTTCAAAGAGCAAAGATGTTGGCTTGGCCCCAGGGCAAGGACAATGTTCATATCTGTAAAGTTGTATTTTCAAACAATTTCCTCCATTCCAAAAGGACCCTAATCAACCAACAACAAAAAGAACAACTACTCAGTACAAAAAGGCAGATACCAGGGAGATTCACTTGAGGAATAAATACAAATGGCCAATAAAATGGGAAGAGAGATTCAACTTGACCAATTTTGACATTAAGATAAGGTGGGTGTCTTCCCCTATCCTCCCCCAGACAGGCTAATATGATTAGACACAATCTATTTAAAGCAATCCAGCAAGACCTGCCAGTATGAACATGTTTAGAATCTTCAAGGAAGAAATTCTACTTTTAAGGGATAAATTTTACAGACATATGCAGAGATCTATTTATTGAAAGAGTTTGAAACACACACACACATTGGAATACCTTTACGAGCTCAAATAACCAAATAAATGATGATCGACTGGTTTATATGCTGGAATATTATGTTGCTATCAAAAAAGGCAGGCTCAATCTCCCTGATTTTTATTAGCTGACTTGGAAAGGAGGCAAGTAAACAGAAAAGGATTACAAGTTGTATCAATATATATGAATGTGATACTGTGTCTATTTCCTGCTCAAAGTGAGCATAGATTTCACATATTTCTGCAAAATATAAGAGGATTCTAGAAGGGATGGATTCCAAGCTGATTAATAACTGCCTGTGAAGCTTTGAGTCAGGAGCAACAAGGTCCTGCAGGTGACTCAAGAAAAGGTGTGCGCATTGCTGGGGGTGTGGGGCCTTTTGGGGGCTCCCCATTCTGGGCTTTTCAAGAAGCCCCAAGAGGGGGAGGGGACTCCATTGTTGACTAGGCAAGGATCTCTGGTTGTATTTCATTGATCCTAAGGCATATTTTCCATGCATGAAACTGTCTCATAATAGGGGGCATATCACAATGCATCATTCACTTCCTGGAACGTACAGTTCCAGGGCATCTTATGACTGGTGAAATCTGCATCCACCCTGGACTAAAAACTTACACGAGCAGAGCATTCAAGACTGAGAAGTTCTGTGGCAGAAGAAACACAATCCAATGTACCTGACACTCTTTCTGATCCCTTACTTTGGCCAGTCCCTCTGCTGAGGCCCCTCAAGGTACCAAATGGATCAGTGAGGACGAACCTTTGGAATTCAGTATGAGACAACTCGGTAGAGGTGGGGGCAGCAAATGCAGTTGACAAAAACCCATGGGAGCCAGCTGGTGGGGGATGGGTGTCCACACAGCACCTTCATCTCCATGCAAACCCACTTCTTTCAATCTCTTCAACAGCTCCACCTTTCTTGGCTAAAACTTGAAAAGAACTTTTCTGGCCAAAGTGCCAGTATTTCTAGTCTTTCAACCCTGCTTTCTGTTCCAAAGTCTCACTGTAACTCCCTCCCTTTCACACTCTTACAGGGCCACAGCCCTCAGTACAGGACACACAGAAGAGACACAGACACAGAGAGGCAGGGGTTGATTCCATACCAACCTTCCCCTAGTCCCTGCTGTGGCTAGGCTGTCATGGTAGGTGCCCTGAACAGTGTCCCAAGACGGCCTTTATAGGCCTGAGGAGGCACAGGCTTGGTCTGTGGGACAGAAGAGGATGAGTAGCAGATCCCAACCTGTGGAGATGCTCCCAGCTGATCTGCCCTCAGCATCCTAGCCTTGATGATTCTACTGAGAGCCCAGCCAGCAGGCCTGGATCCCGGAGGTCATAGGGTCTCATTTCATCCCAGGCCTGTGACTGAATCACAGGGTGTGGAAGGGAGAGGCAAAATTCCCTGCAGGGTGGGAAGCACCCGTGACAACAAGTCTCTCCTGACTCCGGTCCACACAGAAGGTACAGCCTTTGCCCCAGAGCCAGGGAAGGAACCAATTCTGCTAGGGGTTAGCAGAGGGGAGAGAGGCAAGTAGAGTCCAGCCAGGTAGCTACCCAATGAACACTGGCATAAAGGAAGTCAGGTGGTTTGGGGTGAGCACAGAAAGACCCACTTTGGCTCAGAAACTTCAAGGAGTGCTCTCAGTCTCCCAGACTCTCACTGGAACAGGAGGCATCACTTCTGGGCTGGACGGCCAATACACTGCTTGCCAGGGCTGGTTGATTCCAGTGCCCCTGGCCCATTTCAGCCTGATGGTAGAAGGACAATGACACAATGCATAAGGTGACAAAAGATGGGGGGCTCCGGAGGGCCCAGGGCTCCTCCTAGTCTGTCACAGCTTCCCTGTAGTACTTCAGGGCTTTACATGGAACTTTCCATAGCCCTGCCCTTCTGTGTGAATGCAGGGACTCCCACACATCTCTGAAGCTTCCGGTGAGCTCAGGCGGCTAGTGCTGCTCACAGAGCAACCTGTTTCAAGCCATCTTCACTGGGGCATACTGTCCTCTGGCCTGGGATAGTCAGGTATTTGTGGAAGTCTGGGTAGTCTGTGCTTGGAGGACTACATTGCCCAACACTACGGTCAGCAGGGCCTCAGCAGGCCTGAAGTGCTGGGGGGCTTGTCTAGGCTGTAAGAGGCAGGTTGAGATTCCATCCAGGTCTGTCAGTGACAAAACCCTGTTCTCACAACAATGTACCTCTGCCTTGGGAAAGAACAGTCAGGATTTTGTTCCAATAGCCATACAGGGCCGAAATGTGGTGACTGGCTGTTTGACACAGGGTAGCTAGTAGATATTTGGGACCTTCTGTGGTCAGAGTCACCTAGATACCAGAAGGCGCTTCTGGGAGCACTACCAGCTGGAAGGGCCCCACACTGGGAGGACCTAGGGATCACTAGCCCACAAACAGCAAAGCCTCAGAGTACTCATCTCTATCAGTCACAGGGGCACGTGTGCAGGAGCCAGTATGCCCAGGGATTGAGAGCCAGGCTCGGGAACTCTAACGAAGAGAAACTCAGGTTGTTCAGGGTCCCGTCTTAGACCTGCTCCTGGCGGTCCTGGGAACCCGAGCCACTCAGCTCAATGCACCTGCCCTCCTATCTAAAATGGGTAAAACTTCCTCACATGGTCAGTCATCTTTGAGGTGCCATACACACACAGCTATGGTCCCCTCCTGTGAACCTGGAGCTGTGGCCCTCTCCCATAAGCTGGGGCTGTGGTCTCCTCCCATGAACTACAGTCCCTGCTCAAGAACCAGAGCTTTGTTCCCTTCCTGTAAACCTGGAGATGTGGTGTCCTCTCATGAGCCTGGAATTTTGGTCCCCAAACATGAACCACAGTTCCTCTGGTTGTGGGCTGATGGCAAAGCACATTGGAGGATGGAGGGCTTCCCGATGTTGGGTGGCAGTTTCAACCTTCTCTAAGTGGTTGCCCACAATCTTCTCTCCCAAGGTCCCAGGTTATGCATGACAGTGGCTTTGCCTCTCTGTTGGGCTTAAGCTGGGGACAGAGGAGGTCTCTGTCATTTGCAGATTCCAGTCTTGGGAGGAATGATTCTCAAGAATGGACTTCCCATCTCCCTTGATGGTCAATTATGGTTTTGACTCCACACAGGGTCCTGGGCACTCAGGCCTTGATGTTGAGCCTTTCCCATTCCCAGACACCAGGAGGTTTTCCATCACCTTTCTATTATTCTTCTATAGCCCCAGTGTTCCTTCTCCTGTGTCCCACAGAAAATATAAAGTATCTAATTGAACTTCTAGGGATAAAAATCAGTCTAGGAAGTTGAAAAAAAGGGGAGGGGCAGGGCTGTAGCTCAGAGGCACAGCATTTGTTAAGCTCAAGGTCCAGGTTTCAATCACCAGTGGGGTGTGAGGATGGGATGGAAGAAAATAGTAAAACTATCCCCCAAGGGCTGGTGGCTATGGCCCAACATGTGCAAGGCTCTGGGTTTAGCCACAAAAAAGGAAACAATTTAACTTTGTAAAATGTTATCATTTGGAGTTCACTGGCTAAAATGTACAGAAGAGACCTGTATTTTCTTCCTTGGGATTCCCTGTAAGTCTAAAATTATCTCAAAAATGTTTCAATAAACAAAATGAAACTAACCCCCTCCCCAAAAAAAAACTTGAAGGAGGGGGGAATATGATCAAAATACATTGCATGAAACTCTCAAAGAATCAATAAAAAAGATTACTCACACAGTGCCAGACATTCAAGGAACTGTATCTGCCTGAACCATGGCTCAGAGAGGGCAGGTGATATTACTGCCAAAGGTACATAGCCACACAATTACCCACAACACCTATCCCATCTTTTGGGAGCCTTTCTTTGTAGTAAGCTTCTTTTCACTTGGTGTCTAGATCACTCAATTTCAATTCCACTTCCAAACTGCCTCTGAGATAAACCATGATTAAATTCCCATAAAACCACAGGCAGAGATTACTCTGTGCTGTGCACACCCCTCCCTGGGGAGGCCAGCTTCTGGGCTAGGCCATCTGTCACCTCCCAAACACATGTGGGAGGTTCCAGGAGAAAGAGAGCAGGAAAGCCAACCTTTCCCTGAAGTCATCAGAGCCCTTCAACCCTTGCTTTTGTCCTGAGACCATTCATATCTGGTATCCCAGGGGACAAGGACACAAACCCATACCACCCAGTTACACACATGCCTTCTCACCCATGGCTGTACCCAATGTGAGAGCTGGCTAAAGCCATACCCAGAATTACCATACCTGGTACAGCAGAGCCAAGTTTTGGCCTTGGGGCTTGTGTCTCTGGACCCCTGTGGCATAGTGGGTTGTATCTGGGAAGATCTACCTTCAAATGTATGCAAGAAAAATCGTGGTTTGTCACCATGGTCTCCTCCATCCCCTCCCCAGGCCTGTACCAGGCAATACCTAGTTTCTAGAAGGTTACACCCCTATTCTAAGCTGGGTCCAAGCTCAGGACCCTTTGTGTTTCTGTCTAAAGGGTGGGGGTGGTGACCAATGTAGGCATGGGTGCAGGCGTGTCACTAAGTGACTGTCTCCCAGGAGCACTTCGATCAATGAGCCCTGGGCCAGGTTCCAGATGTATCACTCTGAAACCCCCTAGCCTCACAGTCCCAAGCTGCTGAAGGCAAGAAACTACTGCTGAGGTCACAGGTAGCTGGCCAGAGAAGCAATAGTCATCCCAAATGCCATTCACACAGGAAAATCAGGTCTTCATAGCAGGAACTCACCTTTTGGGTGATGACCTGGCAGACCACTAGTGTGCCCCTTCATGCTCATTCTTTTTCTATGGCAGAAATCCCCAGATTTCTGCTAGGCACATGGCTATCCAGAACAAGTACTATATTTTCTGACTCCCTTGCAGCTCAGCATGTAATTAGTTTCAGCTAATAGAGGAATGATAGCCTGTAAATTCCAGAACCCTGCCTTAAAGAATAACTAGGGCTTGCTCACTTCCACTTGCTCTCCAATCTAAAAACTAGATTCTGGATACAATGGCTGGAATTCTGCCACTATTATGGACCAGGAGAGCCATGCTATTCAGAGAGTATGGATCTGGGAGCTTCCTGAGACTATTACAGCAAAGAATCAAGGCCCTCCTCTGGGTCTTCACATAGGAAAGAAAGGAAGTCTCATTTCAATTAAGCTGTCATAGCAACTCATGCTAACTGAGGGTTTGAGGTTGGCAGCTTTGAGGCAAAGAGGCCAACCTCCCCTCCTGGCTCTTGGGAAGGTCTAAGCTCTGAGAATATGGGGTTGAAGTGGCCACACAAAGGCTGTCAGGTGCTCTGACAGCTGAGGTTGGGGCTCTAGGCCACAGGCCTCCCTATCACTTTGATGCTGAAGGGTGTGTTTCTCCCCAGGCAGTGTTCTACCTGGAGGTCCACATGTCCTGTCATTCTTAGGAGCCCTTCCCATGGGCCACAGCAAAGTCAGGGCCATGGTCATCTCCCTCCCCTCGTACATAGGAGCCAAGCAGCTGTGTAGCAGCCTCTCTTCATCTGGGTTTCCCTGAAGCCTGGGCTCTCTGAGAACAAGAAGGGTCACCTCAGCCTGGGGTGCTGGTGCAGGAAGCTTGGGAAAGGCTGGCCAATCCCCTTCTCTCTACATAAAAGCCTTGTCACTTGGATTGCTATAATTATCTGAGGGAATTTCAGGGGTAATTATGGTCCTTTACAGCATGCCTAAAAAGGGCCGTGTGCCTCCAAGGAAGAGCAGGGTGTGGGGCACAAGCACAAGGACGGGCTTCCTAGGAAGGGCCTCTGTACATGGAGAGGGGCTGGAGGGGGACTCAGCAGGGATCTCATCACAGCCATAGAACTGCTCCCTGGCCACAGGAAAGGCCTCAGGAAATCCCAGCTCTGTTGCAAAATAAAAGCTGGCTTGGTGCGAATAAGGAAAATCCAGGGTGCAGTGCTCACAGCCTGTCCCTGTCCCGTCCCCCACCCCCCGCCAGCCCCTAAACACTTCCTGCCAGCCCAGAACCAAGAGTGCTTTAGGGTTCAGTCAATGGTTCTTGCTGGCCCTGGCAGATGGGGCCCTGCCCAGGAGGAGCTCTCTAGCTCCCCCAACCTGTGGCTTCTAGAAAACAATGCCTGGCACTGTGGCTAGGACCCAGCAGAAAGGCCTCCCTCCAATGGCCTGTCCCCAGCCTCCCAAGCCTGTGTTGGGTGTGAGCCACTGTCAAAGGCCCAGAACCCAGGCCTCCTCACAGGACACGGGTAATACCTGTTAGAAGGTGGTTGAGGCCACATGTGTACCAATCTATCCTTGCCTCACCTCATTTGCCAAAACTGTCTGAAAACAAAATGAGCTTCCTACCATACTCTCTGGTCCAACGACACAGCAGCCCTGCCCACTGTGCCACATTCCCATCTGTAGGCCAGCCCACTGAATCCTCAGTCCTTACCCACTTTACTCCATCTACCCAGAGTGGTCCTGCTTCAAAGGCCCCTGGGGAAGGAGCCTCTAGCAGGCACGGGGCTAGTCCTCCTCCATTCCTCTAAGACTCCCAGGACAAAGCTCACACAGCTCCATCTTTGATGCTATAGTAAAACAAGAGCAAGCATTCCAAGGCAAGAAACACGAGACCTAACACCCAGCCTGAGAAGAATTCTGGCCAGATGAGCCCACCATCGACCCTCTTGCACTTCTGCCTACTGAGGCCCTCCCTGCTCAGCATCCACTGGGTAGGCTGTTATTCATGTAAAAGCTTGGGCTGCCGCCTGGCCTTCCCCCTTCCATCTCAGTTGAGGAGACAAGGGAAGGGATTAGTAAGGACTACAATATGAGCCACTGTTTAAAGAAGGAAACCTCACCTACAAGAGGAGCTGTGAACAAGTTCCTAGGTCCCTTCAATGGCCTAAAGGTTCAGGAAACAGATGACCATCCTGTGGACATGATGGAGAATGTCCCAGGGGGCAACCTCTGTGCCCAAGAATGGCAGGGTCCACCTGGGGCTTGGACGCTCTGGTCACCCAGTCACTGGGTCCCTCTGGAACACATTCCTCTCACCTTATTGCCTCATTATGGGATGTAGATGCCTACAAGTAGGAGCTTGTAACCCAACTAAAGCAGGACGCTGCTCTGCTCAGCAACCCCGACAGGACACTCACTGCCCCAGGAAAAGCCAAATTCCATAGCTGGGCAGGATGCAGGGAGCTCCCCTGCTGCTAACCTTCTGAGCCTGCCACTCAGTTCAATAATTTCTGTGCAGGCTGGAATCCACCTTCATCTCCACAGCCTTGCTCCCTGATCACAAGGTGCATGCTCACTTCAGGCCTGAGCTGCCCTTGATTTCCCATTCATGAAAATCAGACACACTCTATGACCCAATTCAAATGCTTGAGCCCTGCTGCGTAGCAGGAGCAGCAAGAAGCTGCTATTTCAAGTGCCCCAGAAGGCCACACAGCACACAGTTTCTAGAGAAACCCCCATTATCCTAATCAGGGACCTGAGGATGAGTCCCATCACCCACTTTGTGCTGACTGGCTTTTGTCTACTTGACACAAACTAGAACCTGGGAAGAAGGAACCTCTTTATGGCCGTGTCTGTGAGGCATTTTCTTAATTGTTAATTGATGCAGGAGGGCCCAGCCCATCCTAGGTAGCACCATTCCTGGGCAGGTGAGCCTAGGCTGTGTAAGTAAGATAGCTAAGTAAGCCATGAGCAATCCAATGAACAGCTTCCTCTAGTCTCTGCTTCAGTTTCTGCCTCCAGGTTCTTGTCCAGTCATCCTTCAGTGATGGACTGTGACCTGGGAGTTGTAAGATAAAATAAACTCTTTCCTCCCAAAGCTGGTTTTGGTCAGTGCTTTACCACAGCAGCAGAAAGCAAACTAGGACAGTCATCATCTAGAATATAAGAAGGAAAGGTAAAGTGACCAGTCCAGGATCCCACGATTCCAACCGACCCTCAATCTGTCATCCTCCACAGCCTGTGTTTTTAGCTCGGAAAAAGCTCTGTGGTAGCACCTCCCACAGTCCCCTGAGCTCATCACTTTTCATGAACTTGCCTAGAACATCAGATATACTATGGACCCACCATCTTTTATCACAGCCAGGCCATCTTTCGTATTTTCACTACTCTCCTATCTTTTAGGCAACTGATGTCAAACATGCACACCCTCCCATCTGGGACTTTCAATCCATTTAGAAAAGTAACACAAACCTCAAGGAAGGAGGCTGCTGGGTGTCAAGGAGGCCTGCCCTTTTACCCACTTCTTACACACATAAGGTATCACCCTCAGGTCCTACGATGGCTGGTGACCATCAGGCACCAGGAACAAAGCCTCTAGATCCCCTCCAGGACAGACAGCTGCCAGCTCTTCACCAGGACATATTCCTTAGAGAGATGGGAAGGCTCACCAATACTCCAGGCAAAGGCCTGAGCTATGCCATGTAGCCCCAGTCACGGATGAAAGGCAAGTTTGTTGGCGGAGCTGGAGAGCCAAAGCTGGAGTGCCGCTGGGTCACCAGTGCATCTGCTTAACTCTCAGGCCTCTGCTATGGTTTGGATATACTTTGTATCTCCTCTAAAGGTTCATGTGGTTGGAAGCTTTGTCCCTAACGTTGTAATATTAGAGGTAGAAGAACCTCTTAGGAAGAGGGGGGTCCTAAGGTCATTGGGACCCTTTGATAGTTTTCACAGGAGAGTTATTATAAAATGAGCAAGTCTGATTCCATACAGCCTTTTCTGCTCATGATTTGAGAACATGGTTCAAGATGTAATTATCTGCTTGCTCCCACGTGTATTCCTGCCAGCGTCACAACCATGAGGTGACATAGCCAAGGGATGCCCCTTGTCAGAACCAGCACTATACTGTTTAGCCTCCTGAACTGGGAGCTAAATAAACCTTCACTTTATATAGCTAGCTTATCTCGGTATTTTGTTATGGTAACAAAAAGTTGACTAATAAGGCTGTATGACTCATCTGTAAACTGTTTGCTCGTCATGCTCAGCAAACAGCACTGAAAGATAGGACATAGGATATAACAAGGCTTAAAAGCCAGGGACATGGCGCTTACCTAATAAATCCTACTCCTATATTCCAACCCCCACTTTCCAGGACTGCCTCTGGTCTTACCCCCCAAATTGTGCCTGTCGGAGGACCATCTACGTTAGGGCTCAAGGCAGCTTAGGCGACAAGCAAGGTCTATATAGTAAGAGCAGGGGGCATCTTGGTAACACAGAATCGCTCAGTAGCCTCTGCATCTAGGCAAAGAAAGCACTATTGCTTAAAATTAAACAAGAACTTTCAGGAAAGAACACTAGAGCAGTAAAGGAGATGAAACAGTTACTGTTCACATGAATCTTTCCAGAATGTCTGTCTTACACAAACACACACCTTGACAAGGCAATGTGCACTTCTCTGGGGCTGTCCTGCTCCCGGTGGGGTAGGATGGGGACATAGTCCTTGGGGACAGAGCCAGCAGCTGGCAGAAGTTCCACAGTAGGGCAGGAGGCTCCGGGCAGGGGGAACAATGCACAGATCAGCAACAGCATTGCATATTTTTCTGCATTTGATTAAAGGTCTCTGATTTTTGTGTCTCCTTTGCCCTATTACATAACTCTACTCCTCACCAGCAATTCTACACATATTCCTGCTCTCTAACTGTGGTGTTATCAGGATACCTCATCGCCCCTCAGGGCTCAGCACAGCAAAACAAAACCTCTTGCAGCAGTCAGAACCACTCTCCTCAAGAGCTTCTTGAGGCTCTTATTTCTTAACACTGGTTGCAAAGGAGAACAAAGGTCCTCCTGAGGATGGCTGCCCCGTGGAACTCAATCGCTTTCTGTGCCAAAGTGCTCATCAAGGCCAGACTCTCTGCCCCTTCCTCACACAATAATAACCTGTGATCACTGGGGTGTGCTACTTGTCAGGAGGTTGGGCCACACGTGTCCATACCTTTCATGTAGGCCTCGATTTTGCGGATGAGCTCGTAGGACTTGGAACGGTCAAGCAGGGTCCTGATGGCAGGGAGGGGGTCCAGGACAATGGTCTCTGGGTGAGCGTCAATGTACTCCTGAAAGAAATGACCGTTTGGGGTTAGAGAGGGAGGCTGGCACTGCAACAAGGGCAAGGACAAGACTACCCCTGGAGTCCTCCATGCATCTGTCCCCTTCTTACTCCTCTCCCATCACATGACTTTGGCAAACCAACCATGGCTCAGAAAAGGATATGTGACCCTGAGTCTGTCCAATCAGAGGCAGGTTCAGGGATCTTGCTGGGATGTCAGAACAAAGGTTTTCTCTCCCTCATGGTCAAGGAAGCCCAGACACTAGGCATCTCTGAGCAACCACAGCAGGAATTAGGCAAATATGTTGCCAAGGCCTGAGCTCAAAAAGTAGAGCTCAGTACAGAAGAGCAATTGGGTTCTGGTCAGGTCATTCTGCCCTTGGGAAAAGCTTCACCTGAGCCCAGACCTGGTCCATGTGCTGGCTACACCCCAACAAGGTTCAAGCCCAGCCTCCTGCACTAATGGATAAGGACTCCAAAGCATGGCTAGGAAGAAAGCAGAAGATGCTGCAGCTCATGGGAAACTCAGAGCAAGGTATGATGGACAGAGATGTGCTACCTACTACCTCACGCCACTCTGAGCAGCCTCATTTTGTCAGAACTGTGCCACCCAGAAGGACTTTCCTTCAATACCTAATAGTTTCCTGGTAGGCACTGTAAATACCAAGGGAAACAAAAATCAGCCTATGAGGAATCTACCATTGTCCTGGGAAGGAACAGTAACCTAAATGGGAGACAAGATGGTACAAAGCAACTCAATAAGGTGCAAGGCAGAGGGGCCAGAAAATGGATCAGTCAGGAAAGTGCTTGCTCTACAAACATGAGGACCTGAGATCAATCCCCAGCACCCACATAAAAGAAAGGCATGTTGGTGCATGCATGCTTGTAATTCCAGTACCAGGGAGGGGAGACAAATGGATTCCTAGGGCTTGCTGGTCAGTGAGAGAACCTGTCTCAAAAGACAAAGTAGACGGCTCCTAAGAAACAACATCTGAGTTTGACCTCTGGTCTACACACATGCACACACATACATACGCACGCACTGCAAGGCAGAATGTTTCTAGAGACACATAAGCCAAGAGACAAGAAAAGCCATTCCACGGTGACTTCAGGACCTCAGTCACCTTGTTGAGCCAGTGTAACTTGTTAGTAGATTAGAAATGAGACATTCTTATGGCTCTTCAAATTTAGGATTCTAAGGACAAAACTATAGGATGCAAAAGAGATGACAGAGAGTTCAGGGAAAAGGCCAGGCTTAAAGAAGGCCCTTCCCCACTGCAGTGGGCTGAACTGGGGCCCCCAAACACTTGTTCAAGCACTAACTCTCCAGCACCCATGAATACAGACTTATTTGGAAATGGGATGGTCTTTGGCCAGTATCAAGTTAGGATGAGGTAATACTAGGTGTATGGGTGAGCCCTCATCCATAGACTGATTTACTTTTAAATGGGAGAAATTTAGACACAGACACAGGGAGGAGCCATCTGAAGAAGGACCAATGGAGCAACATGTCTACATGCCAAGGAGCACTAAGGATCACCTGAGGCCCCGAAGAGTCAAATCTTCCCTCTGCTTTGGGAGGGAGCCAGTCTAACATCTTGATTTTAGACTTTCAGCCCTCAAAATGACACAATTCACTGCTGTTAAGTCACAAGGCACATGGTTGAGACAGCTCTGACCAATTAACACAGGAGTTTACTTCACCCACTGCCCCCACCCCAGCCCACACGCCAGTCTGGAGTTAGCAAAGGTCAGGGGGAAACCTTCCAAAACTTTTTCTCCAGTAAACTTTATAAATAAAAAGAAAGCCATTTAGATGTGTTTTTCAGTGAACCTATTTTGGTTTCTAGTAATCACCTGAAGAGCATTTGAGGCAAAAGCAGATTCATACTCACTTCTTGTTTGAAATTGGCCTCCCCATGAACCCTACCCCATAGGACCTGGTTATAGATCCTTTCTGTCCTTTCCCCTGAATGGTTAAAAGCTCCCTCTGTCCTTCAGAGGTGTCCGCTTGCCACCTGGGGCACCTCCATACCAGCACCTGCTCACTCCTGAGAGTTCCCCTACCTTACCACCAACTTTACAGCTGCTTATGCAGATCTGTGAAGACTGGCCATTGGGTCACATGGCCATGCCCACTGCCTCTCTCTCCTGGTCTCAGCCTGAGCCCTATCTCTTCCATTAGGATTCCCTGTAGGTGAGCATCCCTGTTGGCACCTTCCTTTACCACAGTGTGCTTCCACGTGAGCACACCATTCACCAACCCTTCCCATCCTGCTCACACATCCCTACAGAATATCACTGTCTAATGCCAGAGGTTGTCCACTCTGTAGGTGCTACAGTCACTGAGAGCGCGGCGGCATCTTGCAGATACACAGGACAGTGGAGTCTCTGCTTTTTTCTCAGTTCCACACTCCTGGCCTGCCCTGGAGTGTCTTATCTCCTACTCTACTGCATCTGGTGTGGCAGAAAGAGCATGTGAAAGGGACCAAAGTGGCCAGCCACTGGGCTTCTCAGGTCTCTGAGGACTTCCTGCAGATGGCCCTGCGGGTTCATGTAGAGGTGGCCTCAAGTTCCACCAGTCTACTGACCGGAGAAACCTGAGGAGCAGAGTTTCAAGGCCATGGGGATGCCCTGGAGAGAGAGGGACAACAGTTTGCTAGGGGCACTGACGGTGAGAGAGGGCCAAGTGCACTTGCTGCCTTCTTCACTGAGCCTGTTGGAGACACCACAGAGGAGCAGCCCATTTATCCCCAGCCACTGAGGCAACTTGAACACAGACATACACTTCCCTCCCATGCCTCTAACAAGACTCAAGCTGGTCCCATGTTCCTGCAGAAGGGCAGTAACCTTTAAAGAGAGCCCAGTATCACGAAGGCAGGAATTGAAGCCAAAATCAAGAGGGAAACTAAAACTAAAGGAGGAAATAATCTGACAAGCAGGCGCCAACCAGCTTTGGGCCAGGGATGAAAGCAGCAGAAGAATCTCTGCCGAACCAGATCTCTCTGGAGACGGGAACAGAGGGACAAAGACTTCTTCCAAATCCTCTGCTATCACAAGTGTATTTTCCTCCAAGCTTTGCAGCTTATCTATTGTATCAGAGGCCTCATGAATTTTTCACAAGTCTCTTAGACTTACTAAATAAATTGCTGGAAGAAAGACCCAAACCATCTCCATGGCAAATGGTAAACATGTGTTTCCTCAGAGGGGTGGCCTGCCAAGAGGGACCAGAGTGAGATCCTGGAGTGAACAGGGGGAGCCTGGCCTTTATAAGGACAATTGGGCCCAGCAGGGTCAGGTGACAGTGATGAGTCCTACTGTTAGAAAGGACAAAGGGGCAGAGGTCAACCAGGTGCCCAGTCAGAGCACAAGATGACCCAGGTCCATGATGTCAACAGGGGCACCAGCAATACACTGTGAGGTGAGGGGAAGACACAGTGTCCCCACTGTGAATTCAAGTTGAGTGCGAAGGCTGAAGGAACACAAAGGTACTGCTT
This sequence comes from Eospalax fontanierii, assembly GCA_035773235.1. NCBI lineage: Eukaryota > Metazoa > Chordata > Mammalia > Rodentia > Spalacidae > Eospalax > Eospalax fontanierii. Next base: position 70,868,941 of record CM069536.1, read on the forward strand.
CCTCCGCAGTCCCATGTGCAAAGAGAGAAACGGGATTTGCTTTCCACAGAAAATGCCACCAAAAGCCCAAGTTGAAATATTACCTGTGTCACATCTTCCCCATCTGGAAGGAAGACTCTGGAGTTAACTGAGCAGTTCTGTAGTGTGACCTGTGCTCCGGATAAAGTTACCCTAGGGGGCTGCCAGGGCATCCAGGAGATGATGCAACAGCAACAGATACAGCGCGGAAACAAGGAAGGTGCTCAGTACTCTGCAATACACGACTCAGCAGCCCTGACCCAAGGTCTCTGGGCTCACCCTGTCTCACAGAGCAGACTCAAGATCACCAGACCTGTACTGGGTATGGCCTATGGCCACCCTCCCTCTGATGCCTTGAGCATGACACAACCCCTATCTCCGCACCCCCACCCGCCTTCCGCCCGCAGCAGCATAGCCCATAGGCAGTGATCCCCTTCGGGGCAGCTCAGGTCCTGGCAGAGGACTGGGTCTATCACACTAGCAGGTCGGTTGGCTCTCCTGGGAGATAGAAGAGACATTCCACCCATAGTACTTGGCCCCTGGTTTCTTGGGAGGTAACAGATATGCCATTCCCTCCAAACACAGCAGTGCCCTTTCTAGAAAGCACTGATTCATTTCTTGGAGATGCATAACAAAATTACTTGCAGATAAATGCGTTTGGGGTTTGCTGCAAAACAACCAAATACAGGCCATGAGGAGGGGATGAGACATGGAAAACCCAAGTAGGCAAGAGCTGCCAGGGGTGAGACTGCAGAACCCTTGGGAGCACCTTATCACAGTGCGCTCTGTAAGCTCACTTTCCTCAACACAAAATCTGTAGAGCATGGTAGAGCACAACTGGCTCTTCCTCTTCTTCTGTCCCTATCCCAGGGAGGGAATTCAAACACCAGCACAATCTCTTTAGGCAAAACTGGAGGCAGCTAACAAGATGCAAAATGCAATGAGACATTGTAATTACAGACAATAGCAATAATAAAAATAACCATAATCAATACTGCAAAAACGAGGCAGCTATATCTGGGGCTTGCTATAAGCTCAGCATTAGATACACTGGTTTTCAAACCATTTCTTTTAATACACAAATCCTATAGGGCAAGAGCTAAAACCATAAAATTCCCAGAAGAAAATACTGACAAAAAAAAAATCTTTGTAGCCCTGGATTCAACAATGGTTTTTGGGATATGACACTATAAAGCCGAACTAGGAGAGGAACAAAGTATCTAAGTAGGCACCCTCAGAAGCAGGTGGCTAACTAGACTCCACAGAATCAGAACCTCTGTAAGTCAAAGGCCTGATGCTCGCCAGTACCACATAGCTCATCTGGCAGAAGTATCCAAGCCCAAACCGGCCCAGTGGAGGCAGGAGAGGCTGCCGGGCCCAATTTTAAATCATGCAGGTCTGGAAGGACTTTGCACACTTGTGGGCTCCCCATTAGCACTTCAAGGGTTGTAGGGTTCCCTCCCCATTTTTGTTAGGACCTTGAGACTCTGAGAGTATCTGGTCCAAGGCTTGTTCCCTCTGACACAGCAAGCCCCACATTACTTTCGTGGTCCCAGAGTGAAAGCCTGTTCACCAGGTGGTATGAATTTGAGGGCCTACAGACTCAGTGTGGGGCTGGGAGGCTCTGGCTTGACAGAGAGTTTGGGAATCTCTCTTTCAATTGGTGAAGATACTGGGATGGAGGAAAGAGCCCTATTGTCCTTTGCAAAATGAAGGCCACTGCTGGCAAGGGCTCACAAGCACAAGAGTTGGAGACTGCTAGGTCTGAGATAAAATCCAGTTTCCTCACTTGTGAATTTGGGCCTCCTTCAACTTTGATCCTCACCTGTAAACTGAAGATTGCATTAGTTCAGCTTTATCATATGATCCACGCAGCATGTGATCTACCCAGTTAAAGTTTATAATTCAAGTGTATTTAGTAGACTGGGCTGGGAATACATAGCTCAGTGGTAGTGTCTGCCCAGCATGTGTGAGGCCTTGGGGTCAATCCCCATTACTTCATATCCCACTCCTACAATAGAGATTTAATACATTTTAGCAAAATTTTAGACCATTTTCATTTTTCAAAAGTAAAACTCCATACCTCTTCCCTATCAGCTTCGAGTCCCATTCCTCCCAGTCCCTGAAACCCCTGGACTGCCATTCTGTCTCTACAGGAATGACTGTAGACATTCATGTAAACAGAATCATAAAGTAGGCTGTCTTCTGTGACCAGCTTCCTCCCCTTGCCATTTTAAGATTCGTGCTTGTTAGTCTTTCTTCTTCATGACTAGATCACAGTTCAGGGTACGAACATACCAGATGTGTGCACCCATTCATCACTGGTTGGATATTTGGTTATTTTCCACTTTTCAGCTAGCTGCTATTAACATGTTTGTGTGAACCAATGTTTTCATTTCTCTTAGGTATATGCCTAGGAATGAGAAGACAAAATACCACAAAAGTTTGCTCCTCGGGCATGGGTGTCTTACATAATCATACCCCATCACAGATACAAGTCAGTGCCTTTCTCACTTCCAATACAGCAGTCACAAAAAAAAAAAAAAAAACACTGCCATTTGGCTCTCAGAGCAACCTTGTGGTCCACAGAGGGAATATCTACATTTTTCTTTCAGATTGCAGATAGACAAAATTTCAAGTCAGGCACAATGTACAAACCTGTAATCCAGGAGGACTGTGAATTTGAGGACAGCCTGGGCTACATAGCAAGTTTCAGACCAATCTAGATTACATAGCAAGACTGTTTCAAGAAATGAAAAAGAAGCTGAGTCTCTGAAAGTCAAAGTGACTGGTTCAAGATTGAACACAATTATCTGGAGCTTCGCCAGGAACTACCAACCTCTATAATGCCAAATCTTAGACCTCAGCAGAGTACCATGTCACCTTCTGGAACATAGGCCAGTGAATGAATTGCTTTTACTCCCCAGAAAGACTAAGGAGTATCTGAACCTCAGTGTTGTACAACTCTGTCCACAGCTCGACCAGATCTCTAAAACAGCAGACAGAGAACCAAACCCTTGTGCTAGAACAGGAGAATGAGGAAGAAAGTGATGACTAGACCTCCTGCAGCCCCAGTGGACTGGTTTCCAGGTGGTGCTATTGGAAAGACAGCCTCTAGGAAGTCACACCTCAGCGGCACTACTGGAGCAATCCACTCAGTTTCCACAGGAGCAAGCCTGTCCCACCAATCTCGGGACTGTCACTGTCTAGGAAGCAACCAAGTGTCCCAGGCAGGGCTAGCAAGTTCAGCACCACACCAGGGGCTCATGCATCAGGCCACATGGTAGCCTGAAGAATGGGTAGATATCCAGATGCTCCACAGGGGAGTCTCAGGAGGATCCTCCCAGCCAGGAGCGGTGTGGGGACCAGGCCCACCAATAATGGAATGGAGACTCGAGCCCTTAAAGTATGCTAGAGAAACTTTGTCTCTTGCTTTGGTGACCAGCTTCCTTCCTTCCTCCCCGGAAGCTAGTTTCTGTCCCTACCTTAGAGAGGGGTTGTCATATGGAAAGGGCAATTCTGCACGGGAAGCAGGAAGCAGTTTATAGGCCAGGCCTGAAGCAGTCTACTTGGGGCTGCCTGGCCCCAAGATGCCCTCACTCCTGGTGTTCAAGTCCTTGTAGAACTGCCTCCCTTGTGAGGGTGGAGCCCATGAAATGCTATTAGTCATCTGTCCAGCCCCAAGGACTGGCCTTCTTACCCACTCCTTCCTTGCTGGTTGAGATCCAGGAAGCTTCTAGTCACTATAGCTCTGACACCATGACAAACAGAATCCCACCAAGCCTCCAGGGTGAGTTACTGATTATGCACTCACTACATACAGGTTACAGTCCCACTTCCCTTGTACCCATCCTAAAGTTGTTCCTGTTATGAGTTCTTCTGACAAAGAACCCAGGGCTCAGAACACCTCAGTGCTAAATAGAGGGCTTTCCCAGCCAGGATCTGGCTCCTCAATGCCAGGTAAAGGAATATGGCACAAGAAAACCTAGCTCTAGGAAAGGCAGCTCAATTGCAGCTGGGTCAGAACCACTCTTCTCATTCTTAGGAAACCTTTCTTATGCACTGCAGCAGGTCCAAGGCCTGGAGCCTGCTGGCTGCACATCCCGACATATTCTGCATGGTGGCATCAGGGGAAAGGTGCATGTTAATTTTATCCCTTCTCTTCTGGGAGGGGGAGCTCTGCTGGTCCAGCACTAGCAAAAGCAAAGGAAGAGTGCCTTAGTCTAGCCCATCATCTCAGGAAGGAAGTAGTAACTAGGTCAAGGTTCCCAGCCCTGGATGAAGATGAAGTAACACAAGTGAAGACAGATGATTCTTGGGAGACTGCATTTAGTGACAGGAACAAATGACAAGCTAGAAAGACAGCTATCAGGAAGATCTAGATGACATGAAGCAAGGGACAAGTACAAGATTCTGAGACATCAAGGTTGGCATGGTACTTGGGCACACAGAGGAGCAGTGGACACCTGCAAAAAAGTATGAGGACTACATGGAGATGATGAGACTCCAGTGGGCGTCAAGGAAGTCATGTCTTCAAAGGCACAGTATGTTCTGCATACAGTCCTGCATACAGTTCTGCAGAAGGGGAAATCTATTCTTTAGATTCCCAGGTCATGTGATGATGAGGTGGCAAGTCACAGTGTAGCCATCATCTGTCAGCCACAGAGCTATGCTGTATGCAACCTGTGTTAACAGTCCCTGGTAGTTGGCCAATGCAACTTGCAACACATGAGAAGGCTTCCTAAGACTGCACATGGTCCAGCCCTAGCCCAACACAAGAATGGTACCATGCAAGCAGAGTCAAGAAATGAGCTGATGTCCTAGAACCATGACTGACTCATATAGTTCTGAAAGTCACCCAAGTTATCTGCATCTCAGTTTTCTGAATCTGATGAGAAATTTGGAGTGACTTATTTTGGGTATCCTTGCTGACTGTTATGATCCAGGTGCTCTGGTTGTAATGGGTTGAACAAATCAGAAAAAAAGCTTTTGGGCCCCTGTACTGAGTTAGGTCAGAGACAGCCAGACTCAGAAGCCTGGGACCTGCTGTCCTTGGAGCACAGAGCATGTGGTTACAAAGTCCCCTTCCCTGCAGGCTAGTGAGGCATGCACCCACATGCATCAGGGCAGAAGGCAAGCAGGCTGAGTGCAGCCCCCAGACAAGCCACATATCCATCAGGGATAGGCATGGCACCAGCCCTGACAAAGCTGTGCCCCAAGGCTGTCCTTTCCTAAGTCTACATTCCCTCTGGCCCACCCTGGTATGCTGAGGGCACTTCTTCACCCACAGACTCCTGTCTCACTTTCCAAAAAGGCTCTTCAGGAGAGTTGAGCTTCCTGCCAGCAGATGCTCAGTCTTAACCAATCCTCATTTGTATTCCAGAGAGATCTCTCATGTCTGAGCACTCAGCCTGAGGCATCCTGGAGTACAAGAGACCAGTCCCTAGGAAGGAGAGAGAGAGAGAGAGAGAGAGAGAGAGAGAGAGAGAGAGAGAGAGAGAGAGAGAGAGAGAGTCGGACAAAGAGAGGGAAGGGGGATCACTCACTAAGGTATATCCTATCTATCATCATAGGGGTAACTCCTAAGTGGCAGTGGGGTGGAGAGTGGGCAGGAGAGTGTTAATGCACAGGGATGCAAATCTGGCCATAAGGAAAGATGGGGGAAAGGATTTCTGAGACCACTGACCCTAAAGAGTCACAGGTACAGGCCAGAAAGGTCACTCCAGACAGAGGTAGAAGCAAAGGAGTAGGAGAGGGAGCTCAACACACTCAAGGATGGGGCGCCTGGTGTCGACACGGGTCTCAAGGGAAGGTTAAGTTCAGGCCAGTGGCCTGGAGACAGACCAGCTAAGGAGTCTGGACTTGTTCCTAAATCAATAGGGTCCTTAGCAAGGGTAGGGTAGAATGAGGACAGCCTTAAGGTACAGAGTGACCAGTCTGGCACTCTGCAAGGCCACAAGATGGAGCAGCAAACAGATGGGCCTTAGTATGAAGTGTGATGCAGTGCTGGCCATGGGGTGTGTGCGCTGGACTGGACACTCAGGAAAGACTGAGGGGCTCTTGGACCCTGACCTTTTACACTAATACCTCTCTGTGATACAGGAGAGATCATGAAAATAAAATGACAACAGAATCTACCCCAGGCCTACTTGCTCCTTAACCCTGTTATTTAAACCCGAGGATAAGCTGGGATGGTCAGAGCCTGATAACACAGGGGGTGCAGAAGAGAAAGGCCACACATGATCCCCAAGCACAGTCAGGAGTAAGGTGGTCCAGGTTCAGGGTCTAAGCAAGGCCCATGAAATTAGCCAACACAGCCCTTCCCAGGGCCCCTAGCATCCAACAGCAAACCAGCAGGCAAGAGGCAACTCCAGGCCAAAATGCACTGATTAGAAAGTGTCAGGAAACACACCAGCACCTGTGGGGGAGAGTGAAACCAGTGTACCATCAATGGAAAGAACAAAGAATGCTCGCGCTAGTGTCTCCACCCTCAAGTATTCAGCCTACAGGTTCCTTATGTGCCCACAGTGACATGTGTGAAGGTAACCACCCATAACATGCTTTCAAAGCTGATCAGACAGGTATGGCTAAAGGTCCGTCAATGCAGAACTACCTGGAAAATAGCAGGAAGTCCATTCAGTTTAAAAAGAACAGGGCAACCTGCAAGGATTAACTATGATCACTACCAGGTGTCCTGTGGTGAGGAAAGACTGCTTTGTGCCTGTTCCACAGAAGTTCTCTGAAAAGGCTCCTAGCCATAAGACCAATGACTGCCCCCAAACAGGAAAAGCTGGCTGGGCAGCAGGGTGGCCCATCAGAGAGAGTTCTATATGCTGGTGTCACCAATATATGACAGGTCTGTGAGAGGCACAGAGAAGCCACAGAGACAGCCATGTCTTTGCCCAAATTAGAATCATGCACAGTACACGTGAAGACCGCTAAAACTCACAACCACAAGCTGGTCAGACTGAGTGAGCTGCTGGGGCAAGCCGGAAGGGTTTCCTGGAATAGAAAGTCAGCAGCAACCTGCCCCCTTCCAGGAGTCAGTGAGAAGTCCAGAAAGGACCAGGAGAGGCCCCAGCCTCTAAAATCAACTGTATGGGAACCATACCACCATAAAGAAGAAGCCTTGTTTCAGATAGTGTGGGGTTAGGACTTGAGCACCCAGAAAGAAAACAGGGTCTCCTGATTATGTAGTACACATGCCTAGAACAATGTCATGCTCATATATAAGGCAGATACCACCCATGACCATCCATCCCCCTCAGCCATCTCCCAGGTGGACTGCGGCATTGAGAAACAAGTCCCAGGATCTTGGCTAGGAATCACTCAGGAGAGGATATCCAAGCTCCTCACTTACGCATGCAGCCTCCTAGCCCTTCATTTCCAATAGACTCTGGCTGCATGAAAACCCGGAAAGCCCTTGTTGCCTGAGCATTCTAGCCTGGCAAGTAGTACTGCAGACACCTGATCCAGTGCTGCATGCTTTGGCCTCTAAATAGTGACCCAGACTAGCTGAGAGGTGAGAGACGCTCACAACTGCCTCAAATTTCAGTTCCAGGGGATTTGATGCCCTGTTCTGGTCTCTGTAGACACTGCACTCACAGGCACAAACCTACACAGAGACAGACATATACATATAATTTAAAATAAAATTTTAAAAAATGAGCGTAATGGTAACCCCTCCCTAGCCCTTGCAGTACCTGGAGGTGTGGTTTGGTTTTTACCACAGGGACTGTTTAGAGGGTATGACTGCATAATAGCTAACAGAGATCAGACAGGCCACTAAACATCCTGGATGGCACAGGGCAGGTCCTGACAACAGAGAATTATCCAGACGAAGATGTCAATGGTGTGACATCTGAGAAAACCTAAGAAGATAGATACAAAAGCTCTCTACAACTGTAAAATATTTTGTTGTGGTTTGCTTCTCTCTGAGACAGTCTCCCTAAGCAGACAGGGTTAGACTTGAACTCAAAACTTTTCTCCTTCAGTCTCCTAGGTGGTGGGATTACAAGCATATACAACTAGGCCTGGCAGAAAACATTAATAAACATCCCTTTTGTTCGTTCACTTGATTTGAGACTCAATTTCAAACAGTCCAGGCTGGCTTCGAACTCACTATGTCACTAAGGATGACTTTTTTTTCATTTTTAAAAAATATTTATTATTTTTACTTTATGTTTATAAGTGTATTGCCTACATGTATATAAGTGCACCCATGTTGTGCAATGCCTGCCGAGTCAGAAGAGGGCATTGGACTCCTCTGAAACTAAACTTATGGATGGCTGTTAACCACCATGTGGGTGCTGGGAATCAAACCCAGGTCCTTTGCAAGAGCAATCAGGGCTCTTAATCACTGAGCCATCTCTCAAGCCCCACTAAGGATGATCTTTATTGATTTTTCTGCCTCCACCTCACAAGTGCTAGGAATATGGGTACACAGTACTAGGCTCAGCTCTAATAAATACTTATATTTCTAAAATTCAACATGCCCCAAACCTTGAGGTATAAAACACACTGGTCCACATACACAGGAACCTAGGCCAATGTGTGGGCTTAGGGCTTAGGATTCAGAGCACCATTCAGTCACCCCATTACCTGGTCTATACAATGTCCATCAATCCTGGCAGGTATGAGATGGAAAGGCTTGGGTCTTCCTTCCAGAGGGAAAGGTGCCTATGACCAGGCAAAGGCATCAAGCAGTGTTCCCTCCTTGGCAGAAAGAGCATGTCCAGTCCCCATCGCCTGGCTTAGTGTATATACATAGTGGGCAGATTGGGCAGCCATCATTCTACCATGGGAGAACTGGCCTTGTCACCCGAAGCAGCAGTCATCTTGAGGCTGACCTTATGGTCACCCTAGTACTAAGCCTGCTCTTCTGGGACTGGGATGCACCCAATTTTGAGTCCCTTGACTTCTGCTAGCCTATGTTTCATCAGTACATGGCATCAGCTGGAACAGAGGCAAGGTAATGACCTCTTCCTCAGTGACCTGGAGCCACTAACCCTCCAGCCAGCAAGAAGCAAAAAAGCCACTTAGGTACATGTTAAAGGAATGTAAGCTATAATCCTGACCCCGCTGCTTCTAAATGACCCTGAGCAGGTGATAATTCCCTTGGGCCTTCGTCTTCTTGCCTGAAAAATAGGTAACTAATTCCACTGCTTCAAGGACTGGGACAGGACTAACTTGGAAGAGATTAGTAGGGCCAAGGCTGTCTGGACACATGGTACATGCCTAGCCAAAGTTAGTCTTTGCCATAGATCTACAGTTGTAATACAAAACCTTCACCAGGTCCCATGCTCTGACCCTGACCCCAACGGCCCACACACAAACCAGCAGAAACACTTAGGCTGTTACCCAACTTCTCATGGGTTTAGATATTGGCTTCTAATTGTATTGGAAGGCCCAGAACAATGAAGCCCTTGCCTCTCTGCCTTCCCCTCCAGCACAGCACAGACCCTCTGCTGGTGGCTGCTCAATGCTCGAGCCTGGCAAGTTTGACCCAGTGTGAGAAGTGCTGCTGCAGCTGTACCTGAGAGGGAGACAGGACTGAACTGTGGGCTGGGAAGTAACAGCCACACTAAGGGTGGCTGTTATAGGAGCTAGACAGGGCTGAGTCCATGTTCTTAAGTGCTATCCAGCAAGCTCTCTGTGATGCAGGCAGGACAACTGGGGTCTGATGAGGGGCAGAGATGACTCTCAAGTCTTTCTGACTGCCTCTCCTCCTCTGACCCTGCCTCTTAGGCTTAAGCCCACATTTCCATTGCCCTCTCATAGTGTCCTGCCACTAGGGGACACTTACAATGGCTGCCTCATTGACTTCAATTACAATTGAGAATTCACAAGATGGCTGGGGCTACAGATAAGGCTGGAAAAAGTAATGCTATTGCCCAGCAGCAATGCTGTCATCAGTAACACGGCTGGGGGCTCCAAAGTGTCAAGGGGGCTGCATGTACTACTACACCCCAGGCAAGATCTGGGAGAGTGGCTGATGCACACACTCCTGTGTGCCCACACACATAAGCGGCATGCACACACAGCCCTCACTACATGCCTAGCACTGTTCCAAGCACACAGCGTATATTAATTTGTTTAATCCTCACACCAATCTATGGGATATTGTAATTTTTTAAGAGAAACAAGAGTTCAGGGCTGAGCTTACTCTCTTGCCTGTAGGGAAAGCCTACACTGCTGACAGATGCAGTGAGTCATGGCCAGAAGTGGACAGTGTGGAGAAAGGGCCATGTCACTTTGGGGCTGACTCAGAACCAGTATGATCTTCACCACCTTCTCATTCATCTGCCATAGTCACTCTTCAGGGGCTGTTCCACCAGTCCAGATCCCCATACCCAAGAGAGCCACAGTCAGGCTTCCAAGGCTTTGAGGCTTAGGGAGCAGCTGATGGCTTGGGTGGTTGGTAGCCAGGCTTCTCCCAACCAGCTAGCAAGAAGGGCCTTGAACCCCATGCTCTCTGCCTACCTCCAGAGGAAGGCCAGCCTACAAATCCACCATTTGGAGGTAGCTCACATCCTCCTGCCTGAGTCCAGACCCACCTGCTTCCCATCTCCTGGGCAAGAGCTACTACAGGATGGCTAAAAGGCCTGCTCTTCCAGTTAGTACATGATGGAGAACCAAAGTACCAATACAGGGGGTAAACTCATTCCTGTACCTTCAGGCTAAGTGAAGTGCTCCCTCCCTAGACTCCCTTTATACACTAAAGGCCCACAGGACGGCCACAGGGAAGGTGGTTTCAGTTGAAGGAGGGACGTGGGGCTGAGGATGGGGTTCTGCTGGGTGTCCAGGGTACATACTCCCTCTCCAATCCAGATGCCCAGGCTCTAGTGACTAGCTGGTGCCCTGCCTGCTCAGAGTTTACCTTGAAGTGGCAATGCCCCTTCTGAACAGGGCCTCTCTCTGCCAACTAACTGGATCTTATCACCATCTTGCTCCTAGATTTCTCTGCAGGAGAAAGTCCAAGCTCCACAGCATGGCATAAAACTACCCTGAGCTCTGGCCTTGCCACCCAATGTTCCAGCCCACTGACTCCTGGGAACATCCCTACACACACCCCTAGGCAGTACCACCTGTCCCTGAGTCCTCCTTCTCTGCTCCTAGTCACCAACCAGAGCCACATACTCTATCTGCCACTGACCACAGATTCCACTCAGCGGAAGGCCTGCCCCTACGCATGCTCCTACTGTCAAGCACATTGGCATGTTCTCAGTGTGCCCCTATGCTGCACTAAGCGTAGAAGTTCTAACACAGGGCTGGAAGCAGATGCCACAGGGAGGGGCAAAAGCAAAATGATGACAAATTATGAACTTCTAAATGGTGGAAATGAAAGGCTTGAGATGGGGAGGGCCTGGGACAGGAGCTGTGTCTACTGACAGGAAGAAGATACACCTCAGGAAGGGTATGTGGGCTTCAGGAACTGCCTGCACAAAGGGTGGGCAAGTGTCAGGCATGGGCAGCTGCTGTGGAGGGCCAGAATGGCAACAAAGGGGCAGGTGGAACAGGACAAGGCTGGGGATAGAAGCAGCAGCCAGGCTACTGAGGGCTGTGTTAACAATCATGGTCTTCAGTCACAGTATTCAACAGTGCCATGTGGTACTCAGAAAACAAAACAGTGCTCACACTGGGGGTCCAGGAACACCGGAGACAATCAACCTCCATCCAGCTGACCAAGATGGAGAGGGTGGGCTAGAGAATTAACTGAATTGGTAAAATGCTTGCCTTACAAAGCAGCAACTGGGAGGCACAGACAGGCAGATCCCTGAAGCTCACTGGCTAGACGGTCTTGCCTACTACTTAGCAAGTTCCATACCAGTGAGAGACCCTGTCTCAAAATGAAGCCTCCACACTCATGTATACACGCACTCATATCTGTACACAAGTTCACGCATACACAGAAAAGATGGAGAGAAAATAGTTTAGATTCAAGCCACCTTATTCTAACCTCCATCAGGGAAAACCTTGGGAAAAGCCACTTGTCTGGTAGGTCACAACTAGCACACTCCTAGAGCAATCTGGAGCCCCCCAGAAGCAGCAGAAGAAAGCCATCAGCTCTCCCCCTGCAGCCAAACAGGTGGCACCAGAAGTGACAGAGAGAAAGCTCATATTGCTCCCTCAAGGAAGTGGCTGAAGGGCCAGGAGGCCCCAGGGTTCCTGTGTACCAGCCACACCCAGCCCCATGGACCCAGGAGGGCAGGGCCCTGGGGGACCTTTGCCCAGGTCTGTTCACTGATAACCAAGTCTTAGGCAGCAGGCAGAGGCGCCAGGCTGCTGGTTCCACATGACCCTTGGAGTAGAAAACAACTGAATCATCCCATTGATCCTCCACTGTGAGGCTAATCCCAAAGGAAAGACAGCTGGGGGTAGTTTCTGTGACAACCAGTTTGAATGACCTGTAATGTACACAAGGCCCACACCCTCCAACCTGCCCACCTGGACACTAGGAAGAAACTGGTCTTGGTTCCCAACCTCCCTGCCCTGGGGACCAGAGGCTCATGGGGACATCTATAGCACAATGCCCTGGAGCCATCAGGAATGTCTCCCAAAGTCATCACTCATCACACACAATCCCACAACTTTTCCTGGGGACCTAAAGACAACAGAGTCCTTCCAGCAGTGTCCTTTCTGAAGCAGAGGGGCTCCACCCTGCTCTACTCCTCACAACATTTAAGATATAAGAAGAGCCGCTCTGCATACTAGGCCCTTGGCTCTGCTTCTTGCTCCTGAACTCTTGAAATCAATGTGCCCAACCATGGCAGTCCTCCCAGGGCCCAAGCCATGCCAATTCCTTCTTGTTAATGTCCAAAAGATAAACAAGAATTTGAAAATGAAGGCCATAGTCAAGGTTAAGTGTCAACCCCCAGGTCCACGTGGCCTAGCTCTGATCTTGCACCTCTCTCAGGAGGAGATGACAAGTTCAGAACTGAACGGCCCCCAGTGCCATGCCCCAAGATCCAACCCTTGGCCTTCATCCAGAGTTCCTCAACCTGCCCCTAGGCAAGTGTCACTGTCACTGTTCCTTCAACCACCTATGCACGCACGCACGCTCCTGCTGCCTCTGAAGCACACAGTTTGGTGCTCTTTCCCCACAGTTTGCTCTCTTTTCCGGGAGGACATGTTCTGGTTTTATCATGTATCTGGCCTCTCGCTGAAACAAAGTGCAATGAAAATGTTCTTCTGAAGTACCCAGCTGGAAGGTTATCATGAGGCCACCACCCCAGACAAGGTGCCAGCTCAAGAATCCAGCCAAGACCCTCTCCAGGAAACATACTCAGTGGCTTGCAGTCTTAGACTACAGGTCCCCATGTCCCTAGGCACATGTGTTCTGAAAAGTTCTTTCCTGTTACACCCAGAACAGTTCTGGTCCTGCTCAGTAGTCATCTGCCTAGGCCAAAGGCTCTGTGTGTCTGAGGCAGAGATAGAGCCACCTTCATGGCAACACTCAGCTAACTACTGACTAGACTGTGCAGCTACCGAAAAAGATGCCAAAGGGAGTGAGCAGGAATGTGGCGATAGGAATACAACAGGACTCGGCCACATTCACTCTTGGCACTTGCTGCCCAGCCCAAGAATAAGGTGCCATCTCGATAACAAATTTCCATGGCGCATGGACTTGGAGGCTGGCTCTACCTCCCTTTGACTCCAGAGTTCTCCCTCTGATCTAACTCAAGAGGTGGGAACGCAGGAAGAGCAAAGTCTTGCCAGGGATGGTTCCAGTTCCACCTGACTACTTTCTAACTGTAGAGACTTGAAAGAGCTACCCAACCTCCTGTATTTGTTTTCTCATCCTGAGGGAGTCAGGCTACCTTGTTGCTCCATGAGCAAATGGGCTGATATTTATAAAGTAGTTCAGACTAGAGCCCAGAATAAGTGTCTGTGATTACCTCCTGCTGGAGTCGTACTCTCCTTACACACGGCCTGGCCTTCCCAGATAGAGCTCTGCAGGGTTCCTGCAAGGTGTTGGCACCATCCTCTGTAGGACTGGCAGACATTACTGCCTCAAGGGTCTGTGAAGTTACCCAGGCTCCACTACCTCCCCAGACAGCATCGGTCACCAAGGAACTACAGGAGGCAACGCAGTTAGACACTTGGAGATTTCCTGAAGGACAGACAGTGTGAGGGTGCATCAGACTTGGGTGAGAACAGTTGCTGCTTCACTGACCGTCCATGGTGTCTGCAATGCTAGAGGGTGGTGGAGACAGAGGCCCGAGAGCACTGTAAAAGCCACTCCTGTGGGAATAAGCAGTGGGTTCCTGAGACTTTTCAGAAGTCCCTGGCTCTGCCATGCCACACATGTTCCTGAGTCTCAGTTTCCTGGTTATAAAGCAAGGCTGGCAAATCCTGGTTTGAGGGGTATAGAGATAAAATGGGCTCAGGCTGGTTGCTTTTCAGGCCAGCCAGGCCAGGACATGGAGTAGGAGTTGGTCAAGCAAACCATCCATAGGGTACCTGTCTCCCTCCCACGTAGGGCCTGAAGAATTTCTGCACACAGCAGAACCTCAGCGAGCATGTAGGCCCCATACCTTCAGTGGAGTACCTCCAGTGTGAGTAGAAGGAGCACTTTCCATCACTGCCCACCTGCTCCTCCCTGTAGGATAGGCTTCTCTGCAACTGACATCCATTTTACAAACAAGAAAACTGAGGCTCTACAAGCTGTTGGAGAATCACGACCACAGCTTCCACAGCCTCAGCCTGTGAGAGGACAGGGACCAGCAACTGAGGGGGACCGCTATGCAGAGGCCCAAGAGGGCATTTCGTGGAGAAAACCCCTAGCCCCACCCTGGCCAACCCCAGGACACAGGAGGTCAGGAGCAGCTGAATCTGGCAGGAAAGGGGACTCCATAGCAGGGGTTTGCCAGGAAGTGGGTGAGGGCCATGGGAACTCTGGGGCTGAGGCCACCAACCCTGAACACATGGCAGAGAGGCACGCTGTCAGCAGGATGGCTGCTGTGTGACAAGAGCCTCTTTGTCCTGACAGAGAAACGGATGTCCAACCTCCAATTACCACACATGAAAAGTGCTAGTTCAAGCACCCCCGTGCCCTGGGGAGGCCCAGGAACAGCCACTATTTCGGCTGCATTTTCGCTGATAATACAACTTTGTTTCATGACCCCGAGTGGCTTTCCAGAGGAGAGAATCATGTCTGTCCACAAAAGAGGACACACAGGGCAAACGAACAGTGGCAACAGCAGCAGCTGCCACCCTACGTGAAAACCCCACAGCGGCAGGCGGAACACCCAGGGGTCGGGACCTGGAGCTTCCCAGGAAATGGGTGGGGAGCAGGGAACTGCCCACAGATTCATGAGAAATGTCAAGTTGGACTTGGGCAAGGCATACAGTGTCAGTGTGTCCACCAAGACAGGACATGGTTCAAAGGCCCTTGGGGGACCCTGATTCCAGGTGCAATAGAGGGGTCCCAACCCAGAGTCAAGGTAGATTCAGTGCTGACAACACAGAGGCCTCATTAGAACTCATCAATGCTCTGACTAGAGGTGGGTCTAACCAGGTGACATCAAGCCTGGGTTACACTCAAGACAGGCCTGGCTTGCAGGAAAGCACCTGCCCACAAAACCACAGCTTGCCAGGAGCAGTCACTTGAGCAGATGTCACAGTTCTAAGCTGACAGCCATCCTAGGCCTTCCCTCCACCCCTGTAGGCCCCACAGCCAGGTATCACCATCCTCACTCACTTGGAACCTGTGCACCAGTTCCAGGGACTGGCTGTCATTCTGGTCAGCCTCGAGGATGACGTCGGTCAGCTTGTGGATGATGACGTCCAGGGGGCCCTGCTCTTCAATCGGCTGGTTGAGGTTCAGCTGTAAGTGGGAACAGACAAGAACAGGTTCAGTACCTGAGTCCTTATACTACCCATCCTGCGCCAGCTGTCAGAGGAAAGGAGATTGAACCCACAGGACAAGAGCCTGAGGGTCTCACTGCTCATCACTCCTAGTAATTCTGAGGGCAGACCCCCATTTCCAGTTCTGGTCCCCAAGCCCTATGCCACCCAAAGGGAGAAAACACAGAAGCAAAGGATGCTGTGAAATAGCTCTAGGAACAAAACATTCATCAAACACATCTCATCTGCCTAGGGAAGTTGGGGCCCAAAGAGTTTAAGTAAAATGACTATTTACTTAGATCAAAACTTATCTAAGCAGGGGGCTGGTGCAATGGCTCAGAAGTTAAGAGCACTGGTTGTTCTTGCAGAAGACCCAGATTCAATTCCTAGCACCTACATGGCAGCTAACAACTGTGTGCAACTCCAGTTCCAGGAGATCTGACACCCTCTTCTGACCTCCCCAGGCATTACATGACAGTGCACTTACATACAGTCAATACACTCATACACATAAAATAAAAATAAATTTTAAAAAATGTGATCTAAGCAGAGATTTGTCCATGAGACTATGAAGTCTAGGTGAAATGGTGTTCCTGGCAAACCTAGAAGTTGCAGCTGCAAGAACCTAGGCGACAGCACTCCCCCCTGAAACCTGGCCTCGTCACTGACAGGGAGAGGTGCAGGGCTGCCTGTGGTCAGCTGAGCACTGCGTGGACTGCTTCGCTGAGGAATGTGTTTGTTTTTTCAAGAACATGGGGTTGGGAAGATCAAGCCCCAAGGGAGCCAGAGTGGCCAGCTGACAGCATCACCTGACCCCAAGCCAAGAGCACCTGCCAACAGCCAGGGCGGCCTGACACAAGGCTTCCTGACCTGCCAGATGTCTGCTGTCAGCACACAGCCACCATCACCTGTGAGGCCAGTCTCTTAGAGGCGAGTGGCGCCAGCTCGGCACCTGGCTGACCCCCACAATGCCTCAGCAAGGCCAGGAAAGGCCACAAGCCCTATCCCTACCTTGTACTCCACCCTGCCCTCAAGAACAGCTCCCTCCAGGACTAAAAGCTACATGTAGGTCATTCATGGCATAGGACAGCTACAAACGGTGGCTGTGAGGAGATGCCAGGCTAACAACATACAAGCTTGCTTCCTTTTATTCCCAACCACTGTGGGAAAGGATTTCACAAATGAGGCAAATGAGGATAGAGACTTTAAAACCTGCCTAGGATCTGGGTGGGAGGGCTCACTTTGGATACAAACTGGTACCTAAGACAACTGCTCTGCCTTCACACCCACCCTCTATCTTCCGTCCCGTGTCTGCTCTGTGCTCATAGCTGTTGTCCTCTGGGGCCAGTAGAAGACAGGAGGAAAGGCAGGTCAGGATGGTCCTCACACCACCTTCAGCTCTCCTGGTGTTTCTGCACAGTCCCTCTCCCAAGATTACCAGCTATCTCTGTGGTTCCAGCTCCATTTTTGGGGCCCCTATCCCAGCCGGTCTAGGGATGGTAACAATCTACCATACTTGTACACATGGGTCTTGGGTCCTGCCCACATCTGTCACAGATAGTCCCTTATTTTAACTCTTCTGAGAAGCCCTTGGAATGTGTGCCAGCTCTTTCTTGCTGATGCCCTTAACTCCACTTTTCATGGACTGCCAGGAAAGATGTTAAGGGATCACCCCTATTTAAAGAAGATGAAAAAAATCCCAGAGATCTCCAAATAAGAAATCACCAAAGATTATGCTTTCCTCCCATGGTGACAAACTTGTGTACAAAATAAAACAAATAGAGCCAAGACACCAGGCAAGGAAGGGAAGGGGCACGGCCCAGGAGTCTTCTGCTGTTATTTAAAATAGGGTCTAGCCTCAAACTTAAACTGATCATCTTGCCTCTGCCTCCTGCATGTCTTCTGAGATGGCCTTCTCACAGGAAGGCCAGGAGCTGAGGATGACCTTCTCATCTCCCAGGACCAGGACACCAAAAACCCAAGACAGAAAAAGTGCTAACCAAGCCACGTAGTTCAAAGTGGATGGAGGCCTGCCAGCAACACCAGTCAGCCCCTGCCAGCCACCAGCTGATCTGCACTCGTCATGCTCCTGGCCTCCATTTCCACTGAGGAAAGTTCAAGGGCCTATCTGGCTCTATCTGCTGATTCCATATTACAGTCCCATCCAACCCCCACAGATTTTGAAGGTTAGTAGAGCAGCTGTCAAGAAAGGAAGAGCCACTCAAGGTACCACAGGCATTCCTGCTGGGTTCCACTATGACAGACACCACAAACAGAAGGCCAGTACTTTCAGACCATGACAGCTACCAAAAGAGAACTGGGTCCCTAGAGTGACACTAGACACATTCCCTAAGTCTGGTTCCCACATCTCCAGTCCTCCCTTCAGTATGGAGACAGAACCCAGTCAGAGAACGGCCAGGGGTCCTCTGAGGACCAGGGAAGGAAGGAGGTGGGCATCAGCCTGAGGCCTGTAGACCTGACAACCCAGGGCTGTTTGGAAAATAAGCTCCCCGCATTCCTGGCTGCTCTGCTGAAGGTAAACAGTTGAGTCTGGAAGCCAGCCACCTTCCTTTGTGTATTTTCCAAGCATTTTATGCCAGTAAAGCCCTTTCATAAGATCAGCAACATGGGACATACATTGGGCCTGATGGTACTCCACTCTGTAGCATAGCCACCTTCTGCCACAGCATCTTTCCTTTAATTTTCTTTTTGACTTTGTAAGATAAAGATCTATAGCTCTATACCTGGCCTTGAAATTGAAGTCATCCTCCTGATTCTGTCTCCTGTGCTGGGGTTGCAGCTGTGTGCCGCCACATCTGGCCCTACAGTGGCATTTCTGAGTGGCACATTTCCATTCTTCCTCAAGTGGCCTGACAAACCATGATCACCCTGAAGGGAAAACGTCTCAAAGAAGCCTCAGTCCTTCCAACTGACTTGAAAGGAGACTGGTTTCATTAGAAATCTGAATAATACACAGAAGAAGAGAAGGGTTCCTGAGACCAGATGCCACAGAGGGACCACCAGAAAGGAGGAACCCTTAGGAGAGGGTACATCACAGAAGAGGAGACAGTTGGAAGGGGCCTATAAGGAAGAGATGCTTTAGAAAAGTTGTATAGCCAAAGCATGATCTCCCAGATGGGGCCTGGGACATCCAAGAACTCGATGTGTGTTTGCCATTCTGTTTTTCTGACCACTCTGCTCCCAGAAAAGAACATTCTCAGGGACTTCTTGTTCTTTCCTTGGAAGGGACTGATTTGTCCCTCTCAGTAAGTATTAAGAGCATCTCAATGAAAGGGCTGCCCATTGAGGCCAGAAGAGGTCTGTGGGTGCTCCATTTCCAAGTCACACTGTCCTATGAGGCCAGCGCTGGACACTGTTCATGCAGTGCACAGAGTTCAGAGAACAAGGGACCACTGTTTCCCTCAGTGGCAAAGGCAGCAAGGCTTTCAGGGTGGGGGGCAGGGCTGGGAGGAGATGGGACAAAGCCTGCAAATCCCAGTGGCCCAAGAGTCACCTCTGACTTCCAAAACAACAATAAACATAATGATGTCCTATCTGGTAACCAAACCCAGCTAGGCGTGCTCTGAGCTGGCCTGAAACTACCCCCCCCACACACATCAGCACCTGGAACCAGGCAAGGATATGAGCAGGGCAGGGCAACATATCTCTTCTGTACAGTCAAGGTCATCTAACTATACTCTGCCTCAGTTTCCCAGTCCATAAATGATGGGTGCTATTAACACTTCCCCATACTGCACAGGGCTGTGATAAGTCCCAGAGCAACAGTTCACCAGCTTTTCACGTTTCTCAACCCTCCTAATAATACTTCATCTGACCCATACCCTCAGGATTCTTGGCATGTGCCCCAGAACCACCCCCTAATTTCCCACTGCATAGCCATTCCTTCAATCCACTGCTTCCCAGAGCACAGACAACTCTCTTCCACTTCTATCCTGGCCCTCATCAATTCTGCAAAAGCATGGGGCACCTAGATGGCCCAAACAGGCTGCAACTGACTTCAAAGCTCAAAAGCTACACCTGAGGCTGGAATTGGAGTCAGACAAGAGCAAAGACTAACCTTCATGGCCAGAATCTCTGTTGCCTACTTCACCATACACAGCTCCTGCACTCCTGCTCAGGCCCTGCTCATACAGGGACTCACAAATTCTCATGTTGATCTGAGGCAGGACCCCCAAGGAACAGAGTGGTCAAAGGATGCACTGAGGTCACACTGCTTTATGCCCATGTTAACAGTCCCTTGCCAATGAGTATGGTACACTCAATAAACAATAGCTATAGAGTCTCCCTCTCCTGATTTTTTTTTTTTTTTTTTTTTTTTTTGTATTATGACTTGACCAATATGAACCTCCCTGGTGGCAGCTTGTCACAAGGGCTCAACACAGGCCAGAACTTGAATTCTACAAAGCTTGGATACTAGTGCTAGCTAGCTCACATTAGCAGCCCCAAAGCGTGTGCTGCCACACCTCAGCTTGCTGTGGTTATTAGTGACAGCTATCATCCACAAAGTGCACAGAGCTGTGCATATAACAAGTGTTGACCACATGGGACGCAGATGAAGACACTGAGTCACAGAGAGTTTTGGTGACATGCCCAAGGACATAGAGTTTCATGGTATGGGAACCAAGGTTTCTCTCCTGCTGATATCAGACAACTGCTGTTCACACCAAAGGACATCCCGGGTGCCTGGGGTTCCTTCCCCTTTCCTCCCTGTACGCTGCCCGTGGAGTGGTATGTTTTCAGCTGTGACTTCAAATGGAAGTCACACTGCATCAAAAGTTTTGCCTCAGCCAAGGCTGAGCGGAACAAATGGCCCAGATCAAAGGCCCGATGTCTGCATGCCCTCTGAGAGTCCTGGGATCCAGTCAGAAGGGACAGCTCTGAGGCTGCAACCTTACAGGCAGAAGTAGGTCTCTGATTTGGACCTTTGATGGATGGACCCCAAAAGGCCGTAGGGCCTCTCTGTGGGTTTGATCCCAAAAGCAGGCTCAGGGAAGACATGGAGGCTTCCTACAAGAGTACTTCACTCCCAAAGGAGTGTCATGTGCCCCTCAGTGAAGTCTCTATTGATCATCCCAAAGGCCTCTGCCCCAGATCAGAGAAGGAGGCTGGTGACTGTACTCCCTGACCCAGTTCTCCAGTTCCCCAGTCACTATTTCCAGGGACTAAGGTAATGGGACAAAGCATCTACTCAATTAAGGCAAAAAAGTAGGGACCCTTTCACCCCTAGAAGAGGCCTAAGGCAACTAAAGGGCCCAATGACAGCAGGGTCTTGTGGTACCATTTGGAAAAGTATGAACCAACTTTATTCAGAGAGATCCAGAGCCACCCACCAGCCCAGCTCCTTAAGAAAGGGATTGAGTAGCTGGGATGATGGTTCAGTCTGTAAAGTGCCTGCCATACAAGCATAGCGACCTGAGTTTAAATCCTCAGCATGCATGTAAAAGCCAGGCACAGTGGTACACGTCTGAAAATCCAACACTGAAGGTGGAGGCCACGGGGGCAGACAGGTGAATCCCAGCAACTCACTGATCAGCCAGCTTAGCCAAACTGATAAGCCCCAGGTTTGGTCACTGAGAAAGACACCCGAAGTCAACCTCTGACTTCCACATGCGCACACACACACATATGCACATACACCTGTACACACACCTACCTAAATACAGACATATACCACAGATACGGGAAGACATGATTGACCCACTGTCTCAAAGCTTTGAAAGCCAAGTTCAAGAGCACACTGAAAGGCTAAGCACCCATGCCCTCTGGCTCACAAAGCCCATTCCTGGATGTCTAAGGGTCCACACAGGCAAGGGTGAAGATACAGAACACCTGTGAAAGCACGGAGACCGGTACGAGGTCATGGGCAGGCCCACCTCAAGAAGACATTCAGAAGCCAACAAGACCATGGCAAAGAAGTCCTAGTGGATGGAGACATTTGCTGTGGAAAACTGAAGAGACAGAAAGCATGACCTAGGAGGGCACATCCAGAAACTAGGTGTGATGAGCTCTGGTCAGTGACCAGTGAAGAACGTGCTTCATATTCCTGCCTGGGAAGAGATTTAATTGTGAGTAAGGGCTCCGGGGGCTCCTGCTTTCCTGCTGGCATTGGCCCAGTGACCCTGGAGACAAGGCTGTTCGCTGAGTGTTCTTGGTAGACAGGCCTTACTGACATGCAGCAAGAGTGAGCGAGAGGCAGTGTCTCAGGCCCCAGGATTTCAGGTCCTCTGACAGCACAGAACCACGTGTCTACCCAACCCATGAGATAGGACGCTCCTTACCTATTTCTTTCATTCACTGAAACGGAAGAAGTATGAATGCTGGAAGATGGGCCCCTGTGGGGTTTGGATGGGCTTTTTGTTAAGCTATGGTTTGGTATTTGAATGAAATACAGTAACAGAGATTCTTCCCCGCTGGAAGGGGAAGAATACTTGTTGATCTCAGGATCCTTAAGCAAAACCTTGAACGAGTCACACCATGAACTTGGATCTTCTCCAGGACCCAGGAAAGCGGCCCAAAGTCCCTCCACCTACCCACCAGTGCCTCGATTGCAGGCGCCTTGGCCAAGCGGGCAGCTCATCTTGTTACTGCTCGCTGTGGTGCCCTTGGGTCTAAGACAGCATGATGAGAAGTAAACCCTCCCTCTGCCCCCAATCTCTTCCCGTACTGAGGCGAAGCACACACAACTATCAGATAAAGAAAGGGAAGGGACAGACAAACGGTGGCAGATCCGGACCCACATTCAGGGGGGCGACAGGCCATATCCCCAAGTCCACCGTCCTCTGAGTATGTGCAGGAGGCTGAGGCTGAAGGATGTGGGAAGAGGCTTCTGGGACGTTGCTGCCTTCGCGCTCTGCTAGTTCTCCTCCTCCATCATCCCAGGCATGAGGCAGTCTATCCCAGGCAGAAAAGCACCATGGGCTCAGACAGCAAGGCCAAGTATCCAAATGCAAAGGTCTGGAGAGGGTGCCCCCCACACCTCCACCTTGCTTCCTCATCTGTGACGTGAAGGTAAGGAAACACCCTTCTCACAGCCATCACCAGCACATGCCAAAGGCCCAGATACCAGGCAATGCTAGCCCAGCACACAGATGTCAGTGGCAAGGATTTCATTCATGATCAAGTGAGGCCGAATTTTCTCTAGTTTCAATTTAATCTTTGTTGGCTATCTGCCAAGATGATCCAAGTAATCCTTTCTCCAGAATTACAGGAGCCTTGCCCCATACCAGGTGTTGAACTGAACAAATCATACATATTATTTCCCCTAATCTCCCTGTCTGGAACAGTCAGAGTCTGGTGACCATTTAGAAGTGAGGCAAGTAAGCTCTAGGAGACAGAATAATGAGTTCAGGTTGGACCACCAGTAAGCAAGGAGAACCCCCAGGTCCTGCGCTCTGGAACACAGTTTCAAGCCCTCTGCTTTCTTCAGAGGGACAGCTGGCACAGACACTTTCCCTGGAAGTGACAGCAGTGACAACGTAGCCCAAGGTTACGTCTGAGGTCGTTCTTGCCAACTGGCAGGAGAGCATGTGCCTAGACAGCTCGGCCAGCCTTACAGCTCTAGATGGAGAGGGGTTCTGAAACCCCAGAGGGAGGAACTAGAGATCTCCAGTAGAACACCCAATCCCCATCAGGAAGCACAGGAGCCCCTCCCACTGTGGAAGTATCCCCAAGCATGTACAGCACCGGAACTCTGGAATTTCTCCATCCTGCCGGCAGCCAGTATATGGGACATTATTTATGATCACCAAAAATTAATAAATCAAATCCACTAGAAGGGACACAGTGGGATAATCAGGCTGCCATGGAAAAGCTGAGGAAGTTAACTGATGCAGTATACTGTGGTGTGTGAGAGCAGGAAGAGGCTACCGAGATTTGCTTGTCTATGTCCACAGCATCTTGGTATGCTCCAAAGGATCGATGCAAATGGCAGCCTCCCCAGGGGGAAGGAACTAGGGGCCCTGCAAGGTCAGGTAAGAGGGAGTCTTCTCATGCTGTGCTACTTAAGAGTTTCAAACTAGTGACATGTCTTACTTCTTTCATGTTCTAAGTTACCAGGTAAGCACTATGTAAGAACATGTTTAGAGGCAGAAAGTTCTGGGTTCAAACCCAGCCAGTCTCTAATATACCTTGAGTATCTGCTCTATGCCAGGCATACTTAGAAGCACTGCACATGAATTACTGCATTTATGAGGCAGGGCGGCTCTCACTAGGACCCCATGCCAGTGGTAGCCTTTGGATTCTAGCCGCTGGGACTAGGAATGATAAAGGAGGGCAGGCAGTTGTCGGCAGTGACGCTCAGTCCATCTATGCCTGTTTCCTCAATCTGTCTGATGGAGTCCTGGCACCCACTCCCGTATTTGGCCTTGAACAATGCAATACTGGCAGCACCTCTGCAGCAAGCCAGCCTAGAGCAAGTCCTTGGGAGGCCCCACTGTGAAGGATGCTGGTCCTTGTGTCCCAGGGCTTCTCTGCTCTCATTCTCACCAGTACTCCATCAGTCTCAGTTGGGGAAGCTGCCACTTCTAATGCCAAACAGGAAGTGTCTTTCAGGTAGGTTCAGGGGCCCAGGCACAATGCCAGCTCCTAGCCACCCCCAGTCTCCTATTACAGAGGGACTGACACAGCCTGGCCTGGCCTCGCCAAGTACGCCCACTGTGAGCTGTAGAAAGCCTCTCAACCTGTGCTTTTGCAAGCTCTCCAAGGTCAGGACTGTGCCCTGTCGCTCTGCATAGACTAGTAGTGCCTGCTTGTGCTGGGGCAGCAGACTGCACTGAATGAAGACCGTGGGAACGGAGAGATTCAGAACACCAACCCATGTACCCATTCGTCAGTCCAGCTACCCTTCCACACAACAGGTACTGGGCACTTACACAAGCACCACTGTAAGCAAATGTTATCCTATCTTTCACTGAGAAAATGAAGACTGAGGGAGATTATATCACTCCTGAAATCTTGCTGCTAGGAAAGGGCAGGCCCAAATGTCCTCTGATCACAAATTCTCACTCATTCCCCTCCTCCCAGTCCTAGCTTATGACCTTCTACAAACATTCTCTCACAACTCTCCCAGGTCTGGTCCTCTTGTGCTGGGTTTTGGGGGGAAGCAGGGATGTTCCATGGAGTGTACCAGAAGTAACCAGTCAACAAATTTTGCAAATCCCAAGTGATCCGGGAATAAGTTGTAGACTCTAACTCCGTAGGGAAAAAGTCCAGAAGTTCCTGGGCTACAGACACTGAAGCCACTCAGTTCTAGCCCTAGAAGTCAGCCCTAACATAGAAGACATGGTCATGAGGCTTTCAAGAAGCCCAAAGACTTTCTACAGCTGTGTTCGCAGCCACACTTATGACCATGACTATGGTGGCTAAAGGTACTGTGGCTCCCATAGAGACTGAAGAAGCAGAGGAAGGAATTGCCAGCCCTTGGTCACCTGCCCAGCTTGCTGGCCTAAGTCTTGTCTCTCTAAGCAGCTATGGGTATCTGGGAACCCTGCCTCTCAGCCCTATCTAGATTGGACAGTCCCACACACATCCAGGAAAGGGCAACAGAAGGAACAACCAACACTTCCCAAGGTATCAGCTTCCTCCCCACATCTGACATGTCACAAAGTAAAAGAATGAGCCACAGCAAGGTATGCATTCTGAGCTTAGGGCCATATGAACTCAGAATGGGCCGTATGAACCCCATCCCCTACAGGGCCACTCACTTTCCCTGCATTTCTCCCTGCAGAGCTTTGATGAGGATGGATGGGCCCAGTTCCCACTTGGGAGGCAAACTGAGGGGTGCACAGCTTGCTGCATGCCCCCATCTAACTACCCACCCTCTGCAGCCCCACACAAGCCACCACTCCCTCTAGCTCACTAGGAGGTGTGGGGATTGAAGCAGAGAGAGCAGCAGCAACAGACTGGAGAAAGTGCACCACAATGAGGTGGAAAGGTGGCCTGTGTCCACCTGACAAACACCAACAGCACCATGTCCACCTGACAAATGCCACAGCACCCTCTTTGCTTCTGCCCTTGATCTGAAATTTACATAAAAGAAACACTGCTCCTTCACAAATCACCCACAAGAGATAACTCTTCATTCTGTCCTATTTTTCCTGAATGCTGGTACTGTGCTGGAAGGCGTCTTTGCACTGGCCTTCCTCAAGTACTGAGACAACAGGTAGGGAAGCAGCCAAGGACCCTGCTCTCAGAACCCCAGACCCTGGTCAGGGGAGATAGACAACAAAGAAAGAAATAAGGTAAAGTCAGGGGCCATCAAGGGCCATGGCATCAGAGCATTTGATGATAAAACACTCACCACAGAAGGCCAGATGCAAGTGAAATTGGCTCCACAAAAACAGTATGTTGAAGTCCTAACCTTCATTACCCTAGAATGTGACTCTTTCTGGAATATGGTTGTTGCATCTATAATTGAGTAAAATGACATCATACTGGAGTAGAGTGGACCCTCCAACCAAAAAGACAAGTGTTCTTTGTCAAAAAGAGACATCTGAGCATTTGTTCACAGGGAGAACACCAAGTGACAGCAAAGGCAGAGATCAGAGTGACACATACATATCAAGGATGGCTAAAGATCCCCAGAGCTTAGAGGTTTCAGGGCAGGCCTTAGGCAGATTCTCCCCGGCAGTTCAGGAGAAAGCTCTACCTGCACCTTGACCTCAGATATGGCCTTCAGAACTGTGAGATATTCCATTTCTATTGCATAAACTGATCAAACTGTGGCACTTTGTCACAGCCCTAGCAAGCCAATATAGTTCTGTGTAAGGAAGTCCTGTGAGTCAGACCTGAAGAAAAGCACCCAAGAGAGACCAGGGTGCATCTGGGTGGATGTGGGGACAGAGGGAGAGAGGAATAGGGAGTGGGGTAGGTAGTACAGAAGCTCAGAGCTGGGAAGACATGATTAGAAATTGGTTGGCCAAGCATGATGGCACACAGCTATAATCCTAACACTCTGGAGGCCAAGGCAGGAGCAGTTCTTTCAGTTTGAGGCTAGACAGTTCTATAGAGTGAGCCTCTGTTTCAAAAAATCAAAAAGTAGGTTAATGAGATGGCTCAGCAAGTAAAAGCACTTCCCATAAAAGTTTCATGGCCTGAGTTTGATTCCCAGAACTCACATTGTAGAAGGTATGAACTGACTCCTGAAAGGTGTCCCCTGATCTCCATATATGTACTGTGACATATGTTCACACACATAATAAATAAAATAAAAAATGTTTAATTAAAAACTATGTTAGTATTCCAAGTGTGGTAGAAAGACTCTGGAGGCTCAGCAGGGGGTTGGATACGACCTGTTCCCTTTAAAGTGATCACTCTGGAGGCTACATAGGTAATACATGAGCTGTGTTAGTGCTGTGCCTCATATAACTCATAAGCACACAATGCACAGCAGCTGTCATTTTTACGGCCCATGGAACATGGGGTTTAGATAAGAACGTCAAAACCGTGATGCTCCAAAGGTAGCAGTGGGCAGGGAGCCCTGGCACAGGCTCTCGGTGTAAACCTGGGCCATCACCTTCCCTGTCTGCGGCCTGAGGTCTGGCTCCAAGGAGCTGGTGGCAGGAGAACAGCTGCCCACCCCAAAGGGATCCCCACTTCAAGCTCCAGACCTTGTCCCTCCTCCTTTGCCCTGGCTCCAGGCCCAGGATGTTTTTCTGTACTGACAAGGAAAAACATCTCAGTGTCTCAATGCTTCCTTTATCTCTGTGTTCCTCCCAGAATGGCAACTGGCAGCCCCCACCACAAGTGGCTGAGAAAAAGCCCAAAATATTCTCTTGCATCCTCTTTAACAATAAATAAGGAAGGAAAACTTCTAAGTTCTACAAAGCCTGCACGGATTCCTTCTTAAGCCCTAAGGTGCCATTCTTTCTATATTCATTTCTTCCCAGTCCAAAGAGAGCATTCTTTGAAGCAGTTTCCAGCCTGCTATTTGACATACTATTAAGGATTATTAAAGGTCTCCTGTAACAGGCTGGTACTCTGGAGACAGGCAATGCTGAAACCCCGCCCCACTAACTTGGGAGAACTCCAGAGAATGAAGCATTATTCACAGAAACTTTGGGACCCAATGAAGTCATATGGGACTTCACTCTGCCCACCCCCATCTTGAGGAGGGGGAATCCCTGTGGACCACACACATTCTGTGCTGGAGGACCAGCTTGATACCCTTGAATATCTTCCAATCAGCCACATCCTAGAGGACGTGTGTCAGCCTGGCTCTAGCTGTGACCTTGGCAAGTCGCTAAGATTCATAGAGAGGAGGGTGTCTGCTGAGTGCAATGCACTCTACAGCTCTGAGATGCTGCTTTGAAGCTCAGGGCAGTGGGTGACAGAAGCCAGCAAAAACTGTGTACCCTGGAAAGCCAGTCCTTCCCTCTGGGAGTGAACTTGGGGCTTTTGGCTAAGGGCCTGGAAGGTTCTATCTCACTGGGCATCAGTGAGTCAATAAGGCCTTGACACAAAGACAGTAACAGCAGCCATTCCCAGGCCCTGGACCAGGACAAGCAAGGCCAGGCTTGATGTTCTCCAGGTCTACAAATGACATCCACATACTCAACTTACAGAGCCCTAGTTTATTCTCAGAGGACTATGACTGTGTGTCATTTGTCATCAAGGCAACCAGAGAACTGAGTGTAGGACCTTGGTGATCTCACCAAGCCTAGGAAGAGCAGGAACAGGGTGGAGAGGTTTCTCAAGGACCAATGGTGAGTTAAACTAACTGCACCAGTTGAGCAGTACCTCACAGTGGCTTGGGAGAAACACAACAGAACCCATGGGCCTTGTTTTGATTGCAAAGAGGAGACAAAAAATGCTCTCTTCACAGGATGGCTTCTCATCAGAGCAGACACCTTCCCTCCAACATTCCTAGAAGTCGCCAGGTCCAGAAAGAAAACTGTTGATTAGTGAGGGGTCCCAGGAGAGGAAGGCCCAGAGCAGAGTCAAGCAGGGCCTTCCTGCTGGGAAGCTAGGGGTGGTGCTACGTCAGGACTAGTCCAGCCATCATGCGAGAGGCCCGGGACAGATACGGGGAAATATCTGAGGAAAATGGTGGCCTACAGGAGCCAGGGAGAAAAGCAGGGGGTGGCCCTCGGGCAGCCAAGATGGGTCTGGAAAAGGACAGTTTAACAGAAAGGGAAGAAACAGAAAATAACAGCAAAGACAGATACATACAGCACCCTCGTGGTCAGAGTCATGAATGGGGACAGAGTGAGGAGAGGCCCACAGGACTGGCTCCAGTCAAGAGGTGGGGACTGAGTCTAGTCCTGGGTTCTAGATGCTGGGGTCTCAGGTCTCCAACCAAATATGAGGCCCCAACTCAGTCCAACACTTCCCACTGGGTCCCCAGTTCCTGACCTGATGTCTCCCCCCATGTCTCCCCACCCCCCCAGGATCTGCCATAGCACACTGGAATGAACTAGGTGGTGGCTTCTGCCACATGCTACCTAAGGCAACCAGAGGTTCCTATGGCAACCACCCCCCAGGGTCCTGCAGAAGTAGGAGGACTGTCAAAATCCCTCATCAAGGGCAAAGTCACTGCATTTACTCAGGTACAGAGAGGTTCCCAAGTCTCTCAATTCAGACTCAGAAACTCTCCTTCCCAGAAACTCCCCCTTCTCTGGAGATCCTACAGGTCTCCTCAGGAGCTGGCCTAGCTCTTCGACCCACTTCCCGCCTCTACGTATCATTTACTCATATGCTTGTGGGAGCCCACCCCAGGCATAGAAACTGAGCTCCCTCATAGCTGGCCATCCAGGGGTGCTGCACTTTCTCCTGGAGGGCAAGGGTCTATAACCTGGTGCCTCGGGACTCTGAATATCCTGCAAGAGGTGAGAACTCAGGGAACAACTCAGGCTGACTAAGTAGACATGGAATGACCCACCAAGAAGAGTGAAGAAGAAATGAGATGGGAACCACAGCATTGGACTCCCAGCATGGGTGAGCAAGTCATACTGGCATCAGAGATAGCTGGTATGGCCCCAAGACACAATGGTGGTTGGAAGGACCAGGGCCTGGGGACTTGTGCTATCGTGCCCAGCCTCCAGAGCTCCCTCTACCCCAACAGCCTAGCCCTCATCACCTCAGCCTGCCCACTCTCCCCAGGCTAGCTCTACACCAGGCACTGACAGGCCCAGTCCCTGGCCACCTGAGGCCTTCAACCCAGTTCTATGGCATGTATGCAACTTTGTTTTAGGGTCCCTCTCTCTCTCCACTATTGGTCTCTGGAGTATCTAGGATAAGGGCCTGCTCTCCTCTGCCCTCCATCACCTTTGAAACAAACTCAATGACTCACTGGGCTCTTATCTTACTAGACTCTGGTTTGGGAGAGACCTTGGTCACATTGTATCTGTACTCCATTAACACACAAAAACCAGTGCTCACTCCACAGCTAGCACTCTCTCCATAGCTACCACACACCACAGCAATGGGCAGGGCCCTTCTGAGCAGACATGGTGAGCCACTGGGGCAGAGGCAGAAGAAAATAGAAGCTTCTCATGAATGGCACAAGGGTATGGTAGGAACATGACAATTATTCAAGCTGGGATTAAGTCTACTCAGATATGGTAGAGGGGGTTAAACCCAAAGAAGGCCACCTCCTCCATTTACTACAGGTGGGTATAACCACACACATACACCAGAAAGTCCCAAATAAACAGCATAGATACTATGAAAATTCTGCATATGGAGTCAGGAGGAATAGGAGGTCAATAGATGGCCAAAGAGGCTGTGCTGCCTGTGAAACAGGAAGGAGTCAGAAAACCAGAATCCCACATGGCTGCTCCTGACCCCGCTGAGTGAGAGACAGTGGTCTGTCTACTATGTACATCTGATGCTGTCCAGGGAGGGAACAGTCACAGCCGACCTGAGCCAGGTGCCTGGTAGCACTATGTACTATACAAGCCCTACTTAGCTAGGAAAACAGCAGAGGCAGGATTCAGCAACCTGGGTGGCCTACTGCCAGAGTGCCCCCTTTAATTACCAGCCCTGTAAGAAATCATCAGACTGGACCCAGAAGGCCAGCACCTTGACTGTGGCCTGGCCAGCAGTCGATGAAGAGGCATGTGGGCAGTGGAGCTTGGACATCCCAGACAAGGTGGTGGGAAGTGGGTGTGTGGTACCGAGCAGACACTTAGGATACCTAATTTGAAGGTTTTATCCTTCTCAAGGAGCATCCTTAGACTCTAGAAACAGGCTGCTGTGGTGTGATGTTTACTATGCTCAAGTCCACCCCTTCCCAAGACAGAGCAGCAACTATGAGTCACTGAACCTGCCCCTCCCAGGGGGACTCATGACCAGAAAGCTGTGGGAACAGATGACACAGCCATGTAATCACTACAGGGAGTGTCCATTCCTTTCCCAAGAAGCCTACACTGATCTGAAATGGTCAGGGCACCAGCATGGTTTCTCTAAGACAGTTTGAGAAGAAATACAGGCTTCTCTCAAAGTCTAAGATAAGACCAAAGGCACAGACAAAACAGAGCAAACTGCCTTAGGCTGTAGATACCGGCTCCTTTCATACAAACATAGCCAAAATAAAAAGTGACTTCTTCCAAGATGCTGGCAGGGACACAGGCCCCATTTGGCCCTCCAGATCTATCATTGCTGGTGACAACCTCCCCATGCTCCCCTCCAATCCCATCCTCCAGCTTTCTGAAACCCTCTGCGGCTCATGACTCATCAGACTCAGCCCTGAACCCGCTGAGGGCTCTCTCCAGGATCACTGCCCCATTCTGCCACTCTAGGATCATCACCAACAACACAGTGCCTTCTCTCCCACTCCACTCGATATCCATGCAGGCAGGCAGGTGGGCGGGGGCAAGGGGAGGGGAAATGCTAAGAAAAATCTCCTGGGGGCGAGGGGGAAGCTGAAAGACACTGGAAGTCATAAGGGGCCAAAAGAGACCTGTCTGTTGACATAGGGCAGGAGTCCCAGTACTGTACAACTGTTGGGGTGCTGGCAAAGTCTCAGAACATAAAATGCCTCTTGTTGGCAATGGCTCCACAAATCTGTAATGCTCGTTTTTCGCTAGGTCAATGATCCTCACTTGTCCGAGGAGCCTACAAGGCCAGGCTACATGACAAGGGACCCTGAAGGCTGCTGCCCTGCTCCCTGGATAGACCCTGCTCTGAATCAAACCAGTTCCAATTCCTGGGAGCTACAGAAGAAACCCTGGACCATAGCAAACCTCCCTGCCAAATGCTTGATTCCCATTAATAAAGTTATCCCCACCTACCCTGTAGTGTAGACAGAAGTCAGGGCCAGCACTTTTTAGAAGACATCAGAGCCACCTGCATGCTTGGGTGGGCAGGGAAATGCACACTTGCCTTTCTTTTAGAGCTGGCTGTGATTAAACTCACACTGACTTTTAATAAAAATTCAGAGTTTACTAACAATTACTAAAAGTATTTCAAGGCCTGTGGAGGGCTTCCCTATTGAAAGGAAATGACAAAACAGAGGCTAAAGGCAAACAAGGTTTCAGGCCCTGGCTCCAGGTCCAAGTAGTCTGGCCCAAAACCATCTTCTGTGCCCACTTAAGCAATCATCTGCAAGTTAGGCTGGTCCCCAGTCTTCCCCCTCCCCACAAAAGCCCAAGGTCAGGCTGATACTCAATGCACAGAATGAGATTCAAATCCAGCTTTCAAGAAGGGCTCAAGTCCTTGGAGAGCTCAAGCCACAGTGGACTGAGGCAGTGATTTTTCCACACTGGCCTGGGGATCAGACACACAGCTTCCTCCCGAGTTACTGAACAGCCTCATGCCCCTAGAAATACTGCTTTAAAATCCTGTCTCTTTTTCCTTATCAAATGAACTTATAGTCATTGTAAGGGAGATCTAAAAACTCCCAGTTATTCATACCAAACAATTTCAACTTGATTTCTGAGGTATCTCATAATATTTGGTTATACATCCAAGATTTGTTTGTTTATTTGTTTGTTTGTAGACAAGTTCTCCCTATGAGCCCTAGCTTGGAACTCATTATGCAGACCAGGCTGGCCTTGATCTCATAGAGTGCTCACCTCCCAAGTGCTGGGATTAAAGGCATGGACTATGTCTGACTTGCTTCCATGTTTTTAAGAAAAAGACTTTCCCCCTAAGATGCAGAAAACAAGCTTGGATGCCATTTTTTTAATTAACATGTTATAATGAACATATTCCCATGATATCTGATATCTTCTAAAGCACTGCCTCAAAAAGGTCAATAAGGTGTCATTTACTGAACCAGTTCTCACTGTTTAACATTTGGCTGCTTCTAAACTCTATAATTATAATAACACAGGAAAAGGAAATTACACCCATATACCCTTGTTAGAAGAGAAAGGAGCGTGGGGTAAGTCTAAGACTGGAAAAGAGCTTTTCCACAGACAAAGGGGCAAACTCCAGGCACTACCTAAAACCTGTTCCCAGTACAAAAGGGCACCTCGAGGACAGGCCTGAAAATAAGGTTCTCCAAGCTGTAAATTATTTTGCTCTGCTTCTGCACTCCCCGCCCCCACTGAACTAAGCTCCTAAAGATGTCCCCCAAGTTCTGGATCAGTAAATTCCATGATCTGGGCCCCTCTGACCTCCAACTGCCAGTGTATGGCCATGCCCAAGGCCTCCGACTGACTGCCCTTCCCTTACTGAGTGAAGTCAGGGTTCTGAGTGCCAGAGCCCTGCACTGACCTTCATGGCTGCCTCTTCCCTTCACACCTCATGGCTACCAGGTGTCCGTGTCTTCACCATCCCTGCCCTCACCACAGGGCATCCTTCTATCACTGGAAGGATGGGGTCTGAATGGTGCTAGACCAGGGACATGGACCACCCCTACTCCTCAAGCAGACCCTTCATCTCCCACTCAGCTGCAGGCCAGATGGTAGTGCAACTACACATTCAAGCAACGGTGCCTTCCTTTGGGGTTAAACTGTCTTAGTTTTTTAAACTACATTTTCACGTGTCTGGCAGGCTCTATATGTTCCTATTTCCCTAGAGGAGGAATATAACACAGAATTCGTGTCCACTTCACAGACCAGGGAACCGAGAATGTAGAGAACCCGTGTGAGTGCACACAGGCTCCAGCTGGGCCCCAGACTCTGGCTTCATGAAACAAGGCTTGCTTTTTCCTGCCAAAGCAGGGCCTGAGGGGTACAAGTCCCTCAAGGCACAAGGGCAGGGTAGGGCAGGGGGGAGATAAACGGATCTCTGCACACCAAGCCAGACTTACCTACAAAGTCCTACTATCTATAGTTTCCCAGGCTGACCTGAGCACACATCTTCTTGCCTACCACTTCTGCCCAGCCACCCCACATTACCAGAGACACTAATCTCTGGAAGTTCCCCCAAATACCAGCACATGCACCTGCCTCCAGAACTTCTGCACACAGCTCCTCCAGTCCTTACCTACATACTGCTCCCAGCCTCTCTGAAGGCCATTCAAATGTCACCTCTGCTCCCGGAAGCCGGAAGCCACTTGGCACTCCTTGAGAAGGAAGTGGCTCTGTGCCCACCCTGGATGACTGCCATCCTTACCCCCCATGACTGTCACCTTTGGGTTAGGCCTACAAAGTGGTGAGAACCAGCCAGGCTGGGGAGGCGGGAGAGCTAGACACAGTCCTTGCCACACCTCTGGCTGTCTGGCTTCAAGAAAAGGCCAGTTACTAACATCCCACCCTGCACATCCTCACCTATATGAAAGGCAGGCTCAGGCCTGCTTCAAGGTGTGCTGCAGATCAGATGAGACAGGCACCCTAATCCCTGTCACCTATCCTAATCCATGCAGGCATGCAGGGAGGTAGCTGGCCTTGCACAGCTGTCATGCATTAATCCTTGGGCAGAAGGCTGTCCTGATATCAACAGGCCCAGCATGTGGCCATACTCAAAGGTATCTTCCTCACAAGGCCCCAGCACACAGGCACTAGAGTCATTTACATTTACTGTGAGAAAGGAGATTCAAAGAGGCTACAGGATACGAGTGAGCCGGGATATGAGTGAGGGGAGCCTCCTGCTCCACAAACTCTGTGACCAAGGGACTCATGAAAGTAACCCCTGCATGCCTTCATTTCATACTCTCTCATCACACTGGGCATTGCCAGCCTTCTCCACAATCTTCCCCACTGGTCCTTGTGCTACCAAGTCCTTTTCCAGGACAAGGTGGTCTTATGCATCTCTTTGTGTCCTCAGAATGTGCTACTCTGAGTCCTAGAGACTCAGAGTCTAGGATATAAGCAACCAAACCCACCCAGGGCTAGCTTGAGCAGCAAAGCACCTAACTCAAACACTATTGTATAGCTCAGGAAAATGTGAGAATACAGAAGAGTCTTGCTCAGAAACCAGGTTCCTGTAACAGGCTGGTGGCCCAGAGGCATAGACGTGTACCCAGTAGCAGGTGACAAGGACTGTCACTCTGTCTGAATCCAAGTCTAGTGCCACTGTCTACTTGCTATCTGTCTGTGCTGTAGGGTCACCATGACAGGACCTTGTAGGCTCTGCAGAGCCAGCACAGTGCATAGTCCTTCAGGTCTGGCCTCTAATATTAAAGGAGGAGAATCTAGAATACAGAAGAGAATCCTCAGGTGTATACTAAGAGAAGGGTCAGATGTTAGAACCCCCCAAATGCAGCACACTTTCAGTGCATCCCCTGCTGACCTCCTGTAACCATAAACTCCTGGTAGAAAGGATCCCATCTCATGAACCCATTGTACTGAATGGCCCAGGCATCTAAAAAATGCTAACAGCAATGGTGCCTGCTACACACAGCCTTGTGGAATGCTTCGCTAGGCCCTTGATGACTGCATTATCTGTCACTCTCATGATAAAGCTCATCACAGTGAGGCCAGTTAGTCATTTCTCCAATTAAGGAAATTAACCTTCTAGAGTGCAAATATGTGTCCTGGATCTCACAGTAACAATCCAAACTTCCAACACAGGGGAGCAAACAGAAACCTTTCTCCTTTTTTCTTTTTCTTTTTTTCTTGGTCTTTTTTTGAGAGTGTTTCCCTGTAGCCCCAGCTGGCCTGTAGACCAGGCTGGCCTTGAACGCACAGAGATCTGCTTGCCTCTGCCTCCTGAGTGTTAAGACTAAAGGCGTGCGCCACCACGCCCAGCCAGACACCCTTTTTATTCTGTTATCTTGCTGCTCCAATTAATGCCCAGTTAATAAATGATGGCCACTTTCTGTTCTTCTGTGCCTAGGAACAAACACAGCCCCCTTTCTCCCATCAAGCAATTTCAACCCAGATCCCTGGGTGACCTTATGCCACAAGAAAGCTCACTAACAGGTCACTAAAGGCCTCATGCCATACAGCTATTTGCCAGAAAGATTTGCTGGAATCTGTCACCCCATCAATTTGAAGGTTTTGATCAACTACACACTCTGACCAGTGATGGGGATGAGGCTAGGAGCTAAAACAAAGCTGACCTGGGCCCTGACAGAGCACTGAAACAAAAATCTGAACCCAGGCCTTGAATCCATTTCCTACTGGGGCTGGTGGAGTGATCCGGGTTCTGGTTTTAGGAGGCTGAAGGACGGAGGAGCAGCTGGAGGGAAGACGGGGGGGCAGGGAGTCTCCAGGAGGAGGAAAGCAGAGCTTCAATTCTCTCTCAGATTTGACTTCAAGTCCAAACTCTCTCATGTAGCCACTGCCAGCTCTCTACCAAGGCCTACACTTCCAAGAAAACCTTAGAACCTTTTTGGCATTGACTTAAAATACTGACCTAGTATTGGCCACAGGTGAGTTCAGAGCATAGAGGAATGAAGAGCTCAGTGAATCACACAGCTGGTGGGTCGTGATGTAAATCCACCTCAGTGAGCACAAAGCGGGTGCATGTCATTCCCCTGACCAATCTAAAATGTCCAACATCCACACAGTAACCCACTGGCCACTCTCTTTAGAGGATATTTCTAACAGGAAACCCATGCATACCTGGCGCACAGGGAATACCATCCAGGAGCAATGCGGCCCCCTCCTGCTTCGCCCCACCTGCCCGAAGAACAAAGCACAGGACTGTGTACCTATGCCTCAGTGATCTCAGCTGGGCAGGAAAAGGCTAAGTCCCACATGGGGATCAACTGAAACCTGATCTCTGTGGCCAGTGAGCCTTGAGGCTGTGCTGCTGAAGCCCGGTCCAAGCCACAGAATGGGCACCAAGGTTCCTGCCCATTCTTCCTTCTCTACCATTCCCAATGGCCTTAAGTATGTACCTTCCTACAGTCCTGGTTGCAGCCATGTTCCTAAGACACTTCTAGCCCCCAAGTCCACTAATTCACATTCCTTCCATACCCATGTGTGGGGCAAATGAAAAGCCTCTTCCCTCAAGCCCAGATTCTTGGGGAAGACTCAGCCCCCTCACTTCTCTCGTCTTCAGTTCCACTGCCCTGGAGCCAGAGCCAGAGGCTGCCAGAGAGCCTCCACACACATGGAGAAAACCAGCTTGAAACGTCCACAGGGATATGGCCACAGAGGAAATGGCCACAAGGCAATAGGGCAACTGATTTAAATAGTGATAACAAATTCAAAGAAAAATAGAAAACCCTAGAGGGGACAAAGAAGTCACATGTGGGTGGGCCCAGTTACATCTGAATCACCACCAGCCTATGATCAAGTACAACACCTTCCACATGGACGGGGAAGCTGAGGCCCAGCCAAAAGGAAAGGGGCAGTGACTAAAGTCAGGCTGGTAATTACTGGGAAAGCCCAGCATAAAAGTTAGCATACAGTCCTGCCAGAGCTGGTGAGTGACTGCAGGAGGCTTGGCAGCTATGAACAATGGCTAGAAATGGAT
Organism: Eospalax fontanierii; assembly: GCA_035773235.1. Taxonomy (NCBI): domain Eukaryota; kingdom Metazoa; phylum Chordata; class Mammalia; order Rodentia; family Spalacidae; genus Eospalax; species Eospalax fontanierii. The sequence continues at coordinate 70,906,582 of CM069536.1, forward strand.
TCTGGGGCTGGATTCACAGGGCCCAGCAGACATGAGTTGCCTAGGCCATTCACAGGATCATTCCCAACCAGGGGTCTGGCTGTGTACTACTTACCCTTCTGGGATCACAGGTCCTGAAGGAAGGGAGGGAAGGAGGAAGGGAGAGCAGAGGAGGAGGAGGAGAGAAGAGAGAGAAGAGGGCAATCAGCTCTATGTGGTGGGAAGAGAGGTGTGGCCTCTGACTTCAGGTGAGCCAAAAAGGGCACCATGGCTAGTTACGAAGGAAGAAGCATCATTAAAGAACCCACTGACAGTATGGCCTAGGGTCCAGTCCTGCAGCGGCCCCATCAGCTCAGGGAAGGAGCAAAGTCTCAACCCAGTGAGATCCACCCTGAAGAACAGAACCCGGACTTCATAGCCTAGCAGCTAAAGTTCCACGTCCAGAAGCTGACCCATCGAGGCACTGCAGCCTAGCTGCCATGCACAGGCTAGAAACGAAAGCAGACATTGGGACCTCCACTCAGAGGAAAGCAGGGGTCAGGTTCCTCCCTAGGCAAAACCTCAGCACATGCCCCGACCCCTCCTTCCTTGCCAGTCATCAATGCTCAGCTTCCCACAGTGCCTCTGAGTTCTGAGACAGGTGACCAATCAGGAAACCACAGGGCCAGGTCAGTGAGGCCTTTTAATTCAGTTCCCCTGAGGCCACCAAAGAGTTCTGCTGAGTCAAAGAGGCCTGAAGCTCCCTAGACCTCCCCCATAGCAAGGCTCTGCAACGAGTAACCAGAACATGGGCAAGGGCACTGGAAAGTCAAGAGTGGGCCTACCTAAAACCCACTATAGCACTCGAAATCCATGTAAACAGCAGGGTCTCTGCCTAATGCAACCAGGGAACTGATTCATTCATTCAGCAGTGAGCCAGAAGCCACACTTCTAGTTCGGATGTTTTTGCTATTTCAGATCTAACTTAAGAATCCAGTCTCTAGCCTAGGCAAAGCCCAACCCATGCTGGGTAAGAACTGCCAAAATGGCTTTCCTCCTAAAAATGTTCTCCTCATCCACTCAAAAATCTTCCGTGGCTCCCCACTGCCCTAAACTAGGACACTGCTCCCTCCGGCTCCCTTCCACACTCGAGCCTCTGCATCCCAAAGCTGCTCACTCCCTCGGGCCAGACCAGTCCACTCCTGGTACCGGCACCTGGCACCTGGCCCCATGCCTTCACCAGCACACACAAAGCTCTCTCTATCCCCAGCCCTCCACTGTGCCTAGTGGCAGGTGGTCCAAAGCAATCATACCCCTCCCGCTTCCTTCCCAGGGTATTGTGACTTCAGGTCCTGGGCCAATCAATAGCTCTGAACAGGCAGCTCTTATGGCCTGTGTTCAGGGTCCTAGACATCACAACCCTGTTTGCAGGATATCAGTCAAGGATGTCACAACCACTGAGCAGGTTGGGGGCTCCTACTATTTCATATTTTGTAAGGAAGACACTGAGCCTCAGAGAAATAATGGGAGCTCAGGGTCCCATGGTGGTACCAGAGTCTACAAAGGGTTGGCCTGGCTCTTTTCCTTTCCCACATGTCCTCCTATGTGTTCTAGATAAAAGGAAATTGTGAACCACATCCCTGTCATGAAAGCGATAAGGCTAGCATGCAGGAAGTGGTGAGGACTCAAGTCATCGCTCAGGCTTTAGAGAGCTCTAAGGCTCCAGGGCCTCTGCACAGGCCTGGGTAAGAAGAAAAAAAAAGTAGCAGCCAAACACCATCTCCAAGTGAGTGACCAACTGGAAAGCAGGGCAGAATCAGGCAACTAGTATTTTTCCATCATCTCTGCATGACCTGAACACTTTCTCCTGGCCTGGTGACATCACCACTGCCTTCCAAGGCAGATGGAAAACCTGTCAATAAATAAGAGCAACAGCGGGAGGGGCCAACAGCGTCCAGTTCCATGATGACATCACCTACAAAGGCTGTGTTACAACAGCAATCTTCAAAGGATACCTCTCCACAGGGTGCATAGCCTGATTGCATGTGTGCATGCAGCATCAAGCCAGTGAGGACAGGGCGTGGGGGAGGGCAGGAGAGGCTCTGGCTGTTGCTTGCCTTTCTTCTCTATCTCCCACCTAATGCCCTTCCCCCAAAGTCAAAGGATGAAGTCGGGGAGGGGACTGCACTGGGAGATAAGAGGAGAACTTGGGCTGCTCACACTTTGACACGAGATCCCTTAAGCTCTCTCCCAGTACTGGTGACCACCCCTCCCCCGCTCCCACTGCCTCTACCAGCCTCAAAGTTGAGACCTGTTAGCGAGTCTTCCTCTTCCACTTGAAGCTACATACATCTATGTGGGTGTGTAACACAGGCCTGGCCAATAAGAGTGTCAAATTGTCCAGACTAGTAACCAATGCATGGTTGAATGGTGCCCCCCAACAAGACAGTCTGAAGACTCACCCCCAGTAGATAACACATGACTGCACTTGGAAACAGGGTTTTTACAGATGTCATCAAGTTAAGAAATCATCATGATGGATGCTGATCCAGGTGCCCTCACAAAGGGAAAAACTGGGGCTGGGAAGATAGAGCTGGTAAAGCACTTGCCTCACAAGCATGAGGAGCTGAGCTGGATCCCCAGAACTGTGTAAAAATGATGGGTGTGGTGGTACATGCTTATAATCCCAGCACTGGAGAGGCAGACACAGGAGGACCCCGAAGTTCCCTGGCCAGCTAGTTTAACCTAATTAGTGAGTTCCAGGACACCTTTCAAAAAGGGGTAGGTGAATTTCCCGAGAATAACCTGCACATAGTATATGTACATACATGTATATACACATATATGTAAGTGCACACACACACTTGGTGACTTGAATTTGTGTGCACACATACATAAAAATATGAAAGGAAAGGAAAGACACAAACCTGCACACAAAGGACAGCCATGGGAAGACCCTGCAGCTACACTGCCCAAGGCAGGAAAGCCTGGGGTGACCGTGAGCAGCGGGAGGAAGAAGGACCTACCCCAGGAGGCAAGAGTGGTAGCCCGGCCCTGTCCATGACCTAACTCAAACTCTTGGCCTCCAGAACTGAGAAAACAAGCGTCAGTTCTTTTCAGCATTCAGAGACGAAGGCAGAAGTTACGGGGTCTGCCTGACTGATCAGAGTCAACCACTGTAGCCAGCCCGGTGCTGCCGGCTAGGTCTTGGCTCACAGAGGCTGATAAGCTGAGAGCATGCAGTGGCAGCCATCTTCTTGTGGGTTGGCAAGGGCTTACCCAAAATAACTTTCTCAGGGAGCCTGAAGAAATATTTCCAATGATGTGAGTTTTTAATGGCCTGAGGCCTCTCTGTGCTGTCTCTGGACCTTTGGGGACACTTGTGTCAATAAATGCTATTTAATTTACATTCCTTTCACTTTTTCTACTCCTGCTGAAAATATATGTGTCTGACAACCTCCAGGGCCTTTACATTTTCTCATACATGGGCATAATTTGCTTCTTCATGAACGTCTAAATGCGTATGATACCCAGTGGTCATTCTCTTAGTTTTCCACACTATCAGTAAGAACCCTCAAAGTACCAGTGTTCTCCTTGACCAGCACCTTTACCCTCCAAAGTTCTATTTCAAAGATGGTGAGTTCTTATCCTAAAGATGCTCTGGAATTTTCTTCTAACAGAAAACAGTTCCACCAAACTCAGAATTCTAAGTAAAGATGTGCTTCATTTTTAAGTGCTGACTGAAAATACTTTTAATTATAAAAACAAAGTTTTGGAGGTGGGGGACTGGGGTGTTTTAACAGTTCGATGTTAGTAAGAAGTTGGGCTTTTTTTTTTTTTCAAGTTTCTCTTCTGTCATATTTACCATGGGTGACTTCTGCCCACCTCGTGGTGTAAGATGGTTGCCACAGCTCTACAAAACCCCACAGAGTGTCTGGAAGGAAAAGGGGGCAGGGCCAAGGAACTATGTTTCCCAAAGAGAATAGATGTTCTTTTCCTGTCTATCTCACTGGTCAAAAGCATATGAAACAGACACACTAAGTTACAAGAATAACTAGAATACAGGTATCTGGCAAGGGAAGCCATGTTTGCATCAAGAGCCTAGGTCAATCCAAAGCCAACTGAGGCAAGAGAGACTATGGAAGATGGCTCAGTAGTTAAGGACACATAGTACTCTTGCAGAGGACGAGAGTTCACTGTCCAGAAGGCATGTCGAGCAGCTCACAACTGCCTATAACTCCAGCTCCAGGGGGATCTGACACCCCTGCCATCCATGGGCACCTGCACTGATATGTACACGCATGCACACATACCCACACCCATCACATCCACTGAAAATAATAAAAACAAATCTGTTTTTATGAGTGCTGGGTATGGTGGTATACAACTTCAATCACAGCACTTAGGAGGCAGAGGCAGGTGCAGTTGAGTTCCAAGCCAGTTTGATCTACAAAGCATATTCCAGGCCAGCCGGGGCTATATTACATCCTGTCTCAGAAAGAGACAGAGACAAGGAACAAGGGAGAGAAGGAGGAGAGAGAGAAAGAGAGACAGAGAGAGAACACTGGGAAGACAGCTGCAGACAGTGAAGCACAGGAGTCACCAGGAGGCTTGGTGGCACAGGCCTGTGATCCCAGCTACTTAGGACGCTGAGGCAGGAGAATCATAAATTGAAGACCTGCCTGAGCTATAGAATAAGTTAATGAGACTCTATCTCAACATTTTTAAAAGGAGACTAGAAGTATAGCTCAAAGCATTTGCCTAGCATGGCCCTGGGTTCGATCTCTCACACTGAAAACAAAAAACCATAAAGAATAAAAAAGTCCAATAGTCCCTTGAAATAAAAAAAATTAAATAATAATTTTTAAAAGAAACCACCACTCCACAGCTCCTAAGTTGGCCCTGGGGTAAAGTAAACATGAATCCTTCCTCAGTACCTCTTCTATGCCAGATCCTCTGCTAGGTACTATGGTGATGCCAGAAGCCCACATCACATGAGCCCAGCACAGGAAGCTCTGCAGCAGCCTGGGAGCAGAGGAGTGGGCATGCTGAGGTATCTGCCCAGGACTGGGAAAGAAGGTGGTGTGCGAGGATGGATCCAGTATAGCATGCACACAAGGATGGTGTGGTTCAAGGGTCGTTAGGCTCAAGACCCTCCAGGTTCAGGCACTCCAAAACACCCCAGGACTACAGTAGACAGGGGACAAACAGACCCCCTCCCAGAGGGTAGCTCCCAGCTGCCTCACCCAGTCCCAAAAGGTCTTGTGAGGAAGGCTTCCTGGGACAAAACAAAGGCCAGGGGGCAGCGGGCTGGAGGAAGTGTGCTCACTACCTTAAATAGAAGCGAACTGTGTCTAGTGGAGAGTTTACAGAGGAGGATGGGCTGCGGCCTGAAGAACTTTAAAGAAAGCCCAGTGGTTATACTGATCTGTGTCCTAAGCCAGACTGTAAAACAGACACTGGATTTGCAGCTATACATCTTTCAAGAGATCTGAGATGCCTCCAATCATCACCACATTTATGCAGGGGACTGGGAGCCAGTCCTTCCTTCTCCTGCTGGCACAGTAAGGTACCTGCTACGCTCCTGTGCACATTGTCTGTGAGGCCATACACAACACATCATGCACCACAGCAATTATAGCTTTGGAACGGTTTTTCAGGAGCCCCAAGGTTAGTAAGTCTCTCCTTTCCAACACAAGAGAGGATGAGAGGCTGATCTAGCACTGAGGCACAGAACTGCTGGCCTCTGGATGTGTTCATGTACATTTTGAGGGCCTGTCTGGGCTCTAAGAACTTCTTAGTCGCCACTCAGTCAGTTGGTGACAAATCACAATGGAGGAGACTGAGCTTAGCTATAGTAAGACCTGAAAGCAAAGGTCAGGTGGGGAGTTTTTAGAGACCTAAGGCAGCCCACCACAGACTCCTCTGCCAGCCTGCCACACCTGCAGTCACCAGGAGTCACCATGAGAGGAAATGAATCCTGCTGCCCTCTCAGGGGGATGGATCCCGGTGTGAGATAAAGGCAAATCACTTTGGTGAAAACATCTAGAAGGTGCGGATAGAGACTCGAAGCTCTCCCAGGACATTCTGTCTCCTCACTTGACTGGAAGCACCTGGAAAAAGAGGGTGAGGCGTCTGTTCAGCTCTGCCCAGGAAAATGAGCTAGTCACACCACTGATGGTCACTTTCCACTCCAGAGCCCTGACAGTAGGCAGGTACCCAGAACTCTGCACACACAGGGCATCCATCTCCCAGAGAGGTGAGCAGAACATCCCAGGACCCCACCCCCACATGAAAAACTCCCATGCTCTCTGACTGTATGTATTTCATAACAGGAAACCTAACATGGAAACTGCAGAGCAAACAGATCAAAGGCAGCTTGTTGTAAGTGTGACCAGAGGCAGACACCCCCTCAAGAAACCTTAGTATGCTTGGTAGAGTCAAGGCTGAAAACCACCACACTGTCCCTTTGCAACAAACCCAATCCAATGAGCTTGGCGACCACCTGAGCCCACAAATTCCTCAGCTTGTCTGCCCACTCCAAGATTGAGCAGCTTCCCAATCCCTGCCACTGTTCATGATGGTGACTACTTCCATGACTCTGTACAGAGAAATATCCAGAACAGCTGTCACAAGATAACAAGAACGATGTCACAAGAAATTCTAATATATTTCATCTGGGAGAACACAAGCCCCCTGACCTCTCTTTAGACAGAATGAAAGTGTGAGGAGCCTACATCCTGGGCTCTAAGTGGCTCTGCCACTAACCATGGGGCTGAGAAAGCAGAAAGCACAGTACAAATCCTCAGCAGCTCTATCATCTTGATCACGTAAGTTAACCTTTCTGAATTTCAGTTTCCATTGTCAAAAGGACAATTAACTGTTCTTACAGCTTGTATGACTGACTTTGGGTTTATATGTGGGTTTTTTTTTTTTTTCCAAGTGCTTTATAAAGCACTCCCAAATGTTAGCTATATTTACATTGATTTTATTGCTGAACTCCCAGGAGGGGGAGCACAGCCGACTTGGCTTCTACTCAAGGCCTTTTGTGACTGATGCCAGGCACCCTGGGCAGGCTGGACTGGGGAACAGGCTGCTTCTCTCGGGGGACTGCCAGATCCTGGGCTCTGTATAAGATCCAGGTTTCAGTGTCAGTTCCTGGCCACCACCTCCTACCCACCCCTAAGGGAGGCCTTGTCCAGATTGTCTAAACTCATGCTGGGAGTTGTTCATCCAGGCGGGACAGTCAGGGGGCCCCTTGTGAGGATAGAGACTGAGAGATATTCAGTGGGATAGAAGTTCACCCCCAAGTCTCACCTGGTCTCCTGACTCGTTGTGCCCTGATAGAACCCTCCTCTCAATCCAGGTCTCCAGGAAAATAATGCACATCACTTTGGTTTCCCTCACTGAGAGCACGGAGTGAAGGCTGGGAAAGGATCAGTTCCATCTCCCAGATGCTCAGTGAACTTGGGAGATGCCATAGTCTTGTTCTAAGGGAGGCCATGAGAATATGAGCCCACCCTTCTGCACGACTGTTAGTGGTCCTCAGGCAGGGGTGCTCAGACACAGCATCAACCTCACTCAGAAGCAACAGAGATACACATTCTCAATTCTCACCCTCATCCACAGGAATAGAGTCTCCAAGTAGGGCTGATTACCAGTCTGAAGGCTCATTCTGGGCAGTCAGGTACACACTCAACTCTCAGAACTGCAGCTCCAGTCCAGTGCCCTTCCTGACTACATGGCAGTCAAAACCTCCTGGGAACATCAGGACACCCCAATGTCAGGGGGCACTCCAGAGCACAGAATTCTCTTGACGAACTCCCAGTTCGTTCTTGAAGAGTCCAGGCCAGGCATGGAGGACTCTCGGGACAGACAAATTGCTCTGTGTGGCACCAAGACGGTGGATGCATATCACTATAGGTTCACTCCCAAAAGCACAGCACCAGAAGCAAACCATAATGACAACTGTGAACTCTGAGTGACAATATGTCCAAGGGGGCTCACTGACTACAACGACCATACCATTCTGGAGAAATACTGGTTGTTGGGGACATGTGGGGCAGGGATATCTAGCAGCTGCATGTACTTTCCATCTTTGCCATGAATCAAATACTAAAAAATTAATTCTACTTTTAAAGAAATCTTCCAGGGGAAGGGCTAGGAATATCACTTGGTCGAGTGCTGGTACAGGGTGCATGAAGATCACAGTTCAATCCCCAGCACCACAGAAATTGAGTTTAGTGGCACATGTCAATAATCTCAGCATTCGAGAAGTAGAAACAGGTGAATCAGCAGTTCTAGGCCATCCTTGGCTACAGAATGAGTTGGAGGCTAGCCTGGGCTAGATAAAGCCTTGTCTTTGAAGGCAGGGGGATAGGGGAAACCTCCTAGGTGACAGTGACTCTGGTTGTCTGTGGATTCTAGGATAATGCCTGGGGTATAGACTAGATGGATAGTCAGGTTTCAGAGATAATAAGTAAAGCACTGAGGGCCACTCAGAGAAAATTCTAGAAGGAATAAAGGAAAAATCATCCTGATGACTAAGGAAAAGAAGGTGAAGTGAGAAGAGAAAGTCAAGGGCTTAAGAAACACATTGTTAGAAGCTTCCCCTCAGCATTTCACTCATCAACAACTCTGTATCTAACACCCTCCCCCTTAAGGCCTTCGCCCTTCTCTGGCACACAGAATAACTGCTGGCCTGGGACTCAACCCAAGTGGAGTCATCAGAGTCCCCACTTCTTGGGAAGTGAACATGAGCCCCCATTCGTGTGCACTGTCCTGACCTCCTGACTTGGAAGTACTGTAAGTAGACACTCAAGACAAAGACTGGGAGACATCTGTAGGTGCTCATGTATTCCCATCCAATACCTTCCCGGCTGGTTGTCAGTCTCTGGCCTGCTTATCTCCAGACCACAGATCTGCCTGCGCACGATCTTCACCTCCATGGAGCACACACTGAGCATGCTTCCACGCCTGGCTCCTCTGCCTCAATTCATCTGTGGGATTCGGCTAGGCCTTCCACCTGGTGGCCTTGGCCACTGGTTTGCCCGCCGGTTCACCCTCACTGTGGCATCCACTGCACTCTTGATGGGCATTAGCGCTCCTTTCCCTGAGTGTATGTGGGGGTCGAATCACAGGGTGAAAGGGTAGCATGTGCTCAACTTTCTCCAACCACAGTCCCAAGCTGCACATCCCCATCACCCTGCTCTGCTTCCCGCCCTCTCTACCCTCTCACATGTGACATGTGTCATTACTGTTTCAGTCTCTTGCTCTTTAGGCATGGATGCTCCATGAGAACAGTGATGTTTGCTTTGTTGCCTGCATAAGCCCCAGACTTGGCCCAGGACAGATCCACCAGAGACACAGGCAAAACTGCTGCACTCGTCTGTGCACATGAGAGCACAGAGTTCCTCTCACAAGGCCCCTCCAGTTCCTGTTCCTTTTTCTCACTGTCCCTTCCTCCTAAGGGCCCTTCTTCCCATAGACACCTTGCCAAGGCCTGAGGCCTTGGCATCATCCAGTAGCCCCCATGGCCAATGAGGTCTCAGATGAAGTGGAGGACTCCCAGCCATTCTTACAACCCTTGGAACAGAGGCACAGATCACTTGCCCTTGGCGCAAGCACAGACTCAGGTTTCCTTAGCACCAGATGATGGCTGAGTACCCAAGAGACAGGCACAGCACTGGAGTACCCTTGTGGGAACAGCTCACAGTCAGGGGAGCCACAGTGAGGGAGAAGAGGCGGAGTGCCTGCTGGGACTTAGGCTGGGAACAAGTGAGGTATCCAGATCACGAGAAGCTCTAGTGGACTGCACCTGACCAGGTCTGAGGAAGGAGGAAGAACTTCACAGAGACGTTATCTCTGGAGCTGCCCATTCCAAAACCCCAACACTCCTAGAGAAGAAAGGCCAGTGAGCAGTACGAGTAGAATCTGGGATTGGAGTGGGTGTGGCAAGGCTGGGGGGGACAAAGTCCACTCCCAGCAGACTGGAACAAATTGGGAGGAGGGTTAGAAAGACCACAAGATAGGATGATGTGGAGTCAAAGAACCAGCAGATCAAGGACTCAGGGCTCACTCGATGGCAGTATGATAGGTAATGGCTTCTCCACTCTGTCAATACTAAAGATATCTGTGGGAATGGCAGCAGGGCTCATAGGGCCAGGGCCCAAGACCCTGCCCTCACCACACTGACAGAACACTTGGGTCTAAACCACACTGTGGCAACAAGAGCCTAGGGAACAGAATGAAGTGTCATAAGGAGTTGTAACTCCTGAGAGAAGGAGAAAGCAGGCAGAGGGGACAAAATTAAAACACAACCCAGGCACTCAAACAGCTCAGGCCGGTTCCCCGTACATAAGCCATAGCTCTACTTCCTACCCAGAGCCAATCCAGAACCTTCTACATCGTATAAGAGTAAGGCCTCTTCTTCAGAGCTTCAGACCCCATGTCACCATGGCAACAGCCCACAAACACAGGGAGCCCAGGCTTCAGTACCATAAACAACTCTGACAGATTCAATAAATATAAACGTACTACAGCAATTTGTGGGGAATTTATGAGAAATTAAAATTTCAACTCGGACAATAAACAACTCGTTTCAGAATTTGCCCCACTTAAAGTTAAATAAACTGCATGTGAGCATTTTTGGAGCATGATGCTGCAAGGCTAAAAGTGAGCCTGGCTGGGAACACCTCCTGGGCCTCCTCTCCACAGGGTACTCTAAGTGTATTCGGTGCCTGCTCCTCCCCTGCACCGCTGTACCTGGTCCTCCCAATCACCGCCCTGGGCCACAGTGAGGCCAGGATAAGGAACATGGGTATCCATGAGCCTGGCAGTCAGTCAGTAAAGCACAGAGACTGACCCAATGTCACAAAGCTACTCAAGGTCAGAAGCAGGATACAAACCTAGGTCAGTCTGACTCCAAATCTTCCCAGGTGCAGACACACAAAGCTGCATGGACACTTGCTGTGCACAAAAATATCATGTGTAAGTAAAGATGAATGTGGGGAACTGCTGAATTCTCTAGAAATCTGTCCTAATTTGATCATCCACAGGATTGGCCTCAAGCAGATCAATGAATTCTCACACACTCACCACCAGCAGGGAGGAGGGCTCTAATCCCTTGATTCTGCAGTATGAAGATGGCATCAAGATGAAGGGCTAGGAATCAAGTAGACAGAGAGGGAGGGCACCATGGGGAGATCTCCCGCCAATGCTTTCTAAAGAGTAAGAGACCTGGGAAAGGACCAGGTGGGACCCAAAAGACTCCACCAGCCACTTCACAGAGAAGGAATCAGAGAGTGGTCCACAGTGCAAAAGAAGTAGGTTAAGCTGTAGGGCAGGCAGGGGGCCAGGTCTCCTGTACCCTGCCCAGGCCTTCAAGTATGTGCCTGATCATTCTCACCAGGTTTGGTGGCAAGATGTCTAATGAAGAAAAGCATCATGACCTGAGGTTTAGTGGAGAGATGACTCCATTAAATCTTCTCTTAAGGGACCACCTGCTGGTAGGTGGGAGATATTTGCCAACTGGTGGTTGCTGTGGTGCTGGCAGGAGCTCTACCCAACAACAGAGGGATGTAAAGTAGGCATGGGCCACCTGTCTTCCCAACTCTTCCAATGCAATCTTGGATGACACTAAGGCATTCTGAGCCTGGAGGGACAAACTCCAATGTAGTGTCCACTTTCTATAATCCCTCATGATGCCTGGGCTATTTCTCCCCTAGGAAGTATATTCTATTTTAACAAGCTGAAAAACCAATAAATATTCTTATTTATGTAGCACAAAGTAATTGTCACAGCCCTGCCCCCACAACATGAGAGCTGGATGTGTACTGCAACAGCAACAAAGGAGAGCCAGGACCAGCATGCACCTAGAGAGTCAAATAACCATGGCCATGGTTGGATAAACCCACCAGCCATGAGGAAGTGCAGGCTGAGCACACACTTACCAGAAGGAGCACTCACAGCAGCTAGGTACATGTGGGAGAAAATAATGCTACCTGTGCCACAATCTGTGTAAAATGTATCAACACACAGTCCATCTCTACAATCAAAGGACTATGACCTCTAGATCCCTGGGATGTCAGGAAACATTTTGTTTCTATAGGTCACAGAGGAGACTCTGAATCTTCCAGAAAGAGGTTTAAAGCTACTTTCTAGAGGGTCAGGAAATCATGTGGAGAAAGGCAAGGCTCCAGCATACCCTGGTCCCATAGAAGCTCTATTCTATCTCAGGAGTGAAGGGGTTCCCTAACAGCCAAGCTGGAGGGTGTCCCTGGCTTGCAGTCAAGGCTGAATCTTGACCGTTGGACCCCAAGGCACTCTGACTTCTCCCCAGAACAAACTGGATGAACAGAGGTCCTTGTTCCCATTGGCCAGAGAAGACACTGATATCACAGACAGCAAAATAACTGCATGTCCTGAGTGATGGACCCAGAATATCCCATCAGCACCGAATGACCTCAAGTGCTGCTCTCCCAGACCTTACTGCCTGGGGGAGGCTGAGACACCAGGCTATCAAACTCAGTCACTGTGTGCCCTGCACCCTCCTCAAGGCTCAGCCCTACTCCTGGACCCTCATCTCAGTCCCACAGGTATCCTTGCCCATCCTGGCTCCTGTTGATCTTTTCAAAACACTAAGAATGATGGATAAAGGCACCAAACCAAGAATCCTCCCCACCAGGAAGCCACAGCCCTCTCACCCACCAAAAATGGGAAACACATCAAGACAAGATCAAAATCCCATCCAATTAATCAAGAGGAGGGGGCTTCATAAGACCAGAGTCGTCTTGGAAAAGGAAACCCAGTGAGCTGCTGTGAAGTCCTTACCCCTCCCGTCATGCCTGCCTCCTAAGCCTGTCTCTGGGCAGTGGAGCTGAGTTACACAAGGCTGACCTGCCCTCACTTCCTGCAGTCATTAGTCTTGTCGTGATCTGGTCAATCAGTCCCAGCGAGGTTGTGTCCACTTGCCCAGAATTGCACTGCTGCTACAAAAGTCTGGAACAGGGGTAAGTCCCAGCCAGCAGCCTTTCGGACACAAGAGGACATCCATTTCTAGAACCCAACCCCAGCTCTGCTGGTGGCTCATTAAGAAGCAGAGGGCAAAGCAAACTCCACACAGAGAGCCTGAGTTCTCTCACTAGAAAGTAGGCACTAACGAAAGCAGCCATCAAGGGAAGGCACAGACAGGCTACCGCCATTGCTATGGGGCTGGCTCCTGGAGGCCCAGCCCAACAAGAAGGGCACTCTGGGACTTCTACACAATATGCCCCAGTTCTCAAACTCCAGTGCTGTCTCTTTCTTCCAGAAGATCTTCCAAGACTTGGAAAAAATTCCCAGCCACCCTGTACCTCATTTCCACTGGATCACTGCCCTGTACCTCATTTCCACTGGATCACTGAAACCCTCCCAGAGTAGCTCCTAGAGCAAGCCCCACGACACCAAGCTCCTGGGACACAGCAGCCAGCTGGGCCCAGACAGCCAGCATCTCCTTATAGGGCATTCTCTGTGGCCATTCTACAACACTCAAGAGGAGTGAGACACAGGCAGTGATGCTGGAGGGCAGCTGGGGCAGGAGCTCGAGTCCCCAGAGCATCTGGACCAGAAAGGCTGTCCCTGTCTGTTGCCTGTACACAGCATCCAGGACCTCAGGAGAAGAAAAGGCCACCCTGATTCCCAGAGGAGTCTCAAGTCAGGAGCTGGACAAAGGGGAAAGAGAAAGGCCAAGTTACAGCTCCAGATTCACAGACTTTTTGGAAAAGCCATTAGCTGCTGTGCCTGGGACTCCCAGACAACCAGAAACAGCATGCTAGGTTTGGAGGAAGTGAGGTTTATGAGGCTAGGACTGAGATCTGTACCCATACACTCCATCAGAGCTAGACCCTGAAGAGTCAGCAAGAGAGAGAACTGAATCAGTCCTTGCCTGTAAATGCACCCCAACCAGGGCAAAAGACACTCCAATCTCAGAGGGTGCTACAGGCCACACAGCATCCACCACTGGATACAAAGGAAAGCTGAGCTGCTGAACAGGAGCAGGAAGACCATGAGCTGGAACCACAGTGAATCATCCCTGGTCATCTCTACTCTGAACCAACCAGATAAGTGTACACATTACAGGTCATGTCTGACTTCCCTTCTTATGAGAACAGATCATACAGAGACTCCTGAATCGTGGCTCAACCCCATCCAATCATCACAATACTTCATTCATACTTGCATTTTTCCATAAGTCACTAAGGACAATGATCACAATTCTATTAGCACTTGTAAATAGTACTGGGTCTCTGCGTCCAAGTTAAACCACGTGCACAGCCCTGTACCTGCTTCACCTGCACTATCTCAGTCCTTAAAACCTTGTGAGACTGAATCCATCAATATTCCCACTTTACAGATGAGGAGACTGAGACTGGAGGGGTAAGTAAATTGTAGAGCTTTAAGTGAGCACCCCATTGAGCAACACACAGCTTGAGAGCTGTAGTCCAACATATCTCCCTTTCCTCTTCAGTAACAGAATCCTGAAGTCGTTCTCAGTAACCACATGCCCAGTGCAAACAGCACACTCCCTGTTACACCAGATGTGTCTCAGTTCTGACCCGGGCATGCTCACGGTATAACAAGGGACTCCACACAAGGCCGCCAAATGAAAACAGACAGGGGTGCCAGCTGGGGGCCTACCCCAACACTGCCTCTCCTTGCTCAGGCAAACAAGCACTGCGGCTGCCATTTCATCTGCAGCAGGAGCAGAGAGGCAGCCTAGGGCCAAAAGGCCGGCATGGGAGGGTGGGGTACCCTGTCACAGAGGTGCATGCAGCATTTTGGAGCCCTCACATCAACGTCACGTTGTCTACATTCAGTATCTCTGACATGGCAGATAAATGCATTGTGTTTTCTTTAGGCCACTGGCATTTCCAGTCTTCTACTAACAAGTTGAACATCAATCCTGACAATCCTCTGACCAAAGCTTCAGGTACGCAGTGTTGGAGAATAGCTGGCCGGGCAGAACAGAAGGGTGAGGCTGGTATGAGGGGAGCTCCTGCCCCAAAGTGCAATGCCCTTGCCCAGGAGACCCACAGAAGACGGGCTCAGGCCACTAGCTCCTGCTTCTATTAGAAGTTTCCTTCTTGCATCCAGGTTCGAACATGATGCTACCATGGTTTTCCAACATGCAAAGAAAATTCAACCCTCTCTCTGTGGTTTGGTGTGGTGGGCTTTTTGTTTGTTTGTGGTTTTCTTCAGTTTTGTTGCTTTTTCTTACTTTACAATCCAGGCTGGTCTGGTATTCGCAATGGCTGCTACAATTACGGGCATGTGCCACCACACTCAACCCTCTCTGCGGTTTTTAGTCTTTCTCCTGAGGACTTAACTTGTTTCTTCACCATGGTGACTAATCTCATTTTCCCACATGCACTGGCTGCCAGGAGGCTCAGAATGCCCTGACATAGCCCCACAACACAGGTGTCCCTAGCTATGATCTTCTCATCTACTAGAATTGCCTTCAGAAGAAGATGTAAAAAGTAAAACATACACAGAATGCTGAAAAGCTAGGGGTCATCCTAGGCTTCAAAGCTAATGAGAGCAGCTCACTCTTCCTTTCTGAGGACAGTTAATAAACGGCAATCTACCTAACAAGTTAGCACTTCATAAGAACAAAAAAAATGATTTCCAGTTTGGGAATACAGTTGTCTCTCTGTACCTGGCAGCCTTTAACCAACCTCAGATCAAGAATATTTCAAAGAGAAAAGCTGCAGCTACACTGGTCAGGTACAAGTTGGTCTTTATTTCCTACACAGCATTTACACTGTACTAGGGATTCTAAGTAACAGAGGTAGTTTAAAGTATATTGAAGAATGTGTGTTGGTTACATGCAAACACTACATATTCTTTATGAGGGACTTCTGCATTCATGAATTCTGGTACCCACAGGCATTCCTGGAACCAGTCTCTAAGAGATGGTCCTCTGAAAATGGCGCCAGATGATATATCAACCTGTTGTCAAGAAAGCAATGCCAAGCTTTCTCCCGGCCCCAGGCAATGCACACAACCACCAAATGCAGACCATGATTCTTCCACGGTTCACAAATACATAACCACTATTTCCTGCATTCAAAGGCACCTTCATCATGACCAGCATGGTAAACATATACATCCCAATTTCTGAAGCACTGAAAGGCTTAAAATTTAAGTAGGTGTTACAGAACTAAAGAGAGAAGAAAAGAGAACAGACTGGCAAAGGTGCAGGGAAGAGGAGGCAACATTGACAACTTTGAGAAAATGAAACGATGGGAAATGTCTCCAGTTCACATATTTCTGTAATATTAGATTATTTTCTGTTGATTTCCAAAGATTTCTTGGCACAATGTTTCTATATGCTAGAAGGTGTACTAGGCAGCCAGAGCCCCCAGAAGAATAAGATGTGACTCATGGCCATAAGGACCTTACAGAGAATGGCAGGGAAAGTCCCTGACAGTGACATCATGAAATGAGACCCCGGGTACCAGCAAGGTCAAGGGCACAGGGTATGCACCTGGAAGGAGAGAATTCAAGGAGGCTTTGGAGAGCTGGTGACTGTGAGCCCCATTTGAACAAAACAATTAGTGTCCACCAGACAGAAGAAAAGAGGGATGAGGCCTGCTACAGGAACAGGGCCTGTCTCAGGGGTGCTAGGGCTCTGCACAGGGTGCTTTGACGGTGACATGTCAGTAAGACCTGGGCTGGGAGCAGGAGCCAACTACAAGAGTTTTGTCCATCACCCTGCAGTGGCAAACAGTGATGAGATAAAGCTTGCTTGAGAAGGAACACCTAGGTAGCCATGTAGCAGAATGGCCCAGCCCAGGAGAGAGAATATAATGCCCCAGGCAAAGGTACTACAAGGATAAACCGGCTTTGAAAAACACAAAGCCAACAGTGCAGTGTGATGAAAGGTGACACAGCTGGAGGACAATGCACTAAGTGAGCTGAGACAGCACCACGAACAAGTGACATGGGCTAGTTTCTGCCTATGGAAAAAGTTGAGCTTGCAAAAGCAAAGCCAGGTATGGTGGCACACACCTGTAATCCCCACTTGGGAGGTAAAGGTAGGAGGACCAGGAGTTCAAGGCCAGCTTCAATTTCTTAATACACACACACACACACACACACACACACACACACACACACGAAAGTATACCAGAGCCTAGGGTGGGCACGAGATGTTGATTAAATATACAAAGTTTCAGGAGGAGACAAAGAGTAAGTTTCTTGCTCTACTCTAAATATACATATACTCTAAATAAATGTAGTGAAATAGATAAAAAATTTGAGGGGTCAATCTGATGGCTCAATGAGTAGAGGTGCTTTCACTCAAGCTTAATGAATCAACTGAGAGTTGTGCTCCGACCCCCACCCTACACACACACACACACACACACACACTCTGACACGCCTGCACCCGTATTCATACACATATACACACAAAATAAATTAAAAATAAATTTTTAGAAAATAATAATTTGAATTCACTGGATGTGAATTACATGCCTGTAATCCAAGCACTTGGGAGACTGAGGCAAGAGGAATTCAAGTTCAGCCTGCGCTTCATAGCAAGTCTGAACTACACAGTGAGACTCCGCATCAATAGATATGCATAATTATCTTTACTAGTATTTTAAAGAGATGGACTACAAAGCCAATGAGCTGAGTCTGAATACCAGTTCCACTACCTTCTCGTGGTACTAGGATGAATATTCTGACTCAGTTTCCTCATCTGTAGAGTTGGGGGGGGTGTAATAGATAAAAACATTATCTATTAAAAAGAACTTTTAGAACTGCCTTGTCAGACTATTGTGAGGATTCAATCAGCTAAGTGCTTAGGAAAGGTCCCAAAATATGGTGAGGCTGTGCGCACCTGCTTTGGCCAGCTCTCTCCATAATGAGCACTCCCAAGGAAACATCAGTGCAAACATCTCAGGACCTGATGGATCCACCCAGACCTCTGACAGCCACTCTGAAGGACCAGAGCTGTTGGACGTCATTTACCACTGAGGCAGAGGCAACGGGAATCAGATGCAGCCCCATCACATAGCAGCTTGCCCTGCCCCAAATGGTCCGACCAGGAGTCAACAACAAGGCTTACCCTAACTTTCAGAGATACATTCAGAAATACTAACAGACAAAGGGACAGAATAGTATAAATGACCTAAGAAGCCAGCGGGTGTGAGGGCTCCCTGAAGCAGTGCTGGCCATGTGTGGACACACACAAGTTTCAGAAAGGGCATATGAGATTCCTTAGACTATGCTCTCCCAGCTTTGGAATGTTGTGTGGTTTTCCCATAATAGAAAGCTTTAAAAGTCATAATAAACAAGCTCACTAGAATCCTCCTGCCAGCCTCCAGTAACAATGCCCCTCCCTCCCCTCCTTCCATCTCCCTAACCTCCCACTTCTAATATAGAGTCAGGCATGAAGGATACTGTGGTAGACACTGGCCTGAGACACAGCTCACAGGCATAGTGGACAGGAGGGCAAAGAAAGGCAAACAATCTTGAAAGCTGTGGCCACCATCACATCTTAGGGTCTCGATGCCTCAGACTCACTTCTAGAAATTTACCCAAAATGAGTACTGAGATTTGAGTTAAATTTACAGAGATCTAGGTTCAGACATCCATGGCCAGAAGCAAGCCAGAAGCAACCTGGAACAGGTGTTCCAGATGCTATTACACATGGACAATTGGAAATGAGGTCAGCCAGTGTAATTTCTGAGGTATGAGTCACACACGAACAACTGTTCATCCACCCCCAAATCGCAAATCCCAAACCAGGCACAGAAAAACCCAACTTGAATACCTACCATACAGAACAGATAGCCTATCTTGTTTAGAGATAAGAAGAGGCCAGAAAAACACCAGACTGCTTCATGGTCACCCCTAGGTTTTTACACTTAGGCCTGTGTTACTTTCCAAGACTCTAGCCATGAGCACATACTATTCAGAAATGCAAGAATAACCCAGAACTGCTTTCTGTTGTTTGAGACAGAGTCTCATTATGTAGCCCTGGCTGACCTGCACCAACTATATAGAGTAGGTAGGCCTTGAACTCAGAGATCTGCCTACCCCTGCCCTCCAGGTGCTCGGATAAAAGATGTATGCCACCACTCCCAGCCAGGACTGCTTTTAACAAACAGATCAGGGCCTGTCGGGGAGCAATAGCTCGGCCCTCTATTCACATATCCAGCAAGCACCACTCACAGGCCAGACCTGTACTCCCTGCAGACTAACAACTTCTAGTCTTGGGAGGAGAGTTGACAGGCAGCTCCTGCTGAAGGAATGATGCCCGCAAGCATGCAAGCCCCTTTATCTAGAAACAGTACAACAAGGGCACCAAGGCCAGATATTGGGGATGCTGGAGAAAATGGGGTGGCAAAGAGAACCTAAGTGATCTAATCATTTGATATCTTTAATGTACCTATTAAAATGAGCTTGAAACTACACAAAAACACTGTACAAGTAACCGTATTTTATAATGCTGAATCAGAGAACTCAGCACTATAATCCCTATAAAGGAGCCAACTATGCAAGCAGGTGACTGCCCCAGCTCTAAATCAGGAGACAGAACAGATCTGTTGCCTGCATTCAATACATCTGTCTAAACAGAATGTTGCCATCAACATCTTTCTCTTCCTGTCTGTTCTTCCTCCAGTATCTGGTACTCTGGAGGCCCAGATAGAAACAAGGGGTACCTATGGGCTAATCCCTCACTCTTTCTCACTCCAAAATCCACCAAGTACCACATCTTCTACCTGGCCTGCCCCACTTCATTGCTATATTAACAACAGTCAGAACAGATCTCCTCTCGCCAGGCCACAACCCCAGTCCCCTGCCTGGCTTTTTGCCTTCTAGACCATTATCCTTCTAGCCTTATCCTGCCAATGTCCCAGTGCCCTCCAGCAAACTCTTCCTCCTTCCTCCAATCAGACGTCCATCAATGCCCTGACTCAGCCCCAACCAAGGTTCATACAGCCCTCCAGTGGTGTGGGATCTCCCATCCTCTTCAGCCAGGTCAGTTGCCAACCTCCTCAGGACCCAAGGCCATCCTATCTTGAGCACTGATCAACAGACATCTTTCCCAGTCTCTGAGTCTGGGTGGAGGCTATGTTATCGTCAGTCTGATACGTTCTCAAAGAACGTAGGCCTTACTCATTCTCATCAAGAGATCTCATCTTCTCTATAGGGCTTCCCTAGCTCATTCTCCCAAAGATCTCTACCAAGCACAGAAAGGCTGTTCCATCCACAGGGCTTGCCTATTAACTGTTCTCTCTTCTTCAGTCCTGCCTTTCTT
Organism: Eospalax fontanierii; assembly: GCA_035773235.1. Classification (NCBI taxonomy): domain Eukaryota; kingdom Metazoa; phylum Chordata; class Mammalia; order Rodentia; family Spalacidae; genus Eospalax; species Eospalax fontanierii. The sequence continues at coordinate 70,926,851 of CM069536.1, forward strand.
TGGAGGCTTGACGTTTATCAGCCATTTTTGGATGGAGGAAGGCAATAAATATATAAAGAACAGCATCTCAAGCAAGTACAGCTCTGGAGAGACTAGGATAGAAAGGCCTGCTGCCACTTCTCCCTCTTGAATCTAAGGAAGCCTATTTACTTCCCTGTCCAAGAAATAGTGGCTGCTCCAAAATGGGATTCTGTAACGTCTGAATTCTCCAAGAATTTGGAAGGAAGACACAAATCTATAATTGGCTACTGTACTTTCTCACACTTGGGGCTAACTCATTTACATTTTTAAATAAAACCCTAGGCCCTCTTGTGCTAACAGTCCTCTCCTTCTCCCCCTGTGGGATGGCAGCCTAGGCATAAGCCAGAGCAAGGGCATTCTAGCATACCCATCTCCAGGTGGGCAAAGCAACAGACACACTGTCTTCTCAGGTCTTCCTCTACAAAGTTCAGGGCTGCCAGAGGAAGCAGTATGGAAGCTCTGGGCAAGAAAATATCTCTCCTTCTTGAATTTATCCACAGACCAGAGTAACACAGGCCTTTTGTTGGGTACTTGGGGAGGCCTGAGGCCCAGGTCCTCAACGCAATGATCCTCAACTCCCAGAGGCTGTATCTAAGAAGGACTCCTTTGATAAGGAGCAAAAGTCACTATTCTGCTCAGCACTTGGTCATCTTAGCACCTGGCTGTGTTAGAAGCTGACAAGCCTACAGAGTGGACAAGTTCTGTTAGGTTTGTGGACCCTGCCTCTCAGGAAGGCCCTATTGGGTAAACAAAGCTCATCCCACCAGCCAGACTCCTCCTCTGGGGAGTCTTCCTGGCTCCTCACCTCTGCACCTGTCCTGGTATCCTTGCCCACCTGGGGCCCTGACGACCTACTGCAGATGTCACAGAGAGTTGGGAGGATGGGGTTTGACCAGCGTGAGCCCAGCACTACGGCCCGGCCCACACTACTGTCTAGGAGAAGGCTACTAAAAGGAGAGTAATAGCTGCTCAATCTGCTCCTCATCCCCTGACCTTTGTACACAGCCTCCTTGGCTCTAGCACTAAACACAAAGCTGGGCCCCTTCCTCCTTGAGTGATCTGAATCAGTCAGGCTTACCTACAGCCTCTCTCTCCTGAGCTGCCCTGAGCAGGGAGCCACATATCTTTCAGCAAATCAGATTAGGGGAGGCTAGTCAGTGCTCCAACAAGCCCACAGCCAAGAAAATCTTGGGGCTACCCTCTGGAGGGCCAGCACTAGCAATCTCTTGATGGCCCGCCCAAAAGCCAGGCCAGCTGATGTCTTTCTTCAAGGAGGTACCTGGTTCTGAGATGTACATGGCCTTCAAACTAGACCCCAAAATAAATGTTTAAAACTGTGTATCTATTTGCACATATTTAAAGTTGACATCTAAAATTTCTCATCATAAGTTTAAATACTTGCAGAGGATGTAATTTCCAACATATTGTAAATATTAACATTTTAAAATAAAACTGTTACTGTTTCTCTTTTAAATGGATCCAGTAGAATCTAAATACCGCAGTGCTCTGAGATCTACCACAGTCCATTTTAAGATTATATAATCATGCCCTTCTTTGACAGCTGGAAATCGAACAATGTTCCTTTCTTCTTCCTTGGTGTGTAATTTCCAAACCTCTTCCATCAGAGATGTTTAAACTGTCAGAGAATATTTTATGTTGGAAAGCCTTTTATTAATCTTTCTATACTGCTAAGCCAAAGAAAGAGGTGTACATAAATGTTCTTTGATAAAAGAATTTTCATATGATCATAAAGCTCTGACATGCCAAAAAGTTTCCTCAGGACTAAATTATGATCATAATTATTAGTATGCAAGTGATCAATATGACAGAAATATATTCAAAACTATACAAACCACAAGCATAAAAAGAAAACTGTTAGAAATACAACTCTGAAAAGATGGGATTTTTTCACAATTATTTCATATATCCACAGATGAATATTATCTATCACTAGAATAAGACAGTTTAATAATTCCAGCTCCAGTTTTTAGAGACACAAGTGTTAAAATCACTTACTCAAAGGGAGGGAAAAAAGATGAACTAGAAAGAGTTCTGCTTCCAGTTCACTGGGCTCCTCGAGAATTCCACAGCAAAGACTGCATGAATCTCACTGAAATCATCACCCATACGCTAGCAGCCGGCGGCTCCATCAGGTCCTCTTTCAATGCTGTCACCAGCATGGCATGGGAACTACCTCCTGTCATTACCTCCCAGGGCTATAATGACTAGACCTTCCTTAATGACAGAGGACTACATCCTTTTGTCCCACACAGAGGTACAGCTCTGCAGCATATCAGTTTCTGTGTGCCAGGCTTAGTGCTGACCACTCTGTCCTCACAACAATCCTGGGACAGGCCCAACCATTATCCTACTGTACAGATGGGCAGACTGGCATGCAGAGTGCTTGTCACGCAGCCAGAAACCTGCACCTGGACAGTCTTGCTCCTCATTGCCCCCTACACTGCCTGGAAGGACGGGAGGAGGGATGATGCAGCAGGAGTGGCTGGGGCAAAAGAACCTACAAGTTCTTTCCTCAGCACGTCAGCCCTAGGGACAAGATTCAGTTTCTTACACGTGTTCCCACCCACATCTAGGAAAGGTTACACTCCAGTGTTCCTTTGGAGGAAATGGCCACTAGTCTTGGCACAGTAGAGTGCCCATAAATGCTCATCACTGAACTGGTTCTGTTGCCATTGGGTAGTAGGAAGAGAAATGACTCTCATGACCTGGACAAACACACGGGCTCTTACCAGGGTTCCTCAGGCCCTCAAGGTTCCTGAGACCAGGCCATACATCCATTCAGACAGCAGCCAAAGACCAGCAACGGTAGGTGGGAAGTACCTTGCAACGGGATCACACTATTAACCCAGGAAGGAGACCACAAAATAAACAGCCAGATCAAAACTGACCAAAACACCATCGATTTGAGGGCCTCTCCAAAGAGGCCACAACATCCTCAGTTTCCTCATTGCTACAAAGGAGACACCACTCCATATCATCAGGATCTGACACAGGAGATGCCAGGGTGGCTGGGCACAGTCACCTAATCCTTTAACTCATGCCTAACTTAATGACTGGCACCCTGCCTACCTCTGGCTTCCAGTGGCACACAGAAAGCCCAGCTGATTTTGAAAAACTAGCCAAGCAGTTTGGCTTCCAGTTTTTGCGGTCTTTCTCAGTGTCTTCACATCTTAAAGCTTCATGGCGCTCCCAGGTGCCAGGAGGAGGCGCAGGCAGAGGCCTCACCGTGGGTTTTATTTTTAGATGCCAGAACGGAAAGCCTTCCAGTTTGGCTTCACTCTGGTCCCCAGCCACCACTCCCTCCCCGAAACCATCATCAAAATGAACAGCAGACACATGTTAAGATTTCAGAACCTTCTGCCTGGCACACTCTAAAACAATGGCTCCAGGCTCCCACTCCACCCACAGCCTGGGTGCATGGAATGTCCCAGAACACAGAGGTTCCAGGCTGCTAGGTGCGAACCCATTGGGATAGGGAAGCCCTCTCCTGAAGCTGAGTAGGGGCCTCTTGAAGTTCAGCAAAGGTGGGCTCTCCTCAGCATGCTTTCTAGAAACTTCCTACAGATGCCTGCCATCAGCTCTGATCCAGACCCACACTCCTTCCTTTCATCCACTCGGTCTTCCTGTGTGCCCCCACTCTTCTCTCCTTCCACCCATGCATCCTCCCTTCCCTCCCCTCCACTGACTCTCCCTCCCTCCCTCCCTCCCTCCCTCCCTCCCTCCCTCCCTCCCTCCCTCCCTCCCTCCCTCCAGTCTTCCTCCTCCTCCACCCTTCATTCCATCTTCACTCTCTTCTCCTCCTTCCGTCCTTCCCTTCTCTTCCCTCTACCTAACGCTCCTCTTCCCTCCTTTTCATCCATCATTTCTTTTTCGCCAGCTACTGAACACCTAACTCAAATCTACCCGGGACGGAAGTAACCCAGAGGATGGAATGACAGGACAGCTGGGCTGTACTGTCTCTTTATCCCTCCTATCCCCCAGCGCGAGTGCCATGATTCCCCAGGACTCCTACCTTTCCAGTTTCCTCACACCATAACTCCCCAGACACAGGCGGCCACCATCCTGAGTCTGTACCTAACTTAGGGCAGAGTCTATGTAAGATCCTCAGGGGAAAGTCACAGTCCAGGTACCCATGGAAAGGGGGCTTAACACCCAGACTCTTAAAGAGCCAGATAAGTGAGTGTTCTTAGGTCACCACACTGAAATGCGAAGAAGTCGTCTGTACTCACCTGCACGACTTCTATCCCTCGCTTCCTGTGGAGAAAACAGAGAAAATGAGTGTTACTCCAGCAGGCAGGAAGCACCCTCTCCAGAACACTCACTACAGCCAGCTGAAAGCACGATGGGTCAAGTGCAGCATGAGGAGAGACCAGGCCAAGTATCTCATACCAATAACCTCAGAAGGGCCTGTCTAAAGAAGAAGGTTTATGAGCCCAGAGCCTCCAAGTCTCCCTCACAACCCAAAGACTAGAGGGAATGGCTGATTCCCAGGATCCACGCAGCCATCTTCTCCCTAGTCCTGGGCTGCGCCTTTAGCAGTAAAGCTCTGTCCCAGAAAGTCCCAAAAGTCTCCTATTTACTTCAACCAAACGTTCTCCAAACGTTCACCTTATCCTGAACCTGAACTGGCTCCTAGATTTGCCACAGACTACCACACACAGGCCAGCCACTCTCACGCACAGGAAAGCCACAGATTCCCTGGCCCCAACCTTTCCGTGTTCAACTTCTCCAATCCTAGCTATGTCTGGCCCCTACTGCCTAGTCCTTGGTCACTAACTGATCACATCCCTCTTAGCCTGAACTGGTTTACTGGGATTTCATGAGGTTCTTTAGGAGGCATGTAATCATTGTGCCTAACAAAACTCCAAAATTTTTCTCAGTATCTATTTTTCTGTGTAGATAATTTAGCTTTTACGTTTTAGTGCTAATTTGTAGCTAGCATACAAAGAAACTTGTTTCACTGTAGCATTTTCATGCATATCTATCACGATACTTGGTTGTCACCCCTGCCCATCTGCTGGTCCCCTTCCTCCTTGCAAACAGTCCCTCTTTCTGCCTCCATGTCACACACATTCTATTTCCCTCGTCTGTTCACTCCCCCTTCCTTTTCACCTCCCCTTTCCCACTCCTGGACCTCTGAGCATAGACCTAGAGGACTGAACTAAGTCAAGGCACCACAGAGGCACTTGCACACCCATGTGTATCACTGCACTATCCACAACAGGCATGGTACGGAACCAGTCTAGAGGCCCATCAACAGCTGAATGCACGAAGATGGACCATACATACAACACAAATTTAATTCAGCTATAAGAAAGAAAACAACATATGGCATTTGCAGGAAAATGGATGGAACCGGAATGTTAAATGAAATAAGCCGGACTTGGAAAGATAAGTATCTGGTGTTTCCTCTCACAGCAAAAGGAGCCTGGCTTTGTGTCCTCTACTTTCCCACACAATCCCACAGCCACGTCTCACCTCGTCTTACTCACACCATTTCTTAAGCGAGCCTGGGATCTGGGTGCATCTGCCCAGAGCACACCTCACTAAGGCTACCCAGCTTCATTCATCAACCTGCCCCACAGTTCTTACTGCAAGCACCAGCCAGGATCCATCTCTGTGAGGTTCAGCACACAGGGAGGTCTCACCCCTCCCCAGGGTGCACACTCCCACCCCCCACCCTCAGGACTCCGGTCAGGTAAGCTCTCCACCACCCACTCACACAGTCAGATCAGGTAAGCTCTCCATCACCCACTCACACTGCCCTTCCCTCCTTTCATCTATCTATCCACCCAGCCTTCCATGGGAAAATGGGCTCTCACTCTCCCAGCCTGAGTGTGGATTGGTGTCACTCAGGGAAGAGTGCTAGGGTAAAGCCATCAATAGCCACTGTACTGGATAGCTTTAGTTGTCAACTTGACACACCTGGGTAGAGGGAGTCTCAATTGAAGAATTGCCTCCGTCAAACTGATCTGCGGCCATGTCTGTGGGGTATCTTCTTGACTGCTGAGTTACATGGGAGGGCCCAGCCCACAGTGGGTGGTGCCACCCCTGGGCAAGTGGTCCTGGGTTGTATAAGAAAACAAGCTGAGCATGGACCAGGGGAGCAAGCCAGTAAGCAGCGTTCCTCCACAGTCTGTGCTCCAGCTCTTGCCTCCAGGTTCCTGACCCAAGTTCCTACCTTGGGCTCCCTCAGTGATGAACTCCCAGTGATGGGAAATGTAAACCAAATAAACCCTTTCCTCCCCAAGTTGGTATGGGTCAGAGTGTTTTGTCACAGCAACCGAAGGCAAACAGAGACTGAGTAAAGTAAACGGCTATACCCAGGCCTAGCTCTGGACAGCCGCTCATGAAAGGCTGTTGTTCAGTAGAGGTACACACACACAGAAAAGCAGCTCAGCTCCCAGCCCTAGCATGACATAACACGCACTCAAAGGACACAATAAGTGCCACAGCCAGCCTGGGTTCATGTAGCCTCTGAAAGCAGACAGGCACAAAAGGGACCGCGGGACAAGCAAGATGCCCCCCTCAGCTTCATATCTCATCCCCACGACTTCTTACATGTTTGTTACTACTGGGCAAGTGCTTCCTGAGCACCAACACTGGGGAAACCCTGAAGAGGAGCCACCACAGAGGCAGCAGGGCTGAGGCCCACGAGAGCTGGCTGGATCTACTGTGGAAGGCACAAGCCTAACCTTCTCTCCAATTCTAGACTCCAACAGAACCTGGGCCCCAAGGAGCCCAGTAAGAACCAAGGCAGTTCACGCCTTCAGGGCGTTCCATCTCCCTACAGATCCTGAAGGAGTGGTGGCTGATAGCCATCTGTTCCCATGACTGCAGAGACTCTTGCTAGACACACAGTAGGCATGGCCTCAAGTCACCAGAGCCCACAACAGGGGAACAAAGAGCATCAGGAAGAACGGCAGCATTTCTGAGCATCTGGATCACCTGCCCCCTCCCCATTCTCAGATCCTACTGGAGAGAAAACTGAAGCAAACCTCAAAGTGAGGTAATTTGCCCCAGGTCACATAAGCAGGTGGCTCTGACGAGCCAGCCTGGCATTCCCTGCAGCTGTTCCAAGGTAGAAATCTTAAACATTAAGAAAATACAGACTTGATGGAAAAGACAGAATGGATGGGTATACATCACCCATAGCAGGTAGGACCATGTTCATGATCCTTTAAAAGAAAAGGGGCAGTCTCTAACCTTGAAAACAGATGAGACATAAACAGTAAGAAAGCAACAATGGAGAGAAGGTTTGATGATTGAGATCTTAACAGGGGCTACACTCCAGGAGCCCCTGCACTTCACTCAGCTCAGAGTTCTACAACAGGAATAAAGGGGGACTGGCAGAACACCCCTGACACCCTGCTCAGTCCACACCACGTCACTACACCAGGTCGGCCTGAGTTATTCCACTTGGAGAAGAGCAGGCTGAAATCCGGAGGTTCAGGCACAGCATAGCTAAGCAGTGACTTCCAGAAAGGCAAGCTAGATCTTCAGCCTCTGAGACCTCCGTGTAAAGGGAAAGGGGCGGGGGGAACCCCCAAAATAACACCCCCTGTGGCACAAATGACTAATTCTAGCTCAAAGGAAAACAAAATAAGATGCTGAGCTAGTTTCTTCATCAAAGGGTTCAGTAGAGCAAAGGTGCAGGCCACCCACCGGAAGTCCCATGGAACAGACTCCCCAAATCATGCTACAACCAGGAAGTTCAGAAAGAGAATCCTGAGCCCAAGGAGGGGAAGAAGAAAGGAACACGGAAGGTAGGGAAGGGCAGAAACTGGGGAGCTGGCTGTCAGGTGACTCCACCTCCCGACCCCACGTCATCACCCAGACATGCAAACATGTGAATACTATAGGCTCTGGGATCTCAGCCACCAAACTGCCTGTGATTTCGGGAGACTAGAGCAAACTACATGCCAGGAGAAGCGCCACTGACAAGCCACATGCTTCTGAAGGGATAGCACGAAGCATAAAAAGAAGCAGGCAGGACGCTCTGCACGTGTCTATGAGGTCACTCTCCAAGGCCTCGGGAGAGCTGCAAGGTACAGAACCCAGTGTACTGTACACAAGTCTCTGTGTTGAGAGAAACACTCCGGAGGAGAATGGGTACTTATGTACACAGAACGAATCCAAAAGTGCTACAAGAAAATGACCACAGAAAGACCTCAGGTCAAGGGCAAGGGCAGCTGGGAAGAGGGGCGGGAGAGGAAGCAGACTTCCCTTTCTCTGTGTCCTTGACAACTGGTGGGTGAAGCAAAGCAGAAGCACTCAGGATTTATCAAGAAGTTTCCAAGTTCTGCTCAGAGAGGAGCTGAAGTAACCCCCAAGGCAGGGCCACAGGATGGTCACACGGGGCACTTAAGAAAGATTCTAGGCCAGGATAAACATCAGGGTCCTTGGAAGGCAGGTCAGAAGGGCCCAGGCTACAGTGCTCATTGGGGTGATAGGGCTAGGGACAGCAGGATGGTGACCTGGGAACTTTTGCTCATTTTCTAAATACTTCCAACAATACAGAAAAAAAACAACAATGTAAGTTAAAGCTTGATTACTTAAATCTGTTATTAAAAACCTGTGCCTTGGGACAATTTTAATTTTCTAAATAAAAAGTGCATTAGGAAGTTTGGGGCAGAGACCTATTCATAACTCAAAACTTGTTTTCCAAAAGCTGATCACCAACGATGGGAGGATTGTTTCCTGAGAAGTCCAGCTGATCACCAACAAAGGAAGGACTCCTTCCTGAGAAGTCCGGGGAGAGGGAGCCCTGGAGGATTTAAATGCTTTCAGGGAGGAGAAATGGGCTCTCCTTCAGGAAGGAGTGGCTTTAGGTTCATGGTGGCCACCAGTGGACTCTCAATGCCACTACAGCCTGCTCTTCACTCCCACTCTGGGTCAGCCGTGGCCACAGGACTTCCTTTGGCCAAGGAAATGTGGACAGAAGTGTATATACTTCAAGAAGAACATTCAACTGCCACTACCGGACCCTCTGGCCAGTCTTCCTGACCTTGGCAACATGAAAGCTCATAAAGATTCCTCTCTGAGAAGAGGCCAGTCATGAGGAAGACCCTCATTAGCACTTGGAAGGTTAAAGCAAGAGGACTATGAGTCTGAGACCAGCCTGCAATAACAGCAAGTTCAAGGTCAACCTGAGCTACAGAGTAAGACCCTATTCTTTCAACCCCATCCACAAAAACAGGGGAGACATTTTTTATTGCTGCAGCTAGGGGAGGTGCACAGGCATCCAGGGGCAGAGGCTCTACAATGAGCAGGACGAACCCGAAAGAGAACTATCTGGTCTAAAGCATCCACTGAGCTGAGGCCAAGGCGGCATGGTACTGAGCCACTATAGAGAGAACAAGCCCCAGAGAGTGGGCAGACCCACAATGAACTCTGAAGGAGTTTGAGTGAGGCTTATGCTACTTTAGACCTCTTGAGTCTCTCCATGCAGCCTGACCTGGCATGCCCTAACAACTGTCCTTCAGGAAATAGGAGCAGACCCTATGTCTATACCCAGCCTCCAATTCCCAGCAAAACTCCTGTCTGGAATATGTGGAAATGTGGCTTACCAGGTGTCAAGCAGCAGACAACAGACCCTCTCCTCACCCCCTCCTCACAGGAACCTCTTCTCCCAATCACCTAGGCCTTGCCTACATCTCACAGCTGTTTCCTCTGTCCAACTACCTGTCCTCACATGGCAAACCAGCTCACCCACAAAACTAGCTCCCACAGCACCTTCATCAAGGGCCCCTCCCATAGCAGGTGTCCAGTCATAAATCCAGCAGTTACTGCAAATGCCTCACATGTGGCCATAGGCAGTGAGACCCTGGAAACAGGCTGGTCTTGATTTGGGGTTCTACATCTGGCAGGTGCTACCCTGCATTAGCGCCCGCCTCCCAGTCATCCAGTGCCAGGTTCAGCCTGGAGCTGCCTGCCTGCCTGCCTGCCTGGTTCCCTCACTGGCATCCTGGTTCCCTTGCCGACAGCTTTGTGATTTGGATTTTCCTCCTCTTAACAGTGCCAGGAACTGAAATGGCCAAATATAAAGACAACATATGAACAGAATTTCAAAGCCAGTACAAACATATGAATTGTTTGGACAGATCCAGAGAAGAACCAGATAAACTGGAAGCTACCATATGTTTTTTTTATGGGGTGGGGGCTCCTTCCCTGGAGGGCCCCAAGTCACAATCAGCATCCTGAAGACCTTCCCCATGCTAGGTGCCCTACCCGAAAGAGCAGGCCCGGATAGGTGTGAGTCTCTCTGTGCAGTCTGAGACACAGCAGTCTGAGTCATGCAGCCATCAGACTTTGAACAAGCCCTGGAAGTGGCTCTTCCTGGTGAACTCATAGCACATGGACAAGGACAGAGTGAGTAACTCACCCTGCTGTTCTTCCAGAAGAAGTGAGCAGGTGCAGTACCTATGCAACCCACTCCTCAGATTCCAGGATGGAGTCAGGGTGCTGCAGGGGAGGGTGCCACTGCCCCTGCCCATGAGCTCTGCAGCTTCCACAATGTGGCCAATCCAGCCACAAATAGGCGTCAGCTCAGATACGCCTCCACTCTCTAGCGTAAAAAGTCTCTATTCGAAATCTTTTGGTCTTCAATTGGGGAGAAGGGCTATAGGAAGAGCTAGAAGGGAGATTCTAGGCCTCCCCAGCCTGGCTGCCAGCTGGCACATCAGGGCTCACAGCGAAGCAGGTTCTGCACACTGCACTCTGAGTCCTGAGAATGCAGAGTTGTTTTAATCTCAGCCGAGAGAACCTACAATTAAGAATTCTGCAAGAGAGAAGCCTGTCCCTCAAGGTCCACATTTTTCTAGTACCTTCCCTCAAGGTATACCTGATCTTAAAAGAATAGCAACACTGTATGTGTGTAATGTACATATAGGACACAGACACTCAGAAAGGCTGCATGCTCTATGACTGAACCCATTCCTCTCTGCCCAATATGCTGTAAATACAACCATCAACTTGAAACTCCCTCCTGGCCCCTGGTCCCAAGAACATTAGAGGGATCCTAAAACCCCAGACATCATGGGGTCCTGTGCTGCTGCTGCTGGGTTTCTGCCCTCAGACATGGAGATTTTTCCCACCTGACTGTCATTCTGGGTTTCTCTGTGTGGAACCCTGGGCTGGCCCTGCCACAGAGAGGGCCCCAAGCCACAGGTCCCACTTAAGGGATGCTAATGGCCATATGAAAGAAGGGTAAAGTTAAGCCATGAGCTGCTGTGTGTGCACTGGCCCCAAGCCGAACCAACATTATTACAGGGGGTTCAGAAGCATGCTACATGAGCCCAGCCCCACTGGCAGGGCATGCTGGGGAGACCTGTGCAGCCAGGTCTCGGGGCACTGGGGTCTCTAGGGCCCCCTTCACCAGGAGAGCTGGAGTTGCTGACATATCAAAACAAGAGAGCTGGCCCTGCCTCCATCTCAGAGAACTCATCTAAATATTGATGAGTTCAATTTCACCACCCTCAGACACCTCAGCATAGCAAATCCCAAGAAGCAGGCAGTGACTTCATTCACTGGTCTGTGGTAGGGTAGGGAGCCAAGAAGCTTGGCTTTGACACCGTGCCACGGACAACTCTGACCTTGACCCAGCTATGCTTTCTGAGATTGCAGTTTCACCAGTGTCTGAGATGGGAAGTATGAACCAGCACCGTATTCACCTGCTACAGCTGCTGTAACAATCATTCACCACAGCTGGTAACTAAAAGCAATACAGTCTTCCACAGTGTGAGATCAGGTCAGCCTTCCTTCCCAGGCCAGTAGGACTCTCCCACAGTCCTCCTTCTTCAGTTCTGGAAGCTGTCACACTCTTGGCTCCCAGCCAGATCACTAACTGACCTCCGCTTACGCTGCTCCATCTCCTCCTTGGTCCGCCAGGACCTTATCAGGACCTTTGTGACTGCCCTGGGTCCACCCGGCTTATCCAAGAAATTTCCCTGCCTCAGGATCACTCTGTGATAACAGTGCACCCTCCAACCATGCCAGGCAGCTCAGTCACAAGTGCTGACATGAGGACCTGGCTGTCTCTGCTTGAGACCTTGTTCTGTCAGCCACAGAACCAAGGTTCCAGCAGCTCTGCCATACTATGACCCTCAGACACTCCCTTGAGGAGCCCAGGGTAAGGAAGGGACGAAGGAGGCCCTGCCCAGGAATTCAAAGGGAGTCTGGGTGGCTAGAGGAGGAGGAAACTGACACTCAGACAAACACCGAACCCGCTGGATTCTCAAGGGGCATTAGGAATAATCAGAAACTGCCACCAGGGTCCCTCAAGGGAACAGTGGGCCTGGGAAGGGAGGAGAGCCTGGGACATGGAGCTCTATGAATCCAAGTCTTAACCCTGGCTGTGACTCTGAAAGAGGGAAGACAATCCTGACCCCAGGTTCATGTTGAGGACAAGGAGAGATGCCCAGGACAGCCACATCTAACTCCAAGGTACCTGACTCTGCTGCAGGTCCCTCCCTGGGCTCGGCTAAGTGCTCTAAGCAGTAACAGTCTCTCCAAGTATGGAGCCAGTGGGAACCTGAACACTGGGTCAGCACCCAGACGCACCAGAGCCCAGCAGGAGTCAGTCAAGCTCCTCATTTACAGGCCTGGGACTGTAGTATCTTGGCCCCATTCTTTTCTCAGATGCTCTGAACAACTCAATTTCAGCGACAAGCAGGTCTTCATCTGATGCTCCTGAGACACCTAGTTTGAGAATCCCAAAGGACTGGGCATGGCCCAAACAAACGCAAGGCTAATACCTGCTCAGCCCAAGCTGCCTCGTTCCCACCCAGCCTGCTCCCCGAAGCCAGGTCAGAGAAGGAACAGGGAAGAGCTGGAACTGGAAGGGCCCATGAGCACCAAGCATTCCTTAGACACTGAGCTATGCATCAAGGTTAATTTCCACAGCTGCCCTGCTGCACAGGACTGTCACACACATTCAGGAAACAGATTCAGAATGGTTAAAACTCTGCCCAAGATTGAGAGCAAGTAAAAAGAGGAGTCACAATCTAAATTCAGGGCTGTCCGTCTGCAAGGGCCTCCTCACCCTACAACAATGTATGGTAGCACTGGGAAAGAGTCTGGGTAGTGTGAGGCACAGGTCTGCAGGCTAAGGTCTCTGGGATATTTGGGAGAAGAAGTGTTCTGAACAGAGTGGCCTCTCCTTCTCCAGCCCATCCCCCGCCACTCCCCCTCCCCCCAAAGCCTGGCTGAAATTCTCCTTCAGAGCCTTGATCCCTTAGGGGATGAAGAATAGGCCCTGGCAGAGACTGAAGGTCAAGGGCACAGAAGGCACTCACTCCCTAAGGAACATGACTAGCCTCAAACATCCAGGAGCACTGTAGCCTGGACAGGCCTGGGATCAACCAAGGTCCAGAATTAGGAGAGGCCGGGGTCCCCCGGTCCTCCCTCTGCATAGCAAAGACTTTCCAAGCAGAAGGAACCTTCCAGGAAACAGAGGGATGAAGAAGCAGATGTCCATTAAACGGCAGGAGGAGGTGGCCAGCTTCCAGAGTAGGACTGCCAGTCAAGTACTGAGCTCTGCAAGGTGAGAGGGGTTCAAGCAGACTCCAGATGCCAACAGTCAGGGAAGGGAGACAGATGCATGTCGGAGGCAGAACCAATGTCTTGGGAGCCCCGCCCAACTCTACAGCTTTCTGAGCCTGCCAATGAAAGTAAAGTCAGCTGCATCAGTGACTGCAGCTCAAGTGAAGGCACAGCCAGCATGAACTCTGGAAGAGTGGACACATGCCTGCGGCCTCAGAGGACTCTACTGCCAGTTCCAGGATGGCAGGCACATGTCCTGACCTCCTTTCTACCCAGTCCTCAGGTCCTGCCAGGCTCTGCAGCTGGGAGTCATGGCAACAGGCCCCAAACATCTGCAGTAATCCCTCAAGAGTCCCACAAAGGGGCCACAGCAGCCAACACACAAATGCCAAGAGCCAGGGCCCTTGGCAGAAAAATGACAAAAATGGGAATATCTAATTCCAACTAGAGGAGAAGAAATGAGAGGGGAAAAGTGCCTGGCAGGCAGCAGGGACAACACATGCAGAAGGCACAGACCTGTGCCTCACAGGCCAGCAGACAAATCTCCAGCCAGGTCCTACATGTCCACTCTCTGGCCAGCGACCTTCAGAAGTGTGACTCACATCACCATCTTGCCTCGTCACACCCTTGTGCAGCTTCTCTCACCACTTGGAAACGGGGCTCCTAACAGGTGCCACCTCCCCCATCCTGGGTCCACACCCCATCTGTTTCTCAAACACCTGGCTTAGTGCCCCACCCACAGGATGATTCACACATACACACACACAAACACACACACACACACACACACACACACACTAACTCCCAGCCCACAATCCACCCCCACACCAGAAACAACACCCTTTCCATAATCTACCACTAAAGCCCCTCTCAGGATGGGCCCTTCCGAGGGTATAGGATGAAAGCCACTGTGGAGACCAAGGGTCCGCCAGGGCCATCAGCTGGAGACCAGAGGCCTAGCCAAGATATCTGCTTCTGACCTATCTCCTTTCTCTCAAAGGACCATGAAGAGACTGGACTGTTCCAACTCACAGTCTCTGACTTCCCGGAAGTGAACCCAGACATTAGAATGAAGCTCAAGAGAAAGCAATGAGTCCAGTCTGTGGAGGAAAGGGGGATGGTAAAGCAGTTTCAATTTCTCAAACTAAATTCCTCCAGGTGCCTGGCTCCCATGAGCCCCTCATTCCCACGAGCCCCTCCTAATAAGCACTATTGTATTCATCTATTCAGTTCACGCTTCTTAGACACCTACTAGGCACCAGGCATGGTTTCACCACTGGAACATGACAGTGAAAACCCTCAAGGAGCGCACAGTGTACAGAAGATAGTGAACTGGCAAACACTGAAATAAGACTGGGAATGGAGACTCACCAAGTTCTACAGGCTAGGAGGAACCAATGGTGGAAGGAGAGGGAAAAGCCTGCTTCCTGTCTCCACAAAAAGGATTCACTGGGGTATCCTGGCAGCCAAGGGCTGGAAGGAAAGGCAGGAAGAGAAAAGCAGGTGCCTCTCAGCTGAAGAGGGATAGAGGATCCCAAGAGTACTGGCTGGCTGATTGCACATAATTAGGAAGGAAAAAAACGCTCTTGAAAATTAGCTTCCCAAATGTAGATATAATTGCAAGTGTCCTTGCAGTGTGATTACAGCATCAGCCCAACAAATGTTTTACCAGCAGCCCAAGCCCCTCCCTACAGGCAGAAAGAACTGGAGCCAACAAAAGCACCAGAGCCAGGCAGTGCCCAGAGCAGCACTTCCAGAGGGCCAGGGAGAGCACCAGCCAGGGAGCTAGCACAGATGCTGCCTCACTCCCCACGCATCCGGCTCAGGGCCTTCCCTAGAAAGCGCCCAGAGAGCTTCCTCCTTCCATGCTTTCTCTTCCTTGCAGATTTAAATGCTAAGAGCGACTAGCTACTAAGAAGTCCAACCTCACTGACCTGACACCTCTGTCAGCAAGGTGCTGCACTCGATGTTCCGATTCTCCTGTCCGCAAATAGGTATGACATAACTCAGGACACTGATGGAGGCTGAACGAGGACTAGCACTCAGGAAGCATCAATTCAGGGCCACCCTAGTTTCAGCTCTAGTAGTAGCACCTCCTTAGATATGGAAGGTGAGGTCCAGAGAGGCTAAGGTACTGTTAGGCCAGGCAAGGAAGAACAGGGATACAGACTAGCTCTGCCCAAAGCCAAATCCACACCCTCATCACACTGAGTCCTTGTTGGGCTCAGGAGGATGGAAAAGTGCCCCTCTCAGTCTCTCAGCCCATAGCTCCCAGGCAGAGTCAAGGGACAATATGTGTGCCGACCTCAGTAGCAGGCCCACCCTTCTGGCCAGAGCACTTGGCCCTCTTCAGAAGTTTGGGTTGCTAAAGCACAGGTCTGGGCCTATGGATCTGAGGTGCAGAGACACTCAGCAGCTCTCATAGGTTCCCAGTACTCAGGGGGCCTGTCCTGACCGCACTCCAAGTACAAAGGTATTCCAAGTGACCACCAGTCCATCTCCAAAGCCACCTCACTACCCAGACCATCACTGCCTAAACAATAACAGCATCACCCCACCCCACCCTTGCTGTCCCCCATTTGTCCTCCAAAGGCTATCAAGTTTTCTAGACCTGTGACAGCTCCCTGGCCTTCAGGACAAAGCCCTATCCACAATGAAGGTGGATGGGATCCTATATAACAGGCTCACCCCAACACTTGCTCTCAAAGCCAAGCTCCAGACAGACCAAAGTTCTCTCAGCTCCAGCAAAGGTCACTCAGCCTCCATGATGAGCTTCCCCTTTCCTCATATGTGTGGAGGAAGGTTAACTGCACCTGAGGACAGTCCCCTGCGGGGGAAGAAATGCAAGTCAGGTAGGGGATAGACCACCATCTTTGGAAGAAGGAAAAGAAACCATCAGCAGTGTATCACTGCTGACATCTAATCTGGAAGCACACAGGGCCCTGGCCAGCTGGGGAGGCTGGGGAAACCCAGAACTGGCCTGTGAATACCACAGCTGGCCAGAGACTATCAGGGGAACACCGTCCCCAGAACAGGCTTAAAGTCAACTGTGTGACCCAGTGTTGGCCCCTGTAAGGTACTATCCAAAGACACTTCATGTCCCTTATGCTGGCCCTTCAATGCAGGAACTATTTTACCCCAGGTAAGCTTAGGGTCATGCATGCCATGGCCCTAAGGTCACATGCTTCCAAGCAGGGCAATCAGGATGCAACCAGGGAGCCACCTCCATGGTGTTCTCCAAATGGTATGTGAAGTCCACACCTACCATGGCACACTTGGGGCTTTATGCTTTTCATTGCCACTGACACCACTGTGCATATTAAGAAAGGCTTTGTTAAATCCCACAGATACAGAAACTGAGGCTCAGGAAGGCTCAATGTTTTGCCTTAATCCACAGAGCTGGGCAAAGGTAAAAGCAAATTCAGGCCCAGGTTCTGCTCCAAAGCCAATACCTGTGCCCCACAGGTGCTCCATCCAAGAATGAGCAACCAGAATGCACCACAGCAAGGACCTGACTCTCCACTCACTGCCATGCCCGGCAAAGCACCAACTAAGCATTTGCCAGGCATTGAATCAGGAAGGGTCTACGGGTTCCACGGCCAGTACAGAGGGTCAGATCGCATATCTGTGTGCAGAACTGTCCAGACACATGGCCTCTCCTGTAACTATGCCTTCTCCAATGGCTTTGCCAAGCCCAAGAGGTGAAGTGCTGCTCTTGTTATTATTGTTGTTTTCACCCCCTGAGTTTGGGTTAGCCTTGGGTTTTGTTGATGCAAACAAACTGTGGCAGAGATTGTGGCCCAAGGACCTTGAAAATGTCTACTAATTCTAGACGCCTTTTCTTCTAGACAAGAACAAACCAAGTGGCTTCCTAAATGGTCAGGTCATTCCCATTGCTAACTGCACAGTCCCCTGCTGACCAGCAATTGACCACAGATACACAAGGGAATCCAGCCAGGAGAGATCAGAACCACAAGGTTGGATCCAGCTTCAGAGCAGTGAGCTCAACAAATGTTACTGCTAAAAGCCTGCAGGTTTCAGGATGGCTTGTTACACAGCAGTCACCTGTCAAAGGTGTTACTCCACGTGTTGAAATCAGAAAAGAAAAATATTGAAATTCACAATGTGAATATCACAATGTATTGATATTCACAATGTAGTGTTGTCTACTCCGACAAGAAAACAAAAATAAACCTAAATATTCACTAAGATTATATATCTCAACAAAACATAATAGGCAAAAAAAAAAAAAAAGTAGATCTATAATAATCAAAAATGATCATTCTCAGGGCTGGAGAGACGGTTCAGTGGTCGAGAGCACTGACTGCTCTTGCAGAGGACCTCAGCTTTTATTACCAGCACCCACATGGCAGCTAACAACTGGCCATAACTCCAGTCCCAGGGGATCCAATGCCCTCTTCTGACCTCCAAGGGCATTACATGACACAGGTGCACTTACATACAAGCAGGCAAAACACTATACATATAAAAATAATAAAATATTCTTTCTAAAAAGATCATTCTCAGCCAAGCTAATCTCAGCACTTGGGAAGCAGAGGCAGGTGAATCTCTGTGAGTTCAGCCTAGTCTACATAGTGAGTTCCAGGCAGCTAGCGTTACAGAGAGACCCCTTCTAAAAAGACCGAAAAAAAAAAAAAATCTCTAATAAACTTGATTTTCTGACAGGATAACGTCCTTGGAATGCTTTTATACTTAGTCTTTTAAGACCACACAAAAATATTTACAGGTGAAATTAGATGTTGGAATTTGCTTCAAAGAAATATCTGGGCAATAAAACAAAACAAGAACAGTCAGAGATAATAACATTTATCACTTGGTACTAATTGAGGAAGGCAGGCTGGGTACACTGTTGATTTTGTTAGCCTTTCTTCTGTATATGGTAAAAAATTTTATAATAAATTTGATCAAAATAAAAATTTTAAATGCCATTCTACGGGACTGGGGCTGTAGCTAAGATGGGGCTCCATGCTTAAGATGTGCCAGAACCTAACATAAAAATGAAAAAGCCTGGTATGGTGGTGCATGCCTTTAATCCCAGCACTCAGGAGGCAAAGACAGGCAGATCTCTGTGAGTTCAAGGCCAGCCTGGTCTGCATAGTAAGTTCCAGGTCAGCTGGGGCTACAAGGAGACCCTGTCTCAAAAAGATTAAAAAAAAAAAAAAGAAAGAAAGAAAAGAAACTAAAGACTGTATAAAGTGTAAACATGGACTCTGTTTACACTACAATGGGATGTGTAGAAAGCAGAAACCAAAATGCTACATATACAAAGAGTTCAACTTTGTGACAAGTAGAAATAAAAGGGAAGAGAATTCACAAAAAAGAAATGTGGAGTAGAGGTAGAGAAGCAGTGTCTTCAAATTTTAGTTTGATGCTCACTGTCGGCAGAGAACTGAATCTATAGGGGTGGGGTGTGAAACCCTTTCATTTCCTTCAGCTGTGGCAAGTCAAGGGCATAAGGCTAGGGGGTCCTTCTCAGAAGCCTATGAGGAAAGGGCACAGCGTGGTGGGGGTGGTGGGGTTCCTGGAAGGCCTGATGGCAGCTGAGCAGCTGAGGAAAGCAGCCTTACTGGACCCTCCCCAGGTGAGGGCCCTCCCCAGACCTCCCCAGGCTCCAGCTGGCACATCAGGAGAGATCGATGGACCAAGATCAGCCCTTCTGGGTTAAGGGCCACACCAGCAGCATACCCTTGGACCAATTTTAAGATCAGTGATAACAATCAGTCCTCAAATGCATCTGAAGCTGAAAAAAAAAAAAAAAGTTTGAAAAGAGGGTAAATTAGAATCAGACCTTTCATTCACCTCCACCAATTCGGTCCTCAAACTTTCTCATGCCCAAACCACCCACAGCCAGTGGGGGATACAGATGCTGGTATAATGAATTCTGATACTCTGTTTTAAAGAGCCCTGACCTGCCTGGGTTTGGTCATGTCCTGGGTGCTAGCCTGGTTTCAGCATACCTGACAGCCCGATTTCCACATGTCATCTTACCTGGGGGCCACGTGTTGAAGCCCCTCCCAGTCTCAGGAGAGCAGTGACTCATGCTTTAAAGCATTAAAGGTCTGTGTCCCCTTAAAACTCAGAAGTTGAAGACCTCCTCTCCAATGTGGCAATATCAGGAGATAGAGCCTTTGAGAATTAATTAGGCTTAGATGGGATCACAATAGTGGGGCTCCCATGTTGGGATCAATATCTTACATGAAAATAGATCACTCCCGCACCACAAGTAGACATACCAAGCAGGTTATTGCTTCTGTGCTGGGAAGAAAGCCTTCATAAAGAGTCAGACCTACAAGGTTTACCTGGACTTCCAGTTTCCAAGCAGATAACTGAGTATCTGAGCTCAAAGCCCCAAAGCTGTGGTGTATGTTACAGCAGCCAGAGCTGACTAGGACAAGGGCAAAGAGCCACCTGAGCCCTGCGGCAGACCTAGTCTCCAGAGGAGACTGATAGTCACGTACTAGCCCAAGATTGCCCAAGAATAGCAAAGGAAAGCTAGCTTTCTGAATTATTTCCTGAAGGCTGATAGTTCAAAGTCAGTGCAGATACGGAATCATCTTTAAGCAACTTTAAATGAAAGGAAACTATGTATATTCGAGATGAGCCTGCATGAGTGTGTGTCCATTCTCAGACTGTAAGAACACAGCTGCCTCTGGGGACTGGTTCGGTGTGAGGGGACGCCAATGCACACTCTGATGCCATCTGATGTTTGAGCATAAGCAGTAGTACTTTTTGAGGTTTTTGTGATTATTTTGTTTTGAGACAGTTTCACTATATAGCCCAGGCCAGCCTTGAACTCAAGACCCTCCTACTTCAACCTTCCCAGGACTTGGGTTACCACATGAACCACTACACACCAGTTCCTGGTAGTACTTTTTAGCAAAAGCTGCTTGGTGCCACTCACACGAGGCTGCTTCTCGGAATTACATGGGTCAAGTCCCTCAACTTACTAAGCTTGGTTTCAGTTTCCAGTACTTTGACTTCATTAGCTGACGAGCCGCCCTCATAGCCTCTCATGGCCTCCTATGACAGAGCCAGCATTGCCCTGAGTTCTTCCACTGCCCAGCCTGACAGTCGGAACCCCATAGCGGGCAGCAGAGGCAGTGGGTAGCAAGTTCACTTCCCAAGAACTTTGAGCTAGACTCTGATGTAGGGACTGTGACAGCCACACATGGTTGAATACAAAATGGGGCTGAGCTCTGGCCCAGCCTCTGCCTCTCAGGATAACTCAAGGCCCAAGAGGATTCTTCTCAGTGGACAAAGGTCAAGCCAGGCCTGCTGTCCATGGTGGCCACAGCAAAGAGGTCTGGGAACAGCCCTCCTTTCCAGAGCTTCGCATAACATTGCCTCCACCTAGCTGTGCAACCTGGCCGTCACTATTAGGGTCTATTCCTCTAAGAATCTAGGCCACCCAGCAGGAGTTGAGGATGTATAGGGAAGGGCTCTGAACAGGTCTCCTCCTCAGTGACTCCAGAAAGGACCAGAGGACCCCAAAATCCTAATCAGGCCCCCAATGGCCTAAGGCCCCTGGTTTCTACCTGCCCACTTTGATCTGGGTCCTCAGGTGGGGAGACACTGGGGTCTGTGACTAGCAGCAGCTCAGCAGCTATTTCCTCCCCTTTTCCAGGTGGAAATGCTCCCAGCCTGACTCCCACAGCTCCCACGGGACATGCTCAGTATGGAGGTGCCTGGGCCTATCTTGGCACATCACTGGAGCTAAGGCCTAGACAAGCCAACATCCCCTCTAGCCCAGGAACCCCTCTAGTTCAACGACCCAATCAAATAGTCATAGCTGCTCCGGGGCTCAGGATCCTCAGTGATCCTGGCAGACAGACAACTCAACTCTCCCCCAAACAGAGCAGAGCCAAATGGCAACAAGCTGATGTGTTTACATAACACAAGACCGTTTCACTTCAAAACCCCAAGGTCCACACAGCACCATCATTTTTCACTCTGAGGTGCGGAGCAGCCTCTCCAGGGCCTTGTGAAATCCCACCCACATGGAAGGAGGATGCCAGCACTTTCCTAAGGATGCCCAGTCACCAGCCTTCAGACCCAGGTTCCTCAGATCTACCTGTGCTGACTTACTATAAGACAGAATCAGACTTAAAGAGAAAGGTGACATCAGGGCTCTACTGTGGGCTCTGACTTATGGAGGCACTCACCTCTCTCAACTTAGGAACAGCATCCTGGCCCTGGATACTGTGTATGAAACCTCAGGCCCCAACCAGGTCATGATCGCAATCCAGAGCTAAGAACTGGTGGGGACAGAAGCCCTTGCCTTCTCCTTGCTGGAGCCCAGAACCAGGTATGTCCTCCTCTGCCCCCCTGGCTGCCACCTCTATCCCACTGCCTCGGGGAACAGCCTCCCTCTAGGGATCCACCTTGTCTCTCCGCTGAGACCCTGAAGCAGGGTCCACCACCACAACACAGAGCACGTCCTGATGATCCTGGCTCAGAAACAGCTGTGTGACTCAGGATGACAGAACACAAAGACTCTCCATCCCTGTGAGCTTGGGTCAAGGATACAGGGGCCCCTAGAGCTAACAAGGCCTGCTCTGAACCAACTCTAACATCCATGAAGCTAAATGACCCCAGTCAAGCTTGGTGAGGAAACCAGGGTACTGAAAACACAGCCCTGACAGGGTTGTGACACAGAACAAATGAGGAAACACCCGAAGGAACTCAGTCCAACACTGCATGTAGACTAGAAGCCAGCTGTGAGCGCTCACCTTGCACCACATAAGCTTAAGAGTAAACCAAGTAGATGAGACTAGGGAAGCAGACAGAGATTAGGCTGCACGGGCTGCTACTTTGGGCCCTGAATTCACCTATACTTGAAGGCAGATTCTCCATGAATTAAGAGTCAGTACATCACCCTTTATCACAGGACCCAGGACGTGCCCAGGTTTCTATCAGAATCTAACTACCCTGCAGCTTGTAGAACTAGTCAGACAATCAACTTGCCCCTTAGACTGTTCACCATGTTCCCACAATTCACCATATGTGTTGGTTCACAAATGAGAGAGGTAGGAGGACCCAGCAATAGGAACAGATTTGAAGGCATGAGGCCCAGTCCACAAGGTCTGATTCTTGGGGTAATCCCAACCATTGCTGATGCAGAGACACACACGGAACTGGCCACATTCCAAATGGCTACCTCAGGTGAAGGGTTACCCACTCAATCCTCCCTACCCAGGAGAGCACCCCAAATCCAAAGAATTCCAGAAAGGCTAAAACAAAGTTCACTGGGGGTGGGGGCGGGGGGTTGCTATGGATACCACACACCTTGGGTCCATCAACAAAAATAACCTACTGGCTAAGGACAAGATCCACCGGTGGATGACCCTGGTATGGCAGTTCTCAGATTCCCTGGAACAAAAGGGGGGACACTGAGTCCCCAGAGCTGTCAGACCAAACATACAAGCAAGAGACCTGCAGAGCCTGCTCCCTCTGCGCTGCACGTCTGCACCTGTAAGGACCCCTAAGGCTCAAAGGTCCTGAACAGTTAGTTACTCTTCTACCGTCATGAATCTCCACAGCTCACCCAGCAGAGCAAGGTTACCTTGTCACCTGCATGACTCAGATGACTGATGAGCAGTTCCTTCCAGGGATGGCCTCTGGTCTACTCTAGAAAGGAGGGAAGCCTGTGCACGCTGAGCGCCTCTGATGCAGAGGTGCAAGGGCAAGTCGGATCGAGGAGGAATGGAGACCAAGAGATCCACACCTGGATCAATCACCTAGTGAAGAGGTTCAATCAGGGTTCCAATTCTCTACTGTCCCCTGCTGTGACAGGAATACAACCAAAAGGCTTCTAACGCTTCATTCCTGCCTTGTTTCATCTTCCATCCCTTCCAGGGATGCTCAAGCCAGAACTGCTGGTAAACAGCAACAGCCAGCCTCTGAGATACTGCCATTCATAATCTGCACAGGGTAGGCTTGTACCACAATTCCCATTACAGAAACTACAAAGGCTCAGAGAAGCTAAGTCCCGTGGACCAAAGTCACACAGCCAGAAAATAATCCTGCAGCCTCCCTTCTGAGGCCCAGAGTTTGCCTCCCAAAAAAATATTCCCAAGAGACTCCTAGGCTTTGGGGATCTTTTTAAGCAGCTTCCTAAACCTTCTAAACATCCAGCTTTAGTGGATAAAGTTCCAGAGTCCCCAAACTGGCCCTAAAAGAGACATGAACAGCAGTTAAACTGTGGGCCACACGGCCATGTGTAAAACCTCATGGCATGACGGACAAGGACATCAGAATCTCTACCCTAACCCTAACCCTAACCCTAGCCCTCCACAGAGTCCAGACCGAACACTTACAAACAACGCAGCCCGCCCTCAGCACCACAGAACACAAAGCTATACTGCTGGCAATCTCCCTGGAGAGGCCCGGCATCCTGACCTGAATGATTCTAACTGAGTCAGCACCTGACACCTCCAAGCAAGCAAAGCAGGTCAAAGATGTGAGCTTGGGCATCACCCAGGCTAACATTCAAGAGGGACAGATCATGAAATCCCAGGAAGGGCTATTTCTCACTCTGAGCCCGAGTTTTCACAGACTGAGAGTAGCAGAGACCCTTGTGGGTATCCAGCCCCACAGCAGCACAAAACTGGGACTCTCTAAACAGGGGCTGTTGTGCCTTGTGGGCCAGCTGAGCTCTCACAGAACAGGGATCACTGCTACAGGCAGCCCATGACAGTTCTACTACCCTACAAAGGAGCACATTCCTCACCAGCCGGGGCACCTCAGATCTACAAAGGCCAGAAGTTGGGCCTGGGCCTCCCTGTCACCACGCAGGTTCAGTCCTTTCCAATGCAGTGAGGGGGCTGAGCTCAAAGCTCCCTGAGTACAGGTCACTATGTGACTCTATCTAGTTCAAGGTGAAGAGGTCCAGGAAAAAAACTTCTCAATACCACTGAGCCACCCGTGAGGCTTGCCCCAGGAAGGGAGCAACAGGCCCTGTTGACACGGCCAACATGCCTTTCCAGAATCCCATAATAAAAATCAGGACTTGAATAAAATCTTTAAGCTCTAGTGTCAGGCAGAACAGGTTCAAATCTGAAGTCCTTGCCTGCTAGCTCCACAATTGTCCTTCAGAGCCTCTCTTCCATCTCTAGAAGACAGGTGCAAAGGGGAAGAGGGAATCTCACCCAGAGAGACAAACAAGCCCACCAGCTTTATTCCTCAGAATGAAACTCTGAACCTGCGGTCCTGAGAGACCTCCAGCCTGACAATGCTGTGGCCAAACAGCAGCCCTAAAAGGACTCACTTGGCTATCCTGACCCCAAAGTGGCCAGCACACAGCAGGCACTCATAGGTGCCTAGCCTCTGAGCACCTGGAAGAAAGAATGAGATGCTTTTTTTAAGGGGAAGATGCCAAGCCCTCCCAAATTCATTCCAGAGGGAGGAGAGGTCTGGGAATCACACCAGGGCAAATGCCCCAGGGTGGGGACCGGATGTTTCCACACCTCGGCAGCCCAGCCCTGGCTACCGGTTAGAAATGGGGTGTAAGGCAGAAATGAAAGTGAAACTGCCAGCAAGAGGCCTCTCTGCCCCAAGCACCCACCCATCTGACACCCTCAGCTCTCCTGGGAGACAGTGGAGGACAAATCCCCCAGAAAAAGTTTGTAGGGGAAAAGGTTAACTTAGGAAGGCCTGGGGACCCTATCTTTCACTAAGCACCTGTCACAGGGGCAGGCCCTGGAGGGAGGAGCAGAGGCTGGGGAAGAGGAAGTGCCCAGGCAGTCACTGAAGCCAGATGGCCAAGTCTTGAGTTCTGAGCTCACAGCCATCTCCACCACCCACCACCTGGGATAGCAAACGCACACCCAGGATGCTCAGATAACAACCCTTTGATTTTCTCTGGAACTGGGTGCGGAGTGAAGGGTAGCTGGATGTTACATTCAAGATGAAAGTGCCCTATCAGGGTGGATACACGGTGGTTTCAAAAGTCAACCAGACCTACGGAGGAATCCCGGCTCTCCTTGAGTTCTCCTCTAGGAAACCCAGACGTACCACCCACCTGAAGAGGTTGCCATCCACAATTATGCATGGCCTGTGGAGGTTCTAGGCAACCTCGAAGGTCTCATGTGAGAGCAGAAAGAAGGAAAGCACAGCAGCCACCTGCACAAGCCCAGTGTCCTGGCTTCCCAGTTTGGGGCCAGAAGCACCATGAAAACACCCAGCCCACCCACAGGCAGCTGCTGAGGAGTCTAGAAGCTGCAGAAGAAAACACTTCAGACTGTGTCCTCATCTCTCCCCAAGCCTGGAACATCCTTGGATAATCAGGGTATTATCAGGCCAGGCCCCAGGAATGTCTCCTCGACAAAACTAGCTCCTTTGAGTATACTCCTGGGCAAGCTAGCAGTCAGACATGAAATCTTAAAAGGCGAGAACAGATTTCCCAAAAAAATGGCAACCAGCAGGTAGAGCTGGGCAGCAGCCTGGTGGCCCTACTGTGCCTCTCTACCACGGGATGGGGTTCCAACAAGGCATCAGATGACCTCTAGCTAGTGCTAGATCTAGTAGGAACCAGGACAGAGATCCAGGTATTGAGATCCCACAGCTAAAGGCTACGTGCACAGACCACCTACCTGGGAACTTCTGCCTCAACATGTCCTGTTAAAAGGCCTTGCTGGGAAGCCTGCGGCAGGGACCTGTCCAGTCTTGGCTCAGTCTGCTTCACTCTGTGTGGCCTACTCATGACAGTTTTGATATGGAGTCTAGTAACACAGGAAATGACCACTTGAATCTTCCAAAAGAATCACCCCTGGGTACTCTACTAGAAATATTCCCAGCGCTTTTCCCAGGAGAAGCTTCACCTTCTAGGACAGATGACCAAGGACATGTGTCTCACTAATGGAGCAGGTACTTTTAACTGAGTAAGCTGGGCAAGCACTGGTCATTAACAAACAAATGACTGCCCAAAGGCACAAGCATCAGATGAGTCCTTCACTACCCTGGCCCTACTCTGAGTTCTATGCCAGGTCAGTTGGCCTGGGGCCCACTAATCCCAACCTTGGGCCTGCAGCTCCTGATTTCCTGAACAGAAAGGCTGAAGAAAGGCAGACCTGAAGGGAGTATTTGCCCTCTTGTTCTCAGCCTCCAGAGCATGGCTGCACCTCCTTCAGGTAGTAGGAGAGTGACACGACCACCCACGTGGCCCCTGTGGCACTTTCAAGGAACAGGCTCTGGACGGACACCAGTTAAGGGAGACATCAGCCTATAGTTATGCCCAGAGCTGCCTGCCCTTTCCTAAATGCCCTCCTTCATTCATGTGGGACATAGGGCTGTAACCAAGGCAGCCCGGTTTGTGGTCTCAAGGCTAGAGATTTAGCCCATTCTGTGGGTCTCTCAGCTCCTGGAGGGAGAACTCAGCCCCTCTCATTAAATATCACATCCTCGGAGAGACCTCCTCTGACCAGAGCATTGCATGGCTACAGCGTTCCCAGCACAGTTCTCCCCAGTTTGCAGGTGCCCTGGCTCTAACTGCACCTTACAGCATGTGACATGCATCTGATTCACCTTCATCTCCTTCATCTTCAAGCAGATGATGACCAGCACCCAGCAGAGGGCCACTGATCTGCTGAGCTAACCTAGGACCTACCTTCTTTGTCCTTCCCATTTCCCACCCCAAGTGCTTCTCTTCTGACCCAGAGTACTTCAGAGTCACAAGGAATTTCAGCTGAGCCACAGGCTCATGGGATGCAGAGGCTTCAGAAAGCACGAAGCAGTTCCCTGACCCCTATCTTACTTCTTTAAGCACTCATATGCACTGTTGTAGGTACTAACGTTTCAGCAGTAAACTGCCCAAAGCCCTCCCTTTGAGGGGACCCACATTTTAAAGGAAGACAGACAATAAACCAGGCAACACATACATCAAGTCCAATAACTGGGGGGGGGGGGTGCGGTTGGGGGGTTCTCAGAGCACTACTGAAGATTCCATGCTGTGAAAGAGAAACGTCTCCCAGAAGCTGCCACTGGCTGGGAAGGCCCTTGGCCTGACTGTGTAAACTGATCATCCTCAGTTCATCCTCCAGGGACAACTGGTGGCTTAGCAGAGTCCACTAGGTATGCCCTAGGATACTTGGAGCAGTTTACAGGGTGGGGGCATCCAGCATGCATCTATCTGCCTGGAGTGGAGATAGTTAAGGAGGGAGGTGGGACGAGAAAGGAGTCTGGAGCTCCCTCCAGGGAGTGATTCTCAAACCTTCACAGATCTGAAGGCAGATCCACCCCACTGAACCTTAAAAGCAGTTGGGGAGACAGTACTCCAAGAGGAGGGGGAGACGGGATGTCTCCCAGACAACAGCTAGCAAAGCCCTGCTGGGAAATGCAGGCCACAAAGGCTGCTTTCTGAGGAGGCTCACAGCAGGCAGGACAAAGTCCTAGACAGATTCAAACAGTCCAGTGGGAATGGCCAGGCCTGCTCCAATAGACACCCTCATTCAGAGCTCCCAGAACAGGCCTGTTTGCAAGGAGACTTAAAATTCTGGGTGGTGGGTGGGGGCCCCGGCCTTCCAAGAAGGCCAGCCTACTATGTGGCCTTGTGCATTCCACTACACCCAGTTGGTCTTGCTTTTCCTTGGGAAGTCCCAATGCCGCGTGTAGAGCAAAGCCACACCTCCAGACCAGTCCTCTGGGAGCACTAGAGATGGAAGACTGGGGTGGACCCAGCTCAAGCATGGAGAAAGGTGCTCAAGATATGGCTTTGTCAGCAAAGGAAGCATCCTGAATAAGAATCTGTTTTCTAAAACAAATATTACTTTCCAAAAGGACATACTACAGCACTCTCCAAAATTAGCTTTCCAGCTGGACTCAAAATCAGTAACAGAAACCCTGCTTACACCAAAGCATTCTGGAAGTGTATCCCAAAAGTTCTACTCAATCCCTCAAACCTGCTAATTCATGAGAGAGAAACATCCCGTGGAGTCTGGGAAGCCTGGTGGTTAAGAATGGGACAGCCAACCAGCCAGCCAATGAACCCAGCTAGCTGTGCGTGGGGAACCCCTCAATCTCACTATTGTGAAAGAAATGCAGTCACAGAGTACTGTTTCTTACTTCTGCACCTGTCCAGGTGCTGGGTGGGGAACATACTGGCAATGCCCCCTCCCACCCCATCATCATCACTGGAACTGAAACAGTAAAAGAGTTTCAGAACTTGAGAGGAAAAGTACACCCTCTGTGACCTCTGACCCAGCACCACTCATCTAGCAAGGGACAGGCACTCACTCAATGTCAAGCTGTCTGGGCCAGCAGAGGCCAACCCCAGAAGAAAAGGGCTCCATCCTTTCAAGATATGTACCACACTGCCATTTTAAAAAACAATAATAATTAGGGAATGATATAGAACTTTCTCCAAAGGAAGCATCAACGTGAAATTTCTCCAAGACACACAGTCCCATACACAAGCAATTTAACCACAGTAAGGATGGAGTTCCCATGCACCCATACATTCACATGAACACCTGGGAGGACAGCCTTTCCTCAGAGTTCCCTGTGGAGTTGAACTCAGGGCCAAGAAAGGACAAACTGACTTTTAATTATGTGCTTTGGGCCCTCTTGAGTTTTTTTCACATATGCCTGTATTGAAAAAGAAAGAAAATGGGGTTTTGGGAGGTTGTGGGGGGACATGACATGGTGGCTTATGCCTGTAATCTCACCACTTGGGAGGCAGACCTTTATGAGTTCAAAGCCAGCCTGACATATTTAGTGAGTTCCAGGTCAGACAAGTCTACATAGAGACACTGTCTCAAACAAAAACAGAAAATTGAGACATGAAGCCCATACTGACCTTAAATTTGAAATGTGGTCAAGAATGACCCTGAACTTCTTCTGAACCTCTTCCCTCTACTTAAAAGGTGCTGGGACTACAGGCATGCATCACCATGCCTGGTTTTATGTTGGTTTAGATATCAAACACAGAACCTTGGGCATGCTAGGCAAGCACTCTACCAGCTAAGCTATATCTTCAGTCCTAAATATTTAAACAGGAGAAAATACGAAACATTAGCTAATAACAATAACAGGATTACTAATGAAGACTTCACAAAAACAAACTCTTCTGAATGACCAGGCCAAAAATGAGAATACTGCCTTGTGTTCAGAAGGTCCTCAGCTTCTCTACTCATAGACTAAGGGCCTGCAGTGGCTGCCTGAGCAGGGGACTATAAAGAGTCAGGAGCACTGTGTTAAAGGATAACAACCACCAATAAGGGTGGGCTCCTCCTTGGCCTAATCTGCCCACCTGAAATTCAAATCCACAAGTCCTAACCCTTAGCAAGATGGGCAGTAAGCAGGCATCACAGACCTCACCAGCAAACTGCCAAATCCAAGACAACTAAATCTACAAAGCCAAATGAGCATCATACCGGTGGTCGGTCCTGAAGCCAGGTCTGAGACTCAGCAGTTTCATCAAAGACAACACATGTTGGGATGGATGCCTGGCCCAACATCAGGTTCAGTTTGCACCTAGGAGCTAGAGCAAAGGGTTTCTTTGCAAGGCTGGGTTTCAGGCATTCCTCAGGTGCTGCCTCTGCAGAGCAAACCCAACTCAGGACTCCTTCCTCCTCCATAGCTCTGAGACTGTGGCAAAGCAAGTCACTGAAACACACAAGAAAACGACCACCCATAGACCAGCATCATTCGATCCAGGTAAAAACCCTCCTTCCTCCTCTTGCAGAATCTCGGAGAAATCCAGCCCAGAATACTAAGCTATTTCAGAAAAAAACTCCAGATGGCCTCATTTTAAAGGAAGTAACGGCTGAGAATGTAGCTAAGTGACAGAGTACTTGCCTGTCATGCATGAGGCTTTGGGTTCAATCCCCACTACACACACAAAAAAGCTCCCAGGTATGTTTGTGAGCACCTACAATCCCAACACTGAGGAGACCACAGCAGAAGGAACGCAGGTTCAAAGCCAGCCTGGGCTACACAGTGAAATGCCTCAAAAGAAACGGGGTATTAGCACCCAGGAAGGGGCAAGCCCAGCAGCACCCTACTATCCCCGGAATGCCTCCAGAATCCGTTTATTGTTGATACCAAATTCCCAGGCCTAGATTCCAGAAGAAGCTTGGTAAATATGAGCATCAGCAGACTCCTGGGTCCTTCTGGGAACTGTACGAGCAGGGCCCAGCAAGTAAGGACACTGCGATAACTTAGTCTGAGCTGTGAGCACATTTCCCGAAAGCCAAGTTGGCCCAGCTAGCTCCAGGTTTCTCAAGGACAAGAACCTCTTAGACATTTTCCTGCTGCAGGAGCCTCCAAGAAGACCCGGCTTAGCCTGGCTAGGAAGAGACATTGAATAGACAGGGAGGCTGTACTCTCAGATGGAGAGACTCCGGTCAAGCTCACAGAAGCCCTCCAACTGATGTCATAGTTTCTTACACTTCCCAAGCCTCGGTCCCCTGTCTCTGACTACTAGAAAGTTTGCACAACAGAACACAAATGCATGCACCTCATTAAAATTATGGTGGAAAGCAGGTGGGGTGACTCACACTTGTAATCCCAGCACTCAGGAGGCTGAGGCAGGAAGATGGTATGAGTTTGACGCCAGCACCGGCTACAGAGTGAAACCCTGTCTCTAAGCAAACAAAAATTACAGTGTAGACAGACAAGGTTCACCACCACCTACAACACAGGTCTCCCAGCAGGAAAGAGCAGGAAGGAGATGGAGGAGAGGCACAAACATAAACCCAGGAAACCCAGGCAAGGCACTCTTCCAACCCATAGTTTCACTTCTCTACTCCCCCTGAAACCTCATCTGCACAAGCCTTAAAGAAAAGAGATGACGGAGCTTCAAAGTCACTCTTAGTTTAGGGACAGAGAGGCAGGTGGGCCGGAGTGTATTCCCATACACAGAAGACTCAGAGACAGAACAGGAATAAACAGCACCATTGAAAACAAGCAGGCCCAAAGCCCATCTGCTGGCCAGTCGGGGGCTCCATTCTATCAGGGTACACATTTAAAAGGCTGGCTCTTGTACCTGCCAGTCGTAGGTGGGGTACCTCCCAGAACTTGGCTCCAACCACCTATAGAAGAGCCCTGCTCACTCTCTCCCCTCCTCAGGGAAACAGAACATGTTACACTTGCAGGAGGCGCACACAGCTCAGCCGCCCAAGAAAAGCGTCACTAGGGAAAAATCAGCAGCAGATGGACCCTGGGGAGTTAAGCAGGGCGCCTTCTGTAGAGCGAGTGGAGGGACAGGCAGTCTGAGACAGACTCAAGGTGGCCAGAGTGGCCTGTGAGGAGTTAAAGAATGGACCCTGACCCCTCTGCCACCAATTTCCCAACTGTAAAACAAGCGCTAGATGAGAGATGATCTCTTTTGGCTAAGACAGGACTTTTACAAGACCTGACATTCAACAAAACCACTCATCCCAGCCCAATCCAGTCTAGCAATCCTTCCAGGCACAGATACTGCCTCAGACATTTGGAGCAGAGTTCAAGACATTTCCCAACATTCCTGATCTTTTTCACCAAGAAATTCAAAGGGAATTCACCATCCACTAACACAGAAGCATTGCACCCCTAGATTCTGAACATCAAGATCACAATGTCTTTGGGGCCACACTTAGACCACTCAGGCTTTCACAACAAACAAAACACAGACTGGGGCGTGGGTGTCACAAACTCAACAGTTGGAGTGTTTAGCAGTCAGTATATATGTAGCCACCAGGGGGCACTGCCCTGAAAGTAATAAGCAACAGAAATACTTTTTTGCTGTTTTCTTTTCCTTCTAAAGCTTAAGCTACAAAACATCTAAAACTACGCTAATGAAAGCACACAGTGGGATTCCTGTGGTTCCAGAACGGCCCAGAGACCTTCTGCCATCTCTTGGAAGCCAGTATTTGGGCAGAAGAAGGCAACTAGACCTTGAGTTCAACAACCCTTCCAGAGCAATGAATGCTCAATCAAGTTTTCCCTGAGGACAGCTGATACCTGGGGTGGCCTGAGGCCCCTGGCCCCTTCAGAGCCAAGGAGGCCCACAAGAAGGGCAAGCCAACCTGAAGATCTGGCATAAGAACCCAATCCTTAGTCTCACCTAGGACAGTGTTTGCTAGAACCTGCTAATTACAGAATAAAGCATGCCACGTCAAGGACAAACGTCAGCTGTAGACACAGGGTGACACAAATCCAGACAGCTATCAATAAAAAGAGTGTGCAAGGGATTAACTGGGGTTTCCCAAGTATTACGTGACAGTAGGGGGAGCTCCAGTACCTCACATCAGAGCTGGATTTCCAGAACATGCCAGAGGGGCTTCTCCAAATTTCTTTGCTGTCTAGAGCACCCTTTCTACAAGTGTGTTTATTTATGGTACAAACATCCAACTGGTCTTTTTAAAATAAGTTCCATAAATCCTGGGCTTTTTCAAAGCTCTGGTTTCCAGTTCTCCCTGATTTCCTTGTGAATTCTGGACTGCACTGCACATCCAGCACACCATGAAAAGCCTGTTTTCTCCTAAGAAGGCTGTCTGAAAAAAGGTAGCCAAACCCACACAGGAACCAAGTGGTGCAGAACCAAGGGCCCCTTATAAACAAGCATCATCCCTCCAGCTGTGCGAAAGGAGGGCCTGCAAGGTTTGCATGGAGTGGAGGAGCAGCAAGCTCCTGGACAGTCATGAGGGGCACTGGGGTGCTGCCAGGCCTCCCTATGACCACCCACTCAGACTGCTACCCACCCTGTGCACCAGGGAATGAGGAAACAAGTGATCGATTCTCTGGGACCTGAGGAACCCCCCAGGGATGGAATATAAGTGGAGCCCATTTTCAAAAGTCAAAGCTACCAACTGGAGACACTGCTTAACAAAAGGTTCCACCTGGAGTTTGCAAAAAGCTTCAGGAGCTGATTCTCTCAGGCTTTCTTACATGAGAGGCTGCAACCAACAGCTTTGCAGAGAGGCAAAGCCACCATGGCAGAACCAGGCAAGGCACACTGGACTCAAGACTCAGCACTTCTGTAATTTACTAAGAACCTGATCTATCAAAACTCCCAGTCTCCACCACAGAAGCACCAGCACAGTGGGAAATGAGGCTGCCAGCCCAGAAGACAGAAGACTATTCTACCTCACATGCAACCACCCGTCACTTTCTATGCACCACCACTTCTTAGCAGGTACCCCACCTCTCTGCTGATGGGTGTCCCCCTTCTCAGACACGTGGTCCAGAATCGCCCTGGCTAATTTGCAAGGCTGCTGCGAGGCTCTAATGAGACAGCAAATCACCACAGACAAGCCAAGTATTGCTATTCCCTTTAACTGGGCTTACACCGGGTAACATGCAATGACAGTTCAGGAGCTGAGGACACGCGAGGCACGTAGTAGGCGCTACACAAACGCTGGTACCCTTCTCCACCAAGGGGAAGGAGAGGAAGGAAGAAAAACACGCCAGTTCAAAAAGTATCCTCAAGCCCCTGACTGACAGCGTGGACTCCCCGATTTCCCGGGTCCCACAGCCCACCCGAGGCAGCGCTCCCACCTCCCTGGACAACTGGGGGTTCCCCTGGCCGGGTCCCAGTGCACCTGAGAGCCCGCTCGGAGCTCATCGCCCACACCGGCCCCGGCTCTCCTCGGACACAGCCCGCGGCGCCCCGCAGCCACCTGGCTGCTCCGAGCCAGCCTCCCCGCGCACAGCTCCTGCCCGTTTCGCCCTCGCCAGCCCTGCGCCCGCCGAGGGGAGCCAGGCTCGGGCCGTGGGGGGGTCCCCGGGGCGCCGGGAGCCGCGTCCCTCCTTACCTGCACAGCTCGGCGAAGGCCTGGAAATTGAGCTTCTTGATTTTCTTCTCGCTCAGCCAGTAGCCAACTCTCTTCCCTTTCAGAAAGGTCTGCATCTTCTTCCTCCTCGGGCGGGGAGCCTGGGTCCGGAGGAAATCGCCCACAGGCCGACTGTGTGGGGCCGGCGCGCGCCGCGAGCGTGCGGGCACCTCCTCCGGCGGCGGGGACGCGGAGCGGGCTCCGGCGCGCGGTCCGGCCGGGCGGGGTGGCGGGCGGGGCGGGCCGGGGCGGGGCGGCGGCCGGGGGCGGAGGCTCAGCGCGGCGCACCACTGGCTGGGCCCCGCGGGGTGGGCGCGCACCGCCGCCGCGCCGCCCCCGCCGCCCCGCGGGGCTCGCCGGCGCCAGGACCTGCGCCCCGCACCGCCGCGGGCTGCCCCGGGGACCCCTGCGCGGCCCTGCGATCGCCCCCGAGCCCGAGCAGCCCGCCCTCCCGCGGAGAGGAGGAGGCGCGCCTGCCGCCTCGCGCGCCACCCGGCCCGCGCGCCCACCCACCCTCCGCCGGGCGCGTGCCTTCCGGGCGCGCCGTGAACCCCGCGGGGCGCGCGCCGCCCTCCCTCCCCGCCCGCCCGCCCGCCCGCGGGCCTCAGCCGCCGCGGCCCCGCGCGCAGCCCGCCGCGTAGCGGGCGCCGACGCCTGTGCACACGCGCCGGGCCCGGAGCCGCCTGCCTGCCGGGCCGGCCGCCACCGAAGCCCGCGGAGAGGCGGCGGGGAAGGAAGCGAGGTTCGCCGCCAGGGGGCGCCGCCGGGTCTTAAAGGCGCAACGATGGGGGGAGGGCCGGTAGTTACGGGGTGGGTGCTTGTTTGTGGCGCGAGTGGAGAGTGCGGGCCGTTTTTAAAAGGGTTTGACTTGCAGAAGGGGCGAGGTGAGGGAGTCGTGGTATGGGCGCCCTGTGCCCCAGCGGTGTTGCCCCCAAGGCAATTCATTGCAGCTGCAGTCAGGGGCCTGAGATGTCCTATTGGATAACATCTCACCCGCAGAGACTGCTGCCCTAGGCCCAAACCAAGGGGTGTTTACCACCAGCTCACACTCTGGGGTCCCCCACAACAGAGGCAGGGAAGGGACCTGGGTTTGAAACCGCAAGGCTCGCCCAGAGCATCCTTTCCTTTGCCAGGTGCAGGGGCGCAGTGCCTGGACTTTGAGCCACCTGCCCTGCTCAGGTCCCTAGCTTTCCTGTTCTCAGAGCCCTCTAGGCACAGAGAGGAAAAACGAGAGACTCTCCCCAGACACAGGCAGGAATGATGGGTTCCCATGGGAAGCTCTAAGTTTCAGGAGAGACATTTAAGATGGCCTTGGAAATAAGAGCAAAGTTGACGATCTCAGAACAGGAGGACTTGGGATTGAGGAGGGAGAAATGAAAGAAACGAACTCTTAGAATGGCGGAGCCGCTCCTCTACCAGACTTGAGTCAGGCTGCGTCCTCTTTCGGTCTAGGCCCAGACCTTGAGTTCTGTCCGTGGCCCACTTGGCTCAGTTTTAGCAAGAATCCTCCTGAGTCAGAAAAATTTGCCACCCTTGGTGTCAGATCACTGTGGCCTGCCTACAGTAAGAATCCTCTCGAATGGGACTGACAAAATGGCTAAGCACTTAAAGGCACTTGTTGCCACGCCTGATAATCTTAGTTCCATCTCCAGGACCCTCATGGTGGAAGGAGAGAGCCTAGTCCCACAAGTTGTCCTCTGGGCTTCAGAAAGAAAGAAATGTAAAACAAATTTTTGTTTGTTTGTTTTGGTCTTTTTGAGATGGGGTCTTCCTGTAGCCCCAGCTGGCCTGGCATTGGCTTTGTAGACCAGGCTGACCTCAGTCTTACAGAGAGCTGCCTGCTCCTCCTCCTGAGTACTGAGACTAAAGATGTGGGCCACCACAACAAGGAGAAAACAAATTTTTAAAGGAATCTTGTCAAGTGAATAGATCCAGAATCCCAGGAGCCCTAATGTTTCCACTAGGTAATTCTCCAGCCACAGATGCCCCTGTCTGCTCCTTAGTACTGAATTCTCATCTTTCCTGGTAGCCAGAGTGGAATTTGGTTGTTCCCCTGCCTTAGAGCCTGGCTACAGTGTCTGCTTTTTTAAATAAAATCTAGTGTCTTCAGTTTTTCTTTAACTGGAGAAAAAGGAAGAGAGAGGGTGGGGGGTAGTGTATGCAGATGGTCCTGGGAGGCAGGGGCTTGGCATCGTACCCACAGGAAGCTAGAAGGCAAGGGGTGGCGGCTTCAAGATTCAGTTTTATGCCTTAGAAAGTTTGCTTCTGATGGAAGGACTGTGAGAAGAAATGGAGACAGGAAGTCTAAGAGGGTACAAAGAAAGAAGAAAAGGTTAGGGAGCAAATGTGGACCGAGAGTTTCACTGTTGGTCAGTAGTAGAAATTCGCACACACTGGCAGAGGCAGAGGTGTCTTAGAAGGGATCCTGAGTCTGGATGATTCAGGATGCTTCTTGGGCGTTTCTTCCCTCCTTCAGCAGACACAGGGAGCCCAGGGTGTGGCAGGATCCTGCCAGCCTTGGAGTTCAGAAATGAGTAAGCCTGAGGTACACAACCATTGACTCCCAAAGAGTGTGACGAGAGCCATGTGAGAAATGCAAGGAACAGGGCAGTCTGTCCTGCTTTGCTGAAGGGCTGGAGGCTGTGACTCTGTGTTCTGAAGGGTGAGTAGTTCAGGGCTGGGAGAAGCTTCTAGATGAAGAGGAGGCAGAAGGGGTTCAGAGGGTTGAAGGACAAGAGTACCAGACCTAGTGGGGACAATAGGGTACGTAGGGAGATGGGAAGAATGACGGGCAACTGGGGAAGGACACTGGAGACCAGGTTTTGCCTCCTAACCACAACTGGATGAAGTTCCTTTGATACTGTCATCTGTGAAGTCAGCAGCAGATGCCACAGCTGGAGTTTCTGAGAGGATTAGAGGCCCTAGCAGAGAACACACCTTGAGGTAAAGTGTGTACAAGGTCCTGGAAGCCCCCAGGCTCATAGAAAGCCCTTGTTGAAGGTCCAGCCTCAGGGCCTGCTTTCTGCCCATGATCATACCTCCCCCAACCCTTCTTCCTTCTAGTTTTCTGACTTGCAACTGAGGAGAGGTTTGTCCTCACTGGGAGTTTCAAGGTGACCAGGACTGGCCACTCACTTGTTCCTGTGACTCTATAGGCCCCTAACATTCCTCTATACTAACTTAGGAGTAAGTTCTGCTCCACAAAAGCACTCCAGGATACAAAAGACTGGTGGCCATGCTATCTAAAATGGACTGTACTCTCAAAGTGTGGTGTGGGCGGAGTAAGGGGGATAGTATCCCTCGGTCAGGAGCTTTAGAAAAACCTGGCTTGAGAGACCTAGTCCAGCTCGTGGCTTGGATAAGCCACTTCCATTCTCCATGTGGCGAAGAGGATGCTTACCAGGGAGCACTGCTCAGGATTTGAGCAGGTAGCTGGGGTAGAAGCCATGGGGAGGTGACATTTGAGCAAAAGTTCAACAAGGGTGAGTGAACACGTCAAGCAGATACTTGGCTGGGTGAGGCAGAGGAACAGCAAGTACCTTGAGGCTGGGCGTAGGTCTGTGGTTAGCGAGGGGCTGCGAGGAGGCTGGCTTACTGGAACAAAATGAACTGAGGAGGAATGGTAGGAGAAAGCCAGATCACAGAGGGCTACAGGTGGGATCTTCTAATTAAAATGGGAATCTTGGGATTGGCTCAGCGGTTAAGAGCACTGGCTGCTCTTGCAGAAGACTGAGGTTCGAATCCCAGCACCCACATGGCAGCTAGCAACTTTAACTCCAGTTCCAGGGGATTCTGATGCTCTCTTCTGACCTCAAGCAAAAATAAAAGCATGAAAAAAGGGGGTAGGGGATCCTATGAAGGACAACAGCACCTTGCCTGCTCTACCATGGGTCACCTTGGTACTGTGTGGAATCACTATTAAGGGATCAAGAATAGGGCAAAGAGGCCAGCAGAACACAATTGCAGTAACCAAGGCCAGCAATGCTGTGGCTCAGTCCAGGTGGAAGTTGGTGGGACATGGTCGGACTCTGGAAAAAGCTGGAAGAGCAGTGGCACCTGCTGTGAGGGGCACGTGTGAGTGGAAACCAAAGAGAAATCATGCATGTTGCTGACCCTCCATTTGCAATTACAGAATGAAGTTGCCAACTATAGAGTCAGGGAGACAAAAGGAGGCAGAGGTTCGGGGCCTCAAGTCAGGTGTTCCAATTTGAGATGTCTACCCAGTGGAGACAGCATGCAGGCAATTTGATGCAAGAGGCTGGAGTTCAGGCCTGTGACTCAGGCTAGAGATAACATCGGGAGGAGGTATGTGAGTGTTGAGATGTTACTTGGAGCCACAAGACTGGATGAGATCACCTAGGGTGTAAAGAGTAGGCAGAGAAAAGGTCAAGGATGGAGCCGAGGGGTATGGCAACGTTCAGAGGTCGGGAGGAGCAGGGCAACCAGCCAAAGAGATGAAGAAACAGAACGAGAGACAGCAAAGTGTGTAGTCCAAGGAACCAGGTCAAGGAAGCTCTTCTAGCAGAAAGGGGCCGTCAGCTGGGTAGAACAAAAGCAGAACTCATGGTAGCCTCAGAACTGATGACAGGAGGGTCACTGGTGGCCTTCAGAACAACAGACAGCAAAGTGTCCCTCAGCTGTGTTATAAACAACAAGAAAATAGAAAGTATATAGTAGGTTGCCTTTGCGTTGAAAAAGTCAAGGCCAGAGGCTGGGGAGATAGCTCAGCTGGTAAAGTGATTGCCTCACAAGCATATAGATCTGACTTTGAGCCCCAGCACCCACATAAAAAGCCCACAGAAGGGGCTGGAGAGATGGCTTCACAGTTAAGAACACTAACTGCTCTTGCAGAGGACATGGGCTCAGTTCCCAGCACCCACAGGGCAGCTAACAACAGTTCATAACACCAGTTTCAGGAGATCTGACGCCCTCTTCTGGCCTCTGTGGGCATTGCACTTATGGGTACACTTACATGCATGCAGGCAACACATACATAAAACAGAAATAAATCAATCCAAAAAAAAGTTTTAAGCCAGTGTAAAAGACCAAGTGTGGTGGTATGCTCTTGTGTGGTGGCATACTCTTATAATCTGATCATTGCGTTGGGAGAGACGGGAGCATCCCTAGGACTCGCTGGCCAGGCCATTAAGAGACCTTATCTCAAAGGATTGGATGGCATTTCTGAGGATGAAACCCAAGGCTGTCTTTGGCCTCCATATCTGCACAATTACACCTTGCACAAACATGAACACACACACACACAAAAGTCAAGAAGACGTGTATCATAATATTTTTGTGTAAATAGAGACAGTCTTAAGTTCTCAAAAGATACACAAGAATCCATTAACATAAGTTGCCTTTGAGGAAAGAAAATGCGGAATTAGAGACCTGGGGTAGAGGAGCCTTGTTTTTCATTGCCTGTTTGTTGAACACCGAGAGACTGGGAAGAGCCTAGGAAGATACTTAAGTGGGTAAAGTTCTTGCCGTGTACTGAGGACCCAAGTTCAGATCCAAAGCACCCGTGCTGGGTTGAATAGCTTTAGTTGTCAACTTGGCACACTTGGGTTGAGGGAGCCTCAGTTAGGGTACTGCCTGCATTGGACTGGCCTGTGGCCATGTCTGAGGGGTATATACCTTCTGGATTGTTGAGTGATGTGGAAGGACCCAGGCCACTATGGGTGGTGCCACCCCTGGGCAGGTTGTTCTGTATTGTATGACAAAGCAGACTGAGCATGGGCCAGGGGAGCAAGCCAGTAAGCAGCGTTCCTCCGTGGCCTGTGCTTCAGCTCCTGCCTCCAGGTTCCTGCCCTGAGTTCCTACCTTGGACTCCCTCAGTGATGAACAGTGATCTGAGACATGTGAGCCAAATAAACCCTTTCCTCCCTAAATTGGTAGTGGTCAGAGTGCTTTCTCAGAGCAATGAAAGGCAAACTAGGACACATGTAAAAGCCAAGTGTGGCAGGGGTCGTCTGCAGCCCCAGTGCTGGCGCGGTAGGGAGACAGGAGGGTTCCTGAAGTTTGCTGGCCAGAGAGTCTAGCCAAGTAGTGAGCTCCAGGGTCGGTGAGAAGGCATGTCTCAAGAAAATAAGATACAGAGTGAGCGAAGAGAACATGTGATGCTGACCTCAGGCCTACACACACATACACACAAGAACACATACATGCACTGGGCACATACACAGAAGTACATGCCCACATTAATACATACATATCCCCACATACACAGGCACATACCCACATGAACACATACACACATACAGGCACATTCTCACATTAGTGCATACATACACCACACAAGCCGGCACACACCCACATGAACACATACATGCACCACACACAAGGCATATGCTCACACTAACACATATGTACACCACGCACACAGGCACATGCCCACATGAACACATACTCCCCCACACAGAGGCACATAAACTCATACACACAACATACACAACCACATGCCCACATGAACACATAAACGTACATCAAACATTTTCATCAAATATATACTACTTTTCAATTATACATAGGTATAGAAAGGGGAAGCACCCGGCTACTACAGAGTGAGATTTGTGAAGGGCACAGCACAAGTCCCAGAAACACCCAGCTCTGTCGCAGGAGTGTTTGCAGAAAGGGAGCCCTCAGACGCACCAAAGAGGACTCTCCAATTCTTCACCAGCCGGAGATGAGTCAGAAAATCTTTTTTCCAGTAGGCAGATTTTTTAACACTTTTCCAAGGCCAGGCATTCTGATGCACATCTGTAACCCCACCACTTGGAAAGCTGAGGCAGGTGGAGCATGAGTTTGAGGCCAGCCTGGGCTACCCAATGAGACTCGGTCTCTCAAAAACAAATTAAATAAGAAATTCCAGTAGAACCAAATTAGCAATGCCATGTTTTTAAACATTACAAATAATTCCTTACCATCATCTAAATGTAAGTGTAGATTCATGATCTGGGAGTTTGGACCCCAGTGAGGTACTACTGAAACAGTAGAATCTTTAAAAAAAAAAAAAAAATTTATTATTTCTATTTTCTGTGTATGAGTGTATTGCCTGCATATATGTAAGTGCACCTGCATATATGTAAGTGCACCTGCATTGTGCAGTGCCTGCAGAGGTCAGAAGAGAGTGTCAGAGCCTCTGGAACTGGAGTTAGGATGGATAGTCACCAAGTAGGTTCTGGGAACTAAACCCAGGTTCTTTGCAAGGGCAGTCAGTGCTCTCAACCATCTGGAGAGCCATCTCTCCAGCTCCTGAATTGATGGAATCTTTAGAGGTGGAACCTAACACCAGATGTGGCAGTGTGAGCCTTTAATCCCAGCATTCGGGAGGAGAGCAGCTGGCAGACCTCCGTAAGATGGAAGCCAACCTCGGTTACATATCGAGTCCCAGACTTGCTGTGGCTACAGAGAGACCCAGTCTCAAAACAAAACATCAAAACAAAACAAAAAAGAGGTGATGCCTGGTGAGCCTCTGAAGAGGTAGTTTTCACTGGACTCTGGTTATTTCCCATAGGAACTGGCTGTACAAAAAGAACAAATCTGTCTCTGAACAGCTGTTGCTTCCTCTGATTTTACTGTGTGATCTCTCCCTCTCACACAGGCTCCTATCAGGACGTCATCCACCATGTTATGATGAAGCCAGAAGTGTCTACCAGAACCAGGCAGAAGCCAGTGCTCTTAGATGGCCAAAACTATGAACTAAATAAACATCTTTTCTGGTCAAGTACCCAACCTCAGATATTTTGTAACAGTAATAGAAACTGGATTAATATATCAAGTATCTCCAACTGCCTTTTTAAAATCCCTTTATAACTTATTTGTCCGACCCAGATCCAAAATAGGTCCCTACATAGCATCTGGTTATGATGTGTCCTGACTTCCTCTGACTGAAACTAGTTACCCTTGGGAAAGAGACTGAATTGACTATACGCAGAAGCTGTGTCTTTCTGACCCGTTGGACTAGCTATTCCTGATGCCATTTAGCTTGTTTCTCTGTCCCCAACATTTGTTATCAATTGAAAGTTGAATCTAAAGACTTGGTTAAAGGGTTAGAGAGATGACTCAGCAGGTAAGAGCACTGGCTGCTCTTGCAGAGGACGTGGGTTCAATTCCCAGACCCCACATGGCGACTAACAGCTATCCTAAATTCCAGTTCGAGGATCTGATGCCTTCTTCTGACCTCTGTGGGCATGGCACAGCACAGGTGCACTAACACATACAGGCAATACACTCATACACATAAAATGAATAAAATGAACAAATAAAATATTGTTTGAAAATTTTTAAAAAGAGAAATGATCATTTTGGGCTAGGAATGTAGCTTGCCTAGCATATGCAAGGCCGTGGACTTAATCCTCAATGGAATAAGAAAGGCAGAGAGGGGAGAGGGGAGAGGCCAGCGGAGGGGAGCAGAGAGGAGAGGAGACAGTGGCGAAAGGAAGAATTCTCCTTCCTCTTCTCAGGACCTCTGGAAGAAAGAAGGAAGGAAAGGCCGGGTGAGGCAGGCCCGCTCAGTGCCGTGGGGCAGGTCGGCGCAGTGAAGATTCAAAAGAGAGCTCTGCAGCAACCGCCTTAGCACGGGCCAATAAACAAGAGCAGGGAGAAGCGGGAGCCTGCCTGGGAGAGAGCCTGTGGCAACCAGCCCTGCCTGCCAGCTGCCTGAGCACGACAGAGCTGGTGGAACCCCTGGAGCCTGAGCCAAAGCCTCCTTGGGCAGTTCTGGCTCTGCTCAAATCACTGCTCTTAGCCTGAAGCCAAAGTGGGGCACACAGTAAGCAGACCTGGCCTTAAGGATTGGTCTCCTGAAGGTCCCCTCTGTGAGATCTGTTTCCAAGGCCTGGGAAATGTCCCTCACAAAGCCATCATTTCCTTCTGTGCCAAACATTTAGTGACATTCCTTTAGTCCTCTGTGGCACTTAGAAAACATAGCTATTGACTAACTATATTAAGAAATGCCAGCTACCACCCACCCCCCTGGCCAACCCCACAGGCCCTAGTGACGTGCACCCTCTGGGGTCATGGGGAAAGAGGCCCCTGGTGGCCTATTGGATCCTAAATTGCTTTTCCTGGCACAGTCCTGCCCTCTGGACTCTGCCAGACAGACCACTGCAGTAGGACCTCGCTTTATGAGAAATCCAGATTTTAAAAGGAAAAGAAAAAAAGGGGGAGGGGGAGGGGAATGGGGAAGGGGAGGGAGAAG
The DNA here is from genome assembly GCA_035773235.1 of Eospalax fontanierii. Lineage (NCBI taxonomy): Eukaryota > Metazoa > Chordata > Mammalia > Rodentia > Spalacidae > Eospalax > Eospalax fontanierii. The sequence continues at coordinate 70,970,402 of CM069536.1, forward strand.
CCTCACAGCCCACATGCCTCAGTGGTCAGCATTCACCAGCACCCCACGTGGATCCACGTAGGATCTGTCTACAGTTGTGTGTCTCAAACACCACCTTCAGACACAGCAGTGCAGAGAGGGAAGCATTCTGCACATGCCCAAGAGCTGTGTGACTTCATCCTCCTGGGGACTTGTTAGAATGCAGGCTTGGGGAGTGCAGTTTGGTGGCAGGGTTATCCTGAGCATGCAGGAGGCCCCGGATTCAACCCCAGTATTGAAATGCCCCAAAGCAACAACAAGAATCACAGATTCTAATCCAATGGGAACTGTGATGGTTAAGGTTAATTATCAACCGACAGGATCAAGACTCACAGAGGAGACAGCCTCCAGGTACACCAGTGAAAGAGTATTTAGCCTCTGGCATGCCTGTGAGGGATTATGTTGATGAGGATAATTGAGGTGGGCAGACCCACTTTAAACATAGGTGGTACCATTCCCTGAACTGGGGTCCCAGACTGAATAAAAAAAGAGAAAGCAAGATGAGCCCCAACATTTACTCCCCCTGCTTCCTGACTTTGATATAATGTAATCAGCTGCCTTCTGTCCGGACTTCTGCATCATGATAGACTGCACCCTGGAGCTGTGAGCTAAAATAAGCCCTTCCTCCTTTAGGTCGCTTTTGTCCAAGTATTTTATCACAGCAACAAGAAACTAAGACAGAGACTGAGACTCCAAATTTCTCAGCAAAACACAAAACCAGCTGGTCCCTGGCTGCTTTAGCAAACAAAGACCCCAGTTGGTGAGGTCCCACCCTGAGCCCATCAAATCAGAACTCTTGAGGAATGTCTTAGAGAAAGAGTTGGACCAAGGAAATATACAAGTCAGAGCGGCACCTTGTGTGTACCAAGGAGTGTATTGTGCCAGGGACAAACAGCATGATTTACACACTCTAATGAAACTTAAAGAACTGTAGTAAGTAAAGTTGTGCCCCCCACACCCTGCCCAGGAGATTGGGAACTTTGGCGCCATATTAACTAGTATATGGGGGGAAATAATTATGAAATTGTCATCATGATTGTCATTTGTACTCAGCTGCCCCATAGTTTACAATTAAAAAAAAAAGTTCAGGGTTGTAGCTCACTAAAAGGAAGAACTCAAGAGTTCTTGTTCTTGATCCCTGACACACACGCTCACACAGGCACATATATGCACACACACACAAACACACAAAGTTGTATACCTTTTTAAGGCACTTACAATATGCAGGCAATGTTGTCATGTATCCACTCCTTTTTTGGCTTGTTTTTTTCATTTGTCTATTTGTTTGATTGAGGCAAGGTCTCATTGTAACCCAGGCTGGCCTTAAAGTTGGCTATCCTCCCACCTCAGCTTCTCTGAGAGTGAGCCACCACCATTGGCTTTTTTAGGTGAGGGGGGCTGAGAAAAGGTCTCATAGTATAGTCCAGACTGGCCTTGAACTCATAGCAACCTTTCTGCCTCTGGCTCCAAGTCCTGGGGAACATAAGCGTGAGCTGCCATGCTCGGAACACCTGCCTTCTTAACAGCCCTGTGCAGGTCAGTTATTTCCTCCTGTTTTACAGTCAAGGGAAGTGAGAAGGTGAAAGGTGAAGGGTCCACCAATGTCACAGCTAGGGAATGGTGAGGCTGGAGCTGGCCCCAGGGCTGGCTGACCCCAGAGTCCTGCTATTGAACATGGGGATACAAACAACAAGCCAGCCCAAACCTTCCTTCTAACCTGATGGTTTCAATATGGCCCTCAAATTAAGAACAATTTTACATGTTTAAAATTATTTATTTATTTTTTGTGTGTGTGTTTTTGAAACAGGGTTTTCTTGTAGTCCCAACTGGTCTGGAACTCATTGTGTAGACGAGGCTGGCCTTGAACTCACAGAGAACCTGCCTGCCTCTGCCTCCTGAGTACTGGGATTAAAGCTGTGTGCCATCACACCCAGCTTTTATTTATTATTTTTATTTTATGTTGCCTGAGTGTAAGTGCACCCATGTTATGCAACGCCCTTGGAAGTCAGAAGAAGACATCAGATTCTCCGGAACTAAAGTTACAGATGGTTGTTAACCTGCCATGTGGGTGCTGGGACTTGAACCTGGGTCCTCTGCAAGAGCAGTAGTCAGTGCTCTTAACTATTGAGCCATCTCTCTAGCCCAGTGTTTTATTTGTTTAAATGGTTGGGGAGAGGAGCCAGTGAGAAGGCTCAGTGGTTAAGACCACTGCACATGCTTGCACAAGACCCGGTTCAGTTTCCAGTGCCCACATGGAGGCTAACAACGTCTGAAATTCCAGCTCCAGGGAATCCAATGTGCTCTTCAACCTCCAAGGGCATTGCATGACACGGGTGTACTTACATACATGCAGTCAAAAGACTCATACACATAAAATAGAAAATAATAAAAATAGCGCATTTTAAATGGTTGGGGTAAATCAAAGGAACAATTAGCATTCATAACAGGTAAAGATGCACCAAATAATCCCAGCATCCATGGACCAGCACTGTTGGACACCTGTTCCTTTGGGTCTTGTCCTTTATTTCCAGTCACATGAGCAGAGCTGGGTACCTGGGACAGAGACCAGGACAGCCAGCAAAGCCTAAAATCTTTGCCACCCAAGCCCCATAGAGTAGGCCTGCTGGCCCTGCTCTAAATGGTTTCAGTTAACTCTCAACTCTCTCACTTCAGTAAGCTCCCAAACTGGTAAGTTTGAACACATAAACCTGCATTTATAATGTCCATTAAGGGATGGCAAGATAACTCAGTGGTGCTTACCGCAAGCCTGACAGTCTGAGTCCCATCCGTGGGTCCCACAAGAAAGAGAGAGAAGAATCCTGCAAGTTGTCCTCTGCTCTGTACATACATGCTGTGGCATGGGTGCGCCCACACCCACAAGTGCACACAAAGTAAAGAAAATGTCATTTTAAAAAACCAAACCAAAATAATAACCAAGTCATCATCAGCCACTTGCATGTCCATGATTTCTGGTAGATGAAATTGAGTCCATAAATGCAAATGTTTTGAATATCTGGGTGTGTAGTTCATGACAACATTTACAACAAAAGGAGGTCTTGGGGCTAACCTTGCTCATAGATGGAACACCAGTCACTCCCAGTAGAGCCTGGGTCGGGCTTGGACTAGACAAGCAGCTGACTTAGAAAACCAAATGTCAAACTAAAGAGGGCAAGGTGCCTGACCCCCAAGTTACCATCATGATCACTTCTTTGTTGGATCTATAAAGTGCCTATTTAGCACATGTCTGTTGAGGCCAATTATCTTCAACAAGGAGGGGGCACCACCTTTCTTCTCAAGAAGCTCATAGTCCAGTGGGAAAAAGTCAGGTAAATGAGTTCAGAGCCACGAGGACCCTGAGGAATGGTTCATGGAAGACATCTTAGGGTTGGGGGGCAGGATGAGAACAACTGTGAGCATTGGCAGGTGTTGTGTCGAGGTGCTGTGGCCTCAATACCCTCCAAGGTAGGCTTGTGTGTGTCTCAGCTGTTATCAGACGCTGGGAACTAAGATAAGCTGATAAAACATTTTCACTTCGTTGGAAAGTAGGAAGGGAAGGCAAGAATAGCAAGACAGGCCTCTGTAAGGCAGCCATGAGTAGATTTGGGATTCCATCTGGCTAGAAGAAAAGGAAGATTCTGGAAGCTTTTGCAGCGTTTTGGGTTGTTTCCATGGGTATGTGTGTGGTGCCGGAGAGCAAGCTCAGGCCCTCAAGTGTGTTAAGCAGACATGCTACTAAGCTATGTACCTAGTCCTTGTTGTTTGTAATGTTGGCCCTGACAACACATTCATTAGAGTATGATTGGGAAAATGAGACTGTGAAAGAAAAACTTACCTGACATAATCATGGTTAACGCTGAGCTCCTCATAGCTTTCCTATTGAATAGACAGTGTGTCTTCCACCTTTCAGCCTGCTTCTCCCCTCGTCAACATACCTTAAGTGTCTCCTGTATTTCAACCACTTTAATAATCATGAGCTTTAAAGGCTGCATAATATTCAACCTACTGATTAATTGGTTCACCATCTAACCTCACTAGCCCCCTGATACTGAGTACCTGAGTTACTCTTGTTATTTCAATGCATTAAAATTGTGTGAATTAAGCAACTCATTTCCATAGAGTACTGCCACACAAGTGTTCATGATTGTTAGAGTGTGGGATGGGCGTCTTTGCCCAGATAGCTTTCCTATGACTACATCCTTGGAAATGGCTCCTCCTGTGTGAATTACAGGGTCAAATTCCAGTTTCAGGTATTTCTCAAAGACTAAAAGTAACATTAACTTCCTGGGTGACGATGTCTACTCTGCAGTAGCCGTTTCCATTTGAGCTGTTTTAATGCAAAAGGGACTATGTTTTCATGGACATGTCATGTACAGAAGCCCTGGGCTACTAACCCCATACCCCCCTTTAGCAGTTCTCCTTCTCTTTGAAGACACCAGTCATTTTAAGTCTCTGATCATATTTATATTCAGTCCAGAAGGTTGGAAAGAACACACAGGAAGCCCAGTTAAATCTGATCTCTGAGAAGCAATGACTAATTTTTAAGTGTATGTCCCAAATGAGATAGACTTAGGCTAAAAACTTCACTATGGGTAGGAAATTCAAAAGTAACTGGTCCTCCGGCATTGTGATCTGGCAACTCTGTTCCTGAAGAGCCCCCACCTAACCTTTGAAGCCACCTCAATACAAATGTGACTTTCACCTGCCACTGGGAATCAGTCCCTGCTCCTCTGCTGGGAGTGTCATGTGCACTGTGTCCCAGAGTACAATCCCTGATGATGTCTTAGGAACACCAGGCCTGGCCTGAAGGAACTGGCTTGTTTGTTTTGCTGGGTAAAGATTTCGCCTGCTTACATTACTGGGTAAAGTTTTGTTTTCTTTTGGGACAGACAGAAATATCCAGGCAGGCCTTGCCCCAACAGAGCTGGAGGGAATAAATCACGGAAACATGTTCCATGCTGTGCTTAGGCAATCCATGCAAGGACTCGGTAGGCCCAGTGATTAGAGAGGGGAAAGGCTTCTTAGCCTCAAGAAGAGTGCAAACTGGGTCTCTTGAGGAGTGACAGTTGAGAGGGATGTCTCAAACCTGCCCCACATTTTATGAATGAAAAGGACTTTAAAACTTCCTTAAAGCTCCTGGAGCATTTTCCTGACATCCAGATGTCCTCTGTACCAATACAGCCCATTTTGAATCTACTTCCTTGGCTTCTAGAAAGTTCTTTCTCCTTTTGTGCCCAATGCTTGGTTCTTTCAGAGTGGAATCAGCCCCCGACACTCCTAACCTAAGACAGAGTTACACTGTGAGGAATGTAACTGCCGGAGTGGGGACAGTGACCTCCATCCTGAAAGCTGGCCAGATTGGGGACCATGGAAAACCAGCATTCTTCCTCTGCATGCCCTTCCCACCCCATCCACTTCCAGCTTTGTTTCTCCAGGACAGAATGAGACATCTCCCTACCAGAGAGCTGAGCTCCCTTCCAGCCATCCTGGATACATCATGGGGATATCTGGGCACACCTGATTGATTCAGGGCAGACCAGAGTTCTCTCCCATTGGAGCAGATTACAGTACACATAGCCTTCAGTCAAATTAACTTTTTTGACGGGCTTTTTTGCTTTGTCAACAAGACAGCTGAGGCTAAGTATCAGCTCAAAGTTAAAGGGCAGCACGGGGACCGAGTTAATGCCTTGAATGCAGGTTTTCCAAGAATGCCATCCTGCCCTCAACACATCCAGAGAATGTATCTGAGCCGTGGGCTCTCCCTGAGGACAGTGAACACCTAAGCCAGGCTTTGTGCTTGGGCGTGTGACATCAAGAAAACTGCCTGGCCTCACTACTGAGGTTTTCTCGTTTGTAAAGTAGGGAACATGGTAACACCTGACTGAAAGAATTTCCTGGAGGGTAAGATAGGATTGCCCGCTTCAGTGCTTGCTCTGCACCAATGCCAGAAATCATTTCTGTAACCACACGCCTTTAGTCCCAGTACTTGGGAGGCTGAGGCAGACAGATCTCTGTGAGATTGAGGCCAGCTTATTATACACAATAATTCCAGGCCAGCTCGAGCTATATGGAGACCATGTCTCAAAAAGCAAACAAATAAAAAATATGGAGACAAGAAAAAAGATGCTGGCAGATGATATCCTTGAACTTCTGATCCCTCTGTGTCCACCTCCTCAGTACTGGAATTACAGTTATTCACCACCATGCCTAGTTTATGCAGTCCTAGAAACAAAACCCAGGGTCTCACACATGCCAGACAAGGGCTCTACTGACTGAACTACATTCCCCAGCCCCCAGGGATAAGGGAATAAACATAGGTCGTCTTGTGTCCTCTTGGAAGATTCTGAACCCATTCTAAGGCAGAGTGCTGGCTAATTGGCACTCAAGCATCTGATCCTTCATTTGGTGCCCACTTGGGTCAGACATTGTGCTAGCTTTTGAGGATGCATCAGTGCCCTCCAGAAGCTCACACTGTAGGCCAGGAGCAGTGAATGCCAGGACCCTGATGTTTCTTGCCCAGAGCAGCAGCACCTCCTAGTGGACATTTTGAAAATATGCACAGATTTGCCATTAATTAGGGGGTATCCCAGGTGGAGTTCAGTTAGCTAGTGCCAGAGTCACCACACATTCTGCTATGCACAAGATAGCTGAAGAGAGAAGAAATGAAATCCAGCCCTTTGTGTCATTTTAGAATGTCCCAGAAGAACACTTATGTAGGTAAACAGTCTTATATTCTTCTAAGCCCAGAGCCCACCTTGGTTTTACAGTAAACATGAAGAATTTTAGACACAGGTGTATCATTCACTGTGAATTCATGAGGTGAGGCACACGCATGGAGAAAAAGCTGTACCTTGCTCCATCCAGCAAGTGTTGTTTGCTACTGTAAGGAACCACCACATCTCTACGGAATTTGAGCCTGCATAGTATGTCTCTGTCAGTTCACCAATGTCACTGTATATTTACAGTGACACTGGGTCCCATGCAGGCAGTTGCCAGTGTGATTATATGTGGAAATGTATATTCAGTCATTAAGTGTTCATTTTCATTAATTTATCCCGTAAATTCTAATACACCCTAATGATTTCTGAAAGGTGTGTTTGGGTAGGTTTTATTATTTGTTGATTTATTTCATGCTTACAAAGAGGAGAGAGTTCTGTCTGAAGAAGGACTATTCAACATCTTTGACACTGGGGTTGACAGAGGGACAGAAAAGAGCAAGCAGGTACACATAGAGGAAGAGAGCAAGCAGGGGCATGTCTGGTAAGAGCTCTCCAGATAGCAGAGACGAGTATGATGACATCACAGTAGATGGGCCAGGGACCAGTAAACTGCTTACAGCACAAACATGAAGACTTGAATCCTGACCCCAGCACCCATGTAAAAGCCAGATATGACCTATAATACCAATGCTTGAAGGTAGAGACAGGTGGATCCCAAGGGCTTGCTGAACAGTCAGTGTAGCCAATCAGTGAGTTCCAAGTTCAGTGAAAAACCCTGTCTCAAAAAATAAGGCATGGTGGCGTGACTTTAATACCAGCACTGAGGAGGCAGAGGCAAGTGGATCTCTGTGAGTTCCAGGCCAGCCTGGTCTAGATAGTGAGCTCCAAGTCAGCCAGAGTTACATAGGGAGACTTTGTCTCAAAAAGAGGAGGCAGGGGATGGCTCAGGGATTAGAGCACGGGCAGCTCTTGCAGAGGACCCAGGTTTGGTTCCTAGCATCCACATGGCAACCAAAAATCATCAGTAACTCCAGTTCCATGGAACCAATGCCCTCTTCTGGCCTCCATTGGCATTGCACGCATGGATGCACTTACATACATGCACACAAAATACTCGAACACATAAAATAAAAATAAATAAATCAAAAACAAAACAAAAGGTGAAGAATGATGGAGGAAGACACCCAGTGTTGATCTGCATATGCAGGAATGGGTGCACACCCACATGCCACATACACAGATGTTACACACACACAGACTCACACACAAAAGACATCTGAGTAGCAAGAGATAAAGAGACCCCAGGAGGCTTTCAGTTCTTTGTGGCCTCTTCCCTTTGAAAAGATTCAGGAACAGGAGCAGGAAAGGGGCCAGGACAAGGAGAGAGAGCCATGATGTAATTCCCTTTAATATTTTTCTTAAAGATTTATTTACGTGTATTAGCATTTTGCCAGAATGAATGTAAATGTACCATGTATGTGCAGTACTGGAGGAGGCCGGAAGAGGGCACTGGATCCTCTGGAACTGGAGTTATCAAACGTTGTAAGCTGCAATGTGGGTGCTAGGAACTGAACCTAGATCCTGTGCAAGAGCAGCAAGTGTTCTTAACTGTTGAGCCATAGCTCCATCTCCAGACTCTTCTTTTAAATATTTTCTAGAGATTTTGTGTTCTTGAAACACAGCAGATCTCTAGAAATATAAAACATAAGCTTATTTTTAAAAGAAAGGTTTGCTAGTGTTTTTTTGTTGGTGGTGGTATTTTGTTTTGTGCATCGATGAAGACTGAATTCACAGTCTTTTGTGTGTTAGGCAAAACATTAGGCGAAACATTCTACCACTGAGCTACACTCTGTAGCTAGTATAACTTTTAAGATGAGAGTTTTTCAGAGTCAGGAAGGCTATTATACTGTTCTGCTCTGTGACTAAAGATATGTGACACTACATATTTCCTTTCAAATGTTTTATGTGTCACATAACAGCTTCTTTAACGTTTGCACTGGCATCCTGTGTGAGCTTGGGACTCTGTTTCCAGGACAAAGCCAGCCCCAGCCAGAGACAGGCATCTGTAGACTGATGGATAGAAGTAGAAAGAATAGCACAGTTCAGGTTCAAGGGCATGGAGCAAGACAGTGAGGCTGGGCTGTGTGGTTCAAGTTCTTGCCTGGATGTTTGTCATGTGGTTTTGTGTAGTTACCTTCCATTCTCTAGCCTGAGATCCTTGTTAGTAAAAGAGGCAGTAACAATGTTTCCTGTTAACGTTGCTTTGAGCACTAGAAGAGAGAACACCATTGTTCCTCTGTGTCCGTTCTCGTATCCACATGTTCCCTTCTGTGGATTCGACCAACCAGTGATTATAATAACCCAAGTAATAATAATAATGACTAGAGAGATGGCTCCATTGATAAGATGTTTGAATAAGGACCTAAGTTCAATCCCCAGAACCCACTTAAAAAAATTCAGCACGCAGTTCACATTTGTAATGCCAGTAATAAGGAGGCAGAGACAGGAGGACTCTTGGGGTTTGCTGGCCAGCTAGTCCAGTCAATCAGTGAGCTCCAAGTTCAGAGAGATCTTATCTAAAAAATAAAAGGTAGGAAGTAACTGAGGAAGACATCTAATGTCAGCTTCTGACCTCCACATGCACATACACATCGACATATAAACAACCATATGCACAAAGAATATACAGAAACAACTACCAGGGCTACAGAGTGAGACCCTGTCTCAAAAACAAAGTGAAAACTCAAAAAGAAAGAGAAAAAAAACAGTAAGGAAAAGAAAAAAAGGGCCGGACATAGTGGCACATGCCTTCAATCTCAGCACCTGAGACAGAGGTAAGTGGATCTCCGTAGTTCGAGGCCAGCCCAGGCTACATAGTGAGATCTGTCTCAAAAAAAGAAAAGAAACCATAATACAACAATTTTTTAAAATCCTACAAAGTAAAATACAGCACACAACTGCATGGCATTTCCATCATGTGAGGTAAGAAATCTAGTAATGATTGAAAGCTGGTGGTATACACCTGTAATCCCAACACTCAGGATGAGGCAGGAGGATCACAAGTTCAAAGTCTGCTTAGACTACAAAGAGTTTAAGGCCATCTTGGGTCACTTAATGAGACCCTGTCTCAAAAGTAAAAAGAGAGAAGCTGAAGAAATGGCTCAGTTGTTAAGAGCACTGATTGCTCTTGCAGAGGACCTAGGTTTGATTCCCAGCACCCACCTGCTGGAACAATTGCCTGTAACTCCAGTACCAGGGGATTCAACACCCTCTTCTGACCTCCAAGGGTGTTGCACGACACAGGTACATCTACACACATGCAGGCAATACTCAAGCACATAAAATAAAATAACAAATAAAATATTTTTTTAAAACTTTAAATTTTAAGTAAAAAGAGGGTCAGGAAAGATGGTACATGTCTTCAACTCCAGCACTCCAGAGGCAGAGGCAGGCTGATCTCTGAGTTTAAGGCCAGTCTGGTCTACATAGTGAGTTCCAGGCTAGGCAGGGGTACATATTGAGACCCTGTCTGGAAAAAAAAAGTCAAAAGAGCCTGGAAATGCAGTTCAGTGGCAGAGAACTTGCCCACCATGTGCAAGGCCCTGAGTTCAGTCCCCAGCATGACACTAGGCTATACAGAAGGGCTGTGTATGTTGTAAACAAATGCTACCTTCTAAAGGGCTGGAGGAGTTGAGGACCTGGGTAACCTGAAGACACTGATGGAGGACTGGCTATCCCTGTGGAGTCACTCGCAGTGCCTGGCTCCTGAAGTCAGCTTACTCGGGTCAGGAAACACAGGTGGTTTCACTGCAGCTGTACTTGAGGATGGGGTCAGAGGATCAGTTGGCTGCTTACAGAGCAGCTACCCTTTAGCCAAGCACTCTAGGCAGCAGGAGCCTCTAGTGCTGCCCCAGAGGTCAGCTTTTATACCCTGCTGTTCAGCTGTTTCTCTTGTGTTCTTTCCCAAGAAGAAACAAGCCCAATCCCAGTTGCTCAGAGGCCCAGGGATGTGGTGTAAAGGATTCCTCCAGGAGCTGGTTCACACCGCAGAAGCTAGCTGCAGGGGCGCAGACTGGGGAGGGAGCAAGCTGGTGAGCAAAGCATGGGCTCGTGTGAACCTGCTGCTCTGTGTTCTTCGCTCATCGCTGGGTCCTGGCAGAGGGCCAGCTGGCACACCTGGAGGAGCCACGCTGGCAGAGATGAGCTATGAGGTGAGGAACTAGTGCAGATGGGGGAACTAGAGCAGTGGAGAGCTGGATGTAATGGATCCAGCCTCTCATCGCCCTAGAAGAGAATCGCACTTTCAGTGTGATTGCCGCAAACCCCGCGTACTGAATAGAACTGGAAATGTTGGCGTAATTCTAGCTTGGAAAAGATATATGGATGGATGTGAAAATAAGCATAGACGAATGTATATGAACACACACAAACACACACAACCACACGCACACACACCTCCACACATGCACACACACATACAAACACACATACAACGACACGCACACACACACAAACTCATGTGTGCACACACACGCAAACACATGCACACACACAAACACACATGCATACACACAGATACATTTCCTAGCTCTCCATGATGGGGTCCTAGGAGCAATGACAGCCTTTAATAAACTACATGCCTGCTGCCCAGATCTCGGCTCCTAATTGTTATCCTCCACCAACAAAATGAAAATTCATTATTGGAATGCCTGTTCCAAGGCCAGGCCCAAAAAATTACAAGTTGTTATATAGGAAAATAAGTACTCAAAATACCAAAATGTGGGGCTAGAGAGGGGGTTCACTGGTTAGCAGCATGTCCCGCTCTTGCAGAGGACCTGGGTTTGATTCCAGAACCTACAATGGCAACTCACAACTGCCTGTAGCTCTAGTTCTAGGGGCCTCCGCAGGCTCCTGTGGTACATAGACACTACACCAGCATACACACATACACATAAAAATGAGAAATAAATCCAGGTATGGTGGCACATGCTTTTAATTCCAGCATTCAGGAGGCAGAGGCAGGCAGAGTTCTGTGAGACTGACACCGGCCTGGTCTACATAGTGAGTTCCAGGCCAGCTGGGGCTACAGGAAGACCCTGTCTCAAAACAAACAGACAAACAAACAAACAAAACTAAACAAGCAAAAAATAAATAAATCTGTAAAAATATTGTTCAGATGTCAAGGTGATACAAGAGCCAACTGAGCAAACTCCAGCAGTCAGAGACAAAACACTTTAAGCATTACATGTGAGCATGTGAGCCGTGCTGGTGCCTGCTCTTCCTGATGTCTGGGTCCAGCTTCTTCTTTAGATACTTGAGTTCCTTGATGACTGGAAGAATATGAGGTAGAGGATAGGTGTGGCTGCTATAATAAAAACCCAAAGATGGAACTCTGTAAATAAATGGAAATTTAATTCCCTTACACTTGTGAGTCTGATCATGTATGATGGCGCTAATTTAAATCACTCCAGATCCCCCAACCTCTTCCTTTTCATCTGTGTTCATAACACCCATCTTCACCTCACAAATCACTATGGCTGCTCCACACTCCTGTTCCAGCCAGAGAGAAAGGGAATTTTTTTAAAGGAAGATGACAATATGTGCTTTCTCTTTAAAGACGTGACACACACACACACACACACACACACACATATATATATAATCACTTCTGTTCACACCCCCAATGTCTAGAACTTAGTCACTGAATGTGCCAATCTGTAAGGGAGGCTGAGGAAGCATGGAATTAAACAATTCTGGACCTGGTTAATTTTACTGTGTAAGAAAGGAGGCACTTCCGATCCTGCAATATATTCCTTGTTTTGCTTTTGTTAGAGAGAGTTGATTATTTTCCTTCTTTTTTTCTTTTTTGGGCCCCAACTGGCCTGGAACTCTCTGTGTAGACCAGACTGGCCTCCATCTTATAGAGATCCTCTTGCCTCTACCTCCCAAGTTCAGGTAATTAAAGGTGTGCACCACTATGTCTGATTGAGAGTTGTTTCTTTTACATGTGACCAACAGAATGTAGACATGTAGGCAAAGGAGACACTAATTTTACCCACCATCCTCCATAATAGGCATTCCATAAGATGTCTCTGTCTCTTTTACTTAAAAAAATACATATATGGGGCTAGACATGGTGGCTCATGCCTTTCATCCCAGCACTTAGGAAGCAGAGGCAGGGGGAATCTCTGTGAGTTTGAGGCCAGCCTGGTCTGCATAGTAAGTTCCAGGCCAGTTGTCTCAAAAAGACAAATTATATATATATGGCTAGAAAGATGGCTTAATGGTTAACAGCACCTACATGGCAGCTAACACCCATCTGTAACTCCAGTTCCAGGGAATCTGACATTTTCTTCTGGTTTCTGCAGGTTTTGCATGACATAAGTGAACTTACACACATGCAGGCAAAACACTCTTACACATAGAATAAATAAATAGATAAAATGTTTTTAATATATACACTTTAATTTTTAGCATTTATTTGTTTATTGAGTTATCTCCTGGAGGGCACACTCACGTTACAGTGCACATGCCAAAACACGCCTATTGAGGTCAGAGGACAAGTTAACTGGAGTGAGGTCTTTGTAATTCAGTCTTGGCAACTAATATCTTCACCTCCTGACCCTTTGGAACAGTCTATCTCTTTTAGATTTTTGTTTGTTTCTTTGTTTTATTTGATTGATTTTTCATTTCATTTTATGTGTATGAGTGTTTTGCCAACATGTATGTAACTGCACCATGTGCTGAGGAGTATGGACTTCAGTGACCAAGACCAGAGGCATTTATGGTCTGGGTAGATATGTGTTTGAGCATGGCTATGTCCCAGAATCCTCACGGGACACTGTGAATGCACAGCAAACTGGCTTCAGGCCAGTATTACAGAATGCTCCATTGGGAGATCACTGGGTCTCTAAGCACACGTAGTAGTTTGCCCAGGAGTCAGAAGGTCTCTGCTCTAAGTTATAGGACTCTCCGGGAACGCCAGGAACTGTTTTAAACCCAGGGAATGTCAGGAAATGCTTAAGAGCTGCTCTTAAGGGAGAGGTCCCTACTTGATAGCATTTATCAGTCTCAGCGGTGCAAATGTGCTCCAGTGGCTGACTGTTACCAGCCAGCGTAATGTCACTGATGATGCACAACTGGCTCTCAGAGGTTTCTCAGGAAGCAAGGAGAGAGCACCAATCCCAGGAGGACTGCGACATGGAGCTGTGGTAGGCAGCCGCTAAGATGGTCCCGGTTGTCATTGCCTCCTGGCATCCATACCTCTGCATAGTCCCCTTCCACATGGCACTGTCTAGTTGGTATAGTCAATAGGATTTGGTAACCTGGTAATGTCCATTAGGTGATGAAGGGCTGCAGCTTCTGTCTTGGATGTGCTCTCTCTCTTGGATCCCTCACCCAGAAGTCAGCTGCCAGTCCTGAGCAGACTAAATGGAGCTTGAAAAGGTCCATATGGTGAAGCACCAAAGCCCTCTGCAAATAACTGTGTCAGAAAACTTGGAAGGGGTTCCTCCAGCCCTTGTAACCTCCTGAGAGGTCCTAGGTCAGAAACAGTAAGACTATGTCCAGATTCCTAACCCTCACAAGCAGTAGAGGGTAATAGCTACAGGCAAACTCACGGTTGGGAGGGTAGGGGATTTGTTACACAGCAGCAGATGACTAATGCAGGAGGTGATGTTCAAGGTGGACCTTAAAGGATGAACTCTCCAAGCAGAAAAAAAAAGGCATTAGGACATTACAGTGCCTTGTGCAAAGGGGAGTCCAGAAAATGCAGGACACAATAGGGCACAGGAGGTCATTTCAGTGACCAGAATTTGTCCTGTCTTAGAAGAGGCTCAGGCTTCAAGGAGACACAGGGTCAGGGGACGTGAGTGTTGGGTTCTTCATCCCTTTAGTAGGCTGCCTTAAAAAGGTGTTTTTAAACAAGGTCTCGTGTATCCCATTCTGGCCTCAAACTTACTATGAAGCTGAGGATGACTTTGAACTTCTGATACCCCTGTCTCTACTTCCTGAGTATTGGGATTTCAGGTGTATAGTGCCACATGTAGTTTGTATGGTGCTGGAGCTACAACGCAAGACGTTGTGCACGTTAGGCAAGCTCTCTACCAACTAAGCTACAGCCCAGTCTCTCAACTCAAATCAGTATTTTCTTTTCTTCTCCCCAAACATTTCTTCTTCTTTCTTTTTGTTCTCTTTAAAGATTTTATTTATTATTTATATGTGTCTGCCTGCAGAAACCAGAACAGTGTTGGATCCCCTGGTGTTGGAGTTACAGGTGGTTGTGAAGTGCCTGATGTAGGTGCTGGGAACCAAACTCTGGTCCTCTGGAAGAGCAGGAAGTACTCTTAACTATGTAACCACTATCCAGCTGCCCCTGCCTTTGAAATAGGATTTATAATGTAGCCCAGGCTGGCCTTAAATTCAACATCCTCCTGCCTCGGCCTTCTAAGTGCTGAGATTATAGGTATGTGCACCACATCTAGACTGCCAATAAAGTTTTTAAAGTGTAGACATCACCGAATTTTGGCATTAAATGACTCAGCTTCCAATAAATGCCATGCTTCCTACATCAGCCACAGAATACCATCAGCACTAACAAAAGTAGCACTGATTCTTTTACACAATCCAATCCCCAGTTTATATTCAGACTTGCCTAAAGGTCCCCTGTATAATTATTTTTCTGATGCTGTGATAAAACATGACCAAAAAAAACTTAACTTATTTTGGCTTATGATTCCAGAGAGATAACAGTGCATGGCATGAAGGTGGAGCCCAAACAGCAGGTGTGGTAGCAGAAGGGGAAGCTGGGAGCTCACATCTTCAATCACAAACACAAAGCAGACAGCAGACTGGGAGTGGAGTGAGGCTATGAACTCTCAAAGCCCACTCCCAGTGGCATGCTTCCTAAAGGTCCCATGACCTCCCCAAATAGCACCTCTAACTGGGGACCAAGTATTGAATGCGTATGGGGCAGCATTTCTCATTCAGGCCACCACATCCCCCAAATGTCTTTTACTGATTACTTTTCTGATTTTGGTCAAGGCCAAGACATGGCTTTCGGAGGGTCTTCTCATGATCTCAGTCAATAATTGTCAAGCCTGTTCTAGTTTCATTTCTGTTGCTGTGATAAAATATCCTGACAGAAAGCAGCTACGGGGAGAAAGAAGTTTATTTGAACTTACACTTATAGGTTACAGTCCATCATTATGGGGAAGTTGAGGCAGGAACTTCCAACAGCTGATTATATCATGTCCACAGTCAAAAGCAAAAAGAAAAGAACACATTCATGCTCAATTGCTCACTAAGTTCGATCTCTCCACTCATACAGTTCAAGATCCCCTGCCAAGGGGATCCCCACACCATTGAACTTATTAAGAAAAACAATTAAGAGCACTGGCTGTCCTTGCAAAGGACAAGGGGTTCAGCACCCACATAGTGGCTAACTACTGTCTGTAACTCCAATTCCAGGGGATCCAATGCCCTTCCTAACTTCCACAGACATTCTACAAACCTGATGCACCTACATATATACAGGCAAAATACTCACATACATAAGATATAGATAGATGATTGATAGATAGATAGATAGATAGATAGATAGATAGATAGAAAAAAATTCTCACAGACATGCCCACAGGTCAACCCAATATAAACAGTTTCTCATTGAGACCCTCTTCCCAGATGATTCTAGGTCGGGTCAAGTTGACAGTTAAAGTTAGCAATCACAAAACCTTCGGACACTGTGTTTTGTGAGTACCAGTTCTTAGGCACTAGAGAATGAAAGCTAGCTCTACTTAGGACTCACAAGCTGATGCACCACCATAGCATTGTGGGAATGACAAGAGAGCATGAGAAGGGCTGAGGCCAACGAGATCCAAAAGGTTGGGAGAGTAAACCCCGTGAGTTGGCAGATGGCCCACAGGGGAACTGTTAACCTGAGATTTCTGAGAATGTCCTGACTCTCCTTGAGAAGGTGATTTCCTCCAGTAGGGTCTTGCCATCTCCCCAGGGGAAGGGCTCGGTGCCATCTGGCTGTCAGGGTGTGGTGAATGAGGACCCCACAGGGTGTGTGTTGTGTGGCCCCTGACTGCTGAGTGATAAAGGTACCTGCTCCCAATTTGAGAACCCGGGGATAGACAAGGTCCTTGTGAGTACCACAGAGTAAGCAAGCCAGGCCGGCTGGACATTAGGACTCTGCAACCAGAAACTGCTCCCAGGAATGGCCAGCCCTAGCCTCTACCTCGGTGATGATTAATCTGGTCAATTTGATGGGATTTCGAAACACACCTCTAAGTGTGTTTGTCTATGAGTGTTTCCAGAAAGATTTAGCAGAGCAAAGAAGACCCAGCCTGAATGTGGGTAGCACCATCCCATGGGTTGGGGTCCTTGGCACAATAAAAAGGGAAAAGTGAGCTGAGCACCAGCCATCTCCCTCTGCTTCCTGACTGGGGATGCAGTGCAACCAGCAACCTCACGTTCTTACCATGATGGACTATATCCTGGACCTGTGAGCTAAAACCTTTCCTTCCATACATTACTTCTTGTCAAGCACTTAGTCACAGCAATGAGAACTGTGAGTAACTAATACAGCTTCCCACTCCAACTGCTCTGAGAGCTGCTCACCCACACTCGCCCTTGTCCAGGCCCCAGAGATCCATATTGGGTCCCAGGAGGATGCAGCTCCAAACTTCTGCCCTCTGTGCTTCCGTTGTTCTTTGCCCAATACCACATTTGGCATTTCCAATTTGGCATTTCTGGGGCTTCTTCTTGTCCCTGTTCCCAGAGGACTGCTGCCCCAGAAAGACAAGATACTTGGAGACCAAACATGGCCCCCTGCTTTCCAGTGATTGGTCAAAGGTAAATATGTGGGCCAGCCACAGTCCACAAGGAAAAGCTCCAGGGTTTGGGTTGAAACTATAAAAAAGCATTTTTTTTGCACTTAAGAACAAGCTGAAAGCCTACCATGGTCGCTCACACCTATAATCCCAGCACTCAGAACACTGAGGCAGGAGCATCGCTCTAAGTTTGAAGCCAGCCTGGGCGATAGAGCAATACCCTGGCGGTCTTCAAAAATTAAAAAGCACTGGGTATGATGGCACAGGCCTTTAATCCCAGGACCCGGGAGGCAGACACGTGTGAAGGCCAGCCTGGTCTACATATTGAGTTTCAGGCCAGCTGTGGCTACAGGAGACCCTGTCTCATTAACAAACAAAAACAAAGAACAAACTTGGTCTGAAGACAACCTTGCTTCTGTTTATGGATAGATTAAATAGAATACCAGTATAGAAGAAAGTGGAGCCCAAAGAGGGTGAGATGGAACTTACATGAGGGGGCCATATGCAGACACATACTTGCCATGGCATCCATATGGAGGTCAGAGGGCGACTCAGATGCCGGTTATTGCCTTTCACCTCCTTTGGGACAAGGTCTCTGCTGTTTTTCCAAAGCACCAGCCTAGCTGGCTCAGAGCTTCCAGGGACTCTCCTGTCTCTACCCCCATCTCCCCACAGGGTGGTTAGGATTACAGACATTTGTGCAATGTGGGTTCTGGGGATTTGAACTCTCATCCTCATGCCTGAAAGGCAAACATTTACCCTGATGCATTAAGTGTTGTGCTTTCTACACCTAGTAATTTTGCTTATGCCTGCCCAGGTTCCCCAGGAAACAGAGAGGACCATCCTCCCCGTGAGTACATTTCACCTCAGGATGCCACGGGGGGGGGGGGGGGGGCTATGTGGCCGTTCATTCCCTATCCGTTTCCCTTGCAGGTTGCAGGCTGAGTCTTTGGGGGCCATTGGTGACAACGAAATTTGCAAGAAAGTCGGGAATTAAATGTAACTACAAGGTGATGGGTTGCGGGGGAGGAGGTGTTCATGGGGAAGGATGTGTAAGGTCTTGCTGGGTAGCCTACTCTGGCCTCAAACGCGCCATCCAGCCTCAGCTTCCCCAGCGCTGAGATGTGCACCATCATGGTGGGTCAAGGTGAGGAATTTAAAGAAACAGCCCAGTGTATTCTGGGCCAGGGTCAGGCGATCCAAAATCAGTCCCGAGGGAGAGCTCCAATGAGCCAAGCCAAAGAGGGTACAGGTTAGAAAGCCAGAGACACAGGAGCCTCTGGGAACCTCCAGGCTTCAGAGCAAGGCAGAACAGTAAGCATTTACCGGAGCACCAAGAACTTACGGGAACGTGCCCACCCCCTCTGTTATTCAGCAGCCCAGTCCTCTCCCCTTTTCTGGAAACTGAACCTCCTTACTTCCTGCTCCGCCCCGCCCCCACCCCACACGGTTACCATAGGAACAACCTCGTTCTTACCATTGGACCGCACCCCTCTGGCCACAGTTGATTGGACTAGAGGTGAACACCTCACCGAGGCTGAACCAATCCGCGTCGCGGGCCCCCGGAGATTGGAGACGTTGGGACCCAGAGAGCGGCCGAGGCTTTGCTTGCAGGGCCGGACAAGTTGAGTCGGGCTAGGCGATGCCAGCTTTTCCGCCGTATGGACTAGGTTGGGAGCAGTGAAAGACACTTTCTCAGAGGTGTTAATGAGGACGATGCAAGATAGGAGGAACTGTGGGAGCCTGGTTCCTGGGCGCCTAAGACGTGGCTCGCACCCCTGCCCTGGGGCTCCTCCGAACAAAGCTCTCTTTTTGCTCCAGTGGCACCCACTGGGGATTCTGGGGATTGCAACACAAGTCCTAACTAACACCTTGCCAAGTGCTGGGGCTTTATGTATGCATGGTCTCTGCCCTAAGAAGGTCATAAACCAGCAGGAGAGACAGATATCTACACTAAACATTAACTACAGGAGGACAGTGCTGTAATAAAAGGTCATTCAAAACTGAAGATTGTGCCGGGGTAAATTAGGATAACAGATGTAAAGCGGTTTGGAAAAGCCCTGTGCGATGTAATTCCCTTGTAATTAGGAGAATCAATTGCATTTTCGCTTTTTACTTAGGCCTACAGCTACCTTCCTTTAGACTGATAAGGCAGTTCTGCCAGGGGGTAAACCACCCAAGGTTTAAAGCTTGGGTTTCCTCATTTGTGTTTGTCGAGTGGATGGATAACTGTCAAATTTCTCAAGGATTTAGGAAACCTTTGGTGTTGGCCTTCACTGTCGTGTGACAGTCGGATATCTGCTCTCATCAACTGCTCCTTGACTGTAAAACGAGAGGGTTGATGACTCACTGAGAAAATCTCGAGTGAATCACTGATCAAGAGCTTTGCTGATTGACACACCATCACCTTGTTAACCACATGATGGTGACTTTATGTCTGGAGAGCAGGTGTGGCTCTTTCCAGCTAAACAGTTTTCAAATCATCTGGTCCAAGGATGCTTCATGATGTTCACGTAAATCATGAAAGAGCAGTGGTATCTTACTGAAAAACATGGCTGCCTACCCTCATCACATTGATTCAGACACAGTCTAGAAGCCCCTTGACTTACAGAAAGGTGGGCTCTGCTGTCTACACTGACCTAGGTTCAAAGCCCACTCTACTGAATGCCTGATGTACAGTTTGGGATGCTTTATAATGACCCCTTAGTGTCCTCAGAGGAATGATTCCAACACATACACACACACACACACACACACACACGCGCGCACACACACCCTCAAATTTGAGAATTCTCACATCGCTTATAGAAAATGTCATCATATTTGCATAGAACCTACTCTTTGTTTTGTATTGGGGTTTTTTGTATTGATTTTTGAGACAGGGTCTCCCTGCAGTCCCAGTTGGCCTGGAACTCACTATATAGACCAAGCTGGCCTCAATCTCACAGAGACTCACCTGCTCCTGCCTCCTGAGTGCTGAAATTAAAGGCATGTCACCACATGTGGCTTTAACCTCCTTTTCAAAAAGCTGTGTATAAGTATTTTGCCTGCATTATGTTAGTCCTGCAATGTCTGCAGAGGCCAGAACAAGTGTCAAATCAAATGGTCATTAGCCACTATGTGGGTGCTAAGAACTGAACCTGGATCCTCTGCAAGAGCAGCCAGTGCTCTTAACCACTCAGCCATCTCTCTAAGCCCTTAATTTTTAAAATTACACTTATTGATTGATTGATTGATCATTTGCTCATCCACTCATTCTGTGGGCATGTCTGTGTGGTTGCTCACATATCATGGTGCACCTACAGAGGTCAGAGGTGAACTTGGGAGAATCAATTCTCTCTTTTTTCACATAGGTTCCAGGGCTTGAACTCAGATAGTAAGATGGCAGTGGGTGCCTACACCTGCTAAGCCATCTCACTAGTTCTTTTCATAGCATACACTGAAGCATTTCTAGATTACTTAGAAAGCCTAATATAATGCAATGCAAATATTATATAAATAGCTGTACTACATTTTTAGGAAGTAATGACAAGAGGGAGATCTGTACATGTTCAGTGTAGAGATTTTAAAGGTTTATTTATTTTGTGTGTGAGAGAGTTGTGTTTATAGCATACGCACAGGTGTGTCATATGCATGTATGTGGGTGTATTCATCTGTGCATGACACAGCATCTGGAGGCCAGAAGAGGGCACTGGGTGTCCTTTCTCATGCTCCATCTTATTCCTTTGAGGCAGAATCTCTCTTTGAACCTGGAGCTGTTTTTTTAACTATACTGATAACCAGAAAGTCCCAGTGATCCTCCTGTCTCCGTCCCCAACAGCACTGGGTAAACCAAGGAGTAAGGCCATTCCCTGCTTGTTTTGTGGGTGCTGAGACCATGTTGGGCCTATTATGTGGGTGCTGGGATCTGAACTCAGGACTTTTTGTGCAGCAAGGATGTTTAACCACTGAGCCATCTTTCCAATCCTAGACAAATTTCTTTACATATATATTTATTTACATATATATATCATATATATATATATGTATGTGTATTTTTTTAAGACAGGGTCTCTCTCCCTGTAGTCACAGCTAGCCTGAATAGCTTGCTATGTGTGCCAGGCTGGTCTTCATCTTACAGAGATCCTTCTGCCTCCTGAGTGCTGGGATTAAAGGTGTGTGCCACCACATTGGGCACTTTCCAAATGTTTTTGATCCTCAGGTGGTAGAATCTTTACATGTGGAAGCCACAGCTAAGGAAGACTGGCTGTTCTTTCCAGATGAAGTAATCTGCTCAGCCTGACTAAATCAAGCACATTTAGAGAAAATGACAGATTTCTGGGGCAGGCATCATCTAAAACTCTAAAACTCAAGAACACTTTTCGCATAAGAACAACTCTACATTTGGGGCATGACTCCAGAGCACAAATTCCACAATCACTGTAGAACTGTATTTGGGGAAGTCTTGGCTCCCACTCATACACGTACAGCAATCACTCTTGCTGTGACTGGCTTCTCATAGTGCTGTATCTCGGTTAACCTGTCTACAAATGCAATTACAACCCTAAAGCATTCTTCAGGCCCAGCCCTTTGCAGATAACAGAGTGGGCTTGGAGTCCCTGCACTTTTGGCCAGCCAGCTGTGGCTCCCTTGCTGCTGTCAGGACCCTGGCATTTCTGTTTACCTGCTAGAATGGCGCCACCCTCTGGCAACATCATGAACAGCATATGGTTCCAGTCCCACCAAGGTTTTTTGTTTTGTTTTGTTTCTTTGTGTGTCATTTTGGTTTTGGTTTTGGTTTCTATTTTGTCTGTGTTTTCTTTGTCCTGGAGATGGAACCCAGGGCCTGTTCATGCTAGGCAAGCATTCTGTTCCTGAGGGGTCCTGGATCAATTTTTTAATTGGTCCTGCATTTAATTACCTGCATTTAAATGATGAAGCATCATTTGAGGCTTTTTCTTATTTTTTAAATATGCAAATATTCGATTGCACAACTTTGCACAAAGTACACAGCTCTAGGCATTTCCCTTCACATCGTGACAATGTTCAAGAGAACAAAAAAACCTGGCAAGAAGGAACATGTCATGTGGCTGTCAGAAAAGGGAATGGACATCAGCTCTGTCAGGCTCTTGTCTTCTGTAGCAATAATAAAGGACCTCCTGCACTGAGTCACAACATGCCTGACTTTGTGGTGCTTTTCTTCCATGGCGAAAACAAGCCTCCTGCCTGCATCAGACTAACTTGTATTTGCTCAGCCCGTGGGATGAACTTGTGCATAAAACAAATTTCAAGGGAGCTGAGGTGTAGCATAGTAACCGAGTGTGCTTACCACCTAGAACACTTCTGTGTTCAATTCCCAGCACTACCCCACCCCAAGAGAAAGCCCAGCATTTGAGTTGCTGTTCTAGCAGATGTAAAATAAGGTTGAAAGGGCAGTTTGTTTCAGATGCATGCCAGTCTGTTTGAATCACCACACTTAACTAAATGTATACGACACAGGCACAATTAACTTGTTTTCATTATCTGTATGGATTGGGACAGTATTAAAGGCCTTCAGACTTGGACATATGGATAGAGCATTCTATCCACAGAAAAGGCCACTGGATGTACCATCTGTAGAGGAGCTTTAAATAGGAACTGGCCTAAAGTCTCCGTCAAAAAGCAAACATAGTACAGCCTCTCTGAGGAAAAAGGCAGTTGGGACAGAACTCTGCTGGGAAGACAGACATGAAGGGGCCTGGGGAGATCGCTCAGTGGGTGAAGTGCTTACTGTGTAAGATGAGCACCTGAGTTTGCACCTCCAACTCTCACTTAAAAGTTATGGTGGTGGCTGGGCATGGTGACGCACATCTTTAATCCCAGTGCCCAGGAGGCAGAGGCAGGTGTATTTCTGTGAGATTGAGGCCAGCCTGGTCTACATAGCAAGGTTCGGCCCAGCTGAAGTTACAGGAAAACCTTGTCTCAGAACAAACTGCTTGCATGGTGGTGGTCACACCTGTAGTCCCAGCACTGGACAGGGGTTGGCAGGGAGGTGTAGGGAGACAGAGGGACTCCAGGGCTCAGTGGACAGCCGTTCTAGCAGAATCAGTGAGCTCCCGGTTCAGTGAGGAATCTTGTCTCAAAAAATAAAGTAGAGGCTGGGCATGCTGGCACAGGCCTTTAATCCTAGCACTCAAGAGGCAGAGACAGGTGGATCTCTGTGAGACCAAAGCCAGCTTAGTCTACACAATGAGTTCCAGGTCAGCTAGGGCTACCTGGGAGACCCTATCTCAAACAAAACAAAAAAATAAGGTAGAGAGCAATAGAGGAAGACATCCAAAGTTGGCTTCTGGCCTTTACATGTGCACACACAACCAAGCACACTTGTGCACACACATGTACACAAAAGAAAAGGGAAGAAAATAGATATTAAAGTTCTGGAGATGTAGCTCAGTTAGTAGAGTGTCTATCCAGCATGCCTGAAGTCCTGGGTTCAGCTGCTGGCACAACCTGGAACTGGGCATGGCAGCACATATCTGCCTGTAATCCCAGGACTTGGTGGGTAGAGGCAGCAGGATCAGAAGTTCAGGGTTATCCTCAGCTATATCGAGATTGGAAGGACAGCCTGGGATAAATGGTGGAGGGACTTTGAAGCTCAACATATATAAAACAGATGATTAACATGAGAAGAGTGAGCTTAATCCTGATTGTCAATTTGACTGGACTGAGAAGTATTTCGGAGATTACTAGAGCATAGCACCATCTGTGTCTGTCTTCAGAGGGGATTAACGGATAGAGAAGATCCACCCTGAGTGTGGGCAGTACCATCCAATAGGTTAGGGGGCCCCCAGAGAAAAACAGGAGGAAATGGAGAAAGGCAGTTAGCATCTGCACTCTCTCTGTCCTCCGGGAGCGCCGCCCTGCCGCACTTCCCCGGCGGTGGTGGGCTGACCACCAGAAATCATCAGCCAAACAGGCCTTTCCTCTTCGAAGCTTTTTATGCCAAGTATTTCGTCACAGTGATGGAAAGGTTAACAGAGGTTACCTAGAGGTGAACCTGAAACTTCATTTTCAAAACCACGTCATGAAAACCACTTGTTAAATAATTCTTGCTAAAAAGTATGCATGCATGTTCTGACTGTGGGATTCATCTGCCGGTCCCCAAAAGGAAATTTAAATCATTCTTAAAATTACAGTTTTGTTTGAGATGTTTCTCAAATAAACCGTGTTATATAAGTTCATTTAAAAAGGGAGGCTGGAGCTGGTCATGGTAGCACAGGCCTTTAATCCTAGTAGTTGGAAGACAGAGGTAGGTGGATTTCTATGAGACTGGGCCTGGTCTATGTAGCAAGTTCTAGGGGTTGGATGATGGCTTAGTGGTTAAGAGCACTGGCTGCTTCTGCATAGGAGCCAGCTTCAATTCCCAGTACCCACATGGCAGCTAACAACCGTCCATAACTCCAGTTCCAGGGGATTCAACATCTTCTTCTGACCTTCACAGGCACTGCACAACATAGGTGTACTTACACATATGCAGGTAATACACTCATACACACACAAAAATATTTTGCGGGGGGCAGACTGGGTCTGGAGAGCTGGCTCCAAAGTTAAAAGCACTGGCTGTTCTTCCAGAGGACCTGGGTTCAGTTCCTAATACCCACATGGTGGCTCACAACCATCCATAACTTTAG
Source organism: Eospalax fontanierii (assembly GCA_035773235.1). Lineage (NCBI taxonomy): Eukaryota > Metazoa > Chordata > Mammalia > Rodentia > Spalacidae > Eospalax > Eospalax fontanierii. The sequence continues at coordinate 70,995,620 of CM069536.1, forward strand.
TTCCAGGTGCTCCAATGCCCTCTTCTGGCTTCTGTGGGCATTGCATGCATGTGGTGCACTTACATGCATGTAGGCAAAACACTCATACACATAAAACAAAAATAAATTTTGAAAAGGGGGGCTGGTGAGATGACTCAGTGAGTATGGCACTTGCAAATGAGCCTGAGGACCCCAGTTTGATTCCTGAGACTCACATGGTGAAGGAAGAAAAATTACTACAACAGGTTGTCCTCTGACCTCTGAATATGGCATGTGGACACTCAACCCACACCCACCTACTCTCAACCACCCACATAGGCACACATACATAAAATAAATAAATAAACGCAAAAAAAAAAAAAGGTCAGACATGTAACACAAACCTGTAATTCCATCATTCAAGAGGCTGAGCCAAAAGGACTGAAAGTTTGAGACCAGCCTGATCTACAAAAGCCTTTCTAAAAAACAAAAACAAAAAGAAGGAAGGGCAGGAGAAATGGCTCAGTGGTTAAGAGCACTTGATGCTTGTTCTTGCAGAGAACCCAGGTTTGGTTCCCAACACTCACATAATAATCATCTGTAACTTCGGTCCAGGGATTCCAGCTCCAATTCCGGTTCCCAGGACTTCTTCTGGCCTCCTGGAGCACTGCATGCATAGGTGCACTTACATGCAGACAAGCATTCATACACATAACATATAAATAATAATATTCTTCACAGCCTGCAAATGTGCATGGTGTGGAAGAGGTCCCTCCCACCAATGCTGAACACGCACAACTTTGATCCGCCTGGGATCAAACTCAAAGTTGTGCGTGGTTAGTACAACTGTGGCCATGTACAGAAGCTACGACCATTGTTCACAGTCTTCGGAAGCTAGTTCTTCCTGCTCCAAGGGCAACCACTCTTGGGTTCAAATCTCACGCCTATTCATCAAGACTACCAGTGGCCCACAAGGGCTCTGGGAGGGAACTGGAAAGAAGGAGCCATCTGCCAATTCCGTTGGCTTCTGTGTTCAGCATTATTATGTGTAACGTGTATTGCCTGCGTGTAAGTGCACCCGTGTCATGCAATATCTGCAGAGGTCAGAAGAGGCCGTTGGATCTCCTGGAACCGGAGTTACAGATGGTTCTTAACAATCATGTGGGTACTGGGAACTGAACCCGAGTCCTTTGCCAGAGTAGCCAGTGCTCTTAACCACTGAGCCATCTCTCCAGCCCCATAAAAAATTTTTTTTTAAAGAAAAGAAAGAAGAAAGAAGGACTGAGGATGTAGGTCAGCCGGTAGAATCCTTGAAGTTCTGGGTTTGATCCTCAGCGCCTAATAAAACTGGGCACAGTGGTGTACACTTGTAATCTAGCACTGAGGAGATGGAGGCAGGAGAATCAGGAGTTCAAGGTCATTCTTAACTACAGAGCAAGTTTAAGGTCATCCTGGGATACACAAGACCTTGTCTTAAGAAAAAAGGGGGGGGGTAAGAAGGAGGGAGGGAGGGATGGAGACCAAACACAAATCCATACGCCTTTCCACAACGTCACCACCACCTCCTCAAGCTCTTTTTGGAGAAGCATTCCCATAGAGCCTTCTGGAAGTTTCTAGTTCCTAGTCGAGATGTGTTAGCAGAGGAGGAGCCCCAGGACCACAGCCCAGATGGCAGCGATCGTAGCTGATCTCCCAGGGACTCTCTCTCCCCAAGCACGGGTACACTGTGGGTGCTTGCACATTTCTGTTAGTTTACAGAACATTATTCATTCAGACACCAGGCACAGCACAGCAGAGCTCTTGGGAGCCAGAGTGTCTGCCTTCACCAGTGGGCCCTAGAAACTGGGCTCTCCAACAACCCCAACATGGCAGTGGCCAGGAGGTCCACCCCAGAGCACTGTGGTGCCCAGGTGTCTCCAGTCCCCCTACTCTAGTCTATAGAATAGCACACTATTCTAATGCGTTCCTGCATAGGCTCCCTACCCAACCTTTCAAATTCTCTGCTCACTGTCTTTATATTACAGTATTTCCAATTTTTGACTATTCAAATTTCTATAAACTCCAACTGTACTATATTCTAATTACTTAAATCTTCGAATTCCAGTGTTTCAATGACAGGTTTGACGTCCAGACTGTTTGTAGGAGAGCTGCTAAATATGAGGGTTAAAACCTATCACAATATGTGCATGCAACTTACATTTCAAGGAAGTGGATAGAAGCAATCCTCCACTTCATAGCATGTCATTTCACCAGGAGCCCTGTTCTGCCTCAAACACATAGAGAGGGCTGCAGTAACTTTGGGAAGCTCACCACACTTCCCTCATCCATTAAAATGTCCATAGCCCCCTCCCTCCCTCTCTCCCTTCCTTCCTTCCTTGTTTTGAATTTTATTTATTTTTATTTTATGTGTAAGAATGTTTTGCCTGCATGTATGTTTGCACCACAGGCATGCAATGCCCACAGAGGCCAGAAGAGGACGTCAAATTCCCTGGAACTGGAGTTACAGATAGTTATCTATCATGTGGGTGCTGGGAACATAGGACCTGGGTCCTCTGCAAGAGCAGCCAGTGCTCTTAACCACCGAGCCATCTCTCCAGTCCCTCCTTCCTTGTTTTTTGAGCCAGGGTCACTTGTAGCCCAGACTGGTCTCAAATTCACTAGCTGAGGCTGTCCTTGAACTCTTGGTCCTTCTGCCTCCACCTTGCAAGTGCTGGGATTAAAGGCGTGTGCCACCATGTCCAGCTTCCCAGGCTGTTTCTGCAGGTCATCGATGGACATTCCAGAGCCCAGCACATCGCCCCCAAGCAATCTCTTTTCATCCCACTCCCTCCTCCAGGGTGTGGCCCTTCAACAGGGAGCCACAGGCATCATCCCAAGGGGCTATGAGTTCTAGCAAAAGTTTTGAACGTTGTCTCTTCACTTCTAGCACATCAGGATGACCACCTCAGAAACCTGCATTTCCCTTTGGGCTAAGGTCATGCTCGTGACAGAACACTGAAGGCATGCATTTCTCAAGAGTTCAAGAAGAGAAAGACAAGGGAGCCATGGTGTGTTGGGAGATGACAGAGGCTGTGCCCCACCTCCCCATCGAGCGGGCAGCAGTGTGCATCGCAGTACACAAGGTGGCACAGAAACACCAATAAAGTTTTGTTAAATATATGGATCTGTTTTCTATATTGTATTTTGGAATAGACAAGTTTGGCTTGTTAAAACTAACAGATAATGCTGGGGGCAGTGGCACATGTCTTTAATGCCAGCACCTGGGAGGCAGAGGCAGATGGATCTCTTGTGAGTTCAAGGCTAGTTTGATCTACATAGTGAGTTCCAGGCCAGCTGGGGCTACAAGGAGACCCTGTCTCAAAAAGATCAGGGGAAAAAAAAGTAACAGCAGAGCCAATGAGATATAAGAAAGGCCCTGGCTGTCAAGCCTGATGACCAGAGTTTGATCCCTGGCACACAGTGGAAGGAGAGACTGGACTCCTACAAGTTGCCTTCCAACTTCCACACGTGTGTGCATGCACGTACAGTCACAAAAATTTAAAAAGTACAGTAACTTTTAGGGGCTGGAGAGATGGCTCAGTGGTTAAGAGTGCTGGCTGTTCTTACAGAAGACCCAGGTTTGCATCCCAGCACCCACATGGTGGCTAACAACCATCTGTAACTCTAGTTCCAGAGGATCGATGCCCTCCTCTGTCTTCCAGAGGCACCGCATGACACAGGTGCACTTACATCTATGCAAGGGAAACACTCATACACATAAAATAAAAAAAAAATTTAAAATACAGTAATTTTGAAAATAACAGGTGCAAAAAGTTTTGGGGAAAAAAAAGTAACTAGAAGGGGCTGGAAGATGGCTCAGTGGCTAAGAGCACTCGCTGCACTTCCAGAAGACCCAGGTTTGGTTCCCAGCATCCACATGTTGGCTGACAAGCCATCTGTAACTCCAGTTCCAGGGGATCAAACACCCCTTCTTGCCTCCAAGAGCATATCACGTAGGTGGTACACTTACATACATGCAGGCAAACATTCATACACATAAAATAAAAATTAAAAAATAGCTGGGCAGCACTTGAAAGGAAGAAGCAGGCAGATCTCTGTGAGATTAATGCCAGCCTAGTCTACAGAGTGAGTTCCAGACCAGCTGGGGCTACAGGAAGACCCTGTCTCAAACAAATAAATAATTATTTAAAAAGTAAAAGAGGTTAAAAAGAAATTTACTATTAAATTTACTATTCAAATAAATAGGAAACTAATGGTGACAATGTCAGTGAGTCAAATAATGATTTATTCTCTCAGAGAGATCAAATTGAAAATACATCTCTCTCTGCTAAACAACGCACTTGTGATCCAACAGTGATTCAGTTTCAGTAAAGCATCCTCCTTCATTTGATTTAATGCTGTGAACCTGAAGTTCATGACTTTTTGTTTATATTTTAACCCTTATTTCAGTTTGAAAGGTGAGGCAGACTATGAAGCAAAAGCTTCCGTGTGTGTATGCACGTGTGGTGCTGGGCATCCCAGGCTTCATAGATCTCACACCTCACACCACCAGCCAAGTGCTCTACAACTGAACTATACCCAGAATTCTTTAATTCTTTACAAGAATTCCGCAGGGTCTCATGTAGCCCAGACTAGTCTCAAAATTCATTATGCATCTGAGGCTGATCTTGAAGTCCTGATTCTTCTGAGTGCTGGGATTACATATGTGTGTTGCCATGCCTGGCTTCCCAGGTTGTTCCTGGAGGTCAACAGTGGACTCTGGAACCCAGTACACGGCTCCTGAGCAGTTTCTCCTCCACATTCTTTTCTTCCTTGCCTTAGTGGATTCAAGCCAATGTGCAAAAGGAGTCTCTCTCCAAACCCATACATACATAACCCCAAGACATACTGGTTCAAATATTTCCCTTCTAATTCTGGTAGCATTTGAAAAATCAGTCCTCAGGGCTAGAGAGATGGCTCAGTGGTTAACAGCACTGGCTGTCCCTGCAAAGGACCCAGATTCAGTTCCTAGCACCAACATGGCAGCTAACAACCATCTGTGACTCCAATTCCAGGGAATCTCTTTCTGGCCTCTGGAGGCATTGCCCAGCACAGGTGCACTTACATACATGCAAGCAAAAGGTTCATACATTTACAAAATTAATTAATTAATTAGTGCCCCCTCAAAAAATGAGTCCTTCCAGCCTGTGGGGATTAGGCCACCAACGTCCGGCAGTGAGAACAAGAGTTTAGGGCTTTATGTGGAGAAATAAGAGGGAAGAATGGCAGGAGGCTCTCCCAGACACCCAGGGATTGTGCTAGAATCTCTCCAGCTTCCCTCAGCCTTGGCAGACACTGTGCACATGACACCTCCTTGGTAGTCTGCACATGGAATGGAGTCAGGTTCTCTTCAGGGACTTGAGGTGACACACAATAATGCCACAAGTCTATGCTCAGTTCCATCTCACCACAAAGAGTGGACTCTCCCCAGAAACACTCCAGGACTCCAGGAGGCCAAAGGGCACAGGAAGAAGTCCTGCTTGGGTCGGGGTGACATTCTGAGGCTGGGGCAGTGATGGAGATGCATCCTCAGAAGAATCTGAGAAGGCACCACCAGGAGCCTGCTGGGTAACTGTAGTGAGATGGTTCCTTCTCTTTCAGCCTGGGTCTTTCTCTAAATGGGTTAACCGCATCAGAAAGGCAGCTAGCTGACCAAGAAGCCTGCTTGAAAAACCCAGACCCAAGAGCTGGGTGTGGTGGGAAAAGTCTTTAAGGCCAGCATTCCTGGGGTAGAGGCAGGTTGATTTCTGTGAGACTGGGGCCAGCTTTCTATGCACAGTGAGTTCCAGGCCTGTTGTGGCTACAGGAACAAATACAGGGTATTCCGGGGCTGGAGCGACGGCTCAGCTGTGAAGAACACTGGCTGCTCTCGCAGAGGACCTGAGCTCCATTCCCAGCACCCACATGTGGGCTAAAAACCATCCAGAACTCCAGTTCCAGGGAGTCCAACATTCTCTTTACACGCATGTGGTGCACTTACATACATTCAGGGAAAACAATTTCACAGGCAGGGGATAAAAGGATGAGAAGACATAGCCATGCATGGGAGGAGGTCTATGAAGATGGGAGTGAGTCCAGCCTTCAAAGTGAAGATGTGACAAGGACTGCTGGCTATAAGATGTGACTGAAGAGAAACCCCCCAGCTGTTGATTCCAGGACTCAGGGGGACTGATAGACATCTTGGTGACTACTACAGTTTAACTTCCAGAATTTACAAGCATCTGTGAAAAGGGACTGACTGCAGCTCCTTAACACCTGTAAGATAAGCTTCCTGAGAAGATAAGCTTCCTGACACCAATTATAGCCTGATTTTTGTTAATTACCTTCCCCCCTTTAAAAAATCCACCAAACCCCAAGAAGGTTGCTAGCTTTACTCCTGACCTGGGAGGCTAGCCCCATGTCCTTAATAAAATGTCCTGTTAATTCCCATGCTGGAGTCTGTTTGTTTCTGCTGGGTCTCACTCCAAACAAAACCCAAACCTAAACGTTACATATGGTGCCAAAACCCAGGAGTGAGTACCCCAGCTGCTACCCAGGACTGGGCATGGTAGACTCCGGCAGGACCCACCACCGGCTCCTCGCCCACCACCCAGCTCATTCCATCATGAGACGTGGAGGTACTGGTTGCCTTCCCCCACCTCACTCCCTCTGCTTTCACTCTCTCTTCTCTCGGTTCACTGATATGCAAGTGGCCATTCCTGGACCATTCCTCTGGCCACTAGACCCTTCCGGTTGCCATGACTCTTGCGTTCCAGCACCACTACTAAGCAGGTCCAAGCCCACCTGCCTCCCCCTCCCACTCAACTCTGTGACCCTCCCTCCTGCGTGTTCCTTCCTGAATTCAGAGAAGCACAGCTGCCCACCCAGCCTACTAGCAGATTTTCCAGCTGCCTGTACACTACCAGTGACCTCTGATCTTTGCAGCCTAGCATTTACATAGGAGTGCAGGCCTCTGGCCCTGAGGTCATATTGGCGGTCTCTGTAAACCTCTGGGACCTCTGGCAGGTTCACTAAGGAGAACTCTCTTTCTCTCTCTCCCTCTCTCTTCCTTGCCTCCCAAATGCTCTCAAATTCCTCCCTCTTTCTTCCCTCTGTTCACCAACTTGAAATTAGTCACGCCCACAATGTTCATTTTGGCCACCAGGCTCCTGGTTGCCATGACTGTTAGGGGAGGAGTGACAGCAAGCCAAGGGATGTCAGCAGCCCCCAGCAGTGGAGGAGGCAAGGGACAGCTTCTCTTTTCAAGCCTCTAGAGGGAGCACAGTTCTGCACACACCTTGATTTTGGAGCAGTGATTTCAGAAACATGAAAGAACACATTTCTGTTGGATTGATCCTTCAAGTTCATGGTCACCTCTACAGTGGTCACATGGAACAGCGAATTTGACTGAAGCTATAAGGAGCCCAGAGCCCTACTCAGCTCTCTATAGCCTCACCCTGGCTATTCTCTAGACAAACTGGACTTGACTGAGATACTCCTGACCCAGGGATGCCCAGACAGAACTGGGTGCAGTAATGCTTCTGGCAGAGAGTCTGCATTCCTGACTGGGGATCCATGGCCACAGTAAGTGGCTCTGAAGGCAGGCCATCCTGCTTAGACTCCTGAGGCATGACAGTAAAGGATCATTCCTTGGAAAAACTGAAAAGATTTCAGTCACTGGAATTTGGGGGTTCCCCAACCACAAATTAACCTGTAATCCTGCAGTGAAGACTCCCTGGCTTCAGGCTCCATCCACAAAGCCAGTGCTGGACTCTACTATTCAGTGCCCCTTGGTGGGTGAAAATCAACATCCATTAATGCTTTTCAGAGTCACTTGAGAAAAGCTTCCAACATTCGAGAACAAAATGGACAGGAAAAGAACAAGACCTCTCAGCCAGGATAGCTGAGAGGCCCCGTGTGCAAGTGCGAGGCCCAGGGTAGCTCCTCCTGTTGCCCTAACTGAGGGGCAGACCTTTCTGGAAAATATAACAGTGGTGGCAAACTAAATTATAGGAGAGGTGAGATGGCTCAGCAGGTAAGACTGCTTGCTGCCAAGCCTGATGACTTGAATTTGATCCCCAGGACCCACATGATGGAAGCAGGGAACCAACTCCTACAAGTTGTCCTCTGACCTCCACACATGTGCCATGGCATGTGCATGACACAGACATATACACAAACTAAAGAAAGAAAAAGAACATAAACAAAATCAAGCAAAACAAAACCAAACCATTGAATATATATTTTAAGAGTGATGTAAAAAAAAAGATAATCAGCCATTGAGACCAACTGCATTTCTCAGTTAGATGTTTACCCTGCTCCACACGCTTCTTACAGAGTCGCCAGAGTGGGCTCTATTGTCCTCCTTAGACCTGGGGAAGTGCAGGTAAACCACCCCCACCAGTGCTCATACAAGCAACCTTAATTAAATGCACTGACATACACACACACACACACACACACACACGCAAACACACACAAATCATGAAAGTAGGAGGGCAAAAAAGGGGCTCAGTAAGATGGGCAGGAGGATGAGAAGTGGAAACACGATCAAAGTACATTGTGTGTGTGTGCATGTATGTGTGAAACTGTGCAAAAATATATTTTAAGAATTAAGATAAATCTGGGGAGAAAGGTGGGTGTGGTGACCCACACCTTTAATTCCAGCACTCAGGAGGCTGAGGCAGGCAGATCTCTGTGAGATGGAGGTCAGTCTGGTGTACAGAACAAGTTTCAGGCTGGCTAAGGGTACAGGGAGACCCTGCCTCAAAAAAACAAAAACAAAAGAACCTGGTGAGAAGAGGAGCCTTGGAGCTGACTACCCAGGAAGCAGGAGGCACAGCAGAAATGATGCTGGTATGGCTGATGGGGGCGGGGCTTCTCCTAGCACCAGAAACCTCTCTACTATGTGGTAAGGAAGCCCTCGCCAGTCAGAAAAGTCTTGGCAGAGAAAATCCTGTGTGCTGGCCACAGCGCTCTATGACCTGACTCAGAACCTATGGCCAGAGGAATGAGTGAAGAGCCTCACACAACTGGCGGGTCTTCTAGCTGAGGCCTGCAACACAGGCCACAGACAAACCAGCCCACTCTCCATGTCGATCCTGATTCAAAGAAACCATTGAGCAACCTAAATGATTTATAGTCTGGGGGAAGGCAGGTGGTGAGAGACAAGAATACAGGTATCAAAGAGTAGCAAAGTGAGGAGCTGGGGATATAGCTTACAGGCAGAGTGCTTGCCTAGCATGCACAGGGCCCTGGGTTCAGTCCCCAGCATCCCACAGAACAAACCAACAAACAAGAATGGCAGCACGATGAAACTGGCATAAACAGACCAGTGAGGAGCACTAAGAAAGCAAAGCCAGACCTGGAAAGTGTGTGTTTCAGTGGAACGCTGGGAGCGGAGATCTAGGCAGTCTATGCAAAGTACCACGTGCCCACCTCTGAATCCACTGTTACAGCCAGGGAGAACTCAGGCTGAGTCATCTATCCACCTCTAATCCATGACTGCACTGTGGAGAGACTCTGCAAACAAAATTGTTCCTAGAAGAAGGGGGACAGGGGCTGGGGAGGGCAGCAAGTGTTCCACAGACTTCCTGGAGGATTCGTGAACAGGTTCCTTCAGTTGTTCTGGTCTGAACTATGCCAAACAGGATCAGGCACTTAGTTTCCCAGGCTGGGTTGTCCAGCCTTTCCCTAAGAAAGAACTGCTTCACCCAGCTTTGCTTAATATGGGATTAATTGCTAATAAAAAAAAAAATAAGAGAATAGAGTTAGCTTTTAAAATTGTGTCTCCTATGGTTTGCTTTGCTTTATTTATTTAAGAATCCTTGAACACTGCATAAACAAGAGTTTTCATTGGAGAAGAATAGAAATGCAACACATTTTTAAAAGGATAAAATTAAGTTGGGCATGGTAGTACATACCTGCAATCACAGCTCTTGGGAAGTGAAGGCAGGAGGATCAGGAGTTCAGGATCATCCTCAGCTACATAGTGAGTTTGAGGCCAAACTGGGCTACATGAGACCCTGTCTCAAAGAATTAATATTTTAAAAATATACAGAAATATAAAGTTGCTTATAAGTCTGTCATTCAAAGGTAACTACTGTTAACACTGTGCTTTGTTTTTCTAGACTGTTCTCTTTACAACTCTATCTATGTGTATTTGCCAACATAAAAGTGAGATTGTGACCAGGCATGGTGGCACATGCCTTTAATTTCAGCAGAGAGAGGCAGAGGTAGACAGATCTCTGTGAGTTCAAGGCCAGCCTGGTCTACATAGTAAGTTCCAGGCCAGCTGAGGCTACAGGAAGACCCTGTGTCAAAAATACTGAAAAAAATAAAAATAAAAGATTTTGGAAACTGATGTGGAATGTCTGTAATTCCAGTGCTCAGGAGGCTGAGGCAGGAGGGCTTCTAGTTTCAGGGTAGCATGAACTACAGAGGGAGACCTTGTCTCAAAACAAGAAAAAAATTGTTTTGTAAATGCAATACTAAGCAATTACTTTGCAAATACTATTGTGCATTATTCATCCAATGGTAAATTGCATACATATTTGAATATAAAAAATATTGCTAGGGGCTAGAAAGATGGCTCAGAGGTTGAGATCACTGGTTGCTCTTACAGAGGACCTGGGTTCGATTCCTAGCACCCACATCCACATGACAGCTAACAATTATCCATAACTCAAATTCCAGGGGAATCCAATACCTTCTTCTGACTTCTTCAGGCTTTGCATGACATGGATGCACTTGCACACATGTAGGCAATCTGCTCATACACATAAAAATTTTTTTAAAGTCCTATTAATCTGCATCATATGAAAGTACAAAAATTCACCTTATTTTGCTCTTCAAAAACAGCAACTACATATACTTCGATAGAGCATGCTATTTTTAATTATTTAACATAAAAAGTTTTATTATGGGTACTAGAGAGATGGCTGAGTGGATAAGAACACTTACTATTCTTGCAGAGAACTCGAGTTCAGTTTCCAACACCCACATCAGGTGGCTTACAACCCAGTAACTCCAGTTCCAGGGGGTATGACATCCTCTTGTGTCCTCCCCAGGCATCTGTACACATGTGATGCACACGTATACACTCAGGCACACACTTATACACATAAAAATAAATAGATCTTTAAAGTTTATGATTAGTATTTATTTCGGGGGAGGAATGTGTGCTTGGCGTACATGTTATGGCTAGAGGACTACTTGTGGAAAGTTGGTTCTCTCCAACAGACAACACAACTTTTTAATAAGTTTTTAAAAGATGTTTTAAAAATGTATGTGTGTGAGGCTGCACCAGTTGATGTGCACCTGTTACATGAAGGTACCTGAGGAGGCCAGAAGAAGGAATCCGATCCTTTGGAACTGGAATTACAGAATAGCTATGAGCCACCATGTGGGTACTGGGAACCAAACTCTGGTCTTCTGCAAAAGCAGCAAGTGCTCTTAACTGTTGACCCATCTCTCCAGTCCAATACAATATTTTAAATGGCTGTTCAGGGTAGGAGAGATAGCTGAGCAGGTAAAGGGACTTGCCGTCAGCCTAATGACCTGAGTTCAATCTGCCAGACCCACATGGTGGAGAGAATGGGCTCATACAAGTTGTCCTCTGACCCACCCAAAACACACAATACATAAATGTAATAAAAAGAGATATTTAATGCACATGGAGTTTTCAGCCCTTGGGATGACTTACTAACTGATCACTGTTGAGGATTATACGGCTTTTAAATGTTCATAATTGCAAAAATAAAATTGCAACAAAAAGCTTTTGTCGCTCGTTCTTTATTGACCCGTACTTAGGACTCATAGCTATAAACAGAATACATTAGATAGGAAGGGTGAACATCGAAATATTTTGGCTGCATATTGAGGGTATGGTATTATCCAAGGCCTTGAGTTCCAGCCCCAGGACGACACATATGCAGGTGAGCACAGGCGTGCACACACACACACACACACACACACACACACACACACCCAGGATGAGGGGAGTATCAAGGAAAGGAATGGAGAGGAAAAGGTGAGAGGGAAGGGGAAGGGGAAGGACAAGGGAAGGAGAAAGAGGCCTCATCAGGAGCGGGAATCAAGGGAATCAAGGATGCGGAGAAGCAGCAAGCACAGGCTGCTTGGCGGGAGTTTGAGGGGGGTTATTATGCCCTGGCCCTATAAAGGTGAATCTATAGGGTCGTAAACCCAAGTCAGTCCCGAGCAATCTTTAGATAATGCCAAAGAAAAGCTCCTTTTCACAACCCAGATGCATGAAAAGAATGAAGTTAGTGATAAAGAAGCGAAGGGAGGGTTTTCTCCCTCTTAACCTGGTTCTAGTACAAGAAATTTATCATTTGCAGGTAAAACAGAAAGAAGAAATAACAGAAGTAAAGGCTTGTGGTCTGCATAGTTACCGAGAACAGTAAGAACTGTCGCAGACAGTCCCTAAGATTGCCCCAGGAGTCCCACTCCCGTACATTCACTAAAATGAACCCAAGATTCCTACCCGGTGTGCAATCTCCTCCCGGTTATTGGCTGGATTTATTAACTTGTATCTAAAGAATATAACACAGTAATGGCATGGCACCTCAGGATGAATGATAAAGACACCGCTCTCAGTCTTGTGACACTTGTTTCTTAGGGTTGGAGGAGGAGGGACTAGTGTGACATCATTTACTAAGAATGCCGCTCCGTGCTCGGCCTAGTCTGGATGTACCTAGTGCTTCGCGCCACCTAGTGGTGATTAAATGAATAGTGGTTGGGTGGTCCAGGGATTCACCCCGATGACTTGTTTCACGGCTTGGGATCAGGGTCGTGTCATTTGCATGTATGTGCTTATGGATGTATGTATCTATATATGTATTTCAATAAATTCTATATAAAATCGTGAACTTACAGAAAAGTCACAAAGACAATGCAGAGTTCTTTTTTCCGCCCTTAACATTTTAGATTGTTTGCACATTTGACGCCTCCAAGAAACCAAGACACACAGCTATTAGCCTCCTGACTATACCTGGGCTTCACTTTCTCTCTAGTGTCCTCTGTCAGCTTCTAGAGGGTAGTGGTTATCACATTTGCCTTACACTAGTGCGTTATGCGTGGTAACCATGGCTCCTTAGTCTCCTCTACTCTCCCAGTTTCTCAGTGTTATTTTTGAATGTCCCTCAAGCTGGGTTTCCCTGGTGGATTGCTCATCGTTTCACCTGAGGTTATGGCTTTCCCGGGAAGAACAGCACAGAAGTGAAATGCTCTTGCATCACACTACACCACAGGTCTGTGTTGAACCACTGACTCCACTGTTCACAGGATCACCTGGCCACAGCAGTGTGTGCCAGGCCTCTGCACTGAAGTTACCATCTACGTTTCCATACTTTCTTCTTTATAAACAAGTCACCAAGTTGAGCCTACACCTATAGGCAAAAGCAAATAAAATTTGCTTCCCGAAAGAGAATATAGCCACACGAATCACTCAAAGTTCTCTGTAAAGATGTGTCTCTTCTCTCACACTGAGTTATGCAGTCTTTGTTTACATCAGCATCAAGTCATAGATGTTTATTTTATACAGTGGGTTTAACACAGTACTATGATTCTACACCTCTGGGAGCTCATCCAGGCTGCTCCTGTGCTTCTGACATGCCATCTTCCTTCCTTTCATTTTTTTGCATATTTATTTTTTAAATGAAAGAAAATTAATTACCCTTAAAATTCATTATTTCAAGATAGTACTTTAGTGCCCCATTGTTTTCATTTTTAAAACATAGCTATCATTATTATTACTATTTTGAGACAGAGGCTCCATGTAGCCCCAGCTGGTCTGGAACTCCCTATGTAGACAGGCTGGTTTGATTTCAGAGATTTGCCTGCCTCTACCTCTTGAGTGCTGGGATTGAAGGCACGTACCACCACACCTGGCTTGCTATTATAAATTTTTTTTGAGGATAGACTAGGCTGACCTTGAACTGCCTCTTCCTCTTGAGTGCAGGGATTAAAGGCATGCACCACCCTTCCCAAAATGCAGCTCCTTAAAAAAGCATGCACAGTTTTATTTCACAATTTCGTAAATATAAAACCTGTATTTTTAGTTATGTAGTATTTATCAGATGTATGCCAGAAGAAAAAGCTCTTTGTGGGCTGGAGAGATGGGTCAGCAGTTGAGAGCACTTGTTCACTTGCAAATGACCAGGTTTGGTTCCCAGCACTCACAAGGAGGCAACTCCAGTACTAGGGGATCCAGCACCCTCTTCTGGCCTCCTGCATGCAGCTGGTGCACATACATACATGCATGAAAACATTCATACACAAAATAAAAATAAACAGGAGGTTGGAGGGACAACAGTTAACAGAACTGGCTGCTCTTGTAGAGGACCTGCACCCACATAGCAGTTACTTAACTCCAGTTCCAGGGAATCTGATACCTACTTCTTACCTCTTTGGGCATTGTACACACAAGTACACTTACAAACACACAGGCAAAACACTCATATACATAAAATAGAATTTAAAAATCTTTAAAGGAAGAAAGGCAAAGCTCTTAGGGGTCAGACTGTGTCCTCTTGCCTCTGGCATGAGTCTTTCTGAGCCTCAAGCTTCTTGTTTGTAAAATGGAAAAAAGAGCATGCTTTTTGGACAGGTTACTATGAATATGTAACAAATTAGTATAGAATAGATGAAAATCAAGACTCTGGAAATGGCAGCCATGATGTAAATCCTGGGTGTTACTGTGATAAGGGAGCCCCCAAGGCAGGTGATAAACAGTGTTAAAACATTGTTAGCTAGAGGCGCTGTAGGGCACCCTTTAATCCCAACATTCAGGAGGCAGAGGCAGGTGGATCTCTGTGAGATCAAGGCCAGCCTGGTCTCCACAGCAAGTTCCAGGCTATCCAGGGCTACATAGTAAGACCCTACCAAACAAACAGCACTGTTAAAATCTAAATTCTGGGGGTAGTTAAGAGCACTGGCTCTGTAGTTAAGAGCACTGGCTCCTCTTGCAGAGGACCTAGGTTCGATTCCTAGCATCCATATGGTGGCTAACAACTGCCTGTAACTCCAGTTCCAGGGGAACTGAGATTTATCATAGAAAAGTGTGGTAGAAGCTGAAACGGCCCGGGCTGAGGCTGCAGCTTCAGAACCTGGAATGATCAGCTACAACTGTGTAGTGTTTTTCAAAATGTCAGCAGTGTTCAAAACAGTTGGTGTTGTCATTTAGGTAGTCTGGCTGGCTCTCTGACTGACAGTTCTGTGGCTCAATGAGCAGCCAGTGCAGCAAATTTGAGTCCAGCTATTACTACTAACTCTATGTTAACGTCCAGGGCAGCTATGATACTCGAAATTATGAAGTCCTTAGCTCAGTGCCTCCACATAGACGTGCAGCTCTTAGTAATACTTGTGTATCTACACACTTAGCAGCAAACTATAGGTAACAGTGCTTCTCACCAAATGGTTATCCTGTAGGATAGTGCCTGGTATGCTTTAAAAAGCACACAAATACAAACAAGGGCAGAATCACACCTTTTATTCATGAGTCCATTTACCACTCTGTAGTGGGAGAACTAATTACGTGTATCCCTGATTTGGGGCAATTCCACACCCACGCACACAAGACTATACACATGAAAAGGGATCAACTCCTGCCAGCTTTTGTGAGGCTCTTTGGTGTAGACACCCTTGGGCCTTGTTTCCTGGCAGTGGAGAGAACAAGGGCCTTGGAACAAGAAAGAGCACAGCTCTTATTTACGACTGTTTCACCTGGGGCCTGTTTTTTAAACTTGTGTGTTCATTTCCCCGGGTGTGAACCTGTTTCCTATATTTACTCTTGGTTTATGTTGGTAGGACTTTTTAGGACTGAGAAAGCATGCCATGCAACTTCACCTCCCTTGTCTATTCAAACTCAGTAGTGATATAGCTGAGACTACAACCTGTCCCAATTTGTGTACAGTCTAGTTTTTCATCCTGTTTAAAAAACGAGATCTTGCTGGGCATGGAGGCACATGCTTTTAATCCCAGCACTCTGGAGGCAGACAGAGATGGACCTCTGTGTGTTGGAGGCTGGCTTGGCCTACAAACCAAGTTCCAAGTCACTCTGGGCTACAAAGTGACACCCTGTCTCAAAAATAATAAATGAATCTTATCCCCGGGCATGGAGAAAAGAATTTGAGGAGCTCTGTGTAACTTCAGTGGCTTTCAGATTCACTTCAGAAACTTTTATTCCAAGTGAAATCTTTTGGAACCCTAATGTAAAGAAAAAGACGATTTTACTAGCATTCCTTTATTTTATATGTTCACACAATTTTATAGCCACCATGAAAATGATATTTAAAATCAGACATTTTGGTAACACAGCAAAAATCTAAGGATGGTTACTGTAGACCTATCAACCTCAGCATTCAGTTCCGCCTTTTGATTGTACAGAATCAACTGGTTTACACAGAAAGTATCTTCACCACCTTTAGCTCAGGATCTTCATCATTAAGGTCAGGGATACCTGAAAACTACTGATAACATGGTCACACTTGACTGTTACACTTGTAACTGAACCAAATAAGCTGACATGTGAGTTCTGGGCAGCATATGAATTTGAATTTTGCCTGTCCTGAAATAACGCACATGGAGAATGACTGACCTTTTTATCTAAATAATTATCACTAGAGCAACATCTTTCATAGCTGGTGACACATTTGGGAGACAGTCAACAGGCACAACACAACAAGGGTTTATCCTGAAAACTACACAGTAAGGTACTTGGCAGCACAAGGTAGGGATTGTTGGTCGGTGGATGAGTTTTATCATGCTCTGTTCATGAAGACATTCTTGCTGGTCTCCCCAGTCAGGTGAAATGCCCTTCTAAGCCTGCCTGGAGAAGGGCCTCCTCCTCCTCTGCTGCTTCCTTATCCTTTATCAGTGTTAATAACTGCAGCAAGCCTGGGACTGGGCCACCCTCTGGCAGTCCAAGCTGTCTTCGAACTGTCCTTTGGACTGCCCCAGCAACAATTTGGTCTAGGCGGGCCTGATTTACTACTTCTTTCTCAATTGCTCCCTTCTGTACCAGCTTCTGTAATAAAGGCTCCAGCCTTAGAACATAAGCAGACAATTTTTCATCTTCCCTCTGATAAGTAGTTAAATATTTGACCTGCAACACCCTAGGATTATCAATAACCCCAAATATTGTTTCAAGAGCCTGCAGGCATTCTGCAACTGTAATTAAAGGATTATTTATCTTCAGGACTCGAATAATATCAAATGCCGGACCTCGAAGGCTCTCTATCAATCGCCTTCTCTTCTCTACATCTGATACCTGCCACGTCTTCATCATCTGAGTAGTATGAAGCATCCAGGATTCAAACTCTTCTTCACCTGGTTCTGGAGGATCTCTGCCTGAGAACAAGCTCAGCTGTTTATATCTCAGATACTGCAGGGTAGGCTGAAGAGCCTCATCTAATGCCTGTGATAACATAGGGGCCCACCTTCCAGGGATCATGCCCTGGACTAGACCAACGGGGTTATTTTCATGCCCGAGAACTCTGGTCAATTCACCCAAGGTCATGCCCTCTCCCTTCAAAAACTCATTTAATCTGTTTAAAAATTCATCATCAGTGTTAGATGGCTTAAAGATCACTCTCCAGACACCTCCTTTTCCAGGAATCTGCTTAGGGACCAGAGCATGGTCCGTCTCTTCTGTGAGCCCTATCAAGGCTACATTCCTGTTCTCATCCCTCCTGAACATCCTCCCAAGCACTCGGTACTCCCCTAAGGGAGCTAGACCCTCCCGCAAGGCCTCCTCGATTTCTGCCACTCCGCAGGTCTGAGGGATGCCAGCAATCAACAGTGCTTTCCGAGGGTTCATATCCATTCCCCTGCACCAGTCTTCTAGGAGCCTCAGCGTCATCGTGCCCAAAATAATAGATTTAAGTCCTAATTCGTGCCGGGCCCTGACGCCACCGCAATTCACAGCAATTCTGCGTACCCGTCTCTCAACTCGCCAAGGTCCAGGAGCCTGAGAAGACAAGAGCATCAGATCAGTTAACGGTGTCCGCGTGCAGGGCCTGCCCGAGCCGACCCGCTGCGGAACCCGGCCCCTTCTCGCGGGCCACTGCGACCTTCCCCTTCGGCGAACCGGGCCTGTGCGCTGCCGCCTTACCCTCAGCCGCCCACGGGCAAAATTCCGATGCGCATCCGGCGCGAGGTGCGCGTGAGGTCGAGCACGGCTCAGGTACCCGAGGAAACGCCCGGCTTCTTAGAGACCAAAGTACTGAGCAAGGGACCGGGAGGAGGCGCGGGCGACCGCACCACCAGACCGCGGAGGTGCCCACCCGAAGAGAATGACCGCCTCGGGCCGCTCCAGCAGGCGACCTGACGTCACGAGGGGGAGGGCGGGGCGCGCGCGTTTCCGCCCCAAGCCGGAAGCTCCGACAGCGGCGGCATCCGGGACTGTGCACGGGCGGGCCACTCGGGACAGGAAGGTGAGACCCGAGACCTGCTCAGCTGCTGTCTGGTAGTCGGGCTGGGCTGGCAGCCGCCGTCGGGTGCCGGGTTCGGGGCGCTGCGGGGCGGCGAGGGCCGGGTCTTGCACCGCGGGAGCGCGGCGGGCGGCCGCTACAGGGGGCGGGCCGCGCTGCCCCCAGGCCCCAGCGGCCGAGCATCTCGCCGGGTGGCTGACCCAGGCTGGGGCTCCGGAGCGGCGACGGGGCTCCTACCATCGCGCAGAACTTGGTTACTACTCGTGCTCCCAGCCGGCGGTGCTACCTTCTCCAAGCTGGGTGACCCAAGGCATTTCTTTTAAGGTAGTGCTCTGAAATGCCAAAGGCACCTGATTACTCAGAACTCAGTAACTCTTTAATGCTTGCTGGGGGAACAGGAAGATTTCCGGGACCACTGTAAGTGTTTCACAGAGTGACTGTCTTAACTTGGGGCTCCGACGCTGGTTTAACTTGTAGAACCCAGTGATGAGCGATCTACGAAGTGAAATGTCCTGAGGGAAACTAGATATTCCATTATCCGTAACGAAGGTGTACTGACCAGTTCAGTGAAGCAGGATGTGGCTATCTATTTTTTCTGTGGGGTTCACATAAATAAGAGAACTCAGTATATATTGAAATCAGTATTTTTATTGCTCATAACTATCACATAAAACAACCACCTGTAAGTTGTTTACAGCTCTTAATGAAACATATTTAAATCTTAAATGTGCTCGAGTATTTGAGAATTCTTGAATTTAAATCAAGCACATTTGGAGAGATTGCCATGGCAGCATTACTAGACCCTAACTATATTTTTTCCGTTTATGTTGAAGGCACAGAGCATGGAGAATGATGAACTTCCGTCAGCGGATGGGATGGATTGGAGTGGGACTGTATCTGTTAGCAAGTGCAGCAGCATTTTACTATGTCTTTGAAATCAATGAGACTTACAACAGGCTGGCATTGGAACACATTCAACAGCACCCCGAGGAGCCTCGGGAAGGAACCACTTGGACACACTCCTTGAAAGCTCGATTACTTTCCCTGCCTTTTTGGTTGTGGACAGTTATTTTTCTGATACCTTACTTACAGATGTTTTTGTTCCTTTATTCTTGTACAAGAGCTGATCCCAAAACGGTGGGATACTGTATCATCCCCATATGCTTGGCTGTTATTTGCAATCGCCACCAGGCATTTGTCAAGGCTTCTAATCAGATCAGCAGACTACAACTGATTGACACTTAAAACCAGTCACCGTTTTCCTTATGATTTCAAGACTGCCAGTACCACAAGGAGGCTGATCACAAGACTGCAATTTCTTCACAGATTCTCAGGAAGTTGTGGTGGGGCAGAGGCTTTTAAAAATGTGACTTTAAATAACAATGACTTTTTAGGTAAAGCCTGAGGTATAGTACTACAGAATCATGTTGATGACTTCAGATTTTGGAAGTAAAATAATGTCTTGTTATTTGCAGTCTTTAGAAACTTGAATAAGTTCTATTCTATGTGCAACATAGTATGATTCAGAAATTTTTCCATTGGGGAAAAAATGAATATGAATATTTCCATTGTGTTTGGTGTAAAAAGGTCTGACCATGATCATAAATTTTAATTTTATACAATTACTTGGCTTGCTTTAAAATTCTTCAGACTAAAACACCAATTCATCCTGTTGCATCTAAGGCTTGCCTGCTTTCAGCTTACAAGGGATTGGTATAAAATTATTAAAGTGGTGGCTACCTCACTGATTGAATGACTGATTGTAGGTAAAGGGGGAGGGGCCTGGGGATTGAATGCAGACCTTTTGGCTCTTACCACTGAGCTACACGCCCAGGAAGGATGGCTATCTAGGTAAACACACTTGTTCTTTTCTGATTATGGCTAGCTGAACCACCAATAATACTGTTTTTTCAAAAACTACTTTGGAAACAGACTGAATGTTTGAAAATCTAGAAGGAACATCCCAGAAAATAGGAAGAAGGTAGTCATTGCAGGGTGATCTAATCTGGTCTTTATCAGCATCACACCCTCTAAGAGCTACTTACTATCTTGCCATCATCTTTCTCATTCTTTTCCAGCACATGGTCAGGCCCTGAAACAACCGAAAGGCCATGTGACCCTTGTACCACAATACCAGTGTCTGATGCCAGTACAGATAACAGAAAAAAAAATTTTTTTTTCCTTTTCTGGGTGAGATCAGGATATATAATTATAGTAATACCAGAAAATATTTTACACAACTTTATTAATAATTATGGCCTTTTGGTCAATTATATTTGGGGCCTGTAAGGACTTTTAGATGACTAATTCAAGCTATAACCACCCTATGAGATAGCACCAGTTCATTCTCTGTTTTACAGATGAGGAAACTGAAGCAGGGAAACAGCTTGCCAAGGTCACACAATTACAAGGCAGCAGAGCCAGGGTTATAACTAGTCACTCTGATGCCTATCCTAATCTCTGAGACACCATACTGTGTACAAACGGTGAATATTTTAGCACGGCATATGGCCTATGGACATGCCCCAAAATAGAAATGAGAATATTAGTAAAAAGTTTTTCTCCGTTTGTATACACTACTACACATCTGTTTTGTTTTTGCTTTTTATGGTGGAGATCAAACTAAGACCTTTGCACATGCTAGCCAAGCTCTCAACCACTGAGCTCTAACCCCAGCCCTAAGTTTTTTAGGAACATCAACTGTATGCTGTATTTGACCAGAAAGACTAAGAATCCCACAGCAAAATTTAATCTAAAAGACTAAGAAGGTTAGTGTCTCAAAATCAGCAAAATCTACTCTACCTCCTGATGTTTAGCTGAAGAAATGCATCTTTTGATATAATACATTCAGTATGCCAAGGAAGCACAGCATAACATACCCATTTCTCAGGATCAAATAAACCAAAATCAGCCGCATCTTCTGAGTACTTGGTATGCATGCTGCAGAAACTATTCTATGAATATTCTGTACTAATTCTTCACTATAGTCCTGAGGCAGGTAGTGTACTGGCACAAGTACCATTTTACAGGACTCTGAATACATTGGAGTATGTTCACAGTGGGATTCTTAGTCTTTCTGGTGCAAAGGTCTTAGTTTGATCCTGTTGGATGTTTTTCACTAAAATATATCAGATCCTTTATAGACTTAGGAAATATCTAGCTGCAGAAATATCTAATTCATGGAGCTTTATTAACCATTAATTTTTTTTTTGTCTTTAAAGATGTTACTAGTTTTAAAGTAAAAATGTAATTACCTAAAGTGTAGAATCTGATTGTTTCACAACCTTTACAGTGAACACAAAGCTTTTCTTTGAGGAAGTGGAGTCATAAGATAAAGTTCTCACATGAGTAACTATACCCATAAAACAAAGGAGTGTGTTTGTGTGTCATGAGTAGTGTTAGTCTTTTTATTAAGGTCATCTAGTATTAACTTCTCACTTCATGGATTTTATATCTTCATTCTCCAAAACCCTGGCAAAAGCACTTACTGTGACAAATGCCTTATTTACTTTATGTGTATGAATGTTTTGCCTCTGTATGTAAGTGTACCACATGCATGCAGTGCTCACAGAGGTCAGAAAAGGACATCAGATCCCCTGAAACTAGTTATGGAGGGATGTTAACTACCATATGGAAGCAGGGAAGTGAACCCTAATCCTCTACACGAGCAGCCAATGCCATTAACCACTGAGCCATTTCTCCAGACCCTGCATTAATTTATTTCTGTATCAAGTATGTGCCATCACGTCATATACAACATATAACACTGAACTTTGAGTAGAAATCACCATGAAGTAGTAATTCTGTTTTGTCTAAGACAGCAAGCCCTAGACAACTATGTTTTGAATGCTTTTCAAATGCTTCTATTGAGTTGAAAAAACTGGTCTATTGTGTTTTTATGTAGTGTAGCATTTACAGAAGATTCAAGTGTTATGAGAGCTGGAAAAGCATCAGCAAATGTTTTTCAGAAAGTTCACTTGAGCCATTTGCAAATCCTGCCTACATTTCCTGATTTCAAATCCTCCCCAGGTTGTTTAGAATATGCTTCTATCAGACTTTTGCTTCCTACTCTAACAAAATTGCTCTCCTGTCAGTAAGTCCAAGAAGTCACCTGTGACTTCACAAATTCCAATGGTCAAGTCTGGAATCTCAAATTACTGTTTTTTATACTGTCTCCTTGAGGTATTTTCTACAGTTGACTTTTGAATCTTCACTGCCATTGGTGAACATTGGAAATGTTTTTCATCTGTGCCACACAAATCAAGGGCCACTAGCTCAGTAAAAGAAGCCTTTGAAATGTGGTCAATGTGACCAAGGAACTGAATTTTAGCTCTTATAGTAAACAGAGACATCTGCCCAGTAGCTATGTGCATTCAGTAGCCCAGTTCTAGAGAATTCCCTTCTTCATAGCTTTTTTCATGGTTCCTTCTTGGGGACCTGTCCCAACTCTGCATGCTGGTGTCTCCAGGTTCTTTTTTTCCATACTTCTGTTCTGGTCATCTGATTCAGTCTTGTGGTTTTAAGTACTCACATTATGTCCACTACCTTGGCCCTTTTTCCTGAGTTCTACTTGCACACCCACCACCTACTTGTTTTTTTCTCTGAGGTAGGTGCTAATTCCCTGGATGATCTTGAATTTAATTAATCCTCCTGCCTCAACCTCCCAAGCTGCTGGGATCATTTGTATCCACCATCACACTTAAATAAGTTGGCTTCAATTGCCTACTTTATGCATTTACTGAGATGTCTTTAGCGGGCTCATGAAATTTAATTAAAATAAAGCCAGGCTACCAACATCAACCCATGAAAACCTTTATCCACTATCAACTCAAGGCCAGGTATGGTATCACCTGCCTGTTACTCCAACACTTGGGAAGTTCAAAGACAACCTTAAATGTTGAGTTTGAGAGCCTGTCTCAAAAATAAAAAGTCAACTAGTGGCCAGAAGGATGCTCTAAAATGTTACCTTTCTCAAAATTCCTCCTAAATTTTCCCTTTCAGGATGAATGAAGCAGAAGTCTCTTAATATGACATACAAAGTGTCCCATCCATCCCATACCTTTACTTCATTTTCTACTGCTCCTTCTACCCTGATACCACTCTAACCACACTAATCACTCTTTTTCCCCCCTTTTTGAGACAGTCTTACACCATGCAAATCAGGCTGGCCTTGAACTTAGGATCTTCCTGCCTCTGCCCACACAGTGCTAGGATTATAAGCATGTACTACCATGTCTGACTCCATTGATCTTGACTTTTAGAACAAGCCAGAAAATTTCTAACTCAGGAGGGCGTCTGTGCTCTATTGATTTCTTCAAACCTTGGCTCAAATGTCACCTTACTGCAGCTGCCTCTGACCATCTAATTCAAAGCAAGCACCTCCTTCCCTGTTTAAATTTCCCCCACAGCACTAAATATGATCTTACATATTTCGTCAGATCTAAAAATCCATGAGGGCTTAGATTTCATCATTTATTGCTGGGACCCCATGCTTACAACACTGTCTGGCACACAGTGAATGTTTAGTATGCATTAATGAATGCAAATTTCTCTTGCTAGACCAAAAACAACAGTGACAACAGCAGCAAACCAACAATATAGTTTATGCTCCACAGGGAAAATGGGCTAAAAAACTAATACTGACTATTAAATGCATGGCCTAACCTGTCACGTGTTCTAATTCAGTTATTAAGTACTTTCAAGTTTCAGGATTTAACGATACATTCTCTTCAAGGCCAAGGCCTAAAATGCTCCTCAATTTATTTTTCTTAACAGTTCTTATAATTTGTTAATAGTCCTTAATGATATTGGTTGTCCTACAATTTTCTTTATCAGTGTTGGAAAAAACACAAGGTTTAAGTGATTAGCTAGAGTTCTCAATAAATTTCCATTTCATTTCAATCATAAAAATTAAGTTTCCTAAGCCACATTTACAAAGTATACCTAACATGTACAAAACTACCTAACACAATTTCAGTCCTCTGTATTCAAGTCAATATCATGGATCCAGAAAGCACTCATAAATTACTACCATCCCCACCAGAATTTTGGCCAGAGTAAATTTCTATTTAAAACTATACCCCAATGCCTACTGATATGTCAATTGGAGCTGCTACTTTTTAAAGACTTAAACAGAAGTTTATTTCTAGCATTCACTGTTTCCTGGGTCATGTCTTTAAATAGAGTAACTCTGATCCTAAAGGTCACCAGAGAACTGAAAGTTACAGCAGCATTATGAAATTTTTATACTTGTAAAAGAATGCAATGCTATAGAACTTTTTTTTTTTCAAAGCTAAGCCTGGGCACACCAGTTTAGAACCCCACTCCTCTATACTTGGCCCAGCTCTCCTAATAAGCGCGGAAGTTGCAGAAGGGAAGTGGGTACAGACAATCTCAAGAAAAAATAAATAGAACCACCCTGGAGGAGATATTTAAATTGCAACCAAAAGTACAGACTGACTGATGAAGGAAGGCACTTGGACTGGACCAATTTCCCCACTGTCCTAGATTTTTGAGACAGTATGGCTATGTAGTCCTGGCTGTCTTAGAATTTGGGATCCTCTTACCTTTGACTCTTAAGTGTTGGGATTATAGGTATTCCATCACTATGCCTGAATTCATATTCTCTTTACTTTTTCCCCCCCAAAGGTAAACTTTTCTTCCCTGATGTTTTTGAAAGTTTAAATGTCTTAAGTCAAGCAACTATAACCTACTGTGATAGAATGGGTCTGGGCCCTAGAATTCTAGTATTAAAATAATAAATACCATGTAAGCACTTCTTTTAAAAGAGAATTCTGGGGGTGACTGCTCTTGCAGAGGATCCAGGTTCGATTCCCAGCACCCACCTAGGAGCTAACAACCACCTGTAACTCCAGTTTCAAGGGATTCTACACCCTCTTTTGACCTTGGGCACTACAAGACTTGATGCAATACTCTCATACAGATAAAATTTAAAAAAATAAAATACTAAGAAAGAAAAGAGAACTTTTTGTTTCGCATTTTAGATTATCCAAGGAAGGCTCATGATAGGTTTATTTTTAGGTACGAATGTGGGGTTGACTTTTCTGTACAGAAGTAAAAAGTTGGGACTCTTCCAAAAAGCAGTACTGTTCTGCCTCTGGTTAGTGTTAATACCATTAAAAGGTAGCAAACTGGAAAACAAAGAGAATTATAAAATGAAATAAAAGATCGATCAAACCTACATCCCCAAACCCCCAAATACTGGACTTTTCTTGACATTTCTTTATGAAACTCAAAAAAACAAAAAAGTATAAATGCCTAGGAGTAAGTTTAGCTCTTAATTTAAACAGTATAGTGTTTTAACCGATACAGGCAAGTTTTTTTTTTTTTTTTTTTAAGGATTAAAGACAGAATTTTAAGTTAATAATTAACTATTAGAAACTTCTTTAAGAGTTGAGAATTTCTGGTGACTTATAGTTTTTTCTAGTTGGTATTGTTTGGATTATCTAGGAGTGTTTAGTAGAATGCCAATATTCTTAGTAAAACAGTATTTTAAGGGCATGAGGTATGTAAATTGAGTTTCCTTAGTAACATGAACTAGAAATTAAAGGTATTAGAATATGCAACCTGGAAAATACAGTGATAGTATCATGTAAATTAGTCACAACAGTTGATTTATGATTCCTCTAACCTTTCATGAGCTTAAAACCTAGCTCCATCAACAGTTAGCTCTGTAACCTAAGGCAAATATGTTCTGAGATTCAATTAACTTCTGAAGCAAACCATTATGATCTGTTACATTTAAGATTCTGACGTCAAGCATATGTCTGTGATCCCAGCATTCAGGAGGTAGAGGCAAGAAAATCACAGGTCTGAGGCAACCTGAGCTACATAAGGAGTTCCAGGCCTCCTGAGCCACACAGCAAGATCTTATTTCAAAACAACAAAAACCTGGGCATGACTGTGCACACCTGTAACCCCAGCATTTAAAGGCAGGATACTGCAAGCTCAAAGCTAGCCTGGGCTATATAGTGAAAGCCCAGCCTGGGCTACATTGCAAGACTTGTCTTATTAAGTACATGCTACTTGATGTATCAGCTACCAAAATCAGAAGGATGCATTGTAAATTTAAAAAATCCCTAGTCCAAAACTGAGCATGGTGGTGCATGCCTTTAATCCCAGCACTCAGGAGACAGAGGCAGGTGGATCTCTGTGAGTTCCAGGCCAGCAGTGGCTACAGGGAAACCCTGTCTCAAAAAGCAAACAAAACCCAAATCCTGATAAGCAGAAACATACCTGTCATAATTAATAGGCTTGCTGACTTAGGACCCACTGTGTGGAGGTGCCTCTGAACATGTGTATAATGGGTGCAGAGGTGAATTCACAGCTTCCTTGGGGTCTCTCTCAAGGTCCACCCTTTTCGGTCTTTTTTTGGGGGGTCCCCATTATTTTCTTCTACTTATTAATAAATAACTGACAGTCTAACATTTAATACCTTTTCTACTTGCTCTTACCAATTCTTTGAAGAATAACTGCCTATGAACCATGACATGCAATGCTGTAACAAAATGTAGACAACATACCATTTAAGTTTGGTTTTTTTTTGGGGGGGCAGTCTTTTTGAGACAGGGTCTCTCTGTAACCCCAGCTGGCTTGGAACTCATTCTGCAGACTATCAGGCTGGTCTCCATTTTCACAGAGATCCACTTGCCTCTGCTTCCTGAGTGCTGGGATTAGTTGAAGGTCATTATAAAGAAGAAAGCAATCATAAAACGTAACTTGCCAGGGCTGGATAGAAGGCTCAGCAGTTAAGATCAGTGGCTACTCTTGCGAAGGACCCAGGTTCAATTCCCAGCACCCACATGTCCACTGACAACCATCCTTAACTCCAGTTCCAGGGAATCCAATATCTTCTCCTGACCTCTGTGGACATTGTACAATACAAGTACACTTACACACATGCAGGAAAAACACTCATAAAATAAAAATATATTTTAAAAACTTGCCAACTTCAAGGACTTCATTATGAATTATTCCATTTTATTTAGGATGAGAAAACAAGACTTTATCCCCAAACATTTATATTTTTCATCACTAGAAACAAGGATGTTTCCTCTGTTACAAACTGTCCAGTGGAAGAAAATAAACATTTTCCCAAACTAGAACACAAGTCTTCCACAAGTATTAGCATGTAATGATTAGGATATACCAGCAGTCTCTGTCTTGATTTTTGAGGCAAGGTCTTGACTTGTAATCCAAGCTAGCCTCCAACTTGTGATCCTTCTGTCTCAGCCTCCCAAGTGGCTGGGATTACAGATGTATACAACCTCACCCAAATCAGTAGCAGTCTTAATTTCACAATAACTACTAAGATGGTGGTTTTGGTCGTTTTGCAGATGGTCCATCTGAGTTAGTTCCACTACCAATGTTATTATCGTCTTCTGCATCATCTTCATCATCACCTTTTAAAATAAATATTTGTTGTATGATATGTTCAGTGGTTGAACGAAATACAGAGAAAGTGATGGAGATGAGACCATTACCCTTTGGTAACAAATAAACCAGGCATTATCAACGCTTTAGAACTTCTGGGCCAGTGAGATGGTTCATGGGGTAAAGGTAATTGTGGTGAAAGCTCGTTAGCTGAGGTCAATCCCTGGAGCCCATGTAAGGTAAAAGGAAGGAATCAAGTCTAATGAGCACCAGGCCACCCACCCACCCACACAATTAAAAAAAAAAATTCAGTAATTTTAGTATTTAAACCTTTCTTTTCTATGACTTTAGAAATATAACTCATTAACCATAAAATCCACTCTTTAAAAACATTTTTTGAAGTATTTAATGTGTATGAGTGTTAGGCATGCATGTGTGTAAGTATACTCGTGTCATGCAATGCCCAAGAGGACAGAGGAAGGCATCACATCCCCTGGACCTGGAGTTATGGATGGTTGTTAGTCAAGTAGGTGCTGGGATCTGAACCTGGGTCTTCAGCAAGAACATTCAGTGCTTTTAACTGCTGACCCATCTCTCCAAGCCCCCAAAATTCACTCTTTTAAAGTGACAATTCAGTGATTTTCAGTATATTCCCTTGCTTGTCTATCACCACAAATTCTGAAATACTTTGATTACTCCCAAAACAAACTCCATATTCTTTAGTAGCTACTTTCTCTTCTCCTCAGTTCTTGTGACAATCAATCTACCTTCTCGAAGGATCTGCCTGTGCTGGACATTTCATATAAATGGACACATACAGTGTATAGCTCTCTGTGCCTGTTTTCAAGGACCATTACTGTTGTAGCATGTGTCAGTACTTCACTCCTTTGTGCATGTATTTATACAATGTATGTGTTCATGTGCATGTGCATGCACATGTCAAAGTGCATATGGAGGTCACAAACTCAGTGTAGGCCCTTGTCTTCCACCTAGCTTTAAGACAAGGATGTCTTGGGCCAGGTATGATGGTACCTGCTTTTAATCCATACTCAGGAGGTAGAGGCAGGTGGATTTCTGTGAGTGCAA
Source organism: Eospalax fontanierii (assembly GCA_035773235.1). NCBI lineage: Eukaryota > Metazoa > Chordata > Mammalia > Rodentia > Spalacidae > Eospalax > Eospalax fontanierii. The sequence continues at coordinate 71,024,527 of CM069536.1, forward strand.
GGCCAGCCTGATTGACATAGCAAGTTCTAGACCAGCTAGGGCTACATAATCAGACCCTGGCTCCAAAAAAAATAAAATTTAATTTCTACAGCAGAAGAGGGAGTGTGGTAGAAACTCCATAAGGAGGAGGCTGTGAAACACTGTCTTCTGGACATAACAAGACCCGTGTACTGAACAGTAGCTGTGGTTACCTGCACAAGATGGGGCCGTCAACATTTCACAGGGAATGGGGAGGCCCCATCCCTCCAGGAGGAACTATTGGCAGTTAATGGCTGCTGTGAAAGATTTTTTTTACTTCAGTGTGTATCCCACAGGCATATTGCCCAAGCTCAAGTGACTATCCAATCATGCTCATTCAAGTAAGCTAAGATTAAATGTAGGGACCACAAAATAAAGAGAAAGGGGACTTGCTGGGAAGTAGTTCAGCTGTAGTGGAAGGAGATTCGGGAGGGCAAGGAGGGTGAAAAGGAACAAAATACGTTCTGCACATGTGTGAACTGTCAAAGAAAACAAAATCCGGGTTGGAGAGATGGCTCAGCAGTTAAGAGCAATGGCTGCTCTTGGAGAGGACCTGGGTTTGGTTCCTAGCACCCACATGGCACTTCACAACCTCCTATAACTGCATTTCTAGGGATCCAACTCCCTCTCTGGTCTTTATGGGCGCACACACGAGGAACATATATATAGATGCAGGCACTCACACATACACATAAAATAGTCTTCAGAAACAAACACAATCCGAGATAAACAAAACAGCACGTACAAAACTGAGATATGAGAAAGAAATCTCTGGGGATTAAGACTTCTAACAATGAGGTCAGGCACAATCATCCAAAGCTGACCCCACCGTGACACTGAGACAGACAGCTTACTCTTCCATACATGTGAGTAATTTCACGACCGGTAAAAGGCCTTTTCCTCTTTCAACATCCAGTTCAGGCCCTCCCCAGGGCCTGTCAGGTAGCACTAGTTACAGAGAGGCACACTTTGTCACTCTTTCACTACCTAGCCCAGATGCTCATCTCAACCCCTCATGTTCCAGACCCCAGCCCAAGGCTCGGCCCTGAGCTGCAGGCGCCTGGCACACTTCTCGGTAATACAAAGAAAAAGTTGTGAAAACCCTGGGCTAGGCACAGTTCGCCCTAAAATGCAAATCTCCCTTTCCTGAAGCTCACTTTCCCAGCCTCCCCAGTCCCGGTCCCCGGGCGCTCCGCCCCCCGCGCTCACCGTCCGTGGCGTCGTCCGAAGCCGCCGTCACCTTGCCCCGCGCGTCCTGCTCGACCAGGGGCCCGAAGAATTCGACCACCATCTCCCTCATCCGGGACACGCCCGCCTGCAGGCTCTGGAGAGGGTCGGCGTCGCCCGACGCCTCACAGGACACCCGCAGCTGCTGCCGCTCCCCGTCGGGCCCAACATACTCCGCTGAAAGCTCCATGGCGACCACTCAGCTTCAAGAGCGCGCCACCGAGAAGTCCCACCCGGAAGCGGAAGCCAGCCCGCCGCCGGCGCAGACCGGAGAGAAGCCGGGAAGGAATGACTTCCGGTGTTCGGAAATTGCCCCGCCCACTTCCTTCCTTCTTCTCCTTTTGGATTGGCCGGCTGGTGCTCAGGCCCCGCCTTCCCCAAGGCGCCTCGGGCGGCCACTTTTCCCGCCTCCACCCGGGGCCGTGCTGCGGTGCGCGGTGACCGTTGAGCATGGCGGGAGCCGAGAGCCCCGCCGGGCGCCAGGCGGAGCTGGAGCCCGTGGTGTCGCTGGTGGATGTGCTCGAGGAGGACGAGGAACTGGAGAACGAGGCGTGCGCCGTCCTGGGCGGCAGCGACTCCGAGAAGTGCTCCTACTCGCAGGTGCGCGCGGCCCGGCGCGGCCTCTGCTCCTCCCCGCCGCGCTGCCCCGGTTCGCGGCCGGCCCTGGGGTGCTTCAGGGCTGCACTTCGCCTTAGGCTTCCGCGGTCCGGACCGGCTGCCCTTACAGCCTCAGCTTGTCTCCAGCAGAGGACTCCCTCCTCCGTGCGGTCCTCTGTCCTGCAGGCATAACTCTGCAGGCTTTTCCCTGGAGCTGCTGCTGTGTCCTGGTACCTACTTGATTGAGGGCCTGTTTGTTACGAGCTCATCCTCGTGACCTCTCAGGTCCAGACCTCCGAGGCCCTACTTCTCCCATCCTGAAGCATGTTTATTAGACACTGGGTGGGGCAAAGTAGAGTTAACGCGAAAGAGCTCTAGGCTTTGAAAGCTTTCCGGTCAGTGTAGGCGACCAGTTTAACTGGTAGCTCTTACTTTCTTCTGGTTAAGCGAAGCAACTTCTGCTTCCTTGTGTCGTGTGAGATCAGAACCCAGAGCATCAGGTGGCTCTGGAAAGCCGAGAAGAGAGAAGGATCTGTTTGGCATTTGTGAGACCTTGTGAACGGGAGTTCGAGAAGGTGTGATTAGTGACTCATCCCATACATCTAGGTACAAAAGTGGAGAGGGATGGGTAGGAAGAAAACAGGTCACCTAGGCCCCGGGGTGGACTGAGGGAAGGGATTTGAAGTCATTGTGTGGTGTGGACTGAAGTCATAATACTGTTTGTCTTCATTGGCCAAACTGGGTTTACAGAACAAAGTTGTTAGACTGTTGAATAAATCTGGTATCCAAAGATCCCAGATATTTACTTACTGGATCTAATACTTTTGGTCACAAGTAAAACAACTTTTTGTCCTGACTTCTTGAGGAAGGAAAAAAGTAGTCCTAAGTCCATATTTAACCCATTTCAAGAATATAGTTAGCTTTATAAAGTGGATTAACTAAAAAATTGTTTTTTTGGAGATAGTCTCATGTACCACTGGCCTGGAACTCCTGATCCTACCTTCATTTCCCAAGTTGTGGGACTACATGTGTGCATCACCATGCCTGGCTTTTGCTTTTAAAAGTTTAAAAAAAAATATTCCTATCTCTGGAAATGAAGACATTCAGTACTTTTAATTTTTTTTATTATTTTGGAGGTGGCGTGAGTCATGGCATGTGTCATGGCACACGGGAGATGTCAGAACAACATTGTGAAGTTGGTTCTCTCCTTCCGTCTTTATGTGGGTTCCAAGTATACAATCAGGTTACCAAGTGAACCCACCTTTACCCTCTGAGTCTTCTTGATGGCCCTAAAACTTTTGTATTGAGGTAAAATATTTAGACATTTGTATAGTTGGCATGAGGAGATACCTTGCAGCACAAGTATGAGGACTTGAGTTCCATCCTCAACCCACATAAAAAGGCTGGATGTGTTGGTGTGTGTGTGTGTGTGTGTGTGTGTGTGTGTGTGTGTGTGTGTGTTTTAACCCCTGCTCTAAGGAGGCACAGCTGGCCTAAGCTCAGTTAGCTCTGGGCCAAAAAGAACCAAGGGGATTGCTCCTCAGGAGGGACACCCAGTGGTGTTCTCTAGCTTCCATGTGTACACACGCAGGTCTACCTGCATACAGACAAGAAATTTGTGTAAGTTATGTACTTTGTTTGATTGAAAAAAGAAAACACTGAACTGATGCAAGCAGTCACAACCCAGGTCAATTACTGACATTCCAGAAACCTGCTTGTGTATCTCCTCTTAGAGGAAGGCAACCCTTACCAATATTTCTAAAAGTCTTGCTTCTTTTTCCTTCAACTTTCATTTGAAATCTACAGCTAAATTGAAAGAATAATATATCTATATACCTCTTACATGTATTTAAACATTTGTCTCCTTTATATAATGTACTTTAAGTATGTTAAAATGATGAAGCATCAACTTATTCACAACTGATTCACAAATTTAAGCTTCCTATCACTTTAAGAAAAATTGTTTAAGAAAAAGCCTTAGTATACAGATGGAACGTGTAAAAGTGTTTTGATACTTTGCCCCTTAACTATACATGGTTATTTTTTTCTCTTGTTTCGGAATGGTCTTTCAGGGCTCAGTAAAGAGACAAGCACTGTATGCCTGCAGTACCTGCACCCCAGAGGGAGAGGAACCGGCTGGAATTTGTCTAGCATGCAGTTATGAATGCCACGGAAGTCATAAACTGTTTGAACTATACACAAAAAGGTAAACAACCAGCTTTTTGTGGAGTGCTTTTTAAATGTTTATTCTCCAGCCACACTGCCTGCCTAGTCTTGCTTTCCATTCAAAGTAATTATGTACTGGTAAAAGTCAGTGTAATTGGAGGGAATGGTTTTTCCACAGACCCTTTAAAAACTTAGCTCTGGTAAAAAATGCACCCTAGTCATCCTTTTCTTCTATAATCCCATTTGTTTGGTGAGAATGGTCTAGATAGTGATCATTTATGTATAATAAGTTCCAGGATTGTCTTTTTTATTGAAAAAATTCCAAATAAGATAAATAAGCAGCAACCTTTTATATTCTAGAAATGAGTTAAAAAGATAAGCTGTGCTTTGAATTTGAAGAATAATTAGTTTAAAAAAGAATTAAACTAGTTCTTCCTCTTTTTTTTTTTTTTCAGAAATTTTCGTTGTGATTGTGGAAACAGCAAGTTTAAAAATTTGGAATGCAAATTATTTCCTGTAAGTAAGCACTGAGATTACATACCCACTTAAGGAGCTGAAGTTGGTATTTATCAAAGTGGATAAAACCAAAATATTTTCCACAAATGAGCCTTTTCTTATTCTTGAGTATTTCATTTTTTATTTGTTTGGAAAAACTAGATATGTTTAGTCAGATTCTATAATATACATTATAATTAATATTGGGAAGAAAGGTTCTTTAAACTGATTTTTACTTATGTTGGTCATGCTCATATGCTGAAGCTTTTAAAGCAAAGGATATGACTTTTTCAAAACATAATAAAGAGCCAGACATGGTAGCTCACTCCTGAAATACCAGCACTTGGGAACTGAAACAGGAAGATTACTGTGAGTTCAAGTCTAGCCTGGGCTACATAATGATAGATGGAGAGAACTGACTCCTGCAAGTTTTCTTTTGATCTCCACACACCACCATGGCATGGGTGTGCACACAAATAAAATCGATTTTTAAAAATGTAAAGATAAACCAAATGACTAAAACTTAGCAATAATGTGGCTAGATGTACGTGGGACATTTTTTGCTGGTAAAAACTGCTTTCACAAGAATTTGTAGTGAAATTACAGATGAAAGAGAAAGTGAGGAATGTCACATTGTTCAGTAATCATTGTTAAAGCCTTCATGTTTCCACCTTTAATAAAGATAAATTCTAGATAGTTACTTTCCCTCCTTTTGCCCCTAATAGTCCTAAGATCTTGGCTGTCACAACTTCACTTAAAGAAATGCCTTAAAATTCTAGGCCATGGACAATTCACATAAGTTGATCATATGCATGATTAACTTTGCTCTCTATTTTATTGAATGAGTATAGTAAATTACCCTGAATTGCTAAAAACAAAATACAGAAAATAGGTTGTTGGGTTCCCCCCCCCCCCCAATACCTTGGAAAAAGTATTTCTCTAATAGAGGTGGCTTTTTCCCCCTTCTGACTTGAAAGTTAATGGTGGGTTTGTATAATAATATCTAATGCAGAGATTTCTTGAATGTATACATTTTATGGTACATGAGATTATACCTAATATTAGACCATAATATGTATCAAAATTCTCTTTCAGGACAAATCAAAGGTAAATTCTTGTAATAAGTACAATGACAACTTTTTTGGATTGTATTGCATTTGCAAGAGGCCCTATCCTGATCCAGAAGATGAGGTAAGAAATCACAAGTTAAAACCTGGGATTGTGTCATTTCTAGCCTTAATTCCTCAGCCTCTTGTCATATATCTGGGCATCTGGAACTCTGTAGGAGACTTTTAAGGATGCTCAAGGATTCAAGATACACTGTCTTCTTAGGAATCTGGCTTGACTCTGTAACTGTACAGACTTGAACTGTTTTTTGTTTTGTTTTTTTCTTTTTTTCATTAGTATATCATAGGAATGGAATATTGGAGAGAACTTTCCCAAGGCCAAACTTGTTTCCATTCTCTCTTTCTTTACACTTTCCAAGAATTACCTTCAATTTTTTTCCTTCCTGGAAAAAAGAAATGTACACACTGAATTCTCCTAAAGTTTCAATTACGAGTGTAAGCAATAACTTCAGAGAGTTATTCTGTGCACTGTCTTCTGCAATTGACTTTTCTCTCATAGGTCACCTTCATAGTAAATAATACACATCTATTTGAGGTAGCAGCCTACACCTATAATCTCAGCAGGCACACTGCCCAAGATAATAAATTGCAGGCCAACTAGGGTTACATAGGAGACCCAGCCTCAAAAAGGGAGAGGAGGTGGGAAGGCTAGAGAGATAGCTCAGTGGTTAAGAGCACTTGCTGCTTTTGCAAAGGACCTGGGTTCAGTTCCCAGCACTCAACCATCTGGAACTTGAGTTCTAGGGGATCCAGTGCCCTTTTCAGACACCAGGCATCCACGTGGTTTACATACATACATGCAGGCAGAACACCTAAGAAAATAAATCTTTTTTTTTTTTTTTTAAGTAAAAGGGAAGGGGCTGGAGAGATAGCATAGCAGTTAAAAGCGCTATTGTTGGTTCAGGTCCCAGAACCCACAGGGTGACTAATATCCCAGTTCAGGTGCATCCTCCACCCTCTCCTGGCTTCCATAGGCATTGCATGACATGGGTGCACTTACAGGCAGGCAGAACACACAAGTGAAAAAAAATTCTTTTAAAATTGAAACGGGGGAAAGGACTTAAACATAATCTGCCTTTTTAAAATTGCTGTAGTATATCCCAAATTTGACATGCCTACGCTAGTTCCCCTAACTTCTTCTGTAGCAGAGGGCATATGTCTAATTTTCACCATAAAGAAGGTTTAGTGGATATCCTTACACAGCCTATACCTACTGAGTGTACTCTGTAGGTTTAGAAAGAATATCTATTGATGGGTCTGGTGATACTTGTTTTATGATTGTGACTGTGATCATGTCAGCTAAAAGGATTCTAAACATTCCTATGTACTGCCAGTCCTTTAAAATCTTATCATACTAATAAGTGAAGAATAGGATCTTTGAAGTTTTCTTTTTCCTGATCATGAATGAGATGACACAGCTTTCTGTGAGTTGGGGTATCTGTAATGACCTCCGCATTGTCATTTCATATCCTCAGTTGATACTTTGTTTGAACTTTACTGAATTTTACTGATCTGAAAGAGCATGTTTGTATGGAAAATAATTTCTTTCTGGCTTTTTAATCATTGTGGGACCATAATTATTGAACCAAATTGTATAGAGGAAGAAATTGAAAGTATCTTTGAATTATTAAAAATATCTTAAAACTAGATATTTTAGGTGGGCATGGTGGTGTAAGCCTTTAATCCCAGCACTTGGAAGGCAGAGACACGTGGATCTCTGAGATCAAGGCCAATCTGGTCCATATTGCTAGTTCCAGGGAGACCCTAGTGGGTGGGGAGGAATCCTGTATATTAAGGTATTAAGCAAAATGATTTTTAGAGCACTTTTAAATCAAAAGATGAAATAAAAATAGAGAGGCAGGAAAAAAATATAAAACTGTTCTGTGTACTGGTATGTATATTATTCATTTATTTTTGTCTCTTCAGAAACCACCACAGTAAAGGGACAGAAAAACAAGATGTGAGGTAGTAGATATGAAAGCCTAAGATGAAGGGAAAATTATCCCCCAAAGAGTCTGTCTTTTGGTATATCATTTTTCTAGTGTAGGAAATTAACTTACTAAAATTGAGTTGTCTCTCTCATCAGGAGATTGCTTAGTGCATCTCCTTTCCAGCATGTTGTAGTAAAAAGCTTCAGGGGTTACATTCTACATTGGTCAGTTCACTTTCCTTGCCTGGGCCCAGGTTTATCTGTAAACTGGGAATGCCCTTTTCTATAAAGTTTTGTGAGAATCATATATTAATGAAAGAGCTTTGATGACTGCTTACAAACCAGTTTGTGTAGAATGGGTTTCTCTGTCCTTTTAACTACTATTACAAGGATAGATAAATTACAGAGCTGGTAGAGAATTGTTTAATGCCTAATTCTATTGTGAGTCAAGTTTATTTCCTTGTTCTAGAATACAAAGCAGTCATTAACAAAATACTTTTTGTCAGGTTCCAGATGAGATGATTCAATGTGTAGTCTGTGAAGACTGGTTCCACGGCAGGGTAAGGAAAATGTTTCTCCTTTAAAGATATGTCTAACGGAGCATAACACTTGGGAGGTAGTGGATAAAGATCAGGAGTTCGAGGCCATCCTCAACTACATGAGATTCTGTCTCAAAAATAAATAAATAGGTGTGGTGGAGCATGCCTTTAATCCCAGCACTTGGGAGGCAGAGGTGGATGGATCTCTATGACTTCAGTGCCAGCCTGGTCTCCATAGTGAGTTCTGGGCCAACTAAAGATATAGATATAGGTATAGATATAGATATAGATTCTCAAAAAAGTGTTCTTTTTGTTTTATTGTACAGTATAATTACCTTTTTAAAGCTATAAAGATATGATCTGTGTACTTTTGCAATATTTGTTTATAAAGAGAACTTGAAGGTGACAGGGAAACATCTGGTTTTTCTATATTCACAGCATCTTGGTGCCATTCCCCCTGAGAGTGGGGATTTCCAAGAGATGGTGTGCCAGGCTTGTATGAAACGTTGTTCTTTCTTGTGGGCTTATGCTGCCCAATTGGCAGGTAGGTGTTTCTTTGAAATTGTGACACAAATACGTGCTTATGAGATTTCTGTGTTCAATCTAGAATTTTGAGCATCTCCTTTTAACTGGACTTTGAGATATAGAAAACATTAAGATATGTTCTTTCTCCACACAGTGCTTATAGACTGATTGGGAGCCTACCAAGAACAAATGTGAACTTGAATGATACGATGCAGAGTATTGATGAGACCAGAGTTAGAGGAAAAATGGGGGAGGTAGTTTTTGGATGGGATTTGGAAAGAGAAATAGAATTAAAGTAAGTTGTTAAATGCTTTTGAAGGGTTGGCATCTTAGTCATTTGGGGTTGTATAACAGAATGCCTCAAAGTTACCAGTAATAGAAACACATTGCTCATTATTCTGGAGGCTGATCCATAAAAGGTCAAGGTGTGAGATGTGGAGAAGGCTGTTCTTTATACACAGAGCTTTCTATGTGTCCTCACATGATAGAAAGAACACACTGGCTCCTTTAGGCCTCTTTTATAGGGACACTAACTGTAGTCATTAGGGAAGGCCCTATGACCTAATTGCCTTCTTTTCAATATTATTGAGTTGGAGGTTAACTTTTAACAAATTTTAGAAGGATATAATACTCTGACCATAGTATGGGGATACAGTTTGCTATCTGGTTATCTAGTGCTTTTCTTATACATTAAGAAAAAGAACCAGTCGTAATGGATGGTCTTGAAGCATTAAGTATTTTGTTAGTGCTATATATATTGACTAAGGTTTATAGTGGAAGTATTTGCTGCTGTGGAGTCTTAATCTCTGGTCCTCACCTTTAGGGAGTATTCACCATGGAAACCACAAGCAGCTGTACCCAAGATCTCACCCTGCATTTTGGATTTGCCTCAAGGCTCTTAGAATCAGTACTCTCTCTATTCATCCTCCTTCCAGTTACATCTCCCTCTTGTGTAGGCTTGACCTATGTGTAGTTCTCACTGGATTTCCTTTTGGGTTTTCTTTTGTTACTTGGTTTTTTGAGACAGGATCTCTCTAGGTATCCCTGGCTGACTTGGAACTTGCTATATAGACCATGCTGGACTCAAATTCACAGCCATCTACCTGCTTCTGCCTGCTGGGGACTGTGATTAAAGGCTTTTGCTTTGTTGATTTAGTTTGTTTTTACTAAGGATCAAACCCAGGCCCTCAAATATGGCTAGACAAGACTTGTATTCTGAGCTACATCAGCATCCCTGATCAGTTGGTTGGTTGTTGGTTGGTTTGAGGTAGGGTCTCACTATGTACCAACTGGCCTCAGATGCTTCTGGATCCTCTTGTCTCAGCCCAGGTTTTCTGAATTAGTCTTCCCTGTCCATTTCCTTGTGTATCTGGCAGCTTCGTCCTCTGTTAAATTGAAACTCTACCCTCACTTTTTTTTCTCATCTCTTTTTCTATCTTTATTTTCTTCCTTGTTTTTCCTACTTCTAGCTAAAAGCTGATATTTTTCCAGAACTATCTTTTTCCCTGTGTTTTCAGTTAGATCTCTTCCTACTGCCTATATTTCTTTGGTTATCTCTTCTCTTTTTTAACAGCTATAGTATGTTTTCTTCTTTATGTATAAAGTAGTGATTAATATTTTTAAATGAAGCTGGGTATAGTGGCATACTCCTTTAATCTCAGGACTTGGAAGGCAGAGGCAGATGGATCTCTGTAAGATTGAGGCCAGCCTGGTCTGCATACTAAGTTTCAGGCCAACTGAACACATGGGAAGACCCTGTCTAAAAAAAAAAAAAAAAAATTTAAATGGACCATGTATTTGGATTAGGCAGTTGTGATAGGCATTTCTTGTTATTACAGATTAAGGTTGCCTTTCTTCCTAGTTCAGATTCTAAGATTCTTTCCATCAGAATGTGATTTCTTTGTGTGAAAGATCTGTGGTATCTGTATTTTCATTGAACCCACAGTAACCAGAATATCTGCTGACGATGAAGGGCCAGTGCTGAATGTTGATGGGACAACTGATCAGGAAGTTACCAAGTCTGAAAATAGAGATCATCAAGATAATACCCTTAGAGAAGATGCTACAGAACATGGAAAGGATGCTGTCAAAGAAGCTAAAGCAGAGCAGACTAATGAGCCATGTACCAGCTCCACCTCTGAGTCTGATCTCCAGGTAGTATCAAATCTCATAAGTGAAACTTGGGACTGGAGTGATAGCATAGTTGGTAAAGTGCTTAGACTTGAGTCTGATTCTGCAGAGCCCAAGCAGACTGAGTAAGCCAGGCATGGTGGCAAACACCTTTAATCCCAGCATTTGGGGGGGGTAAAGGCAGGTGGAGCTCTGTGAGATCTAGGCTAGCCTGGTCTACATAGTGAGATCCAGGCCAGCTAGGGCTATAGGGAGATCCTGTCTGAAAATAACAAAGAACAAACAAAAATCCACACACAACGTCTCCAACAACTCCCTCCTCCTGCCTCCCCCTGCCCCAAAAGCTGCATATGGGCTAGGGAGGTGGTTCAGTTGGTACAGTGCTTTGTCTGAATAACAAGTTCCAGGCCACATAGGGTTGCATAGTGAGAACTTGTCTCAAAGAACAACAGAAAAGCCAGGCCTGGTATACCCTCTATAATCCCAGTACTGGGGAGTAGGAGCTGAGAGGATCCCTGGGGCTTGCCACCCAACCAGTCTAGCAAATTGGCAAACTCCAGGTGCAACCTGTTTCAAGAAATGAAGTGAATGAAGAAGATACTGGACATTAATATCTGGCCTCTACACATACAAAGCCAAGCATGGTAGCACATGTACTTGAAATACCAGTGCTGGAGAGGTGGGGACAGGCAGATCCCTGAGCTTGCTGGCTTTCCAGCCTAATCTGTTTGGTGAGTTCCCTGTCTCATATTGGAGGAACAGGGTTGGCACCTGAGGAACTACACCTAAGATTGTCTCCTGGCTTCTGCATGTACACATAAAGGAAAAAAAAAGAAATGAAACTTGGACATTAATTCTACAATCTTTGTAGCTATGAATTTTACTTAAGATCTTTCCCTAAAGAAATCCCTTCACAAAAATCTAACTATGAAAGCTATAATAGTATAACAAGCCATATAGGCTAAATATGGTCAGGTGGGCACACCTGTAATGTGGAGGTTGTGGCATCCTGACACTCATAATTCAGAGGCCAAACTGATCTACATGGTGAGTTCTAGGCCAGCCATGGCTACATAAGCAAGAGCCTGCCTTCAAAAGATTTTATTGTTGTTAAAAGTCTCACACATACTTTAAAACTTAATTTTATTTCAGACAGTGTTTAAGAAAGAAAGTCCCAAAACTGAGTCACAGTTTGGCTGCAGACTTAAGGAGCTCAAAGCCAAGCAGTTTATAAAGAAGGACACTGCCACCTATTGGCCTGTGAACTGGCGTAGCAAGCTGTGCACCTGCCAAGACTGTGTGGTGAGTGATAAAGTTGGATTTTCATGTATTTTATGTAATAAAAAGGGTTGTATTAGATTTTAGTAGAAAACAGATATTCTTGTTTTTGTGTCATGGAATTTCTTAAAAGTTAGAGGAAGTCAGGATTTTTTAAATATTTTACTTATATGTTTATTATTTTTATTTTACATATACGAGTGTATTGTCTGCATATGTGTAAGTATACCTGTCGGGCATGCAGTGCCTGCAGTGGTCAAAAGAAGGCTTTGGATTCCCCTGAAACTGGAGTTTTCAGACTTGTTAGCCATCATGTGGGTGCTGGGAATTGAACCCAAGTCCTTTGCTTGAGCAGCCAGTGCTCTTAACTGCTGAGCCATCTGTACAGTCCCAAGTCAGTGGTTTTTAAAGATCTCATAGACCAAGTGTCCTGTGGGAAGTTGGAAGATTTCTGAAAAAAGATTTGAGCAAAAAATATCTACCCACCAAGCCAACCCCATGCTAAAAGGCTCACTGTTTCCTAAGTAGCAATTTAAAAATAAATTTTGTGGTAATTCTCTTAGAAATTGACTTTCTGAAAATGACATACCATTCTAATGGAGAACCTGATACTTTGTTTCTTTTAAAGAAAATGTATGGAGAACTAGACGTCCTTTTCCTAACAGATGAATATGATACAGTTTTGGCTTATGAGAACAAAGGCAAGAGTGACCAAGCAGCTGACAGAAGGGACCCTTTAATGGACACCTTGAACAGCATGAATAGAGTCCAGCAAGTGGAGCTCATTTGTGGTAAATACTGTCTGTGTACCAAAGTTTGTCAAGTTTCCTTCACTGTGCAAAAGACATAAAAATAATCAACATGTTTATTTCTCATTTCATGCAAAGAAAATTCAAGTTTGAACTATCAAGTAGGCCTTCACTAGCCCCCGTTTGTTTTGAGACAAGGTCTCTCTATAGCCCCAACTGGCCTGGAACTCTCTATGTAGACCAGGCTGACTGTTTGGTTGCTTACTGCCAGTGACTCATTAGAGTTTCATACTAGAATAATGTTTAAGATACCACAGATGTACTATTTTAATTAAGGGCAAATAGTGAATATAGAATAATATAAACTTGTTTCATCCATTAAAAAATTTGCTGAGCATTATATTTCATATTTGAGCAAAGTGTGATGGCTTTTGGAGAGTTTTCAAGGTTGCTTGAGTAGTTGGCAAGGGAAAAATCTTCCCAAGCCCCAGTATATCGTTTATTTCAGTGTTTCTTTCTCAGCCAGTTTCCACTTGGATCCTGCTGCCTTTGTGTCTCTTGTGTGGCATTGATTATCTCTCTCATTTGTAACTATTTGATTAATTTCCTTTTCCTTTATTAGACTAAAATCTCCAAACTTTTTTTTAGTTTGGTGTACAGGTAATAGGCTTCATTATTATATTTTCATATACATATGCTGTACTTTGGATATATTCATACATGTGTGCACATACTCAAAAGCACCGCTAAATATTTTTGAATGATGGTATCTGCATTTCAGAGATTTTTGTAGCTGTCAAGATGGCTGCACAAAATAGAAACTTGAGAGAGTGCGTGATATGTCCAAAATTATTTCAGGTGCAGAGAACTGGGAAACTCTTTACTAGGGTCTTAGCTCATCTTTATGGAAGTAAGGCTGTCTCCTAGTTTTCTTTGTTCTCGTTTAACTTAAAACCCCAGACATCAAAATGAAGAAAGTCCTTAGAATTGGGGAGAAATTAGGAACAAGTTTCTATGTGGGTTTTACTTAAGAAAACATTGGTTTAAACAGTTAACACACTCAGCTTCGATGGTAGATATTTTGCTTTTGGAGGCTTATGGTCTATATAAACTTCAAGTGCTTTTGTGGTTTTGATTTAGAATACAATGACTTGAAGACTGAACTTAAAGACTATCTGAAGAGATTTGCTGATGAAGGCACGGTATGTTGAATTAAAGAATCTACTATAATCTTAATCATAGCTTTGTGAGTTTTGAATGAATTTGTATTTCTTTTAATTATTAAAAAAAATCCGTGCACCTTAAATGGAGTACTTAAAAGTTTATTTTACTTTATTTCCCTTTTTTTTTTTGAAACAAGGTGTGTCTATGTAGCCTGGTCTAGCCTTAAAATCCCCAGCCTCCCAAGTGCTGGGATTAAGAGGGTGTACCACCATACCTAGCTGAGTAGTTGAATTGGCAGGCCAAGGAAGATCAGAAAGGGCATTGAACTGTCAAGGGACACATTGGGAGTCCTTACTGACTCCTAATGAGAGCAGGTGCACAGGCTCTGGATAACAGCTTTAGGTGAGGGGACCACTGCTGGAAGAAATCAAGGGCATGAACTCTCCTGGTCCAGACCTTGAAGCAAAGATCCTGGGGAAGAAAATGGAGAAATGACTGGGCAGGAGCAGTTCATCGGGTTCTGAGAGCTCCAGAGTTAGCAAAACTGTTACACTGGGGACTGAGAATTTTCACTTATTTAGTAAGAGTTTCTACTTTTAAGATTGGTTTATTTTTACTTTACGTGTATGAGTGTTTGCCTGTGTGTATATGCCTGATCCCTGCAGAGACCAGAAGAGGGCATTGGATCCCTGAAACTGGAGTTACAGATGGTTATGAGCTGCCATGTGAGTTCTAGGAACCAAACTCAGGTCCTCTATAAGAACAACCAGTGCGCTTAACTGTTGAGTCATCTCTCCAGCCCCAAGAGTTTATATACTTTCTAATTTTTAAAATATTTTTTTATTTTATTTTTTATGTGTATGAGTATATTGCCTTACATGTTTATAAGTGCACTCTGTGTTGTGCACAGGTCAGAAGAGGGCATCAGATCCCCTGGAAGTGGAGTTATGAATGGTTGTTAGCCATCCTGTGGTTGCTGGGAATTGAACTCAGGGCCTCTGCAAGAGCAGCCAGTGCTTTTAACAGCTGAGCCATCTTTTAAGCCTGACTCTAAGATGTATGTTTTAAAATAGAGTTCCGGGTAAATTATTGGTGGTATTTCCTGGCCTTCTACTCATATGTTGAGACAAAATGTCACCTTCATGGCCTAAGGTTATAAGCAGTTAAAGTTTGTCTTGCTTTAGACAGATTACAGATCAGGTTGGCCAAGGCGCCCTGCAAGGTGCCCTTGTGGCTACTTTCCTATAGGAGCAGTCCTGCCAGTCTGCTTTAAGTCATCTTTTTTTCTCATAAATGTGGTTCTGTAGCTGCCTCGCTTTCTGGACAAAGGATTGTGATACTGCCCTTGTGTAAGAGGGAACAGAAAGGGCCTTGTCCTAAATGGTCATCTTGCTTTTAGAGCTGGGTCTTCTTGTCACTTCCTACTTGCTACCTCTCATAGAGTACAGTTAGTCTTTCTCTGTTGCAAAAGCTCTCTGGTGACTCTTGACTTGATCTTCCTGCTAGAACAAACTGCTCATGGGTGTGCATTGGGTCTTAAAATAATAGTAGGAGACTGGGGAGATGACATATCAGGTAAGAGCTTGTGCAAGTCTGAGCACCTGACTTCAAATCCCCTGAACCCACATAAAAAGGTTACACACACCTCTAACTGGGTCCTCTGCAAGAGTAGCCAGTACTCTTAACCCATTGAACCATCTCTCCAGCTGTTTCTGATTAATTCTTATCAGTGGGTTTGCTTTCCTTATTTGTGAGCATTCTGACCTTCATTGCTATAGCTTCCTTTCATAATCTTGGCTTTTCATCAACAGGTTGTTAAGAGAGAGGACATTCAGCAGTTCTTCGAAGAATTTCAGTCAAAAAAGAGGAGGCGAGTGGACGGGATGCAGTATTACTGCAGCTAGAGCTCAATGATGCCTCCTGATCGACCAATGAGAAGGTCACTGTTCAGGAATAAAGAGAAGCCTGTGTCACACTTGGTCCCCTTTTCGTTCTCCTCTGGCCTCAAGCTCCTCCCTTCTTAACAGCAGCCACAATGTTTTTGCTGGTGTCAGCAAGCCTCCTTGGTGACTCGGCTAAATGCAACTCATTCCACAGACTTCAGCTCTTCTGCTCAGGATGCCCAGGGTTTTTGCTTACATATTTTAAGAAGTTTGATTTGGTTTTGAGAAAACAAATTGGTTTCTCTTTTAGTGATTTGTTTTTTGATTCCTGAATATGTGCTTTGCCACAGACCTGTTGCTTACAGGCCCTCTAGGTTTCATGGAGGTTCTCTTCCTGTCAGCCTGAACCTCTGGGTCCCCCTCACCCCCGTGATCGTGGTGCCTTGAGTCAAAGCTTCCTCGAGCCTGCTCTGTCCCTTCCTCCCTCACTGCATTCTGAAGTTTGATCATGACTTAGATTTTGGAACTTTGCTCTGGACCAACCTCTAGAGTAACCAGGACTGATGTTCTGGCATGGATGTCTCGGGTAGGATGGAGATAAGCTGATAACAGTGTTGAGATAAGCTGATAACAGTGTTGAGGAAGCAAACCTTTGTTCTGAATTTTGCTGATATATTTAAAACGAAATTTTCATTCACAATTCATGGCACTCGAATATTAGTGTTAGTGCTATAATGGTCACAGGGCTTCCTGGGGAATCTACCCATATATTATTAGTCCCTTTTCTGCTGCCTAAAAAAATGACCAGATATCACCCCTGTGAGATCTGGGTGGTTTACAAAGTCCTCTGGATTTCTTATATTATCAGGGATATGCATTAGCATATATTAAAAATGAACCTATTTTGATATTGTTCTGTTAGAAAAATGTTATTGGACCCCAGTAAGTTATTTTTCCTCTTGAGTCTGTGCTGAAGGCAAAGATACTTAGTTGTAATGAGCTGGGCAGTGACTGTCCTGGAAGAGATTCCAGACAACGCTCTTGGCTGCACAGGGGACGAATTCATGTGTGGAAACAGCGTGCACAGCCACTTCCCTAATGACTGAAGTCTTGAAGATCCTACGGAAAGTTGTATAAAACCCTGCATGTAAGGGAAGCCCCTTCAGGTGATATGACATCTCTTCACAGCCCCCTCAGTCTATGTGGAAAACATCTTAATCCATAAAAAGCCCTAAATTGCACCCTCAAGAGGAACAAGTCTTTCCTAACACACTGAGGTGTATTAAACACATTTTTGGGTCACATGTTGATATGAATCTTCCCTTTGTGCCCAGCAATTGTATGCATGAGTGCTTGTCAGTTTCTGGACAAGATGAAGTAGTCTACAAATCGAAGGCCCCAGGAGATGGCCCAGCTGTGGCCTCCCTCCGAGTGACAGATCCTGTGAAGACTGTAGAGCTGAAAGTTTCCACATGCTGCAGGAGATGCCTGTGCACTGAGCTAGCCTGGAAAGGGCTCAGTTACAACCCTCAGGTGTCTACAGCTTCAAGTCCGAGGATATTTTGAACTTCAGAGTTGCACTAAGTGTACCATCATGTCCTCAGAATTTATAATCTTCCCAGGTGTCGGATTTAACTACCAAAAAGTTCCTTTCTCCTGTGACAGGTCAGAATCAAGTTAGTGCATTATTGAGCGACAGAAGTGCAAACCCCAGTGCTGAAGGGCTTGTTTTAGGAAAGGTACTCCTATTAACCAGAAAACCTCTTTTTGTACCTGTTCACAACTGGTTTTCTTACTGACTGTGTTGGGCAGTCCGACAAGTGGCAGTTGATATTAATGCATGTTTTATGCAAAACAAATGTAATAGTTGCTTTCAAAGAATTCTGGCATCATGTACATTTTTGTAGAAATTATTACTGGACTTACATACTTCAATCAGGTTTCTGTAAAATCTAAATAAAACCAATTCAAAATAGTTGCTTTTCTGGTTGTTCTTGCCCTGTTTTTTGTTTTTCCTTTTGGGTGTGTGCATGTGCGCACGTGTGTGCCCTTTGTTTTTTTGAGACGGTCTCACTTATGTAGCCCTAACTGGTCTATAACTTATACAGTCCAGGCTGGCCTCAAACCCAAAGAGATTCACCTGCTCCTGCCTCTTAAATGCTGGGATTAAAAAGGCATGTGCCACCAAACCTGGCTCAGTTTAAATCTTTACAACCTCCCCCTGCTGCTGGTAAGAAAGTGGGTCTGAGGGTCTACCCATAGCTTTCTTATCCTGGGCTTCTGCTTCTGAAGCAGGTAGGTTTATTCAAGATGTATGGCAGTTTCTGTGCCCACTACTCTATAAAATGGGCCCAGGGCTGGGGAAATGGTCAACAGGTGATATTTTGCTGCAGAAGTGTGAGGACCTTAGTTCAACCTAGAATCCATATCCAGGCATGGTTACACGGACATTATATTTTGAGCAGGATCAGAGCTTCTGCCTCTGAGTTCAGTGAGAGACCCTGCTCCAAGAGTGAGTTGGAGAGTGATTGGACACGACATCCTCTGCATTGCCACTTCCCCGCCCCCTGGGTGAGCACATAACACTAAAATGAGCCTGATGTGAGATCCAGAGCAAAATCCCTTCATGGGCTGGCTTTCAACTGCCTACTGAGAAATAGGTGCTGTAATTGCAGGGTCCGCTCACAAATGAGATCCGCTGCAGAATGAGGGCTGGGACCCATGCCTAAGGGAAAGGTGGGATCTGCCAAAGCAGTAACCCTTATTTCACAAGTAAACAGGTGAGACCTGTAGTCCCAGTGCTCAGAATGGCTAGATTGGACCACATAGCCAGCCAGACCCCATTTCTTTATAGAGAAAACAAAAAACAAAATCATTAAAACCTTAAGCCAGTGGAGGGGCCTATCACTGACCACCAACCTTTGCTTAGAGGTTATGCAAATGTTAAAATGAGTTAGGTGAATGAAGTTATGTGAATGTTCTTCTACTGTCTTGGAACTTATAGCTAAAACCCTGATGAAAGCATCCGTGGGGCCAGGAAAACTGATGCTCACCTTATTCCATTACAGGATCCTATATGGAGCACAAGGAAGTTGAAGGAGCAGGCTGAGGAAGTGGCCTCATCCAGCCCCCTGGGAAGGTCTGAGAAGCTGCTTGACAGAATTCCCAGGGGCCGGCAGGGCTGTCTCAATCAGATCACCTTTGAAACTGCTGCCAGATCTTGGTCCACCTTAACTCTTGCTGCCCCTGAGCCAGAGCGTTTGATAGGGCTTTACTGCCTGGTTCCCAGACGTGGGATCTGTAAGTTGAAAAGAGTGATGTCCCAAGTCTTACCTCTGACAGCCAGAGTCCCTCTTCTGTGGACACTCCCAGGGCACCTGTTCTGGTCTTAGCCACTGAACTTTGGTGCCTCCAGGCCTTGGCAGTGCTAAGATTTTCAGCTAGCCTCCTCCTACCTCTTCACGTTCCTGCTATGTGACAAGGGAAACACATGCCCTGCCCTTCCGGCTGCCAGCATGAAGCTTGTAAGCACTCGGGGGAGCCAACCTGCTGAGGCAAAGAGAAACGGAAAGCAGGTCTTGTGTGATTCAGGAATCCAGTACTTTAGGAAGCCTGACCTGAAGCCCTGCCCATAGGTGCTTCCAGGTCAGGGAGCACCATTCTAGTTCCCCAGCCTCCGCTTTTAAGCCCTGTGGAGTTCACACTGTCAAATGCCACGCATTCCCAGTTCTTCCTAGAAGCTGTTTCTGAACTTCTCTATTGGTCTTCATCTAAACCTTTGCTCTGGTTTTCTCCTGGTGTTTACTTTGGCCAGAGAGGAAGGTGAGGCAGAGACAGTAATGAATACAAGGAAAATGCGGCCTGGACCCTGCAGGGCAGCTGCACACATGAACCCTCAGCACCTACAACACCAGACCTGGGTCAACTCAAGCCAGTCGGGCCTGGCGTGGATGAGGGTGGTGGGCAGGAAGCTTCACCCCTGGCTGAGGATGTACTGGCAATTGATAAATGCTGGGACAGTGTCCGTTTTCCTTACTGGTATAACCCTGTTACAGTGACCGGACTCCAAGGGGTAGACCCATACCCGGGAGCACTTGGGAAACAGATTAGACATGATAGGCTTTAAATAAAGCCAAATAATAATAGAGGATATGAAGTCTGGGGTGTATAGTGAGGTGACGGAGTTGGAAAGGAGTCTAAATGTGGTCAAGATACACTGTGTGAAATTCTCGAATCAATAAAAAATACCTTGAAAAATGTGGAAGCAAAGAACTGACTGCAAAATTGTGTTCTGATGTCCATGCATACACACACATACACACTACCCATATACACATGCCACACATACACACACCCATACACACCACCCCCACACACATACACACACACCACCCACACCCACACCCACACCACTCACACACACACATACACACACACATATATACACACCACCCACACACACATACACACACCACCCCCCAACACATACACACACCACCCCCCAACACATACACACATCACCACCCTCACACACATATACACACACACAACCCACACACACATACACACACACCACACACACCCACATATATACACACCACCCACACCCACATACACACACACCACCCCCACACACATACACACACCACCCACACACACACATACACACCACCCACACATACACCCACACCACCCCCCCACATATATACACACCACACACACACATACACACCACCCACACACACATACACACACCACCCCCCAACACATACACACATCACCACCCTCACACACATATACACACACACGACCCACACACACATACACACACCACCCCCACACACATATATACACACCACCCACACCCACATACACACACACCACCCCCACACACATACACACACCACCCCCCTACATATATACACACCACACACACACACACATACACACACACCACCCACACATACACCCACACCACCCCCCCACATATATACACACCACACACACACATACACACCACACACACACACATACACACACCACCCCCCAACACATATATACATACCACCCACACACACACACACCACCCCCCAACACATACACACATCACCAACCTCACACACCACCCACACATACCCCCCCCACATACACACACACCACCCCCCACACACTACCCATATACACACACACATACTATTTTTAAAGAATGAAGGCCACCTCTTTGCACATTCATAACAGGTGTAGAATTGAAAGTCATCAATTTCACTCTGCAGCGTCTCCTTTGAGTCCCTCACCAGGTCGAATGCTCTCAGCTGCCTTATTTTTATTTGTTTTTATTTTATGTGTATAAGTGTTATGCCTACAATGTATGGAAGTGCACCCATGTCGTGCAGTGCCTGCGGAGGACATATGAGGGCACTGGATCCCCTGGAACTGGAGTTACAGATGGTTGTTAGCCAACATGTGGGTGCTAGGATTCAAACCCAGGTCTTCCTCAAGAACAGCTAGAGCTCTTAGCCTCTGAGCCATCTTCCCAGCCTCTCAGCTGCCTTTTAATTATGGTTGGAGATGGCCCAACACATGGCTATGTGGCTAATACTCAAACTGCCATTTTGTTTTGGAAGAGCATTAGCCCAGTTGATCATGATAAACATGAGTTTATTAGCATCTGTTCTTGCCCCTAAACCACACATCCACAAACGCCAGGGTGCTGACACGGGCTCGGTGCTGACTCACCATGGTTGTGCCATTTCTTATTAAACACACCAATATGAGTGTTAACAGTGTGCTGAGCACCTGGCATGGTGGGGGCTCCGTGCGCTACATCACTCATCCTCACTGAGGCCCTAGGATGTTAACTGCCTACCCTCACCTTACAGATGTGGAAACTGAGGCTAACCCAGAGATGCTAACATGTCCCAGATAATCAGTGGTGACATGCAGAGGCCAGTGTGCCTGACTCTGGGCTTTGTCTCTTTTATTCACTAAGGTGGACTCCTGGGGGCATTAGGAAAATACTGGTGGCTTTTGCCTCAGCCCCAGGGTGCCATGGTCTTCTGCTCTGACCTGACACTGCCTCTGTCTGTCTCTGTCTCTCTGTCTCAGTTCTCCTCTAGGGCCCGTGTTCCCCAGTGAGAAGTTTTTGACCAGATTTACACTAACAGGCGTGGATAGGCTCCAATGGAGTTGGTCTCCAACCCGAGGAGAAGGTGTTTAGTCACCCCCATAACAATCATGCCACGTTTGTACCAGTGGTCACATGTTGCCTGGCAGGTTGGTATTGTTCCTTGTAGGTGCACAGCTAGGTGAGTGCTAATGACTTTCTTTCTCTAGCAGCCTGCATAGTACCTTCCTGTACTATGAAAGCTAGCCAGCAGGGAGGAAGCTTCCAGCTCAGTTCCAGCTTGATTTCTCAATATCTGGCAGCCAAAATGTGTGGGGAAATTCTATCTTGGTAAACTGACTTAGACTTCATGAAAGAACCGGACTCTCTTCTGCGTCCAATCCATTCCAGGGATAGTTTGCTAAACGTCAGGGAGCCTGAGCCCAGCCCAGCTTCTCCATGTGAGAGATGGTACTCTCAAAGGAAAATGCAGTGCCTGCCTTCACCTACAGAGCACACAGAGGAGGCGTGGCAGCGAGGTGGATGGCAGCAGGTGAGGCGGGCGCTGAGGACACAAGTGGACTTGCGTCAGGGAAATGAAAGGGGTCACTGTTCCTCCAAGTCTGGGCCCCATGGCACGTGGGGCCCACAGACTCAAGCAGAGCCCAGGATGCCCCATAGGAAGTAGGGAGGGCAGGCAGTCGAGCAGGGAAAGAGCTACCCTGAGCTAGGGTAGAGTTTGCTCCACAGGAAGTAGGATGGATGAGTGGAAGTCTGGACAGTGGGGCCACCACGACTGCAGTGTAATAGAGGAACTCCCAGAGGGGCTGGGCAGACTCACTTCCAGTCCTTACTGGCCACGACAGTCACCGTGCCTCTTTCTTCCCATCTCCCACATTGGGATCTTTACAGCTCCTTAGTTGTGCTGAGGCAGGTGCCTGGTGCGAATAAGCTACCTTATCTGCTCAGCGTCATCTGATCCTGTTAACATTTGGAGGGTTAGGAAACCAAGGCCCAGAGAACAAAATGATGGGGAGCCTGAGATGCAATCAGTTTGGTGATTGTAGTGGAGACGCTGAGTGGGCAAGTTGTTGAAAATGACATTCCACACCGAGTGGCCTGGATGCAAGGGCGACATCATCATGTCACCAGAGTTTCTGCTTGCAAGGCTGAGAAACAGGGAGCGCTCAGAAAAGGGTTTTCAAATGAATCAGAGACCCCTATTGGACAATGGGTTCCTTTCAAGACCGCCTCATGCCTTCCGGGGCTGTTCCGGTCATAGCAGGTCCCTGCCTGAAGCACTGTGGATTCTCTGAGCACAGCTGTCTCCAGGCAGAGAAGGAGAAGGAACTTCAAGAAGGCCAGGCCCATGAGAATGACTGAAATGACAGCCAGCTAGGCCTGGGATACCTGCTGAGGGCTGAGCTGGGGCCCCATCATAATTTGCAGAGGGCTGCTGACTTCCTGGTGTGTCTGATGTGAGACATGGGGACAGAGACCCTGAGAGACCCTTAGTAGCTAGTGCGCTGATGCTGGAGTCCTGATAGGACACTGTGGGCACGAGACTCTCCTTCCCGCAATGGCTGTCGGTGGGAAGAGAGACCCATGGCTTTGTTGTAATGCAAGAATGTTGAGGGAGGCGGCCGCGGGAGGTACTGGGTGGACTGGAGGGACTTTGCTGAACATGCGATAGCAAGAGCTGCATAAAAGCGTTTGAGGTCACAGGTCAAGGCTGACGTAGGATCTGCAGGTAGTAGATCAGTCTTCGAAGCCATTGGTATGAGGGAACTCTTCACCCGAAGGAGCCATATGAAAAGTGAAGGTTGAAGGGCTTGGGGCTCCCTGACCCCAGTACTCAGCCTGCTGGTAGGATGTTCAAGGCTGCCTGGTGCGAAGGCTCCCAGTGGTGGTGGAGGACTCCCAGAGCTTATGCCGCCTTCTGGGAGGCAGGAGAGAGGGAGCAGCAGATAAAAGCAAGGCAGAGCCTCATTAACAAGTGAGCCAGAACAGCGTGAGGCACGCAGAGGCGGGAGGGCTCCCAGACCGCAGGAAGTGAGAGGGGACATGGATTCCCCTGGTTGGTGTCCACTGAGTCCGACAACATCAAGTGCCATGACAGATGACCTTGGTCCCAGCAGCTCAGAGTGTGGCAGAGCAGAGGACAGACTGAAGAGTGGGGTGCAGGATGAAGACACCGAGAACAGGCCACTGTCGCAAGCAGCACTGTGAGGCTTGAGGTGCTGGGCTGGAGGACTGGGTCCGAGACTCACGAGCCAAAGGAAATTCCAGCGCGTCGGAGCTAGGCAGAGACATGGCAAGTAGGGCCGACAGGACGGGGTATGACAGAGGAGAGTGAGCAGAGTCAAGGGCCATGGGGTTGGCCCCAGATGCGAAAGTTGCTGTCCAAAGGCATCTGCCACCCCACAGAGGTCAGAGAGTGAGGACTGAGCCCGAGGGCACACAGGGGGAGGCCCCCCCAAAGCCCCACTGGGCAGGGGTGTTGGTGTCATGGTTGTAGGGCTGTCTTCAGCCTCCCCAGCCTGAGCTGAGCACATGAAACAGATGTGCCTAGGGCAAGTCAGTCAAAGCCAGGTGGGGAATGACTGACGGCCCTGGGCAGGTTGT
This sequence comes from Eospalax fontanierii, assembly GCA_035773235.1. Classification (NCBI taxonomy): domain Eukaryota; kingdom Metazoa; phylum Chordata; class Mammalia; order Rodentia; family Spalacidae; genus Eospalax; species Eospalax fontanierii. The sequence continues at coordinate 71,049,083 of CM069536.1, forward strand.
CCTGGAGGAGAGAGGAAAACAGTAGAGGCCAGAGCCCCACGGATGAAGGAAAGCATCAGGAGGCCTCGAGGAGGTACTACAAATGGGAGGCCATGGCCTGGGGGGAGACCGGTGCGTTCAAGATGGAGCCCTGGGCGGAGGTGCCGAATCATGGATGGCCAGGATGGAAGGGGAAGACGAGAGGGAGGCTGAAGCTAGGGCCATGAGTATGTGGAAGAAGTGTCTGCGAACAAGCTGTGTCTGGGAGGTAGGAGGTGGGGGTGGGGGCGTGGAGAAGTGCTGGAGGAGCCCCCACCCACTGTCCTTCCTGCCCTGGAGCCTGTAGAACCCGGGCAGGGAGCGATCAGGGAACTCAGCTAGGCAAGAGGACAAGGGAAGGCTGGAGAACAGCAGGTGGGATGGAGGCCTTCCCGGGAATGCAGCGAGCCAGGGGCGGGGAGAGCAGTAGTGATAAGCACCGGACAGCTGATTGCAAGGTGCCAAGAGCACAGGACCAGCTGTCCCACGGGGTGGTGAGGAGGGACGCTGGGGTCTCTCCGGGGCCATCCAGACTAAGCCAGGAATCCTCAGGTCTTGGGCAAGTCTAGCAGAACACAGAAGTGGGAAGAACAATTGTTAGTTTTCAGTTCAGTCACAGGGGCAGTGTGACATTTACGGTGGGTCTGACAGAGGGCTCCAGAAATTGAAGACATCTATGTAGCTGGAAAGGTTGAAGACTGGGGGTTTCAAAAGGGTGCAATGTAACAGGTGCCCTGGTAGGTATTAGGGAGGTGTCTCTCTTGAGAATGGCAATAAGATGGCCTCTCACACGGGGCGAGTTGAGGGTCATAAGACTAATGGCAAATCCATTCAGTGCTCAGAAAATGAACCAGTGTTATCTCGGTGTGGAGGATGAGGAAGCTGGGGGTGGGGGTGCATTATCCCAGGTGTCATGTGCAGCATGTGGCAAGAGAGTGTCCTGCAGGTCTATGCAGACACTTCTTCCTGAGGTTTCCTGGCATAGTCTTCCCCACTCTCTCCAAAGCTCTGCCACAATCCAACAGTGGCCACAAGCATCTTGAACACCAGACTAAACACCGCACTGGACATGGGTGCAGTGTTTAGAGACAGGTCACTGTAGTCGCCAATACAAGCTCTGTTGGATGTGGCTCTGGTGATTAGGGAGACCTCAGAGAAGGACAGCTGCTTTATTCCCGTGGCAGTGGGCAGGCACAGAGCTGGCGTTTGAGGAAATGAATGTGGCTGTATGGAATCAGAGAGCTTTGGCTTTGAGACTGAAGAGGTCCCTGGGCAGGAGGCTTGGAGATAGAAGGACCTGAGTGCTGGTACTTCAGACAAGCGAAGCCTCCAACAGCACGGCCGGTGTCAGACAGGTCTAATTTGGAGCAGGGATAGTTACAAGTTTAGCAGGTGAGGGAGGGCAAAATCATGCGGTCCACTTCCTCTTTTTGTCAGAGTGCCTCCCTCAAACCTGTGTAAGTGGAGCAAACTTCTAGAAGAGTGGGAGGGGAGTCTGGAGACCTGGTGTGTGTGTGTGTTTGTGCACCTGTGTGTGTGATGAGAGTAGACAGGAGTGTGTGTGTCTCATCAGTCAGGAATACAAAAAGCAGACAACTGGAAATCTGAAGAGGATGTCAGATAGACAGGGATCTAAACCCTAGAAATTACCAAGTATCTCATCATTTGGTTTTGTATTTGTGGGTGGGTGGGGGTGGATTGTGGAAATTATGGACCAGTGATGTGGGAGGCATTCTGAAGAGGACTGCAAAGATGCTAGCAGTGAATGAACATGGCGCACCTGTCAAATGCCTTCTGAAATTTATGTTTATGCTCATAGATTAGTGCTGCTGTCAGCTCTGGTCAGAGACGCTGGGTGGTGATGACTGCAGAGACACATACCTGGTCAAAGTGCTGAGAATAGTGAATGCTTAGCATTCAGTGAGATATTGTCACCCCCCAAAGGCTGAGGGGACAAAAAAGAAGTGGCAAAAGAATGTAAGGATGGAGGACGGGATGGAATGCTGTGGAATGCTGTCTTCTGGTATGACATGACTGTTGCATTCTTGAAACAAAAATGAAAGATTAAAAAATGTTTACAAAGAAATTAGCAGTTACTTACTGCTGATTTCTGAACCAGAAGAAAGACACGTGGGGTAGGAGGTACAAGTCCTTACAATACTGAGGGCTGGAAAGATAGCTCAGCAGCACTGGCTGCTCTTACAGAGGACCCAGGTCTGATTCCCAGCACCCACATGGCAGTCAACAACCATCTGTAACGCCAGTTCTAGGGGAATCCGACACTCTTTTCTGACCTCTGTGGGCATTGCATAACACAGATGTACTTACATACATGCAGGCAATACACTCATACACACAAAATAAAAATAGTAAAATACTTTTTAAAAAATGTTACTGAGGGCTGGCAAGATGGCTCAGTGGGTAAAGGCGCTTGCGGCCAAGCCTGAGTTGGATTCCCAGGATCCACGTGGTTCTCTGATCTCCACATGGCAGGTGCATATCACAAACACATACACACACACACACACACACACATGCACGCACACACCATGTAATAATTTTAAGAAAAGAAACTGCTCAGTTGGCTTTCTCTATGCTAACAGAATCAACCACTTTCTGAGGGGACGATCTAAGTCCCCCTGCCATGTCACGTGCTTGTTGATGACCGGGTATGAGTTGGCTTGTAATACCACTCAGCTCTGTCAGCGTCTGTCACCTCCTCATACCCACAGCTCCCTCGGTCTCTACCCTCTCAGGCGGCCTCCATGCCCCCACTTCCTGTAGACACCCACTTGCTCTCTTCCACCACACCTCCCTTGCCAGCCTCGCTGTCTCCTTGTAGAGAGCCCCCAAATCCAGGGGTCTGACCTTTGAAAACTATATGAGCAGCAGCCACTCTGGGGGAGGAAGTATTCTCTAGTATCTTACCTTTAACTTGAAGAAGTAATAGTTACAGGCCATTTAAAAATTGAACCAGGGTCAAGCTAAATACATCTGCTGCCAAGCCTGACGAGGTGAGGAGGTCCCACGGGGTGAGGAGAGAACTGACTCCTGCACGTTGTCCTCTGACCTCCATAGGAATGCTGTAGCACTCATGTTCATTGAACCTGAGGCTGGAGAGTGCAGCTTGGTGGTGGAGCATGTGCTTAGTATGCTTGATGCCCTGAGTTCCCAACTCTGAACACCATTTAAAAAATGAACCAGTACAAATGATACAATTTTTAAACAGGCAGGCCTTCCTGTAAGCATTCTCCAGAGTCTTTATGTATATCCTTCCACTGTTTTTTTCTCTTCCTCACAATGGGTGTGAGTATATTTCTGTTTCACCTCTTTCACTTTATTCTGAAGATCATGTTCTGCCTCCTGTTTAGCTGCCTTGGCTGGACCTTCTAAGTGACACACTGCAGGTTTTCTTCAGCCTGTAGTGACTCTCCTCTAGAGGACCTGGGGAGGCTGGAATTCCTCCAGGTTCATCAGCTGTGTGCCTTTCAAAGTTCCCCTGGATCATGCCATGTATGTGGGCAACTTCCTCCGGGCTCCCAGCCAAGCACCACCGGGCAGCTGCTGCTGAGAACTCCTGACCAAACCCGACCAATATTCAGTTCCTCTTGCCCCACCAACAGTTCTAAGTCGTTGTGCCCTTTGAGGTCCACACCTGCCCTGCTGGCTTCCTGAGCTCTCCTGGCTGGCCCACTCTGGAGCCTCTTCACTCTACTTCCCACTGTTGGGAAATCTGGCTAACCGCCCCCAGAGCCCTTGTGGCAGTCAGCTGTTGTGTTGCCATTAAGGTCAATCTCAAAAGCTTTTGCCTACAGAAGAGGGGGTAAAGTGGGTCAGTCGACTGGTCCCAGAGCCCCTCTGGGCAAACAGCCCTTCCCACCCCAGGCTTGCCCTTCCGGGCCTTCCTTCCCTTCTCTGAGCCTTGCTGTTTATTTCTTCCCTTGAGCTCTGAAGGTCACCTAGCCACAAACTCTCCCCATCCTGGCCTCCCTCCAAGCAGCATCTTTTCTTCCTGGAAGCTAAGATGTTGAGTTGAACTGCAATTGTCGTTAGTGCTTGGGCGGCACAGAGAATGCGGACACGTCTGGAGACAGGATGCAGTTCAGGTGTCAGTGCACATGGGTCGAACCCAGAACTTCCTCTGGAGATCATTGCTCAAGCAACATTTTGCTCAATTTTTAAAAATGAAATCTCTCAAAACTGGCCCAGTTTGGGGGAGAGGTGATGCCGACAAAAGCTTGATGAGTGAGTGTATGATTTCCAGGAAAACCATCATCATCATTAAAAATAATGTTTCTGAAGAACTGAAAGTCTAGAAACAGATGATCTAGAAAGCCTTTAGAGTCTACCCTAAGGGCACACCTACAGATGAAGCCCCTCATGCTGCACTGCTAAAACAGACTATGTTCAACTCAGCAGGTTCTATACAAGCCATTTATTTGAAATGCCAACTATATGTAGGATAGTCAGTGTTACATGCTTATCAGTAACAGTAGAAAAATAGAGCCAGTGAAAACCTCTGTACAACTGTAATGGTACTTAAGAGAAATGTATCGTTACAATGCTTCACACAGACAAATTCAAGTTTGGAGGTACCTAAATAAAAATACTATATATTTCTTTAAAAAACACTATGTACAATTTAAGCGTAAACAAGTTTTACAAAGTACTGGTTATGCAGGTTGTAGAAAACACTTGCATAGGACATGAAATCAGTTTAAGAAAAATTTCTGAGCCTTTAGCATTGAAGGCACTTGACTTTATACCAGTAACAGCACAACCACGAGAAACGCAGTGGTGGAGGTTCCCGTCTCTGAAGTACACACATGGTGCGCACACAGCAAGTGGAGTTTGGGAACCTCTCGTTTCCAGCCACCTCATCTAAGAGTAGGATTCCCTCCGCCTGCCCAGATAATCCAGATGCACAGTCCTGTGCAGATACATCTGAGCTTCCAGAGTTTATCTCATCTCAGGACTCACACAGACAGACAGACAGGAGAAGTTACTTCCAAGACACACACTTGCAAATAGTCTTTCTACGGCAATGACCACAGCATTATAACATCCAGAGTATGGAAGATTGATAGTCACAGATGGTTTTCTTTGGGAGAACAAAATCAAAAGACTTGTCCAGACAATAACCACTAACAGCTACTGCCACCGACAGAACAAAATAACCTACCACTTCATAAAACACTGTTCATACAACAGTGTTAATGGAAAACAGAAGACCTAGTGGTGTGCAGGTAGCTCTTAGCAAGATTAGCTGTAATGAGGCTTTCAAGCCAAGTATATGGTAGACAAAGTGAACCACTGCAGAGCCGGGAGCAGCACCCATCCCTGCGGCATTAAAGTCTGCTGACTACACGGAGCTGAACTCAGTCCTAAGAAACATGTGAATGCCTTAGAATGGAAAAACAACAACTGTACAACAAAAACTCCATGAAATACACTTTCCCCTAAAAGGTAAATTCAGCATTGTGAAGAAATACATCCTTTGCGGTAGTGGATGGGAGTGTTGATCCTTCAACTCTAGAGTATGTGCCTGAGGTCACCTTCTGGCAGCTGCCACCACATGGCATTCATCGGCTCCCATTATGTTCTGCCACAACAGCATCATTCCAATGTATAAGGATTGTGACTACGGCTGAACTTCAACAAGAAAATGCAATAAAGGCTGTGTGTGACAGCGCATGCTTTTAATCAGGAGGCAGGGTAGGCAGATCTCTGTGAGTTCAAGGCTGGCCTAGTCTGGTCTAGATAACAAGATCCTAGCCAGTCAGAGCTACATAGTGAGACCCCATGTTTAAAAAAAAAGAAAATGAATAAAGGACAAGTATAAATGAAAACAAACCACCACCAAGAAAGCAAAACTAAGAACTAGGCTTAGTTTCACACACAGTTGTACAAAAAGATAAATATAATCAACTCACTAAAAAATCCTAAAAGCCTAACATGTTACCAAAATTCAAGACCAGCTCAGGTCTACGGACATGTGCTTAGAAATCACACCAAAGGGAATGCAGAGGGGCCGTGTATGGGAACTTAAGCATCTATGTTTTGAATAAGTTTTGACTTTCATGCAGTTACTTTTCTTTTTAGGCACCACAGGTGACTCTGATCTTACTTTTCAAAATCACTAAAATAATGTAAAGAAAGCATCGTTGGTAACCATCTCTGAAAAAATCTAACTGCTCTTCTGTTGGAATCTAAAGGGTGGGTCTCCAACCTGGCATTCAATGGGACTGGAAGAGGCGATTGTCCAAACAGCCTGATTGTCCCTGGCCTCAAAAGGAGATCTAGGATTTTTGTGGTTTGGTTCTCATTAAATTTCTATTCTAAGGAAAAATGCCAGTTGCTGCGGCCTAAGTTTTATATTATACATGAATACTTTTTTTCTGAGATCAACGCTACTCAGACTTCACATTTATCTTACTTAGTACAGCATTCGAAACAAACAAACAAACACCAAACAAACAACAGATGGGTTCAACAGCCAGACATACAGAGGTAGTCTAACTTCTCTATGAACCACACTTAGCAGACTCTACTAACACCTATCTTATTCCACACAAAAACCACAACTATGTTTATCTTTTGCAAGTCACATCAGTCCACAATCCCACAGATTAAAGCATGGGTTCCTTCTATACACATAGTTTGGCCAGGGAATCTACTAAAGCACTAAAAAACAGACTATAAATTAAATAATACTATAAACAGCACCCACTAAGTTTATAATTACACTGTGAGGATATGAAAGCACATGTAAATGAATTTCAGAAAAATTGAAAGTGTAAGATCAATAGCCCTGACTTGTGGTAAAATAAAATCAAACAAAACCTGTCAAGAGACGAGAAACCTTTTCCCACTCTTGAGGTCTACTCATTTCTAAGTGCAGTATCTGCACAACTGCAATCTAATTCAGAATAGGGATCCAAAACATTGCATCCAAGCAATTCCTGTCAACATGTCACAGAAACCCAACTGTAGAATGGAATTATCTTGTTTCTGCAGACTGAGACTAGCCTTCAAAAGAAACCAACATCTATAAGTTAAAACTTAAAAATGAGCACAACGACCTATGGTTTTCTACCTTAAAAGAGCCTCAGAGGTGATATGAGCCCACCTCATAGCAGATGTAACTGACCTGTGCAAGGCTCTGAGCTCAATATGTGACATCACTAAGGCTGGTCAGTCATAGGGTACATGAGCACAGCTAGGTAGTCCGGCAGCAGAATGGGCGGCAGCAGTTGCCGGTGTATACAGAGACAGACATGTTTCCCGTCTTTGAGATTATCTACTCTTAGGATTGTGTAAATGTCAGATTATTCCTGAGTGTATATCCACAGGGTAAAGGAGGAAAAGACTGTAAGAGAAACTATAGCTTCAGGAGAAATCAGAGTTGTTTATACCCAATAGAAACCTATTTAATTCAAAGTGCATGTAATTCATTTTTTATGGTAGCTTGTAAAGGCTCCCTAGCCCTGCATAGTTTTAGAGTGAGTGTGAGTGATTCATAGTTGTACATATATGTGTGTACATATATGTGTACACACACACACACACACACACACACACAGAAAAGAGGTTCCCAAATACCCTTCCATGTAGGAATGTTCAGGAAGTCTCTTTTCTTCTAAGTGCTACGGCTGTGTGTTTATAAAAATACAAAGTGAATGCTCAAATAATGCTGAAGTGATTTAAAAACTCAAATTGTACTATATTTACATTGGAGAGTAAGAAGAACAGTTCTCAGCTCACACACTGCCCTTCCAGGGGATCAGCAAAGACCCCATGTGCTCAGTGGTTCAGTAGATGCCAAACCAGCGTCTCCAGTGGAGTTCAAGTAGGACATGTAGTGTTTTACTGAAAACAAATTTTTTTTTTTGGTGATAAAGCGTTATGCATCATACAACAACTTTGTATAGGACACCAAGATTCAGACATCTACTTAGAACACGTTGTTTACAAACACCAAATGACATAAGACTGAAGCCCTTTTGTTTTTCTCACACAATGCAAGACAACTGAAGGTAGTCTTGTCCCCAGCAGTGAGTCACAAACAGAGCCAGATACCCCATCAGTGTGCCCTTTCTTGAGGCAAGGTCTCATGTAACCAGTCTAGTCTGGAACTTACTATGTAGCCAAGGTTGAACTTGGGACTCCTGGTCCTCCTGTACTACTTCCCAAGTGCTCGGATCAAAGGTGTATATATCCACACCCAGCTCCAATCCTTTCTAATTCTAATGTATACAATCTCCTAAGAATGTCTTGGAGAGAGTAATTCTACTCCACATCTCCAGAATCTGCAGGGGCTCTGAGAACATTTACACTGTGAAATATACAGCAGCCTCAGGCTGGGTACCAAGGCTTTTCTCCTTCCTGGTCTTTACTGAATCCAAAAACTTCAAGACCTTGACTGGACTCCTGCTATAGGGGATGAAGACCGGCTTCCAAGACAAAAAGGAGCAACATTAGATTTATGGAGACTGAGCAGGAAGATATCTGAACTGAAACAATCACTGAAAAGAGAGGAGCATTTTGATGTGCTGTTCTTTGGAATTTCTATAATTAAAAAATAAACAGAACTATTTTGTAAGAAAATACATCTTAGTGTGCAATTCAATGCACATGGAAACTGGTAGATGAAAGGTAAAATGCAAAAACGTATGAAAATACAGTCTTTTAAATGTGGCAATAAAGTCTAACATACTGTTATAAAATCAATACAAATAAAATAAATGTACAGTGCAAAAAAATTCCACCATTTGTAAAGAGAAGGAAAAAGTGCCAGCTTGCTTGCGCTTTAAAATGCTTCCCACACAATGGCTGAGACACAAAACAGACAGATGCATCGTTCAAAATAACCCTCTTAGCATGCCATGTGCTATGAACATATACACACAAGAACTAGAAACAAAATGTGAAACTGAGCTGGCATCAATACACTGGTCAGTAAGTTGTTGGGTTACATCATAACGGGATGTTTGACATCTCAGGCACAGACGACATGAAGGTTGCTTTCAGAGGGCGGACTTTTTGTACAGGAAGTCTGGTTTGCTTGGTGACCTCCTTCCTCTGCTTATGGAATCATCCCTTTCCAGATCTGTATTTCTCTGCATTCCGTGGCCCAGGGACTCACTGTCTGTCAGTCTTCTACTGGATCGCTCTTCTAGAGCTTCAGAGCTACATGCAGAATGGGAAGAAGGTCTATTAGGAGTCAGCCCAAAAGTCAAGTCAGTTTCTCCTACAGCTCGTGCCCTAACGTGGGCTGGACCATTACTAGCATTCTCTGAGGGTGCTGGAGGAAAGTCTGACCTCTGGGGAGGCTGCTCAACAACATCCAGGCGTATCGGCTCACTCTTCTGTTTGTGTAGAAGCCCGTCAGAGGAAAGTGGATATTCTCTCCTAGCATCTTCTTGGTTTTTAGGAGAGGTCTGACCAGGTAGGTAAGCTGACTTTAAGCCATTTGGTGATGCCTTACTGTGGCTGTACAAGTCGGGACCAAAATATCTACCTTGTGAAGGGGAAGGGGCGCGTCTGCCAGGAGCAGGAGTGGATGGTCTGCAAGCAGCATTTGAGAAGTCATAGAAATCTGGGTATTCCTGCTGATTTTCTCTAGCATCTGGCTTTTGCTCTAGTGTGTGTTTTTTTCGAGAAGTGTGTGTATATCTTTGTGGAATACACGAGAGATGCTGGGGAGGCCCCGTTCCTGCTTCAGAAACTGGCTGGCTTAATTCTGTGTCTGTAGCAAGCTCTGGGAGCCTCCTGTCCTTGAGTGACAGTGTAGACACCCCCATGGCAATATCTGGCATCAGATCATTTAGTACAGGCTGTGTACCCTGAGACAGAAACAAAGGAGCATGGTTAAAAAGAAGAAAAGCACAACATTCCTTTTCAACCCTTTCACTGTCCATTACAAAATATATGCTTCTATTTAAGAATCACAGAAACACAGAAAATTATACATATATAGAAAACAATACAAACCACTACCCTTCTCCACAGAAATAATCACTATTAGTGTTTTGAGGTATATCTATCTTTGTATCTATCTTAATTTTCATGAAATTTAGTGCACATATATTCGATTTTTCTTAGCTCACTAGTCAAAAGTAGTATTAACATTTCACTGCATTGATAAGTCATAATTTAACCATTTTCCTACTACAAGTTTTTTTGTAAGTATGGGTATGTGGTGTGTTGTATGTATGCCTGTCCATGGGGGTGGGGGTGGGGGGTGGGCTGGGAGTGTGTGGGGTGTGTATGTGGAGGTCCAAGGTAGGTATAGGGAATCTTTCTCTATCATTCTTACATCTATTCTCTAAGGCAGGCTCTCTCAATCAAACCTAGAGCTTGCTGATACAGCTAGTCTTGCCAGCCAGCTTGCTCTGGGGATCGCATTTCAGCCTTCCGAGCTTGAAACTACAAGAGGGCTGCTATGCCCACATTACATTTATGTGGGTTCTAGAGATCTGAACTTGTCTTCTTGCTTGCAGAGCAAGAGCTATAACTGTTAAGCCACCTTCATTGTCTTTGTTTTGATATTTGGAGACAGGGTTTTACTATGTGGCCCTGGCTGGCCTGGTACTTGCTATGTAGAGCAGGCTGGCCTTGAACTTGAACTTGCAGCAGTCTTCATGCCTCTGCCTCTCATGTGCTGGCATTACAAACATGAACCATCATACCTGGCCTTTTTCTTGGCGGGGGGGGGGGGGGGGGGAAGCATTGTCTAATTGTGAAGTTCAGGCTTGCCTTGAACTCATGATCTTTCTGCCTCAGCCTCCTAAGTGCTGGGATTACAGTATATGTCACCACACCTAGCTCTAGTATTAGATATTTAGGTTATTTACTTTTTGCTATAATCAGGACTGTATTAGTAAGGATATTATTAAATTTCCTCTAAAGAAAACTGTTATTTAAAATGTAAAGTAGAATTTTTCTAACTGTAGGGCCAGGCCATTGGAATGGGGTTTATCAAATGCTGCCAACTTTTGCAGTTTTAGAGCACTGGGGGAAGCAGGGCAAGCAGGGGAGAGGGACCAGAATGGAAGAGGGACCATTATTTGACCCAAGGTATATACCTGGTATATACTTACTTCCAATGAGGTCTGTTCTAAAAAAGTTTTCCTTAACAGATGTACATTATTTTTTTCTCTGTTGAATGTTGATGACAGCAAATGACAGAGTACGGAGACTTAAAAGCCATTACTGTTTTCCTCAAATGTATTATATAAAACAGCAGTCCAACATGTAGAAGTGCAAAATCAGATGAAAAATCCTCTCTCAATTACCACCTACTCACCCTAGCAACCAAGGCTGAGTTAAATGAGGATCTGATGGACGAGCTGGCCAGAGGCAGAGACAGGCATGAGGACTTTATTCTACCTGTTTTCTGAATGAGTGGTCTTTACCACACTGGTCCTCATGATGTGAGTGGCTATAGTGTTTGGGGGAATAGTTGTTCTACAGAAGTCAGGACATATTCTATATATGTGCCTTGCACAGAGAATCAGGACACAAGCATGTCTATGTGCTCTGCTCAATGACTGCACTCACTATGCCTGACCTGGCAGCTGAACCTTAAGTGATCAGGAGGATGCTCCTTTTTCCTAGCTGCTATCTTGCATACCTCCAGTCCTTCCTATCTGTTCTTGTCCCTGATACTAACTTACTCCTCTTTTCCATTCCTCTTAAAGATATACTTTCAACTAGTTAGCAACATTTTTGGGTGTTGGTAAGTACCAGCAGGGCTTTTAGAGTTGATAGACTAGTTCCTAATAGCCCACACTTTTTGGTTTGGAGGAAGTTTCCCAAGTATAGACTTACCACTTGCTTCTCAGATGCTATTGCTGCCGAGGCAGCAGCAGCTGCAGCAGCAGCAGCAGCAACTGTCTGTCTCCCCAATCCTGTGGTGTTGGTACAATCAGGAGGTGCTGCTTTAACACTTGGCAAATAGACTGGGGGAGGGCCTGGTTTAGGAGTTGTTCTGGAGTGAAACCTTGAATGATTACAGGGGTAAGAAAATGACCGGGAAGGGTGCTGAGTGGGAGGCCTTTGTTTCCAGCCTGCTTTGAGTTGGTTATGAATTGGGGTAGTAGGAGGGTGGTAGGGAGGAGGTGGAGGGGGCAAAGGTGGATGGAAGGCCACGAAAGAGTCCAGGTCTGTAAACATGGTTTCTGCAGCAGGAGTACTGTTAACACGACATCTCCCAGACTGTCTCATTGTCAAGAGAGGACTTTCATCCCCAAAACGTTCATCAGGAAAGAACTTGTGAGGATTCTAAGAAAGATTAAAAAAAAAAATTAAACATTTTGTGTTTTTAATAAAAAAATTTATATTCATTTTTATTTTATGTATTTTGTCTACAATCCTTGCAGAGGTCAGAAGAGTGCATCAGATCCCCTGGAACTGAAGTTATGGAGGGTGTTAACTGCCATGTGATGCTAAGAACTGGTTCAAACCCGAATCCTCCAAAAGAGCAGTAAGTGTTCCTCTTCACCATTGAGCCATTTCGCAAGCCCTTTTTTGTTTTTCTTTCCTTTTTTCAAAGACAGGATCTTATGCAGTCCGGGCTGGTCTCCACCTCACTATGTAGTGGAGGCTGACCTTAAACTCCTTAGCTTCCTTGCCTTAGTCTTCCAAGTGCTGGGGATCCCATGAGTCTGCCATCTCACCTGACATCAGTATTTTATTAGTAGATTTCATGGATGGAAATTTAAAAGATGGGAGAATTAAGTCAGATACTTAAAAACACAGAACAAATATTTAAAGAATGAAAGTCTTAACATAGTTTTTTAAGTCAAAAGCCTAAGGGAAAAAAAAACCCTTACTGATAGTAGTACACAGGGACAGAACACAGCGTAGGCAGCCTAAGGCAAAGCTGTTCAACGGGATATTCCAGCTAACAGCTCAGGCTGCTTTAGCAAGATTTTGTAACAAAGTCAAATCAGCAGCAAAACGGAACCGAAATATTCCACTGCCAAGAAAATAAGAATGCCAGGTGTGGTGACACACACCTTTAATCCCAGCACTCAGGAAGCAGAGACAGGTAGATCTCTGTGAGTTCAAGGCCAGCCTTGTGTATATAGCAAATTCTAGGCCCGTGGGGGCTACAGGGAGACCAAAGAAAAAGAAGGCACGTGACTGAGGATCCTCTCACAGTTTCTGACATAGCATTTCTGTGGGCACCACCTGAAAGAACTACAAAACACCATTTCTTATGCATTATGTACAAGTAAGCTGGATGAAGATTTTAACAGATGTAGAACACTTATTTCTATATAAATTATTCATTTATTTATTTTAAAAACAAGATCTGGCAAGTTTTTAATTAAAGGAATACTTTCCAGGTTTACTTTTCACGAGTCTGTTCTGGCTTGGCCAGTGTGCTGACTCCGTAGTACTTTCCATATGCTGTATTATTATTATTATTGTATTATTATTAATATGCAGTATTATTGCCACTGCAGTGATGAATACCAGTTTTGGCCAATGTAACATAGCATAGTATTCTATTTCAGATTTCCTTAATGCTGGGCAGTTGCTGACGAGTATAGTCAATTTGGTCTTGCCCTGTCTGTTCATTTTCAGAGTCTGCTTGTACCCCAGCATGTACTTACCACTTTTCATAACAAGCTGGAGCCTAGAGATTCCAGCAACTTTTCCATCTTTCTGACCACCATCTTCCTTCCTTAGGTATGGGGAGGCCCCCAACTAAGAGCAGCCACCAAGATGGCCAGGGAACCTTATTTCGATTCAATTTATGACATTAAGATACTTTCTTCTTTTGGATATAGGGTCTCACTAGGTGGATCTAGCTGTCCTGGAACTTTCTATGTAAACCAGGTTGGACTGGAACTCACAGAGCTCTGTCTATCTACCTCTAGGCCTCTTAAGTACTTAAAGGACATGTCCCACCATGCCCTGCAGAAAGATATAATTTAAAACAGCAAAGGAATAGAAATGAGTGGAAAAATCATAATATGTACCTTACAGATGGGAACCACAGCAAAATATGAAAAATCAAGACCTAAACTGTCTGCTACCTTGTCAAAGATCATCAGGCCACAAGGGTCATTTGACAAGTGTCAAGGTTAATAGTCCTTAGAGGTACTGACAAGAAAGTCACTTAGCCAGATGAAATTAAACTTCATTTATGGTTATGCTTTAATAGCTATGATTAGAGTACAAGTCCTATTTTAATTATAAAACCAATGTTATTCTTTTGTATTTAATAATTACTATAAATGAATTTCTTTTACTAGGTTAAAAAAAGTATTTGTTCCATGAATTCTCAGGCTTGGTTTAAATAGCAAACAAACAAACAAATAAAAAACTTGTAAGGGAAAAAACAGAAGAAACAAGAAACCTAAAGATATGTAAACATGACAGGAGGCTAAACTGGAATCCAATGATCCAAACTGGAGCAGTTAGGTTTGGAATTTTCTATTTCCTCTGACAATTCTCTGTTGGGATAGAATTCTGTAGCAGTCATCTTATGCACCACAAACATAGGTGTTTTACATCAATGTACTATCTTCACACTAATCCACTGTACAAGATACTTTTTTTTTTTTGAGACAAGGTCTCACTATGCTACTGCTACTTAATCACAGGTTCTTAAGTAACTTGATCCAGCTGAAGGATCAGGAAGTAGCAGAGGCAGTTCTGTGCTCCACCACACTGCCTCTCACCAAGAGAAACCTGCAGGTCATTAACGACACCAGAGCAGTGAAAGAACAAGTAGGAAGAAAAAGCAGTAGCTGAGGCTCCTTGGGCAGCACAGTTCCCGACCCATGTTCAAGGCTCCCTCCTCTCCACAGCTCAGTACTGCGTCTCACCTGCAAGAGCTCTGCAGCAGCATCTGCTAGGCCAAACTCTCTAAGTACTCGAATCTGGATCTCATAGCTGACGGTGGCACCCTCCCCACAATTCAGTGCATAGGCTCTCTGCACCTGCTCTGTGTGCCGCAGTTCCTGCAGGCGCCTCACCATATCTTTCATAATGAGGAGACGAGGAACTAGAAGAAGAAAAGACAGTGTTAGGAAAATTCCTGAGCTACACAAAAGAAAACTGCATAAGCACATGGAACAATGTATGTGTTTTTATCAGAATCTTCTCATGTTTTTTTAGATAACATTTTAATTTCCCAGCATTGTTCGATTTATATGCTTCTAATTGTTCTTTAAGGTTTTAAAATTTCACTGTGTCCATAAGGCCTTTGATTACAGTAAACAGCTCCTGAATTGTATTATTTTCAATCTACACCACAAAGAAAATTTTACTTGCACATATTCATTTTAGAATTTCAGAATAATTTCATGTTTCCGGGGACTGGAGAGATGGCTCAGTGGTTAAGAGCAACTGGTTGCTCTTATAGAGGACCCAGGTTTAGTTCCCAGAATGCACACGGCAACCAACTGTCTATAGCTCCTGTTCCAGGAGATCTGAAGCCCTCTTCTGATCTCTGCGAACAGTGCACAACATGAGTGCACTTACATACATGCAGGCAATATGTTCATACACATGAAATAATAAAATATATTCACCATTAGGGCTGGGATGTAGCTCAGTGAGACAGCGCTTGTTTAACTTGTATGAGGCCCTGGGTTCAATTCCGAGTACCACAAACAAAATTCTAGCTTTAGTGACTGTGAACTAAGTAAAAAGTATAGTACAAGGTCATAAATACTAAAAAATAAAAGAGACTGAAAGATGTGCAGGAAGGCACACCAAGGGCATACTAAGGACAAGTGGGAAAGACTTCCTAGGGGGAAAAAAAACGCCAAACAGGGTTTTAGAAACCAGATAAGCAAAGAAGGGTGGGGGGCACTTTGTCAACAGAAAGACAGGTTGTGTGCAAGTGAGAGATACCATGACACAAATGGCTGGCTTGACAGTACAGCTCAGTGCTCAATGGTACAGGCTGGAAGAGTATTAAGGGCAGCAGATAGACAAGCACTTTACACTGTGTTCTGTGTACACCAGGTAGTCAAGTGCAAGGGGGATAGCAGGACCAGAGCTGTGACTCAGTGTTAAGTGCACTCTGAAACCTGCCTGACATAGGAGAAGGCAAACTGGCATGAGTGCACTCGGAGAAGCCACCTATTTTTGTTAAATGGAGTCTTATTGGTGTACAGCCATACTTATTCATTTGAGTATCAACATATATGGTTGTATGAGCACTAAGCAGCTACGACAGAAACTTTATGACCCACAAAACCTAAACTATGTATAATCTGGCCTTTTACTTAAAAAGTATGCTAACCCTCGGTAAAAGAACAGGAAAGGCAAAGATGCCAGTTAGGAACCTGAGCTGAGGCTGTTAGCAGTAAAGCTTGAGACAGATGATGAAATCTATAAATATTTATGACATAACTGCTAGAATGACAACTGTTATGCCTGTGGAGGAGGGAAAGTAGAGTTTACTAAGTGTTTGCTTTGAGCCAGGCAGACTCCTAGAATATATTCATGGTACATCATTAAATCTTCAAAATGGCCCTAGAGAGGAGACCTTATAGCCCCATTTCCCAAATGAGGAAATTAATGTTCACCCTAAAAAGCACATAAACAAGTGGCCAGATTAAGTCTTCTCCAATAAGCTACATAGTCATTCCTTAGTGTGCTGGGAAAGGAAAAGAACCTAGTTAGGACCATGTCTCATTAGTTAAATGACAGAGACAAGTCTAATTTTCCTGATCATATTTACTTGTGAATGTTTTGAGTTGTGAGATAAAATTCTAAGATGAAATTATTCTGATATTCACCCACATTAACTCAGGTCTTGTACTATACCAAAGTTTCAAAATCCGTAAAACAGGCTAAAGAAATCTCTCTTTGCTGTTTATCCAATGTACAAATTAAATAAACATATTAACCAAATCTGATAACTGATCAGAGAAAACAGTTCAAGAATAAAATGTACAAATTCAACGAGTAGCTCTCTTACTGTGTCTTTTACCTAACCCTAGTTGAAACATTTCTAAGCAGAAATGAATGGTGTATTTACACTGCCAGTTTGTTGGGTATATTCTGAATCTTACAACAGCAACTGGCAAGGGCTAGCTGTAAGTTTCTGACCACTAATCACCACTGTTTTTGGACATGACCATTACACATTAATTGATTCATAGTAAGACATAAGCCCAGGCTACAGTACACTTCAGGTGTTAGAAAATTGGATTCTGAGGATGCTGGCAGTGATCATATTTGGGGGAGGGGGTCAGAGGTAGGCAAGATTACCTCCTAAAGGGTATTTTTGTGTGTGTGAGAAAGGGTCTCAATACATAGCCCAGACTGGCCTTGAACTTGTGATCTTCTTGCCTCTCCCTCTTGAATTCTGAAATTATAGGTGCATGTCATCACATCAGCCTCCAAAAAGGTCTTATATGATAGAAATACTTTCCTAGACAAAGGATATTTCCCATTAAGTAAAATTATCTAGTCCTAAAATTAGGAACAGAGTTGAGAAACCCTGGGCTAAACTGAAAAGCCTATAGTTGTTAAAAATTATATACTTGAGCATGGTGGAACATGCCTATGATCCCAACTACCTGACAGTTGGAGGCAGGAGGATTATTTGAGGCTGTAAATTTTAGGCCAGCCTGAGCAACATGGTGAGATTCCGTGTCAAAACAAACAAACACACACTAATATAAAATAAGACAAAAAGCTTCCAAGTATTTTTTAATTTAAAAAAAATTTTAAACTTATGTTTATTTTATGAGTGTTTTGCCAGCATGCACTGTGTGTGTGCCTGATGCCTATGGAGGCCAGAAGAGGTGATGGATCGCCTGGAACTGGAATTATAGATGGTTGGTTGTCAGCCACCATGATAGTGCTGGGAACTGAAACCAGGTGCTTTGCAAGAGCAGCACATGTTGTAACTATTGAGCCATCTCTTCCATTTTAATTAAAGAAAAAAATTTTTTACATGCATATGTGCATGTATGTGTGAGTATTTGCACATATGTGTGCATGCAGGTAGAGGCCCAAAGGTGACACTGGGTGTCTTTGTTCATGGTTTTCCATTTTATTTATTGAGGTAGAGTCTATTACAGAACCCGGACTCTTGGTGGCAAGCACCAGCTGAGACATCTCATTCACCCCCTATAAGGATTCTTTATGGAGAACAAAGTACTGAAAAGTAGAAAGTGTATGTAAAAGGATTCAAACAAAAACAATTACAAAAGAAATAATATTATTCAGTAAATGTAATTGCCTGATAAAAGGCACTGTCTTACCTGGAATTTCATTGGCTACAACTGAGGGAGGGCTTGATTGGTTACTGCTGATCTGCTGGTGGCTGATCATGTGGCAACACTGTGGTACAGCATTGCTGACCATGTAAAGTGTGTCTGGCACATTGGACATTCGAACCATTCGCAGTCGCACCAGGTCTGTTTGTTCCACCATCATCTCGTCCAGCACTGACTGAAATATTTGGTTTGAACAGAATCAGTCAACCTTCACTTGAGGTAAATCACATTTATAGTAAGATTATTACTTCATAATAAAAAAGGAAATTATCATTTCACATTTATAAAGTTTAAACTTAGTGGTGAAGGAGAAAGTGCCTCTTTTTTTGGACTATCTTGGACAAGTACACTCATCTTAAAATTTTATTTATAAATTATTTATTTATTCATTTATTTTTGGTCTTTTGGAGATAGGGTCTCCCTGTATCCCTAGCTGGCCTGGAACCTGCTATGCAGACCATGCTGGGAACTCACAGAATCTGCCTCCTCTGCTTCCTAAGCACTGGGATTAAAGGTATGCTCCACCACACCAGCTCTAATCATAAAGTTAATCAGCAATAAACTATACACAAATTACAAACAATTTATGCATCTGCCAAGTATAAGATACAAAAAAGATTGTAAAATATTGATGATCACTACTCAACCTAATAGACCTATAAATAAATTCAATTTTGGTAATTTGTTTCAGGTGCATCTATGTCAACTAATTGCCGAATGGCCCAAATGAGATAATAAATGAACATTTTCCACCTTTACCAGGGAGGAGCTCTTCTTAGGCATGGACCCAGTGCTGTACCTGGTGAGTTTTTGGCTGGCCAGCCTTGGGGCAGAAGAAAGGCAGAAGGTGGATACTGCACGAGCAACAAAAGCTATGCTTCCTTCAGAAAGACCAACCAACTACTAAGTTTTCCACTGTTTCAGAACTGCTTACAATGTCAACTGTTTGTTAAGAGATATATGTAGGGCAGGATGGCAGGTGCACACACGTACACATACACATACAGTATATTATCAATCTAGTCAATAAAACAGATTTCTGGGCTGGTAAAGCACTTGCCACATAAGCCTGATGATCTGGTGAGTCTGACCCCCGGAATTCATGTAAAGGTGAAAAAAAAGAGAACTGATCTAACAAAGTTGTCCTCTAACTTCCACATGTGTGCTGGGGCATGCACGCCGACATGCACATCAAGCATATGCATACACAAACCATTTTAAAAAAAGCTTCACAAATCCTTTCATTCACCTTAAATTAGGAATTCCAAACAGTACAATCTGTTTTGTTTTGTTTTTTGAGACAGGGTCCCCTTGTAGCTCCAGTTGGCCTGGAACCCACTGTGTGGATCAGGCCGGCCTCAATTTCATAGATATGGGCCTGTCTCAGCCTCCTGAGTGCTGGGATTAAAGGCATGAGAAACCATGCCTGGCTTCAATTAGAAAACTTTTAAAGCAATTTAATTCTATGCCCAAATACATTTTTCCTGTTACATTTATTTCATAAGCTTGTTGTGACTTGTGGCTTCAAAGACTGTCCTCAATGGCCCCACTAAAGTTACATGTGAATACATCTAATTAAAAAAAAATTAGTGTTTCATTTTCACACTAACATCTTTTCTTGGAGAGTTCTTTATGTTACAGTGCACTTGGGGCCTGCTATTTACTTAACAAGCTTGAAATTTTGGTTTAGTTTTACTGCTCACTCTAAAACTAAATCAAACTCCCAACAGTCAGCTATTCTGGAACTATGTTCCAGAAAATCACTTGCTTCTTTCCTTTATGAGGAAGACATAATGAATGTAGCCTGTTTTCAGAACATTCCCTTACTCTCAAGATCAAAAGTGTAAATATTTCAATAAAACTATAGCAATTTACAATGCAATTAACAATTTTCAAGACAATATAGGAAAAATGCAAAATGTATTTTAACAAGTTTTAAAACACAGTTGATGAACATTTCAGAAAACAGAGTAGTCAAACTAGAATTTACTTTCATTTTCTCTATTAGTAGATGTTTGGGCTACTTCCTAATAATAAATCTCTGTGTATTCTGGGAAGAAAGCCAGTTAATACCTTCAAATATTTTCATTACCTTTGCTTCTTCCACATAGGGAGAAAACAGCCGAGGACGAACATATATGCCAGCATTTTTTTGCCGCAACCAGGCATTTGACTTTCCTCCTTCTGCTGTAGGAAGCATATCTGATGGGGGAGTACTAATCAAGCCTCTTTTCATCTTAAAAGAAACATTCATTTTAGATAAGCAAGATATATGCAGTACTATAATACTACCAACACAGAAATGTTTACATCTATAAAACAAACTGTATAAACTTTATCACTATTTTGTTATGTGGAATTTATCAATACTTTAAATGTTTAATCATGCTCAGCAATAATGAAATACTGTAATCACTCATTTTCTCTAGAGGAATGATGTTTTTACAAAGACACATCAACTAAAACTCAGAAATTAGATTAACTTATAGAACACATGATGAAAAGTGATTTTTTTTCCCCCCTTGCTCATCCCTCTTCCCAGCCCCAACCAAGACAAAGCAGAATATATCCTGGGTATATATCTAATC
The DNA here is from genome assembly GCA_035773235.1 of Eospalax fontanierii. Taxonomy (NCBI): domain Eukaryota; kingdom Metazoa; phylum Chordata; class Mammalia; order Rodentia; family Spalacidae; genus Eospalax; species Eospalax fontanierii. The sequence continues at coordinate 71,069,952 of CM069536.1, forward strand.
ACGTCAACTGCAACATGGATGAACCTGGGAGGATAATATGAAAAGGGAAATAAGCCACAAACAAACACAAATGTAATTTCATCCATTCATGGCATCTAAAAACACTGATCTCACAGAAGTTACCAATAGAACAATTGTTACAAGAGGAGGTACATGGGGACTAGGTACAGCTTAGCCAACATAACAGTAACAGGAAGAACAAGGTGGGTGTGGTAGCTCACATCTTTGACACCAGAACTTGGGAGGCAGAGGCAGGTGGATCTCTACAAGTTTGAGACTAGCCTTGTTTACGTAGTGAGTTCCAGGTCAGCCAAGGTTACACAGTGAGACCCTGTCACACAAAAAAAGTAGTTCTTATGTTCTTTTACATTATAGGGTGACTCTCAATAACAACAATGCACTGTCAAAAAAGCTAAGAGAACTCCAAAAGAAATGATAAATATTTAAGGTGGTAGATATACTAATTACCCAGATTTAGCCATTACATAATATATATATATTGAAAACATTACACTGTACCCTATATATGTATTATTGTTTTGTAAACTAAAAGTAAAGTCTGAGAAGGAAAAAAATTATTATTGTTTATAAGCATTATATTGATTTATAAACCAATTTATAAGGAACAAATATTTGTATTTATTTTCTCATCTATTAATCCAAATAATTCCATTAGTTTAAAAAAAAATCACTTTAGGGGCTGGAGAGATGGCTAAGTATATATACTCAGAGTATATACTGCTGTTGCAGAGGATTGGAGTTTGGTTACCAACACCCCCATCAGGTGCTCACAACTGACTGGAGCTCCAGTTCCAGGAGATCCAAGGTCCCTTTCTGAACATATTCATACATAGACACACATGCATATACATAATTTCAAAAAATAGGTTAATAAGTGAAATAAAAAATTTAAAAAATCACTTTTGGGGCTAGAGAGATGGCTTAGAGCAATCACAAGGACCGAGTTTTGATCTCAGTACCAAAACAATAAGCCAGGCACCTACAAATGCCTGTAACTCCAGCTCCCAGGGATCCAATGCCCTCCTTTGGTCTCTGTATGCACAGGTGCATGTACACTCATGCAGGCACACACATACACAAATAAATAAATCTTTAAAAAATTACTTAAAAATTATCTGGGGCTGGAGAGATGACTTAGCAGTTAAAAACACTGGCTGCTCTTGCAGAGGATCTGGGTTTGATTCCTGGCACTCACAGGACAGCTAATAAGCATCCATAACTCCAGCTGCAGGGGATTTGATGCCCTCTTCTGACCTCCAAGAGCACTGCATGACATGGGTGCATTTACATCCATGCAGGCAATACATTCCTACACATAAAAAAAAAAAAAAAATTAAAATCTGAAAAAAAAAAAAAATTACAGGCTGCATCAGGCATGGTGGCACATGCCTTTTGTCCCAGCACTCGGGAGGCAGAAACTGAGGCCAGCCTGATAGACAAAGTAAGTTCCAGGCCAGCTGTAGCAACAGGGAGACCCTGTCTCAAAAAATGAAAAATATAAATAAATAATAAAATAAAATAAATAAACTTATAGGCTAGGTTTTGGTGGTACATGCCTTTTATCCCAGCACTAGTGAGGCAGAGGCAGGCATATCTCTGTGAGTTTGAAGTCAGTATGGTCTACATAGCAAGTTCCAACCTAGCTTGGAATACATAGTGAGACCCTGTCCTAAAACCCAAATTCAACAGAACAAAAAAAAAATTGAAAAATGAATGACCTAATCAGCTCCATTAATTTTTACCAGAGTCTAAAATACACTAAAAAGATCTGTAATTTTTTCGTATGTGAGCCATCCTCTTCTGATTAATGGTTCTTGAAAAGTCTACAAAGGTAATTTCTACATTTTCCTTTAATAAAGATCTATTTGATCTACACAAGCAAATTAATGCCCCTAAATCTATATTCTTGGAAAAGCAAATCCTACTTACCCAGTTCACACTCATCCACCAAACACTATTTGTACTATGTCACAGACACGGGGGACATAACACTGTATAAAACGGACATTTGTTTCTGTCTTCATCAAGTATACAGCTTTATAGTACTTAATTAGTAGGAGAAATTATTTATAACAATTAAAACAGGATAAGCTTGGAAGTTTTTCCTTTTCATGAAACGGATAAATAAAAGACAAACTTACAGCATCACTTAAGACTTCGCTGTTTATAGGTAAGATGTGTTCAATGCGCACAAAGGGTAAGAGAGAGGAAAGGATCTCTCTAAGTTCTTCCATGTCCAGGTCTCGTCTTTTTACACCTCTTTTGTTCACGCTATGTGCAGTGCCACTCAGTAAGTTTGGCTCTATGAAACAGAAAATGAAAAGTCTTCAATGAAACCCCAATTTCTGGAGTCACCTTTTCTTCTTTTTTCAAAAAAACTGTATTTATTGTGTATGTGATGTGTACATCTGAGTACAGGTGTGTATATACCATGGCGTGTGGAGGTCAGAGCACAGCTTTCAGGAGCTGGCTCTCTCCATCCACTGCAGATTCTGAGGATCAAACTTGGGTTATCAGGCTTGGGCAGCAAGTGCTTTTGTCCTCTAAGCCATCTTGCTGGTCTTAGAGACAGTCTTTATTTCTTCACTATATACACTCCATCCCACACAGTGTATGTAAGTGTATCTGCTTTAAGAAAGGTTGTAAATCAACTATTTTGTAGTAAGTTAATACACAAGTTGTTTGACAAAAGTACTGTGTCCACAAGAACATTCTTTATGATTGTTCTATACTAAATAAACAATTATGTATATTACTCAAAGAAAAATGATAATACGTTAATACCAAGGCCAAGCTGTTTTACTTTTGTGACCAGTTTTTAGTACAACAAGGGTATTGCAGGACATATACTATTTCTAATCATGGTAGCATATTAGCATGCTTATTAATAGGTGTGGGAATGTGTGTTTGAATGTGAGAGAGAGACAGAGACAGAAATGAAGAAGGTGTCTCATATAGCCCAGGCTCGCATCCAACTTGTTATGTAACCAAAGATGACCCTAAACTTCAGATACTCCTACTGCTACTTGTAAGTACTGGGATTACAGACATGCACCACCATGCCCAACCCACGCTGTATATGTTTAACATCAATTTAATAATATATTAATCACCTTATCCAAAAGTACATTCCATCTAGCTCTTAAGATTTTTACAGGGGCTGAAGAGATGGCTCAGCAGTTAAAAGCACTGGTGCCCTTGCAGAGGATCTGGGTTCCATTCCCAGCACCAACATGGTGGCTAACAACCATCCATCCATAACTCCAGTTCCAAGGGATCTGATGCCCTCTTCTGGCCACCATGGCATTACACGCATAGGTGTACTTACTTTATATGCAGGCAAAACATACACATAGTTAAAAAAAAATTTTACTTGACAAAATTTTCCTCAATTTCTATAACATGAAAGTGCTGCATATAGGTGAACCTTTGATACATGACATCTACATCCATTGTCTAGAGCAAAAAAGAAAAAGTTTTCTTAACCAGGTAAAACTGAAAACTATATACGCTTATTATTGATATTGAGTTGTGAAGAAAAATTATATAATTTTGAAATCTTTAATTACATGTTTAATTTAGGGGACCTATGTTTTTAATTAAAATTAACATTGAATAAGATCTTTATCATTCATGAATGAGTCAAAATTTTATATTTTATAAGCACATAGGTCTTCCTTAAATCACATGATACAAATAGGAAAAACATTTTTTTTTAATGTATTGTGGTATTGAGAATAGAACCTCAGGCCTCTCATTTGCTGTGGACATGACCATATGAAAAACAGTCCCACTAGGTTTTCTGTGCGCTATTTGGTTAGCAATCAACCTGCTGGGAACATTTTACTGCTAATGAGAATTTCAGAACCACACTGCAAATTTGTCAACACTGCATGCTTTGGGGCATGGATCCATTATAAATCTCAGTTGCTAATAAGAGTTGATTGCACAACTGAATTAAGGAATACCTATTTGAGAAAGGACTATCTTGAACTTCTGCAACCTTCATGACAGTGAAGGAATCCCTTAAATAAAGATTTATTGACTTTACAAAGAAAGAACAAAACAAAACCTAGGGCCTTGCACATTAGGCAAGTACTCAGTCATTGTTACATGTTCCTGATCTTTAATACATTTTGTAAAGTATCTTATTTTCATGTGAAATCTTACATGAAACTGCCACACAAATAATAGGTAAGGGTTGAATCATTTCTATGTTAGAGTGGCTGAGGAAAGGTGTGACCATTTGCTTAATTTCTTATTCATGAAGGCTTCTCTTTACCTGCCATCCCCCAAATGACCTTTCTTCATTATCAACCTAAATCAATGAGCAAACCAATGGCCTATGGTAATTATATAGTTTTATACAATCAATTCATGTCACCTGTGATAGTTATTATATATTATTCATAAAACAAAGAATTAACAAATATTGAGTCCCTTCTAGAGGTCACGTTCTTGTGGGCCTCTCGGTATAATCTTTCTGTCAACTGACCAAGACATATTTTATATGTGCTTCTGTTTAAAAGGAACCTTACTTAATACATATTAATTCATTAATATTGAAATCATGGCCAACTCATGCCTGAATGAAGTTCACCTATTCTCTCTATAAGTCACATCCCAGGCTTCTTTCATTTCAGAATTTGAGACTGTTTGGCAGCCATATTAAATCCACGAGATCATGAACAAAAAGTAAAAATGTGAATACATATTAAGTAGACTATGAAAAGGACAACTGTTTATAATAGTCTGAAAAGAGAGCAAAGCCTCTGGACTGAGAATTTAATTCTTGGTTGACTTAAAAGGTTTGTTTTATATCTCATAAAACCAGGCATGGTGGTACCTGCCTATAATTGCAGCACTCAAAAGGTAGAGGTAGAAGTAACAGAAGTTCAAAGTCATCCCTAGTTACTCAGGGAATGCCAGACTAGCTTAGGCAACATGACACCCTTTCTCTAAATAAATAAGTAATTTATGGAAATTCATTTAATTTTTCTCATTGAAAAGACAACTACAGAATCCTATGTTTCTAGGCCAGCAAGATAACTCAGTGGTTAAAGGTGCCTGCTGCCAAGCCTGACAACCTTAGACCAATTCCCAGGACCCACACAGTAGAGGGAGAGTCCAATAAGTTGTCCTTTGACTTCTACACATGTACTATAGTTAAGTGTACATATATTTGTATTATAAATAAATGCAATAAAAATGAAAAAAAAAGAATTATGCATGTCCAAAATCAAGAGCCCATACTTTGTATATGACTTTTGGCAGTGACCCCAGCTGGAGATAATTGTATTAAAAACAAAATAAAACAACTTCCTTTTAAGGTGCTGGGGATCACACACAGTAAGTGAGGTGCCAGGGCCTGACATATACTAAGTAAGCATTGCCAACACTGAGCTATATTCTTAGTGCTTTTTACTTTTTAAAACTGAGGTAAATTCCCTAAAATTTACCACGTTAAAGTACATTCACATTGTGCAATCAACACTATCTAACTCCAAAACATCTTTATGATTATGCTTCTATAATACCTTAATCATTACATAACATTTTTCATTTTAACATTTCATGAATCACACAACACATACTATTACACAAATAAAAATAATCCTTTAAAAATAAGGGGTTGGAGAGATGGCTCAGCAGTTAAGGGTACTGCTTGCTCTTCTAGAGGACCCAGGTTTGGTTCCTAGCATCAACATGGTGCCTAACAAGCATCAGCAATTCCAGTTCCAGCAGACCTGACACCTTCTTCTGACCTCCATGGGTATTATATGCACGTGGAACATTTACATACATGCATGCAAAACACTCATATACATAAAATAAATAATTTTTAAATTGCTGTTTTTCTTTTATGAGATGGGAATCTTCCTGTAGCCCAGCTGGTATAGAATTTGATATATGGACCAGGCTGGACTTGATCTCACAGAGGTACACCAGCCTCTGTCTCCCAAGTGCTGGGATTAAAGGTGTGTACCACCATGTCTAGTGTAAAAAAAAAAAGTAAAATAAAATTTTCTGAAAAACATTGATATGCTAATTTTACCAACCTACACCACTCTACCACCACTAGCAGAACCTCTATTTCTGCCAGGCCAGTGTCTGTGTTCAAGACTGATGCAGAACGTGCACCTCAGTAGGCTGAGGACATAAAAACACTGAACACTTTACAGATGATGATTAGTGCAGGTTTACTTTCTGAACTTACCTCTGTCTGCTATTCTTTTCATCAACTGATGCTCTCCCCATTTAATCAGATACTTAAGGATATCTTGTTCACTTGCCTATAATAAAAATTCATTTATATTTATTTATTAAGTTAGAGAAATGAACAGTTTCATTAACGACTTTCTAAGTCATAATCATGGAGCACAGCTTCCCGCGTTCCCCTCTTTACACTGGCTGCTTGAAATTCAGAGTTAAACCTGTGGTCCAATAACGACAAATGCTCCAGACTGCAGTATATGTATTTTATACAGTAACTTCGATCTTCATTCCAGTTTACTTTTTTATTATCATTTTCTTATTGTGTTCTCTTCCTACTTTTAAATTTATTTTTTTGCACTACAGCTACCTTTAAGTTTTTTTTTTTGTTTGTTTTCAGAACAAGATAGAGATAAACACATGATCTCCTTTTGCCATGGGGAAAAATCAATGACAACTTGTCAGGACAGATGTGGTCATCATCTTCACAAAGTGTTTTGTGAGTTGGAGAAGCATACTTAAGGCACAAACTGTGAAATAGCAATATACTTCTTATTTCCTTATATTTTATTTAAAATCTTATAAACAGGTTGCTTCCTAAGATGTCTGATTTTTGATGAAGGAACACAGCTTAAGACAAGGCTCTGAGAGAAATTATAAATATTATATTAACTCCCATAAGCATAAAGCAACTAGTCTTGACCAGGATCATAAGACAAAGTTAATGAATAAAAATTCTCCCACAAATGAAGCCCAAGAGTTATAACATATATACTGCAAGCAAAGCACTGCTGAAAAAAAAAAATCTCAGATACTAAGTGAACAATTTAATTTTCACTATATTTTATAATTTATATAATACACAAAAACACAAGAAATGGCTCAATGGGTTTATATCTTCACAGCATTAAAAAATGTTTGTTGTATGGTTTTTGGCATAAAGTTAAGCTAATGCAAAACATTTAAACTTAGAAATTTGCATTAAAATCTATCATTAAGTGATAAGCTAGATTGACAAAGAAGGGACTAAAAATTACTTCTAGCTAAAAATAAGTATTTGAAAATACTATTATATTTTTTATCAGTTGAACAGATCAGAAATGCAATGTTACTCTTACTCTGTGCTACTTAACCTATGGCCTACAATCTAAGTATCTGATACTCTACCAAGAGAAATGATTACAGTGAAGGGATATCAAGGAAAGTCAAGAAAAATCACTTTCAGAACAAACTCCTGGCCTGACCTATGCTTCAATCTCTTTTGGGGACAGCTGGTTAGGTCCTGGGCTTGATCACAGTGGTGATTAATGAAGTGGGAGTGCATGAAGTGCCAAGGAGTCAGAAGGCTTTTACTGTACAAATATGGAGAGGACATTCTTGGGTGGTTTAAGCAAAGTCTGCTTCTCCATGCCCCACCCTAGGCAGAAGAGTACCAGAGTTACAGATAGAGTCTGGTTCATGTAGGAATGACAGTAAACTTGGGAGGTATATAAATGATTACCTGTAGGTAGTCAGACTGGATAGCAGTAAGCAGATGGTCTTTGCTGAGTTCATAAAAAACATCCGAAGTCATGACCTGGGATAATTCCTCACAGAGGAAATGCAAAGCTTGTCGGTGCACCCACTTAGAGCCATATGGATGTGAGCTCCACTTGAGGATGGCAATTAAGGTATCTAATGAGATGCTCTCGGCAATGATATCCTCACAGCCTAAAAGAGAAGGCAAATACTTCTCAAGATTAATCATAAATATTACTTATCGAACATTAGCATGCAAGAGCTACAGACTTAAAAGTGGCAATAGTAAAAAAAGAATGCAAAGAGGTAAACAAAATCTCACGGGAACCAAGATTTGGTGGGATAGGGTAGCAAATAGATACGACATCTTCAAGAATCTACTGCTCTGCAGAGACAGAGGTACAGAAAAAGGCAGAGAATTCTCCCAGTTGCTGAAGAAAACATACATCTATATACAAATCCCATAATCTGAACATAAACAGTATTAATGGAAGCAGTGGATCAAAGGGAAGAGTAGTAGATAGAAAGGACAGGTGTGGGAATTGGCTAGAGAAAGACACAGATGACACCTGACTGACAGCACCAACACTCCAAAAAATGATGGGGGGAGGGTGTTGCTGACTATAAAGACCTTTGTACCATTCCAATAAAAAAAATATTGTACATTGCTGATAGCTTAGTCCCTCAGAAAACTGACAAAACACATACATAGCTTCTATGTTCTTTTGGCCTTCATTCTGTCAAACTGAAAAAGAAGTGGTAAAACTGAATAGGAAGGAAGCAACTATGGCATCTTAGGAGATTAAAGAAAATCTGATAATCGGTTATTATCCTTAAGAAAAGTCATTTCAAGGCTGGGTGTGGTGGCGTACACCTTTGATCCCAGCACTTGGGAGGCAGATGCAAGCAGAATTCTGTGAGTTCAAGGCCAGCCTGGTCTATATAGGCAGGACAGGTGGTGGTGGTGGGGAGCTACAGGAAAACCCTGTTTCAAAAAGACCAAAAAAAGAAAAAAAAAAGAAAAGAAAAATCATTTCAAAATATAAAGATAAAATATAGAAAAATCTGAGTGACAAAGACTGTGTAAAGAAGCGATATGACTAAAATTGGACAGAAAAATTTCAGTTTACTAAAAAAAAGTAGTCCTGATAATATGAAAAAAGAGAAGCATTTAGACACTACTACTACCAATAACAAAATAATATGGCTACATAGACTGCTTTCCAATTAAGTTTTAAAAGATCAAATGAAAAAGTATCAATGAAGTATAGAGACTTCCAAAGTTCAAAGTTATCAGTGAAACCATAGAACATGAACCCCATGTTCAGGTGTATAAGATCATTAGTAGTAACATGGCAGTGACCCCATTTTTCTTTCCTCTTTCTGATACACGACCAGATGAGGAGACAGATCATAGACAGCTATGCAACTTGATTTCCACAGAGCATATCACAAAGTAGTTCATGCTATGGTATACTTGCCAGCACTCCGAAGCAGGGACTGCTGTCTTCAGTGTTAACTTTAGCACCTTTCGCACACAGTATGCACAAAAATGTGTTAGATACACAAATGAAATCCTTGCAGATATGAAGTGGACAACAAATTAGAGTGGAGGGAAGAGGAGGGAGTCTGTTTTTGCCATATTGATTATGAACTTGGATGAAGATGTGAAAAGTATGTTTCAAAATCTCCCCAAGAAGCAGTTACCAACACACTAATACAGCAGAAAGTAGCTATAAATATCTGTCAAAATCAAGTTAAAATAAAACTAGGAAAACCAGAAAATTCTACACAGGAATGATAAAAAAAAACTGAGTTGCACAGTGGATGATACAAGTGAGCTAGCTTAACTACTACTTACACAGAGCAGAATCTGGGTATTTTTAAAATTTATTATTTCTTCTTGAGACAGGTTTAGAGTTCCCTACATAGACCAAGCTGGCCTTGAACTCAAAGAGATCCACCTGACTCTGCTTCCCCAGTGCTGAGATTAAAGGCGGGGTACCACCATACCTGGCTGCATGAATACAAAGTGTGGCATAAAACTTTAAACGGGCTGGAGAGATGGTTCATCTGTTAAGAGTACTAACTGTTCTTGTAGAAGACCTGGGTTCGATTCTAGCACCCACATGGTGGCTAACAACTGTCTGTAACTCCAGTTCCAGGGGGATCTGACACCCTCTTCTGTCTTCCATGGGCATTGCATGACACAGGTACACTTATACACATGGCAACAATACACTCGTACACATGAAATAAAAATAAAACGGAAGAAATCTCAGGTTTTTAAGGGACTAGCATTTAACCCTCAACACAGACTAATTCTGTACTGCTCTGAGCCCCATGTTTTAGATGCACACTGATCAAACCACAGAATGCTAAGAGGAAGTATGAGAACAACAGTGTTTTAAGACTTCTCACAGAAGAAAAGCTTGCAACTCACAGGTTACGTAAAAAGAAACCTGAGCGGAAAGGCAAGCACTGGTGTTACATGTCTATGGGCCTTCACAAGTCAGGGAGAACAGAGCTACTGCCGTTCTAAGGGCAGATCCTGAGAAACAAATGGATTTTAAAAGAGATCCTGGCTAAATAACAAGAAAATACTATATTTCTCTTTTCTTTGCTTTAAAGATCCTCCTAGAAAAGTAGAAGCAGAAGCTGGTTCAGCAAGTTAGGGATAGTACAAAGAATCCTTACACTGAATAGGAACTAAGGTCAGATGATATCTAAGCTGCTTCCACCACAAAGATAAAATTAATTTTTAGAAAATATTAACCAGAGCAAACATAACATTCATTTATTTACTCTAAACATTAAATAACACCCCTGAAAGAGAATCATTCTTTTTAAAGGATGTGGTCACTGATAAATTTGCATGCTTCCCTGGATGGCCCCACACCCATGAACATTGGGAAGCACTAATTGAGTTATACATATAAAGAAGGACTTGTAGTTGGGATGGGATGGGATGGGATGGGGTAGGGTGGGGTGGGACAGGGCTTGGTATGGGGGATATGGACAGAGGAAGAAGGCAGGGGTATATACAGTTCACTGAATATATATGTGAAATTTTCATGAATAAAGAAAAATTTCTCAAAAAATAAAAAAATAATCCTAACATGCACAAGGAGATCTTCACATAAATGACATTGGAAAACACAAACATATGCTGCAGAGAAGTGCAAAACATGAAGTTCTCAACAGACTTCATGATTTCATGATGAGTCTTGAATTTGTCAAGCTGAGGACAGACCTTACCCAGAAGGCAATGGGGGATTTTTGCTAGGATGTAGTTCAGGAATTGGAGAAGTTAGTAGTGAACCAAATTGAAAGGAATGGTTATCATTAATGTGTTTGGGAATGAAGCGGAGGAACAAGTATGCTAAACCAGGATGCTGGCCAGAGGTAACGAAAGAGAAAGTCAACGTGATCATAAACTGAAGCTCCTAAGCTTACAAAGAAGCAGGTAATGGTAAGGAATGGGTATGGAAGAATGAGTTGTGACATCAGACAGGTTGGACTTGAATCTCAGCTGTGACCAGGAATAGGAGTCTGAACTCAGTACTCAGAAAACCAAGGCAGAAGGGTTGTTGAGAGTTTGAGGTCAGCAAGATTCTGAAACAAATCAAGCACGCAAATGAAACCCTCACTACCACTTCATGGGAAAAAGTCTTTGAGAGTAAATTACCTAACTCTCTAAACTTAAATTTTTCTTAATAAAAGGATTATAAGTACATGCTTGGCATTCTTCACTCATTCAAATGTTCTGGAGCACCTAGATGTGGAGCGTTGTGAACACACAGCTCCTATCCTGACCCACTCCTGGTGATGTTGTCTACCTCCATGGCATTCACTCCCACTGTATCACTATGATGTCCCAGACTACTGTTCCAATCCACAATTCAGACATTCCACAGACTATGAACAGTACAAACTAATTTGTTTCTCTGGGAAACCCAGCCCTCCTCCTTTTCTTAATCCATTTCAGAGAAGGACATCACATCTGTCCTGCTATAAAAGCCAGAGATCTGAGTATTATGTTGATTTCTTTTCTTGACTTCTATATCCAATCTATCACCAAATGGTATTTGTTGTGCTTTTCAGGCCAACTTTTCTAGAGTTTTCAATCTCTCATCACTATTTCAGAAACTGATACATTCTTTGTGTACTATTAAGCAGACTTAAAAATTGCCATCTCTAGTCTTTTGCTCTGAATCTGTTCTCTATACTGTTGCCAGAAAGATCTTTTAAAATACAAATATGTATGTTTGTATAAGAAACTACTCAATTGCTTGCAAATTATTTCAAGTAAAGATTCAGAGTCTCTGGATGATCTGGCCTGTTTTACAGCCCCAACTCTGTTCATCTCCTGTATTTGGATTATACTGCATCATCTAATTTCCTTTAATTCAACATCAGGCCTTTGTAGATACTGCTCAGTTTCTCTGAAGTGCTCCTGAACCCACTCTCTTCCTCAGCTCCTCTACATCCTTTAAGATGTGGCTCAAACGATGTTCTTTAAGACATTATGCTCTCCAGAACACACATTAGGTGTTAGGCAGGACTAGGTCCTTTGTTTCCCTCTGTAACAGCACCAAACTCTCAGACTTACATATTTGTCTGACTGTTTACCACTCTTAAGAGTTTTTTTGGGTAGAGGCTTCACCTTATCTCTGATGTTACAGTGCTTGACACCTTGTAGATTGCTGGATAAGAATAATAAGCAAACATTCTGAGAACTTATGAATATGTATCAAGCTCTGTGTTATATGTTTACTTAACAAAGTCTTGGGGGAGGACAACAGAGAGATGGCTCAGTGGTTCAGAGCACTGGCTGCACTTGCAGAGAACCCAGGTTTGATACCCGGCACCCATATGGTAGCTAACAATTGTCCGTAACTCCAATTCCAGGGGAATCCAATGCCCTCTTCTGACCTTCATGGGCAATGAACAACATGGTTGCACTTACGTACATGCAGGCAATACACTCATACACATAAAATAAAAATAATAAATATTTTAAAAATGAATGTCTAAGGGGCTGGAGAGATGCTTGGCAGTTAAAGGGCACTTTCTGCTTTTCTAGGGGGCCTGAGCTCTGTTCCCAGCATCCATGCTGGGTAGCTCACAACCATCTGTAAGTATAGTTCCAAGAGATCCAACACCTTCTGGTCTCCTTGGGCACACATGTGGCACATACATACACATGCCAAAAAAAAAAAAGAATGTCTAGGGGCTATGGTTAGAGGAAAAAGCCTAGTGCCTGCGGAACAAACATGAGTATCCTAGTACAACCCTCAGCACCCACATTAAAAAAGCTGAGCACGATGGTGTGTGTGCAATGGTCATCCAGCCTAGTCTCCTGGTGAGCCTCAGGTTCCTTGAGAGACTCTGTCTCAACAAACAAGATAGATGGCTCCGGAGGAACAATACTCAAGGCTGACTTCTGGCCTCCACAGGTATACATGCACATGTGTGCACACACTACATCAAAAGGCTAGGTCTGAAATTCTTCAGCGAAAGTAGTATTAGTACTACTATTACTTTCACTTTATAGAAGACCAAAAAAAAAAAAAAAAAAAGATTCACAAAGATTAAAAACTTGTCCGAGGTCAAGAACCAGGAAGAAGACAAGTCATACTTAAAAATATCCTTCAAGCCTTTGTTCTCCTCACTCCTTTTATACTTTTGTTTGTCTACAATCAATGTTCCTTCAATTCCAGCTCTCTCGAGGCACAGGTAGGCAAATCTCTGCAAGATCTAGGCCAACCTGATCTACATAGCGAGTTCCAGGCCAGCTGAGATACAGGGAGACCCCATCTCAAAAAGACAAAAACTACTCCCAAATATAAAAGATATCTAGGTAACAAATCAATACTTTGAAATCTCAAAAGATACAAGTTAAAAAAGATTCCACCTACATTGTTAAAATTAGCACTTTTTAAAAAACTTTATTTTATGTGTATAAGTATTTTGCCTGCACGTATATAAATGTACCACATGCATGGAATGCCCGAAGAGGCCAGAAGAGGATGTTGGATCCTCTAAAATTGGAGTTACAGATGATTGTTAGTTACCATGTGGGTGCTAGGAACCAAACATGGATCTTCTGCAAGAGTAGCCAGTGCACTTAACTGCTGAGCCATTGCTCTAGGCCCCAAAATCAGTACTTTTAATTATGGTATAGAAATATGTCTTTTAGGCTGGGGAAATGATTTAGCAGGTAAAGGAGCTTGTACAAGGTTGGTGACTGGAGTTTCAACTGCAGAACCTATGTAAATGGTGGAAGGAGAGAACTGACTCCACAAAGTTGTACATAGAGCAGGAAGAAGGGAGGCTGGCATAGAAAAGCCACAAGGATCCAAAAAAATTAGCAGGTTCAAAGATGGGCAGATTCTTGGTGACAAAGCAACAGTGACATAAATGTCTCCAAAATAAAGCATAGGTGAAAATGTCCATTCAGTGTAGGTACTCACTTTCAGTGAGTAAAATGTCACATATTCTGGGCAGTTCTAAAACTATGCCAGCTGAGGAGCAGGTTGTTTTTGGGGGGTGTGCTGACCTCAATCTCATAGAGATCTGCCTGCCTCTGCCACCTAGGTGTTGGGATTTAAGATGTATGTCACCATGTCTGGCCTCTCTTTCTACTTTAAATGAGACAGGAACTCTCAGTGACAATGGAGCAAACTGATTTGGTAGGCTGGCTGGCCCCTGAGCTCCAGGGATCCACCTGTCTCCACCTCTCCAGTGCTGGGATTACATACATGTGATGCTGTACTAGGCTTTTAATGTGGATGCTGGGGTTGGAATTCAGATCTTCATGCTTGCATGGCAAGCACTTTACCAATCAGGCGACCATCCCAGTCTCTTTGTTTTCTTTTCCAAAAACAATTTTCATTCCCACAGTTCCCGTTGGGGAGAGGAATGTGGTTGAGCTGGTAGTGAGCAAGGTAGGCTGGAAGAGAAGGAACCAGCATTATTTCACCTTAGGCAATTTTCTGGAAAAGGTGGTACAGGTAGGATAGCACCGCGAGGAGAAGGCAAACAAGACGCCTATTTGTCGGTGAACTGAGACTGTAGCAACCACAGCAAGTAGAGCTTTTGGGGGGTCTTTTTCAGACCCAGTGTTCTCAATGAGGTGTTCAGTTACACTGGTCAGATGTTTTAAGTCTTCCCAAGTTAAATGGTATTTTGGGAGTTGAGGCTGGTGATGTTTATGTTGTTTACTGCAGTAGCTCATCCCAGGCTGCAAAGCTATCAACATTTGGATGAAATGAAGAGAAATTCCCCATCCTGTTGCCAGCTCATGATATGGCTTTTATCAGTCCTGCTGGGATCCACAGGGGACCTATAATTCCAGCACTAGGGTGACTAAGGCAAAATGCCAGCCAGGACTATGCAGTGAGACCCACGTACCAGACATGAAACTGCGAGAGTGATTAAAAACACTTGCTGCCTTTGAAATACACTGGGATCTGAGTCACTGAGATGTCTGTTTCTAAGCACAACGGATGAAGTCCACTTCCTTCCCTCTAGACACAGAAAATGTGGTAGAGCTGTGGCTACTGCTGGGACAAAATGGTGCCGAGCTTCTAAAAAATTTTTTTTAATTTTAATTTTATTTGTATGAGTGTTTTGCTTGGTATACAAGTGTACTATGTGCATGCAGTGCCTATGGAGGCCAGAAAAGTTAGTGACAGTTGGTATCTGCCATTTGGGTGCTGGGAATTGAACCTGGGTCCTCTAGAAGAACAGTAAGAACAGCCAGTGCTTTAACTTCTGAGCCATTTCTCCAGCCCATTTTTGTTTTGTGTTTAGACAGTTTACTGAAACATAAAACAATGCTCCAAGTTTACCTCAAGGCTGGCCTTGGACTCAGCACAGTGACTCTTTGATGGCACCCACATTGAAATAAAATTTAAAGTATTAATAGGCTTGAAGTTGCTTCAATTTTTTCCCCTAATAACCCTCACACAGACTAAAAATCCTAATGACAGGAACTGTAAAACAAGAAGGAAGTAAAGGTGGCAGGAAGTGGGAGGTTTTTAATATGAGCAGTGGCCTTCTTTCTTTCTTTGAGACAGAGTCTTGCTATGTAGCTCAGCCTTCTCTAAAAGTTGCCATGAAGCCCAGGCTGGCCTCAAACTCATGATCTTCTTGCCCTTAGCCTCGTAAGTGCTGGGATCACAGGTATGCACTACCATGTCCAATTTGTAGTATCACTCACTTTTGACTCCTATCCTAATCTATGTCAAATACAATGTACTCTCAGCTGGGCTGGGCTACACACTAAGACCCTGTCTCAAAACAACCCTCTGGGGGTCTCTGTTGAGCTGAAATAACCCTTCAGCATTCCCAAGACTACAGTTAATATTAGTGGTGGTGGTAGATGGATGGACACGACAACACATGTCTATACACTCCCTTTCTCTTTAGGCTAAAAAATTTAACTTTCAATTATGCCTACTTGTATTTCTTTTGTCAGGGAGCTAATTAGATAACAGCAGGCTTGGAAGATGTTGACACTGGAATCTTCACTCATAATCAACAGTCTATAAAACCAAGGACTACACCTGTGGGATCTAGGTACTTGTGAGAGGAATTAGGTCTGAGTCAAAATATCTGGTCCTGTAAGGAGACAAGACATCCTGAATTGCCCTGAATTGCCCAGAATTGCCTGAATTGGACTGAATTGCCAGTTTCTGGACTCTGCAATATGCAAACGCTGGGTGGATAAATGTTCCTCTTTACTCCTCAGAGAACAATTTTTAAATTTTTATTTTATGTGTAAGAGCATATCGCTTACATGTGTGTACGTGCATCTATGGTCTGCAAAGCCTATGGGGGCCAGAAAAGGGCATTGAATTCCCTGGAACTAGAGTTACGGACAGTTGTTAGCTGCCATGTGGGTGCTGGAATCAAACCTAGGTCTTCTAGAAGTAAGTGTTCTTAACCATTAAATCACCTCTCCAGTCCCTAAGACATTTCTTAAGAAAGACCTGAACCCAGACTTCCAGGGGCACACTCACTGCTCTCTCATCCTACCATCTTCTACCCTTCCTGTTCTTGGGGAGTATTTACCAAATGAATATCCTGTGTGCAAAGATGTTGGGCTATGCTTCTGGAATGGACTGTGGGGGGAGGAGATTCCCACACAAGGATAATCAGTAACAGAAATGCCCTAGAAACAAGGTTCTTAAATGAAAGAACCATGTGTAGATGGCAAAAGGCCACCACTCCACATGTAAACAGGGAGGTAAATTCCCTGCATTCAGCAGGATATTATCAGTTTCCACCAGAAACAGATTAATGTGAGTATAAATGGAAAGTGAAAAAGCAGCTCAGGAGCAAGTGGTGACACCTGAATGGAATGAGAACAGTTGAAGACCCTGTACTGGCAGGCTGGCTTTAATTAAGAGTTATGGAAGCCACGAAAAAAAGAAAACACAAATGGCTTGAATTACCCAACCCTCAAATTTAGATGTTCCTCAAATGTCTGAAGATTTCCAGGTCAGCATTTAAAACAATCCTATTTCCTGTAGCTGAAATGCAGACAGTATCACTCAAACTCAAGATTGAATTGGAAAGCTATCAGTCACAAATAAAATTTATAGGAAAACCTCCACAAGTCATCTATGATAAAAATCTGGGCCCTGATAGGTACACTTGGACACAGAGCCCTAGAGCAGGGGTATTTGTATGGAAGAATTGAGAATGTTAAGTCCAAGATTCATGCCCAAATTCTAGGCTATGAGAATGAATTCCTCCAATTCCATATTAGGGAACAAGTAGCCTTTCTTTATCTGGAGACCCAAAAGGTATATGGTGAGTCCATGATGGTCCTCCTCACAATGCGCCCACTCTCCTCTCACTGCCTTGCAATCACTGTTCTGGATCAAGTTCATAGTGCAGGCTAGGTAGGAAAATACAGTTTCTGTTTGGAAGGAAAATATGTAGACACCCAAAGAACAGTAACAGCTGGCCATGAACACTGATAGGTTCACTTGTAGATGTGGATCTTCAACATGTTAAAGAAGGAAAAAGCTCTCATTCAGAACCTAAGGGATTCACAGGGTACCTTCTAGTGCCTCTCTGTCCAGTGGCAACAGAGACCTGGCAATTTTTTTTTCTTTTGAGACAGGTTTTTACTATGTAAAACCCTGCTGGCCTTGAACTCACTATATAGACCAGGTTGGCCTTGAACTCAGAGATCCACCTGCTTCTGCCTCCCAAGTGCTGGATTAAGGAGTCTATCAGTATGCCCAGCAAGATCTCTGAATTGTTAACTAAAGATAAAGAGTTCGGGTACTTCTACAATGAAGGTTTGGGTCACTCCACCCTGGTAGGTTCTTCATCCCAAATGGTTCGAAGTTGGTCAATGGAAAAATATGTAGGTTGGAAAGCAGAAGTAGCAGTCCAGTTATTGCTCTCTAAAAGTCACCACAGCAAGATGCAGTGAAAGGTAGACACAGCAGTGCCAGTGACTGTTGGCCTGTCCTTGCTTCTCCCCTGCTTAAGATCAGCTCTCAGCTCTCACTGCAGCTCTGCTGACCAACACTCACCCATGGCCTCCATTTTCGCTGAGCCTCTCGATGCAGTGGCACTTCAGAAGGGAAACTAAATTAAGCAACTCTTATACCTACATCAATCCTCTCTGCCTTCTACTGTAGTGGGCCAGTTTCAAAAGTCTAGCCCAAGGGACCTTGTCCCCTTGCTTTCTGTCCCCCAAAAGTTAAGGACCCGGAGCAGATACCTACAGAAACCTGCTAGTGCCTGTGCATATGCAAAGCACTAGAAACACTTTTCCAATAGGGCATAAGAGGATAAATGTTCCCTCTTTTCCCCTATATGGACAATTCTTAACTGTAATACATCCATATTGCTCCTCAGAGGGGAGCCAGCAGTATTAAGTCTAGTTTCCAGAAGCAGCGATCAGCTGAGAACATGTAATTATAACAGCTCTCATTTTACTTCACTCTTCCTAGTCATAAAGTCCTATTCTTTGGGAGGACTTCCCAGAATAAATGATCTACATACAAGACCTTATCCTGAGACTCAGCTTTGGTAGGAAACTAAGGCTAAGACACAGTGGATACAAAACTCCAAGGAGCCAGTGAGAAAGCTCAGTGAGTAAAGGTACTTGTTGCATAAGCCTGACAACCTGAGCTTAACCCCTGGAACCCACATAAAGGTAGAAGAGAACCAGTTCTACAAAACTGTCCTCTGACCTCCTTCAAGTGCATGCTATAGTATGCACTCCACCCCCAATGCCCAACCCCCACACCACACTTACACACACTTCCAGTGTATATAGGTCTATATGAACTAATTATTTATAGCCAGATACGGTAGCTCACACCTATAAATCCTAGCCCCCTAAGGAAGCTGAGGCAGGAGGGTTATAGTGAGTTCAAACCCAGCCTGGGCTATAGTGTGACACTCTGTCTCAAAACACAAACAATTAAGATTTTAATTGTCAGGTTGGAATGATGGCTCAGGGGTTAAAAGCACTGGTAGTTCTTATATAGGACCTGTGTTCAGTTCCCAGCACCCATATGGCAACTAACAACTGTTGGCAACTCCAGTTACAAAGGATCTGATGCCCTCTTCTGATCTCTGTGAGCATGGTATGACACAGGTGCACTTACATAAATGCAGGCAATATAATCATACACGTATAATAAAAAATATTTAAAAAATTGCAATTGTCACTTTGGATTTTGGTTAAGTGAATGAACCATTTGCTCCTAGATTCCAGGTTACTTCTCTAGATTTTCATTTAAAAAAATTTGTTGAGCAATATGCCAAGCTTTACACTAGATGCAATGCATTACAAAATACAGCTCTTGTCTAAGAGGCTAACAGTTTCTAGAAGAAATAGAAAAGGAAGTGATCTCAACTGTACATAGTAGCACTTTATCAGTAGTATACAAAAGGCTATATATATGATCCACAATGAGAGCTACCTGAATTCTCAGGTGGGATGAGAATGGCAAGGAATGATTTTCTAGTTGAGGTAACTTTTGGGGGTGGAGAGATGCTTAGTGGTTAAGAGCAATGGCTGCTCTTACAGAGGACCCAGGTTTGGTTCCCAGAACCCATATGGTGGCTAAAAACGGTTCATAACTCCAATTCCAGAGAATCCAAAGCCCTCTTTTGATCTCTGCAGGCTGTATGACATGGGTACACTTATATACATGTAGGAATACACTCATACATATAAAATTTTTTAAACAAGAAAATTCAGCTTTTCTCCTTTTCTATGTATGCATGTTTTGCCTACATGTAAGTGCACCACCTGAGTTCAATACCCACAGAGGCCAGAAGAGGGCATTGGGTTCCCTAAAAGTGGAGTTACAGATGGTTGTTAGCTACCACGTAGGTACTGGGAATCAAACCCAGGTACCTCCACAAGAGCAGCCAGTGCTCTTAACTGCTGAGCCATCTCTCCGGCCCTAAAAATACACCTTTTTAAGAGGAAGGAATTGTGTTCCAGACATTAGAAGGGGCACGTGTATGGCTAATTGTTGAAGGAACAAGTAGCCACAGAATACATAGTTTCAAAAAATGGGTGATTGAAAGCTGTGTATGGTGGCATACCTTTTTAATCCCACCACTTAAGAGGCAGAGGCGGGTAGATCTCTGTGAGACTGAGGCTATCTTTGCCTAAACAGCGAGTTCAAGCTAGCTGGGGCTACAGGTAGACCCTGTCTCAAAAAACCCCATAAACCCCCAAAACAAACAAACAAAAAGTTTTATTAGAATATAATCTAGGTCTCTTCAAAAATTCTAGGTGGCTATGATCCATCAATATTATAAATCTGTCACTAAGAGTGCGTCATATAACTTGAACCCACTCTCCTAGAAAGAAATCAAACTTGTTTTTACAAAATCAAACCACTCAAATGTTTAATTAGCTTTCAATTTCCTCTTAATTATTAAGGCAAAGAAATTGTTGGTGTTAAATTGTTTTAAGCTAAGAAAAAATAGCAGATGATTAAATAGCATATTAGTTTTCTATTGCTATAACAAACTACCACAAAATCAATGGGTCAAAACAACAAGTATTATCCTCTCATGCATTCTGTGGGCTGGGAGTCTGCATGATGAACTGTCTGTAGTCAGGATTTCATTAAGCATGAAAGAAAGATATCAATTGGGCTCTTATTCCGTATGAAGGCTCAACTAGGGATACATCTGCCTCTGATCTCATGCAAGAATTCATTTCCTTGTGGCTCTATGTCTATGGGTCCAGTTTCTTGATGGCTATTGGCTGGGGGTCATACTCAATTTTCCCCATGTGGTCCTTTTGCCAGGCCATCTTACCACACAGCAGCTTATTTCAAATTTAGCAAGAAAAAAAGTGTCTAGCACACATCTGTTATCAATATGGGAGTCTGCTATCAAAGGAACGACATTCCACCATTTCTGTCTTCAAAGGTCACTTTCACAGTTAAGAAGGATTACACGAGTGTGCACACCAGAAAAAGGGGATACTAAGAGCCACCTTCACAGTGTCTATTTGTCCTAGAAGTTTCTATCCTAGTAATACACTGTCAGACAGCCTAGATGAGCCTTATCATTTACTCTGCCTTTAGTACCCAACTCCTTCCATCTATTTCAGCTGTTCTTCTTTCTGGAACACATCTAATTTTACCACTTATTTGTAGAGCGGTAAGGTGACCAATGATTTAGGTAAAGATTTACCAGTTTGACAAACAACAAACCCAAAACTAAGTTGAGTGTTTTGAGTTTTATTCCTTATACTTCTGTAGTTAATGCTCAGAATTTGGTTGTTTCAGTATATGGCTGTCTGTTGGGTAGAGAGACACAACAGAGAAGCATAGATCCTCCACCCCCAGGACTGGGGATCGAATCCAGGGCCTTATATATGTACACCAAGTTATCTACACCTACTCCAAGAAGTAGAATCTTAAAGGGTTAGATATTCAGCTACATGGAAGTGCATCTTACAAGGTTCTGTCCCTCTTAATCTTAAAAATTGTTTTCTTGCAATAGCTATACAACAGAAATGATTACTATTGCAGAATGAATCTAAAAATGTATTTATATTTTCTTTTAATGTATGTAAAAAGTTATCTCCTAAGATACTCTTTGGATTGTCTATCTGGAAGAAATTCTAAGAAATATCATGTAACTGTAGCTACTACCCCTGTAAAAGAGGAGTGACCGTGGAACAAAGCTGGAAGGGCTGAGATGTGCTCTTTTGAATTTTGTTCCTTGTAAATGTATTCCCTATTCAAAACACTAACATCAGCAAGCTACAGAAGTTGCCAGGAGTTTGTTCCCACAGTGCTCAGTAAAATCCATCACTGACCACAAAGCCCAGAGAGATACTACTGACAAAATGAGAAGGTTCTTCATCCTGAGAACATTACTCCCTTTTGATGTGAAGGATGCAATCACTGAGATCCATGCTGTGTGTGTGTGAAAATGTGCACCACGAGCCTCTGTTCTTTATTCCTTTAACTTTTGCCAAGCTTTGTGAAAGGAAAAAAAGCAAAGATGAGAAAGAAGCTGAAAACTAAATAACAACTTCAGTAACTTAGGAAACGAGGATACTAAGCACACAGAGGACAAAAGATTTTTAAGAACTCTCCCTTAAGCTGGCTGCAGTGGTATGTGCCTTTTATCCTAGCACTCAGAAGGCAGGACAGACACATTTGAGATCAAAGCCAACCTTGCCTAAATAGAGTTTCAAACCCACCTGGGGATACAAAGAGACCCTGTCTCAGAAAACCAAACAACCCCCCAGACAAACAAATTGATTTCTCATTAAGCTTTAAAGGCACATATGCACAAGAGTAAGAACTCTCACAATACTAATTCTTTATGTTTACTTCATAAATTGCCATTTTCTTGTTTTTAAAAAAATTTTTTTTGGTTGTTAGCCTGAGCTTTAACAGCCAAGCTATCCTTCTAGCCCAAAACTGTTTTTCCAAAATGGCTTTCTGGAGCTGGGCATCGTGGTGCATGCCTTTCAACTCAGCGCTCCAGAGGCAGAGGCAGGAAGATCTCTGTGAATTCAAGGCCAGCCTGGTCTACATAGCAAGTTCTAGGCCAGCTGGTACTACAGGGAGACCTTGTCTCAAAAAGACCAAAAAATAAATAATGGCTTTTAGAGTTTCACTGTGTAGCTCTGGCTGGCCTGGAACCCCTTACATAGACCAGGTGGCCTCGAACCCAGAGATTCACTTGCCTCTTGAGTGCCGAGATTAAAGGCCCAGACGAAGTTTTTTAAAATTAAAGTTTCATTGTTCTAAATGTTCAGTTGGCTGAACCTGTTCATGCACCTTTGTCAGCAGCTAAGGCATCTCCACCCTCTTTTCTGGTGTAAATTACTTGGGCTCTGTGCTATGAAACCAGTTTGGTAAGTCTTTTAACTAAGGAGTTTCTGAAGGGCTGCCCTGGCCAGGGAACTGAAATTCTTTAGTCTCTCAGAGACTACACTTTTATAGTTTATAGTTGGGAATGTCCCTACAGTTTGTCATAGCTTTGTCAAATGGGACTAGGTTGTTGTGCTTGTCTGGAACTTTGCCTTCGGACCACTTCTTTTTGGCCTTGTCCCCAGACCTGTTTATTAGCTCTTTGTCTTTCTTGGCCAACTTTCTGGTGCTTTTCTTCTTCCTGTCCTTGGATGGCACCACTGTAGCCACCTAAGATGTCAGACAAAATGGAAGTGCTGCTTGTTGACTTAACATGGCATTTTAAATGCTTGTACTGCTAAATGTTCTAAGAACAGCACAGCAAGAAGGGAAAAGCATTCACAAGACTGTCAGGACTCTGGACAGACACACATAGCATTCTCTACTGTACTAAATGCAAGGGACTGAACTCTGGGACCTACAGGACTCTTTGAGGGTGAGTGAGTACATTCTTACACAAAGCCATCTTTTGGAAAAGAACTGGAGGAGGTACCACTAAGACTAGGATTGACAAAAGACCCAAGTTCAATTTCTTTTGGCTATGTGATATGTGAAATTTTGCCTGCTTATCTGAAAAATGTGGATAATGACATTATTCTTAGTAGTAGATACTATACTTGGTACTTATATTGTTTAACTTATGGTAAACACGAAGCAAACAGTAGCTATTCTTATAGTCAAGCCTTCTTATAAGAGTTCCCATTCTACTGGTATAAGCTACTCCCAAAGCAAGCACAAGATTTGTCTGTGTAGTGAAGAGTGGGAAGGGCCCAGTCATGCATCTTACAGATGACTTCTGAGACCACATTCCTTCTCCCAAATGATTAAGATACCAAATGATTAGAGTACCTTTCTGAAGACACAGGGATCAGAATTCAAATTCTAACCTTATAGCTGTAATATTAGGGAAGTAAAAATATTTTATAGCCTCAGTTATCTATACATGGAAACAGGATCTACCATGGTGAATGTGAGTAAATAAATCACTGAATAAATACAGTACAAGAATTAGTAGACTCAGGATCTGGCTCACTGGAAGGGTGTCTGCTACCATGTGCAAGGGCTTAGGTTTGACCTTTGGCACATACACACACAGTAATTTTGATCTACTTACAGATTTTTATTTACTTAGATTACAAAATTATGTATTTAAAATACCTAATTCTAGACCATTTCTTGTGACCACTGTACCTTGTATTGAGAGAGCTTTCAAAAAATGCAAATGCAATTAGGCCATGAGACTTGTTCTATTTAGGAAGATTCAGTATGGAATGCAATGCTCTTTATATCACAATCGTGTTTGCTTCTACAATCTCATTTCTTGCCACACCTCCCTCAGCTTTAAAGTCATATCTTCCTCCACCCGAAGTCCTTGCTCTCCACCTGTTACCTCCAGGCCTTCAGATCTGCTGTTCCTTCTGGTGCACTCCTTTTACCTCCCATCAATATTCAACTTCTATTCACTTTCCAGGTCTTGTCTAGCTTCTCTGGGAAGTTCCTGATAAGAACTACCTATTCCAAGTCTCTCCACTGGGGTCTATATCCCCTCAGCATCCAGTGCTTTGTTCTATTAAGGCGCTTCTGCTGTAGCTATCTGATACCACTAGACTACTGTATTCGTTCCTTTAATTCCAGGGCATGGTGTATGTACTAAATGAATACAGGAGTCATAATGCTAATTCTACACTGGGACCTTTATAAATGCACAACTTACATTTTTTTTCTACTTTCAGTGTCCCACTTTTGCTTTTATTTGCCTGAAAACTCACTATGGTCTCATGTATGGCACAACGCAGGATGGGCCTTAGCCAGGGCACCTGTCACGAGGAATAAGGGAATGGCTCTTGCAGACGTGGTGCTCCGCTCTGGCCAGGTGGGACACCAGCTTCCACTCTATACCTTGATGACCTGCCTAAGAGACGGAACTCGAGTGGCTACAGTTGGGAACCAAAGGGCGATTGGCTAACCAAACCTTCAAAACCCCTTGCACTTCCTTGAATAAACAAGTCCTCCCGGGGTCTGTGTGTGTTTGACTCCGCACCTTACTCCCTTTTGGCGGAGAACCTGCGTCCCACTTGGGATGTTCTGAGCAGAGGGACCCCAACAGTCTCAAGTTTACACATCTATTAAAATGATCAGAGTTGGGCCTGGAGAGATGGCTCAGTGGTTTAGAGCACTGGCTGCTCCAGCAGAGGACAGGATCCAGGTTCCCAGTACCACATGACAGCTAACAACTGTCCACAACTCCAGTTCAAGGGGATCATCTTCTGACCTCACAGGCATTGCATGACACAGTGCACTTGCATGCAGGCAATATACTCATACATATAAAATATCTAAAATTAAAGAAAAAGATGATCAGGTTTACACCCACTACTATATCCATCTTCTACATCAAACACAGGGCCTTGCTCATTCCAGGCAAGTGTTTTATCACTGACCTGAGTTATTCTCTCAGCCCCATCTACTTTTATTTAATACTTCTAAAAAAAGGAGGTGGGAACCCTGACATTAAAATGTAGTTGAGGAGTGGTATTAACTCCTAAGCTATTAAACACTTCAAATGCTTACTACTTTTATTGTTCAAACAAAACACCCACTATTTTTTTTAATTTATTTTGGAGGCTGGAAAGATGGCTCCAGTTCCAGGGGATCCAATGCTCCACTTCCGGCTGCTGTGGGCATTTACAACATATTGTACTTATATCATGGAGGCAAAACACTCATACACATGAAAAAAAATTAATTTTATTTTGTGTGCATGTGTGTAAGCAAGTGTATGGGAATGCAAATATCGAACTTGCAGGAGTCTCTTCTCTCTTTCCACCATGTGGGTCCTAGGAACTGAACTCAGGCTATCGGGCTTGGTAGCAGGTGTCTTTCCCACTGAGCCATCTCCGATGCCTTATCTATCTCGTTTAAAATACATATATGTGGAGAATGGACAGATGGTTCAGAGGTTAAGAGCACTGGTTGCTCTTACAGAGGACCCAGGTTTGATTCCCAGCACTCACATGGCAGCTAACAACTGTTTATAACTCTAGTTCCAAGGGAATCTGAAACCTTCTTCTGATCTCAGAGGGCATTACAAGACAGGGTGCACTTACACACATTGGAGGGAATATACTCATACACTCATACACATAAAATATGTGAAGAATAACAAACTAAAAACCAAATTTACTTGCCTTGATTGTGATGTTTTATCACAGAAACAGAAAAAGTAACCAATATATATGGGTCCTGAGATCAAATTCATGTCCTAATGTTTGCATAGCAAGCAATTTATTGACTGAGCTATTTTCCTCCCTCAGTCTAAATATATCCAAGCCATGTCCTTCATGGAGACATATGTAGCAAGACAACACCATGTCAATTTTAATTAGAGAAGTTACATCACTGAAATACATAGAAAAATGGTTAAAAACCATGGTTTCAGCCAGTTTACAGTCACTGACTGCTTTAGCAATTCTGCAAATACATTCTTAAGATTCAATCCTTTGGAAAATTTATAAAAAGACATATTTTTTCTATTAGTAGGCATCAATGGAAACAGAGACTACATGGGTTCAAGAGGTATAGTGTACTGCTTATTCACAGAACAGAATTAGATACACATGTGAAATATATACTTCATACTCATTCACATATAAAGATCTGAAAGATATCCACGAAGCTGTTCATAGAACACCACTAATAAGGATGTGGGGAATGCAGTGGTAGTAGATGAAAATATACTTTGGGACATGTGTATCATTCTCTTTTTTTTTTTCAATAATGAGCAGAAATTGCTTTCAAAATTAATTCAAATTTAAGGTTTTGTACGGAGGAGAGTTAAAAATGTTATCAACCATTCTATTAAAGTATTTTAAAGTAAAAAATATCTAGGAAGCTTGGTCCCTACGTGTATAGTAGGTGCCTAGTAAATTTTTGTCTTGAAGTCCATGTTTGATCTGCAGAAGCAGCCTTGGGGTACTATTATTACCCTAACTTAATTTTTGAAATAGTTTATCCCAATTACTTCAAATACCTGAAGTTCCAGATGGAATATTTATATTTAGCCAGTGTTGTTCTCGTAGATAAGAGCACTTGTTTTAAATGAAGATACTTTGTGTTTCCATTCTGGGTTTGAAAAGCAACTGTATTTGTAAGGTACAGAGGGGCTTCATGTTTTGTCATTCTTCTACCTTCTTGATCACTTAGGCCCTCCCCTTCAAACCTATTTTACTTTTATCAAAAAGTCTGCATTCTCCATTCGACTAGCTCCTGCACTCTTTGGTAGTGGAAGACAACAGGAGTAGTCAAAACCTGACTATAGTAACTTATAAACATAAACTGGGGTATAGGAAAAAGTGATAATTAGGCCGTTCCTTTTAATGCTTCTAAGAGAAAAAGGAACTACAAGTGAGTCAAACTACAACAGAGTGGGAGATTATACCTAATAGTCCACTACCATGGGAATGAACACTCTACAGACCATTTTATACAACCATGGCTTGCCATGTAATGTCAAATGTTCCCTGCAACTGTAATCATATGGGTTCTGGGGTCAAATGATACATGTACCACTATTTAGAAAGTGTCTGAATCTGGGGCTGGAGAGATGCCTCAGCAGTTAAGAACACTTGCTGTTCTTCCAGAAGACTTGGGTTCAATTCCCAGCACCCACATGGCAGCTAACAACTATCTGTAGCTCAAGTTCCAAGGATCCCATGCCCTCTTCTGGCCTCTGAAGTCTCTGCATGACATGGGTGCACTTACATACATGCAGGAAATATACACATAAAAAAAAAAAAAAAACGGTTTGAATCTGGCATGTTTTTTAAAAATATACATATGCTTGGAAACTTAGAACTGCTCTCAAATTATGTGTAGGGGAAATAATTCTTATGTTTAGAAAATTCACACTGAAAGGTTAACACAAGGTGTTTTTTTTTTTTTGGTCTTTTTTGAGACAGGGTCTCCCTGTAGCCCCAGCTGGCCTTGAATTCACAGACATCTGCCTGCTTCTGCCTCCTGAGTGCTGGGATTAAAGGTGTGCGTCACCATACCTGGCCAACACAAATCAGTTTTAAAATGTTTGTGAAGCCCTACTCACTATCAGCCAGGACTGGTGTCTATATCTTTGAAGACAGAGAAAGGATCTCAGGTTGAAGACCCCATGTGGACTGTATATAGTTAGTGTTTGGCAAAGTGAGGCTGGAACCCTGGTCAAACTTCAAAGTTCATGTTCATAAAACACTGTATAGGGGACACTGCTATTTGTCTCAACCTGTACAACTCCAGCTTTACAGGGTTTTAAAGATGAAGTAAGGCAACTCCTGTGAAGTGTCTGTCATGCAGCTAGGTACACATTAATCTGAGATTTGATAAAACAGTTTATGCTTATTTTATGACTAACATTAAAAGTTCTGGTTAACTGATGTTAATTACTGTGCAGAAAGTACAGTGAAGACTACATCTCAATAACTCAAGACAGAGTGTGACTCCGAGTCCTTAGCTATACACTTAGGTACCAAGCTTCTTAGATATTTTGTACTTTTAAATACTTTAAAAGAATGCTTGATAACATATTTAACTCTCCTCTAAGAATTCCATACAAAACTTTTCCCCTCATCAATCCTTGAAATTTCATTATCAAAGAGAAAAGATTTTGCTTATTGTTGAAAAAGAGCTTAAATTAAACACTACATAATTTTAAATAAAAGTAGAAATTCAATAGGCTCTGCTGCAAGTGAACTTTATACATTTTAGAAATACTTCTTGCTATCACTAAAAAGTGCCATTAAAATGCCTTTATAGTAATCCATATTCATTAGCAGAGTTTTTTAAGAACACAAATAAGGGTAAATAAGCATTCCATTTCCAACAAGTTTTGACAACTACTTACCATTTTATTTTCCCTTAATACATACAAGAAAAGAGAATTCTCAAATTATTCTGACATTTAGTTATCTGACTGATCACAAATGTGAATTACTCTTATTAC
Organism: Eospalax fontanierii; assembly: GCA_035773235.1. Taxonomy (NCBI): domain Eukaryota; kingdom Metazoa; phylum Chordata; class Mammalia; order Rodentia; family Spalacidae; genus Eospalax; species Eospalax fontanierii. The sequence continues at coordinate 71,099,139 of CM069536.1, forward strand.
CGTACGTACATTTTTATTACTTAAAATTTTAAACACAATTAGTTCTTTGATCTAAATTATAAGTTAGCTCAAAAGATTAAGACTACTTTTGGGAGCCAGGCATGGTTGCACATGAGTTTAGTTGCAGCTCTTGGGAGGCAGAGGCAAGTAGGTCTATATAAGTTATGAGTTTAAGGATAGTCTGTTCTACATGGTGAGACACTGTGTCAAAAAGAAAAAAGGGGCTGGAGAGAGATGGCTCAGTGGTTAAGAGCATTGACTGCTCTTGCAGAGGACCTGGGATCAATTTCTAGCACCTACATGGTGGCTAACAATCACCTGTAATTCCAGTTTCAGGGGGTCCAACCCCCGCTTTTGATCTCCACAGGCATTGCACGACAGAGGAACACTTACAAATATATAGACAATATAGTCATATAAATAAAGAAAAATGAAGTTTGTTTTGGGGGGGGTCAGATGATGAATAGGCTTTATTGACTTTCAGGATAGTCTAGGTTCAAACAATACTCTATATTTATCTTCTATATTAGGGTTAGGTATTTTCATTTTGTTTGCAACTTCTAGGTCCAAGGAGACATTATAATTCCTGCAATTTTAAAAGTTTTTTCAGTGCTTGGGTTCAAACATTAGGGTTCTTGGGCATGCTAGTTGTTGTACATACAGTTGTACAGTTATCATTGTGCCCAGGCCCACTGGTCAGCTCCCTTAAGAAAAAATTATTGTTTTCATAGTTATTAAAAATAATTTGGGATCAGAGAGATGGCAGTTGTTCTTACAGAAGACCCATATTAGGTTAGGTTCCCGGCATCCACATTAGGTGGCTCACAAATGCCTTTAAGTCTAGTTCCAGGGATCTGATACCCTTTTCTGGCCTCCAAGGGCATTCATGTGATGCACATATATGCAGGCACTCACATGTACACACATAATAGAATTTTTTAAAATTGTAAGCAAAATAAGGTTGAGTATGTTGGCATATGCCTTTAATCCCTACACCCAGGAGGCAGAGGCAGGTGAATCTCTGTGAGTTTGAGGCCAACTTGGTCTACAAACAAGTTCCAGGTCAGCCAAGGCTACATGACGAGACTCTGTCTTTAAAAAACCCAATAAAAAAATAAAATAAAATAAAAATAATTTGTGATATAAAACATAGAGTCTCCTAAGAGCAAAGTGCTGTGCTAGGCTCCTAGGTGATTTGAATATTAACAAGATTATGATTCTCTCTTTGGGGAACATATAATGTACTCTTTGACAAGACAAAATGAGACAGGTACTTAGGCATTTCCAAAGACAAGTTTAGAGATATAAAAGCTCAGCAAAAAATGTTTTTAAAGTTCTCAGGAAGCAAAAAATACTTTTTAACTTGGAATGGCTAAATAATAATAACAGCAACAACAACAACAACAACAACAACAAGCATCTGGGTTTGTTCTTAAAGCTTAGGGCAGAATATGGAGCATCCGTGATAAAAGGCAAAGGTACTCCAGATAAAGGTGAGAGCAACAGGCCAGGGGGAAAGTCTGTAGTCTACATATATATAAAAGTTTAAGATTTAAAATAAGATATGTAATCAAATGTTGTATTTTAGAATGGTATTCAAGCTTGGGAGTAAAAATTGTTTATAAAAGCTAATTTCATTGATTATACACATATAATCTCAGTCACTTAAACAGAATACTATTCACGAAACTAAAATTAATTCTTTATGTTTCATGTTTACTTGAATGAAACCTGCACTTATAACTCTGGTCTGTAGGTACTGGATTTTAGTTTCATTATTCTCTAGGAAGTACACTCAGACTCATTTGCTAAAGAGGGTACAATTACAAACAGAAGCAAAATAACTGCCTGTCTCACTGAACTGAGACAAAAGGCACAGTGTCAACAGTACAATGGAAAGAATGGAAAGGAGAAATGGGTGATGACTGAGTCTGCTATTTGCATGTTTCCTGTCGCTGGCCAACTTGCTAAGGGAAAAATCAGGTCATTGACTGCTTCTCTCTTAAGATGATTTTTTTTTTTTTTTTTTTCTTTTTGAGACAGGGTCTTCCTGTAGCCCTAGCCGGCCTGGAATTTACTATTTAGCCCTGGCTGGCCTATGTAGACCAGGCTGGCCTGGTCTCACAGAAATTCAACTGCCTCTGCCTCCCAAGTGCTGGGATTAAAGGTATGTGTCACCATACTCAGTTTCTGTTAAGATTTTTAGTTCAATAAAATAGAATCATCGTCATAACAACTAAAAACAGGGCAAATACAATATTCAGCCCATTTTGTATAATGAAAAATTTAAACAAATTTCATGTTCTGATGGTTTAAAAATCCATTTTTGTTGCTGTTGTTTTCAAACAGAGTCTCACTATGTGGTACCCGCTGGCCTGGAACTCAAAGATCTGCCTACCTCTGCTTCCTGCATTCTAGGATTAAAGGTGCATACCATCACACCTGGTAAAAAGGCATTTTTGATCAGGGTATTAAGTTTAAGGTCTACCATCAAATGTCTGATATTGAAATGTGTGTGGGAGTGGAGGGGCTGGGGATGGCTAGGTGGTTAAGAGCACTCACTGGCTGCTCTTGCAGATGACCAGAGTTCAATTCTCAGCACCCATCACGGCAGCTAACAACTGTACATAACCCCAGCTCTAGGAGTATCTGAGGCCCTCTTCTGGCCTCCACAGGCATGTGGTACACCTATATACATGCGAGTACAACATTCATACACATAAAGTAAAATAACTTTTAAAAATGGGGTTGGAGAGACAGTTCAGTGGTTAAGAGCACTTGATGCTCTTGCAGAGGACCTGGATTCAGTTCCCAGCACCCACATGGTGGCAACCATTAGAAACTTCAGATCCAGAGGGTAAGCACATGTTTCATTTACATACATGAAGGCAAAACATTCACATACATAAAATAATTTTTTTAAGTCAAAAAAGAAATATGCACGGGGATACTGGTGCTACTTCTAGGCTATTTGAGGTTTGCCAATGATGTTAGTAGGCCTGTGGATTGTTAATGTTCATGAGAAAAGCATACAGCTCTTTTAAAAAGTGGATATTTTTCCTCAAAAAGAAAAAATGGGGCAGTAGTAGTAGTACATTCTCACTTTTGCTCTCATGTCAAAAGCACTGTACCCACTGTATGCTATAAGAATGGATTGAACATTTGATCTTTCTGAGTTCTTCCAATCACCTATCTATTTGGGAATTTTAAATGTTAATTTTGTTGAAGTATAGATACTGCTATCATCCTGGCTTCTTGTGCAGCAGTCACAGAGAATAATTTGGGTTGGCTTAAACAGCAAACAGATTTATCTGAAAGGGGACTGCTGGGAGGGTTAGAGACTGGGCTCACAAAACAGGTGAGAACAAGAAGGTTACAGCATGAGGTCTCCACCATGAGTTGCCTGGAACTGTGGCCAAGAAAGCTCCCACTCTGTGGCAAGACAGTGTCACCACTGACAGTGGTGGTATGGCCCCTTCCTTTTTTTCCAGTAGGTGTTACTGCTTCACCCTGCTTTCAAGAAGAATTTAATAGTTCCTGCTTTTCTGTGCCATTAGCTCCTAATTTGAAAGGCCCGGGTCACATGCTGAAACCAAACCACAGAGAAGGCTTAGAAAGCAAATCTCTAGTATTTAGGCTTTTTTACTGGGAGGTAGGCTCTGTACTATCAAGACCTACACAGTGAGGAATTCCCCCAATCTGGGAAGGTCCTAGTACTAGGAAACCAAAAAAGCCAAATGACCTAGACAGGAAAGCAAGCTATTTAGGAAAGAATAGCTGAAACACAACAAAGGCCTCTGTCCTTTAAGTGCTCTGGGCTTCATAGTCTGGAGCAGTCTACGAAGCAAACTATTCTAGTCCCTATCCCCAACAATTTTTACACTTCCTGGCTGGGTCCACAATTCCAAATGGTATCCTGGTTTCAGCAAGAGACCAGGCTCATGACTAAGACTCCTTCAAGTTGATACTATATACTTCGCTTCCGTGACTAGACCACTACCTTTAACCCTGAGCTCTGGAAACTGGTTCTTCTATTGCTCCTGCCCCCCACCATGCCCAAATTCCAGGGCTCAAGAGTCGTAAGAGCTGGTATGAGTTACTTACATATAACTTCATCATTTACAAGCTAGTTTTTATTCTCTGAGCTCATCACACTCAGAGGCTATTAGGATGAGCAACAGACAAAGTAAAAGCCCTATGTAAACTAAAATGAGAAGCACCTCTCTTTGTTAACGATCTTGTTATATGGGGCTGGGGATGTGGTTCAGTTGGTTTAATGCTCACTTGGCATGCACAGAGTCTTGAGGTTCAATTCCTAGCAGGTGTGGTGGCCCATACTATAATCCCAGTACTTGGGAGGGGGAAGCTGAAGGATCAGAAGTTCAAGGCCACCCTCAGCTACACACTGAGTAAGGAAGCTGTCCAGGTTACATGAAATCCTGTCTGAAAAATAAAAGCAACCAACAGAAAAAGTAACACCCCACCTCCCAAACCCCAATCTTCAGAGATGATGAATTCTTCAGTTCTTTAACCTGTGGCTTTTCTAGACATCTCAGAGTCTAATGGGCACCGATATCATATCTTTATTTAAAAAATTAATGTTGGGGCTGGCAAGATGGTTCATTGGGTAAAGGCACTTGTCACTAAGTCTGATGACTTGAGTTTGGTCTCCAAGACCCACATAATAGAACCAACTCCCAAAAGCTGTCCTCTGACCTTCACATACACGCCAAGCACATGAATGCCCATATATACATTCACATACATAAAAAAAGTTAAAATTTTATTTTGTAATCAAGTTGTACATGCTTATATATTTAAAGTCTAGTACTAATAAAATGCTTATCCTAAAAAAAAAAAGCCCCTGGAGGACCCAGCCCTGCTCCCAGAGGCAACAATCAATTCTTTTGCTTTCTTCTGATATGTACTTCTTTGTATTTTAATTTTTATTAAATCAATATCAAATGCTCCCATTATAATGACTAAAGACTGCTTACTGTTGAGCCAAGCTCTGTATCAGAATTACATTTTCTTTCATGTCACTTAAATATTTTCTTATATATAATTTCTTCTTTATCCACTGCTTCATTGTCTGAATTTACTGCTAATTCTTCATAAACGCACTGAAAAGGCCATAATAAAAAAATCTACGTACTTTGCAACTTACAGTTCAAATATTTAAATAACTGACAGCTTGATGCCTTTTGCCATCCTGGTCCAGTCTGGACTAGATGCACTCTTCTCCCTCTCAGATCTGCTGCATAGCTGGAATGTAGGTTGCACTTTGCTTCTTCCCTATGTTGGAAGCCATTTTCTGTTCCCACATTTCTTTGTTCTTAGTTTGTTTCATCATTTGGTGGATCACATCTTCAGTAGCTTCTTGAATCCCCATTCAGGATGTATACAGGAATGTAGATATTCATTTCTTGGTTTTATTACGTAAGTATGTGTGAATGTGGTAGATGTGCACTTGTGTGTGTGGAGGTATGCATGCTTGCAGAGGTCAGAGGAGGACACTGAGTGTCCTGTTCTATCGCTCTCTACCTGTTCCTTTTCTTTTGGTCTGTTTGAGACAGGTCTCCCTGAAGCTCCAGCTGGCTTAGAACTCTTTAGGTAGACCAAGCTGGCCTTGATCTCACAGAGATCTGCCTGCCTCTGCTTCCCCAGTGCTGGGATTAAAGGAACGTGCCACTAAACTGGTTCCAGCCTGTTCCTTTAAGGTAGGATCTCTTGGGTTGGAGAGATGGCTTAGTGATTAAAAGCACTGGCTGCTCTTCCAAAGGACCTTGGTTTTGTTTTCAGCTCCTACATGGCAGGTAACAACCATATATAACTCCAGTACCAGGGGACCTGATGCCTTCTTTTGGCATTGCATGACACGAGTGTACTTACATACATGCTGGAAAAATACATATAATACACATTAAAAAAAAAAAAAAAGGGTTCCTCACTGAATCTGGAACAAAGCAGCCCCAGTGATTCTCCCTGTCTTCACTCCCCACAGCTCTGAGGTCATGGGTGCACACATGGCCATGTTCAGCTTTTTACATGGGTGCTGATCTGAACTCAGGTCCTCATGCTTGTGCAGTAAGTATTCTTATGTACTGGGCCATTGCTCCAGCCCAGCAAGGTTTTTGAGGCATGAATGAAAAGTGCTTTTGTTTTGTCTTATACCTTTACTGGTAACTTGACTAAATGTAAAAGTTTTGTGTTTAAAATAGTTTTCCACCAGTTCTTTAAGTTCTAGACCACTGCGTTAGAGCATGCATGTGTTATTGAAAAGTTCTGTACACATTTGAGAAGCAGAAACAGTTGGACATCTGTGAATTTGAGGCCAGTCTAATCTACATAGTTCCAGGCCAGCCAGGACTACATAAAGAGATCTGTCTCAAAAAACAAAAACTAACAACAAAAGAATCAATAAAAAAAGAAAAAAAAAAAGTTCTGATTCCTATTTCTTTACATGAATCCTTTTTTTTTCCTCTGCAACACTTCAGAACCATCTTTTTCTTTCCTGATGTTCTAAAAGCAAGAACTATTTAATATAGAACTTCCTTTAGTTTTGGCCATGTTTCTTATTCTTTAGATACTGTCTCCTCTTTGCCTTGGCATGCACATCTAAGATTAGTATTTGTCAAGATGTCAGAAGTTCTGGATAAATACTCTAGTTTCTTTACTGTCTTAGCTACTTCCCGGAGTTCTTCAACTTTACCCCTCAATCCTGTTAACACTGCCCGTTTCTGCTACCTTACTTTTAAGAGCTCCTAGTTTTACATTTGACACTCAAGGTTTTGTTTGCTTGTTGCAGCCAAGGTAACTGAACACAGGGCCTTGTACATGCTAGGTCATTGTTCTACCACTGAGTTATATCATCAGTTGTTTGTACTTTTACAGCATCCTCCTTATGAGTTACTGATAGTTTATGTGTTTGAAGCAGGGTCTAACTATGTAGCCCTGGATGGCCCAAACACATATTACTGCCTCAGTCTTCCAAAACTCTGCGATTACAGGCATGTGCCATCATAGCTTTTTATGTTGCAAATATTTTGACTCTACTGAAGTTTTCTTTTACATTCTTCACTGTTTTCTCTAGTTGTTGTTGTTTTCCTTCTTCTTTTGTTCTGACCTATGTCTCTGTTTGGAAGCTCTGCAGAACAGGCAGGCTTGCTGACTCTAGTCTCTGTAGTTAGCAAACAGAACATAAGCTGCCTCTTTCACTCTAAAACCCTGAGCATAATTTGAGAAACATCAAAACGCTAGTATTTATAGGTATTACAATCTTGGTTGTTCACCACTTCTAAAGTTCCTGTTTTCTCTTGTACCTGCTGGGCTAGGACTAGAGAGGGGAAAGTGGAGCAGGTGACTTTATCATCTAGTTTACAAGCTCTCACATAATTCTAGTTTCAATCTTGTATCTCATTTCCATCCTTTTCTATATCTATTTCTGGATTTCTTCAGAGAATTTTAGAAAATTTCTGATCTCCCTAGGTGTATATAACTCATTGGGAGAATGCTTGAGTAGTGCCCTGGTTATCAACTTGACACATCAAGAAAGAGGGAACCGAAATGAAATTGAGGAATTGCTTCCATGAGAATTGGCTGTGGGGCATTTTCTCAATTGCTGAATGATGTAGGAGGGCCCAGCCCACTGTGGGCAGTGCCGTTCCTGGGCAGGAGGGCCTGGGCAGTGTAAGAAAAGGAGCTGAGCAAGACAGGGGGAAAAAGTCAGTAAGACCCCTTCAGGGACTCTGAGTTCCTGCCTCCAGATTCCTGCCCTGCCTTCCCTCCATGATAGACTAGAAGCTTTCTGGTGAAACAAACTCTTTCTTCCCCAAGTTGCTTTTGGTCAAGTGTTTCATAACAACAGAAAGTAACTAGAATAAGCAGCACGTATGAGGTCCTAGGTTCAATATATAGCCCTGCAAAAAACAAAACAACCCTCCCTACTGCAAAAAAGTTTCACAAAGCCTGCATCCATTAAAAAGAAAAAAAAAACAAAACAAAACAAAAAAACAAGCGTGGTAGTAAATGCCTGTAATCCTAGCAATCCTGAGGCTGAGGCAGGAAAACCACAGAAGCCAGCCTGGGCTACAAAGGAGGTCTGGCTTGTAGAACAAAGGGGGAGGAAGAGAAGGGGAGAAAAGAAAGGGGGAAAGTAAAGTTAATTTCAGGTCTTTTGTGTTTAGAGAGTAATACATTGAGGGCAGAAGAGTGTTTGTCACCTGGGAACATGTATTATTTCAGGAATACAGAAGAGGACCATTGAAACAAAACGGAAACTGAGTATAGAATCTATTTGTACTCAGGAACTTAAGTCACACCCCTTTCTATAACACTGTATGTAAAGGCAAATTCCACGGTGAGGGAGGCCCAAACACTCAGTATTCAGACATAAACTAGATCCCTCCTTTTAGCTCTAAACTATGCTTCTTTCTTCTTTCCAAAGTACTTAGTATCACCTAGCCTGAGCTGTTCTGAGGGGCAAAAAGGCTTTCCTTCTCCAGAGAAGGCCCCTCTATCTTTAAAGTTACAGGCCTCTCCTGTCAGGCTATCTATCTGCTTTCCACCTTTTGACATTTGCAGTATCTTTTCATACACTGTTGTTTCATCTAGACGTTCTTTTCCTTGAGAGTTTATACATTTTCATTCCTTTATTTTAAGAACTCTGGAAGAAACTTATGTTCAATCTGCTATGTTTAAATGGAAATCATGTGACACCGAATGGTCTTAAGATGCTAGGCCTATCGTCAAGGTCATTACCAACCAGAGATTGCCTACTGGCTGTTCATGCCACTGACTAAAACATGTTTTCAGTGCAGACTAAGAGCTCTCTCTTTTCATTCCTACTAGAGTTCTCAAGGAATACTGGGCCATAAAACTTGTTTCATTTTACTTTATAGTCACAGAAAACCAAACATGCACTCTGCCTTTGAGCAGGAAAAGTCTCTTTGGAGTTCGGAAATGTTAAGATTAACATTCACCAGCAGACATGCACTTCTTTAATGCAATCTTCATATACTCATTTGCTTGTGGAACAACACAAAAAAATGTGTTGTTCCAACTGAAATTATTTTGTTTAAAATTAGTGAAAAGGGCACACAAGCCTGGCACTAGCTGTGTTTTCAATGCTGTAGCTACTGCTGATGTGCAAGTTGATCCTAAAAATAAGAAGCAAAGCAAAAACCATTTTTTAAACAAACAAATTTATGTCTAAATGTGGCTACCTTTATTTTTATAATGAATTCATTCTTTCTAACTGCAAACTTTTAAGAATCAACAAGATATTAGTTCCAAATACAGGGATCTAAACTTTTCTGGGAAACTGGACTAGCTCAAAGCTAGAGTAGAGATAGTATAGATGAGTAATTACGTATTTCATACCCATCATCTTACATTAGGAAGGAGCCTACAGTCTCACCTAGTACTCTTAATCACTAGTCCTGAATGCTTGATTTTAATATTAAATGAAAAGTCACATTAATACTGACCCTAAGCTATCTCAGCATTCATAATTATAGACTAAAAAACCATAACCTTGCATATCCAAGACACTGATATTACAGAATTAAAGTAATTGTGCTTTCAGACTGAAAAATACGTAATTTTAGAAATAAAAATCAGAACTTCATACCTTGTGCAAGCATGTTAAATTCCAAGAACAGTGCTATATGGTAAAGTTCCATGGCTTCTTCTGCCCTGGTCATGTTTGGCTTCCCTGCGACGAGAGCCTGAACTTCACTGAGACTTCCCACAGAGGGGCTACAGTGCAAAACAGACAGGTCCACCACGTCGGTATACATACAGTGTAATATCACTTTTGCATATTTTTTTGGTATAATGGACTCATCTAATATGATTCTTGTGGGAGTTCTCAAAGTTCGGTCTGTGATTTCTTCGCCTGTCCGTATCCTCCTTTGTAATAAATTTCGAAAAAATGGGGACCGTGCAGAAATAATTGCCTTGTGGGCTTTGAGCTCTTCATCTAAACAGTTCTGATTTCCACCAAAAGCTTCAACTAGTTCAGAATCCGAAGAAAAACTAAGGACGACATCATAATAACACATGTAATCAAAAAGTCCACGCATATCTACATCAAGGGAATTTGGTGTTCCAAATTCTTCACTAAGCTGAACAAGGATATCAACATTTTGAAACCTTGAGTCCTCCATTCCAAATTCTCCTGTATAAAGGTAGTGTAACAAAGCAGAAAACATAGGCATATCAATACCAGCTGTACTGATGTCCATTACTATCTCTGCTCCATACTCAGGTGAGGAAGAAAGCAGTGTTTTAAAAAATGGACACCTTGCTGCCAAAATGGCACGGTGAACAGGAAAACAAGTTTCTTGAAATATTAAGTCTACATCAGTACAATACTTATACTCATAAAGATCAGCCATATCTTTCTGCAATGTCCGGGCTTCTGGTCTAGCCAAACTGGCTTGTAGAGAAAGCTCCTTTAAGGCTGAAGTTCCCTCGTATTCTTCCACTAATGCATTAACATCTCTAACATCCCACCCAGAGAGGAGTTCTCGCATCTGCTTGGCGTGATCGGCAGACCTATTAGATTTTCGACGTTTAATGAACTTCTTTTTGAGGGTAGCAAGGCCAGAGGTTCTCTTTTTTTTGTCTTGCGGTTTCTCATGGCCATGGTCAAGGCTATACAACTTTGATTCACAACCAAAGCCTTGCTGAGAATAGGATGATGTTCCTAAGAAGAAAATTAAAGAAATCATAACTTGTTTCTTTAACATTCATTTTCAACATTAACATATTTCCTGCCTAAAATTTTTATACATTCTTAGACAATTAAAAAAACGGATTTGTTTTTATGAATGAAAAAAATTCATTTTTATACTAAATAAGAAACAGGGCAAGGCATTACGGTGCACAATTATAATGCCAGCATTTTAGAGGCTAAGGCTGGAGATCAAGAATTTGGTAATAGCCTGCATAGGCTGGATAGTGTAGTAAGACACTAGTCTCAAGGGGTGGTGAGGATGGGATGGGTAGATGGCTTTAGTGGATAAAGTGCCTGCTGGACAAACATAAAGACCTGAGTTCAGATCCTCAGATCACACATAAAAGCTGGATATGGTGGTGCTTATCTGTAACCCCAGTGCTGGGAGGTCATGAGGTTTGGAGACAGGTGATCCTATGGGTTCACTGGTCATCCAGTTTACCTAAAACATGAGCTCCAGTAAGAGACCCTATCTAAATAACTAAGGTGGAGGGGCTGTAGAAATGACTGAGCAATTAAGAGCATTTGTTGTTCTTGCAGAAGACCTGGGTTAGGTTCCCAGCACCTACAACGAATGGTTTACAACTACCTGTAACTCTAGTTTCAGGGGATCCAACACCCTCTTCCACTCTCCAAGGGCTCTTGTACACATGTGGTACACACACATATACTCAGGACATATATTCATTAAATAATCAAATAAACCTTTAAAAAGTAATGTGGAGAGTGAGGAAGACATCTGATGTCAACTTCTGCCTCCATACGCATCCATGGGTAAATATAACATGCATAAACCACACACATACAAAATAAAATATAATAAATAAAATTTATTTATTTTATTTAAAAATGGCTCAGGTGGTAAAGGCACTTGCCACCAAACCTGATGACTTAAGATTGATTCCTGGGACCTACCTACACGGGGGAAGGAGAGAACCAACTCCTGTCAAGTTGTCTTTTGACCTTCACATGTGTGCCATATGTGTAGGCACCCCCACTCAAATAAATAAGTGTAATAAACTTTTTTAAAAATTTAAAAATAAAACAAAAAAGAAAGGAAGGGAAGAAGGGAGGGAGAAGAAAGAAAGAAAAAAAAAACAGGAGCAAAGAAAAATTTGTCTGAATTTTTAAAAATGCGTTTGGGGGATGGAGAGTTGGCTCAGTGGTTCGGAGTACTGGCTGCTCTTGCAGAGGACCCAACTTCAATGCCCAGCACATACATGACAGCAAACAACTGTTCGAACTCCAGTTCCAGGGGAATCGGATGGGCAATGCACGAAAGGGGAGCACTTTCATATAATACACATAAGATAAAATAAATAAATAAAATACTTTTAAAAAACACCTTTGGTTCTTTGGCAACCAAGGATTGTTATTAAAACTTTATTCATGGACTTTTAGGAAATGAGGTGATTTGCAAATTGAAAAAATATTGTACATAATTGTGAAATGTTTTCTTTTCAACTACACAAAAAGGTTGCATTTGTAACAAGGTAGATTTATACTGGGGTGGGAGTGGGAACTCTAGATACTACAGAATCTATAATTATTTTTCTAAAGCTCAGCTCTCTTTTCATCCACAATGATCACTGAAAATACAAATCTGTTTACAGTTACCAACAGTAAATAAAGTTAGAAAAACTGAGTTACCTATAAAAGTCTGTTGGGCCTGTGAATTTCCCCCTACCCTTGGGGAACATGAATGAGGATAGTTAGATGCATTAGCACCCATTTTCTTCAGTTACTCAGGCAATTCATCTGCTGGTTCTTCAGAGAATAATCCCAGAGGCCTTTACGAACCTTCAACCCTGGATCCAGCAGCCTCTTTTCATCCATTTCTTGATAGAAACAAAAATAAGTTTATTTATTGTTTCATATGTATCTTAAATCACATAATTAAAACAACAACAAAAAACTCCCAAGCTACCCCATACTGCTCTTCTTTGCAAATAATATACTGTCAAATTCACATGTAAAATTTCTTTTTTTGAGGCAGGGTCTCACTACGTAGCCCCTAGCTGCTTGAAACTCCCTATATAGACTAAGCTGGCTCAAACTCACAGAGATCCAATTACCTCTGCCTCTCGACGGCTGGCATTAAAGATATGTAACACCATGCCCAGCCTACATGTCAAAATTTTTAATGTAAAGAAGTCATTAATAGTTTGCACTATTAATTTGTATAACTTCAATTTTAAGCCATAACATTATGTGCTTTCTACGACAGTAAAAAGAAACATTATATTTATATAGTCATAAGAATTGGATTTCAAAACAAAGGAAAAATATTTGTAGTAAAACAAAAGGTTCCAATTAAAAAAAATAAACAGTGGCAACCACTGGTATTTATAAATTAGCAGACTATAAACACTTAAGTTGATATCAGTACTACACAAAGAGCAGATACTTAAATGATCAGTTTCTTGTGTTTCTGTTCTAAGACAAAGTTGCTTAAGTTTATCTTTAATCTTGGACATTTTCAAAGGAAGTTAAAGAAAAGTAGACAATAGACTTGTTAGAACCCAACAGTTTTTTCCTGGTCTTTCTGAGACAGGGTCTCCCCTGAAGCCTCTGCTGTCCTGGAACTCTCTCTGTAGACCAGGCTGACCTTAAACTCACAGAGATTCATCTGCCTCTGCCTCCCAAGTGGTGAGATTAAGGGTATGCACCACCACACACAGCCTCAGAACCCAACACTTTAAGGCTACTTGTTTTATATGTTACAAATACACTGAGATACAAGGAAATCCAGATTTTTATTTTTGAGACTTAAAACAAAATATGATCACATGTAACTCTTTATTTTTTAATAATTCTGAGACAGGGTTTCTCTAAGTTGTCCAGGCTATCCTTGAACTTATCCTCCTGTCTCTGCCTCCCAGGCAGCTAGTATTACAGGCTTGTACTACCAGGCCAGGTCAGGTCAAAATCCAAGTTTTAAGTCTAATTTCCCAATAAAGCTCTGAAATAAAAATAATGCTCTCCATTGTCTAATACTGCAACTTAACAGGAACAGGGTGGTAGCAAGAACAGATAATTTGTAACAATTACACTTTAAATTTTGAACCAGGAAAACTTTTCGGAGCTGACAGGAAGAAATACATGCTTACAGGAGAAACTAAGAAAGAGAGAAAGGATAACAGGAATACCTCTCAATCTTTAAATCATTTGGATATTATATATATATACATATATATGTGTATATATAATATTTAACTGACTAAAATGGAAATGGTTTAAAAAGAAAAATGCAACTTAAAAGCTTACTACTAGAATTGGAAGCATAAATAAACCAGCAGGTAATCTAACCTCAGAATGAAGGAGGAAGTATTAAACATCAAAGAATCAATACATACATGGGGGGGGGCACTTAAACATAACCTAGGAAGACTACTGGAATTTATGTCTCCATTACTAATATAGTACAATCTTAGAAATTAACTTTTAAGAAAAATTACTATTAGTTGGTTGCGCTGGCACACACCTGTAATCCCAGCATAAGTCAGGAGAATCTCAATTTCCAGGAGTAGGGGGGGAAACCACTATTAACACTTGTGTTTTCCTCTGATCTTTCATGTAAACATTCATATACACATACACACACACACACACCCTCACATAAATATATGTATGTGCGCATGCATATATATATATATACGGAACTGTATTTACTTAAGTATATCAACAGCTAGTTACAGTGTTCAATTTAAGGTAAGAATTTTCTAACTAGAGACATATTCTAATGTAAAGCATAAGTAACTCCAATCAAATCATACCTTACATAAGCAAAATTTCTACTTACCTGCCTACAGAACTATGGGAACATTGCACCAGCAAAGTTTACTTCAACACATACAATATATGCTTATACTTACACAGACAGTCAGACATAACACAGTACATTCTGTAAAAACTACATGGCAAGGAAGTGAAAAGGTTTAATATATAAACCAGGTGTGGTGGTACACGCCTTTAATCCCAGCACTGGGGAGATAAAGACAGAGAGATTTCAGTGAGTTCAAGACCAGCCTGGCTTACATAGTGAGTTCTAGGTTAGCCTCGTCTACATAATGAGTTCCAGGCTAGCTGGGGCTACAGGGAGACCCTGTAAAAGACAAAAAAAAGTTTAATTTTTTGTAAACATTAATATTGTGCACACACACACAATGTTAAGAAATAATATTTATGGGCCGGAGAGATGGCTCAGTGGTTAAGAGCACTGGCTGCTCCTGTAGAGGACAAGGCTTAGTTCCCAGCACCCACATGGCAACCAACAACTGTTCCTAACACCAGTTCCAGAGGATCTGATGCCCTTTTCTGATCTCCACAATATGGGTGGACTTATCTACATGAAGGCAATACACTCATAAATATAATTTAAAAAAATATTTAGAATAAAACATTGTACAAAATAGAGTCTACTAAAACGAACAAGAAAAAAAAAAAAAAACCTGAAAGAGCAGCTTTGAATGTGGAATGAAGGTAGATGTGAAAATTATGGGTCAATGTTACTAAAAGTAGAACTGCATAGTTACTGTTCCTATAATGGGCTGATTCTTGTGGCTTCTACTCATTCCTCAAGTTCTATGTTGTTTGTTTTCCTTGTTTGGTTTTTTAAATGTCTACTGACTACAGAGCATACGTCATTAACACAGTGTAAGTCATACTGATGGCATAAAGTCTACTGAAACACAAGAAAGAAGACAGCTTGCTTCTAGGCAGATGTGTCAGTAGAAGTGGACACAATACACTATTTTTACTTCAACATATACAAGAATTATTTTCATCTGAGAATTTTAAAGGCTTTTCAAGAATTCAAGACATCAGGGTAGCTGAGCTCGGTGGTAGACACGCAAATCCCAGAAACTTGAGAGGTGAAGACAGAAGGATCCCTTAAGCATGGTAATTTGAGACCAGATTAGGGAACATAGAGAAAAACTGTACTGAAACAAAACCAAGCAAATGATAGTTACATTAATCCTGTTAACCAAATAAAAAATGCCCTTTTTTTTGGGAAAAAAAGCTAAATTTTATTATGAGCATAATTAAATGCCCTAAAAGCAACCTGTATGTAGATCATGAGGCATCATCAATCCTACAGGAGAAACAAGTGCACAGTTACTAGGAAAGTAACAGGCGGAATCAAAGATGCCTACCTATTGACCCCTTTAAGAACAAGGACAGTTGGTATTTCACCTTGAAGATGTAGCTTTTGGAATTTAGAGACAAAGTCTCTGGTGGTCAGCCCCTCATTGATGGGAATGCTTTTGAGGATGGACTCATTATCACCTACAGGAACTCTATATACTAAACTCAACACAAGCCTTGGAAAGAAATGGAAGGGTTTCTTGATCATATAAGTCAAGTCCACTGTGTCTTGCAGCATTTCCAAATTCTAGGACCTTGCAGTTCCAGTAGTCATAATTATTTTTAAAATCCTCAGAGAATAATTTCATTACTTTTTAGGTAACTGAAAACCTATGTCAACTGGTACACAGTATCATATTACATTTTTATTAATCTAATGTGTTGCCTTTAGAAATGAGAATTAAACAGAATTCTAATCTCTCTAGGGGCTTTTATCCAGGTGTGGAGTGAATTGCTTCTCCGAGGGAAACGGTGGACAAACACCCCTCTCAGTGGTACCACCCAAGACCACCTTGAGCAGATGGATGAGCTGGGAAAATCCTATGCCCCACCCGCCTGGTCCATTGGCCTTGGGAAGGGGAGGGGCTAAAGGTATTTAAACTGGGGGCGCCAGGAGGCCGGCCCTTTCCTCCCCTCCGCCATGGACCATTAGGATCTGTTCACCGGGAAGTCGCAAGACCCCAGCCACGTGGACTTAATAATGGAACTTATGGAGGGGAGGGTGGGCGCCTGTGTTCTGTAAGTAAGCCCTCACCCAATGCTCTGTTAGTAAGCCCAAGTAAACTAGCTAAAATCTGTTTAACTGTGAGTGGAGAAATTTGTGTGTTTGTTGCAAGGCCTGGGGGAGGGGTACCCCTTGGGTTGCAAGCAGGAAGAGAGAGGCAGGTTAAGTTAGTCTGCCTCTCCCAGAGAGAAATTTTCATAACACCAGGCAAGTCTGGTCTATTTCCACAAAAAATAGGATGCAATCCAATTTTTAGATGATGTGACAGGAAAGGAAAGAGAAGGCTTATGGGACTCAAGAGGTGCAGGGGATGCAAACAATCCTAGAAGGCTGACAAATTCTTTTTTTAAAATCACTATTCTGGGGAGTGCTCTCTGTTAACCTTCAACAGGATCAAACTCAATCAAAAGGTGCACCCATGTTAATTATGTGTCAAGTGGATGTAGCCACCCATCTGGGTGGGAACTCAGACTGGAGCTCTCCTGATGTCTGAGGCCCTTACACATGACCCATAATTCCCTTTTCTTTCTCCTCCAGCTGAGCAAGACACCAAAAGGAGAGATTGCCAAGGGAAAGAAGGTGGTCCTGGCCCCTGCTGTTATGAAGAAGCAGGAGGCAAAAATGTGGTGAATTCTCTCTTTGAGAAAAGGTCTAAGAACTGTGCATTGGACAGGGCATCCAGCCCAAAAGAAATCTCACTCACTTCATCAAATGGCTCTAACACATCTGGTTGCAGAGTGTAGGGCTACTCTCTATAAGCAGCTGAATGTTCCACTAGTGATTAGCTAGTTCAACCAGGCCCTGAACTGCAAACAGCTACTCGGATGCTTAGATACAGGTTCAGAGGCAAAGCAGAAGAAGCAGAAGAGGCTATTGGTCCGAGCTGAGAAGAACACAGCTGGCAAAGGAGATACCCCCACTAAGAGACCACCTGGTCTTTGAGCAGAGGTCAATACTGTCACTACTTTGGTAGAGAACAAAAAGGTTCAGCTGGTGGTGCTAAACATGACACAGATCCCATCCAGCTGGTGGTCTTCCTGCCTGCCCCATGTTGTAAGACGCTGACCACCTCTGCGTCATCAGTATGCTGTGTGGCAATTTCCTCTGAGATAAAACTTTTCATCTTGGAGAGAAGTTTGGTAAACAACAGAAGTTATATATATAAAAAAAGGTAAACAACAAAATGTCTACAGGGAGGTAAACATCCATCAAAACAAAGCCAACATTTTCCAAAGATTCCCCCAAATTTGGAAAACGCAGGATTAAAGAAAGTCATAGAGGTTTCTTATCTCAGGACTTTTCAGCACCTTCCAAGTGTTAAGGTGCATTGTAAAGTGCTAAGTCTCATCTGTATTGTCTTGCAGACCACCAAGGAAATGAACTTCAAAATGCATCTTGGTAAATGCTGACTGTTGCTATAAAAACGCTTTCTACTGCTTTCAGAAGAAGAGACAACAGTAGAAGCCGAGGTGCTGGGACTGTATTTTCTCTGTGACTAACTTACCGTATACATGAGATGAGTCACACTTAGATGACCTTAGTTTCTACACCTATGAAACAAGGAGGCTGAAATGGAGTTCCTAAAAGTGAAATAGAATGGCAGTGATTTGGGAAATGAGGATAGGGAAGGGACTTATTTCTATACTAAAGTCAGTCTACAAAGAAAGAAAGGGTCACAACACAGGAATGTGGAGCAAATATGAATTTAAAAAATAATTCAGAATGAAAGAGAAATGCAAAACCTTAGAAGACTTCTTTCTTGTCAAGTTAAAGTCAATATATATAATATCACTTGAACCAGGATGCTTAAGGATGAGAAAAAGAGTACAAACCAGACAGGATGTCAGAACATCTATAACCCAGATCTGACTAAGCAAAGTAGAATGAATGGCCACTGTAGAGTCCACTGTAGTCCAGACTAGCTAGAGATAAAGATAAAAAAGAAAAGAACCCTCACCCCTAGGGGGGAAAACCTGAAGTTAAAAGAAAACTTCCTGTACCTTCTACTACCCCAACTGTGCTTTACCTAATGTAACAACTCACATTTATTCAGCGTTTACTGTCAGGCTAATTCTAAAACTTTCACATGCATTTCTTCACTTCATTCTTCTAATAACTTTTTAATGATTGGGTGGAAAGGCCGGTAATTTGTGAAAGTAATACTTCATCTCTATTTTTTATTTTTACAAGCCTTCAGTTCTATATTTTTTGAATACATTTCATGCACAGACACACAGACAATAGTTAATTTAAAAAAAAAAAGAAAAAGAAAAAAAGCAGAGTCAGCTAAAAACCCTTGCCTTTAAAAATTATTTTATGTGTATCAGTGTTTTGCCTGCATGTGTATTTAAGTGCATCATGTTTGTGCAATGCTCACAGAGGCCAGAAGAGGGTGTTGGATACCCCTGAACTGGAATTAAGGATGGTTGTTAGTTGCCACAGAGATGCTGGGAACCAAATCTGGGTCCTCTTCAAGAACAACTAGTGCTCTTAACCACTGAGCCACTCTCCAGCCCCAAATCCTTGCCTTTCAAAATAGCTGAGACCAAAAGAGGAATTTAGAAAAATACGACTTGAGCTAAGTCTCTGTGGAGCTTTCTACTTTAAAAGCAGATGATCTAAATTTATGCAGTACAGAAAATCCTAGAAATCCCAGTGTTACAGAATAATATTTATTGTAGTAGCAATTCATTGAAGGTAAATTATGTTACATTAAACCTGTTTAATAAGGCAGAGGAATTAGAATCATAAAATTGGAAAGAGCCTTTAAGTTTATTTTAGTCAACCAAACCAGTGAATTATAAATCCATAGAATGAGGGGGGGGTAGAAATCTTTGGAAATGATATATAGGGGAATCATATATAATGGATTAATATCCAAAATAAACAACTCCAAAACCTTAACAAAAGCCAAACAATGCAAGGACAAAACCTGAAAGCTCCCAGCACTCAGGAGGCAGAGGCAGGCAAATCTCTGTGAGTTCAAGGTCAGCCTGGTCTACATAGTAAGTTCCAGGCCAGCTGAGACTACAGGGAGACTTTGTCTCAAAAAGACCACCAACAACAAAAAAGATCAATGAGGACCGGAGAGATGATCAGGGATTAGGAGCACTGGCTGCTCTTGCAAGAACCCAAGTTCAGTTCCCAGCACCCACATGGTAGCTCATAACTGTCTGTAATTCTACTTCTGGAGGTTCTGATCCTTTCTGTGGCCTTTAGGCACACATGTGGGGTGTGCGTGTGTGCAGGCAAAACACACACACACAAAAATAAAACTATCTTGGAAAAAAGTGTCTTCAAAGAGGAAACAAAGAAGTAGAAAAATGAAGTATGAAAATAGACTCAAGCTCTGGAAAAGGAAGTCAGCAACATAGACCAAAACACCTGTAAGGAGAGCAAGTTTTGAAGAAAAACAACCAAGCACTAACCCCAAAACCAGAAAAGAAATGTTGGAAATAAAAACCCAACAACTTAATGAATCAAATAAAACACAGTAGAAAGCATCAACAATAGACTAGATCAAACAGACAAAAGTATCAGGGATGGAAAACAAGGTTGAGATTTCAATAAAAGCACCAAGAAAGAAAGAAAAATAAGCATGACCACAAGTTACAACTCTGGGATATTATTAACAGAACAAGCCTAAGAATCCATGGGGTAGATAAAAAAGAGCTGAGATAAAAACTAAATCTAGGGAAAGAAATAGACATCCAAGCACAAGAGGCATTCACAACCATAGACAGACATGGCAGAGAATAATCTTTTGGTGATACCTTTTAGTCAAGAGACCAAAAGCAACATTATTAAAAAATATTCATACATATAAAAATATAATCTAAAAAGAATTTTAAAAAATGGGAGTGGTGATAAATGCTTGTAATTAGTGAGCCAGAAGGTCTTTAAACAATATCCAACCATCTGTTGTCTCCAAGAAACACATCTCATTGGCAAAGACACATGAAGACTGAAAATTTAAGAAGTCAAGATACCAAGAAATTGGAAGATGAAAACAAGCCAAAACCTCTATTCTTTCACCTGATAAAGTAGACTTCAAGCTAAAATTAGAAGAGATAAAGAAACCTACTACATATTAATAAAGGAAACAATCCATCAAGAAGATGCACCACTGCAAATACATATGCATTGAATGCCGGTGCTACCAATTTCACAAGACAAACACTAATGGACATATGAAGACAGGTAGGTCACCCAGACTAAAATCCAACAAAGAAATTTGAAAGTTAATCTGCACCATAGATAAAATGGACTTAATAGACATCAACAGAATATTCCACCCAATAGCTATAGAATACATATTCTTCTCAGCAGTTCATGGAACTTTGTCTAAAACAGACCATATTTTAGGCCATAATGAAATTCTTAAATACAAAATAATTAAAATAATGTTTACAGAAGCACCAGCCACAACAACCATATATGCAATCAACCTAGATGCCCATCAACAGATAAATGGATAAAGAAAACATGGTAAACAAACAGAAGGAAATTTTATTCAGTCTTAAAGAATAATGAAATTAACCCAGGCATGGGTGTGTCTACCTTTAATCCTAGCACTTGGTGCTAAGGCAGGAAGAATACTGTGAGTTTGAGGACAGCCTGAGCTACATAAGAAAGTACTAGGCCAGTCAGAGCTACATAATAAAACTATGTCTCAAAAAACCACAAAGAATGAAATTTATAGGCAGAGGATGGAGTTGATCTTGTTGAGTAAATCAGATATGAAGGATAAATAAAATGTATTTTCTCTCATACATGGAATCAAGATTTAAATAGAATATGAAAGTGGGGGAACAATATGGAGGGGGAGAAAGGGGAACAAGAAAAAGTAACAGGGTAAAACAAAATATATTTATTCCAAATATGAATCTAGATTTAAGTATATATTATTTGTGTAATAATATGAAAACAGAAGAGGAACTCCTTGAAGGAAGATGACAACCAAGAAAGGCAGAGAGCAAGTCGGGAGTAGCACACACCTTTAGCCCTCGGGAGGAAGAGGCAGGTGGGTCTCTGAGTTCCAGGGCAGCCAGGTCTACACTGTAAGATCCAATCTCCAAAAAAAAGGCAGGGGGCAGGGGGGGAACGACACACAAGGGAAAGAGAGAGCAGGAGGGGAGAGAGGAAAAGAAAAGAAAGACAAGAGAGGAAGACCAGGAAGGTAACATTGGTAGCAAATATGTGTAAAATATAAGAATATATTAAAAAATATACCAACTGGCCAAAAAAAAAGAAAAGAAAAGCCAGGTATGGTGGAGCACGCCTTTAATCCCAGCACTCAGGAGGCAGAGGCAGGTGGATCTCTTTGAGACAGAAGTCAGCCTGGTCCACATATAGAGTTCCAGGACAGTTAGGACTTGTATCAGGTCTGTTCAGACCCTTTCTCAAAAAGACAAAAAAAACAAACTGAAAAATAAACAAAAAAATTAGTGCATGAAGAGAAAACAGAATCATGGTTACTAAAGCCTACGTAAGGAGTGCAAGATGAGGGAGTTATAACAGGTACAGGTTACAGCTAGGTAATAGGACTAATTCTGACGTCCTCACTACAGTAGCACCTATCTGATAATTGTACATTGTATGTATTGAAATGCTATACTGTACTCCATTAGTACATACTGTTATTAAATGTGAATTGAAAATGAAATATATAACAAAAGTATTTACTGTCTTATAATAATAACTATTTTGGCTCACAGTCCATGTATAAATTTCATAAGTAAAAGTTATAGCCTGAATCTATTTGTTTTTTGTTATTGTTGTTTATTTAGTTTTTGAAGACGAAGTCATGTTATGTATCCCAGTCTGTCCTGGAACGTACAATCTTCTGGCCTCATCCTCTTAAATGCTGGGATTACAGGGATATGACACCATGCCTGGCTGTGATCAGGTTCATAGAGAACCAAAGAGACTGAAGATATATACATATATTATGATTAAAAGAATAATCATTACAGGTCAGGCATGGTAGTACTTACCTTTAATCGCAGCACTCAGGAGGTAGAGGCAAGCAGATCTCTCCAAGTCCCAGCCAGTCTGGTATACTTAATGAGACCCTGTCTCAAAAAAAAGCAACACACCCCCCTACCTTTAGAGAGATGACTTAGCAGTTAAGAGCACTGGCTACTCTTGCAGATGACCTGGGTTTGATTCTCAACACCCACCTGGCGGCTAATAACAGTCCCATAACTCCAGTTCCAGGGGATCTTCTGACCTCTGAGGACACTGAATGACATGAGTGCACTTACATACGTGCAGGTAATACACTCATATACATAAAATAAAAATAAAATATTAAAGAAAATCATGATGTCCTTTAGTTGCTGAATACTGACTAAGAGCCAACCATCCTTCTCCACATAAATGAACACCTTTAACTCTGTCAAATAATGTGAAGTACAGGTCTCTCACCTCTGGGAGAGACTGGGAGTTTAAGGAAGAGATGTGAATAGCTTAGACATCCAAATTCAAAGGGAGGTAAGTCAGACACAGGCATGGTGGCTTCTAGGTGCTTGTATTTATGTGAACTATCATTTTTTTTTTTCTATTCCATGATTGAAGGGAAGATGTCCAGAGCAGAAAATATAGTTACATTCTAGAAATGAGTACATACCTGATGATGTTACTTTTGGTGCTTAATAACTTTTGGTTGCTTAAAAGGATCTCACACGTAAAGTAAAACACAAGAGAGTTTGTGAGTATTTATAGCCAGACTACATCTTCCTTGACAGAAGAATTACAATTTTTTATGCTTGTTCATCTACCCATCCACCTACTCATCAATCCACCATCTGGCTTCAAGAATCAAAAGGAGTATACCAAGAAAAAGAGAGAGAGAGAGAGAGAGAGAGAGAGAGAGAGAGAGAGAGAGAGAGACGAGAGAGAGAGAGAGAGAGAGAGAGAGAGACGGAGGGAGGGGAGGGGAGAGGGGAGGGGAGAGGGGAGGGGAGAGGGGAGGGGAGGGGGGGGGAGGGGAGGGGAGGGGAGGAGGAGAAAGCAAGCAAGCAAAGGTCATTCAAGGTAGAAGAAACAGGATATACAGACAGAACAAATCCTGTCCCAGCCAGCCCCACTCCCAGTTTTTATAACCCTACTCCTGTTTTGAATGAATACTGTGGCATTATTACTTTCCACTAAATTCTTAAGTTCACTAATAGGTACTCTGATTATTCAGCTTAGAATCCTTGCCATCCTCCATGGAACATAAAGTGGGTATATAATCTCTGGATGAGTGTTAGTTATTACCATCAATGTTGATAAATAACATATCTAAGTCCTAAGGAGTACATATGTTACGAGTATGGGTAGGAATGGGATCAAAGCCTCAAATACTATAAATGGGATACCACAGTGTCAGGATTTTATCCAGAACATAACAAGCAAACTACTGGAGACAAGCACAGCTTAAGAAGAAAGCAACACTATTACATTTGTGTTTTTAAAAGGTAACTGGATGGCTTGAAGGTAGAAGAAATTCAAGCAGGAAGAATTATTACAGAATTCTTGCTATAGTCCAGAAAAGTATTAATAAGGGCCTTGTTTTCCTTCCTATCTTACAAGGTTGTTTGAAGGATTATGAAAATGCAGACAGGGGCTGGAAAGATGGCACATCAGTAAAAAACACTTGCTGTTCTTCCAGAAGACCCAGGTTTGATTCCTGTGGCCAAGAACTGTCTGTAACTCCAGTTCCAGGGGATCTTATATCCTCTTCTGGCCTCTGCAGGGTGCTGCATATATGTGGCGCACTTACATACGTACAGCTAGAACAATCATAGATATAAAATATTAAAAAAGAAAATACAGTCACTGAAAAGTGGCAAAAAATAAAAGAAACATTGTCATTTGAGGGTCAGGGTTTGGGTCAGGTCTTAAGTGGTACAGAAGATATATACATTAAAGATGTTACAGAATTCTGAGAAATATTTTCTAGGCATTTAAAGCCGAAGACCATTCTAGAAAGTAAAAAAATAAGTTCTCCCAAAGTAAGGGGCAGGAAATAGAATAGAGGGTATAAGAGCTATCCTCAAGCACATTGCTTTTTTATCTTTATCGGCACCTTTGGCAGAGGCAACTCAGATAGTCTGGTTCAGAAGAGGACTTTGCCTGGCCATCCCTAATGTCAGACCCTATACTATCTCTTCCTACTAGTTATATTCTGAAAACTGAGGCAACTCTAGAAGGAGCAGAAAAAGTTTCCTGAAAAATATAGGAAAACAAGCTATAAGCAGAGGGCAGAAAACAAGTACAAAGTCTGCAAGACACCTTGTAAAGCTTATGAAATTAACTCAATTATAAGGTAATGATATCATTTATAAGATTTATTTAGGACAGACTAGCTCTGTGCTCACTCCCTTCTCTTGATATGGGTGTGGTCTTCCACCAACACTTCTCTTATTGTCATGTATAATATGATCAGTGAGTTATGTTGGTGGTTGAAGTATTTCATTAGCTAAGATTTTTAGAGATCACTTTTGAAACCTAGAACCTCTCTTTTAAACTAATTATTTTATGTCTATGAGCATTGTCAGCACGTAGTGCACCCATGTTGTGCAATGCACAAGGAGGTGAGAAGAGGGTATCAGATGCCCTGGAACTGGAGTTACACACCGTGTTTAGCTACCATGTGAGTGCTGGGAACCAAACCTGGGCCCTCTGCAAGAGCAGCCAATGCCCTTAACCACTGAGCCATCTCTTTAGCTCCAAAACCTAGAACTCTTATTGCTCAGTCTCATTTCTGTCTTCTCTGAACAGCCTTTAGGTTCACGTTATGTCTATATACTAAGAAAATAACACTCCATGGGCCAGGCAAGGTGGTGCATATCTGGAAGGCAGAGGCAGGCAGATCTCTGAGATTGAGGCCCATTTTTAGTTTTCATGTGGGTCTTTTGTTGTTTTTTGAGCCAACCTGTTCCTTTGCAGTATGGAGAAGGGTTGAGAGAACTATCTGATTACTGAGCTGTCTCCTTAGAGAGCAGTTACTGTTCCTACTTTTCCACACATTTTCATGTGGTTCGTACTCTTATTCAAGTCTTTGCCTTCTTAGAGAAGTCTTATTTTATATTATCTCATATAAAATAACATTTCATCCCATCATATGCTTATTCTCTTTTCAATTTATTTTTCCTCACAGTACTTTTCCTGCTAAAGTATCCCATGTACCATAACATAAATTCCATGAAAGTTATAACTTCATTTATTCAATACTAAATTCTCGTCCTATAGAAAAGCAGCTGGCACTTAGGAGGCATTAAACTAAAAACAACAAAATAAAACCAGTTTAAAAAAACGAACACTGAGTAAGGAGAGACTCACCAGTAATCATCATTCCTTATTCTTTCAGCCCAAAAAGTGTTTCTTGGGATCCATATTCCTCATTTATAGAAAAGTATGATTTTAAAAGTGCACTAGTGCTTGGAGAAAAGGAAAAAAAACAACTCTTAAAAAATAGGACTTGTGGATAACAGTGTACAAAACAGCTTCAAATGTGCCTTTATTGAAATATTTTGAATACATAAGCAATGATAAGTTTTGGAAGCACTGCTTCCTCAAATATTAAACATAGACTTGTCACAGATCAGCAATCCTATTTGTGGGCATCTACTCCAAAAAGTAAAAACAGAGACTCAAAAAACTATTTATGAGGGATGGGCTGGAGAGATGGCTCGGTTGTCAAGAGCATTGGCTGCTCTTGCAGAGGACCTGGGTTTGATTCTCAGCACCCATGTGGCAGCTAACAACCATCTATAACTCCAGTTCTAGGGGATCCAATGCCCTCTTATGATCTTCATGGGCACTGCATGATACAGGTGGCACTTACATATATGCAGACAGTACAGCCATACATATAAAATAAAAATAATAAAGTGTTTAAAAAGCTATTTATGAACCTATTTTCATAGGAACATTATTCAAGAGTCAAAAGGTGAAAGCGACTCAAAGTGTCCAGGGATGAATGAATAGACAAAGTAATAAATACATAAGTCAGAATGCTGTAGTGTTGAAAAGAGGTTTTGTGATATGCTCAGTAGTACAGTACTTGCATGTATGAGGCTTTGAGTTCAATCCTCAGTAATGCAACAAATTTTTTTTAAAAATGAAATTTTGACCCATGCTAAAATGTAGAAAAATTGAAAGCATTGTGTTAAGAAAGCTATCACAAATGGACAAATATTGTAAGATTACATGAATTATATATGAGATATAATAAAATTCAAAGAAAAAATAGAATGATGGTTACCAGGAGTTGCGGGGTTAGGATTTAATGAGCAGAGTTTCATTTGTAGAAAATGAGAAAGTTCTAGAGATAGATGATAGTGATGGTTGCACAACTATGTGAATGTATATAATGTGACAGAATTACACTTAAAATGGGTTAAAATGGTAATTATTTCTTTTATGTCACAATAGAAAATGAAAAACATTAAAAGAGAGAAAAAGGGACATAGATTCATGTTTTTGTTTTGTTTTGTTGAGACAGCATCTTACTATGTCACTAACCTGGGCTATCCTGGAACTCAGTATGTAAACCAGACTGGTCTAGAATTCACAGAGCTCCTCCTGCCTGTGCCACTCCAGTGCTGGGATAAAGGTGTACTTCACTACACTGAGCAGATACATGTCTTTAAAAGAACAAACTCTCCAATTTGAAATTTCTTTTAATGACTGTTGTGGGATTATTATACACCAGAACAAGGATTAAGAATTATCAAAGAATTTTTTCATTTACTTTCAAAACAAGTTTTCCATGTAGACAGTACAGGCATCATTATTTAATTCTCCGAATGAGAATACTAAGGTGAAAGTTAAACGTATTCTAATTTTGTTTCTCTTGCTGTGATAAAATACTTGGATAAGGGGTGGGAGAGATGGCTCAGTGTTTAAGAGCACTCACAGCTTTTCAGATGGTCTGGGTTCTGTTCCCAGCACCCACATGATTGCTAACAACTATCCATAGCTTCAGTTCTAGGGATCTGACGCCTTCTTCTGACCTCTTCAGGCACTGCATGACACAGATGCACTCACATAAAGACTAAAAATAATAAAATTGATCTGGAAATCCCTTATTCAGACTCTCTTCTCAGGTGTTTCTAGAGTATGTCAAGATGGCAAAACTGAACATCACAACTGTCTTATCCAAAGTCAAATAAAGTAGAATGGCAAAGCAAAGACTATATACCAGTGTATAACCCCCTCTTAATTTCAAAGTGTCTTAAAAGTCTTCTATACCAGCCTTTCCAAAGGATGATGGCGTGCCTTATGCTTTCAACATTTAACACACTGCTATTTTTGTTCCAGCTTGGCATTGCTAAAATTTGTATTTTATCATCTAACTTAGGTTAAAGGGACTGAACTTTGTATGGGATGTGCATGCATGTACATGTGTGGAGATTAGAGAGCAGTATGTGGTGTTGTATCTCAGGTGCCTTCCAGTTTTTATTAGACACAGTCTTTCACTGGCCTAGAATTTCATCAAGTAGGCTAGGCAAGCCGGTCAGAAAAATTCCAGAGATTCACCTATCTGCCTCCTTTCTCACAATTTCTGGGATTACAAGCACATATCACCACACTCAGCTTTTTATGTGGGTTCTGGGAGTCCAAAATGCTTGCAAGGCAAGTGCTTTACACAATGAATTATCTCCCCAACCCCAATGATACTGGTATCAATTTTTCTGGTCTTCTTATTGTCCATGAACAGTGAAGTTTCGTGTTTGTGGATTACCACATTGTAAATTATCCAGTCTCCTAGCACTCAAATACAAAAGACAATTCTTAGTCCTTCCTATCGCTTGCTTTTTTCTTTTTTACAGGGGATATTTCTGGAATTTGTACGAAAGTATATAAATATATACAAAAATAGAGATACTAGTTCCATTAGTAAGTTTCAACATTTTTTGAATTGTAGCAATTTCATTATCAACTCTAACCCAATCTACTCTCTGACCAATCATTCTGAATTATGACACAATCTCAGATAGCATATAATTTCATTTGTAAATCTTCATCTATACATCTCTAAAGGAAGGATATAAAACAAATAGAGTATCTTATCTAAAATGATAGTAATTCCTTAACAGGAACTTCTCAGGTAGTACCCACTTTCCTAACCATCTTATTTTTTCTTAGTTTGAAGCAAGGTCCAAATAAAGCCCATACACTATGAATGGACAGAGGACCATGTCTCTCAGATCTCCTTTTAAAAGTTCCTCTCCTTCCTTCTCTCCATTTCCTCCATGTAAGTTTTTGATGTTTATGAAGAAATTAGGTTATCTGGTAGTTTCTCAGCCTGGATTTTGCCAAATGAATGACTTTAGTAAGATTCAATGTAAGGTTCCTCTGATTACTTTTACTATAAATGGACATATCTAGAGATCTGGTCAGATTCAATATCATTCTTTTTTCTGTGTATATAAGTGTATGGTAATGAGTGTGGGAATGTGCATGCTGTGATGAGTTTTTCAGTGTCCTTTAACAATGGTCAGTGAATTTTTAAAACCTTTTATGAATTCATGGGTTCAAGTCGACATATTTGATGTGTTTCAATCCTTTGTAGTTATCCTACGTTTAGACAGACACATATTCATACTGACTTTTGAGACCTTTTGACAGAATTCTACTTGCTGCTGACATTGTGCTGGATAGCTTCAGTTGTCAATTTGACAGACCTAAAAAGTGGGAACCTCAACTGGGGAACTTCTTCTATTGGACTGGCCTGTGGGCAAGTCTGTGTCTTGAGTGATGTGGGAGGTACCACCCCTGAGTGGGTGGTCCTGTGTATAAGAAAGCAGGCTGGAGCCAGTCGGAGTGCCATAAACCTTTAATCTCAGTGCTTGGGAGTGAGAGGAGAGAAGAGAGAGGAGAGAGAGGAGACAGGAGAAAGGAGAGAAGGGAGGAGAGAGGAGGGAGGGCGAGGGGGCAGGGGTGAGGGATCGGACAGGCAGGCTGGGCACAGGCCAGGGGAGCAAGCATCCTTCATGGTCTCTACCTCAGCTCTTGCCTCCAGGTTCCTGTCCTGCCTTGAGTTCCTACCCTGATTTCCCTCAGTGATGGATTATGACCTAGGAGTTGTCAGCTGAATTAAAGTTTCCTTTTCAACATGCTTTTGGTCAGTGTTTTATCACAGCATCAGGAGGCAACTAGGATAAACAGTTCTTTACTTTCTAGGGTCATACATTTTTTTTTTTTTTTTTTTTGTAGATAGGGTCTTGCTGTGTAGTCAAGACTAGGCTGGAACTTTCAATCTTTCTACCTCGGCCTTCTTCATGTAGTGATTAGAGCTTACACCACAAAACAGTTTAATTAATCATCTCAGTGTTTTATAGCTATAAACAAGCTATTTCCAAAGAAGACTAGCTGTTAGCTTTGCCTTCTCTAACCAAAGTTTTTCTTTGACCCATACATAACCCTACTGATACTTTAATATATAACTTCTCCAAATCCCATTTTGGTTATTGTCTTTGCTTGCTACTGCAAGCAATACTGAAGCTAACTAACTTATGTATTACACCCAGTATCTAAAATAATGTATTTTTAGTTACAGTTACTACCTATTGGCAGTTGAGCTTACTCTACTTTTAACGTTTTTTGGTATTTATGCACATGTATGTAGGTGACATGCACATAGAGGCCAGAGGTTCACCCTGGATATTGTCTCAGTTACTCTCCACATTATTTTTTGATAGAGTGCCACATTCTCACTGAATGTGGAGCTCACCTGTTCAGTTAGGCTATTTGGTTGACTACCCATCACTGTGATTACACGTGCAAACTACTGCCTGGTGTGCTAGGTAGCATTGATTGACAACAAGACACACCTGGGTTGAGGGAGCCTCAGTTAGGGTACTGCCTCCATTCAACTGGCCTGTGGCCATGTCTGTGGGGTATTTTCTTGATTGTTGAGAGATGTGGGAGGGCCCAGCTCACTGTGCGTGGTGCCACCCCTGGACAGGTTGTTCTGCATACAAAGCAAATTGAGCATGGGCCAGGGAGCAAGCCAGTGCTTTAGCTCCTGCCTCCAGGTTCCTGCCCTCAATTCCTACCCTGGGCTCCCTTAGTGATGAACCTTGACCTGTAGGCTAAATAAACCATTTTGTTCCCCAAATTGGTATTGGTTAGAATTTGTTGTCACAGTGATTGAAAACAAACTAGAACATCTGACTTTCTATGTGGGTGCTAGGGACCTGAACACAGGTTTTCCTGCTTGCCTGACTGAGTCATCCTTCCAGTTTCATTTAGTTTTGAAACAGGGCCGCAGTGTGTAGCTCTAGCTGGCCTGGAACATACTTATAGGCCAGGCTTACCTCCACCTTGTTGTGATCCTCCTGATCTGGCCTCCCGAGTGCTAGAATTACAGATGTGTTCCCCCATGCCCAGATTTCCCCAGTTTTGGTGATTAAACTTACAGAATTAAACTACTGATTAGTAGCTTATGACATATGACACTGTGTTTCAATCTTAGTTTTAGCAACAGAATATATTCTTAATGTTTATCACCAGTTTAAAGCACTGAAGACTTGTTAAAAATATGAGTCACAATTCCTTGTCAAGTATAAGCCTTTGGAGCCAGATATATCATAAAATGTTTTCCTATTTCTTTTTCTTTTTAAAGAAAGTAGTACAATATACAGAATAACTGTATATACTGTAGCAATATCTCATGATATTTAACATAACATCCCAGCCGTGCAATGCCAGACATTGATTGTCAGAAGAAGAGTGTAGGATCCCCTGTAACTGGAGCTACAGGGGGTTGTTAGTTGCCATGTGGGTGACAGGAATAAAACTCAGGGCTTCGGCAAGAGCAGCCAGTGCTCTTAACCACTGAGTCATCCCTCCAGTCCGTCTACATGTTTTTGTTTTGTTTTTGGCCTTTTTGAGACAATGTCTCTCTGTGGCTCCAGTTGGCCTGGAACTTACTACATGACCAAAAAGAGAGTGGGACAGGGGGAATATATACATTGCTAATTTGAAGACACTGTCAGAAAAGGTGCAATTTAGACTCCTCACCAATTCTCCATGAAAATGTGCAAAATACTGAAGGAGGAAAACTGAGCCAGTCTGGTCTTTTTTTATAAGTGAAACTTAATCTCTTAACACACATTTTACTCCCTATGTTCCTTTATTCTCTTTGCCCCTTTTTATTTTTGCTTTTTTAAAAAAAATTTATTTTATGTAGGTGGGTGCTGGGAACCAAACTGAGGTCATCTGCAAGAGCTAGTGGCTCTTAACCTTTGAGTGATCTCTCTAGAGCCCCCCTCCATCTATTTTGCTGGTGTATGTATGTATGGGCATGAGTGTGCCCTGAAATGCATGGAGCTGAGAGAACCATCTGTTAATCCTTTCACATGTGTCCTAGGAGTGAACTCAGGGTGGTCAGGCTGACAGCACGCATCTCTACCTGCTGAGCCATCGCATCAGACTTCTTTGCCCATTTTTCCATTCACTTTTCAATCCTTTCTATGTTAACGATAAAGTAACAGAATATTCAAATTACACTATTGTGGATTTTTTCATAGTATTTAGATATTTCTACATAATCCTGTCACTGTCCTTTGAAATTCTGGGATTCAGGTTATCTTAATCCGATCTTTTAAATTTACTTTTAATTTTGCAGATATTCTTGTAAATTGAGGCTTTCAGAAGGTTAGCAGATAAGTGAATGTTAAAAGTTGCAAGCTCCAAATATTAAAAGATACACAATAGTGTAAATACTGTTCACTTACAACATAAAATCCAAGATTATAATCAAGTTAGTGAATACTAATAAATTTTAAGCATTATTAACAAACATTAATGGTCACTAGAGAGTCAGGGGTGGTGGCACAATTGTAATCCCAGCAGTTGAAAGGTGGAAACAGAGGGATCAGGAGAGAGTTCAAGGGGCTGGAGAGATGGCTAAGTGGTTAAGAGCACTGACTGCTCTTGCAGAGGACCCAAGTTTGATTCCCAGGATCCACATGGCGGCTAACCACTGCCCATAACTCCCAGTTTCAAGATATCTGATGCCCTCTTCTGATCTCTGCTGGCATTGCACAGCACAGGTGCACTTACATATGTGCAGACAATACATTCATATGATTAAAAAAAAGTAATTTTTTTTTTTTTAAAAGAAGTTCAAGACCAACTTCAGCTACACAATGGGTTCAAGGTCAACCTGGGCTTAAAGATACCTTTTCTCAAGAAAAAAATGTATATTAGAGCAATTAACTTCTCAGGTTTCCCCTTATTTTTATAAATATATGCCACATTTTATGTTTTGACTCAATTATTAACCAAAAAATGTTTTCTCTGGCTCCACTTTTGATACAAAGTCAAATAAATGGCTTTAAAAGATTTAAGTAACTTCAAACTAAAATTAAAACAGTATTAAAGTACTGGGGTGCCACTCTTAATATAGCCAGCTCTCAACCTTCCTCGGGCAAGGAATGAAGTAACAGGGAGAAGTTTCAGAACTGCAACACACCCATAACTGAGAACATAGTTTCCTCTGAGAATCCTGCTGTGGGCTTGCACTGCTTCTGCACTCACTGGGCCTTTTTTCTCTTCAGTTGCTCTACTTTAGCATTCTCGTTATTTATTGTTTGCTCTTATTTTTTTATTTTATGTGTATTCATGAACTGTGTGCATGTATGTAAGTGCACTCATGGAGTTATGGAGAGCTGTTATCTGCCATGTGGGTGCTGGGACTCCAATCCAGGTCTTCTGCAAAACAGTCCATGCTCTTAACCACTCCCTCCCTCTCTCCCTTCCTTTTCCTTCTCCTTCCCTCCTTTTCCTCCTCTCCCTTCCTTCCCTCCCTCCCTCCGCCTCTTCCTGAATCATGCTGTCACAAATATCTATATACAAGTTGTGAGGACATGTTTCCCTATCCTCTACCTAGAAGAACTAATGTGTACTTTTGACTGTCTATTTATGTTATTCCTTGCATTTCTCCACTATGCAGTAAATTGCAAGATCAAAGTTTTTGCTTTTTGCATGATTGCATCCCAGTGCATACAGCTGTGCCTGGTGCATACAGGTGCTTATCAAGTTTTGGTGAGTATGAGAACAGAACAGTAAAACTTTTCCTTTCTCTGAATACACCAATGAGCAGAGAGAGGGGGTACAGTTCATATTCAAGATGGTAAATGGGTCAGAGTTTTGGTGTGGTAAGCTGAGAAACAGGCTACATGGTATAGTTAAGATCTGAACTGGGTGCAGAAGCACACATCTATAATCCTAGCATTTGGGAGGTACAGGCCAGCTTTGGCTACATAGCAAGTTCAAGGCCACCATGCCTCCAAAAACCAAAAAAGATTTTAGCAAACTTATAACCAAGCTTTAATCTTTATAGTATTAGATATATGGCCATCAATTTCATTAGATGGCAAGTGAGTCATTTGAATCTTGTTCTATTTCCTCCTAAACCTATTCCAGATCTTCTCCATCCTTCTGCTCATCTCCCTTCAGCAGACAACCTGTGCTTCCTACCTGCCTCACTGTAAAATTAAAGTCAAACAAGTATTCTGGCTCAATATTTATGGATATTGCTATAGTCTTTCTCTCTCCCCTTTCCTTTCCTAGCACCCCATTCCTTACCATTTGTGATACCATGGTAAGGGCACTGAGTATGCTGACCAAGTACGCTACCAATGAACTATATCTCCAGTACATCTTTTTTTTTTTTTTTAACCACATAATTTCTGAAAATCATCTATTATCAGGATGGAGAGATGGCTCAGAAGACAAAAGCATTGGGTGTTCTTGTGGAGGCCCAGGTTTGGTTCCCAGCCCC
The DNA here is from genome assembly GCA_035773235.1 of Eospalax fontanierii. Lineage (NCBI taxonomy): Eukaryota > Metazoa > Chordata > Mammalia > Rodentia > Spalacidae > Eospalax > Eospalax fontanierii. The sequence continues at coordinate 71,133,540 of CM069536.1, forward strand.
CACATGACAACTATCAACAGTCCTTAACTCCAGTTCCAAGTGCTCTTGTGCCCTCTCTGGCTTCTCCAAGCATTTCGTGATACAAGCATGCTTACATGTAGACAAGACATTTGTACATACAAAATAAAAATAAATAACAAACCTGGGTTTCCTGTAAGAGCAAGAGCTCTTAACTGCTGAGCCATTTCCTGCCCTCTCCAATTTTTATTTATTTGTTTATTTATTTATTTATTTATTTTGGAGACAGGGTCTCCCTGTGGCTCCAGCTGGCCTGGAACTTTCTATGTAGACCAGGCTGGTCTCAAACTCACAGAAAACCATCTGTCTCTGTCTCCCAAGTGCTAGAATTAAAGGTGTATGCTACCATGCCCAGCAAAGATTATTTATTATTTTAGTTTATGTGCATGACTATATTGTCTGCATGTATGTATGTACGTGTACCCATGTCAGGCAATGCATGTGGAGGCTAGAAGAGGGTGTAGGATCCCCCTGGAAATGAATGGTTGTTGGCTGCCATGTGGGTGCTGGAAATCGCACCCGGGTCCTCTGCAAGAGCAGGCAGTGCTCTTAATCACTGAGCCATCTCTCCAGCCCTGGGTTATTTATTTTTGAGATAGGGTCTTGGTATGCACCCCAAGTTATCTGGAATTTGTCATTTTCTTGTCCTCTGAATCCTGAGATTTACAAGTATGCAATACCACACCCAGTCTACCAAAAGGACTAACTAAATACCTAGCAGAGTACACGTCCTATAGATATGTTTAAAACACAGGCAGGAAATCAACTTTATGTAAATGCCCTTTTTAAAAAGACACCATGGATACCCGTAGTCAAAACTGAGCATTTCTCTCTCTTTCCTTTTCTTTATACCAAAATGATAGACCAAACTTGACTAAGTCATTATTTCAAACTAACACAAACACAAAGAAACAAACAAAGCCCCCTTGCTTCTAGTCTAATTTATCAGCATATCAACATAAGTTAATTTTCCTAAAATAACAGGGGTTCAATTAAGAATACAGAGTAAGAGCAACTTTCTAGCTGCAAATCAAAGCTCCCATTTACACTGTACATGTCTTATATATATTACATTATTTTAGTACTTCTATTACTCAGTGTTGCATTCTGCCACAAAATGGGCTAGTTTAGGACACACTGGTCAGCTTTGGAGAAGTACTCATAATACACACACCTAAACACAGGTTATATGGTCAGGCTTGCTCCTTATCTTAAGAGTTACGAGAAAGAAAAGGAAATTTAAACAAATAACTACATAAGTGAGTACCGAGACAAAGAATGTGGCACAGACTTAGGAAGACAGTCAGAATTTCACAGAACACCACATCTGCTCTGGCTGTCCCTTAAAGAAAGTTGGGGCTTAAAACACAGAAATGTAGATGCAGCATCTCAAGTTCTGCATGTCACCAGGGATCAGGCTTAAGACACTACCACTTGCCAGAGTTAGGGTTTTTATCTTATTCAGAACTACCCTAATTTTCCCTAGGCTACTCTGGAGTAACTTTCTGAAATTTTGACAGGCCTATCACAAATGCTTAGCTCAACTTTGACCTCCGAATCTTTCAAAAAAAAAAAAAAAATTTTTTTTTTCCCCAACGATTCCACAGGCTTGCACTGAGAAATACAGTAAAGGCTCTTCACAACTTCTCAACCCCAGTACTGAGTTCCCTTCCCTTCTGCTAGGTCTGCCTTGGTCCTGGACACAAACAAAAGCATCTTGTGGGAGACCAGAGACAGCAATCCTACAGGCAGAGAGGAAATTTGGACATTTTTATCTGTATGGAGAGAACAGCAAGCAAAACTCAGATATCTCTTAAGTAGCAGATATTGTTGGCTTTAAAGAGATACTGGTTTTAGGGAGATCAGAGAAAAGCCACAAGTGTCATTCAAATGTACCTGCAGTCCTTGCGTGTCATGGGTGGGAGGCTTCCCGAGAATCCTGGAACCTGGAATGATAAGACAAAGGATCTACTGTGCCAGAATCCGACACTGCTGTCCACTGTTGAAACATCATGTCCCAGGCTAAGAAAGCAGCTTTATGCTATGGGACACTGTAAGAAATGATTCTGAATAAACTGCACACAGTGAGTTCGGTGGCGCGTTTCTCTTCTAGTGACCCGTCTCTCACCCACACCTGTCCTCTCAGTACCTCTTCCTACTTTGTCACCAGTAACTTATAAGGAATCTGTGTAATTAGAATGTAAATAAAAAAATTTCCTGCCAGGCATAGTGGCCCACACCTTTAATCCCAGGGCATGGAAGGGAGGCAGAGGCAGGAGGATCTCTGTCAGTTCAAGGCCAGTCTGGTCTACATAGCAAGTTCCAGGACAGCTGGGGCTATAGGGATACCATGACTCAAAAAGACCAAAAAACAAACAAAAAAATTCAATATATTTCTTTTGAATTTGACCCAATGAAGTGTCAACAAGCCTCAAGTATTCTTGAAGCCTAAAGTCTGTGGAATGAGAGACAGTCTAAGAGATATAAAAGAACAGTGGGTACTTTAGAGTATAAGAATTAGGATTTTCTAGTTTTCAAAAATTTGCAAAAAAAGTAAATCTTGCTATGTTTTCTTTTCAGTAGCAAATGAAAGTGTAGAGAACTAGGCACAAGGGTTGGGGAAGGAATAGGTATAGGTATCTTAAGAATCAAGATGTCAGGGCTGGAGAGATGGTTCAGCAATTAAGAGCACTGGCTGCTCTTTCAGAGGACTTGGGCTCAGTTCCCAGCAGCTACATGGTGACCAACAACCATCCATAACTCCAGTTCCAATGGATCCAACGCCCTCTTCTGGTCTCTGTAGGCACTGCACTAAATAGATGCACTTAATAGAAGCAGTCTATGTATATACTCATACACATATAATAAAATATATTTTTTTAAAAGAGCCAAGATGTGCAAACAATCTAAATGTTCATCAGTAGACAAACTGACAAAGAAAATGTAGCATATATGTAAAATGGAATACAACTTGGCCCTAAAGAAGAAACCATTTGACAACATAGACAAAATTTGAAGACATCCTAAGTAATCCAGTTATAGAAAGAAAAGTACTGAATAAACTCACTTATATGAGGTATCTGTCTAGGTTTGATCACTACCCAGAACTGACTAGTGACTATACTAGTTAAATTCACAGAACCACAATGGAATGGTGGCCATCAGCAGTGGGGGTAAAAGAAATGATTTATTAGCCAACTGGAATCAAGGTTTAGATAACCAAGAAAAATAAGCTCTGATATCTGTGTACAACAATGTATCTATAGTCAAAGTATCAAACGCTTAAAAGTTTAAGATGGCAGCTGCCCTTATGTCAATATAGCACTCAGCACTCGAGAGGTACAAGTAGGAGGATGGTGCATTTGAGGCCAGTTTGGACTATATAGAAAGTTTAAGACTAGTCTCAACTACATAGGGAGACCCAGTCTTTATTCAAAAAAAAAAAAAAAAAAAAAAAGCCAACAAACTAAACATGAAAATAAGATTCTTCCTTATAACCAAAAAATAACAAATATACTTTTCCATTAATCATCCAGCATATTAAAAATGTCTAAGTATATATTTTATTCTTTTCCTTGTTGGTTTTTTGAGACAAGCTCACCCTGTATTCCCAGCTGGCCTAGAACTTACCAAGTAGAGTAGACTGGCCTTGATGTTGGAAGAGATCCATTTGCCTTTGCCTCACAGTGCTAGGAGTAAAGGTATGCCCTACCACACCTGGATTTTGTTGGGTTGGTTTGTTGTTTTTAAGACTGGATATGATTTTTTAGTGAACATAATAGGACGTGTGAGTCAGCACAGTGGGATCCCTCATGAATGCAGGGCCCTCTCCTTGTCCAGGATATATTTGACCCACAGACGTCAGGGATGAGCGGCTTCTCAGCAACCATGTCTTCAAATCCATCAGCATTAAACTTGAGCCAGTTCTACTTCTCTGAGATGTGGATCTTCTGCTGGCCAGAACTTGAACTTGGCTCTACCAGGGCCTTAATCAAATGTTCCTTATTCTGCAGCTTGGTGTGGATGAACATGATGAAGACCTGACCACTGTGAACCCTGGTCACTGTGCTGTGAGGCTTCCCGAAGACATTCTGCATACCTGTCTGGAGCTCAGATTGCATGAGATCAGAGACATGAATATAAACCAGAAAATGGTCTCCAAGGTCCCTTAGGACAACCCATACATGCAATAAACTGCATACACTACCAAGGAGGTTGTTGCTTGCAGCCATTGCACATCAGGTCCCCATGAGGAAAGGAACCTGGTCAGCTTAACTGATTGCAGTTTGCTTTTCTTATAAACATTTATTTATCTGGGGAGGGGTATACATGCCACCATACCAGGCATGACTGTGGAAGTTAGAGGACAACTTGCAGAAGTTGGGGGTAACCACCGTGTGGTTTCTGGGAACTGAACTCAGATCACTAGGCTTGACAGTAAGCACCTTCACTTACTGAGATACTTTGCTTGCTTTCTGCTGATTTTTTGAGATGGGGTCTTCTCTCACTTGTTCTCACTCCCACTCTCGCTCACTCGCTCTGACTCTCGCTCTGCAGCCCAGGCTGGTCTCAAACTCATAGCAACCTGCCTGCTTTAGCTTTCCCAATACTGGGATTAGAAGTATGAGTCTCCACACCTGGCTTTCTTTTCCTTTTTAAAAAACAACTTTATGGGGCTGGACCGATGGCTTAGTGGTTAAGAGTACTGGATGCTCTTGTAGAGGACCTGGGTTTAGTTCCCAGCTTCCACATGGTGGTTAACAACCATCTAATTCCAGTACACACATAAAAATAAAAAATTACTATGAAGTTTATTAACTAAAGCCAACACATGGTCAAGTATACTGAGTCCATAAATTTAAAGTTTCCTTTATCCTTCCTGTGTCTTTAAATTGTTAATAGGTGAATCATGTGACAGAACTATGACTGTAACTAAGATTATAATGAGACTTCCCTGACATTTGCTAACATCTAGTTCTGCCACAGAACTTTTTGCTCTACAAGAAAGTTTTTGTGTCTAGTCCCAAGCAAGCAAAAACTATTTTGGGAAAGTCTAAGATAAGAATATTTTGACTGGGCACTGTGGTACATGCCTTTAGTCCCAGCACTCGGGAGGCAGAGGCAGGCGGATCTCTGTGAATTCAAAGCCAGCCTGATCTACACAGTGATTTCCAGGCCAGCTGGGGCTATAGGGAGACCCTGTATCAGAAAGACAAAAAAAAAAAATCAGGTCTTGGGGCTGGAGAGATGGCTCAGTGGTTAAGATCACTGGCTGCTCTCACAGAGGACCTGGGTTCAATTCCTAGCAACCACATGGTGTCTACTAACTGTCTTCAGTTCCAGGACATCCAACACCCTCTTCCAACCTCCTCGAGCACTGCAGGACACAAGTGCACCTGCCTACATGCAAGCAATACAGTCATTTATATAAAATTTTAAATAAATAAAGGTCTTATGAAGCATAGTCTAGAACTCCTCTCTAAAGCATAATTCAGAAATGAATCTCAAATAGAACAGACCTAAATACAATTTCAAAACATGGAAGAAAAACACATATTATCTAATGCACACACAAATCAAAATATTACACTGTTCCTCATAAATATGTGTAAATATTATGGCAATTACAGTTTTTTAAATTAAAAAAAAAGATACAATGGGGGCTGAGGAGATGGTTCAGTTGGTAAAGTGTTTGCCTTGCATGAATGAGGACCTGACTTTGAACTCCAGGTCCATGTCTTTAAAATAAAAAAGCTAATATGGGTAGACTGTGCTTGTAATCCCAGGTCTGGGAAGGGAGAGACAGGCAGATCCTTGGGACTTGATGGCCAGCCAGTCAGCCTAGCCTAATTGTCCAGCTCCCAGTCTATGAGAGACCCTGTCTCAAAAAAAACAAGGTTCCATCCACCCAGGGCTCTGGAAAAGATTGCAGAAGAGAGGACAGATTGTAAAACGTCAGGGAGGAGGTGCTGATCATATGGAAATAAAGTTCTGCAGGCTTCTGGGACCTTGGTCATATGAACCTACAGCCACAGTATCAGGATACACAAGATCCATGAAAAACTCAAGCAGACAAAAATCCAGCACAGAACTGTGGAAATGGACAGCAGACCCAAATCTTAGCCAAAGACCCATTGGCAGCTGATCTTCTTAAAGGGAGGGACTCTAGATATGCTGACTAGACCTCAGTGGTTGAACTTGCACTGAGGGAAGTCTGGAACACTAACTTGACTTGATAGGCCATAACACAAATGATGGAATGCATGGATTCTAGTGGTGGGGAGTTATGGGAGGGTGCCAATGGGGAAGAGGGTATAAAAATGACTAAGATATTCTGAACCAGACACACAAAAATTCAATAAAAATTTTTACAAAAAAATGGTAAGGCCAGGCATGATGGCACACACCTTTAATCCCAGTACTGGGGAGGTAGGGGCAGGTGGACCATTCTAGAGGCTAGAGAGACGGCTCAGCAGTTAAGAGCTGGGGCTGTTCTTGCAGAGACCCAGGTTCTAACACCTACATGGCACTTCATAACCATCCATAACTCCAGTTCCAGGGGACCCAGTGCCCTCTTCTGACCTCCACATTGTATGCACAGGAATACTTATATACATGCAGACAGAACACACACATAAAATAATTTTTTTAAATAAAAAAAGGTAGATGATTGCTGTGGAATAGCACCAGAGACTGTCCTATGGGCTCAGTACACATGCACATGTGCACACACCCAGATGCCCATGCGCAGACATACATACAAAGACACAATGTATTTGAAGTTAGTTGTGGCATACATCCCTAAGAAAAGGAAAGACGAAAACAGCACAATAATAGCACAATTAATTACTGCTACTTCCATAAAGGACTAGATGATATTTACATTACAGAGGGGAGGGAAAGAGCCTTTTCCACCCCTTTAAAAAAGATTTTATTTTAAAAAATTATGTGTGTGTACATGTGTAGGGGTATATGCACAAGAGTACCAGAAGCAGCATCAGATCCCATGGAACACCAGTTACATGTGATTGTGAGCCAACTTCTGTGGGTGCTGAGAACTGAAAAACTCTGGTCTTCTGCAAGAGCAGCAAGCATTCTTAACCTCTGCATCATCTCTCCAGTTCCAAGATTCACAATTTCTATCCAAATAAAAATTTCTAGTTGGACATGGTGGTTCACCTCTAAAATTTCAGCACTTGGGAAACTAAGGTAGGAGGACTGCTGGGAATTCAAGGCTAACCTGAATTACATAATAAGACACTATCTCAAAAAATGAGTTTCAGGTAATAACGAAGAGCCTGCAAATGATGTATAATCTACTCAAATGTTCCATTTTTACCTTTGCTTAAAGATAACATACCTTATTTTTATTTTAAATGTATATACAAAGCATTTTTTCCATGTTGCTATTTTATCCTATCAGGTAACTTGCTGGGTATCTATTATGCATAGATACTATGCTACATATGTATGCTCTGATTCAAAGTACACAGAAACATGTAGAGGGATCAGACACACCCAGCAAGTGATTATAATATGTTGTGATAAGAAAACATATTCGGGGAAAAAAATTAACAAGGCCAGCCTGGTCTACATAGCAAGTTCCAGGCCAGCTGGGGCTTCAGGGAAACCTTGTCTCAAAAGACAAAAAGAAAAGAAAAAAGATACGTGATGATATATGATACAGAAGAGAAAGTAGTACAAAGTGTCAATAGAGTAGATAACTTATTGGTAAAGATGTTGTAACTGAATCTTGAGAATCAAGAGTACTGTATCAACTAGGGCATTTTTAATGGCAAGTAATCCCAAAGAACTGTTTTAAACAATAAGAAGTTTATCTGTCAAAAGAAGTTCTGTGGTAGAGAAGACCCAGTACATATGAGTACAACAATGCCACCAAGAACTCAGATTCCTTCTACCTCTGCTCTGCCATCTTCAGGGAATGCTTTATCCCCTGTGGTTAGAGAACAGCTTCCAGCAGACATGAGGGCCTCATGTACCCTTGTCATTGAACAAGAAGGAAAGAACCATCTTTCCCAGAAATAGTGTCTCCTCCAGTTCAATCTGAATGGGTCAGATGAGTTTACAAGGGAACACAATGAGCTGATTGGCTCAGACTACTTAAAATCTACCCTTAGAGTTGGTGATGAATCATCTCCAAGTGTCCTACATCCATGAACAAAAGCAGAGTTTGTCTGCAAAGGAGATACATGATGGGGAGCTAACACAGTTGATGACAAAGAATAGGAAACTCCAAACACTGAAATAAACACAATAAAACCACAGAAGCACAGGAAATAAGAAACAACCTGGTATGACTGGAGTTATGGGAAATCGAAGGTTGGACATAGCCTGTACTCTTGAGTTAGGCTTTTATCCCACATTACAAAAGGAAGTTAATGAACTTTTTTTGGTGGAGCAGGGTGCAGAGAAGATGCTACAGCTGGACTTTCTAAAAGCATAACTGTGGAAGTATTATCAAGAACAAGAAATGGGTAGGCAGAGCAGAAAAAAGAACCACAGACTCAAATGGGAGGCTATTCAAGTCTAAGCCTGGCATAGTTGGAGCATGCCTTTAACCTCAGCACTCTGGAATCAGAGGCAGAAGAATCTATGTGAGATTGACCAGCCTGATCTACACAGCTGGGGCTACAGGTAGACCCTGTCTCAAAAACAAATAAAATCACCAAAATAATAATAGTAGTAGTACAGATGAATAAGAGAGAGGGAGAAGAAAACAGGGTGGGATTTTTAAAAATTCACACAAATAGAAAAGCTAGGTAAGACAATTCTATACCTAATAAAAAAAATATGTGTGTAGGTGTGAACACGCAAACACATGAGCTTGACAGTACACAAGTGAAGATCAGAGGACAACTTGCAGGAGTCAGTTCTCTTCTTCTACCATGTGGGTCCCCTAGGGATTAAACTCAAGTTATCAGGCTTGGAAGTAAGTGTCTTTACCCACTGACTCATCTCATCAGCTCCTATCCCCCCCCCCCCACATTTTTTTACACAAGTGAGAAAATTAAGCATCAAACAGGCTAGGTGACATACTTAAGATCATAAAATTATAGTCTGGTGCATCTGCAGTGTCAGCTATTTGAGAGGCTGAGGCAGGAAGATTACTTGTGCTTTCAGGAATTCATGTTCAAGACCAGCCTGGGTAATACAGTGAGACGTTCCTATTTCCAACATCAAAAACAAAATAAAACCATAAACAGAAGTCAGAATGTAAATGGATGCCCAAGTCAATATATAACAAATATACTTAAAAATCCCCAACAATGCTCAAAATAAAGCTGTTTCAAATCTTGTAATCTAAAAGATATTTTAAGTGTTAAAGTGACTCCTATTTATTCCAACTTTAACATAAAATTGACATTATATCACATAATGACTTGATGTTTACTTTATTATGTTACTACCCGAGATAGTATGGATACCTGAAAAGCCATTTGTAACATCAAATTCATAGACTATTAAATTTTTTAAATAAGAAATTTAAAACTTCCTTCAGCTTATACTGAAAAAAAAAATTGAATATTTTACATATATGCCTGATAAAGTAATCTCAGACTTGGGAGGCCGAGGCAGGGGTATTCTGGCTACTTAAGAGGCCAGCTGAGTTATACAGCAAGTCCAAGGCTAGCTTGACCTACATAGCAAAACCCTGCCTCAAAATGAAAAAGAGAAAATATACAAATAAATCCAATATGAATCAGTAGGCACTTAAAAAGTTTCTTCTACATTAAGTCTCTCTCTGAAATTTCTGATTTGAGGGTTAGGGTAGTATCTCACTATGTTGCCTAAGCTGGCCTGGAACCTGAAATCCTCCTGCCTCAGTAATTGGGATTAGAAGCATACATTTACCACACCTGGCTTAAAATTTCAGTTTCTGATAACTAGCTTCAACTAACATCAACCAAAGGAATTTTTTCTTTCCATTAAAACATCTGTTTTAGAAAAAAGCCACTCTCTATATTGACTATTTCACTATAGAGTAAAGCTTAATTTTGTTTTACCACTGTACTGTGTGAATTAACAAAATATAATTTTTTCCACTAAAAATTATAAGCAATATGCTTTTTAGTTACTGATCCAATTAACTTCAACAAACATGTCAGTTATTATCTAGAATACATTTGTTGAGCATAAACGTACTAGTTAACCAAGCATGTGTTTGTATGATTATTTGGTTATGTCAATCTTTCCCACTAAATAGCTACAGTACTATTTTTATTCATGCAAAATAGGATACATGTACACAAAAATGATGCATGAACTACCAACTTGGCAGTTTACCAGGCTAAAAACTCTTATAGAACCCACAAATGTTTTTTTCTTTAAACATACCAGTTAAAATACTCCATGAATCTGGAATAAAACTACCTCAACATAATAAATGTGTGCACATAAAACTAATGCTAACATTATTCTCAGTGGAGTTTGGGTTACATGAGGGGTCTGGGTCCCCCCCCCCCCGTCTCTCTCATACTCAATGGTAAAAAACTGAAGACTTTCCCTCTAAGATATACAACAAGCTAAGGAGGCCCATTTTCACTACTTTTAGTCAACACAGTACTAGGAATTGTAGCTGTGCAATAAGACGAAGAATAAATAAAAGGCATCCAGATTGAAAAGAGATAAACTGCTTTTAAATGACCAGATCGTCTATGTAGAAAACTTTCAAAATTATACACACACACATTAAAAAAAAAAAAAAACCTGTTAGATTACACACAGGAAAGTTACAGAACACAAAAACCAATATAAATGAGCTGTATTTTTATAGACTAACAATAAATAAAGAGCCTGGCATGATGGTTCTCACCTATAATCCCAGTACTTGGGAGGAAGTGGCAGGACTAATTCATCAAGGTCAAGTCCAGCCTGACCTGGTCTACATAGTATGTTACAGGCCAGCCAGGGTTAAATAAGGAGACTGTCTCAAAACAAAACCAAAAGAAAACAGACATTAACAATTCTATTTAGAGCAAATAAAACACTTAGGAGTAAACATAACTAAATCCATGAAAGACTTTGAAAGTGCTTACTCTGTGGGTAGTGTAATGAAATGGAAGTAATACGAAAGATTAGCATGGCCCCTTGAAAAAAAGAAAGCTGGGCATGCACACACCTGTAATTCCAACACCTGGAAGGCAGAGGCAGGAAGATCAGGGGTTTAAGACCAGTCCTGGACTACATGATACCCTGTCAGAAAAGAGAAAAGAGACAGAGAGACACAGAAGATGTAGAGAGAGAAGAAGGAATGACATAGGGAAGAACAATACTGAAAGACATTTAAAAATTCAAAAGAAGGGCTAGAGAGATGGCTGAGTGGTTCTTCTAGAGGACCTGGGTTCAGTTCCCAGCACCCACATGGTGGCTAACAACCATCCATAACTCCAGTTCCAGGGGATCTGAAGCCCTCTTCTGGTCTCCTCATGTGGTGTACTTACATACATGCTGGCAAAACACACACATAAAATAAAAATTAAAAATAAATTTTAAAAAATCAAATAGACATTAGTGTTCAAGATCTGGAAGATTGAACACTGTTAAAATGTTAATAGCGAGTCATGGAGATAGATAAGCAGGCAAAAACCCTTGCCACCAAGCCTGAAGACTTAAGCTTGATCCCTGGAACCCACATGGTGGAAGGGGAGAACACACTCCCACAAGTCGTCCTCTGATTTCTACAGAGCACTCATACACATTTGTGAACATATACACACACTCACTCATTCACATAAATCAGTTACTACTCAAAGTAACTTACACATTTAATATAATTCCTAATGAAATCACAGTAGTTTTTTTGTTTTGTTTTTAATTAGAAAAATCCTTTCTGAAATTCCTATGGCATGTCAAGGGAGCCCACTGCAAGAACAAAGTAGAGTCATCTCACTTAATTTCAAATCTTACTATAAGGCACAGCAATAAGAGCAGGGTGTGATGGCAGATGCCTTTAATCCCAGCACTCAGGAGGCAGAGGTCAGCCTGGTCTACATAGTGAGTCCCAAGCCAGCTGTGGTTATAGGGAGACCCTGTCTCAAAAAGACCAAAAACAAAACAAAAAAAGGAAAAAAAAATTCATGACACTGGATTTGGCAATGATTTCCTATAAAATGACATCAAAGGCACAAACAACAACTGCAACCAAAAACTAGGTAAGTCAAACTTCACCAAAATTAAAAACTTTTGACAGACTAGGGGTGTAGTTTAGCTTGATCTTCAGCTCTGGAGAAAAACAAACAAACAAACAAACTTTTAATTGTTTTTGCTGGATGTGGGATGCATGTCTGTAATCCTACCTCTTGGGAACAGAGGAAAAAAGATCACTAGTTTAAAGGCCAGCTTGGCTATACAGCAAGACCTCATCTCAAATAAATGAACCCCCCCCTTTCACATAAAAGGACAGATAAAAAGGCAAATCACAGATAAGTAGAAAACATGTACATTCTGCTACAGGTACCAAGCCTGACCTGAGTTCAAGTTTCATCCCCGGGAACCAGAAGGTGGAAGAGAATTGATTCTTGCCTCCACAAGTGTGCTGTAATGACATCTACTCACATGATCATAAATGCACACACAAAATAAATAAATAAATGTAATTTATGAAATCTTATGTCTGGTAAGAGATCAATATTCAGAAAACAAAAGAACTACAATTCATCAACCACATAAAACCTGATTTTAGGGGCTGGAGAGATGGCTCGGTGATTAAGAGAACTGGTTGCTCTTGCAGAAGACCCAGGTTCAAATCCTAGCACGCTAACAACTGTCTATAACTCCAGCTCTAGAGGATCCAACGCCTTCTTGTGTCCTTTGAGGGAAATGCACAACATGGGTACACTTTGTACATGCAGCAATACAGACATACACATAATTTTTTTAAAATGTGATTTTAAAAATGAGCAACATAGCTAGGCATTGTATCATATGCCCGTAATTCCAGCACTAGAAGGTTGAGAATTTGATGCTAGCTTAGACTATGAGTCCTCTCTCAAAAATACCCAAAAGGGCAGAGTAATCAAAAACCCACTAAGCACAGGAAAAGATGTTCATGCAAATCAAAACCACAATGTGATACCACTTTACACTCATTACAATGGTTATTATAAAGGGAAGGGAAGCCCCCACCAAGGGAATTCTAGTGCATGCTGGTGGGAATGCAAACATTTCCGGGCATAATAATCACCTCAGACACAAGAAAGCAATGGCTTGGAGAGATATTTTTACATCATGTTCACAGTAGTCAAAAGGTAGAAGCAACTCAGGTGCTATGGAAAGGTCAATAAGCCAAATGTAGAATGGATTCTTCAGCTCTAAAAAGGAAGGAAATTCTGACAGTATACAGCACGAATAGACCATGAAGTCAAGCACAAAAGGTCAAATAGTGTATGATTCTAGAATTACACTCATCATGTGGAACCTAGAGTAGTCAAATTCACAGACAGTAGAATCACAGATGCTAGTGGCTGAGGGTAACCATGTTAGTGTGTAATGAGTACAGGGTTTCAGTTTGGGAAGATAAAAAGAATTCCTCAGGTGAGGGCTGATGTGGCACTTGGTAGCAGAACCCAAGCTTAGCATGCAAGGAGCCCTGAGTTCACTTATTAGTAATAAGGGGATAAGAAGAATTCTGCAGACTGTACCACCAGGATCATTCAGCAGGTAAAGCGCACAGACCTGAGTTCAATCTCTGGGACTCACATAGTGGCATGGGAAAACCAACTCCCATAAGCTGTCTTCTGACTTCCACATGTGCCCTGTGGCATGTGTGCATGTACACATAATAAAAATAAAATCCAGTAAAGGGTTTTTCTTTAAAGAATTCTGCAGATGATGATGCTAATAGAGGCATGAGAGTATAAATGTTGTATACAGAACTGTATAATCATCAATGGTTAAGATGGTAATTTTTTTTTATGTACATTTTACCACAGTTAAGTGTACACACACATATGCCTGCTATGCAATCCTTGACCATACCCTACCCTAGAACATCCCTAGGTTTGATACTCAGCGCTGTAGAAAAACATGTTTTCAAGTAAAATTTGCCGGACACAGTGGCAAATAACAGCAATCTCAGCACTTGAGAAGCAAAGAAATGGTTCTAGTCTAGGATCTTGTCTCTGAATCAGGTTTTAACAGCCAGCTACTGTCTTCCCTGGCTCATTTCATTCTTGCCTCATTTTAACTCAACCTGTAGATGACTGATGGGTTCACCTAGACTTTACAACAAACAAAAAACCTGTAAGGGTTTTCTTACTCAAACCCTTCTACAGAGAGATAACCTTCTGACTGTCTAATGCTTCCTATGGAAAACATCCTCCCAAGGAATTCTTCCTGGATTTCCCTGCCCCAAAGTTAATCTCCATTTTATACTCTTCCTTTTCTCTCAAAGTAACTGTTCCATCCTCTCTGTAAACACCCAGTGGCCAACTGAAGTTCCAAGTGTTCCAGGAAGTTCTTTAAACTCCTAAGGCCCCACTAGAACTCCCTCTACCCTGAACACCCATAGCATACTTTATATTAGTAAAACTTAACAGGCTGGTTTCTAGAGTCCTGAGATATATTCTTTTCCCAATTAGAACCTTATGGCAAAGTCTATTACATATTACACTTCCCCAACTCTGGTATAATGCAAGCACAAAACAGATCTTCAATAATCACTTGTATGATTTTGGATATGTTGAGTTCAGTTAACTAAAATATGAAAACAGAATCACCTGGTTCTACTGTATTTTTGGTTACCTGTGACTTAACAAAAAGAGAGGTGGAAACTAGACAGCATAAGCTAGTAAACAATCATTGGTGTTTCAAATCCTAAAATTAGAGTCTGGTACAAAGAACTTTTAAAAATGCTCATCATGTTGGTATACAGAACAATGCAGGAGTTAAGTTTTACAGAAAATATTGACCTATGGGCTCCACTGAACTATGCAAGATTGGGCCATGCTATATACTCTGATGAAAATGTAGTCACGGACCCAAGAAAACCTCAAATGAAATGTCCCTCAGTTTTCCTTAAATTCAAGTGTGGAGGTGTGGGTTCTTCAGCAGTTATTTTGAGGAAGCTCTCTGGTTCAAAGACAGGTAGGTACTCTTGTTTCTGTTTTCAACTTTATGGCACAAAGGCCTAGAAACTAGGATGAGCAACGGTGTTGAATGCAAAGACTAAGCACGCAGCCCAAGGAGCGGAGGGAAAAAAGCTCTCTAAATGGCATGCACAGTCCTAGATCCTAGTTTTGGTCTCATTGGTCACCAGGACCACCTCCCTGGCAACTCCCTCACCTTTGTGGGCCCAAAGCACCACTAAAGATTTTCCTGACTCCCAAAATTCCAGGACAAGTCTAATCATAGCTGATGTTAATAAATGTTTGATTCTTAGAACTTCAAATCTTTCTTCCCCACTCTAGGAAGAAAGCGATTTATTCTAGCAATCTACAAGAAACAGATGCTACTCAGATACAAAAGAACTGTTGGATGATAAAGCTAAATAATTCAGCAAAAATGTTACATGCACAGTAACATGTTTTAGCGGAGGGGACAGTGTTCTGGCACAGAGGGCCAGGATTGTGTTAGGAAATCAGGCCTACTCCAGAGTGCTTATTATGTGCGCTGGTGTGTGAAGAGGTGTTACTGTAGTTCAAAGCAGAGTTTCTCCAAAAGGGGTGTGAAAGTTCTCATCCTTAAGAGAGAGAGGGGGGGAGAAGGGGAGAGCGAGGAGTAAACAGCCGAAGGTGAGGCACGCCTTTCGCAGTAGGAGTCCGGGGGGCAGAGCCTCCGCTCCTCCTGCAAACACTCGGCATTGTCTTCCGACCTACCTGTCAAAGCTCAATTCCAGTTTCAATCCTCCCACTGTCACTTACCGGACGATCTCACTTCCCCCGCCGGGAGTGGCGGGCTTCAGCCCGGCCTGCACCGTCCGGAAGCCCCGGCCCTCTGTCCCCACGCCCACCCTCCCCGGAGGTCCCCGCCCCGCACCCGGTTACACCCCGTAAACAGGCGTCCGAATCGCGGAGCGGTTCCCAGAGACCAGGGTGCTGCGGGGCCCGCCCCGCCAAGCCCGCAGCCCGTCGGGCGGCCACCTCGGGGGACCCTCCGGTCCCGAGCGCCGCCCCTCAAAGCCTCGGCCCCGGGTCGGCGGCGCACTGCCCGGCCCGCCCCTCGGCGCCGCGACCGGCCCGTCCCGCAGCCGCACTGGGCCCCAGACAGACCGCTGCCCCGTCCCCGCCCCGCGCCTCAGCGCCTCCCTCGGCGTCCGGGCCTCGGCCGCCGCGCCACCACGCCCAGCTCCGGCCGCTTCCTCAGCTGGACGCCGCGCGGAGCAGCGCGCCGGCTCCTGGAGGAGCCGCCGAGGACTCTTACCTCGGAGGCTCCTCCCGCCGCTGCCGGGACGGCTGCCGTCGCCTCCGCCGCCGCCTCCGCCAGCACCGCCGTCCGCACCGGCGCCAGCCCCCGTGGCCATCCTCCCCGCAGCCGCCGCCGCGGCCCTCGGCTCTCCTGTCAGTGCCTCAGGCTCCGGGACGGCTCCAGGTTCCCCCCGCCGCCATTTTGGCTCGGACAGGGAGCAGGAGGGGCTCGTCTCGGCGCGGCCCTGACGCGCCTGCGCGGCGCTGCGGAGCCGAAGGGCCCCGCCCGCCAGCGCGGCCGGGTCACGTGTCCCGACGTCGGTGCGTGCGCGGGACCGGGGCCGTGGGAGCCCGGTGCCTGCGCATTCTTGCTTGCCTACTCGGGAAACCCGCGACGGTTTCTTCGGTGGTTCTTGCAGTGCCTTGCGCCTTCCGGTGGCCGAAATTGTGGGTCTTATTCAACGTATCCGAATAAGAATGATAATAACTATGCAGAGGAAGACCAGGTCTACCAATGCGTTTCCTCTCCCGAGTATTTTTGGCATCTTAAAAAAGAACTATCCTGTGGGACAGTCCTTTCTGGCCGACTTTGCGTTCCTCTGGCTTCTTTTTGTCAGTGTTTTTGTCTGTGCAGTACTTTTACAGGTAGTTCCTTCCTTTCCACATAGTAAGTGGAAAAATACATAGTAATAAAGCCACTTGAAAGTTCAACAATAAAGGACCGAAGTGTCCTCTCTGGGCACCCACGTAGCAGGGCCAGATCTCTTCCCTGAATACCCTTTGTTTTGTAATTTTGCGATAATTCCAGCGATTCTTTAACAGAAACAACTTACATTTATGGAGTGCCTTCCAGTTTCCAAAACACAGTTAAGTACATGGTTTCTGTTTGAACGCCAAAACCACACCCTTTGAGGTAGCTGGGACAGGTGTTATTATCACTGTTTTACAGCTATGAAAGTAGGCAAGCTAAGACCAGAAGCCAGGAGTTCTGACTTGTTCACTGAGCGCCATTATGCGTCAAGCTCACACCCACGGATCTGTCCTCCAGGAATTGGCATATTCCATCTTTACCAACCCTTTGAAAAATAAGTCTGTCACACTTCTTTGTGGTAGTGGTTTTGAATCAACTTTGAAGAAAGTTCCTCCCCTTAGTTCCTGAAGAAACCCTAATTGAATCTACTTCACTCGTTCTAAGCTCCTGAATAAACTTTCTAGAATGACTTTGTGTTTTCCTGCTTCCGCCTACAGAATTCGAGGACCACAGGTGTGGACCATCATTTGCTTCTCTAAACTTAACCCGCTTCCCTTGCTTTTAGTTACTTTCTTTAGATAACATTAATAATGTGCGGGTCATGAAGGCTAAGTTACTGTTGATGAAGTTGGATGCAATAAATGTCCTCTTACCCTATTCTCTGGGAGATGAACAAGTCTGTGAGACTTGTTCTTGAGTTTCTATAGGCTTGGTTTCTGTGGATAAACTCTGTTTTATAAAACTCATTGTTTCATGTTTGGTTTACTGTGCACAGACCAACATGGGGCATGGTTTAAGATAAGAATGCCAACCTTCAAAGGATAAAAGTTACAGGATTGTGTCATGTGGTTAGTTTCTGATCTTCTGTTTTGTGGTAAAAGGGATCCTAGGCCTTTGTCTTTTTTGTTTGTTTATTTATTAGTTTGTTTAGATCTTTATATGTGTGAGTGAGCATGTGTGTGTATGAATGTGGGTGTGCATGTGCCACAGGGTGCATGTGCCACAGGATGCATGTGTGCAGGTCAGAGGACAAACTGGGTGTTAGTCCTCACCTTTCACTTTGCTTGAGACAAAGTCCCTTGTTTTGCTTTTTTTTTTTTTTTTCTGCTGTCCTGCAAGCTTCCAAGGATTCTCCTGTCTCTACCTCCCATGTCTCCATAGGAGCTCTGAGATTACAGATGTACACTAGTAATTTTACATAGGTTCTGGAGATTTGAACTCAGGCTTATATGGCAAGTGCTTTACCCACTGAGGCATCATCTCTCTACCCCGTGTTTTTTAAACATCTCCTGATCTTCATCCACGGAGTACTGCATTAACTGAAAGAGATGTTATATACAACCTACAAATTCTATTGTCTACACTCCTTCTTAATGATTTATTAAAATGTTAAAATGAACAATCAATAACTTGCTTTTAGTTAACTATGAACATAAAAATTGAGGTGTTATTTTGGCTCACAGTTTCAGAGGTTTCTTTCCATAATCTTGGTTCTGTTGACTCTGGCCCAATGATTATGCAGAACATGGGGGTAGAAGCATGTGGCTCCTCCTAGTGGTGAACAGGGAACAGAAAGAGGAAGAGATTGGGGACCAGATATAACCAAAGGCAAGTTCCCAGTGACTTACTTCCTACAGTTAGGGATGAAGTGTTCAAAACATGAGCCTGTGGAGTGAACATTTAAACTGTAACACAGAGTTGGAGATGAGTGGATATGTGGCACAAGCCAGCCAATCAGAACCTTTTCTAGAAATTTCTTCTCCAAGTATTTTCTCTTGCTCAGATTTCTCTGCAATTATGTCTTTAAGAGACACTGTTAATTGTTTTCTTAGCTAAGGGGAGAAAACATGCACATTAGGAAAGAAGGAAGAACAAAAAATAGAAACAGTGAAACTGAGTGGAAAAAGAAGCCAGGGCACCTTGTGAACGCCTCTGCTTAGATGTTTCTGAATTTAACACATCCTCCATCTTTATTGTTTTTAGAAACTGTTACATGTCCCTAACTCCTCTTTTTATCTAGTTTGAAGTAGATAAAAGCAGTGGGCTTCTGTCACTTGCAATCAAGAAGCCTGAATTCATAGTCTGTTCTTTCCTCTGTTATTTTCAGCCCCATTCACATGGTTACCAAATGTGAAAACCTGTTGTATTCTGCTTTCTGTTACTCAAGTTTTTTTTTTTTTTTTTTAACATTTCAATTTATTTTCTTTATGTATGTGTGCAAGTGAACACATTCCACAGCTAGTATGTGAAGGACAGAGGACAACAAAAGGGAGTCAGTTCTTTCCTTCCTCCTTGGGTCCTAGGGATCAGATTCGGGTCATCCATCTCGACTACAAGCACCTTTACCTGCTGAGCCATCTTGCCGTTCCAGTTCCAGTATTTTCTTTCGATTGTCCTGCTTTTCTACCATTTACAGCTCTCCACTGAAGCTTCTCAAGCTCATCTTCCTGGAAGTACAATATGGAAGCTGAGGTTTTTACATCATGGAGAAAAAGCCAATTTTATTTCTTCCTATTGCTTGGCACATACCACTGTTTCTATACATTTATTTTAAACTTCCTGGGGTCTAAAAAGTTAAGTGGACAGAAAAATGTGTGTCAGACATGTATGTCCTTGGCACAAATTAGTATGTTATAATGCTTAATAAATATTCAATTTAAATTATTAAGTTATAATTTAATATTAAGTTAATATGTAATATAATTTAATTATAATAATTAAATTATCTTATGTATATAATAATTATATATTTTTAATTATAATTGTATAATTTAATTATATAAAATATTTATAAACAATACACACTAATATTATATATAAATGTTACATCAATTTAACTATAATAGTTATATAATTTAATCATATTTTAATTATGTGATATAATTATATAATAATGAAATTATATTATGTATATAAATATGTAATATTTACTTATTTAGTGTGTATAAGTGTTTTGCCTGCATGTATATAAGTGCAGCACTACACACAATGCCTGCAGAGGCCAGAGAAGGTTGTTGGATCCCCTGGAACAGGAGTTACAGACAGTTGTTAGCTGCCATGTAGGTGCTTGGAACTGAACCCTGGTCCTCTTCAAGAGCAGCCAGTGCTCTTAACTGCTGAGCCATCTGTCCAACCCCAAGGTAATAAATAATAAAAGTAGTAAAGCACTTAGAAAATAGTAATGGAGAATATCTTTAGTTAGGAAAGAAAATTTTTTTTTCCTTTTTTTTTTTTTTCCAGATAGGGTCTCATATGGGCCAGCCAGGCTGGCTTCTGACTTGCTATGTAACCAAGGATGATCTTAAACACCTGATCCTCCTGCCTATACCTTCCAAGTGCTGGGATTACAAGCCTGTTTTTAATGAAAAGGACAAAAAAATTAATTGTAAAAATGAGATTCATGGATTCTATTGTATTTAAAATATGAACTTCAGTGCCAGGCAGTACCTGTCTGTAATCCTTGCACTCAGAGGTGAAAGCAGGTGGATCAGGAATTCAGGAGTTCAAGGTGTCTCTCTGGTATTTAATTCAAGGCCATTCTGAGCTACATGAGACCCTGTTTCAAAAACAGATAAAAAAATAAACAAATAAATACGAGCTCCAGTCCTGTGTAGTGGCTTACATCTGTAATCCCAGCACTCAGGTGGCTAAGACATCAAGAGGCTAGCCTGAGCTATATAGTGAAGCACTGTCTATAAATAGTAAACTCTAGTTCTTCAAAATATGCACTAGAGAAGGTGAAAAGACAAGTGACACAATGGAAAGAAATATTTATAATACATTAAAGCAAAGGTGAGCTGAAGGTACAGCTCAGTAGAAAAATAGTTTGTCTGGCATGTGTTCATATGCTGGGTTCAATTCCCAGCAAAAATAAAGTTTCTAAAATTCAGTAAGAAAACGATGTAAATGGAAAACAGCAATAGACTTGAACAAATGAACAATACCAAAAGAAAGAAATGAAAAGGACTGCTCAACATATTAGTGCAAAAGAAGTTCACACTAGAGCCATGTTAATACTCAGATGTTAAACTCTTTAGCCTCCAGACAGCTCAGTGATAAAGGCACTGGCCACCAAGCTTGACAATCTGAGCTCAGTTCCCAGAACCCATGTGGTAGAAGTAGAGAACTGACTCCCACAAATTGCCCTATGATCTCCACAGATACTGTGGCATGTGCGCACTCATATATACGCACAGATATATACAAACATAAATTTATGTTTATGTTTTAAAAACTTCAGCTGGGAGTGGCAGGAAGATTGCCAGAAGTTAAAGGCCAGGCTTTGCCACATAGTGAATTTCTAGGCCAGCCTGGGTTACAGAGACCCTTTCTCAAAACAAAACAAAAAAAGAAGAGAGTACATCAATGGTTAAGATAACTTATTCTCTTCCAGAATACCCAAGTTCAATTCTCAGCAACCACATGGGGTAGCTCACAACTACCTGTAACTCCAGCTCCTGGGTGACCCTACACCTCTGGCCTCCTCAGTCACCTGCACTCACATGAACATACCTCCATCCTACCCCCACATATACACATAATTCAAAAATAATTAAGTAACCGGGAGTGGTGATGCACACTGTTAACTTCCACACTGGTGAGGCAGAGGCATGTGAATCTCTGTGTGGTGGAGCCAGCCTGGTCCATTCCAGTGCAGCCAGGGTTATGCAGTGAAACCCTGTCTTTAAATAAAAAACAGAAATAAATAAATAAAAATAAAATCTTAGAAAAGACAACTCTTCAGTGTGAGGGTTGGTTAGGATATGGACTAAGTTTTTGAAAAACCTTTCTGTGTTGCTGGTGGGAGTGAAAACAGCAAAAATCACTTAGGAAAGCAGTTTAGCATCGCCTAGGAGAGATGAAAACTGGTTTGTACTATAGTCCATCGGAGACAGACCTGGACGACCGAGCCCTCCTCAAGATATTTGGATGGTACTGAATTGGTTTTAGGCAAAGTTTTTATTTGAGAAGTATGGTGATGTCATAGTGAATCTCTGCTGCAAATGTTCCTTGATGTGTTTGTCCCTCTTAAATGATTAAAGATGCTATGGTGTAGCAAATCAGCCATTTGATTGACATCGGTCAACCCCTCTGAGGACACAGCCCCAAATCAGGTAGGAACAGAGACTGACTTGGAACTGCTGCTGTTGTCAGTCCTGGTTCCTGAGTCTGGGGTGACTGTGAACAATACTGCTGCTGTTCCTGAAGGTGCACTGAGGTGGCAGCAAGTACAACTCTGGCCTCTGCCATTTGCACTGGGAGTGAGGCGGTTGTCAATCAGACAGCTGCTTCTGGGAGCTGCTTGTCATCAGTGCAGCCTTCCTGTTTTACACCTCACTACTGTTCAGGGAAACTTCAGTCCAGCCACAGATGCCCTGAGGAGACAAATTCAGCCACAGATGTCCCAAGGAGACTTCTGTCTAGCCCTGAAATCACCTCAGCGGTCATGTCCTCCTCTGCAACTGGGGTTTTGCTTCAGGAGATTCTGCTTCACTCACTGCTGTGTTGGCTCTGAGAGACTTCATCCTGCCCTTGACAGCTTTAGATGACACTTAGGTGACCTTGTCTGCAGCCACTGCAGGTGCCTTCCTCTCCTCCTGCAGCTCCTGACCTCATCACAACACCTCCACCCATGACAGCTTGTGTACAAGGGTGACTGACTATATAAGCAGTATTCTCCTCATTCTCCTCGGGTTAGTCAGGGAGCCTTCTGTCCTGTGTATCCTCCACCTCCCCATGTTGCAGCATTAGGCTTGTAATGCAGCATTACAAGCAAAATAATGCTTGTTTGTGGTGTTTGTAGAGCAGGATGACCTGATTATACAAAAGAGCAGAAAATTCTTGGGGCTGCCAGGGAAGGCACGCTCAAGAGCAGCAGCTAGAGCGCAGCTGAAGAGTTCAGAGAGTAAAAAGGAGCTGAGAACGTGGACGTACTAAGAACGCAAGCTATCGAGCTGAGGTTGAGGTTATGGACAGCAAGGGACTGCACAGAGGAGAGACTGCAGAAGGCAAGAGGCTGCAAAAAGCTGCTAGCCACAGCTTCTGGGAGAGTTTCAGAGAGCTGTCCAATCACCTAGAGTGGCTGAAAGCTGAGGGACTGGGCACTGAAAGTTCAGAAACATTAACACTAGCTGCAGTAAGCCTCAGGCTTTGAAAGCCTAGAGTCATAAGTCTGTGGTTTTCAAAGCTTAGAAATATAAACCTCTGGCCTTGAGAGTCCAGTTCATAGAGCTGCTAGCACTCAAAAGCTCAGGCAGCCAACATTAAGGGATCTTTCTTTGCCCTTGTGTGATTTCCATTGAATAGAGCAAAAGACCACTCAGCTGGTTGGTGACACAACCATTCTACTATTGGAAATACAGAGAAACTTATTCCCATGTGTACCAAGAGTTATGAACAAAAATATTCAGGATAGCATTGTTTATATAAGTCAAAAGCAATCCATATATCTATCAATAGTCATGGATTTTTAAATGTGGTTTATTTATGGCAGTAAATGATGGTGCCAGGATTTACATTTTGGTCTTGTGGCTCTGCCAATTTCTTTCTACAGCTGATCATGGTATAGCACTCATGAGACTGAAGCAGTGTTAAGGGACTTATTAGTGTCAAGAGTCTGGACCTGGCAGCCCTCAAAACCTAGGCTAGCCATCCTCAATAAGCCAATTAAAGAGACAAATAGCAAAAAGCAGGAAAAGAGGTTTATTCAATGTGACTCAATTGGGAAGAGGAGCAAAAAGCTCTAGTGTTCCCCACATTTGTCTTCAGGGTCTTGCCATGAGGTGTAGATTTAAATAGAAGGTAAGAGGTATGCATAGCTAAGCAGTCCTGGTCAAGCTGAAATCCATCCCATCACCTTATTTCAGCTCCACTCTCCTCTGTAAGAATGTTTGATAAGTTGTTAGAACTGTGTGAAATCTCTTTCTGGGAGACAAGTTCTCAGGTTGAAACCAGGCTTCTAGACTTTTCCTTCTCCCAGCATGAGACTCCTGGTAAAATGTCAATTTCTTGGGACTGTTGATTCAATAGTCTGATAGCCAAAGGAAGAGGCAAAGTGTCTCTTTAGAATATCTTCATTCCTGCCAGAATGATTACAGTAGGAGGATCACAAGTTCAAGATACATTGTTCTAGGTTAGCCTGAGTTGCATGTCAATACCCTGTCTCCAAAAAAAGTCTGAATATAGAGTCCAGAAGAGATAAAAATATCAAATGTAAAAGGTAAGGGACTAGAGATATGGCTCAGTGGTTAAGAGCACTGGCTGCTCTGGCAGAGGATCAGTGTTCAGTTCCCAGCATCCACATGGCAGCTAGCAACTGTCTACAACAGTAGTTACAGGGGATCCAACACTCTCTTCTGGCCTCTGAGGATATTGCATGCACATGGTACACTTACATACATGTAGGCAATACACGCATGCATATAAAATAAAAATAATAAAATATTTTAAACACCAGAAGGTGATACAAGAAAATGAAAATTGCTTATAATTTTTAAGAAAAATAATTTTTAATCAATTAATTTTTGTGTATGTGTATGAGTATATTGCCTGCATGTACGTAAGTGCACCTATGTTGTGCAGTGCCTGTGAAGGTCAGAAGAGGGCTTTGGATTTCCCTGGAACTGGAGTTACAGATGGTTGCTAGCCACCATGTGGGTACTGGGAACTGAACCCAAATTCTCTGCAAGAGCAGCCAGTGCTCTTAACCACTGAGCCATCTCTCCAGCCCTTAAAAATAATTTTTAAAAATGTGCACAGGATTATCTTTTAAGCCTGGTATGATGGTACATGGCTTTAATCTTAGCACTTGGGAGGCAACGGCAGGCAGATCTCTGTGTGTTCAAGACCGGTATAGTCTACATAGCCAGTTCCAGGCCAGGTAGCACAAAGTGAGACCCTGTCTCAAGAAAAAGAAAAAACAATTATCTTTTAAACAGCCGGAGCGCACTTCTTTTTCAAGCTTCTTTGTAATTATGGACCACAGCTTTTATTGGATCTTCTTTATATTACCTTTATGCCAGCAGTTCAGAAGTATGTTACAGAGATCCATGTGTACCAGTTACATAACGTTAATGTTTCCCCACCTTTGCAACTCCTCTGCTCTTCCTGCTTGCTTATCTGAATTTCTCTGTCCTTGAGGTCAAGCAATTGCAAAGACAGACACAAATAGAGACAAAGAGAGGCACTTCATTCCTCAAAGACGTTCGGTCCTTGAGCAGAAATTAAAGGTGCTATCCTAGAGGACACAGTTCAAGATATTTGGGTGTGAGGTAGTACAGTGTTAATTTCGTTATATAATTTTCTAGAATCCTAACATCAGCTTATTCGGAGAATGAACACTTAAAAAAATCACATTAAAAAAAGGTAAGTGGGTGAGAGTGTCTTTCATATTCACTGTATACATAGAGCTGGAGCTCTAATTATGTCCCTTTATATAACTGCAAAAGGGAGGCCTGGCATTGTGGGTCACTGGGAACACACTGAATCCACACCCACTAAGCCTTTTATTGAAAATTGTAGTGGGCTGAGTTAACAGTTCGGGTCTTTTGTGACTTGGAGAAATTAAACTGAGGAAGGGTTGTTTGTACCTGTACTTTGAGTAGCTGAAAGAGCTGTCTCCTGGGGTTGGGGTGTGTGGCAAGGAGCTTAATTGTGTTGTGGCTGAATTTGGAGTCAGATTTACTGACAGTGTCAAAGGTAATTTAAGGCTTTAGTCACAGAGAAAAACTTAAAATGCTGATTCTCACATCAGTTGTGCTTTGTTCCAAACTTCCCACGATTAGGATGAAGTCAGCCAGTCTTCTTTGAATTAAGTTCTTTTTCAATTTCAGGGTTTTGGTTTTGATTTTTTTTAAAAAAAGATTGAATCTTAATATATTGCCCTGAATGACTCTGAATTCCTGGGCTCACGCATCCTCCTGCCTCATCTTCCTTGTTAACTGGGACTATAGGTACCTAGATTGCATCCAGCCTCAGTGAAGCACAGAGCTGGATGGAGGAGGCTGAAAGGCATGGGAGGGGGCGCTGGATTAGCACATGAGGGGCTGGGGCTGGAAAGATAGTTCAGTGGTTAAGAGCTGTTACTGCTCTTGCAGAGGACCAGAGTTCAGTTTCCAGCACCCACCTTGGGAAGCTCACAACTGCCTATAACTCCAGCCAGCTCCAGGGGGTCTGACACCCACTTCTGGCCTTCCCAAGTACCTATACACACAGAGAAAGATTTTCAAAAATAATTTTTACATTAAGATTTACATATTAAAAGGATCATTGCAGAGAAAGACTAGATACTCCCACCTTCCCACCATTGCCTACTGCAGACAAAATTGAGCTGACAGAAAAGGTTAGTAGTATGTAAATGACCCATTTAAAGGTCAAAGATTCTAGACAGGGGCCACTGAGCCTTTGACCTTTCTCTGTCTCTGGCCCACTTTCAATCTTGGTAGGGCTTTTCTCCTTTAATAAACTGTTTCTGTTTTTGCCACTATCTACGTGTCCTGGACCAGTTCCTTGTTCCAGAATATAAGAACCTGGAAGTTCCAGCAGGTGCCCTCTGGATCCTGATCCATGCCTATAACATTATTATTTTTGTTCCTTTCTTAATAGTAAAAATGGGGTTAGTGAGATGACTCAGTGGGTAAAGGCACTTGCTGCCAAGCCTGACCACCTGAGTCCCATTCTTCAGGACAATGTGGTGGAAGGAGAGAACTGACTCCTTCCTGCCAGTTATTCTCTGACCTACACAGAACCGCTGATACACACACACACACACACACACACACACACACACACACACACACAGAGAGAGAGAGAGAGAGAGAGAGAGAGAGAGAGGATGAATGGATAGATCAATTGATCAATCAATCAATTGAAAGATCAATCGATAGATTTATAGATGAATGTAAAATGGTTGGGTATCATGGCTCCTACCTATAATCACAGCACTCCAGAAATTGAGGCAGGAGAATTGTGTGAGTTCCAGGCCAACCTGAGTGACATAACAAGTGAAAGATAAACATCTGGACTTAAAAGGCCAAAAACCAGGTTAAGTAAACCACAGATCTGAGCTAATTTTCAATCCTGGAACTGTGTAAAATCTCAACCCAGAGACTGTATTATGTGGAAAAACAAATATCAGTCCCTGTAGTCTCAAACCTCCAAAGTGTATCACCAGCACTTACACTGTGGTCCCCCAGACCATAGAGAACAGCCACCATTTTCTCTTTTCCAACCTCCTATAAGCCACACACCAACTGTGCCATGGGGCAACAGTTTCAGATCTCACCGAGAAACTGTTGTCACCTTCATTATTCTTAATAAACAATCTGCTCCTGAGGTGAGTCTTTCATCTTTCATTTTCACATTGCCCTGGTCAATCTCAATCTAGCAATTTCTAACAAGACTTTATCTTAAAATAAAATAAAAATGAAGTAATACCCCTGAAGAATTTAAAAAAAGACTTTATTAGTAGAACTATGTTGGTAGAGAGAAGATGTAAAGAGAGACTCTGTGTGTCCTCCACTCTCCACCCCCAGGTATCAGACTACTGAAACAAAGGACCTCAAGGATTTAGGATTTCCCAGGAATCTCATGTTGGAAGAAGAAAAATCTGAAGCCTGGTACCAGCCGGAAGAGGAACTCATCTTCTAGATTTCACGCAGTCCTGCAACTTGTCAGACCACCTTGCAGACAGACTGGAGCAGAGAGAGACCATGATAGGTCCATGATAGGTGGGGCCACACTTTGACTAGGACTGCTTAGTTATGCATATCTCTTATTTTATATTTAAGTTTAAACCTCATGTCAAGGCCCCAAAGATTGATTTGGGAAGGTGTCACTGGACCTCTGAATTTGTTCTTCTCAATGTAGCCATACTTTTAAAAAGCTCCTTTTTAAAAAAAATTTTTTTCACTATTATTTAATTCTTCCTTAAATTGTTGTTTTTTTTTTTATTAATTTATTTTGAGGTGGTCTCACTATATAACCATGGCTGTCCTGGCATTAACTAAGTAGACCAAGCAGCCACAGAGATCTGCCCATCTCTGCCTCCTGAGTCCTAGGATTAAAGGTATTTCACACCTTTAATGTGAGTTAAGAGCTCAGCCAATCAATCATGAACAGGAAAAGGGTCGATTGCCACAGCAAATCATTTCTTACTAGCCTCATTATGTAACAAGTATTTAAAACCTGCTTCTGTCAGGAAGCACTGACTCTCTTGCACCTACAAAGTAACATAAAAGCAGGAGAAAAGCCTGGTGTATTTGCCTTCATTCTGTCTTTTAGTTTGGCTTAGACTCTTGCCTGACTCTTCATAGACCTGTTAATCACTCAAAGAGTGTCTACTTGACCTATCTCATCTCCCTTTCAAGTATGAAGGCACAGAGTCGTCATTGTCCTAAACATGCTGTCACTTGTGTTCCAGGAACAGCAAAGCCTCTTGGGTAGGACAGACCATTCCCAAGATGAGGTCAATAATCTATGAGAGTGAGGTTACATCTAGAGCAGAAACAATCATCTGTGGAACCAGATTGATTTCAACAGATGAGAGTGATAATGACTTCTTCAGATCACGTTGCAAAACTGAAACCATGATACAGAAGATAATGATGGGTGATGTGAGGACCACATCTTGACCAGGGCTGCTTAGTCAGGCCTCCCTATTGCCCTTGCCCCAGTTCGTTCTCTATTTAACCCTAAAGCTCATATCAGCAACCCTAAGAAGAGCCCGAGTTTACTTTCGAGTGCTCTTCATCTCAGCGTGTTGATTGTATCTCTTTTTTACCATTATTCATCTTTTTTTTTTTTTTTTTTTTAAGATGCGGTTTCATGTAGTCAGCCGGGGAGTTTCCAGCATTCCTCCTTGAGAACAGGTTTTCCTAGCGTTCTAATTTTCCAGTCTTTTTGAAAGGCCTTCTGAACCTTACTCTCTGCCCTAACTTCCTACCTTAAGATACTCTGAGGAGCTGTCTCAGAAGTCTTTTGGGGCAGCTGAAGAATGATTTTCTGTTTTCTTATTACTTCCTCCTGCTGTTGAGTGGTGTGGTAGCTGCCTAAGAGAAATCTCTAAGGTCTCTCACTATCTTCCTTAATCTATCTAGTGACTGGAAAGGACAATCTAGATCTTATGTGGGAGGAATTGACTGGAACCCTGCATCACAAAGAGATTAGTGTCTACCTGATACATCCTAGAAGGCACAAAAACAGCATTCCTTTTTTTCACTTTTAATTTTATGTGTTTGAGTGTTTTGCCTGCATGTGTGTATGGGTACCCATGTAGTTCAATGTCCAAGGAGGCCAGAAGAGAGCGTCAGATCCTCTGGAACTGGAAGTAAGATGGTTATTAGCCTCACGTGGGTGCTAGGAACTGAACCTGGATTCTCTGTAAGAACGGTAAGTGCTCTTAACTGCTGAGCCATCTCTCCAGCCCCGGACATTTCTTTTTGAGCCTTGGGCAGGTTGTTGTATCAAGGCCATAAAGTCTTGTAGTACAGCTGTCCTCATCATTTTAACTTTTTAGGACTGACATTCCTCAGGATATAGAGAAACACATACTGATAGCTGTATATCGAGAATGTGGCAGAACATTAACAATTTCAAGAAGGAATACAGAGGTGGAATAGCTTAGAAGGGAAACAATGTGAAGTTGTTCTCATAGAGTATATATTATACCAACAGCTCCAAAAGAAAAAGCAATGAACACAAAATAAAATTACTACTCATCTTTTCTCAATAGGACTTATCTATTCATTCAAGAGGTGAAGACATCCTTTTTAACTTTTTAAGGAGAATTTTTAAGTCAACAGTTTTGCAGGTGTAATCACCTGAATATGAAAAAGAAAATTAACATGTTTACCTGTTCTTTCAAGAGTTTCCTGAGACCACCTGGATGTTTATCTGTAGTTGCTTGAGTGAGACTTTCATCGGGGAATCTTGGGTATATCATTCTTTGAGGGCAGTCATCACTGGAACTGAAGGCACATCTTCCCTTTAGAGATTGGGATATTTTCCTCTTTTCAGAAGGAGTGAATTTGTTTGTTAGACCCTGCCTGAAGGCAGCTCTTTTCTAGTGCCCTGTCTTCCCACAGCTGTGGCAAACATTGCCCCTTTGGAATCTTCTTTCTTCAGCCTAGGGTTTCTCTGAGGTGGTACATTCTCATCTTTGAGGGACCAATATTGTTCTCATAAGGCTATCAGTTGGATTCCTTCTTTTGCCTTTAATCCCTCCCAAGATCTTTTGATCTCTCTCTATTTGATCTGTTATTGAAAACCTTAAAAGCTAAATTTGAAAGTTAACTTGGAGTATCTGGGATTTCATTGTCCCCTTTCCTTTGGTTTAATTGCTTACCTCTGTACAAAAGCATGTTAAAGCACAAAGATAAGTCCTTGTCTTTTGTAAGACTCTCAACAGATTGAGCCAGAAGCAACAACTTGGTTTTAAAATGGCCATGGTCTTTTTGTTTTTTTTTTTTCCTCCTTTAATTCCAAATTGGCCGTCATAAGGACCTTGAAAACCTACTTTTCAAAAGAGATGAGCACAGGAAAACAGGCAATAGTTCTCTTAAGATGCAATAATTCTAAAATGTTCATATTTACATACATACTTCTTAAACTGGGTATGCCAAGAATAGTAATTTTAGTGCACAGTAAAATGGACAATATAAAAAGGAAGTAGGCACAGGTTTTGTTACTCAGTTATTTTCAGGACTTCTAAAGGCAGATTGAGTTTTACTTCATGCTGTTTAGACACAAAGTAACACATAAATATTGTATGAAAACAGTTATCAGGAAGATATATCACATATCAGAGTACACTCAGTTAAGATAAAGTAGAAAGTTTACATCTTTATGTTTTTGAAAGATAAGAAAGGACTTAATAAAAACAAACAAATGCAAATCAAGAGGTGAAATTTCTTGTGTAGACTTTGGTAATATCTCTTCCTGTCTAAGAGATAAACAGCAGAGGAGACCAGCTGAAGTAATCTTTGTTTTCTAAAGAACTCAACTAGCCTGTTGAGATACAGACAAGATTCTCCTTCCTTGAATAACCACTCTGATCTTATCATAGTTAAGAGGTTTCATAATAGGATTTATTTACTTATTTGTATGTGTAAACATGCAGGCATGCACCTGCTACTGCATAAGGGTGGAGGTCAAAGGTCAAGTTTTGAGAATAGGCTTTCACCCTCCTTGGTCATTTTATCTGTTGGCTAAACCTCCCATCACCCAGGCTCTATTAGGGCCACATGGTATCATAGTAAAAAATTCCCTTATCAGAATCAAACTTACTCTAGTTCTTGAGGATGCAGTGTAACAGGAAGCCTGATGGAACTGAATTTCCTAAAGGGAGAGAGAGACAAGAAACAGAGGGCCTCTGGAATAGGAAAACATTTCTTTTCATGTGCAGGCCTCAAGAAGACCTGATGGGTTGGACCATCCCCAATTCCCACCGTCTACCAGACATCCCTGCAACTGAGAATAGCAAGTGTTAGATTAACGCTTTGAGCCCCCAACCCTTCGGGACTTACCCATCTTCCAGAAGGCCTTTGTGCTGTCTCTCCAGGGATTATGTCTGGAGATGACTTTTCCATGATTGCTTTGTAAGACTCTCTATGGCTATCTTTCAGGTTATCTATTTCAATGGAACAAATTCTTTCTCTGAAGAGGCTCTAGAACAAATGGTTGATTTGACAAAAAAGAGACTTATCTACATGATTGGCTGGGGATCTTTTTTTCCTTTTTCATCATTGCCATTCAGGTTAGAAATACAAATTAGCAGGTTCTTTAACCCATCACCTCTGGACCTCATGCTCAAGGGAGTGTCTTCCTCTCCAGGAGAATCAATTTGTACTCTCAAGGATAGGACTATCTATAATCAACGAACACAAAGGATCTGAGAGCAGGAAGAATATGACAAATTGGAAGTAAACAGCTTCACAACAATACAAAATGGCAGTAGAGGGTGTGGAGCAATGTTAGTGAGGAAGGCAGACAAGGATGAGAATGGGGATAGTCCAGCCAGACTCTGGCAGAGCAGAGTAGCTGAAAGAGTGGGTGACATGTGGTGGAATCTGAAGCATGATGTGTCCTGAACTCAGGGCTGCTACACCATTGCTGTCACCTAGAGCCATCCTCATGAATGGTCACATGCCTGGTTCTGTAGGTATTGCACCATCCAGGGGCTGTGACCTGGAGCCATGGCTTCTAACATCAATGAACACCCAGATATCTGTCTCCCCACTATCTCCACCCCTTACCTGCCATCCACACAGGCTTGGGGAAAGTGAAAGAAGGAAGGAAAGGAAGGTAGGAAAGGAAGAGGCTGCTGAGGAAAGCACACCCATTAGGGGAAAGGACAAGGTAGGGTTTGGAGGGGTCATTTGCATAAAGTGGGCTTTCTTGGGCATGCTCTCTGTTATATGTAGCTTATGATGAGTCACAAGTCACCTTCAAACACTCTAGAGTGCCTCTGAGCCTACATGAGAAAAAGAACTCACCTAGGCCAGTAACACCACTTTCTGGAACTGTGAGAAATAATTTACTTTATGTATAAGCCACTCAGTCTGCAGTAGTCTAAGAGCCTCATTGGATTAAGATGCCAATAGACAAGAACTAGAGTAATTCACCTCATTCCGCCTAATCATAAGCATGAAAGGACAGTCAAGGTCATAAGATAGTTGAACCAGACCAGCAGAGCCAAAATGATTAGATGGAATTTACCATCTAAACACAAAGTAGCTGATGGAACAGTGGAGAACAGTAAAAAGCTTCAAATTCATATTCATAGGGAAATTTGAGGTGATGGTGTGTCTAGAAAATACTAACAGGTGACTCTAAAAAAGGCAAAAGAATAGAATTTTAAAACTATAATTTGTGGCAAACACTCAAAACATTTTACTACTGAGCTATGCCTGTAGACTCTTCAGTAATATAATTCTAAAAAAAAAAAATCAACAGAAAGGACTGGAAGAAAAAGTCAGGAAAATCCTCCAAAATGCAGAACACGGGATGAAAAAATGAACAGCAAGCAAAAAATTGAAAACCATGGACGACCCACCAAGAAGGGCCCAAACAGGAGTTTTGGCTTGAGAACAGAAAAAACAGATAATAGATCTCTCAGAGCCAAGGAAAGATGGAACATTTCAGCTTAAAAGGTCTTATCTACTGTTAATTCATTTGAATGAAAAAAGACCCATGTGTATTCATATTCTGGAGAAATTTTACAAGTCTAAAGAAAAAGAAACTCCTTTAAATTTCCCAAAGAAGAAAACAGCGGCTACACCAAATGAATGATAGTTACATTAGCTTTACAGTTCTTTTTTTTAAAAAAATTATTTTTATTTTATGTATATGAGCATTTTGCTTGCATGTATGTAGCTGGACCACATGCACACAATGCCCATACAGGCCAAAAGAGGGCATCAGATCCCCTGGAATGGTCCTTAGCCACCATGTAGATGCTGGGAACTGAACCCCAGGTCTCTGCAAGGGCAGCCAATATTCTTAACCTCTGAGCCATCTCTCCAGCCCCAACATTACACTTCTTATTGACTTATTCTAAGAAAACCAAGAAACGACACTTAATATAATCCTGTGCTGGAGGATGGCTCAGAGGTTAAGAGTATATACCTTGTAGAGGACCTGAGTTCAGTTTCTAGCACCTATGTCAATGGCTTACAATCACTTCCTTAAACTCCAACTCCGGGGGATGCAAGGCTCTCTTCTGGCCTCTTTGGACATCTGCACATACATGTGTACATACTGCCCCCCCCACAGATATACACACATGCACATAAATACAAAAGAATAAGAAAAATAGATCTTTAAAAAAATCCAAAAGATACTGATTTTGAATTGAGAGTTCGTTATGAGCTCGATATGTCAGAGACGTAGATGAACATGTCTTTGTCTTTCCACAATATCAGAATTTATTGGATAACAAGGTATGGTGGTTTCATTGGGAGCAATTTGCCAGCTACCCCTGCTTTCCTTGATAACCTCAGACCAGGAAAACACAGGTTATTTTATTCCAAACTTAATTACTAATATTAACTCTTAGATCATACATTATACATCACACAGTAAATCTGTCTAGTTTATCTATCTGTCTATTTATCTATCATCTACCTATCTATATTACAAAGGGCTAATAGGCTACAGTGTAGTACAAAAGTCCTCAGAAGCAGGGAGTCTGACAGAAATGCAAATAGAATCTGGTGGAAGGGGACAAGGGAGTGACATAACTAACCAAACTAAGCTGGAGAAGTTGTGGTTATTGTAGAGTCAGTAGACTGAAGGGTAGGAACTGAGTTGTAGAGTCCAGCTGTAGAGGTAAAAGTGTTACAGTAGAGAATGGCATCTACCTCTAGGTGGAGAGATGCCCTTGCCTCCTCCCTTGAGAGTTACTTCAGGTGAGTAACTGAATCAAAGACCTAGTTAAGGGACCAACCCCAGAAAGGAGAATTCACCTTAAGATAATGTACTTTTCTTTCCTAGAATCTCCACTGTTAAGTGAGGTTCCTCTGGATCTTCCTGCCTTTCTCATTAAGGTGTAAATATTCCTTTTTACTTCCCTTCTGTTTTTTTCTTCCAGATGCTAGCCAGAGACTAGGTATGTATTTAAATTTCCTAAGGCTTAGGGCTTCCTTACTCTTTCTAAAACTGCCCCTCCCATGACTGCCTGACATCATGTGTCTGACCTTCATGCATGCTTCTCCATTCTCTTTTTCTGGGCAGCTTTGAGATTTATAGCTTGCCTGCTTTACGGTTTTTCTTTTCAACTCTAGTAAATTGTCCTTGAACTTCCATTTGAGTATGTTTTTGATATTTTTTCATTAATGAGATAAGAACCAGAAGAGAGAATCCTAATTTCCCCGAGCATCATGTTGTGTCTCTACTGGGACTCCCCAAGACCTTTGGTAACACTTCTTTTCTTGCCCTCCAATTCTTTGATTGGTAGAAAAAACAGACCTAGTCCTACAACCCTAGATGGCATAAGAAAGGCAGACGAGATCCAGATGAATGAACAGGCCAAGGATGAATGGTAGGTCCAGACAGGTCAAGGGGAGGATGGATAGATGGCTACTTGAAAAGGCTGTCTGAACAGCTGGGACCAAGCCCAGATGAATCCCCTGAGACAGTTGGCAGGTTCCTTTACATATATACCAGTGTTACATGATAGGTTGGTGGGGCCAGCGCCATCTCAGTGCTAAGTGTTCTCCTCTTTATGGGGTTCGGTGAGGGAGTTACACCCTTTCCTTGATCTGGTATAACTTGTAAGTTAATGGGCCTGGTTTTGACTCCAGTATACTGATAAGCTCCTGTTGATGGAAACACGTAACTCTCACCTCAAAGGGGATAAAAGCTAGTTTATTCTGGAGCCAAATATGAATGATTGGGAACACAGGTTTAGGTTACCTCAAATTCCATGTTCCAGTGTGAAAGCAGTCTTATGGAGTTTTTATAATGACAGAACAAAGAAAAGCTATAAATCAAGACACTTTTCAAATACATTGATGGATGCATCAGCAGGCAAATCACAGCAAAGCAGGCGATTTCTATTATAGGTCTCAGATGCTATCTGATGACATTCTTAGCTTCTGTTGCTCTGCTAGCAAATACCTTACAAGAAGGTTGTTTATCTGTTAATCACAGGATGTTAGGTTAGAAACAGAGCTGGGCAAGGAAATGGCTATTTAGGGGCTAAGAGTAGCCTGAGATAGTGGTAATTAGGGTTTGGACCTGCCACATTCCAGACTTTCCACAATCTCTGGAGCTCTAATCAGTTAATTAGCCTTGCAGAAGAAAGTCCAGTTTGAAGATGCATGGTTTTTCTGGGAACTTCCATTCATTCCCATATAATCCCAATTCACCCTGATAAAGTTATAGAGTAGCACATTTTCTAGTCCCCAAAGTAAATCAGTCTTTGATGCATGATGTTTCCAGACAGATAGGACCATTCACATGTCTAGATGTAGAGACATGTTTCATCTTCTAAGTGGAGTCAAAGCTGCTTGTAAAATGGAGTCTCTCAGGGCAAGGCAGAGTCTGAAAGCTACTGTTTTTCACAATATAGAGTAATTTAGGGCAGGGTATAGACTGATTGCAACAGGTCTACAGCCAGATTAACATTTAAATAGAGGGAAAAGTTTTTTTGTAGCTGTTGTCTTTTGGTTACCATTGTTGTTTTTGTTTTTTGAGACAGGATCTTGCTATGTAATCCTGACTGACCTGGAACTGGCTATGTAGGCCAGGTCTGCCTTGAACTCACAGAGCCACACCTGTGTCTGCATCCTGAGTGCTGGAATTAAAGGCATGTACCATCTTGCTCAGGCCCTGTCTTTTCCTTTCTATTTTTTTTTTTTTTAAGATTTAGTTTTATTATTTTTATTCAGGTGTATGTGTGTCTGTGTGAATGAATACTACATGTGCGCTAGTCATGGAGGCCAGAAGAGGGCATCAGACGCTCTGGAGTAGGAGTTACAGGCAGTTGTGAGCTGCCTATCTTTGGTGCCGGGAACTGAACTCAGGTTCTCTGGAAGAGCAGTGAGCAGTGCTCACTTAACTGCTGAGGCCATCTCTCTAGTCCCCATGTCATTTGTTTCTAACTCCCAAGTTTCACTTACAGATCCTTCTAGAAAGAATTGCTTAAGAATGTACTATAATACAATGAAATAAGAGAAGGAAAAAGAAAATAACAGGTGACAGAAATATAAAAAGAAAAAAAAAATCCCAGATGTTACTTGTTCAGTAGGCTCTCAGAAGAAATATTTATGATATTAAATTTCAAAAATTAC
Organism: Eospalax fontanierii; assembly: GCA_035773235.1. Taxonomy (NCBI): domain Eukaryota; kingdom Metazoa; phylum Chordata; class Mammalia; order Rodentia; family Spalacidae; genus Eospalax; species Eospalax fontanierii. Next base: position 71,170,463 of record CM069536.1, read on the forward strand.
AATGTATTCTATTTTTCCTTCAAGAGATACACATTCAGTGATGGGTAATCTGTCCATCTTCTCTTTGGGTTCAAACTGACTGTATCACCAACATTTTTAACACTCTCAATCAATCCTTGTTCTTAGTTTTCTCTCTCTCTTTGCTCCCCTCCCCTCTTCTATTCCCTTCCATTCCTTCCCTTCTCCTTTTCTGTCCCCTCCCTTCTCCTGAAGGAATTTCACATAGCTCAGATTGGCCTCCAGTTCTCTGTAGACTAGACTGGCCTTGACCTCTTGACCCTCCGGCTTCCACCAATACTAGATTATAGGTATACTACACCATGCATAGCTTTTCTTTGTTTTCATTGCTAAGAACTAACTTATGGGTGGAGAAGAGTTACAACCAAATAAAGCAAATCTAAAACATAAACATATTCATATTGCTCTGATTTTTTTAAAGAGTTAAGAGACAGGGCTAGGGGTATAGCTCAGCGGCAGGGCACTTTTGTAGTACGCATGAAGCCCGGGGTTTGATCTCCAGCACACAAAAACAAGTAGAAAAGGAAGCAAGTAAGAATTACAAAAAGACAGTCTTAGGAAAATTTAATTTACAGAACAGTGTAAAATGATATGAAGTTGGCCAGTGATGACAAGCAAGGGCATATTGAGTCATGTCAATAGATGGTGGGGGTCATTAGGTCGGCCACCTTAAGGATCTTGAGTGTGGCCTTGGGTCCTGAACAGGGTTGGTAAGAAATTTTGGGAGAAGACAGGAAGCTGGATATGGGGTGGGGGACATGGGGGTGGGAACTGAGTTACAGGAGGACCAACGATGCTGGTGGGGAATGGTTAAGTGAGGGACAGAAAGTACCGCAAGCCATAGCGGCGGGGGCGTGGCCTCTAAGACGGAGGGCGGGGTAAGAGCATGCCTCGCCCAGCTGACCTGGCGCATGCGCAAACCAGCTGCCCGCCATTTCAACGGCTTTTGGCTCACGGCCCTGGTGGTGTCTCGGCTGCTGCACTTTACTGTTTCTTACCTGACGGGACATGTCGCGCCTGCTGCTGCTCTGTCCTCTCCTCCGCCACCGCGTGGTCCTGTTCGTGAAGCCTGGCGGCCGCCTCACCCACTCAGAACGCGCACGCCTGCAAATCGTGTCCCCCATGGTGAGGTGGAGCCAGGAAGGGGAGCAGGCCTGGCTGGGAGGCTGAGGCGCGAGGCCTCCCAGCGCGGGGAGGCCACCCTGGATGTGTGCGGGGTGGCCCTGTGGTGGGATGGCCTCTGTGGTGGTGAGGTGGCCCCTGTGGTAATGAGGTGGCTCCTGCGGTAATGAGGTGGCTCCTGCAGTGGTGGGGTGACCCCTGTCGTGGTGGGGTGGCCCCTTTGGTAGAGTGGTGGCTCCTGTGGTGGTGGGATGACCCCTATAGTAGGAGGGTGGTCCTTGTGGTGGTGGGGTGACCCCTATGGGTGGCCCGTCTGGTGGAGTGGCCTCTGCAGACCATGGAGAGGGCTAGCTTTCTTTCATGGTTTTGTTAGGTGGGCACAGTGAACCGTGGGGGGCCTCTCTAGAGCCTATGTTCACCCAGGCTTTATCAACTTGAATGGTTGCCATGACGTAGCATTTTCTCCAAAATGTTGGAAGTCCCGTGTAGCTTCAGGTTTCTCTGAAATATGTCAGAACTTGGCATCTATTGAAAGACAATAAATTGTCGTGAAATTCAGTTAGGTCATGGGTATGAAGTTGGTTGCCTTTAATACTAGCACTGGAGGCAGAGGCAGGCAGATCTTTGTGAGTTCAAGGCCAGCCTGGGCTACATAGTGAGTTTGGGCCAGCTAGAGCTATAGTAACACCTGTCACAACAAAATAAGACAACAAACAAACAAACACAAAATGACCCAACCCAAAATACTCAACAACAAAACAACATAACAGGAAACAAAACTTCAGCTAGGTTGTTTATGAATTGAATTCCTGCTATTTCAGTTTTGCCAGAACCCTGTTTTTAGAACAACTGACAAATTCACAAAATATCCTTTTTAAAAAAAGGGTTCATATGGGGCTGGAGAGATGACTCAGTAGTTAAGAGCATTGGCTGCTCTTGTAGAAGAGCTGGGTTTGATTCTCAGCACCTGCATGGTGGCTAACAACTCCGTTTTCAGGGGATCCAACACCCTCTTCTGACCTCTGAGAGTATTACATGACACGGGTGCACTTAATATACATGCAGCCGACACACTCATGTGCATAAAATAAAAGTAATAAATATATATTTTTAAAAAGGTGTATCTGTGGGTGGGTGTGTATATATAGGGCAGAGACATCAAATGCTCTGGAATTGGAGTTGTAGGTTGTTGTGAGCTGCCTGAAATGGGTGTTGGGAACAGAACTCATCATCCTTTGTAAGAGCAGAATTGACTGTCAACACTGATCCATCTATCTAACCATCAGAAAACATCTTTACAGTTTGTATGTATAGGGCTTTGTGCAAGAAAGCTTGCAAAGCTGTCACTCTGCTGCTAAGCTTCATGCACCTCAACTGTAAACCATCTTAGTAGACAGTGAATCACTGAGGAAGCCATACTCATCAACATCGGTTTTCATTTTCTTTTCCAGGAAACGATTTTTGGACTTGCGGTGATTTTTACTGCCTGTTTAACCCCAGCTGCATATGTGCTCAGCAATCTGAACGAGTTCAAAAGCAGGTAGATGGAAGATGATGTTGAGCAGCGGTTCAGGTCCAAAATGCTTTCAGAAAAAACTGTGGCTCCTTTACATGAGAAAAAGTGCTTAGTAGAGTCCATTGTGAATATTTGGTTTCATAACCATTTGTTAATGTTCTTCTGCACTCTTGGTCTATGCGTTATTATGTGGATGTATATGCAAAAGTATTCTTAAGTGTTAAATAAAATTGAAATATTTATTCCTGCTTAATATTAGTTTTTACCCTTTCCCCCCTGAAACGGTAGAGATGAAACCCAGGACTTCATGCATGGGAGGCATTCTACCACACAGCTATACCTCCAGTCCTTACAGATTGTTTTCTAAACATCATGAAAGTTGACAAAAATTTACTGATAAAAAGTATAATGAGAAGAAAACGAATATTGCTATGAAAGGTCAGATTTGGTGATTTAGTTACATCAAGTACTTAGAGGGAGAGAATACTTGGGTCTAGTGACATCAACTTTGAAAGATTAAACATTTAGCTTTAAGGTAGTACAAATTTAGTTAAATGGTTTTCTTCATGTTCTGTTAGTCACATACTTACTGGGAGAAATAAACTGTGTGTTGAGGGGTTGGACTGGATCCCAAGGCCTCCACATGGGAGGCTTGTGCTACATCACTGGGTTTCAGCTCCATGGCAATTGATCTTCAACTTCCTACATTCCAAGGTTTTTGGTAAGTTTGATTTTGTTTTTCTTCATTATGTTTCAGGTTTGAATATATATATATATAATATATATATATATACACATATATATAATATATATGTATCTGCAGTGGTACTCTTTATTGTGGTTCATTGTTTTAGATGGTTTTGTCTGTTATGCTTGGGGTAGTGTGGCTAAGCAGAGCACTTTACAATTATGGTGGCCAGGAAGCAGAGAAGAGTGTTACGAAAGGAGCCAGGGAAAAATACAACCCCAAAGACACATACCCAGTGACTGCTTCCTCCACCTAGGCTCCAACCTATTCTTCATCATCTCCATCAAAAGATTAAGCCAGTGATTCGGTCAGAGCCTTCAGGATATAATCACTTCCCAAAAGCCCAACAACAGGTAGCTAAGTCTCCACTACGTGAAGCTATTGTGGACATTTCATATTCAGTCTATAACAGTACCTTTGAGGTGTTTTTTAAACATTTGACATATATTTGTGTGTACTGTGATGTGCATGGGGAGGGGGCTCATGGCAGCTTTTGGGAGTTCTCTTCTTCTACCATGTGGATCTTGGGGATTGAACTCAGTTTATTTGTTTTGGCAGCAAAAACCTTTACCCACTGAGGTATCTTAGCAGCTGAGCCACCCTAACAGCCCTCTTTTGAATTTTTAGTTTATTTGGCAGATATGGTATGACTGGACAACATCATTCAATTGTTAAGCCTCAATTTCCTTGTTTCTTTAACGGAGATTTAAAAGTATTTAGAAAACCTTTTTTTAACTTATTTATATTTTACGTGTATGAGTGTTTTGCCTCCATGTTCATAAGTATACCATATATGTGCAAACCTACGGAGGCTAGAAGAGGGTGTCAGTTCCCCTGGAATTGGAGTTACAGTTTTTAGCCACCATGTGGTTATTGGGAACTGAATTCTGGTCCTCTAGAACAGCCTGAGTTCTTAACTGCTGAGGCATCTCTGCAGCCGTGAAAAAAATTGTTTTTGAAGGGATGTTGTGAGGATTAACTAAAAACTCATTAAAAAAAGATAAAACAGCTTTCAGCATAGTGCCTGAAAGCAAGACGTAGGTCATGGCACTTATTTCAAAAACAAAAACAAATTCAGGCTTTTAGTTATAGTTTTCCAGAGAAACACCTAATAGAATATGTGTATTCACACAGGCACATATGTATATGATATTTGTTGTATATATAGAAACTGGTGAAACAATAGATGTGGTGACTTGTGCCTTTAGTTCTAGCACTTGGGAAAGCAGACAAGCAGATCTGTGAGTTCAAGGCTAGCCTCCTCTGCCTAGAGGACATCCAGGGCTATGTAGTGAGACCCTGTCTCAAAAAATAAATACAAAAATTTTTAAAGGTGGATCATATGTATCAGTGGAATGTTACGGGGACTAACAACACCTTTGGTAAGCCACTAAGATTGTTCAGCTTTGGACTCTACTGATAACACCAGAAGGGAAAGCCCCTTCTTACGATTTAAATTAGCACCTGAAAAGTGGAGATATCTGGGCTTTGTTGAGATCCATTAAGGAAAACCTGTTTCTTCCTGGTTGAAAGAATAAAGTCTAAATTTTACCTCTGGCCCTAGGTGGAGAACTTAACATTCTAAGCTACTCCAAACACTACATACCAAGAGCACCTATCCCTCTTGCAAAGGAACTGGTTGGGTTCTTAGCACTCACATGGCTGCTAACCAACTATCTTAACTCCAGTTCCAGGGGATTGGATGCCCACTTCTGGCCTCCGTGGGCATGGCATCCATGGTGCACTTACATATTTGCAACACACACATTAAAAAAAGTTAATCCAGCTGGGCTTGTCAACCACTCCTAGGTGCCAGGAGTCTAACCCCCAGGAAAGCTAGTTCACTTGAAGATATGCTAAGGAGGAAAAGATTATGCTCTTAATGTACTTATCCTTCCCAGAAACCCCTTGGAGCACTGCAGAATCTATCAACTTAACTTTTCCATATTTTGGATAATGGCCAAAAACCTAAACATACTTTCCTTGGCACTCTACACTGTCTGTTTCTCTTTCTTTGAAGCCCACTCCCCTTCTACCATGTGGCTGCTTGCCAATCTACATTGCAAAAGCCATGTGTTTCTCTCTTCCTCTTTTCTGTCTCCCTCTTCCAAGGCAGCTGTGAAGATTTACTGCTTGCCTCCCCTGTTGGTTTTTTTCCCCCACACAAATTCTAATAAAATTGTCCTCAAGCTTCCTCTGAGTCCATTCTTAAATTCTTTTATTAATGATGCCATGAATCCAAAAAGAAAATCTTGGTTTCCTTGGTAACAAGAATACCTCTAGAAACAGAGGAGAGAAAGGAATAGGAGATATATTTAAAACAGTAACAACCAAGATTTCTCCCCACATTAATATCAGACACCAAAACACAGATCCAGGAAGCTCAAAGAACACCTATCAGGATGAATGCCAAAAACACTACACTGAAACATATAATTTTCAAACTATAGGAAATCAAACACAGAAATTCAAAGGAGACAGTCAAAACACTTTATCTGTAGAGCAACAAAATAAGAATTATAGTCAAGTTCTTTTAACAAGGGTACTAGGAATTCAAACTCAAGTCTACTGAGCCATCTCCTGAGCCCCTTCCTTGAATTTTTTAAGAGTATCTTTGAGTAGCTTCAGATTCACAGGGAAAAAAATGAATGGAAAATACAGAGATTTAAAAAAAAACCCGCAATCCCTATACATGTGTAACCTCTACCTATTACCAACATCCAAGAGTGTCACATAATAATAATATCATATTAATATTATATATTATAAAATATAAAATATTTATAATATTATAAAATATAATAATAATATCATCACATAATAATATCATCATTACCAAGTTTCATATTTATATTATAGTTTGTCCTTAGTATTTTACATTATATATGTTTGGACAAATTTACTAATGATTTATATCCAACATTGTAGTACCATCCAGACCAGTTTTACCAGTCTTTCATCCTCTCTGCTCTCCTTGTTCTCTAACAAACACTGATCTTTTTATCTCCATGGAATTAGTTTTTCCAGAATAGCATATACTTGGAATTAGATAGTGTGTAGCATTTCCAAATTGGCTCCTTCCATTTACTAACATGCATTTAGGTTTCCCTCATAAATTTCCATGGTCTCAGTTCATTTTTTAGTACCAAGTAATATTCTATCTCAGGAATAGCACAGTTTGTTTTTCTATTCACCTACTGAAGGGTATCCTGGTAACTTCCAAGTTTTCACAATTCTGAATAAAGATGCTGTGATGTTAATAGTGGTTGTCAATTTTAAAGAATCTATAATCACCTAGGAGACAAGCATCTGGATATACCTGTAAGGATTTAGATAGGTTAACTGTGTGAAGACCACTCTAAATGTGGGTGGCATCCTTCCCTGAGCTGGTATCCTGCAATGGATAAAAAGGAGAAAGCTGAGCATCAGCACTCATCACTCTCTGCTGCTTGATCATGGGCACAATGTGACCAGCTGCCTCCAATGAGCCAAAATGGACCCTTTATCCATTAAATTGCTTTTGTCAGAATATTTTATCACAGCAACAAGAAAGGTAACTACCACAGATGCTATAAATACCCATGTGCCAGCTTTGATATAGACATAAATTTTCAGCTTCATTGGGTAAACACCAAGAATCATGATTGTTGGGAGTCTACAGTAATAGGATATTTAGCTTTATAAGAAGCCACAAAAGTATTTTTAACAAAATAACACTTTATTTTCTCCAGCAATAAATAAAGGTTTCTGCCCAGTATGATGAAACACACCTTTAATCCCACAATACTTGGGAGGCAGAAGCAGGTAGATCTCTGTGAGTTACAGGCCAGTCAGAGTTAAATAGTGAGAATCTATCTCAAAACATAAATAAAAAAAAACAAACGAGTTTCTGCCCTACATTCTCATCAACCCTTTGAGTTAGTGTTCTGGATTTTGATGTTTTATGTTTTATGACATATCACTGTTGATTTAATTTGCATTTTCCTAACAACATATACCATGTGGATTATCTTTTCATGTGCTTACTTACCATCTGTATATCTTCTCTAGTCATATGTCTGTTAAGGTCTTTGACCCATTTTTAATCAGGGTTTTTTCTGTTCTAATGATTGGGTTTTAAGAGTTCTTGGTATATTTTGGATAATAATTTTTTGAGACAGTCTCACATTTTAGTCCAAGCTGACCTGGACCTTACCGTTTAGCCCACCCAGCCTCATACTCATGGCAGTCTTCTTGCCTCTGCCTCCAGAGTGCTGGAATTACAGGACAGGCTTGAGCCATCAGAAGTGACACTGATAACAATTCTTTTATCTGATATTGTTAGCAAATATTTTTCCTCAGTCAGTGGCTTGTCCTTGCATTCTCTTGACACTGTCTTTCATAGAGAAAACTTTCAATTACAATGAAGCCCAGACAACAAATATTTTCATCCAATGATGATGCCTTTGGTACTTTATCTAGAAAGCCATTACCAAATCTAGATTTTCTCTTTTATTTATCAGAACTGGGTTCTCCATTGAGGCAGAATATGAGAAATACACACATACACACAACTTAATTACATATATATAGATATCTATTATAATATTTTAGCTCACGTGACTGGAGAAGCTGAGAGATTCCATGATCTACCATCTGCAAAGTGAAGATCCAGGAAGGCAATGGTGCAAGGCACTATGAGTAAGAGAATGCATTGTATAGATTCTAGTTGGAGTCTGAAAACCAGGAATGTTGAGAGCAGGGAAAAGTCAGGAAATGTTGAGGGCAGCTGAAGTGGTCAGGTTGAAATCACCCTTCCTCCACCTTTTTTATTCAAGCCCTGAACAGATTGGATAATGTCCACCTATGCTGCAAGGCCCATCTGTTTCACTTGCTCCACCAATTCAAATGCTAATCATTCCCAGAAATACCATCAGACACAGCCAGAAATACCATTTAACTACACATCTGAACATCCCTTCCCCAGTCAAGTTGTACCAGTTATTTTCACAGAACTTCTTGGTTTCATGTTTTACATTTATATATGTGATATATTTTGAATTTGAATTAACATTTGCACCCAGAATTAGAGGCATACTGGTAATTAGCTGGATTTTCACGGCTAAGGATTAAAGATTCCAGCCAGCTCCTGGTCATCTGGTTGAAAATATGCAAGATGCTTCCAGTGAGAAGCTAAAATCAAATTGTTGGCAAGGACTATTTGGGGTGTAGTAAGACCAACAGTCAACCAGTAGGTAGCAGTCTGATTACAAGTGGTATCCAGTGTAGAAGTTACTTAATCCACTTGCAAAATTCATTTGAGATCTCCTAAACTGGCAAGAGTGGACTTAAGTTTCAAACAGATATGCCTACTTATATCAGGTACCAGATGTCACTCAAGTTTTACCATGCCCAGGCAGAGCTCTGATCCCACCATTGTTCTCCCCTCACCTTCAAGATGACCTTGTCTTGAACACTGCTTCTCAGTAACAGTTGACTTTCCAGGTATCTAGTATGCAGAAATGCTGACAGCCTTTCACCTAACAAGTTGGGGTGATCCAACTAATGAACTTTATGGAAACTTCAAAACAAAAAGAAGTCAGTCCATCGTAAGTACTTGATCCATTCTCTAGGGGACACAGCTCTTCTGGTAAACTCACAAAATATACAGTTTAAAACAGGTGGCCATAGCTGAGTACCTCCTCTGGGGATTTTTGCTATTGTTTCTTTCCAAAACCAAATCCAAAAAAAGCACACAATGAACATGGGGGTTTAAATGTTTTGGTTTCTGGGCTGAAGAGGTATATCAAGGTAGATCATCCTTTGGATAAGAGATATGTTAAAAGAGTTATCACCACCATGGATAAATTAGCATGGCAGGGCCTTTGAGGAGAGTTCAGACACACAAGACAGAGTGGACATCTCTTATAAAAGGTTTCAGAAAAAGGAAGGTTCTATGCTACCTAAGTGATAAGCAGTACATCATAGTACCTTATAGTCAGGCTGACTCTGATTACCAGGCCAAGGGGAGAGAAAAGGAGTCAGAGTCTGGTAGCTTAGGACATGTAAACTTCCTTTGGGGAAGCGAAAATTAAGGTGCCTGCCATTTTCCTGGAATCTAAGCACCTGGGGAGTCTATTAAAAAGTTACAGATTCACAGACATGTTCTCTGTAGGGTGTCCATCTGTCCCTGTAGCAGCAATGATCACAGAATCAAGGATGAGGGTGGAGATACAGAGAGTTGCAGATTGGCATGATCTGAGCAGCATCTGGTCTGAGACTTAACATTTATTTCCTAGAGTATAGGTACCTGGGGGAGCCTGTTAGAGGATTACAGATTCACAGGAAAGTTCTCAGTAAGGGGCTTGCCATTTCTTTTATAAGAGCTGTGAAGACAGAGAAAGAAGCTACAGCAGGTAGGTGTGGCCTGATTAGCCCCTAGGCCAAAGCCTAATAGGGTGACCCTGGTAATGACTGCAGTCATACCCCAGACCTGTGACACCCTCTATATACTAGAGTACATAGGCTATCTAGTGAAACCTAGTGGCTGCATCTGCAGTAGGAACTTGACATGTTCAGAAGATATCCCATGAACACCAGGCACAAGCCACCAAAACAAGCAAACAGCAGCCTCTTAATAGAGCTGTTGGGGTGGGTCTCTTTTGCCATGGTCAATCATCAGAGAGTCAGCCTGTCAGTTCCCAGTGGTCTTGCATAGCTGCACGTTTGGATTTTGGTTTTTGTTATTTTTGGAACAGAGTATCACTAAGTTCTCCTCTTTCTGTTTCTGTGACAAAATACCTGACAAAAGCAAGTCTGTTTGGCTCTTTAAGTATACAGTCCACCATGGTGGGAAAGGCGTGGTAGCAAGAGCATTTCTAAACATGAAAGCAGGAAACACTGAGAGGGCTGGTCAAAAGCTTATAGTCATAAAAAAGAAAGAGATGAATGGTTAAGTGCTCAGCTCGCTTTCTTATATTTTACTTTTTTATTCAGTCTAGTACCACAACCACTAAGCTGGGTGTGCCCACATTCAGAGATTTTCATTCCTCAGTTTACTCTGTCTAAAAGCACCCTAACAGGCATGCCTAGACATGTCTCCTAGGTGATTTGAAATCCAGGCAGGTTGATAATGAAAATTCACCACCACAAATCCACCCCTAGTCAACTTGGTAACCAAATACATTAGATTTAAATCATAACCACGGCTTCGGAAAATTTGGCTGTAATTCTTATTTTGTTGCTCTACAGATAAAGTGTTTTGACTGTCTCCTTTGAATTTCTGTGTTTGATTTCCTATAGTTTGAAAATTATATGTTTCAGTGTAGTGTTTTTGGCATTCATCCTGATAGGTGTTCTTTGAGCTTCCTGGATCTGTGTTTTGGTGTCTGATATTAATGTGGGGAGAAATCTTGGTTGTTACTGTTTTAAATATATCTCCTATTCCTTTCTCTCCTCTGTTTCTAGAGGTATTCTTGTTACCAAGGAAACCAAGATTTTCTTTTTGGATTCATGGCATCATTAATAAAAGAATTTAAGAATGGACTCAGAGGAAGCTTGAGGACAATTTTATTAGAATTTGTGTGGGGGAAAAAAACCAACAGGGGAGGCAAGCAGTAAATCTTCGCAGCTGCCTTGGAAGAGGGAGACAGAAAAGAGGAAGAGAGAAACACATGGCTTTTGCAATGTAGATTGGCAAGCAGCCACATGGTAGAAGGGGAGTGGGCTTCAAAGAAAGAGAAACAGACAGTGTAGAGTGCCAAGGAAAGCATGTTTTTGGCCAGCATCCAAAAGATAACAGTTATATGACAGTGGTTCATGTTTGTAATCTCAGTTCTGGAGAGGAGGAGACAGGAATTCTTAGGGCTGGATAGCCAGCGGTCTAGTTGAATTGGTGAGCTTCAGGTTCAGTGGGAGATCAGTCTCAAGAAAATAAGATGAATGTGAAAAAGTTTGTTGAGACAGAAAAGCTTTTTTAATGTTCATGGATAGGTTTCTGTGTAGATACAAGTTTTTATCTCTCTGGGACTAAGAATCAAATTTTCCCTTTAACTTGTGCTTCCGCACCTTTTCTTTTGAGATAGTGTCTCAATGTATAGCCCTGGTTGCTCTTGAACTCACAAAGAACAATCTGCTTCTTCCTCCCAAGTGCTAGGAATTAATGGCATGCACCTTTACACCCAACCTTTTTTCTTTAATAAGTTGTTTTCATCAGCAAAATTATTTGAAACACATATCCATCTAAATCTCGTCTATTGTGGCTTTTTGCTACAATGGCAGAGTTGAGTAGTTGTAGCTGTATAACCCTCAAATATAATATTCCCTGTCTGATCCTTTTATACAGAGTTTGCTGATCCCTGCCCCGGGAGGAGAATTGTTGGTGTGCTTGACATTGGGTGGTCCTACTCAGTGCTTTTCTGGAAGGGTTGTACCATCTCATTTCCTATCAGTAGTGTTATGAATGTTCTGTTTGCTCTTTATCCTGGTGTTACCTTCCTTCCTTTGTCATTTTAGTGGGTATTCCTGCTAAAATCTAGGAACTAGCCTACTCAGTACTTTTAATTGTTTTGATTTAAAAAAAATTTTATTTTTATATTTTTCCTCATCTTTTGTCGGTCTCCAGGAAAGTGAGTGTTACTCATGTATACATGCTGGAGTAGCATAGACCTGGTGTTCTGAAGAAAGAAAACTCATGCAATACAAATTACATAGCTATATGTCTATATATAAGTGTTTTGTTGCAAGTGAACTATGTGTGTGTGATGATGAGGAGGTCAGAAGAAAGCATTGTATTCCCTGGAATGGTTGTTAGCAGCCATGTGGGTGCTGGGACCTAAACCCAGTTCCTCTTCAAGAGCAGCCACTGAGCAGTTGCTCCAGCCCTACTCAGCACTTTTTGTACATATCATTTTAACTTTTGCATTTGGAATTAAAGAAAAAAAATCTGTATTTTAAGTTACTATTGTTAATGTAGAAAATATTTTCAAAATGAAACCATTTTAAGTTCTGACTTGAATTAAGAAGTAAGGTAAGCTGGGCAGTTACTCAGGGGGCTAAGGCAGGAGGGTTTCTTGAACCCAGGAATTTGAGACCAGCTTGAGCAAGACTCTATTTCTTTAAAGGAACAACGAGAACCAGAAAGAAAAGAATAACAATTCTATTTTTAGTTAATTCTCATGAATTAACAGTAAAGGAATTACTTTAAAAAGAAGACATGTCCTTGCTGTCTGTATCCGTATCTTTAGTGCTGAAGAGATGGAAGTTTCAAAATTAAAGTGGAGCCACTTGTGTCAGGTTCTAAAAATATTAATGAGGTCAGGAGTCTTTGAAGGAGGTGATCACATGTATATATGCCTTTTAATAAGAACTATCATAAGTCCTCTGCAGGAACTGAACTTGGGTCCTTTGTAAGAGTAGCCGGTGCTTTAATGACTGAGCCGCCTCTCCAGCCTCAAGATAATTTTTTTAAAAGAATATTTTAAAATGTTTCTTGGTTTAACATTGTGTAGACAGCTAGGAGTTGCTCTCTGTGGCCCAGAACTCAGGATGTATTTAAGATAGGAAGGAATAATAACTGGGCTGTTCCTGTCAATTTGCCTTTTAGCACTATGGAGTTTTTAGGGTCCAACTCTGGGGTCTAGCAGACCTCAGAAATTTGGTTCAGCCACCCGCCCTTAAGAGAAAAATTATAGTGAAAAGCCGATTTATGTGGCCATGTTGGGAAGAGGAACAATTGAAGAGGGAGGCCCAGTGACCTCTAAGTCCATTTGTAAGGTACTGACATGAGGGTTTGGTTTAAACAGAGGGCGGCCGAGCCAGTCCTGTTCAAGTTGTAGTCATGTCTGTCTTTGTCAGAACTGTGTGAAATCTCATCCTAGGAGACAAGTTCCTTCTCTGGCTGGCACTGGGCTTTTAATGTTTCCCTTTCCCCAAAGGAGATTCCTGGGAGAAATTCCAGTTCTTGATGGGTCATTGTTTCAACAGTCTGATAGTTAAAGGGTCTCTCTGTAGAATACCTTCACTCCTGTCCAGAGGAGTGAGTAACTGCATTTGTTACCATCAGCTCACCTTAATGATGGCAGCTTCAGGCCATAAAGGAAGAGCCAGTTGTATTTATTACCACAAATTTAGCCTTTGGCTCTGTGGTCAGTTTAAAACCCTTGCCATCGGCTCACCTTTAACCTTGCAGTTAGTTATAAGCAGCCTGTGATCTTCATCACTTATTTGAAAGGCCAATGATAGTTTATTTTTAATAGCAATAGAAGGGGAGTACTTGAAAATGAATTATAAGCTGCTTGGATATTTTCCATTCTCCTGTTTAACTTAAAAATATGTTTCTGTATATGGACTGCAGAGATGGCTCAGCAGTTAAGAGCTCTGGCAGCTCTTCCAGAGGTTGGGGTTCAGTTTGTGAACCCACCGTGATGGCTACAACTGTCTGTAACTCCAGTTCTTGGGAATCTGATGCCCCTCTTCTGACCTCAGCAGGGATTTTACAACATGAGTGCACTTACATGCATGCAAACAGGACACCCACACACATAAAAAAATTTCCTTTCAGGGTACTCCTAACCACTGATCATGCTGTTTGTCTCAGAGGACATGGATAGACTCGTGATATTCGTATGCCTAAACAGATGTCTGAGAAGGAGATGGCTACGGAGGGCACTTTTATTCTCTTTCTCCCTGTCTGGCATCCCTGATCTTTATGTCCCCTTGCATGGAAGCTATCCCAGCCAGAGGTACAGGGAAGGTGAATTGGTATGCTTTGAATCTTATGACCCAATCCACAGTTTCGTCTTCTGAGGTTGGTGAATCATAAAGATCTCTAAGTTGGCTATAAATGTTTAAATTTTCATGACCTTAAGCCCAAATATTATAAAAATACAAGCTACAGGCATTTATAATATACTTCATTTGGTATATTTCAGACTTTGAACAAAACAGAAAAACTTCCTTGCTGTCATTTCTATGACATTTTACATCCCTAGGTTCAAGAAAATTTTAGAACTATGATTCTGTTCAAAATTCTGAGAAGGTAAACCTTTTTTCACTGTAAAAATAATATATTAATAACTTTTTGTAATAAAATAAATACATAGGAAAAATGCGTGAAGCCATCATATTTTGTCCGCAGATTACAGGCCATCTCAAAGCTTTTGCTCCTGCCTTTCTCCCCATCTAGGAGATTCTCCTCCACCATATCCTTGCTATCTTCTCCCCAAACACACTGTGACTACTAGTTGTCTTCAGGTTTTGGCTGGAGTGCATGTTGCTTGGGGAAATCTTGACCACTCTAAGCAGGTTTCTCCACTTCCTCTGTTTCTTCCAGAACGCTCTCTACATTTCCCTCATCTATGTGATATTGAAATTAAGTGGTAAAATATTTTTATCTGCATTCTCATTTAGACTGTAAGTTCCATGAAGGCCAGACATTGATTATTACCACAATGTGCATGTAGAAGCTACTCAGTATTGGTAGGTTTCAGTGAAAGATGCTTGCTTATTCTAATTTAGATTATATCTAGTACATCAACTTCAGTGACTCTCATCATCGTGCTTTTGCAAAACTTGTTATATAGCCATATTGTAGAGCTATTCTGGAAGGATTTAAAAATAGTATACAAATGTATAAATTAATATGGTTGCTTGGTTTTTGAAAGTTTGAGAATTTTGTTGATTTCTTAAAATTTGTCAGTCATTTAATAATATTGACTCCCTTAGATAGTCAGTGGTAAACAAATTAACTCTGGGCCCCATCTGCATGGAACTATATTCCTAGTGGAGGGCACATATTGCTTTTATAAAAACAAATACATGTAATAGAATGTTAAAATGGGATTGTTTTGTCTCAGTTTTGGTCCAGACCCTAAGACAGAAGTGCTAACTAATTCAAATTCTAAAGTGAGTTGCAAGACTTGAAGCATAATTTGCAAAGGGAAACTGGTTTGGTAGTCTCTAGCTGATGAACTACCTCAGGCCTTACAAAGAAACTAGAGACCATGGAGTATTGTTAATAGGAAGGCACTATTTGGAGATAGACGTTGAGGTTATGAGCCCCAGGCTTGCCTTGGGGAAGGGAAAGGGGTATGGTTTATTTTATTTACTTTTTAAAAGGCTAGTGAGAAGAATTTAACGGAATTTCTATGTTAGGGTTTGAATGTGAAAGATTCCCCACAGGCTCATGTGTTGAACACTTGTTCCACAGATGATGGTATTTTAGGGAAGATTCAGGCAACTTAGGACCTTGTTGGAGGAGTAGGTGCATACAAGCAGTTCCTTGGGGAATTAGCTCTGTCCTGTCTTTTTCTGCTTCTGTTTGCCATGAGGCGAATAGTTCTCCTCTGCTAGATACTCCCACAGCCATTATATTCTGCCCAATTGTATGGGGCCAAGCAACCATGGACTGTAAACTAAAGTAAATTTTTTCTCCCTTAAGTTGTCTTATGTACTTTACATTATTTGGTCATGTGACACAAAAGTAACTAATACTTTCTCAGAGAGTCTCAGATGTGTATCTTAAAGTTTGTGGTTCATGTATCTATGTTATCTAATTGTGTTTGGAACTGCCTGACAGGGGCTTTCAAGTCTCAGGACTCCCCACTCTCTCAAATTGGTGCTTTCAGGTGCATACTTCTGGTAGAGCAGATGAGGCCTTCATGAGGGAGAGAAAGAAAAAAAGGTGGGTTTTTAATGGTCTGCCTAAAAAAGGTTTTGTGGAGAGTTGAGGATGCCTGAGTAGGAAGAACTTCTTAGATGCCAAAGGGAGTAAAGGAACGTTCTAGGAGAGCTATATCTTCATATGTTCAAGTGAAATTCACTTGACTGAAGTGTCCTCTGTTTAAAGTGTGAACTTTAAACACTTTCCATGCACAGAGAGCATTACAAGCAGAGTTGCCATGCTCAGAAAGCTCAGAAAGCATCACAGGTAGAGTTGCTGTTCTCAGAAAGCACATATTTCCAGAGGAAGGCAAGTCAAGGAAGATCTTTCCTTCACTAAAACTCTTTTTCAGTCTGTCCCTACTTCTATTTTTAATCTTGGATAGCTAAAGGAGAAGAAATGGAAAGCCTAGGTTGGAAACTGAAAAGACCATCCATCTACCTTTCTGGAGTGAAGTTAAGGTACTTTTTAAATTGTCCTGGCTTGAACATGTAAATACTAATTTCTGATTTCAAGATTCAGCATCTGATCTGTATTATATGTTTACCATCTGGCTTTTAATAATATAAGACGTGTAATAGATGTGCCTCTGACAGAGAGATGTATTTTTGGCCAGGTATTATATATGTCATGCTTATTTCATGTATTTTTGTTTGTTTTTTGTGGTGCTGTGTATTGAACCCAAGGCTTTGTGAAATCTAGGCAAGCACTCTACCACTGAGTTATATCCCCTGTTCCCATGCATTGGTTTTTAAAGTGATCACCAGAGTGGCTTTGTTTTAAAAGCGTAAAATCCCACTGTTTTCCTACCCTAAATATGTAAGAGTATGTGGCAGACAGAGTGATGCCCCTAACCAACAAAGTTATCTCATCCCGATCCATGGGGCTTACCAATATGCTGCCTTGTAAGTTTAAATGTGAGATAGTGAGATGAAGGAGGTTACTCTGGTCTATCTGAGTAGACCCAATGTAGTCACAAGGGTCCTTATTAGAGGGAGATAAGAAGGTAGGAAATTAGAAAAAGGTGATTCAATGATAGAGCAGGAGAGAGGTGAGTGTGGGGCCACAAGTCAAAGAATAAGAGAGTTTTTAGAACCAAGAAACCTTTCTTAGATACTCCAGAAAGAGCCACCCACTGAAACTTTGGTTTCAGCTTGCTGAGACTCATTTTGTGTTTCTAATTTCCAAAACTGAAGAGGGGAGGTGTATGGTAAGCCGTTGAGTGTGCAGGCACTGTTAAAACAGCAATGGGAAGCAATACATTTTACTTTAAAAGTGTAAGAAATAGGTGAAGGGATGCCCACAGGTACTCCTTTAAATGTTTATTGTTGTCTATTTTAAGAATTCAGATATTTATTTATGAGCTTAGGAGGTTAAATAATTACCTGGAATTCCACTTATGGATAAATTAGAAATAATACAAGAAACTGTTGTGAATGTAGACCTGTGACTTGGTTACAGAAGAGTGGTATATCTGCCTCAGGAAGAATATACACACATTTCTCAGGATGTATATATGTAAGCAAGTATATCTTATTATACTAACTCTAGGATATTAAGCTTGTTTGAATAAAAAGCAGCTAAACAGGTATATATAAAATATTTATTTTTAATGATATTATACATAAGAGATCCCAAAACTTCCACCAGAAAACTGCTAGAAATAATTAATACTTTCAGTAAAGTGGCAGGTTATACAATCAACTTACAAAAATCAGTAGAAAAAGCATTTAAGGATACCCTCCCATTCATGGTAACCTAAAAAAATTTTTTAGGAATAGACCTAACCAAAGACATTAAAGATTGCTACAATGAAAATTTTAAATCTTTAAAGAAAGAGTCTGAGGAAGACACTAGGAGGTGGAAAGACCTCCATGCTCATGGATTGTGAATTTAGTATTAATTACTAATTAGTACTAATTAATTCTGCAACAGAGAATAAATGCTAAAAGCAATGTATAGATTCAGTGCAATGCTAATCAAAATACCCATGACATCCTTCACAGAGCTAGAAAAAACCATCCTAAAATTCATATGGCATCATAAGTGAAGAGACCCCAGCAAAGCAACCTTGGGCACTGGGGGGAATCACCATACCAGATTTCAGATTATGTTACAGAGCTATAGTCATAAAAACAGCATGGTACAGGCACACAAGTAGACACATAGATCAATGGAATACAATATAAGATCGAAACATGAGTATATGCAATTTCAGCCACCTGATATTTGACAAAGGGGTGAAGAACACTCACTGGAGGAAAGATAGCATTCTCAACAAATAGTGCTGGCAAAACTGGATCTCCACCTGTAGAAGAATGGAATTGAACCCTTATCTTTCATTCTGCACACAAGTCAACTCCAAATGAATCAAGACCTCAATATAAAACCCCAAACCCTGAAACTGTTTGAAGAAAAATAGGCAGTTCCCTGCAAGATATAGATTTAGGAAAAGACTGTCTAAATCTGACAACAGCTGCTCAGGCATTAGGGTCAGCAATCAACAAATGAACCTCATTAAGCTACAAAGCTTCTGTACAGCCAAAGTAACAATCAAGGAAGTGAAGACAGAACCTGCTACATGGGAGAAAATCTTCCCCAGCTACACATCCAACAGAGATCTAATATTCAGAGTACGCAAAGCACTCAGAATCAAAGAGATAAGAAAATAAACAACCCAATAAAAAGATGGGCTGTGGATCTGAACAGAGAGTTCTCAGATGAAGAAATAAAAATGACTAAGAAATACCTTAAAACGTGCTCAAGATCTTTAGTAATTAGAGAAATATAAATGCAAACCACTTTAAGAATCCATCTTACCCCAGTCAGACTGGCTAAGATCAAGAGAACAAAAACCACCAAATGCTGGAGAGGATGTGGAGAAAGGGGGATGCTCATTCACTGCTGGTGGGATGCAAACTCATGCAGCTTCTCTAGAAAGCAGCGTGGAGAACTCTCAGAAACTGAAAATGAATCTACCAAATGATTTGGTCATACCACTCCTTGGCATATACCCAAAGGCCTCATCCTACTGTAGAGATACCTGTACGTCCATGTTTGTTGCCACTTTCTTCACAATAGCTGAGAAATGGAAACCACCTAGATGTCCCTCAACTGACAAACGATAATGAAATTGTGGTACATTTACACAATGGAATTCTACTCAGCAACAATAAAAGATGAAATTATGAAATTTGTAGCTAAATGGATGGGACTAGAAACTGTTTTACTAAGTGAAGTAACACAAACTCAGAAAAGCAAGTGATGTATGTTCACCCTCATTTGTGGATAGTAGCACCAATCCCTTTATGTGAGTATGTATCCTGACCTAACAGCAGGAGTCAGGAAAATGGAAAGGAAACACAGAGGTAAAGGAAGAGAAAGAGCCTGAAAGAGGGAGATAGTAGGGAACAGACGTTACCAGGGGGAAGGTGGGGAAAGTGGGAGTGTCTGGCTGGGAGAAGAGGAGGAAGGACATTCAGGGAACCATGGGAGTGGGGAGGGAGGGAGCTCAGGGGAGGTGGGATGGTGGGAATGGGTGTTATGGGGGGAGGGTTGGAATAATGGGGGCACTTGGACTGAGGTGGGAGGAGGGAGGTTGGGTGGGGAGAGGAGAGATGAATGGCCCTTGAGCAGAGGGGAAGCTAGAGGGAAATGAGTTGGCTTGGGAACCCTCTGAGAAATACACATGCAGTGTCTGAACATTAGCACATATGTTTGCCTGGAGACTGTATGGCAAGGAGCACAGTGCCAGACGGGAGAGACCGCCCTTCAAATGGTTGGTCACAGTAGTCCAAGAGACTTCCAAAATATCACAGGCCAACGCCAGAACCCTTGGATATCTCCCAGAACTCAAAGTATGCTGAAGATGGGGCATACTTCAGACACAGGACTTGGCACAATGGAACAGGAACTGACATGGAAGCCTTCTCTACCTGAAAACTAGCTCTCATAGTTCTAGAGGATGCTATACAAGCTGCTAAGAGAGAATCAATCAAAGGTCCTACCTAGCCCTAAAGCCTAATAACTATAAACGACCGGCACAGCAAGCTACTTCTATTGGTGCAGTAGTAGCACTGTTATCTGTGGGCTAATCAACAGCTATCTAATTGGATTTAAAGCTCTCTCAATGGGAGTGAACTCATAGGTGTCACTGTAATTATAGCCAAATATACATAGCTAGAGGGGTCATAGATCGTAGAGAAAACTATCTGTCATATCTCATATCTCTAGACAAATGAAATTTCTTCCCATATGCTAAATATGAACCCTTATATATACAGACAAGTATACTGTACACTGCTCATCAAAAAAGCTTCTTTTTGCAACAGATGGGACACTACTGCACCAACTGGTCACACACAGAGAACATACATCTAAGAGATGCCCAGCCGTAGGTGACATATCTATAGTGGAACATCTATTTCTGAGGCTCATGGAATGTAGTGGAATGGGGGTGAGAGAGTACATGTTCCTCAACTCTCACCGACATAGCTTCCTTATACAGCGGAGTGCGATGCACACAGAAGGCCACAACAGTTTAAGTTGGGAGAACAGGAGACTATACAGAGTGTGTGTCTCTGGATAGGACTCCTGTATTAAACTTCACCCACCCCATGGCTCAGAGACCATTGTGGAACAGGGTGGAAAGGTTGTAAGAGCCAGAGTTGGTCCATGAACATAGGAAAACAGACTTTCAGGCCACTGGAAGTTTGCTCATGTGAACTTGTGGCAATAGTGGCATTGAGCATAAGCCCATGATGACTAAATCATTCAGGGAGCTAGAGAAATCAGTGGCAGGCCAGCCCTACCCTGTTGAAGACTGATTACTGCTGGGTGAGGGAGAATAAACCTTCCTTAAAATCTCTAGAAAGGCTGGCTAGACTCCTGTGTATGAACTTGTGTCAAAGGACATCTGGGTACAAATGCTTGAACAGATAGGACTTAACATGTATAGTGGAATGCATGAGGTTCATTTGGGGTATGTATGTTGGGGGGACATGAATGGGTCTAAATTTGATTAATAGCTATTGTATGAAATAAACAAAAGCTCAATAAAATACTTTTAAAAATAAAAATATTTATTGTGTGTGTAGACACAACCACCATAGTTGTGAAGATGTCAAGGGATAACTTTCCTACCTTGTTAGATATGGGGATCAAACTCAGTTTGTCAGGCTGGTGCATAAGCATCCAACCCACTGAACCATCTCATTGGCCCTAAACAGGTATCTTTTATTGAGTGTCCAGACATCTTCTTTATAGTTTCACCTTTAATTTTCACGAAACTTACTGATATCTCCATTGTATATGTAAGAAAACTAAGTTTACAGAATTTAGGATACATAGCTAGTGAGCAATAGAACTCAGGTATTATCTTCAAGTCTTCTAATAATATAGTCAAGTCAAGTTTTTGTGTGTGTGCGTGCGCGCGTGCGTTAGAGGACAGCCTTTGAGTTGGTTCTTGCTACTTGTTTATGGGTAAGGTTGCTGTTTCTGCCATCTTGCTGCTGCGTACTCCAGGCTAGCTGACTTTATGCTTCTGGCCAGTTCTGTCTCCACCTCCCATCTAGCCGTAGAGTCCTGGGGTAACATGTGCACCACTGCATCTGGCTTTTGACTGACTTCCCAGAATCAAACTCAGGTCACCAGACTGGAGTAGCAAGTGCATTTACCTCCTGAGTTCTCCCTGGCCTCTCAGTATTTTTTTTTCTTCTTGGTGCTGAGATTTGAACTTAGGGACTTGTACATGCTAGGCAATTTGTTTACTGTTTAGTAAGTGATCTCTAGGTACACAGCACCTGAGGACATAAAAGTGAGTAGGACATGCGGATAAGGAAACTGAGGCTTGTACCCTCAGTTTTGTGTATTTGCTTTTCCCCCTCCCTGCTCTATTCATCCCTTGACCTCCCTTCAAACAGTGCTCCCTTTATACTTACATGTCACATGCATTCCATTACTCTGCCATTTCTCCTCTTCCCTTAAGATTTCGTCTTCCTTTCCATGGCCCCCTTTCTACTTTCATCACACATGCCCACTCACATTTAAATCTAGATTTTGCATATGAGATATAACAAGAAACTTTTGTCTTTTGGAATCTGGCTTATTTCACTTGATGTAATTCCTGTGTAACCGTTTCCTCCAAACTGAGACATCTTCCTGCAGGAGGAATGAGGCTCATAGGACTCTTGAAGCTAGTGAAACTTTTTCTAAGGAAGCTCAGAAATAAGATGCACAAGACCCCTTTCCAAGGTTATAAAAGCAATAAACAATTGCTCACTGGAAGAGATTCTCCACCCAGTGGAACTGTTTGTAAGTCTTGCAGGGAGGTTTGGGGATGTAGCTTTTGTGATTTGTCACCCATGTTGGGGTGGGCTTTTCAATGATGCAACTGTCTTTGAGTCACCCTTGCTCCTGTAAGTAATCCCAATAACCTAAGCTAGACTGGAATGAAGTTGTTTCTTTGGTGCCCTATCTTGGGCACCATCTCCCTGGGAAAAATCACATACTACTGATGATCTCCAGTTCTACCCATAGTCCTTAGAATGTACATACTTTCACTTTTATTTAACTGAATAAAATATTGTGCACATGTGCCATTTTTCTTCTTTTTCAATTTTTGTGTGTGCTCTCATGTGTATGCATGTTTGCAGGCATATAGCACGCATGTGCCTGCACCTTTGTGCATGTGCATGTGGAGGCCCAAAGTTGATGTTGGTCATCTTTGATCACTCTTTCACCTTGTTCATTGAGGCAGAGTTTCCCAGTCAAACTCAAACTTGCCAGTATGGCTAGTCTTGCGAGCCAACTTGTTATGGGGATCTTTGGTGTCTGCCTTTTGAGCCAGGAATTACAGGTGGGTTGCTGTACCTGATATTTATGTGGGCTCTTGGGATCCAAACTTAAGTTCTCAAGCTCTTGCAGCAATGTCTTTAACCATTGAGCGATCTCCTCCAAACTCTGTGCTGTTTTTCTGTGTCCATTCATTTGTGATGGACAGTGCAGCCATGAACATGGATGTGAAGCATCTCTGTGAGAGTGACTTAGAATCATTTAGGTATATATCCAATGGTAGTTCTATTTTTACTTTAAAAGTTTTACTTATCTGTATTCTTTGACAGTTTCATGCATGTATATAATGAATTTCCATTGTTCTCCCCTACATTACCCTCATTTCCTCTTCCTTTTCCTCTAAGATTATTCTTCTTAACAAATCACTCTTCTTCTTTCATGTAACTACTGTGGAAATCACTGGAGGTTCTTCAAAAAGCTAAAAATAGAACTTCCATATGACCCACCTATACCACTCTTGGGCATGTATCCAAAGGACTCCGTACCCCGTGACAGAGATAACTGCAGATTTGCATTCATTGCTGTTCTATTCACAATAGCTAGGCATTTGAAGCAGTGAAGTCCATCAGTGGACAAATGGATAATGAAAATTTGGTATTTAGTTTTTTAAATTTAAATTCTATTTTATGTGTATGAGTCTTTTGCCTCCATGTATGTAAGTGCATAGCATGTGTGCAGTGCCCACGAAGGGCAGAAGAGGACATGGAATCTCCTAGAACTGGAATTACTATGGTTAGGATCAAGTGGGTGCTGGAAGCGCTGAATCTGGATCTTATGCCAGAGGGGCAAGCACTCTTAAATGCTGAGCTGTCTCACTAGTCCATGGTATTTAGTATTTTGAGGATCTTTCACAATGACTTCCACAGTGTCTGTACCAGTTTACATTCCTACCAGCTATGTATAAAAGGTTTATCTTTCTCCATATCCTGGCCAGCATTTATTGATAATTATTTTTGTGGTGATAGCCATTCTGATTGAGGTGAGATGCAATCTCAAAGCCGTGGTATGTTGACTTACAATCATTTGGGTATTGAAATAAATTTTAATTTGCATTTCCATTATGGTGAGCACTTCTTGAAATGTATTTATTGGCTATTAACATTTCTTCTTTTGAGACCAGACTATTGAGTTCAATGAATTTTTATTGATTGTATTTTTTGTGTATTAGTTTCTGCAATTCTTTATATATTCCAGATGTCGATACTGTCAGATGTGTAGTTGTCAGAGATTTTCCTTTATTATGTAGCCTGTCTCTTCAGTCTGCTCATTGTTCCCTTTGCTGTGCATAAGCCTGTTTGTCTCATACAATCCAGTTTGTCAATTTTGGGGACTATTTCTTGAGCTATTGGAGTCCTTTTCAGAAAATTCTTTCATATATTTGTATATTAAGATGTTTATATTTTTCTCTAGAAGTTTCATGGTTTCAGATCTTACATTAAAGGCTTTGATCCAGTTCGAATGGTGAGAGATGTGGATCTTGTTTCATTCTTCTACATGTGGACATATAGTTTACTCTGAACCATTTGTTGAAGAGGCTTTTTTACAATGTACATTTTGACATCTTTGCTGAAAATTAGGCTGCTGTCACTATGTGGATTTATTTGCAGGCCTTCCATTCTAGCCCATTGGTTTGCATGTCTGTTTTTGTTCCTGTATTACACAGTTTTGTTACTATGGATCTAGTATCATTTGAGGTCAGGTATGATTCTTCCAGCATTCTCATTCTGCTTAGGATTGCTTTGGCTATCTTGTGTCTTTTGTGCTTCCATATGAATCTTAGGATTTCTTTCTAGTTCAGTGAAGAATGTAATTGAAATTTTTGTAGAGATTACATTGAATCTGTAGAATGTGACCCTAGCCACTATGCCTTTTTTGCTAGATGGACCTCTTAAACTGTAAACCAAAATGAACCACTCCTCTCTTAAGTTAGTGATGTTGAAGATGAAGCAGACCTGTGACTAGCAATTTCACACTTAGGAATGTACACCACTATGAAAAACCTCATGCATTGGGAGACATGAATCCTTATGTACATATTAGCATTATATTGGATGGTTTCAAGTGGAAATAGTTTAAATATCTATTACTAAGTATTGAGAAATAAGTTTTTGATATATTTGTATAATAGAATTCTATGAAGTACTGAAAATTAATGAATAACAGCCACATCCAATGATATACTTAAATTTCAGAGACAATGTTGAAGGATCAAAAGAGTCTGTGTTATATGCTGTTATTCATATAAGGCTGAAAAGTATGTAAAATTGAAGTGTTGTTTTACAGATAGCTAATAGGAAGAGTATAAAGTGATTAAAAAAGAAAGTTAGGCTCAGTGGACCTCAGGCTTGAGGGCAGTTTGAGCTATAAAGCAAGATCCTATTTCAAAATCTGCAAACAAATCAAAACCACCCCCAAAAAGTAAGCACTTCAAGTCTCATTACATAGTGACTGTCATATGCATGGATAGTTAATGTTCTGGTTTTCAAGTTTGAGCTTTCTCTTTTTGTATTTCTCAGCATTCATGCAGTGAGTCCTTATTCATTGTTATTATTGTTGTTTGTTTTTTGAGACAAGTCTTCCTGTAGTCCAAGCTGGCCTGGAACTCAATATGTAGACCAGACTGGTCTCAATCTCATAGAGGTTCACCTGCCTCTGCCTCCTGAGTGCTGGGATTAAAGGCATGTGACACTGTGCCTGCAAATCCATTGTTTTCTATGGGGCACCTAGTGAAAAGGATCACATATTCAAAGAAGAAAAAGAATTATTTCTTTCATCTGCAGCCATGAGAAGTCCTGACAACTCCATTTCCTGCTCATTTTTCTCACCCATTCCAACTGTTTCCTTATAAGTATCTTCCATAAGAAAGGATTGCATGTTTTGCTTGAAATATGGGTCATTGAGGAATGATCATTGAGATGTTTGGGGATACATTAGAATTTTGTGTTTGTACCACCTAATGCATCCTCAAAGATGAAGATCTATGTCCTGGTCACTATTTCACCATTGGTTACAGGCTGTAAAGGGAGTGTGATAAATCAGACCTGACCACTGACACAAGCCAGAGGGGCAATTGGGAGCATTAGCAAAGTCATAAAAATAATTGGGATAATTCTTGTAAAAATGATGTTGATGATATGTTCAGAAGTAGTCTCTTAATAAATACATTTTTCCAACATCTGTTTTTTAAAGATCACATTTGTATAAAAAGAATCATGAAAGCAGTTACCCTCACAGTCAGGGATTTGTAACCACTGAGAGTGAGGCAGGAAATTCTGACTGGGAAGGAAGGGTGAATCAGAGGCTTTTGTAGAGGTGGCTTGCTTTGTTTCTTGATCTGGGTGTTGTTACATGGTGCTAACTTGATTAATTATCATTCACTAAACTGCACTTTCATGTTTTTCATATAGCAGTTCTATCCTATACATGGGGATAGTGTTCTAAGACTCTCAGTGGATCTCTGAAACTTCAGATAGTACCAGGTCTTGTGTATACTATCTTTTTTTTTCCTGTACAGGGAAATCTATGATAAAACTTCCTTCATAACTAAGGCACAAGAAGATAAAAAACATTAATTAATAAAATATAACTATTATAGCAATGTACTGTAATAAAAGTTGTGAAGTGTGGTTTTTCTTTGGAGACAGTCAAGCAAATATTAGTATATTTTAAAGATTTATTTATTTTTATTTTATGTATGAGTGTTTACCTACATGTATATAAATATATCAGGCATGTTCCTGGTGTCCAGAAGAGGTCATCGAATCCCCTGGAACTGGAGTTATAGATGGTTTTGGACCACCATTTGGGTGCTGGGAACTGAACCCATGTCCTCTGCAAGAACAAGTGCTCTTAACTGTGCAGCCATCTCTTCAGCCTCTCCAATTTTCTTAAAGTCTCCTTTATTTTCTGCTATTCTGCATGAATGCTACTTTGTTTAGGGAATTACTATTACTTTTTTCTGCTTCCACCATCATATGATGAATTTCCAGGCTCTACATTCCATTTAAACACATCAAAATTTGGCCAGTTTCTTTGTGACATTTAACTGTTCCATAATGCATCCATTCAATCTAAGTGTCTTTTAAGTAGAATCTCTGATCTATAACTTCTCAAAAGCTCTCAGTTTCTTCCAGCAATTCTACCATGCTTGAGGTGGAAATGCAGGCCACTTGCTGTGTAAACTAATGGCTTGATTTGCGTTATTTAGCTGAGTGGTTATTTATCCCCACTGACCTTTTGGCATATTATAATACAAACAACAGCTGCCATTATTAAGTATTTACAATGTAGTAGGTATTCTTCTAAGAGCTTTACAGGGATTAACTCATGTTATCATGACATAAATGTAGATATTTAGTTTTTGTTTTATGCAGTTGTCCTTTAAGTAATACATAAAAAAGAGTAGCAAATCCAAAACACATTTTTTTGGTCTTTATGTAATTACTTTTACTGTATTTGTAAATTTGAGTTATTCTGTTTGGTATTTTTCATTTAATTCTGAAGAACTCCTTTAATGTATTTTTTTTAGTGTGGACTGGTAGAGAAGAATTCTCTAGGGGTTGGTTTATCTGGGAATGCTTTTTGGTGTGTGTGTGTGTGTGTGTGTGTGTGTGTGTGTGTGTGTGTGTGTGTGTCTGTGTGGTGCTTGTGTATGATGTGTGTGTGTGAGAATGCATGCCCATGTGTGGAGGTTAGGTGATAACTCTCCAGTTGTTTCTGCTGCTGTGCTGCATACTTGAAGTTAGCTGGCTTATGAGTTTCTGTGTGATTCTCCTGTCTCTGCCTCCCATGTCACCACAAATGTGCTAGGCTTGCAGATGTTCACTATTGACGTCACTTAAAAAAATGTGGGTTCTGAGGCTCTGAACTCAGGTGTCAGGCTTTTGTAGTAAATGTTTTTGCAGGCTATGGCATCCGTCTCTCTCTCTTTCCCTCTCAACTTCCCTCCCCTCTCTTCTTCTCTCCTTTCCAACCTTTTCTCCTTCCTTTCTTCCTGGTTTTTGCTTTGCTTTTATGGAAGAACTCTTAGAGGTTCTTTCTTGTCTTTCTGTTGATGTCTTCTCAATAATTATAAGGTTATTACCTTCTGTTTCATAGAGTATGGGTTCACAGAAGCATAGGATTTTAAAAAATTTATGACTAAGAGTCTTTAAAAATGCATTGAATTTATTACATGTATGGTGCATAATTTGTGTGTGTGTGTGTGTGTGTGTGTGTGTGTGACTGCACATGCCACCGTGTGCATGTGAAGATCTGAGGAAAAGTTTGAGGAGTAGATTTTCTGCTTCCACCTTTACATGGGTTCTGAGGTTTGAACTCAAGTTTCCAGGCTTGTGTAGCAAGCACCTTTGCTTGCTGAGTCACTTTGCTGACTCACACTGGCAGTTGTGATTTGGTTCTACCTAAAGGACTAGAATAATCCAATGGAATCAGATATTGTCTGGGACATAAGACTGAGTAGAATTAGGACAATAAGCTAAGGAAATTTGAGGTAAGGCATTCAAGATACAGAAGTGACAATATTTTGTAAGAGACAAGGTTGGAGACTGGATTATAACATTATGCCTAAATTTGAAAGGACACAATGTAGATAGAAACAGAGGAGTGTTTAAAGCATGAGTATACATAAATAAGTCCAGGAGATGATTTTGGGATGGAGATGATAAGCATCAAACTGAACCAGAAGCTTCTATTTACTTAATATCCATTTCATTTTCCTAGGGTAGTGTGGAGCAGATGCTTGTAAGAGTTTCACCAGGCTAACCACTTGAGAGTTGCTCATAATGAGGCACTGAGCACAGGTAAGGCAATTTAGGATCTTCCTGGGTTTTGTAGTGTATAAATGTTGAAGGGTGTTTTTAGAAGAGAGAGAAATCAATTACAGTTACAGTAATCATGAAGCTTTTCACACAAGAAAGAAAACTACCCTTTGAATAATGTGTATGGTTTGATTAGGCAAGTGGTTAAAGGATCTTTGCATGTACCCACTGACACAGGGTAGACATGAATGTGATGTGGAAAGGTGTGTGTTGGGGTCAACAAGGAAAAACATTTTTGGATCACATCAGTTTTCTTGGTGAAATATTGAGAATAACAAAAATCCTAAAATAGAAAATTTCTAGAACAGAATGGGGTAAAGCTACAAGGAAATAAAAAGGAGACAAATGAAATGATTCCTGAGCACTATGCAGGACAGCACTAATTCATGCTCAGTTAATTAGGTCCTTCCTTTTTCTCTACCTATTTTTTCTCCCTTTCTTACCATTTTTGAAGTAGAAAGAATCCTATTTGGGGGCTGAAGAAATGGTTCAGGAGTTAAGAGCGCTGCCTGCTCTTGCACTGGACCTGGGTTCAGTTCCTAGCACCCACAAGGGTCTGTATCTCAAGATCCAGGGAATTGAATACCCTCTTCTGGCCTCCACAGGCACTACAGCGTGTGGTACACTTACATACATGTAGACAAAACTCTCATATATATAAAAGGCAAATAAAATAAAAAAAAATTAAAAACTCAATTTATTGTACCTTTATATGTGCACAATGCCATGTCAAGCACTTTATATGTGGATTTAGTTTATTTCACCTATTGGTAATCTCATGGATCCATTTTATAGCTACAAGAGATTAGTGTTTAAGTTGGGTTCTTTTGTTATCATGGAAATAGATTTGCCACAAGTGGTAGAGTTTACTGTGAAATCATGATACTGGTTGGGGTCTTCCTTTGCATTATAGATATCTCAGAATACTATATGTAAATTTGTGTGTGTTTGTGTGTGTGTGTGTGTGTGTGTGTGTGTGTGTGTGTGTGTGTAGTAGGGAGCAGCTAAGCAGCTACCTTGACTGATCATCTTGGAGAAGCTTAATCTAAGGCTTTAGGATGAATGGGATCCATGATAGGCTGAGGTAGACCCTGGAACAGGAACATTATTCACAGTTCTGGAGAACTTTTAGGCATCTTAGGACGGAGTGTCTGGGTGTAGTGGTGAAGGCCTTTAATCCCAACCCTTGGGAGGCAGAGGCAGGCGGATCTCTGTGAGTTCCAGGCCAGCTGGGGCTACAGGGAGACCCTGTCTCAAAAAGACCAACCAATCAACAATCAAAAAACAAAGCAGGGCAGCCTGTGTGGTGTTCTGTCATTTACTCAAGACTCAACACAGGGATCCCTCTTTGCCCTCTATGTCTCTGTGGTAATAATTCTGCCTTTTGGTTAATATATGTGAGAGGAAGCCCAGAGTGTATCAGGCACAGTATTAACAGACCTAATTCACAGAACAATTTTTTTTTTGGTGTGTGTGTGTTTGTGAGAGTGCAAATGTGTCTACATGCCTGTGGAAACCAGGGTTAACTTTAAATATCATTCCTCAGGTGCTGTTCCTCAAGAGCTGTCCATGTTGTTTTATTGAGACAGATATGCTCATTGGCCTGAACCTTGCTGATCAGACTATGCTGGCCAGCAAGGCCCAGGAATCCCCACTTGTCTCCTCCTCTCCAGTGTTGAGATTGCAAGTGGGCACCACCATGCTCAGTTTTTTATGTAGGTCCTTGATATGGGTATGTAAATTATTTCTGTCTCTGAGAGACGGGCTTAAATAGATAAATATAGTGTAAGGTAGCAGACAAGTGCCGTAAGTTTGGATTAGACAGAGCATTTTGGGAGTTGAATGAAGGAGAAATTTCTCCTGAGTGAATTGATTTGAGAAGGACTC
This sequence comes from Eospalax fontanierii, assembly GCA_035773235.1. Taxonomy (NCBI): domain Eukaryota; kingdom Metazoa; phylum Chordata; class Mammalia; order Rodentia; family Spalacidae; genus Eospalax; species Eospalax fontanierii. Next base: position 71,201,065 of record CM069536.1, read on the forward strand.
CTGGCTGAAATAGAAATTGAATGAGAAAGGTAGATGTTTAAGATTGAAGTGTAGGGAAGGGAATGCCATGAATAAAGGCCCAGTGATGAGGAAGGCACAAGGATCACTTTGGCTGTAGCAGTAGGGTACTGGACTCTACGGTACGTACTGCCTTAGGATGATTCATGTAAATCATGCTGGGAGCAGCATAGAGAACAGATTAAAGTGGGATGAGAGAACATCAGGGGAACCTGCAAGGAAGGGATTTCATTGATTCAGACATGAGTTCAAGAAGAAATGGATGAATGTTATGGCAAAAAATATGGATAAAAAGAAATGAATGTGGGGATGATTCTGAAAGAAAAATGACAGGACTTGAATCTTGATTAGATTAAATGGATGAGGCACAGGAGAAAATAAGACAACACTGGGATTTCAAATCTGGGCCACAATGACAGTGAGTGATAGCTTAATGATGAGAAATAAAATCAGGAAGAGGTGGGAAAATAATGCATTGGTTATGAATGCTGAGTTTAAAGTACTGACGGAGCACCTTAAACATCTACGAAGCAGTTAACTATATAAGCTTGAATCTTAGCAGTGAGTGGATAATTTTTTTGTTATTTATTTTTTGAGACAATATCTCCCTGTAGTCAAATGACTTGTAACTTGCTTTGTAGACCAGGCTGGCCTCAATTTCAGAGATCTGCACACCTCTGCCTTTTGAGTGTTGAGGTCAAAGGCATGTACCTACCACCATACCCAGCACCAAAACATTTTTAAATGGTGAATCTTTACTAGGTAAGCTGTAATTGAAACATAGGAGTAGTTAAGATAGCCAAAAAATAGACAGCTGTTATAGAAAGAGGGTTCCAAAAGTAAAACTTTGAGGAACAAGTCATATTTTTAAAGTGGTACCATGTTAGTCAGATTTCCTTCACTGTAGCACATCCCTGAGATAACTTCAGAGAAAAATGTTTGTTTGGGCTCATAGTTTAGGGAGTTTCAGTCCATGATAGTTGGAGATTTTGCTTTTAGGGCTGTAGTTGGGGCAACACAACACAGTATGAGTAGCAAAAACACTCCCCCTTGGGCTGGGGATGTAGCTCAGTGGCACAGCACTTACTTACCATGTAAGAGATCCTGAGTTTTGTCCCCAGAACTAAGATAGGAAAAAGAAAGAGTTTGAAGCACTCCCCCTGTGGTCTGGAAGAGGACCACTGTCTTATATGCCCTCAGTGATTTAAAGACCTGGTACTAAGTTCCACCTCTTAAAGGCTCTTCAGTGTCCTAATAGCACCGTGTGATGGAGCAGTCCTTTAACATATGGGTCTTTGGGGAGAAAGTTACAATCTAAACTATAGTAGATGCCACTTGTCCAAAATGGTATTACGTTCATTCACGGACCCTTAGACTTAGAGTAATAATAGGTAAAATGTCTCTAAGGCCAAAGCAAGAGAAAAATCAATTTATACCAGAAAAATGGCCCAAGAAAATTTTGTCTAAATTTGTGAGTAGGTTTTATGTGATAATTCTCAGTACAGACTGAAAGTAAACAAAGACCTTTGGATTCGGCTCCTGCAATGTGGAGAGAATTAGAGTGCCCCATGTACAGCAGGAATTTGAAACCACATTCTGCTGGAAGTACTGTGCTAGCTCCAGTTCTAGTCCAACTCAAGAAAAGAACCTGAAAGCCAGTCCTGCTGGTACATGCCTGCGATCAGGAGATAGAGTCAGGAGGGTCTTATCATGGCAACTTTCAGCCATATAGTGAATTCAAGGCCAGCATCAACTGTTTAGTAAAAAAAAGAAAAATGAAAATGGCCCCATTCTGTGGAATGGATGCAATTTAGAACATACTGTAAACATAGAGGTCAGGAAGATATAAAGTCTTGAGACTCAGACTGAATCAAGCTGCCTGAGAACATTAAGATTTATTTATTTATTCATTTATTTACTTTTGCAGTGGGCCTAATGTGTACTATACAATCATTCTTGAAATGAACTCTACCCCTAGTCTACTTCATGACTTGTGATTGGATTTATATTTATTGTTATTTAACATTCTGGTCTAATAGTATAACATTTGGCTTTGGACTGGCTATGCAAGGAGTCAGGTAGAAACAGACAGATAACTTAGAAACTACCGGGTAGGGAAAGTGAACATGGAGGAACAGAAAGGGAAAAAAGAATATAAGAACAAAAGGTCTTGGTTATATCCAAGCTAAGATTATACAAACTAATTTAATAATAAGAATTACAGCAAAAACACAAACAACAAAACAGTATCTACCAAGAGATGGGGCTGGAGGGATGGCTCTACAGTCAAGAGCATTGGCTGTTCTCGCAGAGGACCTGGTTTGGTTCCTAGCACCCACATGGCAGCTAACAACCACCTGCAACTCCAGTTCCAGGGCATCTGATGCTCTCTTGTACATCCACAGGCATTGCATGACATGGGTGCACTTACATACATGTAGACATACACTCATACATATAAAAAACAACAATAATAAAACAAAAAGTGAATTCACTACAAATAAATTTTGTGTGTGTGAATGGAACAAGCTGCCAAAAGATCTTAAAACAAATATGCTTAGTACTGAATGTAGGAGTGAAAGAAGTGAAGCAGATAGGAAATGGGAACAGGGAAATATGAAAAATATAATTAGGTATGTGAAAATGAAATATTTATACTATTGAAATGAAAAATGAATCACTGAGATGCACAGTAGATTGGACATAAAAGGAAATGGTGAATTGAAAGATAGTTTTGGACTTGGGATGTAGCTTAGTGGTAAAGCTTTTGCCTAGCATATGTAAAGCCCTGGGTTTGATCTCTGGCATAAAAAGGAGGGAGAAAGAGAGAAAGAGAGAGGGAGGGTGCCGCGCCTGCACGGCCCTGGGTCCGAGTCCCTGAGAGGGGCATTGGGATTAAAGAAAAATGCAACATGCCAGTTGAGAGTGAAAGAGAAAGTGTTGTTTTTACTTGGAACTATTTTATATTTATATCAAATACATGTGTCACAAGGCGAAAGAAATGCAGAACGGAAACAAGGAACTTATCTTTACAGGAACATCTTGACTTTTTCCTGGTACATCCTTGAAACATATCTCTGCCCCACCGACCACAAGTTCCCGGTCCCATGACTTGTAGTGCGTCCCACTGATTAAGGACAAAAGAATATTGCAAAGCTCTCAAGATAGCTCAAGTAGGTCAGGGCAAGGTCTCATGGCCTGCGGAAAGGGCCTGTCTTAAAGAGACCTAGCAGCCACCATAGCAAGGCTATGGAGAGGGTTGTGTTGGGAGGCCTTATTCCCCACAGAGGGAGAGAGAGAGAAGAAGGTGAGGAGGAGGAGGAGGAGGAGGAGGAGGAGGAGGAGGAGGAGGAGGAGGAGGAGGAGGAGGAGGAGGAGGAGGAGGAGGATGGGGAGGAGTTGTTGTTCTAGTTTAGTTTCTGTTGCTGTGGGAAAACACTCTAACCAAAACCAACTTGGGAGGGAAATATTTTGTTTTGCTTACATGTGCCAATTACACAGTTCATCATTGAGGGAGCCAGTGCAGGAACTCAATTAGGGCAGGAAATTGGAGGCAGGAGCTGAAGCACAGACCATGAAGGAACATTTCTTACTGACTTGTTCCTCTGGCCTGTGCTCAGCTTGCCTTCCTATACAACTCAGGCCTATACAACTCTGCCCAGGGGTAGCACCACCCACAGCAAACTAGGTCCTCTCACATCATTCACAATCCAGAAAATACATCACAGACATACCCATGGGCCAGGCTAATAGAGGTAATTCCTCAATTGAGATTCCCTCCTCTCCCAAGTGTGTCAAGTTAACAACTGAAGCTATCCAGCATGAGACGGGGAAGAGAGGAGGGACACGAGGGAGGAGAGACAAGACCAGAAGACAGGAGAGGTAGAGAATGATTTCGGAGGAATTTATTGGCATTCAGTACAAGATGTAAAATGATAAGGGATATGAACAAGTAGTTAAGAGATGTGGAGGTAGTGAGAAGTTCTGACATATCAAATAGAAGTTCCATAATAAGAACAGGGAGAGTTGGCAGAGAAGATGTATATGAGCAAATATGGCAAACATTCTACTACAGTCAAAAAATTTAATGATTCTTTTAGATAGGAAGTACAGTTTTGGTACTGAATAGGATAAGGTAAAGTAAATCCCCATGAAAGCACAGTGGTAAATGTGCAGAATGTTGATGATCCAAGAAGTGTTTTGAAGTTACTAGAAGGGGGAAATACGGATTATTTTTAAAAAGGCAATTAGAGGGGCCAAAGAGATTTCTCAGTGGTTTAGAGCACTGGCTGTCTTTGTGGAGGACCCAGGTTCAGTTCCCAATGCTCAATGGCGGCTAACATCTGTCCATAACTCCAGTTCCAGGGGATCTAATGCCCTCTTCTGGCCTCTATGGGAATTGGATACATAAGTACACTTACATGCTTGCAGGCAAAACACCCATCACATTAAATAAATAAATAAATAGATAGATAGATAGACAGATAGATAAATAGATAAATAAAAGAAACTAAGAACCATTTAGACTGAAAGCAAACTTCTCATTAATAAAGGATTCCAGAAAACAATAAAATATCTTCAAAGTATTGAAGGAAAACATTTTTGAGTTAGAATATTATGACTAAGTAAACACCACAAAGAGTGAAGTGAAGGGGAAACATTTTCAAACATAAAAGACCAAGATTTCTAGTCCTATGCTTTCTTAATCATTATTATTAAAGATTTTTTTTGAGTCAGTGTCTCACTCTGTATCCTTGGTGGACCTCCAACTCAGAGAGATCTATTTGCGTCTGCTTCCCAAGTACAGGAATTAAGGGTGTGCCACACCCTATCGTGTGTGCTTGTTCATGTGCATGTACATATGTCATGGAGCATGTGTGGAGGCCAGAGAACCACATGCAGATGTTGATTCTTTCCTTCCACTCTGTGGGTTCCAGGGATTGAACTCAGGTGATCCAATTTGGCAACAAGCGCCCTTATCTGTTAAGTCATTTCACCAGCCCCCATACCTTTTCTGAAAGAAAAAGTGAAAGGTGTACCTTACGAAGAGAGAACCTGAGAGATGGTTTGTCGTACAAGAAATAATTATGAGCACATAAAGTGATAAAATAAGTTACCACATATGCTTAATTGTTACCAGATAAATGGTGTTTTATTTTTAAAGGCAAATGGAAACTCTAGTTAATAACAAAATAGGGATTTGTGTTCAGTTGGGATGAGGATATAAATATACAGTTTTCCAGAAAGATTTATAGTTGTATATTTTATTTTAAAGCTTCTCCTAATCAGTATAAGACTAGAAACATTATCCACACCTTTCAAATCAGCAGGAGAAAAAGGGTATTATGGAAATTTTTTGTAAACAAAGCAGTATTACAGAAAAAGAGAAAAAGAAAAGAAAGGGAAATAAAGACTTCTCAAGATGAAATTAGCATAAGGTAGAGTATATAAGAACGAGCATAAAAGAATCAACTCATCTGTTGGTGAAGGGGATTATCAGTTTAAATAAAAAACAAACTTCAGTTGTTTTGCTGCTTAAAAAGAGATACACATAAAACCACACAGAACAGATTAAAATAAAGAGATGAAAATGATATACAAAGCAAACAGTGGTCAAAACATTAATTTAGAAAGGCTGCTACAGCATACCAAGTAGAATTTATGGCAAAATTGTTTGTAAGAATGAAAAAGGATGCAACAGATTAAAAAGAAAATCCACCAAGAAGATGTAACAAAATGTTTTCACTTAACAGTATGATCCATACATTTATATACATGATATTAAACACACACACAAAAATATACAGAGAGAGAGAGAGAGAGAGATAACAAAATAGAATTACAAAGAGAAATGAATAAAAACTATAATCAAGGTAGGATAGATAAATAAGTATGCCAAAACTAGCAAAGGGAAACTGGAGAGATGGCTCAGCAGTTAAGAGTATGTCTTGCTCTTCCAGAGGACCCAAGTTTGGTTCCCAGCACCCATGTTATGTGACTCAGAACTGCCTATAACTGTAGTTCCATGAGTCTGATGCCCTCTTTTGGTCTCTGTGGGTACCTGCATACACATGGCATGCACACATACAGACACACACATGTAATTAAAAATACCATAAATCTTAAAAAAAAAACAACTAAAAAACTAGCAGAGATGAAGAGAATTTCCACTCAAAATGAACAGGGCTATATTTGTGTCTCTGAGATTGAGTACTGGCTAGCATATACAAGGTCCTGGGTTCAATTCCTGGTACCACAAAAACCCCAAACCAAAGCCAATGCTCTTTTTCAATAAATGGGGAAATACAAATGCTTCAAGGAATCCTGGAACATTATAAAAATTGATCATCTTACCATGTCACACAGATTTTCAAATTTGAAGAAATGACATCATGTAGGTCATGTTCTCTGATTACAACATCTCTAAACTAGAAATCCACAATAAAAAGGTGATAATAAAATTCTTTATGTTTGAATTGAGGAGGAAATAATGTTAATTGCAAAATTATTCAGAATCAAATGACAGTGGATGATATCTGAAATGCATACACCTAAGGTGACACTGAGAAGTAAATATCCATAATTCACTTAATAAAAATGATTTTAAACTGCCATGTCTAACTCGAGAAACTAGTATAGAACAGAAAAGAGTAATCTTCTCCCCCTTGCCCCTACTGTAATGAGTTATCAGTTGAATTTCACCTATGAAGCTGACCAGCTGTCTTTGTTAATCCAGAACAGAGGGATTTGGGGAACAGTTGACCTACAAAATATTTGTTTTTATTTTATATGTGTTTTGCCTGCATGTATGTGTGCCACATGTACGCAGTGCCAGTGGAGGGCAGAAGAGGGTGTAGGATCCCCTGAAACCAGAATTACAGACTGTTATTAGCAGCCATGTGGGTGCTGGAACTGAACCTAGTGAGTCACCAGTGCTCTTAATTGCTGAGCTGTCTTTCTAGCTCAGGGTAGTTGATTTTAAATGCTACACTGGGATAGTTCCAGGCAAAACACTTAACCATCAAGGAACAGATAATCCTTATTTTATGTAAGCCGAGATTGGACAAAGAAAGAGAACAACCTAACAGTCTATTCCTCATTCTTCTACAGTCTTGATATTGTAACTGGATGAGGAAATTATTAACCAGGGTAATTTTTCATGATAAAATTCTAGAAAAAATGTAGCACAGTTCAGCAGTATTAAGGAAAAATAGTATATTAGGATCACATTTATTCCTGGAATGTGAAGATATTTTAGAAATGTACTAATGTAATAATCTCATTAACAGACAGAAGGCATCATGACCATCTTCAAAGATGATTAATTAAACTAAATACAAGATAGTTGTGTACCTGTAGTTACAGTTACTTGGGAGACTGAGGCAAGAGGATCACTTGAACCCAAATGTTGACAGCTAGTCTGCTCAGCATAGTAAGACCCCATCTAAAAAAACAGAGACACAAATGCAAATAAGAACCCAGTACAGACATCTGATTTCTGCCCTACATAGTGTAGAAGCTATCGCTTTTGCCTTTATAATGAGAGAAAACACAGAAACTCACCTATGGTTCTTAGATTTATTAGAGACCCAAGGTCAGAGCACAAACTAAAAATGTCTTAGTTTCCCAGGGTTTCTGTAATAAAATGCCATAAACCGGGGTTCTTAACAGCAGCAGTGGAAGTTGTGATTTTTTTAATGCCTTGTGGAAGACTCTTGGCCCATTTAGTCTGTGTTTCCAGGGCTCTCAGCAATTTTGGCCTTCCAGTAATCTCTGCCTCCATCTTCACATGACCTGCCTTCTGATTTCTGTGTCTTTTGTATCTCCTCTTTTTATAGGACATGGATCATTGGATTTAAGGCCTGCTTCAATCCAGTATGACCTTACTTTAACTTGATTACATCTGCAAAGACTCTATTTCCAAATAAGATCATATGCTGATGTTCTGAGTAAACTCATATTTTGGAGAAATAGTTTTAAACCTTATCCTCCCACCTCCAAAAAACCCTGGACAAATAGGTGAACAAGAGAATCTCAATTAATAGGGAATTGAAGTCTCTCAAGTGGGTAACTGAGAGAAACACTTAAATGACAGTTGATGAATTGCTGGAAGTAGAGGGTAGACTAGCTTGAGACTCAAAAACTTTTGTGGTGTAGACTTGAAGGAGCTCACTGTAATAGCTTTGTTTGTGGAGACCCTATTAGGTTCTTGTGAAGATCTGAGAAAAATCTTCTGCTTATAGCAGGAGCTGAGGAAGATCTCTACTTTAGAATATAACCAGAGTGGTATATTCCCATAATAAAGACTTTTCCTTGGAGAAACTTCCTTATTCAACCCTTGTCTGAGCTAGGGGAAAGGGAATTAGATAGCTGGGGTTCATATTAGCCTTCATATCTCACATAAAGGGAGGGGAGAAAGGTTAAAAACCTTCTGTAGGTTACAGCACAGGGACTGGCTGCCTATAACAGGGAGATTTAATATGAAGACTATAAATGCTTCTTCCAGCTAATATCCAGCTACCACATCAGCAGAGCTCCAGACAACAGGGAATTATAAGAAAGACAGGACATAGTCTATTTCAGGAGTTTCTAGGGAAACTTGGATGGCAGAGGAGACAATACAAGCATACAGAGCAAATTGCAGCCTTGATACGTACAGCTACAGCCAGTATTAAACACAGTCTAACTCCTACCCAGATAAACATAAAAGTAAACACAAACACCCTACATTAAATGCCTGTTTACTTCAGTTCCTATTACCTAATACATTTGGTCTGGCATTCAACACAAAATAACAAGCCTCGTGTATTAGCTTTGTGTTACTATGACAAAAGCTTTGAGGCAGTTAACATATTGTGGTGATGTGATACCATATTATGGCTGCCTAAACAAAAAAAGCCTGACTCTTACAATCCAGGAAAAAACCAAGAGTGGAGGTCTGGAGAGATGGCTTAGTAGTTAAGAACACTGGCAGAGGACCCAGGTTTGATTTCCAGTAACCACATGACAGCTAACAACCATCTATAACTCCAGTTCCAGGGAATCTGATGCTGTCTTCTGACCTCTGTGGGTATTGCATGACATGGGTGCACTTATATACATGCAGACAATACACTCATACCCAGAAAATAAAAATAATAAAATATATTAAAAAAACAAAACCAAGACTGGGACCCTATCTATTCTGAAAACTTATTCCTTCTGATTTCTCCTAGATCTGTGCTACTGGAACTCTTCTTTCTCGTACCAGGCCTTGCTCTGTCTTTATTGAATCTGTGCATCCAGCATGAAATGGGGAAAGAAGAGCAGACCTTGTTTTATCAGGGAATTTTTTTTGACTACTATTGACCTAGAACAGCAGACCTAACCACAAACAGAGGTTATTGGTCTAATCTCATCTGCTTTTTTTTGCAACACAAATGGGATAATTTGTTGCTTTCAGTAAATATTTACTGCTTGCAGTACCTGATAACCTCACAACATACAACATATATTATTCTGGGTCAAGGGCAAGGAAGTGTCAGGAAGGACTAAAGCTATATGTTAGGTTACAAGAGGAACCCAAGGCCTATTAAGTTTGCTTATATTGTAACCAAGCTGAGATAGTGTAAAAGAAAATTCATTCCCACAACACAGAAAGATAAAAAGTTCCTCTATCTCTTGGTTCTGGAGTTTAGGTCTACGGCTGGATGCGACACCATTGATTATGGGCCTCTGGTGAGGGTCCCGGATGACAATAGAAGGGATTGTACATCAGAGCAAACTCTTTGCTCATAAGCCAAGAAGCAAAGAACAGAAAATTGGCCGTCTTTGTGGGCATACCCGCAGTGATCTAAGGACTTCCTATAAGACTCATCCCCTAAAAGTCAATTGCATATCTTTGTAGTATCACCCTGGAGACTAAGCCTTTAGCATACAGATCTTTGGAGGATACCATCCACATTTAAAGCATCATGGCATGCTAAAAGGAAAGAAAATACACATGGTGAAAGAAAGCAAGCATTAGTACCAGACTGATACAACAGAAAGTTTAAAAAACTATTAGATTGAAAATAAGTATGATGATGTGTTACTAGAGAAGCAGACAGCAGACATGAAGAAAGCGATAATACGAGCAGAGAGACGGAAACTAGCTAAAGGAAATCTACATTATGACAGAAATTAATGATGTCTTTTACTGGCTCACCTTGGGAATTGAACAACACAGAAAGTTTAAACCATGGACAGTAGTTAATACTGTGTCACTGTTAGTTCAAGAGTTGCACAGATGTCCAACATACTAACAGCATGATGTTAGTAATAAAGTCTGTGTGTGTGTATGTGTGTATGTATGTGCGTGTGCATGTAATTGCATATATGGGGGGATAAGGAGAGTGCACATGGGAACTCTGTCTATGTAGGACAGTTAGGGAAAATGTAAGTATTAGAACTGATGAGAGGGTATAAGGTTGTTCATTCTAAAAGGAAAGTGAAAAACTTTAGCATGTTCCATATTCCAGTAAAAACTAATTCAAAAGTCAGATATAGTGGCATAAGTCTATAATCCCAACATTTGGGAAGCAGAGGCAGGAGGATTGCTAAGAGTTCAAGGCCAGCCTGGTTTATGTAAGAGAGTTTCAGGCCAATCTGGGCTGTAATGAGACCTTGTCTCAAACAAATAAAAACAAATAATTAGAAAATGTAATATTAGGCAACATTGCATTCAAGGTAGCAATGAAAATTATAAACAACTTAGAAATAAACCTACCAAGGATGTTTAGGTCTCTTGAAAAAAATCTACAATGAAGGATTGAAAGCTAGATCTATGGAAAGGGAAACTATGTTCACAGTATCACTCAAGATATCAGTTAACTCTAAATTACTCTGTAAATTTAATTTCAATAAAAAGTTCAACCTTTTTTCATGTAGTTTGGTAAGATGATTGTGAAATCAATTTTGACTCTAAGCATTCATTATAAAGCTAGTTACCAAGATACTGTGGTGCTGGGTCAGGTGATGCAGGTCTCCAATTCAACTACTTGAGAGGCTGAGGCAGGAAGATCACAAGTTCAAGGTGAGCCTGGCCTGTAGAATGAGTTCAAGGTGCCACCTATCTGGATAACTTAGTGAGATTCTTTAAAAAAGAGGAAAGACAGCTCAGTGATAGAGTGCCAGCTTAGCACATGCAAGGCTGTTGAGTCAGTCTCAGTACCTAGTACTGAGTACCTAAGGACTCATGGGAATTGAAAGCCATTATAGTGTCATACAAACACGGAGAGCTGTCTTATGGCAAAGTAGGAGTGGAATTATAAATTGTTGGGGGGGAATTTAATAAATGTTTAAAACGTTGCTTATCTTTAGGGAGAAAAGTAAAACGCACTGGCCTCACTCAAAAATAAATTTAAGTTGAAACAAATATTTAAATCTGAAAAGTAAAACTTTAAAATGCTCAGAATGAAATATAGAATGAAATGTTTCCAGGAATGAAGTTCATTGAAATATAAAAAGCATAAACTAAAAAGACTGATAAACTCAGCTACGTTTACATTTTAAAACTTGCGTTAAGCAAAAGACTTCATAAAAACAAAAAGAAAAAAGCTATAGATTAGAACAAAATCTTTCAGTCTAGTACATTCCTTTAGAAAGAACTTCCTTTAGCATGACAGAAAAAATTACATCAAAAGAAGTGCACATCCTCATGCAGAATATATATAATGAAAATCAACCCTAAGCACATGAAATTCAAATAGATGAAACCAGAAATAGAGTACGAGGTCTCAAATGCAGCCAGAGAAAACATGACACTTGGAACTAGCAATTGTGGTGATCAGAAGAAAATGAGCCTCTGTCTCTTGTGGTATGAGGCTTTGGACTCCAAGTTTCCTTGGTTTTTCCTATCTGAAAATACCTTTGTCTTCATTATGAAGGCTTTTGTTATTGTTGCTGCTTGGTTTTAGAGTCTTGCTACATAGCCCATGCTGACATGGAACTTGACATCCTTTCTGCTTGTGCTTCCATGCCCAGGGCTTGAAGGCATTTTATTTTCTGCCAGGTATGACTACTGCTCTGATGTTTTAATTTTTTCCTTTTATCACTCTAGAGATGTTGGTTAGAACATCTGGTATCTCACAGCTTCTTGGCTGTGCTCATTTTGTTGTAATATTTTCTCTTTCTAATCTTCACATGGATAATTTCTGTTGATCCATCATTGTTAAGCTTATTGTTATTTCATCTATTTTCTGTATTCTATCATTAATCCCAATAAAATTTAAATTTTCCTGTACTGTATTATTTAAAAAACATTTGTTTATTGTGTGTATATGTATGTGCATGTGCATAATGTATGTGTGTGTATGTATGTTCAGAGGACAACTTGCAGCAGTCAGTTATCACCTTTCACCATGTGGGTCCTGAGGATCAAACTCAGATGTTAAGTCTTGGCAACAAGCACCTTTACTAACTGAGCCACTTTGCTGACCCATCAGATATTATATTTTTAAGTTCTAAAGCTTCCAGATGTTTAAGTCTTTATTTATTTGCTGACATTTCTATCTTTAGAGTCATTATTTTGTTTCCTTTCTCACTGGACAGAATTCAATAATCTAAAATCTTTGCCTTCTAATTATAACATCTGCATCATCTTGAGTTTGTTTTTTGTTTTCTTCCCTCTTTTGTTTTGGATTACTGAGATGAATTATTTCTACGTAGGCAAAATTGGCCTCAAATTTACCATAGTAGCCCAGACTGGCCTCAAATTTATAATCCTCCTTCCTCAGTCTCTTAATGCTGGGATTACAAGTGCGTCCTCCACATGCAGCTGTGTTGTCTTTTTATTTTTCTGGACAGTTGGTCAAATGTGTCACATTTCCTTTTTCTTTTTTCTCTGGTTTTTCCTCCTGTCCTCTCTTTTCCTTCCCCTCCCTTCCACCTTTCACCCTCCTTTTTTTCTTTTTTAAAATTATTTTTGATTTTGTGAATATCATATTTGAGTATTGTTTTTGCATTATTTCTATCCCTCCTAATCCCCCCCAACTCTTCCCATGACCCCTCCCTACTTCCCTCTGAATCCCTTGACCTCTTCTTTGATTATTATTGTTACACACACACACACACACACACACACACACACACATTTACAAACACACACTCACATACGTGATGCACTGAGTCCATTTAGTGTATACCTGTGAAAATTCATTTTCTCTCCCCCAGCATCCATTGATTGCATATAGCTCTTCATCTTGAAGTAGGATCCTGTGAAATTTCCCCCATCAACTGTGATATGTCAACTGTTTTTGCCATGATGCAGATCTTGTTAAGCTACCGCATTGTGGGGATTTCACTGACGCAGCTTCCCTATCTTGTCTAGAATTCATTAGGAAGCAGCAGGTGTCTTGTTCCTTTGGCTCTTACATTGTTTCCACCCCCTCTTCTGCCATGTTCCCTAATCTTAGGTGTAGTAGTTGCTTTGTAGGTATGTCACTTAGGGCTGGGCGTCTCACAGACACTTATTCTCTGTATGTGACCAACTGTGGAACCTTCTTGCAGTCCCCATCTGTTGCAAAAAGAAGTTTCTTTGGTGAGTGGTGAGAGGTACACTTGTCTCTAAATATAAGTATATATATTTAAGATACAGTAAGAAATTACACTGGGGGCGGGAGAGATGGCTCAGCAGTTAAGGGTACTGACTGCTCTTGCAGAAGACACCACATGTCAGCTAACAACCATTCATAACTTCAGTTCCAGGGGCTCTTTTGCCCCCTGCAGGCCTCCCTGGGCATTGCATGACATGTTTGCACTTACATGCAAGGCTCACTCACACACATAAAATAAAAATAATAAATAAAATTTAAAAAGAAATTCTGTTGGTTTAGGGAAGTAACAGGTGTAGGCTTTTCTCTAGGGTCTATGACATCTTCATCCATGTGTACTTGGCTATGTTTACAGTACTACACAAGAATTCCCTTCCATCCAGTGGGCCTTAAGTCCAATTAGACAGCTTTGATTACTCTCAAGATAAAAGTGCTGCTGTTACATCAATAGAGATAATTTGCTCTGCCGGTCATTGTTGTGAGTCTTCTTTTTCTTTTCCTCTCTTTTTCTTGACAGGCTCATGTTATTCTGCCCAGCCTTGTCTGAAGCTCCTTGAGTCAAGTGATGCCCATGCCTCAGTGCCCGCCCCCCGCAGGCCCCCTTCAAGTATCTGGGACTATAGGCACGAAGAGTAGCTTTGACATCATTTCTTTACAGGTCAAGAAAATTTGGATTGTATCTTGGATATAGTGACTGTTATGTTGTGGAGGCTCCACATTCTACTATTCTCCTCTGAAGAGTTTTAAAGCAGTTGGTTAATGAGAGATTGATTACAACCTAATTCTTGAGTGTCAATCCAAATCTCTGCTTAGTTCTTTTTTAAAATTTTTATTATTTTTATTTTGTATATATAAATGTATTGCTTGCATGTGTGTAAGTGTACCCATGTTGTGTAATGCCTAAGGAGATCAGAAGAAGGCATCAGATTCCCTGGATGGATGTGAGCCACTATGTGGGTGCTGGGAATCAAACCTGGGTCCTCTGTAAGAGCAGCCAGTACTCTTAACTGCTGAGCCATCTCTCTAGCCCCACTGCTTAATTCTTTTATCCCTAGTTAGGTTATTGTTTGTGTGTAGTCCTGTTCATTTCATTTGTGATTCAGAGATTAGCTACAGACTTGGGCAAAGATACATACTTCATGTATCCTTCACTCTGGCTCTTTCTCATAACTATTTCCTCACTTTCCAGCAGCTGTGGTTACTTTAAACTATGTGATTTGTTATTTCAGATTAAAAAAATTCTTTCAGCATGCTATTTGAGTCTTAGCCATTATGAGTATCATTCCTCAGCCAGAAGCAATAGAAACTCACCTGGGATCATTCCTTTTCTCCAAGTGTTGATGCCTCTTGAGAATCTCTCCAATAGTTTCAGAGGACATTTTGGTCTTCAAAAATTTATTTTAACTTGTTTTAATTTATATTTTATGTGTAAGAGTGTTTTGCCTGCATACATGTAGGTGCCTGCAATGCTCATGGAGGCCAAAAGAGTGTGTGAGATCCCCTTGAAATGGAGTTATGGACGGTTGTTAGCTGCTATGTGGTTGGATACTGGGGCCCAAACCCAGGTCCTCTGCATAAACAACCAGTGCTCTTAACCAAAGCTGTCTCTTCAGCCCCTCCCCCCATTTTGATTTTTAATTCAGAGTTTATAACTGTTGTCTTTGTGAAGATAAGTTTGACAGTCATTTATTTGTGCATAATGGAAATGGAAATGGAAGGAGACTAAACTGGTACAATCATTTCCTTGAAGGATTTGGCAAAATTTGGTAAAAATTGAACTTAACTTCAAGAAATCTTATCTATGTACAAAAGGACACACGGATGAATATTCACTACAATTTAATTTTTCAATAGAAAAATATTGGAAATAATCTAAATTTCTATCAACAAGGTAGTGAGTAAGCAAGTTGTTAAATATTTATAAAGTGAAATATTGTAAGGTACTAAGAATGAATGAACTTGGGCTAGAGAGATGGCTCAGTGAGTAAAGTGCTTGCCACACAAGCATGAAGGCCTGAGTCAGAGTCCTCTGCACTAACTACCATGGTATATACATGTAATCCTGGTGCTCTGTGTTGAGAAGGGAGGCCGAGACAGGAGAGCCACGGAAGCTCATGAGCCAACTAATCTGACATGTGCAGAGATCAACAACAAGAAAATCTGTCACAAACAAGGTAGAAGGTGAGGACAGACACCCAAAGTCCGATCTTCACACATACTGTGGCATGTTCTGGCACTTACACACATGAATGCATTAATATGCACACACATATAAAGAATAAACAAAATAGTGCTTAACCGACATGATTATATAAAAATGCAATATTAAGAAGAAAGGAGTTTTAGAAAGATATCTACAATTTTGTAATAATTATATTAGCATAAAATGTATGAAATAGGGGATGGAGATGTAGCAGAATTGGTAGAATGCTTGACCAGCATATTTGAGGCTCTGTGTTTGAATACCAGCTCTGCATAAACCAGGTATGGTAGTGTTTGCTTATAAGCCCAACACTCAGGAAGCTCAGAAGTTCAAGGTCAACCTTCGCTACATAATGAGTTGAGTCAAGCCTGGGATACATGAGACTGTCTAAAAAATTATGTATGTATGTATGTATGTATGTATGTATGTATGTATGTATGTATCTGTCTGCCTCTCTGTCTTCTATTTACCTACCTACTTAACTCATTCATCTACTTACCTATCTATGAGATAGGACCGGTGGGGTGTAGCTCAGTGGTAGATTCTTATTCTATATACACACAAAAGTAGAAATATATAATGTAAAGTTATGCTATCTAAGTTTTTATCTTATCCAAAATTTCAACACCTTCAATGTAAATTAACTTTTTAATTTAATACTTTTCCTTTTAGTACTTGTCATACTTATGTAGCATATATTTTACTTATTTAATTTTTGTGTTTCCCCATGAGCATTAGTTCCATGAAGTAAAGGTTTCTACCTTCATTTCATTTGCCTAGAACATTGTTTGGTATAAATTTGTACTTAATAAGTAGCTGCTGTACAAACAAATAAGTGTATGAAGTACAAGGACATAGCCACCAATTCAGAATAGTTAAAAAGATTTTAATTGTGTGTGTCTTTGTCTCTGTGTGTGGGTAGGTATACATGTGTGTATGTGCCATGGAGTCCAGAGGTGGTGGATCTCCCTGAAGCTGGAGTTACAGGTGGTTGTGAGCTACCAAACATGGAAGCTAGGAACTTAGCTCAGGTCCTGTGGAAGAGAAGTACATGCTCTTAACCTCTGATCAGTCTCTCCAGCCCTAGAATAATTTTTGTAAGGGCTTCTAATATTTCTAAAATATTTTATTTCTAGAACAAAGATATCTGGGACAGTACAACAAAATATTAAGATCTGATGTGACTAGGTAATGATAATACTAGTGTTGTTATTTATGATTATGATGGGAGACCAAGCTCAATGCCTTACACATGTTAAAGAAGCATTCTACTTCTGAGTTGTGCCTTCAGCCCCCCTTTTATATTTGTATATTTGAAGTATTTATTAAACAACGGAAGGAAAATGTTTGGAGATTTTGAAAACCATTATAACATAGAATTCAAGGGGGAAGAGAGGGTTCTAAAGAGGGGTAGGGGGCTATTTCAAATGCTGGCTCCAAGAGATGAAGTAATTGCAACTGAGTTACACTTAGGAAATTATTAGTGATTCTTGGAAGAATCTGTTGCAGCCAGAAGTAGACAGCAGGCAGAGTGGTGGGAAAAATACAGATCGTAGGTAGAGCCATGGGGCTGTTTATTTAGTAGGATGATTAATACAGCCCTTCCAAGATGGGAAATTTACCCATATGCTTGATATCCATTTAACAGAATAAATGGGAATGTATAACTACAGGCAAAGATTAAGAAAGACATTTACCTCATTTGGCAATGAGAATCGGCACAAATTTTACAGTGGAAGAAAAGGTAGCAAGAAAGGTTGACCCAGATAGGAGAAGAAGAGAAGAAAAGGTAAAGGAGTTTTTATTTCACTGAAAAAGTCAGTCAGGCCATATGTTGGCATGAAGAAACTGGGTGTGGAGATGGTCCAGGTTGGTGAGTTAACCCAATCAGCCATAGGTCAGAAGGCTGAAGTGGTGAGAGCCAAGGCTGATGAACAGAGTATCAATTAAGTGGATGAATTGAGGCTTACAAAGGCTAGAAAGGGAGCTAATCTGAATGGATTGGGTGCATCTGAGCAGCTTGAGCAACACTGCCAACACTGTTTGTATGTTCTGGACTGTTGTGGATTCTCATAGGTATATTCACTTCATTCTCGCAGTGACTTCTATTGTGACTGTTATCTCACTACTTTTAGATGAAGAAACTGAGGTGTAGAGAATTAAAGGATTTGGGTAAGACCACATAGCTCATAAGAGGCAGATCTCAAACTCAGATGAAGATTAACTCCAGAGTCCATGACCTTAGTAGCGTTCTGTTTCTCTGTGGAAACGAGGGGTCAATGACAAATACCAGAGCTAGCAGTAAAGGAAGGGGAGTAGTTTTCCACTACACACTTTGTCCTTTATTTCTGTGTTGTCAAGATGCCTTTTTCCCCCTTTCACATTTCAATTACTGTTTTCTTTATCACAGTCTTAAAGCTTCCCAGAAATTTCTGAATAAACTCTTGAGCTTTTCTTTTAAGAACACAAAATATTTGTTATTTTCTCAGAAATACTCATTTTGTTCATAATGATTTCTATCTATTTATTTTTTATCCAAGATTAACTCTTCATCATCATCCTTCACAGAATCATTTATCTTGTTCTGAAGTCAGGCTGTGGTTTGGGGAGTGAACATTGGTATAAGACTATAGTTCTGGCAGGCAGGAGTGGCAGCCCAACCTGCCAAGAGTGCAGTCACCACGCATTTATGAACACTTCTGCAAGTTCCAGGACAGTAACTTCTGGTTACTCCTGGACTTCTTTTTTTCTGGCCATTCAGAAATATCTTTGATATTTGTTCACAATATGTGTATGAGTGTATAGCTTGCATGTAGGTAGGTAGGTAGGTGTACCTGTGTTGTGCAGTGCACTTGGAGGTCAGAAGAGGGTGTCAGATCCCTGTTGCAGACGATTGTTAGCCACCACGTGGGTGCTGGGGTTTGAACCCAGGTCCTCTGCAAGAGCAGCCAGTGCTCTTAACTGCTGAGTCATCTCTCCAGTCAATGTTCACAGTATTTTTTAATTGTCAAGGATTTTAAAGATTTTGTAAATTTCATGAAGAATTCACTATCATTTCCCCTAAAATACAGGTCATTTTTCATGGAAAAACATTGATTTCATAAGCATTAAAAATCACTTGTCAACTTACAGTTCCACTGCTTTTGCTAAATCAATTTGCTATGATCATTGCCTCTCAGTTTTCACAACCTGAACTATTCGAATGACGAATGGTCCCAATGGCTGGCAGTTGGTCTTCTTTGGTTTTAAAACCACCATTGTACAATTTGACTCTCCCAAAACTTTCGGTGGCAGGGTAGATTTTATTGTTCCCATTTTACAGATAAATAATCTGAGATTTAAGGAGATGGAAAGCGCAAAACCTGGGGAAGCAAGTGATGGAACTGGGTCTGGAATCTGGTTCAGGCTTGAGAACACCCTTCACTTTGAGGTGGGCCCTTTCAACACCTTCCTGTTAATACATACGTTGCCCTTTCCATTGCTATTTATTGATTGGTTTTGACATCCCAGAGAGGGGCTTCCAGACAGGAAAGTTGCTTAGCCTGGACGGTTGCAAGCACACCTGGTTTCTTCCTGTCTCCAGTCTCTCATCTTCGTTTTCAGTGGCCCTTCCAACTTCACTATCAGTGGAAATCTTTTTCCCTAGTCCCAGCTACCCAGGTCTTCTCGCCGGAGAGCCCATCCGCGAGGGGAGGCAGAGGGCACGGACGCCGCGCGCCGGGAAGCCATGCCGAGGGTTACTTCTCCATTTCCTTCCTCGCGGTCCTCGGGAGTACCCCCGTCGCCCTCAGGCGCCGGCTGTCTCCAGCCCGCCCCGGATCCGCCTCCTTCTCCTTCCTCCCGGAGGCTGAGCCGAAGCGCGGGACGCACCTGTGTCCCTCTCCGGTCACCCGGTTGGGGCGCCGGGGGCTGCTGCGCGAGCAGGATTTACAGGCCTGGAGAACGCCAATGGGAGATCCAAATGGTCGGGGACTCCGGCACTTTAAGAGGCTTTTCTCTGGGAAACACCCGTCCCCTCCGTGCGTCTTATGAATGGAAATACTCCTCCCCCGGTCGAGCCCATTTTCCCATTTCGCCAGGAGCCGCAGCTCGCTCTCTCCTTTCGGTCTCCCCGCCCACAGCAACGCGGGCAGCTCCAGGAGGGGACGGACAGGAAGCCTTTGGCCGCCCATTAAATCCCACCCATTTCTCCGGGGGCGATTTCCTAACCTTCCGGGACCGAATTCTGCAATTTGATGTGCGTTTTGTCCGAATGGTAGCGACACGGGCCTAAGGGAGGGGGAAAGCGAGGGGGTGGGGGGTGGGGGGTATGCGCTCTTTTCCTCGCAACATCGCTGGCGGAGCGAGGGAGCTCACACGACACAGATTTTGGGGCAAAGCCTTTCCATCTGGACAGCACCATGTCCACCAAAGCGGAGCAGTGTAAGTAGCAGCCGGCCCGGCATTCCGGCCCGGCCCCCGGCTGGGAGCTATCGCAGTTGCGGCGTTTGCGGCTGCTGGGAGACCTTGGCATTGTGCTGGTGCGGGGGTGGGGGCTGAGGCTGGGGCGGGTGGGGGGCAGCGGGGGTGGAAGGTGGGGGAGGGTGGACGGTGATGGCAACGCGGCGCTGTCCCCGGTGCTGAAAAATAATGCGGTCTTCTCAGGCTGGTGGTGGGGTTTCAAGACGGAAAGACCCTGAGAAATGAAATTAAAATGGGGTCATCCTCTGGAAAAAGAGGCCTCGTATCTTTCAGATAAACATTTCGGTATCTCTTGTTGGGAGTGGGGGAAGGGGGGCAGCGGCAAATCAGGGGCGGGGAACTGTCAGTTGCAACCAAAGCCTGCCTAGCCTTCTGAGCATGCCCAGTTCTTGGTGCTGGAGCCATCGGGGAGTTTGAGTCTGCAGTTTCCACTTTGGGTGGAAGAGGCAAAAAGGGAGAGAAGTGGGAGGGAGCACGGCGCCAGGCAGAATTCTGGATTCAATATAAGGAGAACTAACTCGTGAATACCAGCACTAATGCAGACACTAACCACCGTGCGATGCATACAAGACAGTGAAAGGGGCGCTGGGAAAACGATCTAATTGATCTAATTGTTTTTCCAAAGAGCAGGTTTCCTTTGTAGGGCAGCCCACACAAACTCTAATAGCACAGGAAGATTTTGGTTGTACCAGTAATGACTGACTCTGCTTGACTGTAAACAACCTGCTAAGTCCTTGTGGATCAAGAGGAAGTTTCTAGGATGGCCCCTGTAGTGTCTCTTATTGTATTGAGCACTAGTAGGCCTTGGGTATGTACTTGGTAGGTTGGTTAACACGACCATTTTCCTAAGTGCACTTGCGAGATTCAGGAACTTAAGCTTCTGGCTGTAAATAAACCTTCTTTTTACCAAGCAGTTAGTATGTATTTTTAATGACTATGTCAGGAACTTCTTCATCTAAATGATTATGTTTCTTCCAAAGCAGCACACATTTATGTTGATAATGCTGCCCTTACTTAAGCCTTTGTAAGACTTATTTGGAATGGTTTTTAAAACCACTTTTTTGAGACACACAAAACAATAGTTATCTTTTGAATGCATATGATAAACTACAGTATGCCATTTATTCAC
This sequence comes from Eospalax fontanierii, assembly GCA_035773235.1. Taxonomy (NCBI): domain Eukaryota; kingdom Metazoa; phylum Chordata; class Mammalia; order Rodentia; family Spalacidae; genus Eospalax; species Eospalax fontanierii. The sequence goes on from CM069536.1 coordinate 71,222,447, forward strand.
CAGATAAGACTAATTTGACTAAGATCATACAATTCTCAGCCTGATGGTTCTTTAGAAATTGTGAGTGTCCATCTTCTAGTCAGTGTTTTCTACAGTGATTTTGAAATCTGGAAAATCTGAGTTTGAATGCTAGTTCTGTTTCTGTTTGACCTTGGGCAAGATAATTGACCTCTCTGAACTTTACTTCCTCATCTCTAAACCTGGGATAATAATATTGATGGGGCTGTTGTGATAATAAATGGGGAAGTGCATATGAAAGATTTTGTGAGTCTAGCACAGAGCATATACTCAATAAACAATGCCTAGAACCTGACAAGTATTTCCCACTTAAATAGTTCATCTCTTCCAAATAGTCAAGAAGCTCTTTTGTGATTATTTTTTGCCTGTTTCCCCAAGTTAAATCTACCCTTACAGTTAAATTCTACTTCTATAGAGGTTTTCAAAAATATTGGATGAATTCCATTTAGAGTAATGGTAACATAGCTGGAATCAGTGTAAAACTTCCGACTTGAGGATAACATACCCTTGAGGATTTTATTGTTCTCTGGTTGTTAAAAACCCCACCACGTGTCATTGGTTCTACAGTTGCATATTATGTAAGTAATTTCAGGTTAAAGCCAGTGAGTATTGCTGTCCTCTCTTTTGTTATATTTTGATGTACGCCAGATGCTTTGTTTTGCCTCTTTCCTGGGCAGTGAATGCCAGGATGAAAAAAAAAAATATAGACCGGGGCTTGGTAGATTGTAGTGCACTTTGTAGATTTGTTTGCAAAGCAGATGTTTTCATATAAGAAGAATAAATTGGATACCACATTTTGGGCTAGAACATGTGGACTTGAGCTTTGCATATCCTTCTGATGTCCTGTGAGACCTGGGTCACTTAATAGTTTTGTGCCACAGAATTTCCATCTATAAAGTAAAGACTAATAGTACCAGCTATCTTTGTTTAGTTCTGTAGGTTTCGGAGGGCAAAGGAGATAAACAAGAGGAGTCCGCAAAAAGGATAAGGATGCTTTGGATGCTTTAGGTATTCTTACTTAAAGTGAAGCTAAGTTAGGGATCTTCTTTTGCTTTTCTTCTTTCATGCATTAACATGAGTGGATGTGATGTGAAAATAGAGCAAAAGCGCAAAGGGCTGCGTAGTCAGTGACGGATACACTGAAGTGAAGCTGCAGATTGGTAGCAGTTTGTCCATGGACTTGGTAGGAGTATAGCTGTGGGAGGAAGAGGAAGAGAAAGAGAAGAGACAGCCATGAGGTTTTTCTCTTCTCCTGGGCGTGAAGATCAGCAGAGGGAAAAGAGGAGACAGGAGGGTTTACTTCTCCTCTGCCTTCAGGATTGTGCACAGTATTGCTTTCTTAAGAACCAACTGGGGAAAATTAGGTTGAATATACTGCATAAATATTATTTTTATTACTTTTCTTCTTGGAGCCTCTTGAGAGGTAAAGGTTTCACATACAGGAAGTGGACATAGTTTGGTTGAACCAGCAAGAGGAAGTACTTGCATTTCAACCAAAGCAGATTATGTGATTTACCTTTGAAGTATAGTATATCGCAAAGAAAAGAAAAATGAAATTTTTTATGTAGTGGCCTTTTCTTTTTTTTTTTTTGATAAGCAGTAGTGATGAGGGTAGATTAGTCTTAGTGAAGATGGAGTTTGGAAGCTGTTTCAAACAGTCTGTGTGCTGTCTGCAGAGCCTGTTAACAGGAGGTCAAAGCTTCCCAGCAGTTTCTCAAGAAACTGAAGAAGAGCCTCCATCCAGTCTACTTCTTTCAGTCAAAGCTCATTGTATCTAAAATGTTTATGTAGCTAATATAGAATCAGCAATGGCAAAAATACGAATTTATGATTTATTTGGAATCCTGAAAGGAATCTACCACCTCTCCTCCCAACTTTTTCTTTCTTCTATGGTTAATGCTAAGCAACCTGAAATACACTGGCATGCTTTTTAAGGGAAGCTCTGTTTTTGATAATAGCAGAGGAGTTGGGGTTCCAGCATCGGAATTTTGCCTTTGTTTGAATCCTGACTCTGCCTCCTGCAAGCTTCATGACCTTGAACAAGATAATTTAACTTTTGAAGCCCTGATTGCATCATTTATAATATAGGGATAGTAATAGCTGTTGTGGAGATTAAATGAAGTGATCCATGAAAAGTGCTTAGCACAGAACCCTGGCACACAGTATGGAGTTAATAGGTGTGAACTGTTATTGTAGTCACCACCATCAAGTGTAAAGCCACGTGTTTGCAGCCAAAATGCGAATAAAGTTTGAGTTTAGCCTTCTAGAATGAAACAGAATCAGAAGAAGCTGTGATCTAATTTAAATAGAACATGGAATATTGGACTGGACACCTTGCTTTATCAATAGGCCTTATCTCTCTGCACAGCAACTCCTCGAGCTGGTGTGTCCAGCAGAACACTGACTGATGGCCTAAGAGAACATTTCTAAGGTGTAAACTGCTATCAATCATCTTTTGTATTATGATGACAGTGTGACTGCTAGCAAACATAAATCCCTTATATAAATGCCCATCAAAATGTCTGTTAGATTTGAGAATTAACCACTGATCATTTAAAGTTCAAAGTAACTAATTACATAATAGAAATGTGAATTTCTCCTATTTTAATATACTCATCAACTCAATGTTTTTATCTCAGTAACTAAAAGTATTTTAAATTAGAGACAAATTCTTTTAAAGATTTAAATTACATTAAAATTTGTGTGTGTGTGTGTGTGTGTGTGTATGTGTCTGTGTGTTCCCTTACACATCATGATATGCATTTGAAGGTCAGAGGACAACTGGCAGGAGTTGGTTCTCGCTTTCTATTATGTGGGTTCCAGAAATTGAACTCAGGTTTTCAGATTTGGTTGCATGCACCTTTACCCACAGAGCCATCTTGCAGACCTGAGATAACTTCAAGACTACATCTGATTGGCACTAAGGCTTGAAGCTGAAGCTGTGTCTCTCTATTAAGTCTTAAGGGTCATGCTGTATAAATCAAGTTTTCTTTTTTTGTACATGGTGGTATTATTAAAAGAGAAAAGCACTTCTCCTTTGAATGCAGCACTCCAATCTGTAGCCCTTTGAAATCTTTCCACAACAGCATGGAATAACTTCTTCTAGAGGAAATTCTGGTTTTCTTCATATATGCAAAAATTAGTGATTTGCAATTGTAGAAAGAACGATAGTTTTTGGCTCATCTTGCAGGATTTCTCTGTGTATTTGACACTAGTTGCTACATTTCTTAAACTCTAGTTTTGACTATTCTTGCTTACACTTTTCTTTAGAGCTTTGCTTTTTTCCCATTTAAAAAAATTATTTACCCAAGATCCCACCATTAGTCCGGGTGTATTCTCTCTCTTTCTATCTCTCTCCCCCTCCTCCATTCAAATGGAATCAGTTATCACCTTCATGTGATTACTCTGATTACTCCCAGTACTGTTTTCTACTGTAAACAAATGCCTGGAACTGGAGGCCTCTATCTCTTTTCTGGCATCTTAGTGCAGACAAACACAAACTCATTGTCTTCTGTCTCAGTGAGTGGCAGCACTATCTAAGTCAAAAAATTAGTCTTTGCAGATTTTCTGTTTTTCGATAATGACACAACAAATCACACAGCCCTATCTCCTCTAGGCCATTCAACATTTTACATCTTTGCTGTACTTACAATGGAGCATTTATTGTCAATGCACCATTCTTTTTTTTTTTCTGCCTGAAGTGCTTTTTTCCCCCCCTGTGGCCCTTTTCCGTTGTGTGTTCGATGCTTACTCACTGCTAAATACTTAGCTTGGATCCCTGCCTGAAAGCTCCTTTTCTCTGTATGCCCTAGTTGTATGTTGCACTATATTCTAATAATTAGTTTTATCATTAGTTGCCCCAATCTACTTGATGTATGTATCATATTGCATTCATATCTGTGTTTCCAGCATGGTGTACATTTTACATAAGAACTGTTTCTTGAAAAAATAAAAATGATTGAGAGTGGATAAAATATCTTTTTGGTAAGGAAGGATTACATAATCAAGATTTTGAATATAATTTTATGCTTTACTTTTTATTCATGTGAAATTCTGCCCTCTATCCTTGTGAACATTACATAAAATGTATGTTTTCAAATGGATTTACAGTTGTCAGAAGTACTTGGTATATATTTGCTTAATCAAATGTTATACTGTTTATATAACAAGTTATACTTTTATTGACTATTCACTGTGATTTTGATTCTTTCTAATTAGCTAAATGTTCTTTTTATTATGTTTAGCATAATAATATCACTTCTAATTGATAGGCTCTCTTAGCATACAGCCAGCCATTTTGTTAAAGATAAAATGGCAATACCTCAGAGTCAGAGATTCTTTGGGATGTAGTTTTACTTGGATACTGTTCAAGTTTTGCGCACTGATTGTTCCCTAGTAAGTAAGGTTTAAGTTGGGGTTCTTATATGCATTAGTGTGTTGGTTATTCATGTGCATTTATTTCTTATATTTTGAAGAGATATGGTAGCTCTGTGTAAATGAGCACCCACTGGCTTAGAAATATTTACTGCATTAAAAGTACAGTAAGCTAACAAGTACTCATCAATAGTCTAGTTCTGATTTGGGGAAAGTCCAATCCTTTTATGTTGGGCTTTTTAGCTTCTTTCAGTCCATTTGTTCTGTTTCTCTTTTTGTTTTCTCTTCTTTGACCCTTTCAAGAATGATATTCCCAAGCAGCATATAGACTATTATGTCTCATTTGATATTTGACATAAGACGAAAATTGGAGGATTGTTCAGCATTTTAAGATATGTTTCATTTTCATAAGTCCTAGAGACAGACTCACATATGAATAAAATTGAGAGAATGTGTGTATACGTATACATTTATGTATATACAATGTTATTTTAATTTTAAGAATAAATGTGCTGGCCTCAGAAGTAAAGAAAGATGGTAATTCATAATCATGTAACCAATTTGGCATAAGGAATTACGTGTATTTGGAGGCTGAGGACATGGCTCAGTCAGAACCCACATAATAAAAAAACCTGGGAGCAGAGGTGCATGCTTGTACACACACTGCAAAAAAAACAAAAACGAAAATCAAAAACAACCCAGGCATTGTAGCTTGCACTTGGAATACCAGCACTGAAGGGGCTGAGACAGGTGGGTCCCTGGGGCTCATTGACCAGCTGGCTTAGCCTGGTTGGTGAGCTTCAGAGCAATGAGAAATAAAGTGGCTGTTACTTTTGAGGAATGACCGTGAGGCTTTCCTCTGGCCTCTATCTGCACTCATACACATGAATTTGCACACATAGGTCCCTCTTCTTTTCTTAGGCAAAAGAGTTATAAATATATGAATACTAATTTTTCCAAGATGAAGAGATTAGATATTTATTGTTTCTGTCCACTGAGTTCAAAGTACTTTGGTATATATCAATTCCCATGTTAATTTTAAGAGACAAGAGCTAGTATATTAATACTCTGGTTCTACCTCTTAAATATTCCTTAAATATATTACTTCCTACCCATTCTTGCCATCTCCAATTAATGATGGGTCTTAGCATTTCTTTATAATAACAGCCTTCTGATACGCTTCCCTGTGTCTGCTTTTGTCCCCGTCAACTCTGTTGTCACATAGCTACCTGAATGATCTATCACAAGTGAAGAGACCATCATGTCAATGTCCTCTTTAAAACATGTTAGTAACTGCCCATCGCCACTGACCCACATCAGAGCTCTATTTCTTAGGGAACAGAGTGAGCTCTTTCTAAGTGGTAGAATGCTGAAATATAACTCTACGGAGTGGTTGCTCACAAACCTGTGATAACCTGACAACTATTTCCAGAAATTTTTCTTTCTCATCACCATTTTAAAAAATGCATTCAGGTTTCTCTTTTGTCCCCTGCTAAAGGAGGCATTGTAAAAGGACCGATTACTTTATAGTATCCTACTTAGTAAAAGTACAGGACTCTTCATTTCAAACTATATATTTCCTTTGGCTCTTTTCTTAATAATAGTAAGCTGCTGGACTACTACAACTGCTAGATGTAGGGTTAACTGTTAAGCCCATTTTCCTTCATTCTCTACCTTTAGGAATGAAGGAAAAAGGGCCTTGTGTAGCCATGTATTGGTTCTGGAACTTCTGTAAGAAACCACCACAACATGGGTAGCTTAAAACAGCAATATCAAATAGAGCACAGAGTATGTGTTCTTGTTTTTTTAATTTTTTTCTTTCTTGAAGCAGCTCTTACTATGTAGCATAGGGTAGCCTGGAACTTACCATCCTACCTTTGCCTCCCGGATTCTTGAATTAGGCATGTGTCAACACACTTGACTTTTTGTATTTTTAAAAATTCTAGTAAGTGTTCCTCTGTTAAATAAAATTTTCTCTTAGGTGGTCGTCGTATATTATCAAAATATCCACCTATCAATTTTCACTTTATAAAAGTTTTAAAAGCTTGAATATAGGTCTTGATTCAAATTTATTTTCTTCAGCTATGATGACCATGTGATTTTTCTTAACCTTATTAATATGCTGGACTAGATTATGTCATATTTAAAAAATTTTGCATTGATAGTAATAAATCGGATTGATTTTCAGGGGTTTTAGAAGGTACATTGGGAACTAATTCCAGTCAGAATTTGTGAAGAATGTTATTCTTAGCATATAAAGTGAGTTTGGAAAGTTTTGTCTTTCCTCTGGAGTAAAGTAACATTTAGATGACCTGATCTTTAAAAGTTTCGTAGTGACCCCCTAGGAAACCAGTTAACACAGTGCTGTTTTTTTTTGGTAACAAAACTTTAAAAAGAAAATTATATATATATTTATAAATATATATATATATATATATGTGTGTGTGTGTGTGTGTGTGTGTATGTGTGTGTGTGTGTGTGTGTGCTTTCATGAGTTTATATGCACCATGTGCGTCAGCAGCCCGTAGAGGCCAGAAGAAGGTGTCAGATTCCTTGGAGCTGGAGTTACAGGCAGTTGTGAGTTGCCATGTGGATGCTGGAACTGGAGTTACAGATGGTTGTTAGCCACATGTGGGTACTGGAAATTGAACCTAGGTCCTCTGCAAGAGCAATCAGTACTCTTAACTGCTGAGCCATCTCTCAGCTACCTCCTTATCATTTTTAATGTTTTGTATTTAGTGTCTTGTATTTATGCTTTTCTCCCTGGGTCCCTCATCTTCTTATTAGGTTAGTTAATGACTTATCTATTTTATTCTTTTGTTTTCCAAAGAATTGGTTTTTATATTTATTTATTAAGTTTTCTGTGCTATTTTCTGGGGGAGTCCTAAATTAATTTCAGTCTTTATTGGTCCTCATTTCTTCATTTTCATTTTGTATTCCTTTTGTAGATTATTGAGTTTCTATTAATTTAATATTTATTAATACAGGCATTTCATTCAATATATTTTTCTTTGATACGGCCTTCATTTGTAGCCTACAGATTCTGGTAACACATTTGAGCATTGTCTTTATTTTCGAGAAGTTCTGCAATAGAATTTGATGTTTTGTCAAGAGTTGCTTAAAATGTAAACTTCCATATAAAAGCACATTTTTGTTTTTCGCTTTTGTTACTGCTTTCTGTTTTACTGCGTTTTTTGTTTTGTTTTGTTTTTTGAGAGCAGCACTGGCTGGATTGGAACTCATGATGTAATCCATGCTGACCTTGAACTTACAGTGATCTGCCTATGTCTGCCTCCAGAGTGCTGGAATTAAAGGTGTGAGCCACCATGCCTGCCTATTTCTTTGTGTTTTGGAGATTCTGTATTATTTTTATTCTTTAGAACTTTGAGATTTTCTTGGTGTCCTAAGATTTAATCAGTTTTTGTCCATGTTCCACGTGTACTTGAAAAAAAAGTTGTAATCTTTCTCATTGATATGGTCGTATCACAATTGACAGACACCTAGCTACAAGACACCTCATTTATGCTTCATTCTTCTGTACCCTATTAAGTTTTAGTACATTGATATTGTGAGAGGTAAGTTAAAGTCTCTTATTGTTAGTGTGTTTATGTCTGTTTTTCCTGTGTCATTGTAGATTGCTGCTTACGGAAACTTATACTGTTCTGTTGTGTGATTAAAACCTTCACTCTAAATGTAGCCTTAAGCATTATAAAGTATACATCTTTATCTAGATAATAGTTTATGACTACACTCCACTCTTTCGTATCAAGATTATGACTCTGTGGTGTTTTGAATGAAAATATCCTGCTTGAAGCTGTGAGAGTTCAGTTTTCTGCTCTCTGCTCTGGCCAGCTCCTGGGCCATGCCTCCCCGGCCACTTTACAACCATAAGCCAAATAAACTCTTCCTTCTGTCAGTTATCTTGGTCATGGTGTTTTATTACAGCACCAGAAGAGTATCTAATACAGACTTCTGTTTTTTTTGTGTTTGTCTGATAGACCTTCCTCCATCTTTTTATTTTAGCTCTTTTGAATCTCTTAGTTTGTCGTATGTCTTTTTTATTCTGCATAGTGTTTGATTTTGCTTTATTAGCCAACCTGAAAACCCTTTTCTTTTAATAGTTACACTAATAGGTAAGTTAGTTATATCTATTGATATATTTATTATGTTTGGCCTTGATTCTATCATATTGTTTTATTTTTATGTCTTTTATAGAAAGTTTTTCCATTATGCACTGGATTTTTATTTGCTCATCTGTTCTGTTCATTAATTTTATATTAATTCCTTTACATAATACCATTAGCCCACATGTTTTTAGGCTATTTGTTTTTCTACTTTGAGCAATATTGGAATCACTTGTATCCTTTCCTTCTCTCAGGATCTGATATAAAATATCCTTTTATTTATCATTAATGTTTATTAGTGAGTCATATCTCCATGCATTAATTATTCCCCAGGCTTCAAAACTTTTTAGTAATTGGACAGCCTTTGCTATAGTCTCTCCTTATCATATGGTTCAGCTTTGTTCTACAGGCTCATTGGTGGTTAATACTCACCACTCACCCTTTTTTTGTAGACTCTTTAGGAAGGGCTCACAGGATCAAAGTGCACTGCATTTTGGCAAGTTTATAATGGTTTGTTTACAGCTTTTTTAAAAGGTCAGGTTGAGTAGATATAAAACTCTTTACTTCTATTTTCCTTACTCAAGGGTCTTAAATTTGTTATATTATTTTCTTTTGGGATTAGCAGTTGGTAAACAGTCTGATGGCAGTCTTGTTTCCTTTCTTGTATTAATGGCTTAGTGTTTTTGCTTGGTTGCTCAAGTGATCTTTTCTTCTTCTTTAAAGTAGCTTTAACACAACGTGATTCATTGTTGACTCTGTTGAAGAGATTGCACATTATCTTCTCAATATGCAATTTCAAGATATTGTAAGAAAAAGTTTTGGAAATGCAGTTTTAGTATTTGTTTTGTTCTAGCTTTTTGGACTTTCTTCATTGTGATCCATATGTTATCTCTCTCTTGATTATCTTTTGTGTAGTTTATATTCTGTGGAACTTTACCAATGTCTTTTATTTTTTATATTTCTATTTAAACATTTGTTTATGACTATATGTGTTTGTGTGAGTTGTGTGTGTGTGTGTGTGTGTGTGTGTGTGTGTGTGTCAATCAGAAGGGGAGATCAGTTCTCCTCTACCATTCTCCACATATTTCCTTTTTGAGGGGTGTGTTTTTGAGATACCCTGTAGTCCCAGCTGGCCTGGTACTCTCTATGTAGACCAAGCTGGCCTCAGTCTCACAGATCCTCCTCAGTGCTAGGACTGAAGGTGCACACCACTGTGCCCACTCTCCACATATTCCTTTGAGACCTGACCTGAGGCTTTTGTTTTCTTGCCTAGATTGGAAGCTAGTCAGCCTCAATGATCTTTATGTCCCTGACTCACTCAGAACTGGAATTACAAACTGCATTTGTGTTCTATACATATATAGAAATTTATTTATTTAGTCCTTATTTTAAAATGTCAAATATAAATAAAAATTGACACAATTTATTTGAATATTGGTGTATTTCTCAAGATTTCCAACTTACTCATGTATACATATAAGCATTTGACTGGGTAATACCTTCTTGTGAAGGCTTGCCCAAGTACCTACATATTAAAATATATACTCTTTTGCCTTTTCTAATTATGGGAATAGTTACATATAATAAGATTTATCCATCTTCAAAGCATAGATTGATGAATTTTATAAAATACATATATTCTTGTAATCACTATCATAACCAAGAGACATCCTACTCTTATCTTAAAAAGAGTGCTGTGCCTTCACCCGGATCTATCCCATTTACCCCTAGTCACAGAAAGACATTCATCTTCCTTCTGTCATTAAAGTGTTGTATTTTATAGAATTTCATAAACGAAGTCATTTGGAACTTAGCATTTTGTGTTTCTTTCTTTCTTTTTGTTTGGCTGAGATGATCAATTAACTTAGAAGAAGGAAAAGGTCATTTTGGTTCACAGTTCTAAAGGTGTAGACCAGGATTTCCCGGTCCTGTTGTCTTTGGGTCATGGTGAGGAAGCACAGCATGGCAGGAGCAGGTAGTTGAGAAAGCTGCCTAGTGTATGGCAGCCCAGAAACAAGGAGAGGAGGAGTTAGGGTCCCAGGACCTCTTTTAGGGCACACTCCAATGACCTAACTTCCTTCTGTTAGGCCTCACCTCCTGCACGTTCCACCACCTCCCAGTAGTGCCACAGGCTGTTGGCCATGCCCCAGCCTTTGGGGAACATGTATCCAACCTGTCACAGTTCTTATTTTAGCATAATATTCTTGAGAGTCGTTCATGTTGCTGTCTTTATTAATGTTCATTCATCGTTATGGCTTTGTAGTATGCTGTGGCATGCATATGTTGCAGTTTGTTTATCTATTTACCATTCAGTAGACATTTGGATCCTTTCCAGCTTTTGAGCATTATGAATAGTTCTATTTGGAATGTTTGCATACATATTTTCATGTGGCCTTTTTCTGTTGTTTCTTTTTTTGACATGGGGTCTCACTGTGTATCCCAGACTGTTGTGGAACTCACTATGTATCCCAGGCTGGTCTTGCGCTTACAGCAGTTTTCTTGCCTCAGCATTTATAAAGTGCTGGGATTATAGAGATGACCCTCATGCCTGGCTGGGGGCATAAGCTTTTACTTCAAGTGCGTGTGTGTGTGCGTGTGTGGGTTGTGTGTGTGTGTGTGTGTGTGTGTGGTGATGAATGTATGTGGTACTTGCACATGACCATACAGAGGCATGCATCAGTATGTGGTCATGTGGAGGCCAGAGAAGTTTGGATGCCCTACTTTTGTTGTTCTGTCATTTTGCTTTAAGATAGCGACTCTCACTGAATTGGAAGCTAGACTGGCTGACTGGTGAGCTCTTGGGGTATGCTTGTCTCCATCCTTAATGTTGAGGTTACAAACACACTTGGCTTTCTATGTGGGTTCCGGAGCAAGTCCTTATGCTTGCTGAGCAATTGCTCTTACCCACAGGGTCATCTCTCTAGCCCCTGTTCATACTTTTTAGGTTGAATAAATGGAATAGAAGTGCTTGATATTATGATGAGTATTTAATGCTGAAAGATGCTGCCTTACTGTTTGGTCAAGTGGCTGTAGCATTTTGTCTTCCCATCAGCAGTACAGAGGAGATTTCCAGTGCTCTGAATCTTTGCCTGTGCTTGGCATTGTCAATCATTTTACTTCAATCATTCTAGACAGCAGGTAGTGGTATCTTTTTTATTTATTTATTTTTTAAAGTTTTATTTTATTTTACATGCATATATGTGTGTATATGTCTATGTGAGTATATGTGAGTGTAGGTGCCCATAAAGGCCAGATGCCTTGAATCCCCCTGGAGCTGGAGTTACAGGCAGTTGTGAGCCACCCCATGTGGGTGCTAGGAACTGAACTCCTGAACTCTGGTCCTTTACAAGAATAGTACGGGCTCTTAAACTTCTGAGCAGTCTCTCCAGTCCTGTGTTGTGATATTTTATTGTGGTTTTAGTTAGTAGTTCTTTCAGGACTAGTGATGCTGACCATATTTTCTCCTGTTTACTGACTATTTGGATTTTTTTTTTAGGCAGTGTGTGTTTCAAACTTTTGTCCATTTAAAAAATATTTTATTTTTTTTTATTTTATGTATATGAGTGTATTGCTTGCATGTGTGTACGTGAACCCATGTATGAAATGCTCCCAGAGGTCAGAAGAGGGCGTTGGAGCTCCTGGAACTGGAATTAGGATGTTGTTAGCAGCCATGTGAATGCTGGGATTTGAACTTTGGTCTTCTGCAAGAACATCTAGTACTCTTAACTACTAAGCCATTTCTCCAGCCCTACAAACTTTTGCCCATTTTTAATTGAAATTTTTGGTTTTCTTTTTATTGTGTTATAAGAATTTAAAATTTTTGTATTGAACCATTGTGTGTTTCATATAGGTATCTCAATCAGTCTTAGTCATCTTTCTATCCCTTGCCTCACCTGTACCCCCTCACAGCCCCCTCACCTGGAATCTATACATTCTTTCATCTGTGATAAGGTCTACTGTGTCAAGTTAGTGTCCTCAAGTGACCTCAGTGCAGATTCATCCACTGAGGTCTAGTCAGCCTACCCAGAATCCCTCACTTTAGGAAGACTAGTTCATCCTCACCTGACAGCAATCAGCTGCCAGTGCTTATTAAGCAAAGTTTGGGGTCTGCTACTGATTTCCCCAGTTCCATGCTGGGTTTTTGTCTGCTTGAGTTTGCATGGGTCTTGAGCGTGCTGAAACCCTTGCTGTAGGTTCATGTGACCAGGGTCCCGGGAGCTTATAGGATTCTATTTCCATAAGGTCATGCCCCTCCTCACTGGCTTTTAAAATATTTCCACCTCCTCTTCTGCAATGGTCTCTGAGCCCTGAGTGAGTGAAACTTAACATAAGAGTCCTGTCAAGGGGCCCATATGCTATAGATTCTTAATCTCCATGATTTAGCCATTTGTCACCTTTTGTGTTACAGGCCTTCTGTTGCTTGAGAGAGATTCATTAATCAGAGTTGAGAGATTCATTAGTGACTTCTTTACTCCTTGTTCTCTACTGCATGGGCCTTGGGTGTTGAGGCTGCATAGTAGATGTGCCACTGAGGCATGTTCAGTTCACAGGCAATGTCTGTGTGTGACCAGCTGTGGTACTCTGTTTTAGTCTCCATATAGCGCAAAGAAGCTTCTTTGATGAGTGCTGACTGGGTTACTTGACTGGTTATGTAAGGATACATATTTTGCACTTAGTAAGAGGTTACATTAGCCTAGGGATGTGACAACCTTGGGGATTTCTCTAAGCTCTATGACCTCTTCAGCAACGTGTATTTGGCTATGATTACAGTACCACACATGAGTTTCCGCTTACTGAGTGGGCTCTAAGACGAATTAGGTAGCTGTTGATTGACTCCAAGGTGAAAGTATCACTACTACATCAGTGTCAAATGCTGTGCCAGTGATGTGGTTATTTAGTCATGAAATTGGTGTTGGGCCATCAATTGATATTCTCCCTTGGCTACTTGCATAGTGCTTTCCAGAGCTATGAGTGCTAACCTTCAGGGGAAGTGCTTCCGGGTCAGTTCCAGCTCCATTGCTTCAAATCTGGTCTCCGAAGTAGGTCCTGCCTTCAAAAATAGGGTCTTACCTTCAAGTTCTGGGAGGCAATCAAAGCCTGTGGCAATAGTGATAATGTGTAGTTTTGGAAGTCTCTTGCACCACCCTGGCCAACAACTCAAAGGAAGGTTTCTCTTGTCTGGCACTGTCACTTATTATGTAGCCTTTAGCTATGCACATGAGCTCACATAGAAATATTGTATGTGGACTTTGTCATTAGGTTGTTAGATTAATATAATTCCTCTGGTGTTTTATACTAGCTAGGCATTATTTATCTCTCTCCTCTCTCTCTTCCTGTCTAATCTTCTCTCCATGCCTTCTGTATTTAAAGTGTCTCCATTTTCCCCATTTCTCCCTTCATAATACAAGTCTCCTAAGACCCACCTCTCTTGAGCTCCTTCTTTCCCTTTATCTGCAGAGTTCCTTGTATAAATAGCCCCCGCTTCCATTTAAATAACCCCCTTTTATGTATCTCTCCCTTAGTAACACCTGTGTCTTATTATTCTTTTCTCTTAGGTTCCTTCTTTCCCTTTAAAGACCTGTCTGGTTCCTTTCCATTTTCCTGGTTCCTGCAGTTACATCAGGATATATATTCACATAGAAGGTTTGGTGCTACAATCCACAAATGAGAGAGAATACATGTTGTTTGTTTTTCTGACTCTGTGTTACTTCACTTAGCATAACAGTTTCTAGTTTCATCCATTTACCTGCAAATGTCATGATTTCATCTTTACTGCTGAGATCTCCATTGTGTAAATGTACTACATTTTCATTACCCACTAGTCAATCGAGGGACACTTCCATCTCTTAACTATTGTGAAAAGAGCAGCAACAAACATATATATATATATATATATATATATATATATATATATATATATATATACACACGTATCTCTTCCATAGGATAAGTCCTTTGAATATATGCAATGAGTGGTATAACCAGGTCAAATGGAAGATTCATTTTTAGTTGAGTGAGCATTCCTCTTTCCCCACATCCTCTCCAGAATTTGGTATCATTCGTTCTCTTGATCTCAGCCAGTCTGACTGGGGTAAGATGAAATCTTAAAGTGGTTTTAATTTTTGTTTTCCTAATTATTAACAATGTTGAACACTTTTAAAAGATATTTCTCAGCCATTTTTATTTCTTCTTTTGAGAACTCTGTGCTTAGATCCTTAACTCATCTTTTAATTGGGTCACTTGTTTTCTTGATTCTTTGTTTTTTGAGTTCGTTGTATATTCTGGATGTTAAACCTCTGTCAGATGTTTCACTGGTGAGGATTTTCTGTCATTCTGTGGGTTTACTCTTCACTTCCTTGGTTGTTTCTTTTGCTGTACATAAGCTTTTTAGTTTAATGAAGTCCTACTTGTTGATTATTGACCTTAATTCTCGAGCAACTGTGGTCTGATTTAGAAAGTCCATTTCTACACCTATATCTTGTAGGTTACTCTCAATTTCAGAGTTTCAAGTTTCACATTGCGGTCTTTGATCCATTTGGAGTTGACTTTCATACAAGCTGAAAGATAAGGGTCTAGTTTCATTCTTCTACAGGTGGAGATCCAGCTTTGCCAGCACTGTTTGCTGAAGATGCTCTTTCCTCCAGTGAGTGTTCTTGGCCCCTTTGTCAAATATCAAATGGCTGAAATTGTATGTGTTCATGTTTGAGTCTTCCATTATATTCCATTGGTCTATGGGTCTATTTTTATGCCAGTACCATACTGTTTTTGGTCTATATCTCTGTTAATATAGTTTGAAATCTGGTATAGTAATCCCCCCTGCATTGCTCTTTGTGCTAAGGGTTGCTTTGGCCATCTGGAGTCTTTTGTGCTTCCATATGAGTTTTAGGGTTGTTTTTTTCTAATTCTGTAAAGAATGTCATGGGGATTTTGATTGGAATTGCATTGGATCTATATATTGCTTTTGGTAGGATGGTCATTTTCACAATATTAATTTTTCTAATCCATGAGCATGGGAGGTCCTTCCATATTCTGATATCCTCATCAATCTCTTTCTTTAAAGTTATAAAGTTTTCATTGTAGAGATCTTTAATGTCTTTGGTCAGGTTTATTCTGAGATTTTTTTTTGTCAGGCTATTGTGAGTTGGAGGGTTTTTCACGTGATCTTTCTCCACTTGCTTGTTATTGGTATATAGAAAGGCTACTGATTTTTGTAGATTAATTTTGTAACTTGACACTTTACTGAAAGTGTTAATTCTAGGAGTTTTTTGGTGGAATTTTTGGTGTCTCTTAGGTATAATACCATGTCATCTGCAAAAAGGGAATAATTTGACTTCTTTTCTGATGAGTACTCCTTTAATTTCCTTCTCTTGTCTTATTGTGCTAGCAAGAGTTTCAGGCACTACATTATAGTGGACAGCCTTGTGTGGTTCCTGATTTTAATGGGAGTGCTTCCAGTTTTTCTCCATTTAGAATGATGTTTTCTGTGGTTTTTTTTGTATCTAGCTTTAATTATGTTGAGATGTGTTCCCTCCAGTCCAATTCTCTCTAGGAATTTTAACATAAATGCATGTTGAATTTTGTCGAAGGCCTTTTCTTCATCTATTAAGATGACCATGTACTATTTTGTCTTTGAGTCCATTTATGTGCTTTATGACATTTATTGAATTACATGTATTGAACCATCTTTGCATCTCTGGAATAAAGCCTACTTGATCATGGTGGATGATCTTTTTGATTGTGTCTGTATGTGATTTGCAAGTATTTTGTTTAGAATTTTTGCATCTATGTTCATTAAGGATATGAGTCTGTAGTTTTCCTTTTTGGTTGTATCTTTACCTGGTTTTGATATTAGACTGACATGGCTTCATAGAATGAATTTGAGAGTTATCCCTCTGTTTCTATGTTTTTCAATAATTTAAGTAATATTGCGTATAGATCTTCTTTGAATGTCTGGTAGAATTCTTCTGTGAATCCATCTGGGCTTGGGCTTTTTTTGGTCAGGAGGTTTTGTATTACTGTTTCAGTTTTCTTATATATTATGGATTTGTTTATGCTGGTGATCTTGTCTTGGTTTAGCTTTAGTGATTCCCAGGATTTTAGATATGCATTCATTTCTTTAAGGTTTTAAAATTTAATAGAATATAGATTTTTAGTATTCCCTTACAATGTTCCGGATCTTTTTGTTATCTGTTTGATGTTTCCCCTTTCATCTCTGATTTTGTTGATTTGGAGTTGCTCTTCCTTTCTCTTGGTCAACTGGGCCAAGGGTCTGTCTATCTTATTTATCTTTTCAAAGAACCAACTCTTGGATTCATTGACTCTTTGTATTAATTTCTTTGTTTCTATTTCATTAATTTCTGCTCTGATTTTTGTTAATTCTTGTCTGCTGTATTTGAGTTTTATTTTTGTTAGCTTTCAAGATTCTTGAGTTGCAATGTTAAATCACTTATTTGAGCTCTTTCTAATTTTTTAATGTAGGCAATTAGAGCTATTAACTTCCCTCTTAGGAGTGCTTTAAAGTGTCCCAAAGGTTTTGTTGGGTTGTATTGTCCTTCTCATTTAATTCCAGGAATACTTTTATTTTTTTCTTGAATTCTTCTTTGACTCCCTTATCATTCAGGAGTGTGCTGTTTAGTCTCCATGAGTTCCTGAAGTTACTAAGGCTTCTTTCGGTGTTGATTTCAAGCTTTGCTGCATTGTGATTTGATAGAATGCATGAAATTATTTCATTTTTCTGTGTGTGTGTTTGTTGAGGTTTGTTTCTGCCCCAATATGTGGCTAATTTTGGAAAAAGTTCCATGGAGTGCTGAATAGAATGTGTATTCTTTGGTGCTTGGGTAGAATATTCAGTAGATGTCTGTTAGGTCCATTTGATGTATGTTATTGTTTAATTCAGTTGTCTCTCTGTTTATTCTCTGTCCAGTTGATCTGTCTAATGGAGACAGTGGGGTATTAAAATCCCTTACTATTAGTGAGATGGGATTAATCTCTGTCTTAAAGTCCTGTAGTACTGTTTTTATGAAGTTGGGTGCACCAGAGTTTGGTACATATATTATGTTCATGATTGTAATATTTTCTTGGTTAATTGGTCCTTTGATCAGAATGAAGTGACTCTCTTTATCTCTCCTGATTAGTTTTAGTTTGAAGTCTATTTTGTCAGATATTAGAATGCTTATTTCTTAGTGCCATTTGCTTGGGATATTTTTTCCATCCTTTCACCTTAAGGTAGTGCCTGTCCTTGAAGATGAGATGGGTTTCTTGCAGACAGCAAAGGGATGGATTTTGTTTCTTGATCCATTCAAGTAGCCTGTGTCTTTTGACTGGGAAGTTCAGTCCAGTGATATGTGTATTGATTAAAGGATGTGTATTGGTTCCTATTATTTTAAACTCTGTTTGCCTCTTTGGTCTGACTCTGTGGTTCCCCAGTTACACCTTCATTTACTTTCTTTCTGTTGCTTCCTGGGTAGAGTCATTCCTTTCTTCAGCTCTTTCATTGCTTCAAGTATTCTCTGGGGGATGGTTTTCTGGACATGAATTCTTTCATCCCATTCATGTCGTGGAAGATTTTTCTTTCCCTTGCAACTGTAACAGACATTTTGCTGGGTAAAGTATTCTGGTTTGGCATCTATGTTCATTTAGAACTGGGAATATTTTGGTCTGGGCTCTTCTGTCTCTCATAGTTTGCACTGAAAAGTCAGTTTTATTTTTAATGGATTTTCGTTTTTATGTGATTTGTTTTTCCTTTGAAACTTTCAGAATTCTTTGTTCTGTATGCTTAAGATTTTTACTATGATATGCCACAGGGAGTTTCTTTTCTGGTCCTCTCTATTTGGTGTTCTATGTATCTTTTGTATTTGTAAGGGAATGTCTTTTTCTTAATTTTGGGAAGTTTTATTCTACAGTCTGGTTGAAGATGTGATCAATACCATTATCCTGAGATTCTTCTCCTTCCTCTATGCCTGAGATGCATAAATTTGGTCTTTTCATGGTGTCCCACATTTCCTGCATATTCCATTCCTGTGATTTTAAAATTTTTCATAGTTTTTGTTTGAGTGCTCCAATTCTTTAACTTTATTGTTCACTTTTGATATTCTGTTTTCTATTTCATTCGTTCTATTGGTGAGGCCTTCTCCTATCATTTCAAATGGTCTTATTTAGTTGTTTTCTTTCTTCTTCATTTCAGCCTGAGATTTCTTTAATATTTTTACCTCTTTTGTGAATTCAGTCAGAAGTTTGTCCCTGTCTTCTCTTAGTTCTTTGATTTGTTTGTTTGTGTGTTCTTTAAATTCTATTGAATTCTTTGATCATGTTTATGATTGTTCTTTAAACTCTGTGTCCTGGGTTATCACTGTGGGGTTCTCATTGTAGAACTCTTCTATAGGACTGGTGATGTTTTGTGTGGACATATTATTTGGGCTTTTCATATTATTATTTTTTCATTGTGATCTTGGCAAGTGGATTTCTTTTGTTGTTTGTGAGTCTGATGTGAGACTCGAGCCTTCCTTTGTTCTGTTGAAGTCTGATTCTGTTTGCATACTTGTATGACTTGGTTGTTTTCTTCTTGAGTTTGAAAAGCTGGTTGGTCAAGGCTTCAGGTTCTCTCTTTTGATTTTATATTGGAGGGACGAAAGGGTTCAAGTCCACCTGCTCCAGAATTCCCTCAGAGACACAGGTTAAGCCAGACCAGGTGCTCTCAGGCTCTCTCTTAAGGTCTGGGTCCCTTTAGCCAGCAGGTACAGCGCAATTTGGGAAAATTGCTAGGTAGAGGCTAAATTCAGGCTTTCTCAGGCAGACTGCAAACTTCTGTGCTCCTATGAAAGAGCAAAGAAATCTGCCCTGCAGCAATGAGAGGGGCTGCAAATGGTACTGATGTAGGGAGATGGGCAAGGTGCAAATTTGGAGAGCTCACAGCCTGCCAGAAGTAAGAGGGTGATCTGGGGGGCTAAGATTGAGAGTGTGCCTGTGCCTAAGGCTAGGTGGAGAACAGGATGTGGGGTGGGGGAGTTTGGGGTTGCTGAGGTGGGAGGGGAGTGGATGCAGTGGGCAAGACCAGATTTACCAGGGAGGAAGGCTGGCCTCCTGAATCCAAGACAACTTGGGGATGGGGACTACCAGGGTAGAGACTAGTCTCAGGGATGCAATGGCAGGTTGTGGTGGGGACAACCTGTGAAGGCTCTAACAAAGTAGACTGAAAAATTGAGCTGGTCTGAGTATGGGATTCAGAAGTGGTTCTGGACTAAGAGAGTAGTTTGGGGATCCGGAGTGCTAAGAGCAGGAGTGGGCCTGTGCCCAAATCAAGAAGAACAGTGAGTTATAAGAATTCCCCCAAAATATTTTTTATTTATTACTTTTATGTGTATGAGTGTATTGCCTGCATATGTGTAAGTGTATCCATGTCATGCAAAGTTGTGGAGGTCAGAAGTATGGATTCCCATGGAACTGGAGTTACTGATAATTGTTAGCCACCATGTGTGTGCTGGGAATTGAGCCCAGGTCCTCTGCAAGAGCAGCCAGTGCTCTTAACCTCTGAGTCATCTCTCTAGCCCTGAGTTATAAGAATCTTTTGTATGTTCTATATTCAAGCACTTTGTTCTGAAAAAATTTGCTTCCAATTTATAGTGTACATTTCTGTTTTCTTAGCTATGACTTAAAAAATGAGCTTTGTGTATGCATATATGTGCAGTACTATATGCATGTGTGGGTCTACATAATTGTGCAGGAGCATGTCCATGTTTATACATATATACGTGGAGGCAAGAGGACAGCCTTGGTAGTCATTTTTGGGAAGACCATCTACCTCCTTTGATTTTTGTTGTTGTTTGTTTTTTCAGGCAGGGTCTCACTATGTACTTTTAGCTGGCTTGGAACTCCCAATGTAGACCAAGATAGCCTTGAACTCACAGAGATCTGCCTGCCTTTGTCTTCCAGGTTCTGGGATTAAAGGTGTGTGCCATCACACCCAGTTTTCCTTTGAGGCAGGGTCTCTCACTGGCCTGGAGCTTACCAGTTAGACTAGACTGCTTGCTAGGAGCTGCAGAGTTCCACCTGTTTCTGTCTTCCCTGCTTTAGGATTACAAGTGTGTGTCACCATGCTTGACATTTTTATATATGTTTGGGGATTGAACTTGGATCCTCATGCTTGTGAGCAAGCACTTTACCAAGCGAGCTATTGCTCGAGGCCTTCACTAGGACCTTTAAGAAGAAAACTTTAAAATTATATAGTCCATTATGTAGATGGTGTTCCTTTATTATTTGTACTTTGATATCCTGTTTAAGAAATTTTTGTTTGATGCATTGTCAAAGATTTTCTTCAGTGTTGTTCAGAAAGTTAAACTGTTTTATCTTTAACATTTAGGTCTGTGGATACTTTAGAGTTACTTTTTATGTATGCTGTGAGGTAAAGTTAGAGGTTTATTATTTCCATATATAATATCCATTTGTTCAGGCTCCATTTGCTATAAAAACCATCTTGTCTCTATTGAAGTCCTTTGGGACCTTTGTGGAAAATCAGTCAACCATCTATGTGTGGGTTTATTCCTGACTTCGATTCTCTTTATTCATCTATACCCTGTCCTCATTTTAAGGACACTCTTTCTTTATTACTCTATGTCTTACATACTTTTTCAAGTTTGTTTTAGACCCTTTGCTTTTCATATAGGTTTTAATCAATGTGACTGTTTTTCAAAAGAACCTTATTTGCATTTTGCTTTCTTGATCATTTTGAGGAGGATTACTATCTTAACCTGTGTCCTCTACTCTTTGGAAACGCACACAGACACACAGACATAGACACAGACACAAACACAGAACACACATACATCCTTGTTGAGGTTTTATTTCCTCTTTGCAGTGATATATCTCTAATTAAATGTATTTCTAAGTATTTTTGCGACTGGAGTTATTTTCTGAATTTCAATTTTTGGGGGACTGAGAATGTAGCTCTGTAGTAGAGTGCTTGCCTAGCATGTCCCTGGGTTCCATTCTTAGCAATGAACAAAACAAAACATAAATAAAGCTTGATATTAGGGACAGGCACATTCCGATAAACCCAGTACTTAGGAGGTTGAGGCATGAGGCTTATGAGTTCCTGGGGTGACCTGGCCTACATTGTAAGTTCCAGAGCATCCTGCACTAAATATGAATGGCTGTCTTAACAAAACAAAGCAACATGCCTCCCTCACCCCAAAAAACCTCCTTTACCAAACATGCAAAAACCTGAAGGGGCTGTGGAAATGATTCAGTCTGTAGATTACTTGCCACGTAAACATGAGGACCTGAATTCAGACCCCTAACACCTATGTAAAAAGCATGACCTTGTGCCACATACTTGTAATCCTAGTACTGTGGAAGCAGAGACAGGAAGATCCTTGGGACTTCTGGGCATTCAGTTTGGCCAATTGGTGACTCCAGGTGCAGTGAAAAAAAAAGTTCTGTCTCAAAAAATAAGGTAGAGAATGGTCGAAGAAGATATTGAACTTCAATCTCTGGCAGCCACATGCACGCTCATGTATGTACTTTTGCATACACGTGTTCATATGCACAAATACATGCACACATGAATACATACACACATATACAAATAACAGAAAAAAACAACAAGAAACCAAAACCAAGCAACCAAATAAAAATCTACATATTTGCTGGTCTAATAGATCTGTTGATTTTTGTGTGTGTTTGTGTCATAGCTGGCTCCCTGCCTATATTTGCTTATTAGGCTTAGCTGGTTGGTACCTGGATTACTTGAGGTTCTCAGTATTCATGTCCATGCTTACACCTGTCTTTCCTATATTGCATTTTATTTTGTTAACTGCATCATTGCATGGACTAACATCTCTGGAACAGTGTTAAGTAAAAATGATGTGAGTGGCTGTCCTTACTGTGTTCTTGTTTTCTTTTACAGATTAAAGCCTTTATCCTATTTGATTGGAATCCATATGTCCTTTTAAAATATTGTTGAATTCAATTTACTAATATTCTGTTAAGCCTTTTTATATCTGTGTTCATGAGAAATACTGGTCCATAATTTAAAATGATATCTTTGTCTGGTTTTGGAATCAGGACAAAATTGACCTCATAAAAAGAGTTGAAAAGAGTTCCTCCTTCCTTAATTTTTGAGTTTGTGTAGAACTGATTCTGACCTTGACTTAAATTCTGATAAAATTCATCACTGTAGCCATTGCCACCTGAAGATTTCACTCATTCACCCACTCTTTTCCTCCTCTCCTTCTCTCTCTCTCTCCCTTTGTCTTGCTCTCTTTTTTTTTCTTTGATATGAGAAGGTTTTAAATTTTAAGTTCAACTCCTTAATTGACATGGAGCTAAAGTTCTTTCTTTTCTTTTTTTTTTTTTGGTGGGGTCTCTTCTGATGGAGGTATATCAACTCAAACTTATTTTCCTCCATATATAGCTAGTTCACAGATCACGTCTGTGGGCCTTTCTTCCCAACAGCAGTCAGTTGATTCTGTGGTGGATCTGAGCTGGATGTTCTCTCATTCCACTGATTTTTGGCATTATCGACCTGAGGGATCGATAGTTTGAGGGCTCATCGCCGCATCCTGGCTCCCCCACTTACTTCATGTGCCAATGGGAGGCCTCGTGTTGCTTTACCTGTGCTCCTGGTTAACCATCTATAAACCAGGCTTCTCACGTCTCTCCTCAGGTTTGATTAGTTTGCTTGAGCCACTCCCAGAACTTGGGGAAATATGTTTATTATTTATTATGAAGACTATTACAAAGGTTCCAGATGAATTTATGTACAAGGCTAAAGCATGGGGGAAGGGCACAGGCCTTCCTTGCCCCTCTCTACCACCCTCCAGAAACCTCCGCATGGTCAGCTGTCTGGAAGCATTCTGAACCCTGTCCTTTGGGCTTTTATAGAGACCTCATTGCATAAGCATTACTGGAGCAGAAATATGCTAATGAATGAAGGGGTCCAGGTCTTCTTGGTTTCTCTGCAGCATTTCTTCCTCCTGGATAAGGGACAGGACTCCTTATTAAATTGATGGTGGTTGGGGGTAGTCTTTTAAAATTAGAAAAAAAATGCGTATGAGTGTGTTGCCTGCACCCATGTCGCGCAATGCCCGTGGAGTCAGAAAAAGGCATTGGATCCCCTAGAACTGGCGTTATGGATGATTGTTAGCTGCTGTGTGTGTGCTGGGAATCAAACCTGGGTCTCTGCAAGAGCAGTCAGTGCCCTTAACTGCTGAGCTATCTCTCCAGCCCCATGAAATTGGTGGTGGTTGGGTGGAGTCTTATACCTACTCAGATAAAGAAGCTCAGAAAATTTCTAAATGGCCAGATCCAAGATAGAAAAGTATGTGGATATTAGGGAAATCTAGTTTCTATGGACTGATATGGAGAGAAAAAGGAGTAGGTTGGAGAGCGAGTGTTTTCATTTTCGAAGCCTGCTTCTGCGGCTTAAACATAATCTCAAGAAACTTTCTACTTGTATTGCTCTATAGCTGTTCTAAACCTGCTTCAGGAACCAAAGATGAAAACCATATACTTTAGCCTTATTATTCTAGGCATTTAACAAAAAACTGGAGTTAGAAGCCAGGTCCTGTGGCTCTCCAAATAGGAGAAAAAAAGTCTCTCCAAATAGGACTGGGGAGATGGCTCAGCCATAGCTTGCTGTGCAAGGACCTGAGGTCAGATCTCTCACACCAAGAGAAAAGCAGGCATAGCAGTGTACATCTGTAACCCTGGCACTATTGACTTTTGTGTAGGCTTCTGCTGGCATGGCCTGTGTATGGACTTCTGCTGGCATGGCCTCTGTATGTTTGTTCTACTTTGTGTTTATCAGTCGTGTTTGAACAGTTCTGTCTTTTAGCAAATCCGGGAGATCTTCAATGATGAGTGCCCCATTCTTTCTGTTCTTTCCATCTAATATTCTGATTAAATATACATCTTGTTCTTTGATATAATCTAATAGACCTCTGAAATTCTTAATTTCTTTCCCTCAATCTTTATCCCGTTTTTCACTGGGGACATTTTCTATTAATCTTTCCTTTGTCTTGTCTGTTTGGCTGCTGAGTCTATATGGTTTGTATTTTATACCAAAAGTTAAAGTTCTAGAATTTCCATTTTATTTTTCCTCTATTAACTTTTTTCTTCTTGAGACAGAGTCTCACTATGTAGCTCTGGCTATCCTGGAACTGTCCAAGTTTTAGAGAATAAGAGACTGAAGAGTTTGTGTCCCTGAATAGGACTCTTACATTAAACTTCCCCCACTCATCCACGGCTCAGGGGCTCTTATAGAAGAGGGAGTGGAACGATTGTAAGAGCCAGGGTTGGTATGAACATAAGGAAGCAGAGGCTTTCAGACCACTCAGAACCTGGTCATATGCAGTTGTAACAATGGTGCCAGCATACACTAGACCCATGCTGACCTAATTAGACAAACACCCAGCATAGAATGAGGGAAATGGGCAGCAGACCCAACCTTAGCTGAGGAGCTATTGGCACCTGATTACTTCAGGGTGAGGGTTGATTTTCTTTAAGGGAGTTACTCTAGATAGGCTGTCTAGACTCCAGTGGATAAACTTGCACTGAGGGACATCTGGGTACAAATATTTGACTGGAGAGGAATTTGCGTGTATGACGGGATGAATGAAATTTTGGGGGGTATGGAGAGGTATGGATGGAGGAAGGGGGTCTGAATTTGATTAAGATCTGTTATATGAAATGCACAAAAATGCAATAAAATATTTCTAAAAAATTATTGAGACATTAAAAAAATGTCTTGAGTTGGCAAATAGCTTAGCTGGTCAAGGCACTTCCATCTCTCCAGCCCTCCCTTTTGTGTTTTTGAGACAGGGTCTCCCTGTAGTGCCAGCTGACCTGGAACTCAGTATGTAGATCAGTCTGGCCTCAATCTCACAGAGACCCAACTCCTTCTGCCCCCTGAGTGCTGGAATTAAAGGTCTGTGGGATCATGCCTGGCAAAGCATCTGCTTCTTATTGTACTTGTTTCTAATTTCCGTATTTGTAAAAATATATTTATTTATGTATATTTTTGTGTAATGAGTGTTTTGTGTGCCTGCATGTTTATGTACCACATGTGTACAGTGGCTGTGCAGGCCAGAAGAGGGCATTGGATTCTCTGGAACAGGAGTTACAGATGGTTATTAGCCACCATTTGGATGCTGGGAACTGAACCCAGAGCCTCTGCAAGAGCACCAAGTGTTCTTAACTGCTGAGCCATTTCTCCAGCTCCCTGTTTTATTTTTTGAGTTGGTAAAATTTATGCATATTTATTATGTGGAACATAATGTTTTAAAATATATACATTGTGGAATGGCTAAATTAACATTTATATTAACTTTAATGTTTTTTTCTATGCTATACATTCTCTTTTTTATGATGAATTTGTAAGGGTTTTATTTTTATGATTTCTTACATTTTTTTGATAAAAATATATTAGTGGGTGGATTTTCTGTAACTCAGTTTTTAAGTTAAGGAAGAAGGCATGATTCATGATAACCTTAGGGCTCTTCTCTTCTGCCTTTTCTTCTTCCTTTGTTTACGTTTGCGAGGTGACAGGAACATGCCTTTGTCCTTTGTGAGTTTTTTTTCTTTTTTTTTTTTAACCTTCTATTTGCATTTTACTTTTGCGGCACAAATGCCGTGTCTTATTACACTGCTGGATTTGGATCGTGTTCCTGGAGGTTTCAAATCCTCTCAGTGCAGGGTTTGATGGGAGTCTCTCCTTTACTCTCAGCTTTCACTACCGGATGGAGCCCTTCTGCTTGCCTGCTGTTTCTAGTGGGCACTGTTGACCACTGTCCTGAGGGTCATTTACCTTTCTTGTCTTCCTACAGGCTGACATACAAGTGTGTAGTATGGGCGTTTGTCCTCACCCTCTGTATTTGGTTGGGGGCACCCTGTTGTCTGCTTTTCTTGTGCACATTGTCAGTGCTTTGTTACTCTTATCCTTGTTGGCCTCTCTCTGATTTTAATGGAAGGCTTTGGGTTGACTAAACTGTACTGCTCCCAGTGCCCTCTTCCCAGAACTGTCCTCTTTGAGCATATTTGAGCTGACTCCTGGGCGCTTGAGCTTCTCTGGTATTTAATACTCATTTCTTGATTCAATGCCAGCTGCCTTTAGAACCAGGTTATTCATCCGCTGTCTGTTTCTGTGTCTAAATGCAGCAACAACAGCCCATCATTCTTGAATAAAAGAATGATAAAGAAAAGTTATAAATGCAGGAACCACTGCTATAACTGTGCTTTTCTTATACCATTGCATTTATGCTTAAACTAATTAATATAAGGTTTGAGCAATTCACATTCAGAATGAAACTATAAAGAAAGGCAAGGGAATGATTAACAGGAAAGTTAGAATAGTATGTTTATAGTGAATAAGGAGGACAAAATCAGAGGTGGCTAAACATAAGATACAAAAAATATTCAACTTTCTAATCTGGGTGGTACCAGATAGGCAGATGGGTGACATTTATTACTGTTTTGGGAAGTATGTTTGTATAATTGTATGCTCTCTTTCATGTTATGAGGATACACTAGCCTCAGTCTTTGGGATACCATCTGAATTTATCTTTGGGAAATAACCTAGCAAGGTCAAGAGTGAGTCCTAAGAAAGGATTCACCCTACCTGGGGCTTTGGTAGGACTGTAGTGTAAGCCAGGAGACTTTAGATAAAATACAGTGGGAGAGTTGCTTTGTACGTTTTGTTTAAATTCAAACAGACTACCTCTAGTTCTTAGAAGTAGCTCAAAATAGAATACTTCAGTGGGAAATGAGTGTCCTAAGCTGTTTAAGGACAGTGTGGAAGAGAGTAGGACCTTCACTGACTCAACAAATGAGAATCAGGCCATGCTTGCTCAGACATTCTTCTCTGGGTTAAAAATACAGTCTATTGGGTGTGGAGTTCCTGGTGATGACAGCTTTCACCAGTCTTCTTTTAGCTAACTCCTCTGACCTTGACTGGCTGGCGTCCATGCCAGGTATACCACTAGTGCTTCCTTCTTCCAGGAGAAAGGCTACACTCATGAATGTCCGGAACACCTGTATTCTTGATTTGTAATTTGCTTGAATATACAGTTCTGCCTTGGTAATAGTTTGTTTCTAGGGGTTTGAAAGCATTGTTTCATGGTTGTCTTGTTTCTAGAGTTGCTTTTGCGAAGTCCAAAGCCATTTGATCCTTGGTCTTTCTTAACCAATACAAAATTCTGAAAAATGTCTAGAAGCATGAGGAATCCTTGCTTTGTCCCAGGTTCTGACATTTTGCAGTGATAGATATTGGTGTCTATTTTTTATTCTTTGGGCCACCTTTAAAAATTGTTTATTAATATTGTGTGTGAACACATGTATTGTAGTGTATAGGGGGACATATGTGCCATGGTCAGAGGACTTTGTGGAACTGATTCTCTTATTTTACTTTTCTGTGGGTCCTGGGGATTGAACTCAGGTTTCCAGGCATATGCAGCACGTGCCTTACCCACTGTGCCATCTCATAGTCCATGATGGGCCCTTTTAACCTGTCATCGTCTGAACATTTTAAAATTTTATTATGAGTTTACCTCCTCTTGTTTTGCTGTGCTTTTTTGGTAGTCCTATTCTGATTCCAGTCTTCTGAATTTATCATTTTTCCCTCATTTTGTGTCTTTGTGTTTTTGCTGAATTTTTTTCAACTATCTTTTAGTACTATTGGTTATTTCTTGGATTATGTTTTTAACAGGAATACTCTTTTTTTCCCCATATGCCAGTTTTTGAAAGCTCACCAACATTTATTCATGAATAGAATACCCTTTGTGATATTCATATGTTTAAAAATTTTTAAATTTGTGTGTATGTGTGTACAGAAGCATGCTTGGCTGTGTGTGTGCATGTGGAGGCCAGAGGTCAATTTCAGGTATCATCCTCTATCACTCAGTATCTTACTTTTTGAGAAAGGATCTCTCACTAAGTCTAGAGCTTGCCATTTTTGTCTAGACTGACTGGTAGTGAGCTCAGAAGATCTACTGTCTCTGCTCACAGCCCCAAGCACGGGGTTATAGGTTTGCAACACCAGCTCTAGTTTTTATGAGGATGTTTAGAGTGTGAACTCAGATCCTCATGCTTGCATGACAAATGCTTTATCCATGGACCTCTCCCCAGTCCCTATAATATATATATTTAAAGCTTTTCATTAAAAATAGATTCCTATTCTCCAAGATAATTTTCTGTTCCTTCTGTTCTGTCTTAGATGTTAGAGGTTTTCTTTAGGTGGCCCATGCTTTCTGTGCATTCATGTTAAGGGCTGGATTAAGAAGGTGGCCTGAGCATGCTGGTGGACCATTTATTGGGGCTCCCTTGCTGTCACTGTCTTTAGATATTTCTTCTTTAATTGATTCTTTAGAGGAGGAGAGAGAAAACAGGCCTCTAATTTCCAGTCTTCAGGATAAGTGTCTGGCTGTTAGGTGTTGAGCAATAAAGGTTGGCTTAGCTCCATATTTGGCATTTACTTGGCAAATCATCTTGGCTTATGTAGGTTACCCTTGTCTTCAGAGGTGTGTGATCTCCTCATTAGGGTGTTAAGATGCATCTTCTTTCTAGGTGATGAACTTCAGATCTATAGGGTCAGGGAGAGATGTCCTTTCAGAGATGTTACAGAAGAAAATATAATGTTCCAATTGCTCTTAAACAAGTTTCTACCATATCTTAATATTTTTTATTTTAATTTTTGTCTCCCATTATCCCCCCCTACCCTGTTCCAGAGCTATCTGGTGTGGCTGGTGTGTGACTTTACAGAATTCTGAGATGCAGTCTTTTCTTTTTTTGAAATAATATCTGTATTTTTAGTTTTCAAAATCATAGGTAAACATAGAACAAGAGTAAAATGAAAGTATGAGAAAAATCAAAGCAGACAAAGAAGACTGTGATGAAGTCCACCATGCATAGACTGCAGCCCTTCCTCATATTCACCTCCATGACTTCCGAGTGTCAAGCTGTGATAATTCATCCAAATGTCTGACAGACTAACAATGCTTTAACACTGCCGAACACAAGTCTATTGTGAAAACATAACTTAAAAAATTTAAATATGTATGAGTGTTTTGCCTGCCTGTATATCAGTGTACCCATGTTGTTCAATGCCCACAGAGGCCAGAAGAGGGCCTCAGATCCTCTGGAACTGGAGTTATGAATGGTTGTTAGCTGCCATGTGGATGTTGGGAATTGAACCTGGGTCCTTGGAAGAGCCTCCAGTGCTCCATCTCTCCAACCCCATAAAAACATAGCTTTATTAAACAACTTCACAGATTGTACTCCCAGAACAAGAAAATAAAAGTTATCTTTTCTGTGATAGGGAAGAGAAGGAACACTGTGCACACAGTCTTGGTACCATGCTAAGAAGCTCAGAGGAACTGCCAGTTAGGATACAGGCTCAGTTGTTTGGGGAACTGATTGGTGACCTCAGGATTGATCTTGAGCTCCGCCAGCACTGACCCTCTATGGCCACACTTTTCTCCAGCTCTCCCGAGACGCGGTCTCATTGTTCTTAGTTTTCCTTGCAGTCCTGAGGTTTGGCTTTCTCTGCCTTGCCAAATCCAGTGTTACCTACCTACTGGATTTCAAGCTTCCAAAATTATATATATTGTTTTGTGTCTTCTCCTCTGCTCTCACTTCCTTGTATTTTTAAAAATCCTTACACTGCACTTGAATGACCTTCCAGTGGGCATGATAGATGACTGTTTTCATTTTGTAGTCTTAGTTCAGAACATCTTTCTTCCACTTTCCCAGGTCTCATATATTCTTATCTTTTGAGGCTTACTTAAATACCATCTCTTCTGAGGTGCTGTCTCAAAGCTACTGTGTAAAAAGTAAGAGAGATTCCCTAATTTTGCCTGTATTCTCTATTTTAGTTCCTCATATCTTCTTTATAGATCTTTAAGAATTCCAGTGTCTTTTTTGATATATTTTCCATACTTTTTTATCTGCTCATGAGACTCAGGGCTGTCTTATGCATTGTTGAAATTTGACCAACATTTGCTAGCTAAGTGAAAGAACAAATTATATGCTCTTTATTACTGTATGAATTTTTAAAACTGTTAACAATTTCTTCAGTTTTCTTATCTGTTAAAAAAGGCAGAGGATTAAAGTCAGCACCTAGAATTGTCCAGAGGTTTACAATAGTCAATAGATAAAAGTGCATAGAGCAGTGCCTGTCACAGAGAAGCCCTGAAAGAATGCTAGCTATATTTTTAGGTCCTAAAAAGTTCTCAATAGCTATAATTTTATATTTAATTGATGTTTAATTTTGATCAACTAAAAGAAAATTTTGTTGTATGATGACTTGAATTACTCATGAGTAATTACTCTGAGTCATAGTACCTCTGAGTTTTAACTCCAGGTGATCATGCCTCTACTTGAACTTCAGCAGTGTTGTGGAAGAGAAGGCACTTCTACACAAAGGTGGAGCCCTGTGTGTTTCTCAGTGGTTGTCCACGTAGCCCAATATTTGAGGACAATGCTGGCTACAATTAATCTTACTTAAGCAGTTTTGGGATATCTGCATCTTCTTAGGGAGTAGAATTTATTTTTAGTACCATTATTATCTTTTGAAATTGAACAATACTAATTGGTTGTCCTAGTTTCTTTTCCTGTTGCTGTGATAAAATACCCTAACAAAAGCTCTTTTACAGAGAAAGAGTTTCTTTTAGCTCATTGTTAAGAAAGAGGTTGATGATGGTGGGGAAGTGAAGGTAGCAGGAGCTTGAAGCATCCCCATCACGAAACAGAGGGATAAGTGTATGGTTGCTGCTGCTCAGCCCCATCTCTCCACGTATGTCATTCAGGATTCCCTGCCCAGGGGATGTCTTGCTCACAATTAAGATGGTTCTTCTCACTTCAGTTAATTAGTTATCAAGATTAACCCCTCACAGGCATATACAGAGGCCCATCTCCCAAAGATATTTTATATTGAAATTTAACACTAACCATCCTGATGGTTGACAATTCAAATATATCTTGAGTATTCAACTTGACTGAAGAAACTTAAACAATGATTCAGTCATCATTCTGTATATATCTGAAATTATTTAATTTCCCCCAAAGAGCTTATTCTAGTTTACTTTTAGTTGCTGTGATAAAATACAATGAGCTACTAGGTGAGGAAAGTTTATTCGGGTTAGTTACAGTTTGTCATTGAGGGAGGCCACAGCAGGAGTTTGAGGCAGGCGCTTGAAGCAGAAAACATTGGGGAGCGCTGCTTGTTGGCTTGCTCCCTCTGAATTGCTCAGCTGCCTTTCTTATATAGCCCAGGCATACTTGCCTGCGATGGCAACTCCCTTAGTGGGCTGGGCCCTCCTACATCAGCTGGCAATTAAGACAGTGCCTCATGGACATGGCCACAGGACAGTCTGATCTGGGAAATTCTTCAGTTGTGGTTCCCTCCTTCCAGTCAGTTGACAAAAACTAACCAGCTCAGGGCTCTTAAAGAATCTAGTATTTTAAAATTTTATTTTATGTGTATGAGTGTATTGCCTGCATGTATGTTAACGCACCTGTGTCATGAAATGCCCATAGCGGTCAGAAGACGGTGTCAGATCCTGCGGACCTGGAGTTATGGATAGTTGTTAGCTATCATGTGGGTGCCTGGATTTGAATGTGGGTCTTCTATAAGAACAGCCAGTTCTCTTAACCACTGACCATCTCTCTAGCCCAAGAAGACTCTAGTTTTTTTAATAGCCCAGTGCAGTTTAGCAGAGATTATAGCATCTTGTAGTTTTCATTGCTGTCTGTATTTCTGGATTTACATTTTCTTGGATGGATCAGTAATGCCCTTGTCCTTTCTCTCTTGAAGTTTCAAGTATGTTATTTAGATGTCTTGTCACATTAGAAAGTGCAATCTTTGAGTTGCTTGATGGTTTGGAAGGCACTTGGAATTGGGCTTAGGTTCTCTATGTTAAACGTTACTGAGAAAGCTGCTTGGTAAATTTTAAACTATGCTTCTGCAATCTAGGTCTATTGCATCAAAATAAGATAGGGCTCCATATTCTATTTCAGTGTTTAGTAATATCCAACACCTTGCCTGAAGAAAGTTCATTGCCTTTATTATTTTCTCCATCATACCATGAAGTGAACTTGACTTCCAAGTTCTTGGTTCAGGTTCTCCTGACCAATAGCACACTAGACACTGATATAGTCACCTTCTCTTTTATTTGTATAAATGCCCTTCCCTTTTAAAATTCCAAGTGCCTTGTTTCTGGCAAGTGAAATGTTTCTGCTTTAATATTTTTTTCCAGATGACAGTGGTTAAGTCTTAATAATTCACATGTAAAAGCTAATTGAATGATTTTATGTATCTGCATATTTTTAATATGTTAAAAATGTGCAGTGATTCACATCCTGTTCAAGTATGTCTCTTAATGGGTGGAATATAAGAAAGTGGCTTGTATGTGACCTTCCGTAAGTTCCTGAACCTGTAAACTGCAGTTTTCTCATTGGTAATATGCAGTCATTATTTTTATGTCTACTGGCATTTGGTACACATCAGAATTTAGAATTATTGTACTTTTTGTGACCTTCTGAAGGATGGGGCTCTGTCTTATTTATGTTGATTTGTCCTTAGTTGATCAGTGTCTGATGAATGAATAAGAACACTCAGGTCTTTGCCTTTACTCTCTTGATTAACTTCTTATCTGATCTCTAAAATTCCCCGAACTCCCAACACCATGTTTTTCACAACTAAAATGCTCAAAAACCTAAGTGAAAAATGAATTTGAAAGTATTTTGAAAAAATCTAAAGTTTTCTATGTGGAACTAAAGTTGGCTGAAGAATATGCATGTAAGTATAGAGCTATGTGGAAGAGTTTAGCAAAGTGGTTGTGAGCTCTGACAACTTTGCCCTATTTTTGGTTCTCTACCTATTGGTATCATTTGCCATCACCCTGTATCTTCTGTGAGGTTTTGCTTTCAGTGAGAGAGAATGAGCTTCCCCAAAGGAGGAGTGACTTTCTTTCATCAGGGTTTTGCAAAGAACTCTGCTTCTCCACTAGCACCCTTAAACAATGCTTCGTAACTTTGTTTTCCCTACATCTTTATTTCTGAAGATCTTCATTGTTAACTATATTTATGTATTATTCTTAAGAATATGAATTTTTAGACATAGCAGAATTTTAGTACTAGAAATTTGCAATAATGTGTGTGTGTGTGTGTGTGTGTGTGTGTGTGTGAAACAGACAGAGAATACCCAAATCACTGTTTTTCTTTCTTGCTCCACAAGTTACTCCACTTTAAAGAGTGGGCATTAGCCTGGGAAAGGAAAAAGAAAAGGCGAGGAACCACCTGTAGTAATAATTATTACAGTGACTTCCTCCTATGTGCTAGGCATTATGCTACATGGTTGATACATACAGTATTTAAAAACTTCATAGCAACCCAAAGAGAAAGGTTATCATTGCCCTCATTTTATAGATTAGAAAATGAAGGCTGAGAGACGTTCATTACTTTAACCAGGTTCTCACAGCTAATAAGTAAAAGAGCCATAATTCAAGTGACACCTGGTGTACTAGTTACTTTTCTCATGATTGGAGGAGAGATTTCCTTTGACTCCTTGGCTTTGGAAATTCAAAGTAGAGTGGTAATACACACTGTATTTGGAGGTAAGAGTGTGTAGTGATGGCTTGTTCATGGTTTAATACCTAGAAGATGGAGGATGCAGGAAGGAACCAGGGGCACATGTCACCGTCAAAGGCCCTCCTCCAGGGCCCTATTTCTACTATCCAGGCTCCATTTCCTAAAGTCTGCCATAACCAGGGGATAAAGTGTTGACTATATGAGCCTGGAGCTAGACATGGTGGTACATGCAGAGGTGGTAGGATTGCTGCAAGTTTGAGGCCAGCCTGGTCTACATGGCAGATACCAGGACAACCAAGGCTGCATAGTGAAACTCTGTCTCAAGAACACCCTTAGGGGGCATTCAAACCATAACTCCTCTGCTGTAGAGATGATTCTTGATAGAACCAGTAAGATATTACTATTAATCCAAAAAGATGATTGAAGACAGATATGCAGTGATAAAGAGCATGTCCAATTCCGTGACTGATCCTTTATCAAGAGAAGCATTTAAAAGATATCAGGCTTAGTTGTTACTTCAACCATTGTGGTGAATGGCTATAGTAATCCAAATTTGAGAAACATGTCAAGATGTTTTTTGTTCATATCTATTATTTATTTTTTAAAAACTATATACTTTTGGGACTGGAGAGATGGCTCAGCACATAAGAACACTGGCTGCTCTTGCAGAGGACCGGGGTTTGATTCCCAGCACCCACATAGTGGCTAACAACTGCCCATACCTCCAATTCCGGGGGAATTCAAATGCCCTCTTCTGATTCCACCAGCATTGCATGACATGGGTGCATTTACATACATGCAGGCAATATACTCATACACATAAAATGAAAATAATAAATAAAATATGTGTAGGTCTGAGGACAACTTTGTGGAGTTGGTTCTTTCCTTCCATTTTTAAGTCAGTTCTGGGGATTAAACTCAGGTTTGGTAGAAAGTGTCTTTACTGACTGAGCCATCTCACCATTCCCCTATCACATCTTAATGAAATATTAGACAGAAAAGAAGGTGGCTTAAATTGGACCATGATATCAATTCATTAGTGACTTTACGTAGTGCAAGAAGAAACTGATAAAAAATTAAGGTAGACTTAGACCATATACCATCAGATTTACAACATTAAAAATGGACATTTGCAAAGGTCAAGGGAAAGCTATTTTAATTTCTTGTTTGACAAAACCAGAACAGAGTACAACAAGAACTCCTGAGGTTCAGAGGTATTAAGTGGCTTGCTTGCGGTCACACAAGGCCTTCAGTGGGGACTCATATTCCATCCAAGGCTCTCTGCAGGGCACCATTATAACTCCATGACACTCAGCCCTTTAGGGTCCAAGACGTGGAAATTAGAACCAGAATAGCCAATGTGAAGACAAATTGGATACTTCACATAACAGAGAACTTACAAAAAAAAACATTTGAAATATATTAAGAAAAATAAATTTTTGTGCGTTCTGTTGGAATGAGGGAAGGAAGTAAACCATTGAAAGAGAATACCATGTTATTTATATAACCGACACAATAAATTTTATCTGGAAACAACTTCTGCAGACACTATTATAATTTTAGAGAACTTATTTAGCATATATAAATGGGGTATGGGGTAGTTGACATTTAAGATTTCTAATCTTTTCAGCCACTGTTAATTGGTGGCCATCTGCCATGTACCCTAGCATTGTGACACATTCTAAGGAACTTAAAAATAAAAAAGAAGACAGGTATAGCTTCAAGGACCTTAAAGTATTGTTAGTGACAATGGATTTGCAAACATGAAACTAAGTTGGAGCCATCCAGAATCACTTCTAATCATTGACATGTTTATATGATGAAGTGGCAGCATGTGGAAAGCAGAGAGTAGTGGCCTGTGTGCAGACAAAGATTTTGATAATGACTGGAATCCTGCAAATAAGCTGAAGACCTGAAGGTGTGGTTTTTAAGGTGGACCCTGAAGGATGAAGTCATTTGATTTTTTTCAAGAAAAGAATGGACTAGTGATTTGAAGTAGATATTTTTGGTTTTGTGTTTCTAAAAAAAAAAAGAAGGGGAAATTTAGTATAATCTTTTGGTGACACTACTATTTAATAAGATGTTGCAAATAAGAGGATTAGGGAAGTATTTTTTTAATGCCATATCAATATGATTGAATATTATTCAAGCAGTAAAAATAATTAGAGAGCAATGTAGTGTGGGGAAAAGCATGGTTCTGAGTCAGTTAAATGATCAGTTCTGTCACCTACTAGCTTTGTGTCTAAGGGAAAATTGCTTAGCTTGTTGAGCTTTAGTTTATTCTACTTTGTTGTTTCAAATTATTTGTATTTGATGTGTATAAGCGTATTGTCTGCATGAGTATAAATGCTTCCATGTCATGCAATACCCCCTGGAACTGGAGTTATTGACAGTTGTTAACTGCCATGTGAGTGCTGGGTCCTCTGCAAGTGGTGCTCTTATCTGCTGATCTGTCTCTCCAGCCTTGGTTTATTCTACTTTAAACAGAAGTGATAATAACCATAACAAAAAAAGCTATTGCAAGGATTAAAAATTTGTGAATATACAGTGTTTTTACTCATGCTAAATGATATGTACTATTTTTCTAAAGAATGGTTTATCAAGTCTTTGAAAAAACTTTATTTGTCACAGAGTTGGGTTTTTTTATTCTGATTTTTGAGGCAATGTCCCATGTAGCCTAGGCTAGCCTCAAACTTGCTACATACCTGAGGATGACCTTAAACTCTTGATTTTCTGTTTGTTCCTCACAAGTGCTGGGATTACAGATGTGCACTGCAATGCCTGGATTCCCAAAAGCTTTTAAGAGTATTTTCTATTTGACTGAGTGATTCCATGATTGAAAATTTATTCTAAGGAAATAATTAAGGATGTGCATATTTTAAAGACTACTTTATAGAATTAAAGGTCTTATTTTTAATTATGTATATGAGTGTGTGTCTGTATGGGAATATGTGCATATGAGTACAGATGCCTTCAGAAGCCAGAAGAGAGTGTTAGCTTCCCTGGAACTGGAGTTACAGGTGGCTGTCAGCCTCCTGTTAAGGGCACTGGGATCTGTACTTGAGTCCTCTGCAAGAACAGTGCTTGCTCTTAATTGATGAACCACCTCTCCAGTCTCTTCTTTGCAACATTAAATAGCACAGTGAAAATAACTCTAACCTCACAAATATTACTACATGATTGGTGAATAAATTGAGATTTATTTCAAAAAAGAAACCACAAAGCTATCAAATGATGTAGAAATCTATTTCTGCTGTAGAATATGAGGAAAACAAATTCTGAAATTATATATATTAAGTGTATAGTTATTCAGAGAAAATATTCTAGAGAATAACAACCCAAAATGTATGATTGAACAGTGGACCTTTAGATTATTGTTATATTGTCATTGTACTTATTTGAATTTTTTGCTTTTTTGATAATCAACCAAGATAATTAAAAATTTTGAGATTAGTAATGGATCACTTTAAACATAGGAGTATGCTTAAGGTTAAAAAAAGGATTTAAAACATGTATGTTTTATGATTGTAGTTTGTTTGTTTTTGAGGAAGGGTATCGTTATTATCCCTGCCTGGCTGGAAACTCACTATGTAAACCAAACTGCCTTTGAATGCACAGAGATCCACCTGCCTCTGCCTTTTAGGATTAAAGGAATGTGCCACTATGCATAGCAATGATCCTAGTTTTGTTAAAATATTTTTATGTTTATGGCTGAATTTTCCTTTTATGGTTTGCTCTTAAAATGTAGCAAAGCTTCTAAGAAATGTTGCAGTTCGGATGGGAAACAAAGTAGCAGAGAGCAGAGATAGATCTGTGTGTGCACAAATAAAAATCACCACTTAGGCTTCTTTTGAGTTTGTTTTATTTTCACTGTAGCTTTAGCAGTTGGCTTTCTTGGCTATAAAGAAACAAAGTGTAATTGTTGTACAAAAGCCTCTCTGTCTTGCTCTGCCTCTTTTCTTTTAATCTTTACTCTGAACTCAGCATGGTCTGCTCTTACTTGGTCCTGGGGATCTGCATTGGTGAGCAAGTGCCAAGGTTTTTGGAGCTCACTGTCCACATGGAAGAGATAATAAACAGATTGTGTTGACTATTGTGATAAAAGTAGAATAGTTGATGGTAAAGGGAAAAAATGGGAGTGGGGATCAGAGAATCAGTTCAGACACGCAAGATGGCAAAGACCTCTGTGAGTAAGAGACATATAACGACATCTCTGAAGTATGAGTAGATGGTAGTCAGAGAAAGTATGGAGGGTGGAGGCACAAGCACTTGAGGAAGAGGGTGAGCAGATATAAAGTTTTCAGGCAAAAACTAACTCTGTATGCTTAAAAATAAACTGAGCAAGAGTCAGTGATTCTGGCTGTAGTGCAAGGTCAGTCTGGAAGAGAGGCTGGGAAGAATTTTGGATTTGATTTTCAGGGCAGTGGGCAGCAGATGATTATGTGTAGCAGTTTAAAAGACTTCTTAGGCTGCTCTGAGAGAAAAAAGAATCAGGAAGAAACAAGGGAGACTCTGGAAGATGAGCTGGGAAGCTTTCTGAGTCCACCTGGAAATGGTAGTAAGTACTGTCAGTAAAGAAGAAGAACACAAGATGTATTTGGGTGATAACATTAGTAGAACTTAGAGATGAATCTTATTAGATGTAGGGAGTATGAAGATACTTTTTATGCCTTGTGTGAATGACTTGGTAGATTCCATGGATGGTATAGCAGGGTTTTGTTGGGTGGGGGAGGAATATTCAGTATAGCTAGCATGTTTACTCTGAGGTTTCTGTTTCTAGGTAAAAAACTGAGATGAGGTCTGTTATTCAAATGACATCAGTGTCTAGAATGAAGATGTATAACTGGGAATATTTGGCCCATGGGTAGTACTGGCATTTGTATGGATGGATGGGCTTGCCCACAGAGAGGATATTGAGAGAGAGGAACAGGGAGTTGATGGTTGAACCCTGATGAGTTCCAATATTCAAATCACATGGAAGTGGAAACAAAGGATATGTCTTATGGGAGGAAGCCCAGGAGAAGCCAAAGAAGAGAGTTTTAAAATGGTGGGAGGTGTTAGCCAACAGGCTAGTGAGACAACGGATAACTGACAAGTGTTCACTGATGTGCTAGTCTGAAGGATCTGGACAGTTGACTGTAGGAAAACCAGACTAGAGTGAGAGGGATGAGAGTATGCCTATAATTCTTAATAATCCAGTCACTGAGGGCAGAGGCCAGTGACTGGAGGGGAGTTGAAAGTAAAGAGAAATTGTTTTTTCTGTTAATGAAAGAAATTATAGTTAGTGAGTATGATTTACTGAAGAAGGAGATACTAATGATGAAGGAGGGACAACTGGTGGATGGAGGGCACTTGTGGAAGACTTGGTTGGTAAGAAAAGGAAACAGGAGATACAAGTAGGCTTTTGATATCTAGTACATGTTGAGTATGTGCTAATTACTAGGCTAAGTGATTGTACAACGAGTAGTTAATATAATTATCTCCATCTTACAGATGAGGAAATGGAGGTTTTACATACATACACACACACACACACACACACACACACACACACAAATATGGAAAGAGAGAGGGCGCTTGAGAGACAATGAACCAGTCTTAATTCAGAGTTCACACCCTTTCTTTTCTGTTCTTTTTTATTGATTGACTGCATGTGTGTAAGTGTACCCGTGTTGTGTGGTACCTGAGGAGGACAGAAGAGGCTGTTAGATCCCCTAGAACTGGAGTTATAGATGATTGTTAGCTGCTGTGTCGGTACTGGGATTTGAACCTGGGTCTTTTGCAAGAACAGTCAACGCTGTTAACCACCGAGCCATCTCTTCAGCCCCTTGTATCTTTGCCTAGAGACTTTCATCTGTGATGGTGCATTAGTTTTTTCTAGCTGCCATGAAGCCATCACAGATGGAGTTGCTAAAACAACAGATGTTTGTTTTCTCACAGTTCTGAAGGCTTCCAGTTCAAGATCAAGGTGTTGGCAGATTGGCTTCTCCTGAGGCCTCTTTCCTTGGTTCACAGATGGCCACGTTCTTGCTTGTCCTCACTTAGCCTTCCCTCTGAGTTCCTCCTGCATTCTGGATGTCTCTTATGTGTCCTTATCTTTTCCTACAAGGACATCAGGAAGATTGAATTAGTGCATATCTATAATGGCTTTATTTTAACTTAGCTATCTCTTTAAAGGTCTTCTTTCCATGTACTTCATATTTTGAGGTTAGGGTTTCAGTTATGAATTTTGGGGGACACAATTTATAGCAGATGAGTTCTTAAAGCATAAGGAAGGAGAAACCGTAGGGGCCATTCTGAAGAGTGTAAGTGGAAGACAGTAGAAGATTGCTAGAGATAGGCCATTCTAAAGTCAACTGAAGTTGGAGATAGTTCACCTGTATCTGGTCTGCCTATTTTCTGAGTTTCCATGGCAACAGTCAGGTACATGTGTGGAGTAAAGAGCAAGACCTCTGTGTATTGGTATACTGAGTTCACTTGTGGGCATATTAACCAGCCAAATGACCATGTCCTGTGTCCAAGGTTGAAATGCAAATGAGTCTTAGTCACATCTTCAGCCAATTACAAGTTACTATTTGTCAGAAACTTTGCAGATTATTCTCCAAGAGTTGAAACTAAGAGAGATAAATCTATGACTGCTGAGATTTTGATTCACCAGTATGAAAAGTCACTTGAACATTTCTGCGAATTGTTGTCTAAAATGTCTTTTATGATTGCTCGTAACCTTTTTCTTCCTTCTTTTTCTTTATTTTCATTCACTGGTAACTTACCTAGTTCCTTACTAAGTGTCTAGATCTAAGAATAAAGAATTCATAATTCATTATATGTGTATTGTGTACATATGCACACACACATATATTTTCAAGCAAAAAAAAGCTGTTACTAAAGTATTAACTTTTTGTTCACTTAATTCTATGACCATGTTGTGTACCTACTAAATACCAGAGAGTGTTTTAAGATTGGGATGGAACTATGAGTAAGATGCATTTTCTGCCTTTTAAGAAATTTACAACTCGATAAAGAAAAATAAATAGGTAAGTAAACAAGGATAATACTATGTGAATTTGTAAAATATTAAGAGATCTCAAGAAGGAAGTGACTGTAGTTTTTGCTTTCCCATGTGTGTTTGGAAACTCCTCGAAAGGAGCTATTACTGCATTTTAACGAAATGAACTATAAAAAGAACATCCATTCATCTCCTAAACATGTCTGAATGCTTGCAATCATTATGTAATGACGGTTTTACAGCTCTTGGATTATGAAAGAGCCATCGAATTGGGAGATGTTTGACTTTTCTCTAACTGTGAGCTTGTTGTCCAGACTGTGCACTACCCCCAACTCCTTTTTAAGGTAGTAGAATGATTAGTGATATACCCGAAATACTCTGAAGAACCTGCTGAGTATTAAAATTTCAGAAAAGTCACAGTAACAAAGCATCATTATGATAGTGGGTGAGAGAAAGCACATGCTTGTCTGGTTACTATGTCAGATATTTGGAATTTGGAACCATGTACTAACACTGGGGCTTCTTGTAATGCCATTGCAAAAATTAGGATGAATAACATGTCAAACACATTCAGAAGAAAACGTTTTCTGTAAGATTATATAATCGACATATTTTTCAAGTATTACCTATTTATACTTTATCTCAGAGAAAAATTGTTTACAACCAAATATTTATGGATTAACTGAGACAGCAGATATAAACTTGATGCTGTCTTTGGAGATGATGTGTTACATGAACCCAAGATAACCTTATCTGTGATATGAACTTATTTCTTTGGGAAAATGCTAACTATATTATGGAAATAGTTCAAGAAGTAGAAAGACAACGCAAATATGATAAATGGCATATGTGGATTTTAGAATCAATGATCAGTCTAATAACTGATGAACATTGCTTAGCTGTCATATAATGAACTTTTGCTATGTGCATGCTGGCCCAGTTTCGGAATCATATTCTAGAGTAAGTCATAGTGGAAAGAGTACTGGAGTGGACGTCAGGAAGCAGAAATGCTAGTTGAGCTCTACCATTGCACACCATGTGCCTCATTTTCCCATCTTTAAAATGAAGTGGTTATGGGAAAAGGTCTCTAAAGTTCTCCTGGTTCTGATATTTTATTGTTCTGTGGTTCTATGTCCCACACCTATCAAAAGCATCTTGATTTTCTTTAAGTTGCTTAAGCCAGTATTTCAGTTAGAATGCATCCAGGAGCTTATTTCCGTGTGCTGTTGGGAACAGCAAAGCCTTGCTTCTCCGGGACTTGATATGTCTTCTGCTAACCGCTGACAGTGAGCCATACCGCCTAGAAGGCTCCCTTGGTAGCCTTAAAGATTGAAAGGACAAACGGACAGTATTGAGAACCCTGTGGAAGAGGAGACCAGAGGGACGTTGATCATCATGGCTCCTTGGGATTTGCAAAGTGGAGTGACTAGAGCTGGGCCATTCACCTCAGCCAGGTCAAAGGTCAGGTCAGGAATGTGGACAATGGTGAATCCAGGTAGGTCTAGGAGGGTAAATACACATATTGAGTCCCTCCTATCTTGAGACAGGGTAGCCAATCTCAAAAAGCTATTAGGAAGGCTCCTAATTTATGCAATTCTTTGGAAAAAAATGTAGCATTTAGTTTTTATATTTTTTATCACCACACAATTATTGTATTCCTATTCAATAATCACCACGTAAATCTACTCTTGACATATTCATGTGGTTAAATCACTCATTAATCACACTTTCAGGATCACTGAGTTAAAGAAGTCTAATTTCCAGCCGGGTATGGTGATGCACACCTTTAATACCAGCACTTGGGAGGCAGAGGCAGGTGGATCTCTGGGATGGGCTACATAGTGAATTCTAGGCTAGCTGGAGCCTACACAGTGAGACCCTGTCTCAAACAAAGAAAGATGAAAGAAATTTCAGTTGGTGCCATTATATAATTTTTTCAAGGATTTTTAGTGTTGAAAGACCTTTGAGTTTTCTCCTTCAATTTTAGTTAAGCAATATTAAGTCCAACTCTCTAGTGACAGAGACTCATATCTATTATTATTTTGCTAGTAATAAGCTAATTTGGGGATAGTTAGAAAATAATTGGCATATTGATTTCCTTAGTGATTGAAAAAAGAACCAGATAATTTGTGAATAGGATATTAATTCAGATAACAAAAAATAATTTTGGGTGCTGAATGTAATGATAAAGAATTAAGTGTTTTATATTGTTTCTATGGAATTCTAGTAAAAATTTACATGTTTTAAAATAATACTGATTGAATTTCTGTATGTAATTATTCATCATTTTATGCCTGATACATATTACAAGAAGATTCTTCTTTCTTCTTCTTCTTCTTCTTTTTTTCTTTTTTTTTTTTTTTTTTTTTTTTTTTTTGCTTTTATCTAGTTGCTTCCAAGATCCGGTACTTGCAGGAATATCATAATCGGGTTCTTCACAACATTTATCCTGTACCATCAGGAACAGATATTGCAAACACCCTGAAATACTTTTCTCAGACCTTATTAAGGTAAGCCTTAAACTATCCTCTACTTTGAGAGAATTACTAAGTAGTATTGCTGAATATATTGGGAAGTAAATTCATACTGACCTGAAAGTTTGGAAAGGCATTACATTTTCTCCTGCTCTGCCAGAAGAGTCTGGACTCCAGTCTTTGTGTGTCTCTAGTAGGTCAGGTGCCAGGCTTACAGGGAAGAGTGGGTGGCGTGGCTACTGCCTGCTTTCCTCAGCTGAATGTCTTTTCAAGAGATCTATACATGATAACAGTTGTGTGTTTGGCACTAAGAGCACAGAATTAAGAGGTGAGACCGCAGTGTTTAAAATTGAGAACAAGGAACACTTTTAGTATAAAAGCGGCAGTTTAGGTTTATTGTTAGTATTTCCAATTTTTCTAATAACAATTGTTTTAAATCCATGTTAACACAGTGTTCAGCATACTTTACAAAATGATATTAAAGTTCTTTTGGAGGTAACAAATACAGTAGGTCTTTTTATTCTGTTTCCTTTTACTACAAGACAGAGACCTGAGAGGCCATTCTGCTTGACATTAGCCATTAATACAAAGAAAGATGAGCCTTCCAGCAAGGTTTTAACTGTTTTTGGCAAATAAAATTGAAGAATTCAGCACATTTATTCACCATTAAATTCCTGGGCTTGATCTCTCCCATTTTCCACCATCTTACTTTAAATCTGCTTTGGAAACACATAGAAGGACTTGCTAGCCATTTCATTAGCTAGATAGTGGCAAAGGCTTTGTAAGTTAGGCATGAGGAGAAAAAACCCAACTTTGGAGTGACTGTAGTGGCACTGGAGC
Source organism: Eospalax fontanierii (assembly GCA_035773235.1). Lineage (NCBI taxonomy): Eukaryota > Metazoa > Chordata > Mammalia > Rodentia > Spalacidae > Eospalax > Eospalax fontanierii. The sequence goes on from CM069536.1 coordinate 71,266,858, forward strand.
TTCCCGTGATTTGTCGCTTGCTGTGTTTAGACAGGTTGAATGGTAGAGAAAGAAACATGTGACTCACAGTCAGTAGTCTTCTGTGCCTCCATCTCCCGTTGCTCTTCTTTAGAATATTTTCTCATCTTTGGAATTCTTAGCATCCCTGTCCTGACTGAAAGGATTCTGTTTATTAGGTTCATGATGGCAGGCTTACACAGGAGGTTTAGGGCTAATTCCAGGCTATTTCCCTTTTCAAATGATGCTGAGTAGTTAGTAGGGTTTTCAGAATAATAATCAGATACAGTTGTAAACTGAGACATCATGTTCTATTCTTCTTAAATTCTCTTTTTGTCTTTGAGACCAGGGTTCTCAAAGAGAAGCTCCTATATCATAATTCAAGCAGAGAGGTGTTTTCTAGTAGGAAGCATTGTGAAGCTACTTGTGAAGAGTTAGTGACATCCTTGTTGGCTCTCTAGAGCTGCTCAGGGCTTATCCACTGTTTCAAAAAGTTAAGAAATTTAGGATAGATACAGGCATGGTGATGCACATCTTTAATCCTGAGGCAGAGGCAGGCAGATCTCGGGGAGATCAAGGTCAGCTTTGTCTACATAGTGAGGTCCAGGCAAGCTGGGGCTAAAAGAGAAATTTAGGATACTGAAGTCATGGTTGCAAGGAATGAGCCCTCTGTTTTCTTGAGCAGTGATGTTAGAATATTGTCATGGGTGATGGCATTTTAATGGTAGAACTGGCGTTAAGGTAGTTTGTTCAAATTTCCTGTTGGAGAAGATTCTATGCAAGTGAACATACTCCATTTTCAAGGAAGTCCACAACTGCTCGTGGTAACTATCACCATCATAGTGATATTGTACTGTGGCAATTGTACATCAGCATGTCAAATAGTACTATAGAGCACTTTAAATGTGACATCTCCTTTAATCCTTTACAATTACTACCACTCGTATTTCATAGATAACGAAACTAAGTCTCAAAAGTATTGTTCAGTATTATATAACTAATATGTTGTTCAGTATTATACATTTAATAATGTTGGAATCCTGAGGTCATCGATAGCCCTAATGGATAGTACACATGTGACACACTATACTGCTGCTCTTTAGTACTGCTTTCACACTACAGGGACACTTACTCCAATAAAAACTTGACTTCACTTTTGGGAATGCCAGCATTCATTATGTGTTCACAGAGTATTTTGACTGTCTGTGAGATTAGGGGAGAAGGAGATTAAAGGGAGTGCTTAGTGTAGAGATTTGCCATCTATTTAGAATTTTTGTCAATCCAGCTGTACCTGAGGTGGCTTGGAGAGCATTTCAAATTCTAGATATTTTAGTTCTATTTTGCACTCAACAGTGAGCTGTGGGTGGTGGGTCAGAGCAGAGCTGACAGACTCTGGTGACAATTCCTGCACACTCCTCATCCATACCCACCCATACTCATGTGTGCAACACATGAAAATATGAAAAAAATCCCACTGAGGAATGTAGCATATCATAGACTGAAATTTACAGGTCAACCCTTGGGCTGAATGCAGTGAATTTTCTTTCTCCTCTGTGCCTGGGTCAGCTTTTTTTTTTTCCTCAAAAATCTGGAAATACAAAATGTTAAACTGTTGCCCTATATATTGAATCAGGGTATAATAATTTTAATTGCTTATAGAATTATTCATTGCAATTGTATTTGTATTCCTTCTTTTTTAGAAAGCTAGTAGAAAGCTTAAGGCAAATAAGATGATCTAAGTATTTGTTTCCTTGATTATTACCAGTAAAAACTTCCACTACAAACAAGATGGTTCTTCTTGCATTTATATGTCTTACATTCAGAATCACTTGCTGCTTTATGAACGCAGGTTTTTGGAAAGAAATAGGAAGAAAAGATTGACATATGGGGCTGAAAAGATGGCTCAGTGGTTAAAGAACCCTAACTGCTTTTGCAGAGGACCTGGGTTTGAGTCCCAGCAGCGACACTGTGGCTAACAACCATCAGTAACTCCAATTTCACACCTGATTCTGGCCCCTTCAGGCACTGCATGACATGAGTGCATTTACACACATGCAAGTAATACACCCCTACATAAAAATAATAAATAAAACATTTTAAAAAGTTGACACATGTCTGAAATCTCAGCACTGGGGAGTCAGAGGCAGGAGGAATGGGATTTCAACACCATCGGGGGTACATAGCACCATTTTACAAACTTCAAGCAGCTTTACCTAAATTAGAATCACATTTTTAGAGCAGTAGTTATCTGTATTCGTGGAACTTAAACAAGTTTCAGCAGAACTTTGTACCTATTTTAAAAGGCTGAGATTAGCCTAGATGTTTAATTTCATTTAATTTAGTCCACAGGAAGAGAGAGATTATATGTTACCACAGCTGACTATATCAGTTGACAAGTCCACCTAAGCTACTTAGTTCATAGACTCATATTAGAGTCTATTAAGGTTTCCTCAACTATAATTGTAGGAAGGAACAATTGTCTTGTGTTGCATCTAGCATATGAGCCTTGTGCTAAGAGTGACTTTTGGCTTATTAAAGGGATCAGATAGATGAGTAAATGCATGTTTAATTGACTTCTGTCCAAATTTCATTCATCCAGTACAGGAATCCTTCTAAATCATTTCCTGAATCTAGGAGTGACTGGGGTCCTGGATGAGATTACATCTGAGTGCTGAGTTGTGCCCATTTTAATTTAGCAGGGTCCCCAGGTGGACAGTAAGCACGGGTTAGCAAACTTTACATCTGAGGGTTTTTGTTGTTACTATTGCTTGTTTGTTTCTTAGCCTTAGGAATGACAGCAAAGATCATCTAGTTTAATCCCCTCACTGTATAGAGCTGTTTGTTCATTTTATGTTAGAAGCATTTTGTGGTCCTATTTTAAACGTCTACAGTCTTTAAGGATCTTGCCTTTTACCTGGCCAAATATTGAAACCCAAGACTTCTTCCTACTTTAGACATTCTTTTGGAAATCTTTCTGCTAGATCTCTCTTCTGGTGCTCTTTGAGCTGCTAGCTTGTAAATCTTTACATGTTGAAAAAACTGCCAGCTGCTCAGAAAATGTTGTAAGAGTAGATAAGCTCTCAGTCTGATAAGCTAATTGAATGGAATTTTTTAGGCTCACACATGGACACAGACACACAGACACACAGGCATACACACATACACACACATACATACACACAGAGAGACACAGACACATACACTCACAAAGAGACACAGCCTGAAGTCCATAAAGTAGCTTTACAGCATAGCATAATCAAGAAAATTTTGTTTAGTGCATAGATGCAGTTCAAATGTCAAAATTCTTAATTATATATAAAGTTGATTTGACATATTAATTTTCTGTGCTATAAAGACCTCAGGACATCTTTCCCCACACCCACAGAGGTCTTCTCTTACCTTATCTTGATAATAATGGAAGCAAGTGCTTGGAAAGAGGACCTCAAGAGGGAAGAGGAAAGGTGAAAAGTTGGCTGTTGTGTCCAACTCTTCTGAGCAGGGCATTCTTATTCTTTTTGGTTGGTCTATATACAGACCTCTGGGAAAGAATTTCAGATGTGCAAATCATTGATCATTCCCAAGTTACACTGTTTGGTTGGGGAAATAAGTTTTTTTTTTTTCTCTAAGTAAATTTCACAAAACATCATGAAGTCACAATGCATTGTACATTGATTCATAAGCCCTTCTTAAGTTTTTCCACAAATGCAGACATTTCCTTACATTCAGGCATGAATGGTAATTTAAACCCAGCTTCATGGATAACTCATTCCAACCATTTTTTTCTCAACTTCACCTACTCACTAAATGCAGTGGCAGTGAAATAAAAAGTTTTAATGTTTTAGTGCTGACATCCTTCCCTCCTTGAATGTAGGAAGTGGTGGTTGCTATCATTTGGGAATTCCACATATATTGTAAGGAAACATATCACAGTAGTAGCCTCCAGAGTCTATTCACTAGTGCTTGTTAACATACATCCAGCTTTGGAAAAATAACAAGGTGTAGCCAAAAAAATGTGTTATATTTCCCCCACCAAGGAGGTGGTTGATCAGGGCACCAAACTTAAAGGGCAGTTTAAATATCATTAATTTATGATATTCAAGTATTATCTATTGTTTAAGGGACAATGTTGTTCTTGAAAAGATACTGGAAGCCATATATATATATATATATATGTATATATATATATACATATATTGAAGTTTATATTATTATCTCCAGTTTATATTGAAGTTTGGGATATAATAATTGACATACATTCATTTTGTGATTCTAAAGGGATTTCAGGGAAATAGACTCTTGCAGGATTAAAACAAATTGTTGGTGACTGGGCTTATCAAGAATACAATATTTAAAGATGGTACTCTTAGGAGTAATTGAGTTATATGGGAAAACTATAAAGTCTGATGAAAAATGTGTTATTTATAATAGACATAGGCAGATAGTGATAGGTAGAATGTTGATATTACATTGTAAAGCATAAGGTTACAAAGCCAAATATAGCACACACTAAAAAAAGGTTACTTAAATCCCTATAAAATAAAAATACATCAAATCTTAAGTTATTTATTGGTAAGAAGTATTACATAAGTATTCTGAAATTATCTTTATTATCATTGTTTTTCCCTGGACATTGGGTAACAGAAGACAAAGGAAATCGAGGTAAATTAGGCACATAGAAAATAAAAAAGCATGTAGTCATTTTTTTACATTGTAACTTATTTCTGCACTAAGAGTAAACAAAAATTAATGTAAACTTGACATAACAAGCATGCTTGACACTAACCAGTTCTTTCACATCACTGTAAAACTATAGATGTAATACCATTAACTGAGAATTTAGTAATGCTGGATGAACATAGAGTAAGTATAAAACAAGGTTCATGCAATGAAGCATTTATAAACTGTTACCTATTTTGAAAACAAATAAGTGTGCCACACACAAGCATCTAAGTGCTGTGGATACTATGGTGCATAGTTCTTGCTTACTGATAAATAGTATGATCCAATTTAAAAACCTAAACATTTGGCTAAGCAGTAATTTCTTTTCTTTTTAAATCAACAACTTACTTTTCTGCTTTATAACTTTTATTAAAAGGTTTATAATTTTAAATGAAGATTAAAAGAAAAACTATTTTTAAGGATTACTTTTATTCCCATTAAACTTTTTTTAACTTTCTAAATTATGTTTTCTTTAGTGAGTTTTGTGAATAATAACGTAAGTAGCAGTAGTAACATATGAGATCTTATTGTATGACGTGCAGCTATACAATAGAAAATGTTTGCTTAGTCAAGGTAACGATTTAATAAGCCACTGTTTGTATTCATAAAATAAAATGTTTCCTCCCCAACATGCCAAATTAAAAACACACACACATGCACACACACATAAATAACCATTATCATTAGCTCACAAACACATGCTATGGGCCATTTACTCTATATTATTTTATAGCTTTTCCAATGTAGTTTAGCTAACACTTTAGAAATATGTATTATTTCTAAATTCATATGCCTGTTTAAACTTCATTATCTCAAATGATACTGACAAAGTGTCACGAAACAGTATCATAATATACATATAGACATTATTTTGATGCAATAAACATGTGATTTTTAAGACTTTCTTAATAAACACACATGTTTATTCTTTGCTAAATCATGTTTCTGCAAGTGCCGTACCTATATTTTGCAAGTTTCTATTCCATGATTAAGACAGTCTTTTTTGCTGGAAATCTTTCTTTGAAAACTCCTTCTAATTAGGAAAGGGAGCCCTTACCAAAGAGGTAAAGCCATTGTTTTTCTGTCTAGGAAACCTCTCCTTCACCAAATTGACAAACTGTAAAACATGGGTTTGGCACTGAAACATGCATTTTTATATTTTTGCTCCTTACAAACCAGATAACACATGAGATGCAATGAAACTTCTGCAAAGTAACCCTGTGTTGTTGGTATCTCTGAGCACAAAGCTATGTGGCCAGTACTAGATTTGTAGATGGTACTGGCATGGCAATTGCATCTTATGTGGGATGTATCTGGTGTTTTATTATTTGTTTTAGAGTGTCATTTCAATGTAATGTGCTGTTCTTTGTGTCTTTGTTGTCTCTTTTTTTTCTTTGTCCCCCCAACAGCATTTTGTCCCGCACAGGGAAGAAGGAAAACCAAGATGCCTCCAATTTGACAGTGCCCATGACCATGTGTCTTTTTCCTGTGCCATTCCCACTCACCCCATCTCTAAGACCGCAGGTCAGTTCCATCAACCCTACTGTTACTCGCTCCCTCCTTTACAGCGTCCTGCGAGATGCTCCTTCAGAACGTGGCCCGCAAAGTCGTGATGCTCAGTTGTCAGACTACCCTTCTTTGGACTATCAAGGCCTCTACGTGACTTTGGTGACTCTCCTGGATCTAGTTCCTTTACTACAGCATGGCCAACATGGTGAGCATTTCATTGAGATTGTTGGAAATGTACATGTGTGCCATGGATATCTATGATGCTGAGCAGTAGACTTGGAGACTGTTATTGTCATAAATCTCTTGAAAGGGCTTTGTGTTCTTACACTGAAACGTAATTATGCTGTTTTCTTCCTATTGTCTTACACTGCTGCACTGCCACGGGTTGTTCTCCAGGGGGCTTGTGTTGGAGAAAAAGGACTGGAGACAGAAGAATATAGCAAGAAGCTCTCTTCCCTGATCAGTTTATTATGGGGACTCTTGTTGAATCCATAGTTAGAAAGCTGAAATTGATAAAAAACTTGCCCCAGAAAATGTAAGAGGTTAAGCTTGAAGAGCAGGCTATAATCCATTGGCTGATTCTGTGAATTTTGGGGGCAAGTCAAAGATTCTTTCTGGGAATCATTTTTCCTTTAACTTTAACTTTAACTTTAACAATCTGGAAGCTAGATAAAAAGTGTCTAAGAATTCTTCTAAATTTCTCTAACAATGAATAATTACTACAAAATGCTGTACCAAAATGGTATAACATGCACTGTGTTCAGTAGTGCCGTAGAGTGGAACCCTGAAAGCAGGCTTCTCCTCTCTTCCCCTTTCTCTGCTGACTCAATTCTTCTAACCCTCACACGGAAGTACAGTGACATCTGCTTAACTATCCTATATGGATTTGGGAGAATTAAATGAAAAACACTGTTCAGGAAGAGATATGCTTCAGAAACCTTAGTTGCCTTAACTTTAAAACACTGGTAATTTGGTCCCTGGAAGTATGATATCCAAAGTTCATTGTACAGAAAGGCTGGATTTTAGAAACAGATGGGTGGTGGGAATTGTTTTGCCTTTTAATGACCTAATTGTCCTAAGAGAATGCTTAATGGTTTATTTGATATGATGTATTTTTAATGTTTACTTTCATAGAATGATGAAATAATGATTATTGAATTTGCTTTTCTTATTTTTTCAATTCTGTATTGTAATGAAAATAAAAGTAGAGAAATTTGTAAAGTTGCTTATCCTGCACTTCCATGGCTATCTTAAGCCTGTCCTCTTTTATTATAATCCTCTTTCAGCTCAGAACCTAAATGAGACAAATCTGAGTGTAAGACTGTCAGAGCTTACAGTTGTCAGGTGATATGTCTGATACTCCCCAGTGTCCTTCCTTTGGGATGCCCAGTCCTGTTGTCACCATGGACTTACTTGTTCCTTTGTCCACTGGGTTAGGGTAGATGCCCTTTTATCTTTAAGACCTCTTAGTTATGATATTTAATTTGGTAAATCACAATCCATATAATGTGTAAATTGTAACAGTCTCAGGGCAGATGATTTATGTTTGTGTTCTTATTCCTAGACCTGTTTAATGACATTAGCTTTATTGTTACTATCTGCTGTGTTCTTGTTCTGCATAATAGAGCTTAGAAGATAGGATAAAACTCACCAGTTCATTGTATTGGGTGGTATAGAGAAACCAGGCAGCACTGTTTCTCTTAGGGTGACCAGAAAAACAGAGTCCCCGGGGAGTGTGGAACATGCAAAGCTTCAGTAAGAATCACAGAGGAGTGATCCTGCGAGCTGAAGTTTTAAGCAAGCTTCCAGTGATGCTTCTGCATACTGAGACTGAGAATCATGGTTTGATGGTTAGAGGCTATGTCCTCACTCAACCTGGATGGCCTACAGGAATGAACATTAACAGTTCAACTACTGGTGATGTAGTGATTTGGGCAATCAGTATCCTCTCTCTATCTCAGTGTCCTTTTGTGAAAAATACCACAGGTGGACCAGGTCTTTTCAGGGCTAATGTTCTGTAAGTAGGCTAAAAGGCAAAGTGAATGGAGTTGAGGTGTCTTTCCTGCCCAGCCTCAGGTAATTCATACTGAAACACCATTTCATTGATTAGAGCTCAAGGTTGACTGACGCTAACTCTTCAGGTTGTACTTTGACCACATTGGAGTTGAGGGGCCTATTAAGATGGTGTATTAATTCTAATGACAATCAGAATAATTTTAGGAATGCAAATAGTACTGAAAGACACATCTGGGGAAAAAGCAAACCAGAGTCTACTACTTCCCTGTCATAATGAATACAGAAAGAGTCAGTCTTCCCAGACAAGCCTGGGTTGATGGCCATATTTTGGGAAATTCAGAAATATCAAATTGTACATTTAATGTGATAGGATTTATTCTTTGTGCGTTCTAAAGCTAAAAAGTTGTAGTTTGTTTTGAAAGGTCGTCTATTTTTACTTGTGCATGTAATAACAATAGTAATATTAAGGCAGTAAGTAATAGCTAATATTTTTGGAGTACATGTTATATGCTATGCCAAGCTCTTTGCATTCACTTCATTGAGACCTAGCAACCCTTCTAATGAAGTCAGGTAGGTATTGTTACTATCTCCTTTTTAAAACAATGAAAGATTATTTTGAGGAGGCACTGACTTTTATGATGGCTAAAAACTAAATGCACTGAGTTGTATAGTACCAGTATGTAGCTGCCTTTTCCTGGTGCATAGTGCTACTCTGGAGACTGTAAACTACTTTTGTTGCCCAAGACTTCAGATATGGGGCCATTGTGGTTTGGTAGATGGTACAGAAATGCCCTCATTTTATTTTATTTAGAATACTCTCTTGACTTTGCTTAAATTTTAAGTGGGCAAATAATCTAACATCTTTGTGCCTCAGCTACCTTGTATAAAACATAGTGGAGGTAATCATGGAGGGATTTCAGGATTCATTTTCACAGGGAAAGTGCTTTGATTAATGAGATCAATGTGAATACCAAGTACTGGTGATAACTGATAGACTACTGAGGAAAGACCCTTGTACTAGATGTATGTTTCTTAATATACTCACCGACCAATTTTGATACACCTTCCACAGTATATACCAAACAGCATGCATTAGAATGCTTATCAGGAAGGGAACAATAGCCGTTTTTTTTTTTTAAAAAAGGATTTAAGCCAGCTTATTAAAATTTAAAATATAAAATCAACGTATTTTGTTAATGACAAAATATTCAGTGACTGATGACTTAATTTTGTTTTGTAGATCTTGGACAGTCAATATTTTATACAACTACATGTTTGCTACCCTTTCTCAATGATGATATTCTGAGTACTTTGCCCTACACGATGATTTCAACGTTAGCTACCTTTCCTCCATTTCTGCACAAGGATATTATTGAATACCTTAGCACATCTTTTCTACCAATGGCTATATGTAAGTTCAATCTTACCTAATACTAGATTATTTTTAAGTACTATACGTATTATACAAATGGAAATTGCCTTTTCTGTTATAGACTCTTGATTTCCAAGATTATAATGGAACCACTTGCTATGTACATATACTATGGTTTAAATTCAGTTGTTTCTGCATTTATATTATGTTAAAAAAATTGAAGAAGTGAGACAATTACACCTTAGAATTATTTTATTCACTTAATTTGCCCTGATAGAATAGGAAGAAAGAATATATCAAAGCATAGTCTATATTTCCTACAGTGGCTTTTACCAGATTAGAAAAAGGTGGAAGGGTGTCTCCGAAGCAGTAATTCCTCCCCTTTGCATCTGGAGGCAGTTGGGACAGATAGAATGAGCAGCATACAGTCAGGGTGTGTAGACTCAGGTTCCAGCTTTCCTGAATTGCTGCTGTGTTGTATTGAGCGTCTTAGCTCTAATTGAGGCTGATAACTCGATCAGGTTTTCTTCTCAGAGGCATTTTGATATAAAATGAATCAAAATTTATGAAACACTTTGAAGAAAGAAAAAGCCTACAACTCATGTGTAAGATACAATTATAAGCCTAGATATGATCAGAATTAAATTTTACTTTTTTTTCCATCCTGAGACAGGGACTCGTGATCCCAGGTTGGCCTAGAACTTGGCTATATAGACAGGGATGGCCTTGCCTTCTTGATCCTCCTACCTTGTCTCCTGAATAGTGGGATTACAGGCTTGTGCCACTACACTTGGCTTCTCTTTTACTTTTATAGACTTAATTCTTCAGGCTTATCAAGCATGAAAGCAAAGGAGGAAAAAGCTGAGTTGTAGTCTTTATGATCAAAATCCCCTAAAGAATTCTTTAAAGAGATGGGTTGTCAGTTAACCTATATATCAGTGAATTATCTGAAAAAAATATGGTTTTAAAATCCAAACAGGTCTAGATTCAGATTGCAGCTCTGCTTCTGGCTAGCTGTGTAACTTTAAGCAACTTACTTACTCTTTTTGATTTTTATTTGTAAAATAAGAATAGTAATCAGCTGCCTCATGAATTGTAACTGTCTCATGGGGTTGTGAGGATTAAGATTATTATCTTGGGACATTGATGAAATGCTACCACAGGCTTGGTGTGCAGTAAGGGTTAGTTTCCTTTCTCCTTATTTATTTTTCAGTTAGGGTTTTGCTATGTACCCTACCTGGTCTGGTACTAGTCATCTCAACTCATGGCAGTTCTCCTGCTCAGTCTTCTGAGTGCTAGGATTACAGATGTGCCCCATCACACCTGGCTTTCTTTCTCAATTCTTGTTATGTAAAAATAGCTATATTGGTCATGTTCAACTTCCAGTGACCAATGCTAGCCATTTAGTTTTGTATATTTAAAATGTTATTAAAGTTGTTGCATTAACGATTGGAAACTGTTAATGTTTGAGCTACATTGGTTTATTTTATAGTCAAGTTTAATTTAGGTACGGAGCTATAATTTTTCTGTTTAGCAAAGAGTCTAACTCTTATCTGAACTATATAGCAATTCAGACAAATTAGCAGGCTGATTATGCCATTTCAAGTTATTGAATATTTCATTTCATTCTTTTTGTTTCATCTGTGTAACCTTAGGGACCAGTACTTGCTTAAGGATATAGTTTTAGAATTGTATAGTCTTATTTTTAAATGTATAATGTTAACTGTTAAGCATATACATAGGCTTTCTAGTTCTTTTTTTTTTAAAGAATAGTACATGAGCTTTACCTTCCTATAATCTAATCCACTGTACTCCTCTTTCTTAGAAATAAATTAATAATTTTGAGAAGACATAAATGTAGTGCTACCATTTGAAGTTATGCTTAAGACTAGTCAGGTATTGTCAGCTCATTTTTTTCATACCTGGGCGCTAATTGCTACTTAATTAGAAATACTCAACTTTACTCAAATACCTTGTCATGTTAAAATCCTTGTTTACACAAATATCTGGATCTTGGAAACTGAGGAGTAAAAATTAGTGACAGTAGTTTAAAATAAATCAGTGTGAATTTTAGCGTTTTATTTGTGGAATAACTTGACATCCATCTGAAGGTATGCTCAAGTCACTTCATATCTCTGGGACTAAATGGGTTTTCAACTTTAAAGGAGGGTTTTGGGAAAAAGTTTAATCTCTAAGGCTATTTCTGACTTCATAATTCTAGTTTAATAGCACTATTATTTTATATAACTGGCACATATTTCTCTAACCCAATGGTGTATTTGGCTCATATGTTTATTTTATTATTCTGGGTTTAGTCTCTTAGTTTTGACTCTATTTTGTTTCCTTTTTATTTTATTTTATTTTATTTATTTATTTACTTATTTATTAGACAGGGTCTCTCTGTAGCCTCAGCTGGCTTGAAACTCACTATGTAGACCAGGCTGCCCTTGAAGTCACAGAGATCCACCTGCTTCGGCCTCCTGAGGGCTGAGATTAAAGGCATTGCTACCATGGCTTGACCTTTTCTTGTCCTGGTCCTGGAAGTTCAGTGGTAGTCAATCTCTGTCTTTGGAATAAACTGTAGTAACAATCTACATAGCCACTGTTAGACTAGTGAGGTACTTCTTTTGTATTTGTTTATAAAGATAGATCTGAAGACAGAGGATTTCCTTTCATATTCTTATTGAAATGGATTGATGTGAGTCTGATTATTTTATCCATACTGTTTCTATTTTTGGTGGTTGTTTCAGTGTCTAGAAATTAAAACTGAAACAGGAAAAGAATATCTAGCTTGGTCCAGAGTATTTTCATTTCAGGACTGAGCTGTTAGAATAAAAGATGTTGCATTTTCTAAATACCAGATACTCTTTAAGACAGAAGGACTTGCTGGGAACGAAGTGCAAGGGTTAACCCTAGCATTGGGGAAGCTGAAGCGAAGGTCAGTGCAAATTCAAGGCCGCTGAGTCCTTGTCTCAAAAACCAAAGCATAAAACAAGCCAAAAAAGATCAGGAAGATGTTTAAAACCGTATCTTTGGTGTGATATTTCTGTGGTCAAATGTAAAACATGGATAATTTTTCAGGTTTTAAATGCTTCTGTCATTAATGCTTATATAATTAGTGATTATAACACTGTCTGTATTATTCAGGTGATGAACTTTTGAGCTTTGAAGTGGATCCAGTTCTTCAGATGAAGTACCTGGATGCATTCATATATGTCCCTCATGCCATCCTCATCACCAAATAATTTCTATGTTTTTATTTTAAATAACTCCTTTTGAGTACATCATTATCATAAAATGTCCCTTGACATAAGCTTTTCTTGTTGGCTCTTTGCATTAATAAAATCCAGTTCTCTTTATTCCATATGTGTGGAATGCACTTTGTTTATAAAATATATTAAAGGAGTTAATAAGAATTGAAAAAATAATTTGCATGTTGCCATGGAAACCTCTCCTTTCCTAATAAAGGATTTGTGGACCAAATTGAAATATGACTCTTTGGAAGATGATGCTTTGTCAGAGAAGAATAAAGAATGATTTTAAATAAACATTCACTAATGTAAGGCTATCTTATTTTGAAGAAAAAAGCCAAGCAAAACAATTATCAGCTCAGAGTGCTGTTAGTGAATCTTAGTGCCCTGAGCTGTACTGTCTAATTCAGTTTCTCTGCTAACTTAGATTTTATCAGTCACTTACCCTTAGGAAAAGGAAAGCTTCATGCAAATGTTTGTGTTGAATTAAAAATGATTGTGTGAATTTCTGGTTCCAGGCTTTGGGCCAAGGATCATTTATTGTTTTGTTACTGTTACTACATGTGATGCGGGGTATATTTTTATGGTCTTAAAAGACTAATGCTACACAGAAAAAAGATAGTAAAATACAAATGTGAGCAATTGAGGCCATTTAAATAATCGTTAACACACATAGTCCGCTTATTGGCTAATGATTATATAACAAGGTAGGTGTCCTCATAAGACCTTTATTGGTGAATCGTGAGAAATGTTTCGTACTGGAATTCAGAAGAGCTGAACTGCAGTCTTTCAACTGTTGACAACTCTTCTACCCTTGTTCAACTTTTGTTTCCTCAGGTGTAAAATTGTCATATGAGAAGGCTGTGTGAGATTGGAATTTGACTATTCTATGATGTTGTACAAATGTATAATGAGTCAAATGTGTAGGCAAATCAAGACACGTTAAATCCCATTGTAACGAGTTCTAATATTCTGCTACAATTTTCCATGTTGTTCTGGAGTTTTATTCTCTTAGATACAGCTTGGGGCAAGGGGCTGTCCAGGAGAAGTTGGAGCTTTCACGTCTTAGTTTTATTGCTTCAGCAACAGTAGTTACTATAGTAGATTTTGCACTCATAAAAGAACTTCTCTAGGGTTGGACATTCTGTCCCCATGATGACTCTTCATTAACCTACGAACTGGCAAGTATCTTAATGCTGCATAGTCTTTAAGGTCATGTTACCTCAGTTTTTTTTTCTTTAAGGTTAGCTGATATCTTCTGAAATCATGACTCTTGTAGACAGAGATCCTCTCTAATAGAACACAGTTATCTCTGCTTGCACAAACCCAAGGCCTGAGTAGAGAAGAGACTACTTACATATTTAGATAATTCTGCCTGGCCAGCTGCAGAAAATGATCATGTCATGTGTACCAGAATTAATTTTCTTACCTAGGTGGCTCTCTTATCCTTACCCTTTATATGAGTACAAGGCCAGTGGGGTTTATTTCAGTGTATTCCAACTTAGACTACTTCTTACCATCATCATCTCAATCAGTCCAATAACTTCTGCCCTGGTCTCTCTGTTCCCTGTTAGGCTTCCTAGTGCCTGGTTTTCACCCCAAACCCAGTGCTGTCTCTAAACACATAGAGTAGATTGTGCCACTTCCTTTCTCCAGTCCATCTAGCTTCCTGTCCTTCTTCGAATCAGTGACCCTATTTGACCCTCAAGGCCCTCTGTGATCTGACTATGGTCAACCTCATTACTTTCATCACCTCTTCTCCATTTGAATACTCTGCATGTGTGCACCAGCCTTTCTGTAGTTTTATAAAGGGACCAGTAGTCTTTTGTGTTTTCTCTATGCATCTTCCTTTGTCTCAAAGACCTTCTAAGTGGTCTCCTGATTTGTTTCCTTTAGGTGTCAGTTCAAGTACTGCATCTTTTGTATGTGTGTTGAGGGGAGGACATAGTCCTCCTGTGGAGGTCAGAGGACAACTCTTTGGAATTGGTTCTCTACACCCTGTTGAGGCTGTGTACTCTAGGTTAGGTGGTTCAAGAGCTTCTAGGTAATTCTGTCTCTGCCTTTCCTCTTGTAGGAGTGCTGGGATTTTAGATGCATTCTACAGCATTCAGCTTTGTATGTGAGTTTGGGGGATCAGATTTGGATTGTCAGGGTTGTGTGGCTAATGCTTTTACTTGCTGATCCACCTTCCTGACCCCCACAGGAAACACATCTTTTGAAATGTCTTTCCTTACTTTCTAATCTAACACAGGGCCTTACAGCATCTTCAGTCTGTTTTTTTTTTTTTTTGTCATTATTTATATTTCTTCACTCGTATCTGTTTGTCCTTTTCTCTAGAACAGTGATGTCCATGGAACTTCTATGATAACAGAAATGTTCTGTAAAATTCTATGCTGTTTAATACTTAACTAGTATCACATATGGTTATTGAACACGTGTGTGATGTGTCTAGTGAGGGTTGAGGAATCTAATTTTGGTTTTTATTTATTATTTTTACTTTTTTTTTTTCTGAGACAGGGTCTCCTATAGCCCCAGCTATTCTGGAACTCTCTCTGTAGACCAGGCTGGCTTCAGTCCCACAAAGATCCACCTGCCTTTGCCTCCTGAGTGCTGGGATTAAAGGCATGTTCTATTATACCTGGCTTCTAATTTTAAATTTTACTTAATATAAACTAATTTATATGTATGAGTGTATTGCCTGCATGTATGTAAGTGCACCCATGTTTTGCAATGCAGAAGAAGGCATTGAATTCCTCAGGATCTGGAGTTACAGATGATTGTTAGCCACCATATGGATGCTAGGAATTGAACCCAGGTCCTCTTAACTGCTGAGCCATCTCTTTCTAGCCCCCAATATTAACTAATTTAAGTAGCCACTTATGGCTAGTGGCTACCATATTGAATACCAGAGCTCTGGCAACAATCTTCTTTACCACTGTTACCCCAGGACCCAGAACAAGGATACATAGGAAGTACTGAAAAAAAAATACTATTGAAGTGACTGGAGCATTAACTATGAATTCAGCTGACTTGGACTGTAGTTCCAGAGATTAGGTTGGTGCATTCCTGCAATTAACTAATATCTCACATAAAATGGCTTTTATTATATGCTTACTTTTCAATGTAGGAATCATGTAGGATCTGTACATAATAGTACATTAGGAATTATAAAATACAGGAACATATTAAAGTATGTATATTGTTCATGGAAGGAATATATGATGGTAATGATTGTTCTGGTGGTCCTAAGGGATTGGGGAGTAAACCTAGAAACTTTTAAATCCTTTTCCTGAGTACAATATTAAATGCAAAATGTTCTTATTTTGGCTCTTTTATTTGGCCCTTTTATTGTATATATTTTTGTGGGTTATTTTTTTTTTTTGAACCCTCATGGGGTGAGTTGTTATCTGTTTATATCATGCCTTCATGATATAAGATTCAATAAATGATGCATACTCGTGCACGTTTATTAAATTAGAATCACTGTGACTTTTAGTCAGTCTACTAGATGGCTTTGAAATTGCAAGGTACTGTCTGTTTATATAAGTACTGGAGCCAGTTTCTCAGGGCTTGAGTCCTAGGGGAACACTTTTGGCTTTATGGATGGCCATACTTGAGGGACAGCATAAATTTGTAGAGCCAACAGGGACATCCAAAGGTCACTGAGCCATTTGGGCAGTTCTCCAAATAGACCTCCATTAAATCATCAGAGACAGTTGGGCATCGCTCCCATTTTTAAAGGCCTCTGGGCATAATGACTCTCAACCTCTTTTATCAGGAGTTTTCATTGTTGAGAAATGCTTATTATTAAAAAGTTCAAGTTGAGTTTAAAGAAAGTTGAAAACACTTGTCCCCAAATGAATATATATATATATATATATATATATATATATGAAGAGAGAAAAAGAGAGAGACTTTGTTGTTTATGTTGTTATAGGCATTCTTTTCTTTTTTACTTAAATAAAAGGCACAAGGAATATTGTATAAGTGCTTACTCTTCCCATCCCTGAATATTTTCCTAGTAATTTTCTCACTTATATCTCATCTGTCTAACAGTACTTCTCTCAAAGGGAGATCCAAGGCCAGCTTGCATGAGAATCAACTGATGTGCTTATTAACTTAACATATAGTTTCCTGTTTCCCACACTAGCTGATTTATAGTCTCTAGACTTGGACCATAAGAAGCTAAATTTGGAAAAGTTCCCTGGTTAAAGACCGAAAGCAATTATATCTTATTCTGTAGCATTTGATTCAAAGTTCTTTTTTCCTTAGTGAATCATATCTAATTAGTTAACTTTACCATCTCAGAAGAGTATACTGATCTCTGTATCCTAATCTAATTAATTATGCTTGTTTATATTGTAGGACCAACAAATTTATATATCTGAATATTTCTTGCTGCACGAATTAGAAACACTCAGCCACTGATGCTTAATAAAAACAAACTCAGGCTAATAGAACTCAATTAGAGATTTGTTTTGCTTGTTTCTATAAATCTGTTGCAAAGGACACTATCCTTTATACTGCTCAAAGTTCTTGATGTGGAAAAAAAAAAGAATCTTGTTAAACTTTCATTGTCTTCTCTGTGACCTGACAAATCTTTTATTACTTTTTGAATGGTTCTATTTATCCTATTTTTGTTATGTTGCCGTATTATTTTTATATGTAAATGAGATATGCTCACCTCCTATTGTACTTTAATTTTAAATAAAATAGAGTTTGAGGTTGTCTTCTTTGTGCTTGCTGCCCATGTCAATGGTCTTTTATGTACTGGAATTTAGAGTTGAGTTTGAGAATCTTAAACTTCTTGTGTGCTGTTCTGTTCACGTTTGACACTTTGGTACAGAAACTTTTCTATAAGAGGTTTTTCCTACTTCTTCAATTATCTCAGAGGAAAAAGGAATTCAACTGTTTTTTTAACCTTAATAAGGGTCTTCCTATTGTGGGTCCCCTCTCAATTATCGGTGGGATAAAAAATACCCCTTGACAGCATGCTGTTTAAAATAACCTCCATCAGTGTAAATTTTGAATACTTAAGGAGTTACCTAGTAACTCCTTTAACAAAGAGACAAAGTTAATACAAAGTTTGATGTCCTCATAAACAAGCCACTTACAGATGTGTTAAAAGCAGTATGTAAGTAGAGATCATGATTATACAGCTATTAGATGAATTTGGAAGACATCAACTTGCTTTGTATTGAACATTTGTTGGCATATAACAAAAAGTTCAGCAACAAAGTTATTCACAGATTCAAAAAAAAATGCTTTGTTTCATGTGATTCAGATTGATGTGAAAATGGCAAACTGGAAAACCATTGATGAAGTCTCATGTTTGAATAAAGCTGAATAGTGGTATATGAACATAAAAATTTTGAAACTATTGTGATTTTTAATAATTCATGATTTAAAATTTGTGTGTGTAACTAAACTTGAAGTTACACATTACTAAGCTGGTTTTACATACCTCTATGAACACTAATACATTCAAGTTGGTTTAAAAATCTCCTTTCTTATTAAGACAATCTGTCCCAATATTTGGACATATAAAAGATTTTCCTTTTTTTTTAATCTAGATATAAACATCTTGGGAGTAGAGATCACACCTAAGAACAACTCTAATAAAGCTGTTATACTACATTTTGGCTTTATTTTTTCTCTGTGTGGATCCTCTCTAGATGTTTCTACAGTGGCAACAATGATAGCATTTGTATGCAAGGATAAGTTTCATAGTTTATTTCTGCAGATTCTATTGGCTTGGGGCTGGATGTGTGGTCCAGTTGGTAGAGTCCTTTGCTAGTATATACAAAGTTGATCCCCAGCACCACATAGATTGGGTTTAGCGCCTATGCCTGTAACTCTAGAACTGAGAAGTAGAAGAGGAGGTATAAGAAGGTCAAGATCCTTGGCTGCACCAAAAGTTTGAGGCTAGCCTGGGATGCATGAGGCACCATTTCAAAAAAAAAACCCCAAAACCAGAAAAATAATTCCATTGGCTCAACTGGAATTTTCTTACAAAGTTCTTTCAAAGTTCTTATGCTTTATGTAAGGTAGGAAGTCTATATTCATATATGTAGACTAATTTGTATCTAACTACAAATTTTTGGTTTCAGTGGGTTCCTCCAGGAGAGAAGGTGTTCCCGCCCATGTTAACCTCTCTGCATCCTCCATGCTAATGATTGCAATGCAGTACACATCTAATCCAGGTAAGAAGACATCCGAAGAGCTTGACCAGTTCTAAAGCAATCATCAGGCAAGACAAATAAGCTAGTGTTCATGTGGGAACTTTTGGTGGAATAGGTAATTGGGGAGATGTATTAGAAAACAGAATTAAAATAAATTTATCTTGCTAGTAGTAATCATTTGGTTTGCTCGCGATATTTTTAGAACATTTCAGGATAAGGTTTTAGAAAATTGACTGGAAATTGATAACTATATAAACATTTAAAAAATATAGAGCCAGGAGTGGTGGCACACACCTTTAATTCCAGCACTTAGGAGGCAGAGGCAGGCAGATCTCTATGAGCTTAAGACCAGCCTCATCTACATAGCAAGTTCCAGGTCAGCTGGGACTATAAGGAGACCCTGTCTCAAAACAAGCAAAGAAAAAAAACTCAGAAAAACCAAAATCCTGGTGTAGTAGCTCATGGCTATAATCCTAGCACCTCGGAGACTGAGGCAGGCAGTAAAAATGCCTGTAGTTCCAGGCCCGCCTGGGAAGTAAAGTAAGATTTTGTCTCATATACATATACACGTTTTATATACATATACATACATATACAATATAGCTTATAGATATTTACCCATGTACATTTATAAAATGTATATTCTAGGCACTGACTGAAGTTCTAACTACTAATGATAACTACTCAATTATATGATGAATTTACGCCTCTAATGCCACAGAAATGTTTCCGAACTTAAGTCTTTAACCAAGTTTCAGCTTCTTTCCAGAGAATAAATTGATGAAAGAGGCATACATGGTTTGAAGGATTTGAAAAAAAATTTAGTGTTTCCCTAATTGTATAAGTAAAAATACTTGTCTCATTGTGACTTATCATTTAATATGAAATTTATATAGAATTGAGTAATTGGAAATTGATAATGCACTTTGATTTTTGCATCTTAGATTACTTGTTATACTAGATGTTTTCCTGTGACTTACTCCACTCAGTTTGCATGACAGTGTAGTTGCAGAGGAACTTTGGGGAACTGACATTGAAAGGAGCTGAGTGTTGAGATTATGTGTTAAGATGTGCATCCTGTTTTTATTTTCATTTAATGCTCATTTTGGAAAGAGAACAAATTTCATGATATTGTTTTCAGTCTATTTAAGTAAACTAATAATTGAGTTTTTGATTCAAGAATTTTTATTTCAAAATTTTAACACTTCTTAGTTTTAGTGCCAACTTACATATGTAGTTTTTTTGTTGTTTGTTTGAGATGTAGTCTTGTTATGTTGCCCAGGCTAATCTGAATTCAACTGATTCTTTAGCCAAGCCTCTTAGTCCCTGGAATCAAAGCAGGTGCCTCCCACCTTTTATCCTTTGTCTTAGTCCACTTAAGCTACTGTAATAAAAGCAGCATTTATTTTTTAAAGTTCTGGAGGCTGGGAAGTCCAAGATTAATCTGGTGCTAGCAGATTCATTGACGGTGAAGACCAGCTTCCTGGTCCACAGGTAGCCATGTCTGTGCTGTCCCTCCCCATAGTGGAAGGGGGAGTAGAATTCTCTGGTGCTACTGTTATAAAGCATTAGTCACATTTATAAGAGTGCTGCCCTATGATTTAACTACCTCCGAAAGACCCTGCCTCCTAACAGCATCATAATAATGGATCGAACATAAATTTTGGGGAACACAAATATTTGATCTATCAGCATTCTACTCTGCCTTCTTAATTTCACACTGTTTTCACATGTGAAATACATTCATTCCATCCTGACAATCCTAAAAGTGTTAATTCATTCAATTAATTATCAACTCAAAAGTCCAAGTTCTGACAGCTCATATAAATATTGTCCAAATCCATGTAAGTAAGATTTGAGGTATGATTCATCCTGGGATGATTTGCTCTCCAGCTATGAAGTTATGAAATCAAACAAGTTAAGTGCTTCCAAAACACAACTGTGAGGGGTGGGGCTGTAACTCAGTGGTAGAGCACTTGCTTAGCATGGGAAATAGCTCTGGATTAAATCTCTAGCATTCAGAAACAAAAGCAAGCAAGCAAAGAACAAAATACAATGGTAGGACAGCAATAGAGTAGACATTCCCATCCAAAAGGGAGAAATAAGAAAGGAGGGGTAATGGTTACCCAACAAACTTGAAACCAACAACATCAAACCTTATGCTTGAGCATGCTTTTCTTTGACTTGATGGCTTCCTTGCAGACTCGCTATGGGGAGGTCCTGTCTTCTCTGCTGCTGTGCTGTGTAGGGTTCCATCCTAACCCTTCTGATTGCCCTGCTTCTTTAGCGTTAGGGAACCTGATCTCTATCACTTTGCTAGGCTTTACTTTAGTGGGAGCTTTCTATGGTGACTGTCCCAGTGTCTTCTCTCTACCTCCGTTCCACCCCACAGTTTGGGGTCAGTGCCCATGACTTTTCTGGTTACCCTTTGGACTCTAAGTGGAAGCACCCAGGCACCCACAGCTTTGTTGGGTACCTTGCATGCTACTCCGGGGTCAAAAGAGCTTTACTTAGGGCGGCTAAAAAATAAAGCATTGGAGTATCTCATGCTGTTTCCCTCAAAAGACCATCAAAGTATTCATATTTCTTATATATTATTTTTTTGGAGGAATTCTTCATTTAGACTCTAGTGAATTAAAGTCTTATCATGAAGATTATGTCCTAATATTGGGAGGCAAATCAGAAAAGTGGGTATTTTGATGTTAGATGTATGTGAATTTGTTCCTGAACCTAGGTCTGGAAGTTCATCCCATGGAAGAATCAATATCTGATTGTTGGGAGAAGGAAAGGACCCAAGAATAAAGAAGATGGAACTTTATCAACAAATTAGTTGATCAGCTCCAGGGGGGCAGATCCAGATGTTGGACAGGAATAATGGTAGACAGAGATAGGGCAATAAAGAGAGGAATATTCTTGTCTTCTCTAGAAGTAGACAGATCTTGCAGAAACCTAAGTGTCTCTGCTTTTCAGTTTTTGTCGTGGTCTGGTAGTTCTAGTCATAGTGGCTGGTGGATGTCTGTAGCTTTGATGGGGAAAGAGATTGGGTGAGTGTAGGTCAAGTTAATCAATCCTATATCATATTTCTGGACAAAAATTTCTCAAATGACCACCATATCCACATATAGAGCTGAGTAGAATCTCACCCAAAGATTAAGGCATAAAAGTGTATAGACACAATATGAAGACAGATGCCAAGCCTTTTCATTTGTTCCAGTCACTCCATGGACACCTGCAGGTCCTAGGGATGAGTCAGTGTTTATAGCCAAATTGGCCTTCAAGATTCTGAAGAGTAACTCAATCAACTGTTACCATAACCTATGTGCTGAAGTGTCAGCTCCAGGAAACAAATGGAAAATGAATGTATTGCTCAGCTGGGTAACCTCTAAAATTGTGATTTTTTTAAAGTAAACAAAGAGCTACCGAATCTACAGGGTTTATGTAGGTTTTTCTCAATATTACTAAAGGAGAGAGATTTCTCGTGAAGGAACTCTGATTCATCTTTGACAGACCTCCTAATACCTGAGTTGATTCTGGGGGCTTATAGAGGGCATTTTGTAGAACAAAGTTTTTCTAAGCTTACCTGCAAATTATCAGCTAGTGCAACCTTGAACAATTCTTTAATCTCTTTAAGGCCAAATTTTCTCATCTATAAAGTGGGACTGTTTTTCTTGCTATACATTAAAATGTTGCCTTTAAATTAACAAGTTAAGTTTATGTATATGTACATTGCTTTCTTAACTTTGATATACTTACTGGAGCACTGTAAATGTTGAATAAA
Source organism: Eospalax fontanierii (assembly GCA_035773235.1). Taxonomy (NCBI): domain Eukaryota; kingdom Metazoa; phylum Chordata; class Mammalia; order Rodentia; family Spalacidae; genus Eospalax; species Eospalax fontanierii. The sequence goes on from CM069536.1 coordinate 71,289,682, forward strand.
TGAGTGTAAATTGCTGTAATTTGGCATTTTCTTCTTGGAGTTGAATTGCTGGATACCTACTGTGATCAGATAAAATTACCTCTGTTATTTTCAAACCTGTTCATGGAAGAATGTTTATAGCGAATTATTTTATATTAGGACTTGCCTTTCTGATCTAAAAGTAGTCTTGTGATGTGGGAAACAACTGGGAAGTGAGGCAGTATTCCCCAGGGTGACTTTAAGATCACATACATGTAAGTGTGTCCAACTGTTTAACACTGCAATACAAGGATGATGTTGTCATCAACAGAGTTCATGTTTGAGAACCTTTCCAATCAAGTTACAAAAACAAAAGTCGTTTCATAATGTTTAAAGTACATTTCTGATTTTGTATTGGGCCAAATTCCTAGCTATTCTTCCCTGCCTGCATAGGTAGAACACGCCTGTGCATCATTATATTTAAATTTTGGCAAGATGGAGGCAGGGGTGGAGAAACAACAATTGATAGTTTGGTTTTGTATCTGACTGTATATCACTAGTAGAGAACAGCTTTGCTCAAATAACTGGCATTTATTGAGTAATATCTATGTGCAAGGCTCTGTACTAGGTATTGCAGAAACCACACAGAAATGTAAGATATAGTACTTGAGGTGAGCTTATGTTTAATTGAGAAGATCAAGCATATTCCTGTAGATTGTTAATAATGTGGAGTACCCACATGCGATGCCACACACCTATAATCCCAGCAATAATGAGGCAGAGGCAGGATTTGCAAATTTGAGGCCAGCTTGCTGCATAGTGAATTCCAAGCATGTATGAGCTACAGAGTGAGACACATTTTTCAAAACAAAACAAAAATGATAAATGTAAGGTAATACATGGAAAGTACCAATTAAATACTGTAGGCTACTATTCATTAGAGGGAGAGGACAGTGTGCATTGAAATAATCAAGAAAGGCTTCCTACTACTTGAGCAAAGAAAATATGGATAGAGTTCTGCTTGACAGATTAAGTCCCTTTTTGGACTTACTCCTTTTTTGGAAGGGAAGCAGGTTAAACAGAGGAACTCTTTAGGTCTGTTCACAAGGCAGCCAGAGGAATACTCTGAATGAGGATCATGTAATAGACCTGTGAAGAACAGACCTTGTAAAGTGTCCTGGGTCATCTGCACTTGAACATTCATTGGAAACTCCAGGACCACGACAATTCAACAATTTGTCACTGAATGTGGAGCACTGTTTGTAGGCCAAGCCTGCTTGCCTTCATCTTCTGAAGCTTATCATATGGTTGAGGGGCGGGGGGATACATGAATCAAATAATTACAAATCAAGTATAAAGTTCCCTTCAAGTATCCTGTGTCGCTAGGCCCTAAAAAGGAGATTTGGGAGGCTGGTGAGAGATGGCTCAGAGGTTAAGAGTGTGTGTCACTCTTTCAGAGGACCACAGTTAGGTTCTCAGCACCTGTGTCTGGTGGCTTACCACTGCCTGTAACTTCAGTTCCAGCTCCAGGGGATCCTGTACCTTCTGGCTTCTGTGGACACTTGCACCCAAGTACACATACCCACACATAGACATACACAGGTACATATAATAAAAATAAAACAAAGGAGATTTTGAATTTATTAAAAATTCAAAAAAGCAGCTTCACTGTGAGAACTTAATAATGAGTATCATTACAAGTTGGGGGTAGCATTCAGACAGAGGGAGCTTGTGTCCCACGAGGTAGCCTGGTAAGCTGCTGAGACAGACTGTTAAAGATGGAGCTCTGAGTGGGGGCCGCCTGCCTTGTATGACTTGAGACTTGTAGGTTTGCCAGAATTTAGAGACTCTGTTAGGCAGGAAGTCCTATGTTTATACCAAGTGTAATAGGAAGCTCTGAAGCCACTTTGAGTAGGTGTGTGTGTGTGTGTGTGTGTGTGTGTGTGTGTGTGTGACTATGGTGGCAGTAGACAATAGATCATTGAAGAGCTATATTTGATGTAGATTGACCAAAAGGAAATCACTGTGTTTGCCCTGGCACATCAAAGGTAAGGACAGTTGAAACTGAGAAATGTATGTCTACCTAGAGCTATTTAGAAAATAAAATGGGTAGGACTTGATGAGATTGGACACAGTGTACTGGCTTGCACTGACTGAACCCATAGTGATGTTTAATGATAAAGGAGGCACTGGAGGAAGATCTGGCTTTGGAGATATGCTAGTTAAAAACTTTTCTCATTGCTGTGATAAAATACCTGACAAAAGAAACTTGAAGTGTTTGTTCTGGCTTACAGTTTGAGGGAACACAGTTCATCATGGTGGGGAAATTACCATGGAGAGAGCATAAAGGAGCTGACCACATTGCATCTACTGTCAGGAATCAGAGAGAGGTGAATGCTTGTGCTCAGGTCATTTCCTTCCTTTTTCCTTTTTATTCATTCTGAGACTTTAGCCATGAAATGGTACCATCTGCATTCAGAGTGGGTATTACCTCCTCAGTTAGACTTCTCTGGAAATGCCCAAAGAGACACACTCAGATATGTGATTCTAAAGTTAGTCAAGTTGATAATGGAGATGAAACATTACTGGAGGGAAGATTATAAGATCTGTTTTGAACATGCTGTGTTCAAGGTGCCTTTGAGACATTGAAGAGGAAATGGCAATTAGGTAGTTTTGTTGTGGGTGGGTTTAGCATGCAGAACATAACGCTTTGGACTAGAGTTAATGAACTTTGAGCCAGTACATAAATGTCCAGTGATCTTCAGCTCCATGTAGGTTGTTTCTATAGTTGTATATGATTATGAGATTGCTTAGGAGAGCATGTAGAATAGAATATGGAGGGGTGCTATAACAAGGCCCTAGGAAATCCCCCAAACAGTAGACCAATAGGAGAGGAAGAATTTGCTGAGGAGGTATAGAAACTATGTTTGTTTAGATAATTATAGGTGCTTTAAACCATAGGTACATTTGTGGTTTGCTCAACAGGAAGTCTTAACTATAGCCCCACTGTAGCAGAGGGCTGAGATAGCAGCCTGTTTGTCTTGGACTCCCTAATATTTGCACCATGGTTGTCACAGTGGAGTTTATTATATCCTCACACAAACAACCACATCTGAAAACAGGTTAGTCAGAGTCATAAAACTCATGACAAGTTTAAGGCCAGTGTGGACAACATAGTGAGCTCCAGGCCATCCTGAGCTTGAGGGTGAGACTGTCTCAGGAAAAAAAAGTTAAAGTTCCAAAAGGTCACAGAGAAAAATAAACACTGCAGAACCTCTCCAGCAGATTCACTCAGCTAGAACTATGTCCCATGGCTACTCCTAGCTTCAGCAGAGTCTGAGAAAGTCTGTGCTTTGGCAGATGTCTAGAAAGAAAGGGCACTCACTATTGCCAGCAATCGAGCAGCAACAGCAGTGTTCACCACAGGTGACAGGAGAGAGTCATGTTATGTCATGAAGCCACAAGAAGAGAGAGGTTTAAAGAAGGAGACTGTGGTCAGCAATACTGAGTGCTTTTGAAAAGTCAAGTAAAATGCAGACTGAAAAGTCTCCATGGGATTTGAATGAGACAGAGGTCACTGGTGAGTAAAGTAAGACCAAATTCAATGTCGAGATAGAACTGGAAGATAGTTTAGGGAAAGTACTAATCTATTTAAGATGAAAGTGTCTTCTACAAGTGAACACAGCCAAATCAAGGAAGCTTGCTGTTATGTAGTTTTAACAAATCCCCTATATAAGACCCTATTGCTGAGGATACCATACACTTTGGTCACAGGATGTGGAGAAATCGAATTAGTACTCACCAGTAAGCTTCCTCCCTCCTGGCTGGCTTTCAAAGTTCTGGAAGGTGCTGTGTAGGCTGGCTGGGGATTAAAAAAAAATAAGCAGTCTTACCCAGCTGTGAATGCTATGAACTACAGTAATGACCAGCATGGCAAGACATGCCCATGGATGCAATAGTGGCCTGAATATTATGGAGTAACCAATTGCTTTCTGCTTGGATTTAAGACGTACTCCACAGGAGCAAGCACAGGCCTGGCACTGGACATTTGGCCAAGAAAAAATGGTTATGGAGCTCACAAGCCCAAGTGGTGAACCTACTACTGTTTTTCTGCCAAATGGACATAGTGTCAAAATATCTCTAATCCTGTAGATTAGTGCAGCTCTCAGACCTCATCGGAGGTTTCTTTGTGCAGTGATGATGGTTAGCTCAGAAGCTCATAAATCACCAAAGTGCAGAGAATAAATGACAGTGGAGTGGTCAGCTACAAATGAGTCATCTATATCACACGCTAGGCTGGGTAGCTTTAGTTGTCAACTTTAGTTGACACACCTGGGTGGAAGGAACTTTAATTGAGGAATTTTCTCCATTGGGTTGGCCTGTGGCCATGTCTGTGGGGGATTTTCTTGATTGTTCAGTGATGTGGGAGGGTCCAGCATACTGTGGGTGGTGCCACCCCTGTGCAGCTGGTCCTATGTTGTATAAAAGCAGGCTGAGCCCAGGCAAGAGGAGTAAGCCAGTAAGCAGGATTCCTCCATTGTTTGTGCTCCAGGTTCCTGCCCTGATTTCGTGTTGTGGCTTCCCTTGACGATGGACTGTGAGCTGTAAGCTAAATAAACTCTTTCCTGGTCAAGTTAATTTGGGTCAGTGTTTTTGTCACAGCAATAGAAAGCAACTAATACACCCCATAACCCAAGACTTGACGACCATCTTGGAAGAGGAGGGCTGAAAACTGTAAGAGCCGGAGGTCAGGGAGAATTGGACTGAAGCAGGGTCTAATGGACATAGCAGGATTGTTGCTCTCATGAACTCACAGCAGCAGCAACTGTCTTCACAAGACCTGCACAAAATCAAATCAGTCAGTATTCTAGCATGGAGTGGGAAGGGGTTCAAGGGTCTCCACCCAAAACTGAGGAACTATGGATAGTTGGAGGCTTCTGAGGCAGTGAAAGCCAGTTTTCTTTAAGTAGTGGTCCTTGGGAAGTCAATCATGCACCAGTGGATGGTCTATGGGCAGCACAAATTGAACTTGGTAAGTTATTTTTAAAAAAAAAAGAGAGAGAGAAGAAAAGAAAGAGGAATGAAGTTGGGAGGGAGCGAAGGGGTGGGAGGTGGGTTTGGGGAGCTGGGGAAGAGTCGGGGATGAATATGATCAAAATACATCGTAAGACATCCTCAGAGAATTAATACAAATATTATATTTAAAAAACAGAACAGGAGGATCACTTTCCTATAATGGGCTCAGTTCTAGCCCATGTGACCCGAGCAGGATGCCACTGGGGCACCGTGGAGGTGTACATTTTCTACCCATTTTTATCACGTGGTAAAATCGCCACTCTAAGGCCATTAAACTGTCAGTTGCTAATTGTTCAGTCTTAGGCAGGATAGGAATGTAAGCCTCAGTTTCCTAACTGAAGCATGCTGTTTGTGAGGTCACGTGTATTCAGCTCTCAGCACAATATCTGATGGAGCTAATACTGGATGAACATGAACTTTTATTATTATCTCTGGCTAGGATTTCTTTTCCCTCTCTAGTAACTCTTAGTTATATTGATCCAAGTTTATATTATAGGAGTGTAATTGCTAGAGACCTTTCTTAAAATTTCCTTTGTTAATGCAACGTGTGAAATGTTTCTTAAGGACAGCAGAATAAAGCTCAATAAAGTTAAGAAGTTGTCTGATTTTTTAAAAAGTATAAATACCTTTTAATTTAGTGGTTAGAGGAAAACTAATACTAAGATAGTTTATCAAAGAATGATTTTCTGGTATTTACATTTTATTACATATTGTATTTTCTTCCTTACAGTGTATCATTGTCAATTATTGGAATGCCTCATGAAATATAAGCAAGAAGTGTGGAAAGTAAGTTTGGCCCGTATTTCTAACTTGATTGATATAGCATAGTAACATGTATTATAACTGTTGTTTAGATCACGTTTATTCATGTCCTGTTTTGATGTGGTAAACAAGTAGTACTTGGTTTTTCTTTTTTTAAAAAAAATGGTTAAATGGCCATTTAGAACAGAAATGAAAGTTTAAGAACATAATGTCTTGACAGAGCAAATGTATCTTATTCTTTGATTAGGCAAATATTATATTGGGTGACAAGTTTTTAAAAAACATTTGAAGTTGTTTGAGATTTTTTTTCAAATAGGAGATGGGAGTTGTTAACAAATGTGATTAAGAAAGTATTTTGGGGGGCTGGAGAGATGGCTCAGCAGTTAAGAGTACTGGTTGTTCTTGAAGAAGACCCAGGTTTGAATCTCAGCACGCACATGGTGGCTGACAACCACCCATAACTCCAGTTCCAGGGGATCTGACACCCTCTTCTGTCCTCTGAGGGCACTGCATGACATGGTACACTAACACACATGCAGGCAATACTTTCATACATATAAACTAAAAATTAAAAAATATTTAATATAGTGCTTAAGGCTGGGTGTGGTGCTACATGCTTTTAGTCCTTGCACTTGTGAGACAGAGGTAGGCTGGTATCTATGAGACTGAGGCCAGCTTGGTCTACATAGTAAGTTCAGGTCAGCTGGGGCTATGGGGAGGGAGACACTGTCTTGGAAAGAAAAAAAAAAAGAGAAAAAGAAAAGAAAACTAAAAAAATAGTAAGTTCTTGGCATAGGGCATATGCTACTGTAAAAATCTTTCCTTAATGTAAGTCTGATTAGAGAAGGATCTGTTAACATACATGTACTTTTGAACTCTTCCTGGGGGGAATCATTCACAGAAGGACATATACACATAAATAAGTAATAAAAACTGTGTTCTTGTAATTTAATATGTAAAGTACACCTGGCTAATGGGATTCAGGGAAATTACCCACCTCAGCCTCTCAATTACAATTTTCTCTGCTTTGGTAATATCAAATGAGTGATCTTTATTTTTATTGGTGTTGCTAAGTCCAAATACCTCCCTGCCTCCTTTAGGATCTTTTGTATGTGATTGCGTATGGGCCTTCACAGGTGAAGCCTCCAGCGGTACAGATGCTCTTTCACTACTGGCCCAATTTAAAACCTCCTGGGGCAATAAGCGAGTACAGGGGCCTGCAGTACACAGGTAAGAAGAGAAGAGTCTGTGATAACCCATGTTCAATTCTCTTGTGCCACATGTTTCTCCTCTTGTCTTATGTGCCTTTAGACCTTGCCACAAACCCTTCCTGAAACTAGGTTTAAGAAGAAACCAATTAGCCATGTGTAGTGGTCCCAGCTATTAGGAGAGGCTGAGACAGGATGATCATTTGAGTCAAGGAATTTGGGGCCAGACTGGGGCATGTAATCAGATTCTATGTCTTAGCAACATTAATTATTAGCCAGGTATGGTAGTGTTTGCCTATAGTAATCCCAAAACTTGAGAGGCAGAGGTAGGAAGATCAGAAGTTCAAAGTCAGTCTTGGCCACATATTAGGTTTGAACCATCATGGACTCCATGAGATCTGTTTTAATATAAAACAAAACAAAATTATGAATTAAAATCAATTAAAATATTTATGACACCATAGCAGATCGCCTGAGCCCCCATCCCAGTTGCTGTCTGAATGACCTGCATGTTAACAGGTACTAAGATGAATCAGTGTGGAACATGAGCAGTGAGGGTCTGGGTCAGTGTGAGAGTAAGGCTGTAGATTGGCTGACTATTTAGCAAAAGCCTCGACTGCTTAATTCTGTCCTGTTAAGAAGCTTGGAAGCATTTTCAGTGTTACCCATGTACTAAATTTATGCACTAAATGACAATTAAGAGACTCTGATAGTCAGGAAGAGTCCACAATTGAAGAATCTTAGTATAATAAATTATATCTAGTAAACAGTAACTTTAAATGTAATGACATGGCTGTGCATCGTGGCTCAAGCCTGTAATTCCAGTATCTAGCCTAAGTCTGAGGTGAGCAGGGCCTACGTAGAGAGTTCTAAGCCCTGTCTCAAAAAAATAAAGTGACAGATGTATACCAACAAACTTGCAAAAATGGCAGATGGACAGAGTATCCAAGGCCCTAGGCTGCTGCTGTATATTATAAAATAAATGGAAAATGTATCGGTCATGTTGTGCTGCCCATATCCTCCTCCCCCCAACAGCAGACATATTTTTCTGAAAAATGAGAGAGTTCGATATTTTTGCAAGGTTGGCCTTTATTCAAGCTATTGTGAGATAGTGCACTAATGTTCTGGAAATTTACCTATCTGTTGGCATCACGCTTCTTCTTGAAGGTGATTTGAGGTGGTTCTAAGGGGATTTATATTCCAAATGAAAGATTTAAAAACCAGATGTTAGTGATAGTACCAAGAACTAACTTGGTAGTTGAGCTTTGCTAGCCCTTGGAGGGCTCATTTCACCTAGGATAGTAAGTGGCAGCAACAATAATAAAACAAAGGTAAGAAGAAACATTTTAAAGTTGGAAATTGCCATTGCTGATATTTCATATCATTGATAGTAGAAAATATTTCATTGTTGCTAAGTGAATAACTTGGTTGTAAAATAAGCAAAAAATATTTGATGCATTAGTAGCATAAATGGTGAAACCACTGAAATCTGGACACCAACCCTTCCTATTGGGTCTCTGAAAGAAGTACTTTCATGATGTTTGAATGGGTAATCAGTAGCAAATGAAATTCACTTACACAACAAGTATTTGATGAGAAATAAAATAGGAACCAATATGAAACCAGACCTCATGGAACTTAGTGCAGTCTACATATGGATTAATCAATTAATTTACACAAACTTATGCATAAACAAGTTAATTTACATAATTTATTTTATTCAACAAACATGGGGTGTCCATTGTTAGCATTGTACAGACATTGCTCTGTGCACTGATGGTGGAATAGTGAGAAAAACTGGCTAAAGTCATTAACATATTGGAGTTTATATGCTAGTTTTGGGAGAAAGATCCAGAGATGCTTTAAGTAAAGGTACTAGGGCAAAGGCAGAGCAAATACAGAGCAAGGTCTGTGAGAACACATGAGGTGTTTGCCAACCTCATCATGAAGGTAGGTAGGTTTGGGGAAGAGGTGAGGGAATCACGAATGGATACAACTTGGGCTTGAGGAGGCTGGAGAGATGGCTCAGCAGTTAAGAGCACTGGCTGCTCTTGCAGAATCTGAGTTTGATTCCCAGCACCCAAATGGCAGCTAACAAACAACCATCCATACTTCAGTTCCAGGGGATCTAATGCCCTCTTCTGACCTCTGTGGGCATGGTATGACACGGTGCACCTACCTACATGCAGGCAATATACTCACACACATAAAATAAAAATAATAAATAAAATATTAAAAAAACCCGAGTTTAAGGTAGAGGAACTTCAGGGGTTGCAAGGTGCATGCAAAAGACAGCTTAGTTGTATTTCGGAATTGGAAACCCCAAACTCAGCCAGACACTGGAGGGAGGAGGCCAGTACAAAGGCTGTAGAGGAACTGGAATTTGATTCTAACAACAAAGGGATTCCAAGTGCAGGTTTTGAATGGAGAAGCCACTTGATAATGAGATTTGCCATCTAGTGCAACCCACATTCCTCAAATGCTGACAGCTGCTTCTACTTACCCTGGTGACTATAACCTCTAAGAACCAGCCAGACCAGTCTTGACTAAAGTTAGTTCAGCATTTGCATGCTAAGATCGGAGCAGGCCTCTCTTGTCCTCTCGGACTATCTAATGGGGGAGATGGTCGTCTAGGGACATCGGTTCTTTAATCTGTCCATGTAACCATGTGTCTGTTCTTCCATTTATTCACCCCAGAGTCCTGAAGTGCCTACTACTTGCCAGGCAGATCAGGATCCTAGGCACTAGCAGCTCTCTTAGAATTCCCATTTTAATAGACCATAAGGGAGACAAATGGTCATAGAAAAAAGTAATAGTTCTGGTCTGTTACTGTTGTTTATCTGGCACGAGCTGCTTGTCTGACATTGTTCTTGCTGCTTAGGATCTTATCTAAATCTTTCGTCTTCCACCACCATTGTTATATGTTCATATGAGTAACTGACAGTTGTCTGGGAAACTCTGTTTCCTTGTGGTCATCCACTTTCTCTGGCTCTTATAGTCTTGCCACCCTGACTTCTACAATGATCCTTGAACTTTGGAAGAAGTTTGAGTATAGATGCTCTATTCAGGCCTAAGCAGTCAGTTATGTTTATAGCCTAAGGTGACATTTTCTCAATTTTCATAAAAGCCTTCAGTTTTTTAGGTAATAATGCAACAGAGTTGAGTAGCATGCCCACATCCTACAGACAATGCAGGACACAAAGTTAAATTTGAACTCATTTTTCTCTTTAACAATGTGGTCTCACTTTTTTTCTCACAGTGTAGTTAATACAATTTCACCCAGAAACATTAAAATCTCTCTGTAGTGCCTGCTGTAATGAGAGTTAGCTAAAGTGTATCATCAGCAGTTAGATGTGCTTGAAAGTATTTTCAGTCCTAAAAATTATATGGGAACTTGTAGAGGATTTTATGGCTTGAAGGCACAAAGATAAATTTAAAAATTATTATTTATTTTATATGTATAAATATTTTGCCTGCATATATATAAATGCACCATGTGCATGTACTGTCAGCAGAGGCCAGAAGAGAGTACTGGATCTCCTGGAACTGGAGTTATGGACAGTTGTTAGCTGTCATGTGGGTGTTCGGACTCGAACCTGGATCCTCCAAAAGAACAGCAAGTGTTCTGAACTGCTGAGCCATCTTTCCAGCTCCAATAATTTTTTTTTTTATTGGGGAGAAGCAACTTTTAATGTTTTCCAGTAGTTTATTTCTTCTTCTCCTTCTTTTTCCTCCTCCTCCTCTTATTTATTTATTTTTTGTTTTGGTCTTTTTGAGACAGGGTCTATCTGTAGTCCCAGATGACCTGGGACTCACTATGTAGAGAGCTGGCCTTGAACTCAGAGAGATCTGCCTGCCTTTGCCTCCTGAGTGCTAGGATTAAAGGCATGCACCATCACACCCAACCTGTATATTTAAATTTAAAAAAGCATACTTTATTTATTTTAATACAATGAAAATTTGCTTATGAAAATAATAGCAACATGTAAGAAGGAAAAATAGGCTACAGTCCCCAAATGATGACTGTTAATATTGGATATACTTCTTTCTGTTTCTTGGATGCAGAGTTAAAAAGATCATGTTGTTGTATATGATTATACAAGGTTATTCTTATTTACATATTGTGTGTGTGTGTGTGTGTGTGTGTGTGTGTGTGTGTGTGTGTATGTGTGTATGCGGTACGTTATAGTGTCTGAGTATATATAGATGGAGGCCGGAGACTGATGTACAATGTCTTCCTCTATCACTGTCGACTTTGTTTTTTGAGACAGGGTCTCCCAGAGCCTGGAGGTCACTGATTAGTTAGACTGGCTGCCAGAAAGCTGCTGAGATCATCTAGTCTTTTCCTCCCAGTGCTGAGGTCACAGATACATGCAGCCATGCCCCACGTTTTACATTTGTGCTGGGGATACAAACTCAGGTCTATATGCTTGTGACAAGACAAGAACTTTACTGAAGAAGCCATCCCTCTCCCCAGAGGTGCCCTTATTAGAAAACTTTCAGATACAGACACACTGAAGGAATAATATTATAAACCTATAAAGCTTTAATAATTACTATTAATTCATTGTTGTTTATGTATGCATGTATATAAATTATTGCTTTAAACAGCATAGAAATACTTATAGTTCATATTAGCAAGGCTAAATAATGAGGATTTGGTATTCTACAATGTTTATACTATGTATCAAAAACTATTATTAAAATTTATTAAAAAAATTTTAAAACTATTAAAAATTATTTTGGTCTTCAAATAGAAATCTTAAGGATTTAAAAAGTTATATTTTCATGGGTCTCTCATGCATATATTTGTAAATAAGGTGCTTTTTGTCCAAAAAAAGATGCAAAAATCATAACAAGTTTCTGGACAATGAAGATAGCCATTATGCCATTCTGTTGAAGCTCAGCTTCTGTGGAGTAGAAAGAAACTTTACAGCATACCAATAGTAAATAACTTAGCATTTGTAGCAAATAGCACCGATTATTGTTCAATTTCTGTCTAAGTATGGGGCAAAAGATGCAGCATAAAGTACACATGTCCAAGACAGAGAACAGAGAATAAGTAAAGTCAGCACTACAAGTTAAGTTTGCTCGAGGCTACCAGATAGCAAAGCCCGTGTCAGTGCACATGGACTTTTGAGCTACACACGTACAAGGGGGTTTACCAGTCTTTTATGTCATAACTTCCCCAGCATTAAGTTCTTCTCTTTTCATTGCCGTTATTTCATATCTGTGTATTTAAATGTCTTAAAACTTCTATTGGTGCATTATACACACGCAGAAAGACACAAATGATAAGTGTATGTGGTACCTCCCCCACCACGAGCTCCCTCAGTGACTTCCTCCCCTTTCCTCCAATGTCAGGGGTAAATTTTGTCTGAGTTTGAACTTTAGAAGAATGGAAATACCCATTGCTTTTGTATGTATGTATGCATGTGTGTACATGTGTGTGCACATGAGTATGTGTCTGCATGGGTACCTGTGTATTATCTGTGTGCTGAGATTTGTTCATTTTTATTGCTACATATAATCAGTCTATCAAGTGAATGTACCATAATTTTCCATATATTTCCTACTATTAAGGAATATTTGGGTTAGTCCTACTTTGGATCTGTTACAAACAATGCTGTTCTGGATGTTCTATATGTTTTTGGTGCAATATATATATATTTATTTTTGTTAGACATATTTTCAGAATTGAACTTCTGGGCTGAGAGTATAATGAATATCCAGTTTTAATGGATGATGGCAAACAGCTTTCCAATAGGGTTATATTAATTTATACTTTTATTAGCAGTATATTAGTTATTTGCGCCTTAGATTCTATATATAGAGCAAAACTTTGTTTTGTTAGTTAAAAGACTTTAGCCAGTTTGAAAGATGTGTAGAAATATCTTATTGTGGTTATAATTTTCCTTTCCCTGGTTACTAATGAAGCTGGTTCCTTTTTCATGTTCTCCTGTCATTTGGGTATACTTTCCACTTAGTTTTTGTAAGTTATATATCTTGTAAATATGTTTTCTTATTTTTAACTCTCTCAATGATGTCTTTTGATCAACTGATGCTCTTATTTACATTTTTATTACATTTTATTTATATGTGTGCACATACACATATATGTGTATGGATATGTGCATGCCATAGCATTCAGGTAGAGGCAACTTGCCGGAGTCAGCTCTCTCCTTCCACCAGGTGGATCCGGGGATTGAACTCAGCTTTTGCCTTTACTTAGCCACCTCACTGACCCTGAGTTTCTTTTTTTAATGCAATCAGACTAAAAAGATTTTCTTTCTTTTGAGTCTTTTTTTTCTTTTTAATGAATCTTTGTGTATTTCATATAGAACATTTCAATCCATCTTAATCATCTTTTCCCCTGTCCCCACCAGCACTCCCCCATAGCTACCTAACTGGAATCCATACATTCTGTGATCTGTGTCAAGACCTACTGTGTCAAGTTAGTGTCTCCAGATGTTCCTCAGTGCAAGTTCATCCACTGAGGTCTACTCAGCCTATCCAGAGTCCCACGCTTTAAGATGATCTCTTCCTCAACTGACAATAATCAGCTGCCAATTTTAGCAAAGATTGGGGTCTGCTGCCCATTTCCCCAGTTCCAAGCTGGGTTTTTACCTGCTTGAGTTTACATGGATCTTGAGCATGCCGACATCATTGTTGTTGGTTCACATGAGCAGGGTCCCAGGAGCTTGTAGGATTCTATTTCCATATGGTCATGCACTTCCTCCTGGCTCTTACAATCTTTCCACCCTGTCTTCTGAAATGGTTCTTGAGCCCTTGGTAAGTGAAGCTTAATATAGGAGTCCTGTCTAGGGACCCATACCTTTCAGACTCCTAATCTCCATGCTTTAGCTGTTTGTGACCTTTTGAGTTCCTGTCCCTCTGTTGCGTGATGGAGCTTCATTTATGAGAGCTGAGAGTTTCCTCATTTCCCCTTGTTTGATGTCATGTGAGGCTTAGGTGTTGAGGTTGCATTGTAGATGCACTGCTTAGGCTTCAGCAATTCACAGACAATGTCTGTATATGACCAGTTGTGGTACTCTGTATTAGTCTCCATATGGTGTAAAAGAAGCTTCTTGATGAGCGGTGACGGGTACTTGACTGTAAATATAAGGATACATGTTTTGCACTCAGTAAGAAGTTACATTAGGGATGTGATAGCCTATAATGTGTAAATTTGGACTTTTTATGGTGTCCCACATTTCCTGTATATTCCATTCCTATGTTTTAAAAGTTTTTCATAATCTGTTCTTAAGTGGCTCAGTTTTTCAACTTTATCCTTCAGTCTTGATATTCTGTTTTCCATTTCATTCCTTCTATCGGTGAGACTTTCTCCTGTCATTTTAAATTGGCTTATTGAGTTTTTTACTCCGTCCTTCACTGTAGCCTGAGTTTTCTTCAGTTTTTCTGTTTTGTGATTTTAGCTAGAAGTTTATCCCTATCTTTTATTTCTTTGATGTTTGTGTGTTCTTTAAATTTATTGAATTCTTTGATCATGTTTATGATTGTTCTTTTAAATTCTGTGTCCTGGGTTATCTCTAGGGGGTTCTCCTTTTAGAGCTCTTCTATAGGACTGGTTGTGTCTGGTGGGAACATATTATTTGGTTTTCCATGTTATTATTTTTCCATTGTGCTGTTGGCATGTGGATTTCTTTTGTTGTTTGTGGTTCTGGTGTGAAGCTCCAGCCTTCCTTTGTTGAGTTGAAGTCTTCTCTGTTTGTGTCACTAGTACACCACGGTTGTTTCCTTATTAGGTATGTAAAGCTTGTTGGTCTAGATTTCAGGTTCTCTTTTTTGATTTTGTATTGAAGGGACCAGATGACTTTAGTCCAGTTACTGAGGGGCTCGGCAGAGGCCCATGTCAGGCGCCAGTCAATTCCTTTCAGGCTTCCTTTTAGGGTCTGGGCCCCTACTAGCAAGCAGTCACAGCACCATTTGGGAAGCTCGCTAAAGGGAGGCCTGATTTACTCACTCTCAAGGGCAGAGAAGTCTAGCAGTTGAGCAGTGGGAGCGTCCATAGGTGGTCTCAATGTAGGGGGATGGGCACAGCAAGATCTGGAATTTGGGATGCTTAGTACCACTTGGAGGTTGGATCCAGGCACACTCAGGCAGTCTGCAAGGGTCTGGGTCTGAGCCCCTACTCTATGTTGAGGGCTTTTAGTCTAAGAAAACCTTTCCTTAAAGTGAAACTGTGTGCATAAGTTTTGCTCTCTTCTGTTATCTGCTTTTTAATCTTTTAGTTGTATCTGGCATTAATTTTTATGAATGGTGTGCGGTGTGATTTTTACCACCCCCCCAACCACCTTAGTGATAGCCAGTTCACTAAGCATCGTTTATTAGAAATACCGTCCCTCCCTTACTGCCCTGTTATAAATCAGGTGACGATTTAAGGATGGCCATGTCTCTGAATTCCCTGCTTAGTTCAACTGGTGCATCTTTCCTCTACTGGCACCACATTGTCTCAGTAGCCAGAGCTAAGTCGTGAGATCTGACACCCAGCAGCGCGTCCTCCCCTCCTCTGCGGTCGCTGTTGCAGTCCTCCCCCTCACCACCTCCTTTTCTTTCTGCTTTACTTTTTCTTCATCCTTTCATCTTCCTCCATGAATGGCTTCTCTTCTTCTTGGTCCTTACTAAATAAAGATTTGTCAAGTTAGACATAACACAAACAGCCTAACTGGTAGAGTTTGGATTGAGATTGCCTCAATTTATTTTCAGATAATCGTGATCAATTGGGAGCTTTGTATATCCATAGTATTGCATATTCTAATCTATTAACATGGGATCTATCTTCATTTATTTAAATAATTTTTCTTCAGTGCACCTTTATAATTGTCTCTATAGATATCTTCATATCTCATGTCATTTATTCCTAGGAATTTATTTTTACATGCTATTTTCAGTGTCATATCCTTTTAAAATTGCATTTTCTAACCTTTGTTGCTAGTCTGTAGACATATAATTAATTTCAGTACATTGATTTTGTATGCAGCAACCTTGCTAACCTTTTAATTCTAATGATTTATTGTGATAACTTTGTTAAAATTCTTTTCTGTACAGCTATATCATTATTGGACAATAAAGTATAATACTTCCTTTCCAACATATAAGCTTTTATGTCTTCTTTTATATACATATATAATTTGAAATTAGTGATATTAGTTGTAAGAGGGGTTTCATGATAACATTTCTATAATGCTTACAATGACAATTCTTATTTTTATTTCCTGAGTTATTAGGGTTCTGTTAGAGTTATTGCCTATCCCCAGAGCTTGGAATGTCTCTCCTATGTTTTCCTGTAGTAATTTCAAAATTTCAAGTCTTACATTAAGACCTTTAATCATTATTTTTGTACAGGTGGCAACTAAAAACCTAGTTTCAGTCTTTACATGTGACTATCCACGTTCCCAACGTCACTTGTTAAAAAGGGTATCTTTTTCCCAATGAATGTTTTTGATATCTCTGTCTAGAACGAAGTGCTTGTAGCTGCTTGGGCTGAAATCTGGGTCCTCTATTCTGTTCACTGTCTTTGTGTCAATACCTGTGGCTTTTGTTACTGGGTTGTGTAGTATAGTTTGAAATCAGGTATTATGATATCTCTAGTATTACTCTTTTTGCCCATAATTGCTTTGGCCGTTTTTGGTCTTTGTATTTCCATATGAATTTAGGATTTTTTTCTATTTCTGTAAGGAATGTCATTAGGACTTTGATAGAGATTGCCTTGAATTTGTATCACTTTTGATAATATGACCATTTACACAGTATTTCTTTTACTGATCCATTAACAATGCAAGATCTTTCCATTTAAAAAATATTTTATATGATATCTTTCTTCAGTGTTTTATAGTTTTCCTTATAGTGGGGCTGTCATATCTTTGGTTAAGTCAATGCCTTACTTATGTATTTTAATTTTAAAGATTAAAACATTTTATTTATGTGTATGTGTGAGTCCATGCATATGCCGCATATAATATGGGTGCCTGTGGAGGTGAGAAGGGAGTATCAGCTCCCCTGGAGCTGGAATTATAGGCAGTTGTGAGCCTCCTGATACAGGTGCTGGAACTGCATTTGGGTCTTCTGGAAGAGCAGCACACATTCTTAACTTATGATCATCTCTCCAGCCCTGTAATTTATTTTACTTTTAGAAGCTTACTGTGAATAGCAGTTCCTGACTTCTTTTTCCAGGAGTTCATTGTCAGTGTATAAGGCTGCTCATTAAAAAAAATGTTGATTTTTGCATCCTGCTATTTTTCTCAAAGTATATATCAGACTGAAGTGTTTTTCTGATGGACTCTTTAGGGGTTTTTAAGTACAGGATGAAATGATGTCATCTGTAATAGGTGTAATTTAACTTCCTGTCCTCTTCGCATTCCTTTCATTACTTTCTCTTCCCTTATTGCTCTGGCAAAGATTAAAAGCATTGTAAATCTTGCCTCATTTCTGAGTTTAGATGAAATTTTTTAGCCTCCCACCCTCATGTAATATTGGCTGTAGTCTCTCATGTGTGTAATTGTTTTGAGATATGATCTTCCTATTTTCCTCAGAGTTTTTAATCCCAAAGGAGTGTTAGAATGTTAGATTTGTGAGACCTTTTCTGACTGTATTGAGATGATTTTATGATTCTTGTCTTTTCTTCCTTATTACACTGGCTTAACCCTAACACTAGACTTCTGTGCTGTACAGATTTCCAAGTTTCTACGTGGCTTGTTCTTTGACCCTATAGATAATTTATAAGGATATTCTTTAGCTGTATTCTTCTATGGTCAGATACCATATTTTACCATATATTAAATACTGTGTATATATTTATTTGTGTGTGTGTATATGTGTGTGTGTGTATGTGTGTGTGTGTATGCACCAAAACCAGAGGTTGATGTTGGCTGTTTTCTTCAGGTTTTTCTCTACCATGTTTTTGGAGACAGAATCTCTCAATGAACTGGGAGGTCTCTGATTTAGCTAGATTGGCTGGTGATCAAGCCCCAGGGATCTGCCTGACTCCACTTCACCAATGCTGAGGTTGTAGGCGTTTGCAGCCATGCTTGGCTTTTTTATGTGGGTGCCAGGGATCTGAACTCAGGTCCTCATGCCTGGGAAGCAAGCACTATTTACTGATCTATCTCCACAGCCCCACATCATTTTTATTTTTAGTACTTTCTTTTAGGACTGAGCATATAGTTATTTCTGTAAAGGTTTCTGTGCATTTAAATAAACTTGTACAGAGATCTATGTAAAGTGAATCAGATTTGTTTTCTGGTTAGAATCTTCTGTACTGTTATTGAATTTTGTTTAGTTTATCAGTTACCAAGAGCAAAGCGCTAAATTATCTTACTGGGATTCTGCTTTCTCCCTGTAGTGCTGATTTTACTTCTTGTTTATATTTTGAGATGGTGTTACTAGGTATATACAAATTTAGGATGAAATCTCTTCCAGGTGAATTGAAACTTTTACCATTTTGAAATGCATGTTTTTATTATTTCGTTTTTTTTTTTCAGTTTAAATCTACTTTGTTACAAACTAATACACCTACACAAACTTTCATGTATTTGTAGGGTTTAACTTTTCCCATCTTTTATTTTCAATGTTTTATATTCTTGTATAAAAAGATGGCCAGCTTTCTCTAGGGGTTCCCTGTCTCTGCTTTCTGATTGCTGGGATTTCTGGTGGGCACCCATGCTCACTTGGCACTTATATGGGTTGTAGGACCTGGGAACTCTGGTCCTCAGGCTTGTGTGGCAAGAGCTTTAACCACTGAGCCATCTCCCCATAATGCTTTTCTCTGTTTATTTTTGAAACGGCATTCTCTGTAGCCACAGCTGGCCTGGAACTCATGTAGACCAGGGCAGCCTCCATCTCACAGAGATCCACTTGATTCTGTCTCTGAGTGCTGGGATTAAAGGCATTTACCTCCATACCTGGCTAAAATGATTTGCTTTATATCTCCTTTAATGCTGTTCTACTGGGGAAATTTTTCCTCACTTTGTGATTATCTGAAAATGTCACCATCTTGACTTCATTGTTTGTTTGAGAGAGGTTCTTACTGTATAGCTCAGGGTGGCCTGCAGCTTGATATTCTCCTGTCTCACCCTCTCCAATGCTGGTATTGCAGATGGATACCAAGATGCCCTACTTTTGCCTTTATTTCTTAAAGATGATTTCTCTGTGTGTATAATTCTAGACTGGTAATCATTTTATTTATGTATTTTGAAGATAGTTATAAACTCACTTTTGTTGAGCCATTAGGATGTAAATGGTTGGTTATTCTATTTAAAGCTAAACTGCCTTTTTAATTTTGATTTTTTAACTTACTGTTATTCTTACTGTCTTTTAAAATTTTTATTTATTATTTTTTATTTTACCTGCATGAGTATATTGCCTGCATATATGTTAGTGCACCTGTGTCATGCAATGCCTGCAGAAGCCAGAAGAAAACATTTGATTCCCTGGAACTGGAGTTATGGATGATTGTTAGTCACCATATGAGTGTTGGGAATTGAACCTAGGTCCTGTGCAAGAGCAGCCAGTGCTCTTAACCACGGATCCATCTCTACAGTCCATATTTCTACTTATCTTTCAGAGGGGTTCATATGACTTCTCTACCTGAGGCTTGATGTCTTGTCAGTTTTAGAAAATTGTCAGGCATTATCATGATTTTGTTAGTAACAGTTCCTAATAAAGATAAGTTTTGTATATATATTATACAGAAGTATCAAATGTACTGCTGGATTACTTATGGCAAATATAATGCTCTTGTATTAACATTCAGATAAAGAGAGTAGAATGTTTCCATCACCCCAGAAAAGAATGACATGCCTCTCCAAACTGGCACAGATTTCTCAATCAATATGGTTTTAATATAATTTTTATATTCATCTAACTGAGATATGCATATAAATGAAGTAGAATATTATGTATTTTTTCTGTCTGACTTCATTCATCAGCATATTGTTGAACCTAATTCATATAATTGAAGATACTAGTTCTTTTTATTGCTAAATATTTCATTCTTTAAATATGTCATACTTTATAAATATTTGGGTTGTTTTCAGTTTTGGATCAATATACTTCAAGCTGTTTTTAATGTTTTATATAAATCTTTTACATAAATGTGTTTATTTATCTTGGGTGTATACTTAGAAGTAGAATTTTTGAGTCATGAAGTTCATTAATTTGTAAATAGCTCTCTGAAGTATTTTTAGCATTTCATATTTCATTCAATAACTCAATAATATATGAGCATTTCAGTTGTTTCAAAACCTCATTGACATTTATCAGTGTTTATAATTTTAGTCATTCTGGAGGTGGCATCTCTTTGGTTTTACGTATATTTGGTGGGTGATATTGAGCACATTTTCACGTACTCATTAGTCATTCAAATACCTTTATAAAGTGCCTTATGTAAAGTCCTTTGCCATCATTGATTGGGTTGTTTGACTTTATTTTTAATGTGTAGCTATTTTTTATGTTGTTTGGTATAAGTCATTTATAAGATTTATAAATTATGAATATTTTCTTCCAGCCTGAGACTTTCTGTTTTTAACTTGATAGCAATGTCTTTTGCTGAGCATGGGCTTTCTGTTTTGAGAATCTTAAATTTATTATTTCTAATAACATGTCCCATGTAAGAAATCTTTTACTTCTCCAAGGCTCTGAAGATGTGCCCTTTCTAGATCCTCCATAGCTTTATCTTGTATGTAACTCTGTGATTCATATTAAGTTTAGTTTTTATGTTGGATGGATATGATTCATTTCTTCGGATAGTCCCAATACCTTTTGTTGAAAAATTATCCTTTGCCCTTTGAATTGTATTGGCCCCTTGTCCACTTATCCGTGGGTGCATTTCTGGACTCTGTTTCATTGATTGTCTGTCTATACATTAATAAAACTATCTTAAAATTTTTTCCCTTTATTGGTTGAGGTTTGATAGTTCAAACCTGATTTTATTCCTTTTTCTTGATTGTTTTGGCTGTTTTAGATTCTTTTAAAAAGTGCCTTATTATTTTTTATGTGTCTTGAGTGTATTGTCTGCATGTATATACATGCACCCATGTTGTGCAGTGCCCATGGAGGTCAGAAGATTGTTGGATCCCCTGGAACTGAAGTTATGGATGATTGTTAGCCACTATGTGGGTGCTAGGACTCAAACCTGGGTCCTCTGCCAGTGCAGCCAGTGTTCTTAACTGCTAAGCCATCTCTGCAACCCCAATGAACTGTTTTGTCCTTTTTTAAAATTAAAACGTGTGTGTGTGTGTGTGTGTGTGTGCATGTTTGCATGTGGGGGTCAGAGGACAACTGCACAGAGTCACTGCTCTGCTTCTACCTTTAAGTGGGTCTAGGGGTCAACTCAGATGGCCAGGCTTGTTTGGGAAGTTCCTTTACCCACTGAACAATCTTACTTTACTGGCCCTAACTGGGTTTTCTGCATAGAACCTGTACTACTTTCCTTCCAGCCCTTGTGCACTCACTGTTGTTTTCTTTCTCTGTTGCGTAGTCTAGGACCTTCAGAACAGAAGGTCTCATATACAGAAATGGAAAAGTAGACTTGGTTGCTTTGTTCCTGTTTTTCAGGAATATTTCATCATTGTGGTGTTAGCTGTTGGACTTTTCCTATGTCCTATCAGCTTTTGGAAGTTTCATTTTGTTCATTTCCAGTTGTTTAAAGCTCTGATCTTGATTAAATGTTAAATTATATCATAATGCTCATATGAACTAAAATAAATCTAAACTAGAGACAATGGATAAGAATTATGTTTTTATGATTTCATTGGTTTCTGCATTTAATGTTACCTGTGGGGCTGAATACTCTCTTCTTTTCCCCTGAGATTCACAGGGATGCTCAGCTTGTTAATGTTCAACGTTAAATCCAATTATCCACTTGAAATTACCAATTTCTTTCTAAGCTCTATATTAGTTGTACCTACAAATTCTGGTATTACAATTTTATTGACCCTCATCTCAGATGAATCAATCTTTTTCATTGCTTTTACCTTTTCTTTACTTGTGTTATGTGTATGTTGTTTAATTTTCAAAGTTTTGGGTTCTAGCTATCTTTTTTGTTTGTTTCTACCTTAATTTCATTGTAATTAGTGAATATTGACTTTCTCATTTAACATTTTAAAGATGTAAATTTACCCTTTCTGATAGGAATTATTGCATCTTTGAATGTAAAGTGCTTTTGTCTGCATCCTTTTGAGATTTTTTTTCCTAGTTATTTTCATGCTTGATAGTTTACTTATATTTGAAATGTAGAGGTTTTGGTATGTATTCTGCTTGGGGTTTGCTGAGTCTTTTGAATCTGTAGTTTCATGCCTTTTGTCAGTATTACAATAATTTTGGATGCTGTCTTATCCAGATATTTATTCTTTCTTTTTTTGCTGGTTTTAAAGTGTATTTAATATTATTCCAGAGATCTTAGATACTCTGTCCATTTTTTTTAAGGAGAGGTGTTGGGAAGATGGCTCAGTTGATAAAGTGCTTACTACACAGGTGTGAGGGTCTGAGATTGGACTCCCAGCATCTTGTAAAGAGCTAAGCATGGTTGCCCTAGTTGAGGAGGCAGAGATCCCCTGGAGCTTGCCGGGTAGCCAGACTAGCTGGGTCATTCATTAACTCTGGCTTCATCGAGAGACCCTCACACAAGAAACAAGTTGAAGCGTGTTAGAGGAAGACCCTTGATGTTGACTTCTGGCCTCCCTACATGTGCGCTGCACAAAGATGTGCACACTAGTCCTTGAACACAGGTGTACACATATATACACAGAGAGGGAGCAATGCTGCACGTTAGTTTGAATTGCATTAACTTGTCTTCAAACTCACTGATTTCTTTTTTTCCTTGCTATGTCGTGTTTTAAAAAGACACCCTACTGAGCTACTGAGTAATTGATTTTATATGTTTTATTATTAGTTCTAGAATTTTCTTTTGTACTTTTTTTGGAATTTTCATTTTTCTGGTGGAACTCTCATTTTAACAATCTTTTTTGTCTATTAATTTTTATTTTGCGGTCTTTCTGAGACAGGGTTTCCCTGTAGTCACAGCTGGCCTGGAACTCACTATATAAACCACGCTGGCCTTGAACTCACAGGGATCCATGTGCCTCTGCCTCCCGAGTGCTGGCATTAAAAGTGTGTGCTACCACGCCTGGCTCTTGTCTCTGTTTTTTTTAAACATACCATATAAAGGGCTTATTTTAAAATCCTTATGAATTTAGGTCTGTTTTATTTTTTCCCCTTTTGGTTATGGGTTACATTTTCCAGGTCTTTCATACCTTGTAAATTTTTATTGTTGTTGTGTGTTGTTTTTTTCAGACAAGGTCTCATATAGTCCAGATTGGCCTGGAACTTGATATGTAGTAAGGATGACCTTGAACTTCTGATCTTCCTACTGCCATCTCTTAAGTGTGTGCCACCATATCATGAAGAAAATATTTTCATCAGGGGAATATATATTTTGTGCTTTTTAAAGCTCAAACTTATTTTAAAATTCTTTCCTCTAGCTTCACATATGATGAAATCTGCTTTACTATGAAAAATGTGTAAATATTTGTTCATTGTTTTCTAGCATGTGATTTTGTCATTTATAAGCATCTCTGTTCTCCTTGATTTTTCTTCAAAGTTTTCATAAACATTTTGAGGTTGAATATCTTTCCTGTGTTTTTTGCCTGTAGTTGAAGCACTTTCACTGTGCAGATTGGGTACCTCTTCAGGAAGTCTTTAATGAAGTATAAATTGTGCTTTCCTTTCAGTTATTTTAGTGTGTTCCTCAGAAATACCAATAATTCTTAGGTCAGAGACTCTCACTGTAATCCATAGTGGTGATCACCAATGATGTCATTTATTTATTTCTCTCTCTAGATTCTTAGTTTCTTGTTCTGTAATTTACTAGATTTTCTGCCCCAGATTAGCTCAACTAGCTTGTAATGGTTATGTATGCTGTAATCCCAGAACTCTGCAAGTGGAAGCCAAAATCAAGGTCAGCCTGGGGTACATAACAAGATCTTGTCTCAAATAAAATTTTCTTTCAGTATTGGTTTCCAATTTTGCTATTTTATTTTTGTTTTTGTTTACTTTTATTATATCTTACCCATATCCATTTTGTTACATTCTGTTTGTTTCCCCTGTGACTCTGAATCTCTATGGCTATTGCTCCTGTTTTGATAGAGGCCATGTGTTCTTGCCTCTTACTGCAGAATCCACATACTTTCACAGAGTGCTCATCCATAGGGTATTCAGACACCTGTTTCCTTTTGGTCTTTTCCTTTCCTTTACTGTAGTTTTGTTTGGTCTTTTTTTTTTCATTTTAAATAAATTTTTTTGGGTTCTCAGAATTGAACCCAAGGTCTCATATATGCTACATTCCCAGTTTAAATAGTTTAAAATTTTGGTAAAAATTTATCAGTATCTTATGATTTCTTCCTTCCTTCCTTCCTTCCTTCCTTCCTTCCTTCCTTCCTTCCTTCCTTCCTTCCTTTCTTTCTTTTTCTTTCTTTTTTATCTTTTTTGAGATAGAGTTTCCCTGTAGCCCTAGCTGGCCTGGTACTCACTATATAGTGCAGGCTGGCCTCAGTCTCATAGAGATCTGCCTGCCTCTGCCTCCCAAGTGCTAGGATTAAAAAGCATGTATCACCATTCCAGGCTTTTCTTCTCTTATGATTCTTTTGTCTCTGCTAAGGTTATAAAGAGATTCACATGCATTCATTCTCTCTTTCCCTCTCTTTTTCTCTCCCTTTCTCTCTGTGTTAGGGATCAATCCAGGGCCTTTTGCATGTCAGATAAGAACTCTATACCGAGCCACATCTCCTGTCCTCTTTTATTTTTTATCTTAGGCACATGGTTTTACTAATGCTGGCCTTGAACTCACTCTGTGCCTAGGCTGGCCTTGAACTTGCATTTCTCCTACCTCAGCCTCCTAAGTAGCTAAGATTATAGGCTTGTATCAACAGGCCCAGCAAGAAATTCTCTTATGCTTCTAGAAGATTTATATTTTACATTATGATTAATTTGAATGAATTGTGATACAGAATGAGAGGGGTGAATTTCTCTCCTAAAGATATCTAGTTATTTCAGTTCGACTTGTTCATAAAGTTATTCTTTTCACATCAAATTAATTTAGATTTTTTTTGAAAAATAATTGACCATATAGTGTTGTAGGTCTGTTTCTGGACTCTGTTTTGTCCCGTCTTTTCTATCACCACTAATTACTATTGCATTCTGTTACTTCACCTTTATGGTGTATTTTGAGGGGCTGAGAAGATGGCTCAATCAGTAAAGTGCTTCCCATGTAATCACGGGGACCCATGATTTGGCCCGCACATGTAAAAGTCAAGCCTGGTGATGTACACCTGTAATCCAAGAAATAGGGGGGTGGGGTGGAAGGCTTAGATAGGAAGATCCCTGAGGATTGCTGGCCAGTCAGTCCTGCTGAATTGGTGAGCTCTAAGTTCAGGGAGAGACCCTATCTCAAACATAAGGTGGAACTGGGCATGGTGAGTGCATGCCTTTAATCCTAGCACCGGGAGGCAGAGACAGGTGGATCTGAGTTCAAGACCAGCCTGGTCTACATAGTGAGTTCCAGGCTAGCTGCAGCTACAGGGAGACCTGTCTCAAAAAGACGAACAAAACAAAACAAGAAAGGTGGAGAGTGATTCAAGAAGACACTCTGCCTTCACTTGTCACTTGCACATACTTATATGTGCTAATGCAGACTTAACAGATACACTCACATACACCGTATACTCACTAAATAAAGTATATTTTGAAATCATGTGAAATAGACATTTCAGATTTGTTCTTTTCTTGTATTTCAGTACCTTTGCATGTTTATGAGGTTTAAGATCACCTTGCCATTTCTGCTCAGCTTTCTTTAAAAAAATCATTTTATTTATTATTTTATTTTATGTGTATGAGTGTATTGCGTACATGTATGTAAGTGCACCCATGTCATGCAGTGCCCAAGGAGGTCAGAAGAGGGTGCTGGATCCCCTGAAACTGGAGTTACAGACAGTTGTTAGCCACTATGTGGGTGCTGGGAACTGAACTCCAGTCCTCTGGAAGAGCAGCCAGTGCTGAGCCATCTCTCCAGGCCCGTCCTCAGCGTTCCTATTCAACCCAGGACCAACAAACAGGAAAATACCTCACAGACGTGCCCATAGGCCAAACTGATTGAGACAATTCCACAATTGAGGTTTCCTCTTCCCAGGTGTGTCAAGGGTACAATCAAAGCCAACCATGGAGGTTTTGAATGGATTGTGTTGAATGCATAGGTTAATTTGGGAAAATTGAGGCCTTTACAATATTGAACCTTCTAAATCACAAACATGTTGTATCTCTCCATTTATTTAGGTATTTACAAATTCCTTTCAGCAACATTTGCTAGTTTTCCATGTGCAGATCTTTTAGATATTTTGTTTAATGTATTTGTAATATTTTATAGCTTGGGATGCTGTTGTGAATGATGCCAAAATTAATATTCTATTTGTTTATTTCTGATGTATAGACATTATTGATTTTAAGATGTAGGTTATATCTTACAGTCTTGTTAAATTCACTTAGTTTTAAAAAATACTACCTGTTTAAGAATTTATGTATAAATGATTATATGCTCTGAAAATAAAGATACTTTCCTCCCTTTTTTTCATGTGTCAATGTATGTGGTGTGTGTATATGATTGTCTGCATGTGTGTGGGTTCACATGTTTGAATGTGCATGCCCTAGGGTTTACCTCAGAATTTTCTTTCACCACTTTGACCCTACTCATGGAGGCAAGGCCTCTCAATCGAACCCAGAGCTCACTGATATGGCTAGTCTTGCTTGCCAGCTTGCTCTGAGGGTCTCCTGTCTCAGCCTTCTGAGGCTGGAGTTACAGGCTGGCTGCCTTGCTCGCCCCTGTTTGAATGGGTTGTAGGAATCCAGCTGCTGGCTGCTGAGTCTAACTCTAACTCTAACTGCTGAGTCATCTCTTCAGACTCATTAAGGATACTTTAAAATATTCTTCTTCCTTTTAATTTGCACGTCTGTCTTTGTCCCTCCTTTGTTTACTCCATCTGTCTTTCTGCCCTTCCTTTTCCCATTGCACCATTTCATACCTTCAGTTCAGGTACTTGATGGCTGAGAATTGGCATCTATGCCCTCCCCAAGCTCTAGGGAAAGTATTCACATTAAATACGATGCTAGCTGTAAGTTTTCCACAGATACTTTTCTTATGCATCAGATTAAGGAAGCTTATGTCTGTTTTTTGCTGAGATTTTTTTCATCATGAATAAATGTCAGCTTGAGACAAATATATTTCCTCTTTCTATTGAGTTAATCATATGATTTCTTCTTATTATTGTCATAATATGGAAAATTACATTTATTTGCTTTACAGTTTTAAACCAACCATGAATTCTTGGGATAAACTCCAGGTTGTCATGCTGTATTGCGTGGTCAATGTTTTGTTAAGTGTTCTTGAACCTACATTTATGAGGGGCATTTATAGAGTTTTTTAGTTGTGATGTTTCATGTGGACTTTTTTACAGAGTAATGCCAGCCTTGTAAAATTCATTGAGAAGTGTCTCCTGTGCTTCTCTCTTCTGAGTTTATATAAGATTTATTTCTTACATAGTTAATAGAACTCATGAATGAAGCCATCTGGATTTAGGATTTTCTTTATGGGAAGATATGTTATGAATATGATTTCTGTGATATTTATAGTTATTTAGATTTATCAGTTTCATTGAGCCATATTTTAAAATATAGGCTTTTCATCTGATCAGATCTATTGGTGTCTTTAGATCTGTAGTAATTCCTACCTTTCACTCCTGACAGTGGTAACTTACATATTTTCTAATTTTTTCCCCTCTGTATCAGGCTGGTTAGAAGGCTTATCCAAAGAATCTGCTTTTGGTTTTATTCATTTTGTGCATTATTTTTATTTTTTCAAGTTTATTAAATTCTGTTTGTGTCTTTATTATTTTTTTCTTCTCTTACCATTATGGCTGATTTGTTCTTTTATTGTCTTCATAAAGAAGGAGCATAGTCTTTTTAAAGAGCTTTTGTATTTTTAGAAAATGCTTGGCTGCTATGAAGCTGGTGTTTTAATTTTTAAAAATTAACTTATTTTATTTAATGTGTGCAAGTGTTTTGCCTGCATGTATGTAAATGTACCATGTGTGTGCAGTGCTCACAGATGCCAGAAGAGGGTGTCAGATACTCTGGAACTGGAGTTATGGGTGGTTATTATCTGCCACATGGATGCTGGGAACTGAACCTGGGTCTTCTGCAAGAGAGGCCAGTGTTATTAACTGCTGAACCATCTCTAGCTGCACTTTTGTATTTTTAATCTAAGAATTTAAAGCTATACACTTCCACTTAAACAGTTTCCCTTGCATCCCACGAACTTGTTGTGCATATTACACTTTTTTATATTTCATCAGAGAGATAATATTTTCTTCATTCCTTGTGATTCCTCTTGAACTCAGGATTTCCTTAGTAGAATTTAAAGATATGTGAATAGTTAATGATTTTTCAAATACCTTTGCTGATTTCTACTTGAATTTCATTTTCATGGAAGAATGTGAAGGATATGCCATATCACCACCTGAATTTTTGAGATCTATTTTCTGTTAGTAGTGTTACGAGTCTGTTTTACAATAATGTGTATTCATCATGGTATGTACAATCATGCTGTTATTGTGTGAGAATCTTGTTTCATTTGTATAATTTTATCAATTTTCTGTTTGCTTGTTTAATCAGTTATTGAACTGAGAATGGATTACTGAAACTTAAGCTATAATTACAAAGTTCTGTCTTCAGTTCTGTCCACTTACTTAATGCACATATATTCAAGACTGTTAAGCACTTGAACTGTCAGTCCTTTCATCTTTGTGAAATGTCTTTCTCTTTGTCTTGCAGTATTTCTTGTCCTGAAGTATACTTGACTGACAATTATCTAGATACTCCAGATTCCTTGTGATGAATATTTCATGGCATAAATTTTTCTGCTTACTTTTTATTTATCCTTTTCTTTGTATTTCAAGTGTTTGTCAAAGGTAGCATTAATAAAGTCATGTTTTTAAAAAGTTAAATTCTGCTTCATACTCTTTGCTCTTTAGACCTCTTACATGCAACGTGCTTATTGTATAGATTATTTAAACTTAGTGCAATTACTGATGACTGCGTTTGTCTTCGACCTTGAGCTTCTTTCATATTTATTTCACTGATTCTTTATTCCTTTTTGACCTCTTTTGACATTTTATATTGATTATTTTTAGTATTTAATTTTATTTCTGTATTGAATTGAGGATTTTACTTATTTAAAAAAATGTCACTAGGGTTCATGCATCTTTAACTTGATAGTCTACTTTCAAGTGATTATGTACAAATTTATATGCTGAGATAAGAATGCATTTCTATTTGTCCCCTCTTCCTTTTGTTCTCATCAAACATTTCTCTCTCTCTCTCTCTCTCTCTCTCTCTCTCTCTCTCTCTCTCTCTCTCCTCTCTCTCTCCAGTCTTACAATAGTGCTATTATTTTAAATAGTTAATGTGAGTAAATGCGTCTTTTGTAGTTATTCACTGTGCATGCCTGTCTAGTCCTCGTTAAGTCTTTGTGGACTCCTGGGCTTCCCATCTTGTGTCATTTTTCTTCAGCTTTGAACATTGCTCATAGTAGGTCTCAACTAGCAATGCATTCTGTTTCTAGTGTGTCTTTGTGATGAATATTTTCATTAGGTATAGAGGTCAAGGCTGAGTTTTTTTTCTTTCAGTCTATGAATGATATTGTTCCAATGTCTTCTAGCTTACATTTTAAAAATGTTTCATTATCTTATATTGATTACACATAATAAGGTGTTTCATTATGATACTTTCACACATGTTATATATTTTAATCTCATTCACTCCCTATTTCCTTCTCTTGTCCTTCTCTAACTCCCATACATTCCCCTCCTCTCCCAACTAGCCCCCTTCTACTTTCATGCCCTTTTAAAAAAAGACCCAATGAGTTTAAGTAGGGTTATTTACAGAAGCATGAGTGAGGAGTTGTTTATGGGAGCAGGGGTACCTTACCAGTGGCTACAGCACTGAAGAAATGTTTCTCTCTTCCCCATCAACCATTAACTGCACACAAATCCCTAGGAAGGGCTGGGGCCCGATGAACTTCCCATCCTCCATGACAGGTTGATGGTAGGGCTCAGTCTTATTCAGATCTTTCTTGTGTAGGTAATCGTAGCTACTGTGAGTCCAAGAGTGTGACAGCCGTGTTGTGTCTGGAAGTCAGTGTCCACATCACCTCCCTGCTTCCTCCAGCTCTTACTTATGTCCTTTCTATCCCTTCTTCCATGATGAAGACCCTTCCTTGAGCCTTGAATGAATGGTAGAGATGTCTTACTTATAGCTGAGCATTCAACTGTCACTTTTTCTCATCATTTAGCTACTTATGAGTCTGCAGTTCCCCCTGCCCACTGCAAAAAAAAAAATTCTCTGACCAGCAGCACGTATCTGTGGAGATAAATATTGTTGTTTAGGAGGCAATTAGACCCCCCACACATCCATTCATCAAAATAGCAGCAATAACTTTCCCACTAGGGCCTATGACCCTTCCAGCCAGGAGCTTCTGATTGGATTTACACTATCAGGTACCATTTCCCTCTGTGCATTGGACCTCAGTTACAGTCAGACTTTGGTTGGTTATGTTCACAACAGACCTACCACAAGTGAACCAGTGGCAGGCTCACTTGCGTGACTGTTGGTGTTATTACACAACATGATTCTTGATGATAGCCCTACCCTAGCAGTCTACATAGCATCTTCTGACACTAGGAGGGCTAGCCAGAATTAAGAAACTTTGAGCCCAGTCCTAGCTTGCCTTCCATATTTCCTAGTTTGCATTGTTTTTGAGGAGAAATCAGGGA
Source organism: Eospalax fontanierii (assembly GCA_035773235.1). Taxonomy (NCBI): domain Eukaryota; kingdom Metazoa; phylum Chordata; class Mammalia; order Rodentia; family Spalacidae; genus Eospalax; species Eospalax fontanierii. The sequence continues at coordinate 71,320,580 of CM069536.1, forward strand.
TCATTCTTATTTTTGTTCCCCTATAAGTAATGTAACTTTTGTGATGTTTGTTCTGGTTTGGTTTGGTTTGAAGACTCGTGTTTCATTAGCTTCATTTTAATGAATTTTGATGTAGTTGCCTTTGCTGTATCTTGCCTAGGACTCAGTGAACTTCTTTGATTTGTGGGTTAATAATTTTCATCAAAGCTGATAAAAACGGCCATTGTTTCTTAAATATTCTCTTGTGGTGCTTTTTGTCTTAGTCTTAGGTGCTCTGAACAGCCTGGGGCTGCCCCACAGCTCACTGAAGCTGTTTATTTTCCCCAGTACGTTGCTTTGAGCATTTTCTAGAATTATGTCTTCAAATTCACTTATTTTTCTTTCCCTCCGAATTCCCTAATACCCCATTAACGCCTCATCCGTGAATTTTTCCTTTCAGACATTGCATTTTTTCATTTATAGAAATTACATTTGATTTTTTTTATAATATCTTTCATCTATAGCCTCTTTATGTTCTTCTTTTCTTTTCCTTTGGACATGTTTATGATAGTTTTGAAAATGTTATTATTTGCTATCTACATCATTACCTCTTTAACTTCTGGGATTGTTTTTTAAAATTTTGTTTATTTTTATTTTATGTGTATGAGTATTTTGCTTGCATGTGTATGAGTGTACCCATGTATGCAGTGCCCACAAAGACATCGTTGTTAGCTTTCATGTGGGTACTGGGAACAGAACCCAGGTCCTCTGCAGGAGCAGCCAGTGCTCTTCACCTCTGAGCCATCTCTCCAGCCTCTCTGGGATTATTTTTGTTGATTTTTTTCCTGATTCCATTTGACATTTTCTTCTGCATTTACAAGTGATTTTGACTGGATCCTGAACTTCATAAACATATTGTTGAGTGTCTGGTCTTTTGGTCTTCTATTTTGTGCATAGAAATTTGTTCTGGCGCTCGTTACTTGGTGGATCACCTTGACTATTTCAAGGTTTATTTTTAAATTTTGTTTGGATAATTTTAGAGTAGCCCTTTCTTCATTAATTTAGCCCCATTACTAAGTTATAACCCTCCTAGAGTCCTCATTGAATGTCCCCGTTTTTACATGAATTTCCTCCACTCTGGATCTTTGACTATCTCTTAGCTGTATATGAACGCAGAGAGCGTTCGGCTTGCAGGTCTCCCACAGTTGTTCTTCCATCAGCCCCATGGAGTTTACATCATCCTTATTCAGCCTATTATAAAAGTCAAGAGGAATCCTAGTCATTATATGGATTTTTTGTTGTGTATATACTGATTTCTTGGTGTTCTACCCAGCAAATTTCAGTGACCTTCCTTCTCTAAACTCCAATTTCTGACCTCTCGGTTCAATAAAACCACCTGCTTTGCCTGTCTTTCTTCTTTTATGACCAAATTGGAAATTGTTTTTGGCAAGGAAATCAGAATGATTATGGTGCTGACTACATTTTTTTTCTCCCTCTTAAAGAATGCTGTCCTACACTATCTTGAGTTCAACTTCTCAGAATAGTTGTGTTATAGATTTTTTTCAGTTTTCTTGTTGACTATGGAAAGAACAGAAATATAATATTAATTATTCCATCATAATTAGAAGAGTCTTGTCTTCTGCTTCTTCAGTTACTTTTGAATGCAGCTTTATTTGCCACAAGATCTACGTGGATTGGCCAGTTGTGAGTCTCTCTATTAATTGCTGTCTATTGCAAAAAAAAAGGCTGCTCTGAAGAGATTTGACAGGTGCATAAATCTATGAGTATAATAATAAGTCATTAGGAGTCAGTTTAATACTATGTCCATTTAGCAGAATAATAATAGTAGGTTCTCCTCAAGGGCCTACGATCTGTCTAGTCACATGTTCAAAAGATTTCGAGTGTTCTGTCATAAATGGGATAGCTATATTATACCCCCTCATCCCAAGGCTCAGGAGTCATTGAGGAAGAAGGGGCAGAAAGATTCTAAGAGTCAGAGATGATGGATGTCTACAATGAAACAGCGTTTCTGGATGGAATAGAGCAGTTGCAGATATCAACTCGTAGTGGTTGTGACAGCATGCACAAGACCTACTCAAGCTCAGCCAGACAAAATCCTAGCCTGGAGCAGAAATGTGGGCAGGAAGTCCCAGTCCTAGCTGAGGAGTTATTGGCAATGGTAGCTGCTGGGAGAGGGAGAGTCAGTTTTCTTTAGGAGTGTGGCCCCTGATGGGTCAGCCATACTCCAGTGGATGGCCCCACACCCCAGAGTATGTAGGCAACACGGATTGGATATGACAGCCCTAAAAAGGAGAATGAGGACACAAAGTTGGGTGGGTAGGGAGGGGGTGTGGATCTTGGAGGAGTTGGTAGAGGAGGTGAGTATGATGAAAACACAAGGCATGAAATTAAAGAAATAAAAACATTAAAAAATAAACTAAAAGGTACATGAATTGCTCTCTGTCAGAGTTAATTTCTGTGCTTTTTGCCTGTAAAAATCATGTTTTAAACTCAGATGTGGAAGATCTAACATGAGCTCCAAATATCGTATTTCAAAAACCTTGACAAGGGTTTTTTGACATGTACCTAAAGCCATGAAATGTTATTTTGGTAGCCATAAATCTAGTGTGGTTATGTTTAACTCAAGTGAAGTGCCCTCTGTCCTGTTCTAAACTCAATGACACTTGTAAAAATAGATGAGAAAAACAAAGTGAGGGAAATTGCCCCCCTACCCCCTCATCCACAGAGCACAAATCCTGCCATGGCTGTTGTGTATTCTGATCTGTCTGTGCCCATGCTGCAGCAGTTAGTCAAGAACTGGCTAAGTAATCTCATAATGCGTGGATTCAGAGATTGTTAGTAGATCTCAGCATGTATGCCAACTCTGTTTTGATTAATGATGACTACTGGAAGTCACTGATAAGAAAAGTAGGAGGCCCATTATGAGCAGAGCAGGAAGGAATGCTGGCATGGATTAGTTGTATGTCTTTCCCAAATTTGGGACTGGAGAAATTTGTGTGCAGTTTAAAGGCAGTTAGTTTCTGCAATTGTAGAAGAAGTTTTGTTGCCATTCTTTAGTTATCTCGACTTTTCTACATACTGAGAACAAATCTGATGAGTTAATTCCTGTATTCAAGTTATTTCTTCCTTTGTCTACTCATTTGTTTTTCTCTCTAGAATAGCAGACACAATACTCTGTTACTAGAACACTGTTCTCTTGTGAATGCTTCTTGTCTCTTTTTAAAATAAGTGGATCTGTTACTAAGATCAGAACATTGCAATTTAGAAAGATGACATATGACCAAGTGTTGAAACCTTTCATAGTGGGTTATGTCATCATCTGGAGGGAAATTACTGGTTATGATTTTTTTCCTGGTTTATTCCTCATTCTTTATATATTTTGAGTTAAGGACTTGGGTGCAAATGTGAGAAAAACTATCAGAGACTCAGTACAGAGGTCATGTGTGTGAGAGAGATAGGTTTCATCAGACAAGAAACTCATCTTTCTGTTTTTCGCATTTGGAGGAGTTGGGGTGAGAAGTGGAGTGGTGGAGAGCCCCTACGGCTCATTACAGATGTTACCTGTTTGAAATGCTTCCTGGTGCTAAAAATGTAGGATCTTTGCATAGTATTCCACAGTGAAAAGAGCAGTGTTGGAAACCAAGTGCATAGGTTTAGCCTCAGCTTGGATTTACTTAGTCTGCAACCATATCAAGCTACTTAACCTTTGAATTTAACTTCTTTTTACGTGCTTGAGTTTAATAATCTGCTGTGCTTACCTACAGAGTTGTTGGGGCGAATCAAGCAGAAATATTGTTGGAAAATCTTTGCGGACTTTTTAATGTTATAATGTGAGGTGGTATGGTGCCGTGTAGGCTGCCTTGTATTGGCTTTCTCTCCCTAAAAAAATGAGTACAGCTGTGATAGCTTTGCCTAATTTTAATGTTTTTCATAGGCTGTAAGAGATGTTTCTCTTAGGAAGCCATCTGATGATGTTTTTATTTAAGAGAAAGTAAGCTAGTGAATTACCTGCTGCACTTTTTACCAGGGCATAAAGAATTTCAGTGACTAATCTTCATTGGCTCTACTTTACTTTACAGCTTGGAATCCCATCCACTGCCAGCACATTGAATGCCACAACGCAATTAACAAACCAGCTGTGAAGGTATTGTTTGTTAAGCGTGGTCCATTGTATTTTCAGAGATTCAATTAGTAGGAGCAGATTGCTGAGTGGGGAGGAGTAGACTGCATGGCTCTCGGTCAGGCAGAGCTTTACAATGATTCCAACCATTTCCATGTTCAATGTGATTGTGATTGAGCAGAGTAATGTGGTGTGTGCAAGGTTGGACTATGAGTCCACAGCCAAGGGTTGTATCACATTGAGCTAATTATCAGAACTGGTGGACACATACCTAGTCTTTAACTGGCTTCTATATGAGCTAATAAACTCACAAATCCTCCCCTTTTCATTTACATGCTACAAATTCAGAGGGTCTAGTATGCGATTGTTGAGTCTTCACTCAAATCATGGATGTGAATTAGATGAAATAACTGAGAGGCGTTTGGATAGCATACACACAACAGGTTACATTGGTGGCAAGGAAACAGATTTTCAGGGGCCAGTGATTAGAGAGTGTTGCCATCTGGGTGCATCATGCTAACGAAGGCTGGCCTTGTGTTGTTACACTCAGTCCTTGCCTTTTGTGAAGGCAAGCTGAATGGAGGCACAGGCCTCTCACATTCTCCTATGTCACCTAATACTGAACTTCAGAAGGTTTTATGTTCAAAGGGACTTTTCTTTGGTGCGAGGATAGTTTGAGTGAACACACGGGGGTCACATATAGTTCATGGAGTTAGCTTGCTTCTTCATAGTGATGAGACGTGCATGGCCTCCTCTTACTTTTCTCCTGTCTTCCTTTCTTCTTCCTGCCTGTTACAGGTTTCTCCAGGTATTTTTGTTGTTGATTTTATGCCAGACTGCACTCTTAGGAGTCCTCAGGCATCCTGATTAGTAATGCTTTCTGGCCATCTCATCACAGAAATGAGAAATTCGATCTTTTCTTGTAGGCAAGCAGTCCAATCTACTCATCTAGGTTGACCTTTTATGCTGAGAGGCAATCCTGTAGGATAGGCCAGACCATCCTGTCTTCTGTTGTTTTTCTTTATTGAGGTGAAATTCACACAAATCAATTTAAACTTAAAATTAGCCATCTTATAGTAAACGATACATTGCATTTAGTACAGTCAAATGTTTGCAACTACCATCTTTATTTGATCTGAAGACATTTTTATCATATGCCCCCATCTACCATATCTTTTTTGGTCTCTAGTTTTCCAGTAATGCTTCCTACATAGGGCCATGTTTGTGCCAGACCAGGTCTGGCTCAGTGAAGTTCTATCTTCACTGTGAAGACACTGTATGGGCCCACCACTGCTACATGACAAGGTCTCCATCCACCACCAGATACATGCAACATCTGTTAAGTTAAAAGAAAGCTGTGAAATTGTTTAGCATGACACAAAGTCTACTTATGAACAGTCATATTGGGGTTGGAGAGATGGCTCAGCAGTTAAGAGCACTGGCTGCTCTTACGAAGGACCCAGGTTCGATTCCCAGTACCCACATGGTAGCTAACAACCATCCATAACTCCAGTTCCAGGGGATCTGACACCCTCTTCTGACCTCTTCGGGCACTGAGTGACACAGGTACACTTACATACATGCAGGCAATACACTTGTACACATAAAATAAAAATAATAAATAAAATATTTAAAAACCATATTCATATTAAAAAACAAAACAAAACCCAGTAATGCTTATCAAATACAACCAGAGAATGAGTCACTGAGATATTTGAACTTTTTCTCCTTTCATTTTCCTAAGTCTATATGTTGGGCTTATCTTATAAACAATGTTTTTTTTTTTTTTTTTTTTTTTTTATAGCAGAGTAAGGTTCTATTTGAAATTCGCTTTGTGAAATACTTTGAAGCCCAGATAAGTATCTAAGATGATTAGCAAACTGGCTAACAGCCAAATCTGGCCTACTGCCTGCTATTGTAAATTAAGTTTTACTGGAATGTAGCTATGCTCATTTGTTTACAGATTGGCTGCTTTTAGGCTATACCTAATGGGCTGAGTGGCTACAACAGAGCTCATAGGGCCCACAAAGCCTAAAACACTCACTCTCTGGTCATTTGTAGAACAACTGTGTCAATCTAATACGACGAATGGCAGTTTTACATTGAATCTGGAGGAGTCATGAAACTTATATTTGGAAATATTTTGCACTAGATTCTTAGCTTCAGGTCATATGTAATTTATAAATTTTGATGGTTTAATTATTTAAATTTAGCAATTTTGATGTAGATTCAATCACCAAAACTTCTCAAGGTTTTAGCTTTGAATAACTAACTCAGTAGTAAATGTTGGTTATTTTTTTCCCTTCCAATCAGTGAAAATAACGAAAGACAGTGATATTCCAGAAGAATTTGTGTACTAGGCATAGTATGTATGTTTGGCCACTGCATTGGGCACATTGTTTCTTGAAAGCAGGCACAAAATTCAGAATGGCTTTGATAAGTCCTAGAAATTTCAACTGACGTAAATCAGAAACACAATGAGTCATCTGTTTTGTTGACTTGATTTAAAATATTCAGATATTTGAAATATCTGACTGTCAACAGGGACATGAACATTTTTCATCTCTTTGCTTGGGCTAGTAGGGTGCTAGGCTTAAACAACAAGGCATCAAGGGCAAATAAACTGCAAGCTGTGTGTTCAGGGTAGAAGAATGAAAATGAAACATTAGATTATTGATTCGGAGCTAAGGAAAGTTAACATTGTGTTAGACTTGATGTGATCTTTACCAACTGAGATGTGTCAAGCTAAATTCTCTTCTTCCAGCATTTTGGTGTCAATTATGATTTTTAAATCTTAGAAATAGATCTTCCTTTTCATGAAAAGAGATAACCTTGTTTGTCACCCATATAACCCATTTGGGCTATCTTAGAACAAGGGGATTTTTTTCTTAACTTTGTAGCATGATGGACAATTTCTTGACACTTTCCTACTTGAATTTAAATAACAAGAGAAATGGAAAACCTTAGCAGCCAAGTTTAATCCCCAGTGTGAGTTCATCAGACAATAGCACGGGTGTCACAGGAGGATCGGATTTTACCAAACATGTTTGTTCCACTTTGATTCGGAAACTCTGTCACTATTGACGTGCTTGTTACATGGAATGGGAAATGTGGTGCTCAGGAACAGGAGAGTTCATTCTGTCTTTTCATTTGTTTCAGATGTGTATAGACCCTTCCTTGTCAGTAGCTTTGGGTGACAAACCACCCCCATTGTATCTCTGTGAAGAATGCAGTGAGAGGATCGCCGGGTAGGTATTAGAATCCTTGAAGAGAAGGAAATTGAATGACGATGAGAAAAATCAAAAAATCATGTAGCCTTAAATTGAGTACATTACTCAGCTTTCCCACTAGCTTTGCTGTATTTTTACAGGTCAGTTTGTCTGATACTTAACATGGCAAGCTGTCATTTAGAAGATTTCAGCTTTGAAAAGTTGCCATAATTATCTCCAGCTGACACAAGAAAGCAATTCTACTTAAGGAAGCAGTCCCATTAAAAAGGCTGTGGAGGGAGGAATAGAAATGTTAGCGAACACTGGCTTCCAAACATGGCATGGAATGCGAGCGGGTTGTTTGTGCTTGTTGGTTTCGTAGTCTCTCAGCTTCATGCAGATCATGCAGTATTTTGGTTGGCATAATTAACATCTGGAAAGTATCATTTAAAGATAACTGAACATGATGAAATGCTTATAATTTATAATTTAGTTGCAATGCATTGATGTTTTGAAGTTCATTATCATAGTGCTCTTAATTATACTTCCTTTTTATTAAAAGCTTTTCATCAGTAGCATGTAGCTTACAAACATTCTGTGGAAGGGGAACATTTCAATGAAGCTCAGAAACCAATTTCATTTTTCTTTATAGGGATCACAGCGAGTGGTTGATTGATGTTCTTCTGCCGCAAGGTAAGGTTGACTTCGGAAAGGATAAATGATGAATAATCATGACTAATAACATGACTGATTTATCTCCTTTTGTACTATTTTATTTTATAATGACAGTAACAAAGCATTACATTTTATGAATATTCATTGACCTGAAGCATTATATCAATGTCTTGCTTATAATATGCCTGAACACTTAATAATGAAGGAAGGTGAATTCAGCTCAATGAAAATTAAGGTTAGATGCTGAGGTTAGGATTTTGTATAATGGAGATGTATCTTAGAGAATTTTCTATTTATGTAACAGTGATGCGTTTCTGTGCCCGACTGGAACGGGGATGGTGTTTTTTTTTTTTTTTTTTTTTTTTTGCTATTTTTGCCCGCTCTGTATTTTGGGAGCTAATCCTTTAATCCTTTAATTGCTTAGAGTCAGTCTCCCCATCAATAAGATGGGGACAAAATATATCTAACTCATTTCAGTGGAAAGACAAGGTTGGTGATGCAACTTGGAGCTTTGTTAGAATTCTAAAACCTGAGTGCTAGAAGTTAACAGTTCGCAAGCAAAACATTCTCCTGCACAGGGGAGAAGTAGGTATTCGATACACCTTATCAGGGAAGAACTTGATCTGTGGCTACAGCTGCAGATAATACAAGGGTTTGTAGGAAAGGTCATTTAAAGTCTTATAAAACCAATTTCTATGAACTTTTCTTTTTAACATTAATTACACTACTTCTTTGAAATCTAACTTCTAAGATTAAGAGAGCCATAAGCCATAAGAGAGAAATTAATGAGTGCTATCTATAAAATGGTGCAATATTGTCAGAGTCCATTTCTTTCAAAGGATATTTTGAAAATTTATTTTATCTGTAGAAAGATTTGTGCTTATATTATAGACAAAGGTAATTTCTCCTCTTGAAATGAGGCCATTCACTAGTGAGCTCTCAGTGCCCTGACATTGGACAGTTGCATTTTTTTTTTTTTTCTAGACAAGGTCTCACTGATGTAGCTGAGGCTACCTCTGAACTCCCAGTTTTCCTGCCTCCATCTACTGAGTACTGAGAATACAAGCATGTAATCCTGGTTGACTTGTTTTTTGTTTTCCTATCAGACAGCCTCTTACTATCTTGCTCAGACTGGTCTTAAACTCCTGGACTCAAGCTGATACTACAGGAGCATACCACAATACTCAGTTTCTAAAATATTAGTACATGTTAAATATCAGAACTATTTATGAATTCTTATCTCTTCCAGCTGTTACTCGTCTGTGGAAGAACTGATAATAGCTTTTCATTATTTATCTAGAGATATAACATTAACTTCAGATTGTTTAATGTATACAGTAAGATAGCAAATTGTTAAATAACAGTTCTACAAAATGAATTTTAAATATCAAGTTCTAAATTTTACTGAGTTGTTATCAGTTAACTCCTAATTTATAGATATGGCCTATTTGATCTTGAATAAGTCTTCCAAGAGCCATTGTCCACTGTAAAATGAGATCAAAGTTGTATGACTTTAACATGATCTGATTTCCTGGACATATTTGAGTAAATTAAATTTGATGTTAGACCATGGGACATATTTACAACATGCAACAAGGTGACAAAGTCCTAAACTTGTTAGAAGGTTGATAAAGAGGTATTTTATACTTGTAGAGGAAAATAGAAGCCAATAAAAATAGATGGCAATTTATGAGACAAGTTCAAGGTTTTTTAATGACGTCCAGGGGTTGTGTTTTACAAAGACTGTTTATTTTGTTACCCTTCGTGGTTGCCCTTATTAAAATGGGCCTCTTTCTTTGTTGATATTTTGTATACCTTCCCCTTACAGCTGAAATATCTGCTATATGTCAGAAAAAGGTAAGAGCTAACCATCTGTGTGGTGGGCCATGATTTCCTGTGTTTGTACGTAAACCTATTCATTGACATCTGCCTCATTTCTGCACCATGGTTTCCAGTATGTTCATGTCACTGTAATTGTGAAGGAGGAAAGGAGACACTGTGAGCATGCAAGACTGTGATGTCCAAATGGTCTCCATTTTCATTTCTGCTTTTGATCACCGTTTTATGCTCAATGTCTTTGTGAAGTATTCTGAAATAAAAACATATGTGTCATTTTGGAATGAATCTAATCACAAAAGGTTTAAATTATAGTGCAATTCATGTAACTTAATTTTAGCAAAGGATGTGTCGTATATGCTAAAAATCTTTATTGTTTTGAAGCTCATTGCATATAGTCTCATATATGTTAAAAAATGCTCAGATCAAGTGTGTGTTGAATGATATATTAAGCTAAAGTTTCCTTCTTTAAAACTTCCTTTTAGGGCTGGAGGGCTGGAGAGATGGCTCAGCAGTTTAGAGCACTGCCTGCTCTTGCAGAGGAACGGGATTCAGTTCCCAGCACCCACATGGTGGCTAAACAACCATCCTTTACTCCTTTTCCAGGGATCTGATGACCTTTTCTGGCCTCCACAGGCATTTCATGCTTGGGTGCCCTTAAATACACACATGTAGGCTGAACACTCATACACATAAAATAAGAATAAATAATTTTTCTTCTGTCATTTTCCATGTAGTTTCAATAGGCTATTTCCATTCCATTTTCTTTTCTTGTTTTAGTAGTTGAAAAGCATAAGAGGAAGCAGTAAGGAACTATACAAAGAGCTTTGACTAGTTGGCTGTGATTCCATGATTCTGGCCAGCTCTGTTCTCTCCGCGAGAACCTTGTACAAGCTATTTAAACTTTTTGGGAGGTTGATCATGTGTAGGTGCCTTTGAAGGCTGTCTTTGTTATTTACTTCTGTGTAACAAACTATCTTGAAATGTGGCTACCAGCACTATTCTGCAGATTGACAATTTTGCTAATGAACTAGAGGAGGTTGTTTTACGCATTTGTGTTAGGTTGGCATGGAAGGGAGTCGGAGGAGTGATGACTGCTGATACCAGATGGTCCGACTGGCATTTATTGAATGAAGGATTTCAGCTGGGTTGGTGGAATGGTTGAGATAAGAGAGGTGTCTGGGCTTCTTTCTTTCCATGATATTAGGCTAGGCTTGTGCACAGACAGTAGTGTTCTGAGAGAACCAAAAAGGAGGTCGCAAGGCCCCATATGACAGAAGCTCAAAAGTCACACAGTGTCAGTTCTGTTACACTGAAAGTCAACCAGGTTTAAAGAATCTGTGTAACCGATTAAAGCAGTTTTAGCAGCTTCCTGTTTGCTCAAAGAAGCGAGGAAGTGGGAAAACATCTTGCTACACCTTGGACTCTCTGTGAGGTTTTTGGAAATAATGCTTTTGAGATTCTTAGCTCATTATTTGGAGAAGGGAGGATAGTGACATTTAGATTGTCAGAAAATCTGTCTAAAAGGACCTATGATGTAACATGCCGAGTTCTTAATAAAGGATATATATTTAATACATAGCATCCTCTTGTTTGTAGAAGTGGTAAGAATTTTTGGATTTTATTTAATGTAGTTCAATCTGTTTTCTAGACACAATTAAATTCTATCCATATACAACATATGCTCACCACTTTACAACATCCCCTAAATCTTATCCATTCAGGCTCAAAATTTTATCTGCATCTTGTATGGTTGATGGCGAAACTTCTTGGATACAAGTTATTTTGATTCAAGGACTTACCAACAAGGAAGATTATCTGCCCCCTTCTTATTCAAGACACAATGATGAGACAGGGATAGGGTGAAAGTAATAGACTGTTCAGAGAGGGGGGAGAAAAGGACAGTGGTCACCAGTCTGCAGCAGCTCCTTCTCTTCCAGGGAGAGTGAATGTGCTTTTATTAGGACCTGCTATTTTTTTTTTTCCTAGGCGTAGTTCCCCACTCCATCCATCTTCCTAAGGACTTAACTCCAATCTCAGAGACAGCCTTCTTCTTCAATGAGAAATGGCCCGTGTTATAGCAAGTAACTCAGTTTACTTCCTGTGTATAGAAGCTGGAGTTCCAAAGACAGACCACTTTTCATTTTTCACTGTGTCTGTCCATTGTAATTCTAGCTCGCAGTTCTGTCTCTAGCATAACTTTCTTAAATGCTTCATGGATTTTCACTGGGCATGATGGTGCATGCCTGTAATCCCAGCTCCAGGTAGGTGGGAAGAGGGGCACCCCAAGTTTGAGGCCAGCCTTGGCTATGTAGTGATTTCAAAGCTAGCCTGAATTATGTGGTGAGAGCCTGTTTCCAAAAACCAAGGACTGAGAATGTAGCTCAGTGGTAGAGCCCTTGCCAAGGCTCTGGATCTGATCCTCAACACTGAAAAAAAGTCATTAATTTTTCCCATGAATCTTATTAGAATTCTGAGTCCCCCAAGCCACATCTAGTTATTTTTGACATAGTACTTTTCTATACCTTGGGCATATTGGTTTGCACAAAATAACTATAAACGTGGTTCTGTTGTGCACCACTGAATTTATTTCTGAAGTATTAGCAAAGAATTTTCTAGTTACACAGCATACTTGATCTTTATTCTGATCAATTTCTTACTTGGAGAGTCTTTAATGAGCTCAAGAGACTATGATTCAATACAGTTTTCCTTTTTCTCTCTTGTGTTTGTGTGAATGTACACATGTGTGTGTGTGTGTGCATGCATGCACATATGTGTATTTTGGGGATCAAACCCAGGGTCCTATACTTCTAGGCAAGCATTCTACTCTTGATCTGCATTCCCAGACAAAGTTTTATTATTTTCCAAATCAGTATATCTGCCATTGGTGACATACCTAACACATTTGAGACCCAGAATAGATACTTTATTTTTTATTTATGAGAATTTTATATACAAGGCTATTGTATTTGAATAATTTCCATCCTTCCCAGTCCCTCTCCAACTCCTTCCATGTCTTCCAAGAACAGATAATTTTTGAAAGATGTTTTATGTGTATGAGTGTTTTGCCTGCATGTGTATAAGTGTGCTGTGTGCATGCAGTGCTCACAAAGGTGAGAAGAAGGCATCAGATCCCCTGGAATTGGAGTTACTGAATGTTGTTAACTGCCATGTGGGTGCTGGGAACTGAACCCAACTCCTTTGCAAGAGGAGTGCTCTCAACTACTGAGCCATCTCTGCACCCCCTAGAGTTTCTTTATATGCTAAAATTATTTTTAGTAATAAGCTTCACATGTGTACATTCTTGTTACCTATCCTTTAGTAAATCTTATATTTTACACTAAAGTTTATTTGGATGACTCCTATGATGTTTCATAACAGTTCAGAATCACTTGCATTTGCTTTGGGTACAGTTTGAGTGTGTGTGTGTCTCTCTCTATGTATATATCTTTATATTCCCATCTTTGAACTGTAGGTTTGAAATAAGCAATGATAGCTTCATGGTAGAAAGATAAAGCGATAGCTGTGGTGATGGTGTTACCAGTTTGGGCTACATTGTGATATCCTGTTTCAACAAGCAAAACAAAACATAGAATCCAAACCTATTATAACTTGGAAATATCGTAGGTTGGAGAATGAATTTAATATTATAGCCTAGTCTACCTTAAAATGGTCAGGACACATTCATTAGTCTATAGTGTATAAAATCACCTAACTTAAAGCCTCTTTGATAACAAAAGTAGTGACTATCTCATGTAATGTACTGAAAGCAAGAAACAGAATGGCCAGTTGGGTAGATGTTTTCACAGAAGTAGAAATATCCTAGGGTGAACCATCATTAAGTTTGTATAATTTGTGTTTAAAATCCAAAACAGTAAAACAGAATCACTAAACACTGGAAAACCATACCTTGCTGAGTCTCTAGTTTACTATGGAAATGAATTAATGTAGCCAAGCTCATGTAGGTGGAGACTTTTGGATATATTATTAAAATTTAGATGGAACCACAATTGTGTAAAATTCGTCTAATCAAAGATTATTTTGGTACTCTCCTGCCCTGGACCTCACCCCTAGAAGTGTATGCCTGCTCCACGTTTGTCTGCACCCACTCTTTGGTCAGGAGTACCTCTCAGCTACTGAGCTGAGTACTATCTGCATTGATGTTGAACTGCCCAGAGACACTGGCATTCGAGAGCTTTAGCAGCTTGCAGCCCGCAGCCCTGCCTCCCCTGAGCTCACTCATCCCTTGCAGCAGCTTCCAAGCCAGCTCCATTTCGAGGGACTTTGGCATAGCAGCCACAGCCAGGCTGCCTCCCATTGGCTCTGGAGCTGGAATTGGGACTGTTTGAGAGACTCATCATGGTTATGCCAGGCCCCTTCTTGGAAGCCACAGATCTTCTTCAATGCCATTCTCTCTCTGTCCTCTTGGAGGCCGTGGGCTCTTTTGCCTGGTGGCCTTTTTCATGCTCTTCCCTGCCCCCCATCAAGCAGCCATCTCCACCTCCACTTCCCATAGTTCTTTCTCCTATGTCTAATCCGCCCTCTGTCTTCCTCTTCTTATACCTCACCAAGAAGCCTGGGGAAAATGGTTGGCTCGAGGATTGACAGAGAGAAGACAATACTGTATTAATAAGAAAAACAAACCCCAAAACAATGGCAAAAAGATGATTTTGGGGAAAGTGTTTTATTGTTGATATTGTTTAGGATTAATAGTGTGTGATGATGGGGCAGGTTAACTATTATTATAGTTAGCTATTCTATGCAGACACTGCATGAGAAATTACTTAAAATATAGCAGCGTGAAACAGTAAACATTTAATTATGGTCTTAGACTCTGCGAGTCAAAGGAGATAAGCTGTCTCTGCTTGGTGTTGTTTGAGGCCTTATCTGGGAAGACTTGAATAGCTGGGAGCTCAAATTAATTGGCAGTTTCTTGTAAGTGTATGTTTGGGCTCTGGGATGAAGTGACTTGAGAACAAAGATAGTTGGGACTGCTGTTGAGACCTACCATGGCTCCTACATTCAGCTTGGCAGAATTCTGGGAGGAGGATTCTGAGCAGGAAAGTTTTGAAGAGAATGTTCCAGGACAGCCGGATGGAGGTCACCTGTCCCTTTATAAAGACCTTGAGAGTCATAATTTTCCATGCTTATTCCAGACTCTGTTGCCTGGAGCAGCCACGTTCCTGTCCAGATTCAAGGGGACTAAACTCTACTTCTTAATGAGAGGAGTGTCCAGGTTTGCTTTTGCAGTATACTGCTCCATTCTCAGTTCATTCAATCCTTCCCAGACTCAAAATCCTGATCAGAGGCCCAAGGTCTTATCCAAATCAGGCCAAGTATGGATGGGGCTCTTTGAATTTGCCTCCTTGAGTGTACTTCCTGTGCATGAAAAAGGTGACTTGTCAGCTTCCTTTGGAGCCAACATACAATGGCAGTACAGGGACAGGATCACTGATGTAGACATGTCCGAGTAAAAAGTAAGGGAATAATAATAAAAAGTAAGAAATACTGAAATTCATTAGGGTGCGCATCACAGCATCTGTTGGTGTTCCTTAGTCCTGCTTCCTGGAAGTTATCTCTGTTCTGTGCCACCTTCTAGGAGATACCCACTTTTTCTTTCTCGTAAGAGAAACAGCCCATTATTTATAATTAAGTAGTTTTAATACCTTACTCTCTGCTGACAGAAGGGGGTTAGCATCCTCTCAGGATACTTCTGTGCTTTTCAGTTCATCCTGATACAATCCCATGAAAACCACTGGACTTTTATGAATCAATTTATATATCTATTCCGTTAAACACAAATTAAAAGCACACATATCTTTGGAGATAAGCCCTGCTATACCTTGGACTCTGTGAGGTTTCTGGAAATAATGCCTCTAAGAGTCTTAGCACCTTATTATTTACTGAGAGGATAGTGAGGTATATTCTTAAGAGCCTAAGAAGGTCTTTCTGTCTGTCTAAAAGGACCTATGATGTAACATATTAAATTCTGAGTTCTTAATAAAGGGCTTATATTCAACCCATGTCATCATTTTTTTCCCCCTGAGACTACATCTTCTTGATGGGCCCCTAGATTTAATGTTTGCCTAGGAACTTTTTCTTGTCCTGATAATCATAAGTCACTGACTGGAAAGAATGCTCTGAATTCAATATTTTCTCCTTAACTTATAGTTGTAAATAGAATAATTCTGTTGTTCATTTTTTCCTGTTGCAGTTATGTATGTGTGTATGATGTGTGATGTGTGATGTGTGTGTTTATGCTCACGGGTGGTGTGCACATGTAGAGGCCAAAGATCAACACTGGTATTTTCATCTGTTCCTCTCCACATTATTTTTTGAGATGGAGTCTCTAGGTGCGTCTGGAGCTCACAGCTTCAGCTAGACTGGCCAGCTAGTTAGTCCTGGGCATTCAGTGCCTCCCCACCACCTCTGGTGCTGGGAGTTACAAGTGGTTACCTTTGCACCCAGCTTTTATTTAGGTTCTGGGGATCTAGACTTAGGCCCTTGCTCAGCAAGCACTTTACTCACTAAGCTATCGCTCCAGCTCTTCTCTCATAATTTTCGTAGGCAGCTAGAAGCAGTCAGGCGGTACTTCTAACACCGCATGAAAAATTGTTTAGTGTATCTTGAGTTTCTCTGCCCACCTTTCCTCCTTTCTACTACCTGGGCAGCAGTGAAGCCAAACGTTCTACCACTGCATGTCAAGTGCCCCTTTCTCCCAGTGTTGGAACACTCTCCACTTTCCTTTAGGCACTCCATGACGGAAATCTGACTTCCACTGACTGTATCCGTAGGCATTTCCAGCCTTGCTGGAAAACACCAGAGACTCAGTGTGAGGTGACACCAGACTTTCAAACTCCCTTCCAAACTCCCTGTGACTTCATGTCCATGGCCGTGAGGACTGTTTGTTATGGTTCTGAATTCTCAGAGTGAGGACCCAATGTATGACAGAGATGACTCGTCTTTGTTCCATGATGTCTAGGGCAAAGGTCATGGGGAGACATTGGGAGCTCTTGGGAGGAAGAAGGCACATTCCACGAGGAGGAGTGGAAACATTACAGCCAGAATTCCATTCCCTGGTTTACCTCTTTGAGAAGCGGAGACTGTTTCCTCCCTGGGATGGGAACTAGTGACTATCTTACAGAAGCAAAAGTGACATATTCCTGAGGCTGTGTCACGAAAAGTCACACTTCCTGGTTCCCCTTTCAGCAGGGGGCTGAAGGTGGGGAGGGGTTCTCTCAGAATCTAGCTGTAGGCCCTGAGAATTCCAAGGGCTGTGGTTTGGACGAAATTTGTTCCTCAAGGGTCTAGGTATTGGAAGCTTTGTCACCAGGGTGGCAAGTTTGAGATGGAGTCTTATAGGAGATCACTGAGGATACTGTTCTTGGAAAGGTTTACGTAGCTCTCTTAGGTCTCAGGGGACCTCAGTTCATTCCCACAAAGTGGGTTGTTGTAGAAGAACAGACTCGATCCTTCTTGATCTGCCTTAATATCTTCCTGGCCATTGTGAGACCATCTGTCAGGAGGTCCTCATCAGAGTTCAGTTGTTGCTTGCCCTTGAACCTCCAGAATGTGGAGCTAAACAAACCTGTTTTCTTTATACAATATGAAGCCTTGGTTAGCTTGTTATAGGAACATAAAATGAATTAATACACCAAGCCATTTGGTGAGGCCAGGCGTAGATGCTCTAGCTGGTGGGCCTAACTGAGCCCATCCTTCAGCTCACAGCCAGCACAAGATCTGTAGGTGAAGATTTCTTAGAAGTGGACTTCCAGTAATAGTTCTTCCAGTTCCCCCCAGTTTGAGTCTTGTATTTTAGGCCCCACCCAGCACAGAACAGAGAAAAGCCATCCTGCTTGTGTCCTGTGTGAAGCTCCAACTTACAGAATTCAGGCACCTAACCAAATGGTCCAGGTTCAGAGTGGTTTATGGCAACAGAAGTAACAGAGGGGGAAAAATAATTTGGTGATTGTTTTGCAGTTTTCTAAGAATTATTATTACCTCCCTGGCTGTTCCTCCTCTTCCGGGGTCTGTTCACCCACCCCTAGATTCATACTGTGTGTTTCTGCTGCTTCCCAAACAAATTGGTCTCTTTTAGCTAGTTTCTCTCCTCTTATGTCTTCCCAAGTGCAGTGAACAGAATGAATGAGGCCTTCCAACATCCTGCCTAGAAAACTCTTCAGTCAGGTCCCCAAATTTATTAGGTACCTTTCCATGCTGTCACAGGCAGCAGTCATTCCAGTTGTTTCCCTACTGCAAAACGGAGCTCTCGTCCTCCAGACCGCCCCCTCATTTCTACCTTTCTCTCTTTTGCTGCGCTGGGGATAGAGCCTGGGGCCTTTGCAGGCCTGGGCAAGTGTGCAGCCGCTGAGCAGTGCCCTTAGCCCCTGGGTTTCCTTTATCTAGCTTCCAAAGACAGTTTTCTCCTTACTGCTCTTTTCAGCCGGCTCAGTTTTCACCATTTGGTTTTTTGGTTGCTTTTCTAGATCCCACCTCCTACATGGTCCAGCACCATTCCCGTATTTTCAGTGTATGTTATATCAGCATCCCACTTCTGGAGCTCATTTTTGTCTTGATTGTGGCATAACAAAAACATAACATCTTTGTGTGATGGGCATTTACTTGATCACAATTCTATAGATTGGTAATTTGGCTGAAGAATAACTGGGCAGTTCTGGTTTTGCTCGGACCCATACATGAAAGCATAGTCAGTGGGAGGGTAGGCTGGAGGTTGGCTGCTCCCCAGTTTCCTTGCTGTTGTGCTTGGGACCTCAGCTGGGATGACTGGTATGGCTGGAACACCAGGTATCTGGACATGCTCTTTCCATGAGATACCGTATCTTCGGGAAGCCTGCCATGGCAGTTCACAGCGCAGCAGTGTTCCGTAAGAACACGAATGGAAGAAGCAAGACCTAGAGGAGCAGCTCATGAGTCACATGCATCAAACCTGCTGCATTAAAAAGCATATCCTAAGGCTGTCTCAGACCTAAGAGAAGGGGCAATGACTACCTATTGGTAGATAAAACCAGAAGGGCCTCCAGATAGCAGGGTCTAGATTCAGGTGTCACCTAAGTGTCACTGTTTGTCTGGTTTTGAATGCAGGAGAGAAAAAGGAAAAGTACATGGCAGTTTGTCCTCCAATGACTCATCCCACTAAGCCCTTGCTGGAGGACTTAGTCTTATACTATGTGTTGACTAGATATTTCACAAGATACCTGTTGTAACAGATGTCTACATTATTTATATAACTGAATGATTTGGAGAGATAGTGAGACAATTTTCCTTTCTATGTGTATCTAGATGCATTTACCACATTCTATACAAACCATAGATTAAAAGAAGTTCCTTTCTTGTGCACAGTGGACCAAGAAATCTATAGCAAAAGGTCAGAAAACTTAAAACTGATGCTAGGATTTGGGTGGTATCCAGGCAGTAGGACGTAGAGTGGATAACAGCTGACCTTAAATTTCTCAGCTGTGTTATAGCTGATAACTGGCAAGAAAATCCTACCTACAGCCTACTGTTTATTGAACAGTGGAAATCTCAAAGGAGCAAAGACTGACTATAATTCTCTTATTCCATTTGGATTTCTACAACATGTCAAAGATTGGGTACTTATAAACAACAAGTTTATTTCTTATAATTCTTGAGTCTGGGAAGTCCCAGATCAAGGCATTGGCAAATCCAATATCTTGGAGGGCCTACTCCTCCACATGGTGTTGTCTTGCATCTTTTTGTAGTTGAAGTTATATGGTTTTCATAGCTAGCATTTTCTGGGGCCTTTTCTTCTAACTTTTTTTTTGAGAATTTCATACGTGCATATTGTATTTGCATTATTTCCACCCCTCCAGGTCCCCCTCCGTTTCTTCCCATGTCCCCCATTCCCTTTCAGTTTCTGGTCCTCTTTAATTATTATTACATATGCATATATATATATATATATATATATATATATAAATGCACTGAGTGTATTTAGTGTTCTTCACGTGTACCTGTGCTTGAGGATACCCATTTTGAATTAGATAACCTCTCAGAGAGTTAGTCCCTGGAGAAAACTGAGTTTCTTTCCCTCAGTATCCATTGATTTCTGTTCTAGTTTGCTTTCAATGGCTGTGACAAAACACTCTGACCAAAACCAACTTGGGGAGGAAAGGGTTTATTTTATCTTACATCCTGGGTCACAGTTCATTACTGAGGGAGCCCAAGGTAGGAACCCAGGGCAGGAACCTGGAGGCAGTTGCTGAAGCACAGGCCATGGAGGAATGCTGCTCACTGGCTTGCTCCCCTGGCGTAAAGTCACCTGGAACCTCCCACATCACTTAGCAATGAAGAAAATATCGCACAGACGTGGACACAGGCCAGTCCAATGGAGGCAATTCCCCAATTGACTCTTTCTCAACCTAGGTATGTCAGGTTGACAACTTAAGCTATCTAGCACAACTGCCTGTAGCTATTCATCCTGAGGTGGGATCTTGTGAAATATCTTCCGTTTACCTTGGCATGTCAACAGGTTTCATCATTATTCAAATCTTATTAGACTACTGTACAGTGGAGATTTCATTGACATAATTTCCCTATTATGTCTAAAATGCAGTAACTAGCAGCAGATGTCTCTGGGACCTTTTTCATACAGGCACTAATTCCATTTTCAAGGACTCTGTCCTCAGGACCTAATCACCTCCCAAAGGTCCTACCTCTTAATTCCATCACTTGAAGGTTAAACTTTCAACCTTCAACTTGAGGGAGGGGTTTGGAATAAGCATTCAGATCACAGTAGTAACCAAAAGGTGAGAAACCCCACTAAGAGTATATACTGAGAGGTACTGCCCTGCTGATAGTGGTGTAGATTTGTGGATGAGGGGAAAGGCACCTAGAACAGACCAAATATTCCACCAAAATCCAAAGGCTTACCTATAGAGCATGGGCGAGAGGTTGCTTACAGAAGTTTTGGAGACCCCAAAGCAGCTGTGCTACCATAAAGTCTCATCCCAGTGTAGATGACGACTTCCCCATAGCTGCATAGATGGAGCTATGTTAGTCTTCTGCCTTCTGTATACTTTAGCATCCCCTCAACCCTGAGGCCATGTACAGAATTACATAGAGCTGACTGGAAAGGTATAGGAGGGAGCAGCTAGAACCTCAGGCAAGGTTCCAGTGACTCTGCTTATCCCCTCTTCTAAGAAGGAACACCAAAAGTTGAGGGTCTCATGTGAGTAGTGAAAGCTGCTCTGGTGAAGAGGACTAGCTGTTCTAAATGGGAAAAACTCAGGGTTGACCTGGATGCCAAGGAAGATGAGGAAAGATGGCAGTATGTTTTAATAGAATTACGCGATGTCTTAACAGCATATTAAAAGTGAGTATAAAGAACAGATTATAAATATTTTAAACTCAAGACAATAAACATGTAAGTATGTAATGGAGAAGCATAATGGCTTAAATATCCTCATGTTGCTTTTATGATTTGTTTGCCTGAGTTTTGCTAAGGAAATGAGATTTTCTAACATCAGTTTCTAAAGTCTGTAGCTTTTTACTAACAAAATGGTTGCCATAGACAATTCATTACATCTTTGACATGTTGACGGATTTTTCATGCTTGTCTTCTTCCTTCTGGTTCCCTGGAGATTTCTGTCATGAAGGGTCCTCCACTCTTCACATATGCTGAGTTGATAAAGCCCGGGGTATTATTTGCCCCAGAGGTGTTCACATCTGTCAAGCACTACTGGGAGCCTGAAAGCTCTCTAGACATAGACACTAAAGAAATACTATGTTGATTGTGTTGCTGACAGGCTTGGGGTACACGGGTTTTGTTTGGTGGTGGTGTTTGATGTTAGGACGTTCCCTGCTCCCTTACGGCTCCTGAGATTGCTTCACGTGGATGCCCCTCACTTCTGTGCCTCTTGTCAGAGCCGTGCTGACAGCGGTCCCCCTGCAACTCGGAGGCGTCTCTTTTATGCTCCATCACTTCTCATTTCCATTACTTCGTCTGTTGATTCCTCTGCTGTGGTTTATGTCAACAGCTGATTCTGGGATTGGATATAGCTGTGCTGTGGTGTGTTCCTGTGAGGTCCACTGGTGCATTCTCTAGGTCTTCACAGAGAACTGGTGGGAAGGAAGGCTTGCTCTGGGGACATCAGTTCAGCAGAACACAACCTGTCTGTCCTTGAATGCCACAGTGACAGAATTGCAGTAGATGTCTTCTCTGCGAACCATAGAGTAATTTTTAAAAGGATTATTCTGGAAGTTGAAATTCTTCTTTTCCTACTCCAAGGCGCCATGGGGTGCTTTCTCCAGATCACAAATCTATTTTTTTTCCTTTCTATTTCTGTTGAAAACTCTTAAAACATTAAGTTCAAATAGGTAAGCTCCCCAGCTCCATCCCACTGGTCTCTGCATTTCTATCCCTCTCACTGGAATAAGACACATCTCACCTTCATTTTTATTTTATTTAAAAAAAATTTTATTTTTATTTTACGTGTATGAGTGTTTTGCCTGCATGTACATAAGTACACCAGTGTGTGTAATGTCCATGGAGGCCAGAAGGGGATGTTGGATTCCCTGGAACTGGAGTTTCAAATGGTTGTTAGTTGCCATGTGGGTGCTGGGAACTGAGCAGCCAGTGATCTTAACCACTGAGTCATCTCTCCAGACCTCACTTTTATTTTGACTGTGACTAGAATCTGACTGGTTAGACAATAACCTGGATATTAGAAACTTAATGGTGCTTTAGGAGTGCACACTCACTTCTGGTGTCCCCTTAAGTTTCCATTTGCTCCAGTTTTCATGCAAGTTTATCTCAGTAGTCAGTTTTAACTGGTTTCACTTTTTCTGTTTCTAGAACTGCAGCTCCCATGTTAGAAGAGCAGTTGTCACCTGCTTTTCTGCTGGATGCTGTGGTCGTCACGGAAACAGGCCTGTTCGGTACTGCAAAAGATGCCACTCAAATCACCACAGTAATGAGGTTGGGGCCACATCAGAGACTCACCTCTACCAGACCTCTCCCCCTCCCATCAACACTCGGGAGTGTGGTGCAGAGGAGCTGGTCTGTGCGGTGGAGGCAGTGATCAGGTAACCACCCCAGACAGACACAGCCTGACCGCACAATCTGAGAAGCACAAATTCACTGCAGTTTCCAATGCCCTCTGTGTTGGCTTATCTCTGCAGTGTTGCCACGGTGATGTTTAAATAAAATTTATGAACTCAATAAATATTTTATTGAGTGGCAATTATGTGCAAGACCTGGTGCTAGGCACTTTGGAGACACAGGTGCTTTTTAGTTACGTATATGAGGACTAGATAAATAAACATGTAATTGTGGTAGGCTCTGGTGAGTGCAGGGGTAACACTGAGCAGAGGCTCTTAGGGAATGAAGTGGAGGTTCCATCAGAGTGAAGTGTCAGGACCGGGATGTCTGGTTTGAATGACAGCAGTGCTGGGATGACCCTTAAGGCTGAAGAATTCAGACAGGGCCTGATCCTTCAGGTAGCTGAGTTTTTCTATTAGATGGCAGAGAAAGCAGTTTTTGAAACAGTAACCTCTCAATTTGTTCTTTTTGCATATTGTCCTAAGTGGCAAGATTATTAGCATATCATTTTAGAATGTACATTTTTTAAAGAGAAGGATTTTGTCTTTTCTATTTCTCTTTTATCAGTGGCAAACACATAATAGAATTGCAGTGACTATTACATTAAACATTACAAAAGACAAACACCAGCTACACAGTTTGTATATTGTCTAGTTGTATTCATATGTGTCTTTTATTTATACAAACTGTAATCACAGTGAATCTATAATTCTTTTTGGTCTAACAATATTCAGTTAACTTTTTCACGTTTGGTGAGGTTCAATATTTATCACTGTTTAGTTGATATGTAAAATCCGTAGAGAGTTTGAGGAGATGGCTAATGGGCAAGAGTGCTTGCTGTGCAAGCATGAGGGCCGGAGTTTGAATCCCAAGCACCCACATAAAATGCTGGGCATTACTGCTTGTGCCTGTAACCCCATCCCTGGGTAATGGAGCTACTCAGATCTTGAGAGCTTGCTGGCCAGCCAGCCTAGACAGAATAGCAAACTTCCAGAGAAGAGACCCTGTCTCAGTGGAATAAGGTAGAGAGTGAGAGACCTAGTCACCACATGTAATTTTCTGGCCTCTGCAGGTGGGCACATGCCCAACTCACGTGTATACACCACACACCACACAGTCCATCGAGTTATAACTTATTTTTCCTACCATTAGGTATTTAGATGGTTTCTAATTTCTAGTTTTTATAAATAACTCTTTGATGTACTATGCATAGTATTCTTTTTATATCGTTTCTCATTTTCTTAGGGTGGCTTACCAGATGTAGGTTGCCTGGTCACAGGGCTTGAATAGTTTAATCATTAACAATTACCAAATTGCTTCCAAATGTAGGTATCAACTTAAAATGCCAACAGTATGTATGAAGTTATTGTTTTATGCTGGACCCTTGTCAACATTGGATATTATTATTATTTTTTAACTTATTTGTTTAGCAAACTTAAAAAGGAGTTGTTGCCTTAACCTTTGGGTCTTCGAACACTAGATATTGAACACTAGTTATTGAACATAGATAGGATCTTTCATTTGGGTGCAAATAACCAGTCTTTCCTAGCGTAGTGTATTTGCTGTCCATATGGTAGATACAGAGCTTTGATGTATAGTGGGGTGGTTGAGGAAGAGGCATCAGTTCAGCTCGTGTATGACTGACTGATCAGAGGCAGGAACCTCTTTGTGCCTCTGATTACTTATCTTTGAAATGGGAATGGAAAGAAAAAAGTGTAAGAAAATTAAATTAGGGATTCTGGAGTAATTCATAGAAATTTGAAGGAGAGTGAGGTAATGTGAGACAATTGCTGTAATAGGCTATGATCTAGAATATATTTCTCCATAATCTAATTTGAAGTCACCATCTTTGGCAGCTTGTTGAAAGAAGCCGAGTTCCATGCTGAGCAACGGGAATATGAGCTGAATCGCCGGCGGCAGCTGGGCCTCTCGTCTTCCCGCCATTCCCTGGATAACGCCGACTTTGATAATAAGGATGATGATAAGCATGACCAGAGGCTGCTCAGCCAATTTGGAATATGGTTCTTAGTAAGAAAAAGAAGCTGACGGTTTTCTGCTTCCTTCTTTCTCCTTCCAACATTGTATCTGATGAGGAATTTCCCTTGTTCTTTTGAAAGGGGTAGACAGCAAAAAACTGAAAAATTAACCTTTTGGATGGAACTGTCTGCCCTGAGTGGTAGCTTTCAGCTTTGGGTTGCTTGTCAGATTTACCTAGAAAAACTTTAGAAAATAACAGTGCTTCTGTTCTACTCTAGAATCCCGGGAACTTTTTAATTGTAAAGAAATTTATTGTACAAAAATATTTTGGTACACATATAATTTTATCAC
Source organism: Eospalax fontanierii (assembly GCA_035773235.1). Classification (NCBI taxonomy): domain Eukaryota; kingdom Metazoa; phylum Chordata; class Mammalia; order Rodentia; family Spalacidae; genus Eospalax; species Eospalax fontanierii. The sequence continues at coordinate 71,345,808 of CM069536.1, forward strand.
TTATTAAAGATGAAAGAAACTTTGTGTACTAATGAGATGGGTATGCTTGTTTATTTTTATGTAAAGAATGAAATCTTGGCTGAATATTTGATTCTGTAGGACGCAGAACATCTTCAAAGGCTTTCAGTTGATCAATATTTTGATTGTGAAAGTGTCAGTGCTCTCCATTTGACTTCAGTAAACAAGGAGGCAGTGAGATCCGCAATACCAAGGCCTTGCACCTTCCTTACAAGAAACAAATGGGAAAGTTGCTAGTACTGGATTTAATGTGGTGGACAGGTCATCATTTATGTACACGAAAATTTTCTTAGAATTCAGTCTCTAAGGAGCCTTTTGTATATTTGTGGCAGGTCTATGTATACCAGTGAAATTACAGTCCGACTGTCTTGGAATGAGAGGTTGCATTGGTTGATTCAGCTATAGTACTCTTCCAGCTGAGATCAAACACAGACCCCAAGACCCAGTTCAATGCTGCAGAGAAGCAGGCTTTTCCCCGTTGAGTGCTGGAGACATGGATTGTCTTCATAGTGATCTTTTATGCTTGCACACAGTTTCTTAAAAAAAAGAAAGATTACCAGATTAGGAATTAATTGTTGATTCTATACATCTTGCTTCCAAGAACTTCTTATGTAGTGACATAATAGCTCCTTTTGTTGGGGACTTTTTAAAAGTAGGGTCAGAGCTTATTTCTTTTTCTTTTTATATTCTTGGACTCTGCCAAGGGCTTAACAAAACATTGTTTTAGAATGGGTAAAGGATGGGTACAAAAATTTACTCATAACCTGGTGAAATGGGGAGCTAGTCTAGGGATCAGACCCATTACTGATGTAATTTTTTTACTCAGTCTGATTATTTGAGAACTGAAATATGTATGCATTATTTTTCATTGATGATATTAGCAAAATATTACTTCATGGACTTTTTTGGAAAATTTATCTAGTTCAGGTTACATAATCGACTTACAGGAAAGAAATACTTATTTGAAGTTGTAATCTTGAGAGGCTGTTGTAATTTGTCTGTGCCTTTAAAGAGGAACATAGGTCTAGCTATATGATAATCATTTATAACACTGCCTATTTCAAGTAGATCACCTGGAACATCTTTTTTCTTTAAGTATACATATAATGCTTTGTAAAGATGCTGGAAACTGACCAAAGTTTGTCCTGCCTATCAGGTGAGCCTCTGCACACCCAGCGAGAACACACCCACAGAGAGCCTGGCTCGGTTGGTGGCCATGGTGTTTCAGTGGTTTCATTCCACCGCATATATGATGGATGATGAAGTTGGAAGCTTGGTGGAAAAACTGAAGCCTCAGTTCGTCACCAAGTGGTTGAAGACCGTGTGCGATGTTCGCTTTGATGTCATGGTCATGTGCCTTCTTCCCAAACCCATGGAATTTGCCAGAGTAAGTAGAGGCCATCAGTTTGTCCCTTGTTATGGGGAGGACTTGAAGAGAAGGGATGCATTTGAACATTAGTATTGACAAGATGTGCAAAAGAGGCGTCTCTTTCTCTCTCTCTGCATCCCATTCCCCCACTCCCTTTTTTTGGGGGGGGAGTCAATAGTCAATGACAGTTTAGCTGGGTGTGGTGGCATATACCGGCATGTACCAGGACTTAGGAGGCTGAGGCAGGAGGGTTGCTTGAGTTCCATGCCAGTCAGGACTACATAGTGAGTACAAGGCCAGCCAGCACTACTTGTCTCAAAAACCCTAAACCAAATCCAACCAAATAATCAATGAAACAATAACACAAAGGCACTTAGTTTAGTACCTGTGTCTTTGGTGGTGATGTGCTGCTTTGACATTGGCTTTGGATGGGGAAGAATGATGAGATGGGTTTGTGAGGTGTCTTTAATAATTTTGGGGCATAGTCTTTCTTGAATGTTGCTGTTAATAAAGAAAGAGTAGCACACTTTTCTATGGGGTCTTAGGTCTCAGTTCTTTCTTGGCTTGCAATCTGGCTACCACTCAGTGAGGAGGACTTTCTGTGGCTTCATGCATACTTCCAGAGATGATAGCAGCATAACAAGGACACAGAGGTTGTTTTTACTAGAAACTCTGACTCTTTATTTTAGCTTGCACATGCCCTGAAGCAAATAACTACAGATAGGATACAGCTTGGCATCTCTGTCTTCATTTTATGACTGTTTCCTTTGCCTTAAACTTTGGGGGATTCCTGCACAACTCTCCATATTAGCATGTTGTATGTTTAGGGAGTGTTTGAGTAAAGTGGGTCTTCCCCTTTCAAAGCTGAAGACACCAAGATAAAGGTTACTAAAGTCAGCCTTTACAGCATCTTGTTTTAGATGCCTGTAATGGCTCCTTGAAGTCTTCGATCATTATCCTACACCTACTAAGAATTGCAGAGCTCTGTATACAGGTCATCCTAGGATGAGACAGACTGACTATCCCTTAACCAGAGGCAGTCATCTCATGGAAACCAAATTGCCCCCCTTCCAGAGTCACTGGTCTGTGTCGGCAGATAACTTGTCAAGGACACAGATTGCCCTCTGATTACCTTCCTGTCTTTGCTTCAGGGGCAAATTTCTTAAGATTAGCAACACTCTGTGTGAACAGAACTGAGATAATGGCCAACCAGACCACAGTGTGACCAACACTGCTCAACCCAGAGACCTCGTGCCTCCCTTCCCCATAACAACGCCATGTGTGTCAGTGCTCTGGAAGTCAGGGCAGGGATGCTTCGCCCTACTTGTTTTCCAGCATGTCATCCTGAACACTGGACTTCTTCCCTGTCTTTGATCATTACTTTTTCTATTTGATTTCTGGGGTGAGTGATCACACCTCAGTGATTTGTTGGGAATGCCCACCAGCAACTGCCATAAATGAACTTCCCACCTAAGATTCCAGTGACTGTGGAAGTCTATACCTTGCTATTTAAAATGCCCCCAAAGGTTCCCAGAACTGAACTGTCAAAATGGCCCTCTCCTGGTCAGGGGCAGGTTCCTCTCTGCGCTTCCCCTGGTCAGAGGCAGGTTCCTCTCTGCGCTTCTCCTGGTCAGGGGCTTCTCCTGGTCTCTGCGCTTCATCTCTTGCTGCCTCAGCAGTCCACTGTTAGATACAGTCCACTCAGAAGACACTGTATTTCATCACTACAACATAATTTGTGCCTAACCTGGAAAGGCAGGGCCCAGAATCAATTTTTGGCAGCAATACATGAAAATGTTTTTCAAAATATTTACTAGATTTATGTAAATTTGTGATTTGTTTTTCTTTCAAAAAGACTTTGAGGCAATTTTCAGTTTAAAATTGTGCTGAAATGGGGAATTTAAGCATAAAACAGAACAGTGACCATCTGGAGGAGTAGCTTCGGTTTGATTTCTAGGATTGAGATATCTGTGTGGTTATCCAGATGCCCCTCTCTTCTGGTGCCTCCAACTGACTCGTTTATAAAACTGAAATTTTACATAATGGAAATTTCCCATTTGCTGAAATTATTTGATTGTGTCTATGTTCTTTATTGTTATTTCTCTTAGTGCAGTGAAGGATCGCTGAGATCTGATTCTGGAAGATGAGATGTTATTATGTTGTTAGGAAAACCTTTTTCAAATTGTGTCCTGTATTTGGTGTCCTGCAGGTTAAACAATAATACATTAAATGGAGAGAATATTAGGTTTACTGATGAGAACAAGGAGGGATGACGAATTAGTCCCAAATAGTCAGAGATTTAATAAGTGCACCCATGACATGCAATGCCTTTGGAGGTCAGAAGAGAGAGTGGGATCCCCTGGAACTGGAGTTATGGATGGTTGTTAGCTGCCGTGTGGGTTCTGGGAGCCAAACCCTGGTCCTCTGTAAGAGCAGCCAGTGCTTTTAACCACTGAACCATGTCCCCAGCCCCTGAAAATAGTAATTTTTACAAATATATTTTGTTTTGTTAGTTGACAGTTACATGCATTGATACGCTGTATCTGTGTTATATCCAGCCCAATCCTCCTTCCTCCTGTCCCCCGGCCGCCACCCCACACCCAGGGCTTCCCCTTCCCATCTTCATGCCTTTTACTTCCCCTCCCCCCACTATTTCCTCCTCCTCCTTTTCCTTCTTTTTCCTCTTTTTAGAATTTGATTTTGGAAATGCAAACATTTAAAAATTATTAAGAGAGAGGACTGGGTGGAGATAGATCTCAGTGGTAGAGTGTTTGGTTAGCATGTATGAACACTGCAAAAAATTAAGCTAATTAAACCAAGGGGGTGGAAACAAGAAAAAGGGTCAAATTGTTACAAGGGAGATTGAGGTTCCCCTTTAGGCTCCTTTTTCTTGTTAATAAAAGAATTTAGAAACAGATTTGGAAGGAAGTTTGAGGACAATTCTATCAGTGTTTGAGAGAAAACTACAGGGCAGGAAAACAGTTGGGAAGGGGAGGAAGGTGGCTGGGGGAAGAGAGTATCACGCCCTTTTGAGTTAGGGCCAAGAAAACACAGAAATTGTACTAGTCCTTCACTTCCTTCGTTAGACTTATTACAAGGATTTCGGGACTACTGTTGTTGAGGTTGTTGGTATATAAGAAGGCTGCAGATTCAGTTCTGTTAATTTTATATGCTGCTACTTTGCTGAATGTGTTTATCATTTCTAGGAGTTCTCTGTTGGAGTCTTTAGAGTCTTTTATGTATAGAATGATCTCATCTGCAAATGAGGATACTTGACTGCTTCCTTTCCAGTTTGTATCCCCATTATCTCCTTCCTTTGTCTTACTGCTCTAGATAAGACTTCAGGTATGACACTGACCAGGAATCGAGAGAGTGGACATCCTTGTCTTGTTCCTGATTCTAATGGGAATACTTTCAGATTTTCTCCATTTAGTATGGTTTGGCTGTGGTATATTACCTTTATTATGTTGAGATATGTCTCCTCTATGCCTAGATTCTCCATGACTTTCATCATGAATGAATGTTGAATTTTGTCAAAGGTTTTTTTCTGAATTTAATGACATGATCATGTGGTTTCTGCCCTTGAATA